>CM020216.1:164058318-165335973 GCA_009819775.1 Phoenicopterus ruber ruber | reverse complement strand
GCATCTGCAGCAACTTTAACCCAATTCTAGGCACCCTGAAACTGGATTTAACATCTTGTGGAAGCAGATATTAATTCAAACATTATCACATGCTGAACAGTTGTGGGATTGTTAAAGTTAGAAATTACTTAAGTGTCTCGCTGAAATGATGGACTGAGATATATTATTTGTTGTAAAGATATAGATCGTGAATGGTTTTGTGATGAAGGGACATATATAAATGTAGAAACAGTGTGAACTCTGTATTTAATTTGGACAAGTTAAATCAGGGTGGCTACTTTTCGTGGGATGTTTCTTGCTAAACTTAATTATTTCAATGATAGTGAATATTAAAGATTCCTGATTAGAATTTGCAGTAAGATTGTGTCTGAGTAAGACGTGAGGATGAATTTAGGTATTGCTAAGTTGTTAAATGATGTTTAACTGTGTGTTTAACATGAGTTCAGAGCCGTGATTTAGACCTTTAATATACATGTTGATAAATGCAGTCTGAGGAAAGATGTTTCCAGATATTTGAGACACTTTGGGGGACTTCTGCCTTAAACCAACTCTGTTCTGGAATCAGTGACTCCTGAAAATCTGTATTCTGGCTTGAGCTGTGCCGCAGCTTTGCTGCATGGGAGAATAATACAGGATTTAATTTTCAGTGCTCCAGTTTTACCATTGCTAGAATAGGGACAAGATCTTTACTCCTTTTTGGGCGAAGGCCATGTTGAGATGTGAATCTAGAGTACTTTGAGATCATTTGAAGGAGCTACTGAATTGCAAAGTGCAATTATTTTGTTTTGTTGCTGGTTTAATTGTACCGATTTTCACGTTCTCTTTTCCAGGTGAAGCCGACCAAAGACTCTGTGTACTTTGGAGCACTTCTCTTTCTCTACACCGGCGATTTCTACCTGAATATCAAATTCCATGAAGACAACTGCAGCAGGGAGCTGCCTCTCTCCTGGTTCTGCCTTCCCAGTGTCCACATCCGTGCTATGGAGCCTACGGTCCCCACTAAGCTGTAAATGTACTGTGTGCTATTTGATTAAGCACAGCGCACAGAAATGCTTGGCACATCCTCTGCTTGACCCCAGCTTGTTTCTGTCCAACCCCAGGCCACAGTCCCTACTTTGGAGGAACAGCTGAACACTTTCTGAATTGGCTGATAGTCATTTGGGCAGCTGCTTTAGCTCATTTCAGAGAGACAGAGAGATTATAGCTATGCTAGAGTTTTCCTCTGTTTCCAAAAAAGCCTTTGAAACTGCTAATATATGCATTATACTTTCATATACCCTATTGGTACCAGTGGGTTTGAAAGGGTCTTGAGGGCTGAATTTAAGAGGGCTGAATTTAACCATGTGTCTGAAAGTCTCAGTTCCAACTTGAATAATCCTGGGTTAGTATTTTTCAACACGAGTTGTATATCTGTATGAAATTCCTCCTGGCTTACACTGGACCCATGGCACGTACCCTTGAGATGTAGTTCTCTCGTGGACTTGTTCCCCGGCTTGTTCTTGTTCACTTGTTTGCTGAGTATTTGGTGTCTTTGGTAGTAAGTAGCAGTTGTGATGCTTTTTCCTGTGTTACTGAAAGTAAGAATAGCAAATGCGCCTCCAGTTATTCTCTTCCTCCCCTGAGCCCAGTGCCACTTGCTCCTGGTAAAGTCACTGCCTTTAGTTTGGGAGATCTATGAACAAGAAATGAAAGACGACAGTGAAGAGCTAAAGAGTTTTGTCCTTGAGAAAGGAAATAAGCCAACTTTTGGGTCGCCTAGGGCTTGCCTGTGAATTGGGCTTTCACAGTTCTGTTTTATACGATCGCAATCGCTTGAAACATTTGCAGACACTTAAAGAGCCACCAGAATTAATCAGCTGATCATTAATATCACTTTGCATGAGTTTTTGCAACCTCCTCTGGTCACATTTTTCATTCTAATAGACTGGGCTTGATTATGTGGTTGTTTTTTTCCTTCTTTTTGTTAGAATGATTAAGTTTAATTATTAGGCAATTAAGGCCATGGAATTCCTGACCATAAAAGTAGTTGATGAATGTACTGAAATTTTAGCCTGTTGCCTTTCAGAATAATGTTTTTGTATAAAGAGACCCGCATTTACCCCGTGGAAAGCAGGGAGATGTCTTAGCTGTATGATTAATATGTTTCAAACCTGTCTCAGTCTTCTCTTAAATTTGGTGGCAGTATACGTTCGGGGGTGGATACACCAAGATGTGGCAGGGGCGCTCCAGTTTTAGTTCTTTATGTGCTAAATCTACATGCACAACCTCGTTGCAGATGCTTTGTTTGTTTAGGCTTCATCCAAATGCGGGCGCACCGCTTCACGCCCGGCCTGGTCCGTCCTGCTCGCGCCGCGGGGCACTAGCCCAGGTGGCTCATTCTGGCTCCCCAGCGGATCCATCCCCATTGCATGTTTGCAAATGACCGTAATGTATTCATCCTAAATATATTTCTAATTTGAGGGAACTATAGCTGTAGCATGATAGCTGTATTTCCAGTGTATGCAGGGTATTACCTCTCAGAACCTGTATTGCGGCAGTGTTATCGGTGTTTGCTCTTGAGCTGTGGCTCTGTACACAGCTTTGAATGCCAGAGTGGAAGTCCTCAGGCTTAAACTGATGGAAATCTGAGACCAACTGAAGATTTACTTGCAACGATGTACTGCTCTGCCAGCTGCCAGCACACAATGTCCAGTAAGAAAACTGTTCCTTAGACTTGCACGGTGGCTCTGGGCCAGAGATACCCATGGAAAGAGGGTCCAAACAGCTGAGATGGGCATTTTTTTTGTGTTGGTGGAGCTTGGTTGACCAGGTTGTGCCGTGAGGCTGAATTCTCTGTCACCAGATAGGCATATACACAGAAAAATAAGATCCCAGGAGAGCAGGAATTAAACCAGTTAATCTTCTCCATAAAAGCTTGCTTTTGACATGTGTCTCTCTACTGTGTTACACAACACTGTTGCAGCAAAATCCAAATTGGGTTTTATTCAGTATTCCCAGCAGGTAATCTGCAGATGCTAGGAATACAGCTAAGGCTTTGTAAGGACCACATTGCATTTGAAACAAAAATATTGTGAAGCAGATGCTGTTGCAGTCAGGATGCTTCAGCTTACCCAGCTAAGGGATCATTTCTGAGTTTATTTTCGAGCGCGTTCTCTGAGAGCAGAGGATATTGTTCTGTGAAGCCTATACTGGGACGCAGCACTCCTGTGCCCATTACTTATCAGGGATCCTGATCCACAGCCCGCTGAAGCTGTTGGAATGGGAACAGGTTTTAGTATAACAAAAGCAAGCGTCATATTTCCTAGGTTTCCAATGTGCCATTATAAATCTGCCATGTGTGCTCATAAATACAAGTTCTTATGTGTGAGCTGACCCTTAATGGTCTATCTGTTCATTATATAGTAGACCACTCTGTCCCTTGTCAACTTTGATGCTTAGTTGCTTTTGGCATTTATGATATCTTTCCCAATTTTCTCACACTTCTACTTGTCTCAGTGAGAGAGATGAAATGCAAGAAATTCTTCCTTCTGGGGATCATTTGTGACTTGTCCAGAAGGAGAATATTTAAGTGTCAGCGTAATTTGGAGAAGGGTGAGGGGAAGGTACTTGAAATGAGAATACTGCTTTGCTTTTGGTTTTCTTTTTAATGGAAGTTTTCACTGGGATTGCTGTCAGGACTGGTCCTTGCAGTGCTAGAAAAAAAGGATGATACTTTTCTGATCTGCTCTCCTTTTCTGGAACTGAAACTTGTTTTTATTTCTCCAAACCACCCAGCTATTATTTTGAACACGATGAGCCAAACGGCGCATTGTTACACAGATGTAAATCTGATATGATCCCACTTGGTTGAATTAAATCATTCCTAATTTAAATCAGCATTGCCGAGAGCAGATGTTGGTCCAATATATGTATGCATTGGAGAAGCATAAGTGGTGTAAATTTAACTGTCTGAATAAATACTTATCTTGTGTTATTTACACCTCTGCCTGTCTCTTCTGTCTATAATTCCTGATAGTGTTCTTGTGTGTTTTTACTGGTAATAATAACATATCTCTTGACGCTGCATTCTGTCTCTGAAAGGAGATTGTGTTTGACCCTGGAACTGAAATTTCGGCTTCACTCAAACTCTCTCTTCCTAGATGAACTCAGAGCTGATGAAAGATGTGTGCTCCATAGTGTGGCTCCTGTGTTGGTGTCCATTAACTGTCAGCTGAGGGGAGAGAGGTGCACGCATGCATCCTAATACTGACGATGAGGGTGGTGAAGCACTGGCACGGGTTGCCTGGAGAGGTTGTAGATGCCCCATCCTTGGAAACATTCCAGGTCAGGCTGGACGAGGCTCTGAGCAACCTGATCTAGTTGAGGATGTCCCTGCTCATGGCAGGGGGGTTGGACTAGATGACCTTTAAAGGTCCCTTCCAACCCAAACCATTCTATGATTCTGTGATCCTTTCCATCCTCTACAGAAACCGCTCAGAGGCTGGAAGGAGGAGCACTTACGGAGGTGCTGTATCTGGGAAGACTGAATGGAAGCACTTGGTTTGCGTGCACCACCTGATATCCAACCCTGTTTGAGCTCCTTCTGTCAAACAGTCCTGAGGCTTCTATGTTTGGGTTCCCAATCTAGAAGGTCTTAAGCTTTCCTTAGTGACAGCCAGCGGCACTCTCCCTTCCTTGGGTCCTCTGGCTCCCTTCCTGAATGTGGGCACTTCGACTCTTACTCCTCACTGAAATGGGACTATGCATCCATCCTACTTGCACTACGCCCACGAGAACAGTGCTGTCTGACAGCTCCCCGCGATGTTACGCATGCCTTCCAGCGCTCTGGGCTTGCAGTTCAGCTGGTTGGGCCCAGGTGGGCTTTGCAGGCTTTCCTACAGGTACCTCCTTCACAGAGGTTTGTGAACAGTAATGCTCTTTACTTAGTACAGAAGACACGCAGATCTGGACAATTTTCAGTATTCAATGATACATGTTTACCTCTGCAGGTAAGACCATTCTGGGGCTTAGGTCAGGGTCCTTGGGTTGTCCAGCATCTTTCTATTTTAGCTCTTGGTTTCTTACCTCTCTCTTTCTCACCTCATCCTTCCCGCCAACTCTTCCGCTCACTGCGTTTCTGCTTTTCTTTGGTTGGTCCCAACAGAAAGGATCAACATGGCCCTTTCTCTTTCTCTCTCCTTCCTCTGCATCTCCATCAGAGCTGTCCTAACATTTTGGTCATCTTCTGAGGAAAAAAAATTCCTTCAAACCCTAATTCAGTTGTTAAACTGGAGTTTGGTTCTCATATCCTCTCTTAAAAACATCTTGAGGTATTTCAGTTGAATGAGACCTTACCTATTTTGTTACCATCTGGTGTTGCCTGTTGGAGTGATACTTAGGCTACTACATTCCCATGACACCAATGGGACTTGTGCTGTATGTAGGTGACATGTCATTTAACATACATTGATTACTTATTGTCCTGCGTTCCTGATTCAGCAAGATATCTAAGCATGTGCCTAATGTTAATCACATTAACAGACCCACTGATTGCAGCTAATTCAGTCACACATCTGCCCGGGGAGCTTGCTAAACCTGTGTCCAGATGTGCAATCTGCATCTGAACCCGCGAGTCTGAGATTGAGGCCCCCGTCCCATCGCGTTGCATGGGCCATCAGCACTGGCTCCCAGGAACCCTGGTGCAAGGAGAAGACATCTCATCAAAATCGGGCACTGTCATTTTAGTATATAAGGCATAGATATATACGGCGAGTCTGGGAGTGCAGAAGATGCTTCCAGGTCACTATGTC
This sequence comes from Phoenicopterus ruber ruber, assembly GCA_009819775.1. Taxonomy (NCBI): domain Eukaryota; kingdom Metazoa; phylum Chordata; class Aves; order Phoenicopteriformes; family Phoenicopteridae; genus Phoenicopterus; species Phoenicopterus ruber. Next base: position 165,330,184 of record CM020216.1, on the reverse strand, counting down.
CTCAGTGTATATCTACACCAACCACAATAATGAACCTTGAAGGTGTAAATCATATGAATAGACTTGCTTGGGAAATCATGTAATACCCAAAGGCTGTGCCCAGTAGCTGTGCACTAGGTGAGACAGCGCTCATCCACCTCCTGCTTCCAGTTGCTCTTCCAAGTGTTCCTCTTCCGAGGGCTGGTACCAGCAACGTCCTCTCAGCCTACCCATCTCCACATCCACAGGAAGACTCCCCAGGAACTGTTCAGAAATTACTTGGCATATGGGAAGGCATATGTTAACAGTGAGGAAACGGAGCAGCACTTTTGTGACGGAGCGCTGGATCCTCTGAAGAGAAGAATTCGTTACGGCCCAGTGTATTCTGATATCATGACTGAAGAAGGGTGATTTCAGCCCCTTTTCAGCATGTGTTCAGTTTGAACAAAACAACATAGACACTGCCAGAAAGAAATCAGGCCAACTATTGAAATGGTTTAACAATAAGCATCTTGTTAATGGCTATGAGGATGTCATCACTAATCTGTGTCAGAAACGGGGCCCTTCTGCTCTCCAAAGTCTGCCCGTGTTCTTACCGAACAGTCCAGGCTGATGGCTGAAGTGATGCCACGGTCTGGTTTAGGCATCTGCCTACCACCTCCTTTCCCAACAGCTCAGATCCAGAGCACAGGTGCCATTCCCTCCTCATCCCTTCGCCTGATTCACCTCTTCAATAGGACAAGGGGTGATGGTTTTAAACTAAAAGAGGGGAGATTTAGACTAGATAGAAGGAAGAAATTTTTTATGACGAGTGTGGTGAAGCACTGGCACAGGTTGCCCAGAGAGGTGGTAGATGCCCCATCCCTGGAAACATTCAAGGTCAGGCTGGACGGGGCTCTGGGTAACCTGATCTAGTTGAGGATGTCCCTGCTTATTGCAGGGGGGATTGGACTAGATGACCCTTAGAGGTCCCTTCCAACCCAAACTCTTCTATGATTCTATGATTCTTCGCATGGCCGGACCAGGCTGAACCCGTGCGATGGGTTTGGGTTGAAAAGGGGAAAGAAAAGGCAGGGGAGTGTATTCCTTGGGTGTGTGGAGAACCATAGAATCATAGAATTGTTCTGGTTGGAAGAGACCTCCAAGATCATCGGGTCCAACCATTAACCTATCACTACCAAGTCCCCCACTAAATCGTATCCCTTAGCGCCACATTTAAACATCTTTTGAATACCTGTACACATGTGCGAGGGGGTTATCGACACGCAGCTCGATCCTTGTGCAGACTGTTGAAGCCTGTGAGGTTGCAGCATCCCTCACAGAAACGTTCACAGAGCTCCTTGGGGCAGCACAGGGGTAACTGAGCAGTGGGAGGAAGGGAGGGTAGAAATGCAGAGAAAAATGGCACAGGGCTGCAGCCAGAGACATCTCCACAAGGTGCCCAAAGTTAATGGAGATGAATCAAGGCCAAACGGGTTATGCAACTGCCACAACATTAAAAATAGGTTACGCTGTATATTAAGATTTCATTTATAAATTGTTTATAAAGCGTTCATAAATGTTAGATGTGGTAAGCACGTTATGCACACAAATACTTCGTGTTCCAACATTATCGATGGCTGTATATACGGTAGCTGCCCATATTATAGCAGGTTAAGTCACAGCTCTAGAGACCAACAGTTCAGTAGCAATATACAATAAATGATTCATCAATCACTTAAACATGTATTAAGCATTTATGTGTTCTTTATAAATGGAACCTTAATATGAAGTGTGACCTTAAGAAGTGTGAAACAGGGAACTTTTCCCCTTTCATCTTTTTTTTATTCCTAAAAAAAAAAAAACAAACCTCTCAAATCACCAGTTTAATAATGATTGTTTTTTCCCTCACCTCTGGCTTGAGAGAGGCCACAGGCTCCTGAGAAATAAAAAGGGTTCATGGGACCACTGCGGCATTTGGATGTGCTTCCCTCTGCCTGCAAATACAGTTTGTGTCAGTTGGGGGTATGGGGCTCCAGGGATGCAGAAGGATGTCACCCCAGAAAGATGTCACCTTGCCAGCCTTGCAGATCCCTGGAGGAAGCAGAAGAGCAAAGGTAAAACATGAGTATAGAGTAAGTACAGAGAAGAGCAGAAGAGCTGTGAAATGGGACTCGAACAGGATAATTTAATTCATTAAAATAAACCCTGCAGCCAGCTCTGTGGGCATTTACTTGCATGGAAGATGCCACTGGAGAAGACGCCACCATTGCAGACCCCCAGCACAAGGCAGACCTGGTAAGAGGTTTCTCTTTCCCTACCACGGCATCTGCAATGTAAAAAAAAAAGCCCAGAGGAAGGTGTAAGGGTGTAAAGCCGCCCATCTCATCCCAGCTCCCACTGCCCTGGAGAGCTGAGTCCCTCAAGACTCTTTTCATTAGTGGAAGAGACACAAGATACTCCCGTCTTTCCACACTTGGCTGAAGTCCTGGCCAGGTCTTCACAAGTCTCTTGAGGAGGGCATTGCAGGGACCTGGCCCAGGTCTGTAGTATTTGAATTGTATATAGATATTAGCCACTTCCATGTGGTGTCAGAACAAAGCCCTTAGATAGTGAGCATTGAAATTTAGCACAAAAGTACGACAAAGTATGTGCAAATGCTTTGGGATATTATTTTCAATACAAACGTTGGGTAAATCTACCAGATTTTCCCTTTTGTACAGCTCTCCAAATGTTGCTGCTGTTGGTTTCAACATAAAATCATGTCCTTTGAAGCTCGTGGTCAGTCCATATTGGGGGCTTGGGGTTACGTGAGCTCTGCTGGGAGAAACAACAGGAGGGATCAGGGATGTTATTAACACAAGCCTCTTTGTTTAAAACCACTAGATATGAACAGGAGCCACATGATGAGCTGTTGTGATTTACAGGGCAGTCATCTGTGCTCCCCAGGAAATCCGCAGGGAGAAAGGGGCTCTGCGAGGAAGGAATCCAGCCGTCTTTAAGGCAACACCCACCCTGCCATCGGACACGTCATGCTCCCAATCCAAAGTACCTTTTTTTTTTGCCTGTGGCTATAAAGAGGGGCCAAGGTGACTAGCTGAGGTGGAGACATCACTTACCAGACCACTGCATTCGGGTGAGATAAACCCCCCTGCCCTGTCCCGTCAAACGTGGATGAAGTTAGCCAATGTGTTTAAAAGTTGTTGGAGGACCCAGGGAGACACCTCTGCACGCAAACAGCATGACCACAGGAGCCTCATTTCTTTGGAGGTGGGCGAGAGCAGAATCTGGCCCTTTCCCTCCCCATTCAGGGTGCAGCTTCGTGGGGGCCAGGTTCGTACATGGACTTTTCAGCGCTGCCGTGCTACAAATACCAGGACTGCGGCTCATTCCCAGTATTTTTCCTTTTCGCTGTGCACACCATCGGCCAGGTGCACAGTGACCTTCTGGGCGAGCAGGGCATCACGCGCCATGTCAGCGAGGAGCCACATGACAGGGAAATACAAGTCTCCTGGGGACCGCCGATGTAAAATGTCCGGGGGAAGGGGGAAACCTGCTGCAGCTTTATCTTGGCTTTGTGCAAACCTGCTCTGATGAGACCCTCGGCTGAGAGGCGTTTTGAGCTGTTACCGAATGAGCGCGGTCATATTTTCCCTCTCCCTTTTCCCCGCACCCTTTGCTGCACTGTAGATAAGGCAGCGGTATTTTGGCAGCTGGGAGGTGATGCTCTGCCTGTTTGCACATATAGGACGCGAATGGAAATGTGCCACCCATCACCGTGACCGGGCTGTAGCTTGCCTCTGCTCACTGCGCTGGGGACATTGGCCGGTTCTTTCGGGGGCAATGCAAAGAGCAACGACGCTGGGCACAGATCTCAGACCAGGCAGACGTCTGCATTCCAAACTGGAAAAGCCCACGCACTAGCCTCGCTTACCGCTGTTGCTGCACAAGGCTCTGTTGTAAGGCTTGGCTCCAAACCTCTTTTTCCCCCCACCTCTTCAGATTTTTGATTTCAGGGATTTTTTTCTGACATCAGATTTATTTATTTGCAATCCCTCGCTCTTCTTTGTGTCACTTTTCTGCAGCTAGACCATACCGTTTTGTCCATTTGACCTAACCCGCAGTTTCTGCGTTCGGAGCGGTCAGAGAGAGTCCTGAGGTCCATGCTGCGGATGAAGAAGTCCTCCTCTCTGTTTTCGAGTGCCTTTGTCACCTGCTCAAGGCTTGTCCCCCCTGCCCTGCTTGGCTGCCTGCCTTATTTCAAGGTTAGGCACTAGGAGGAGCGTAAGACCCCCGCCTGGCTAGGCTCTCCCTTCAGACCTGACACATCTGGTTTGAACTAGCCCACGATACCGTTGTCCTCTTGTGCCTTATTTATCAGCCATCCCACCGGCTCCCAACCAACACACGGGCAAGACTGGCTTCTAGTGACCTTGGTGCATTGGAGAGGAGGGAGGAGGAAAGGAGATTTAGTATCACCTTGCTATCTCCTGCAACATCCTTGTTTTGTTGCTTAGTGACAACATCTTTATACACAGTCCCAGTGCTACATGTAAAATAGAGTGCGAAGCGCTGCCATGCATCAAGAAGTTAAGCTTTGCTAAATGCCACGTTTCCCTGCTCGGCGCTGGCGATGTGGCTCCCAGCTCCTCTTCCAAACACTAAGGGGCACATCAGGTCCTGGCCCTGCGGATTGGCACAGGCACCCCAGCCCCATGGCAGCACGGTGCTTTGCCGAAGCGGTAGTGGTGGTCCCGGTCTCTCTGCTGTATTTGGGACATCCCGAATATTGCTGGTGTCCAGGTGGGTGGGATCTGGGGGCAGATTCAGACTGCCTAGGAGGACAATGTTCCTCAGACCACCCTGCAGAGCCCAGGAGTGCGAGGTGACTATCTCACACACGTGTAGACACGGCCTTGGTTAGCTCGACCTGAAGTTTATTTTTACTCCACAATCTGTCCCAGAAGGAAACACTTCAGTAGCTCTATTTGTCACTTCCACCTGAAGATATAAGGATGACTCATAGCTGTTTTCAAGCCTTCATCTTGGTGATACTATAATTCACATTAAGAGAGGAGGCCCTGGAGCTACACACGGTCCAACCCTGCGGTGACAGCCACAGTGTACCAACCCCAACGACTCGAGCAAGGCAGCGCGATGCCCAGCTGCCTGCTCTTCCCTCACCTTGCGCACCTTGTGCTTATGGGTCCAACAAAAGCAATGGAGAGGAGAGGAGAGGAGAGGAGAGGAGAGGAGAGGAGAGGAGAGGAGAGGAGAGGAAGAGGAAGAGGAAGAGGAAGAGGAAGAGGAAGAGGAAGAGAAAGAGAAGAGAAGAGGAGAGGAGAGGAGAGGAGAGGAGAGAAGAGAAGAGAAGAGAAGAGGAGAGGAGAGGAGAGAAGAGAAGAGAAGAGAAGAGAAGAGAAGAGAAGAGAAGAGAAGAGAAGAGAAGAGAAGAGGAGAGGAGAGGAGTTGAGATGAGTTGGAAGGGACCTACAATGATCATCTAGTCCAACTGCCTGACCAATTCAGGGCTGACCAAAAGTTAAAGCATGTTATTAAGGGCATTGTCCAAATGCCTCTTAAACACTGACAGGCTTGGGGCATTGACTGCCTCTCTAGGAAGCCTGTTGCAGTATTCGACCACTCTCTCGGTAAAGAAATATCCCCACCCCACCCCAAAACCAAGCAATATGAATCGGCAATGACTGATGAATCAGAACAGTCCCCTCCGTAGCAGACGGTGGCAGTGAGAAGTGGAGAGGGTTTTCTGTGCCTCCTCAGCATCTCCTCTCCGGTAGGAGCAATTAGCAACTGCTCATTTGTCACTCCGACAAAGCGAAGCTGGGAGACACGGATCTGGCCTCTGGCTTGTGACCCACCTTGTTACCGATAACTGGATGTGTGAGATAAATAAGCCAAAACCAAAACAGTGGCAAAATCCACCAGCTGTATCAGAGAGAAGAGCTCGGGGATGAATGCCTGGTTCAAGCGAAATGAAGCGGCTGCTGTAATTGTTCTGGTTGGAAGAGACCTCCAAGATCATCGGTATGGGCTACCTGTGACTGACAGTGCACCAAATATATTTTGGATGGTCTGCCTGCTAGTAAACTCTGCCTAATCGACTCCGGGAACTGAAGTGGTTGCAGCAGCCTTGGCTACACCAACACAATATTCCATTTTTGTCTTGTTTGATACCGTTTCGTACAAGGTGGCACACTCTCAGCTGAAAGCTGCATTGCTTTTCTTATAACAAAAGAAAGATCTCCCCTCGCTTTAGGTGAAGTCTCCATTTGCATTAAGAACGCCCAGGGCATGCGGATACACGAACATGCTTTATCCGAGGGAAATGTTGAGCAGGGTTCCTGGTAAACCCCAGCTCATCTGTCTCGGAAAAAAAATAAAAAAACAAGTCAAGGCTGTAGCAACACAGTCAAGTTTGTGGGTTTTTTTATCTGCCACGCTGGGTAGCAAACCCGCACCTGCGATGGTGCACAGGAGGGCTGTAACAGCGAGAACATGCCTCTGGAATGGATTTAGAGATAATAAGAAATCATCTTAATGCGACTGTTGAATGTACAAGGGATCCGGTAATAGTTATCATAGGTACACTTTCATTAACTCCCTTTAATTTAAAAGCTCAGTGTTTGCAGCAATCTTTTACAGGCAAGAAAAAGTCAAATCAAATAAAAAACATCTCGCTGAAGTGCAGTGCTGCTGCTTCCCCCAGGAGCTGTACAGCACAGCCCGACATCCATCTGCAACGATCCCTCCAGCCAGGTCCCGCAGCCCTTGGATGGGGAGCACCCCGCGTCATCTGTCACCCCCTCGTCTCCTTACAGCAGGGACCCACGCTCGCTGCGTACGAACGGGGCTCGGGTGGGACCTTTCCAGGGAGCAAAACACCGGTGGCAGCATCTTCCGTGTCACCAGAGTTGCAGCTTTGCCCCATGCGCATGGTGAGATAGCGAGCACAGGCCACGCTTGCAGCAGTAATGTCCCTCCACTCAGGAATAACCCACGCTCATACCTATTGCGGGGGAAAAAAAAAAGAAAAAAGAAAATAGATGGTTTAATACCCAAAGCTAGTATAGTTCTGTGACAAAAACCTAAATTATATAATCAGGATGCAATGTAAGTATCCTGAAAATTTCTTCACTGAAAGGGTTGTCGGGCACTGGAACAGGCTGCCCAGGGAGGTGGTGGAGTCACTATCCCTGGAGGGATTCAAAAGGCATTTAGATGAGGCCCTACGGGATATGATTTAGTGGGGGACTTGGTAGTGATAGGTTAATGGTTGGACCCGATGATCTTGGAGGTCTCTTCCAACCAAAACAATTCTATGATTCGATGATTCTATGAAAGTTAATAAACTACTCAGCCTACCCCATACGTTACTGGCACAAATCAATAAACATGCCAGAGAAATCAGGGATTTCAAACGAAAGCCCATCGCTTGTAAACTTGTGCTTGCTGAGTGGGGGATGACAACACGACATTGCCCCCCCTTCCCTCCCCCACTCCCCACCCTCCACCCTGCAGAGGTTACGCTCGATGCTGGCGGTGAGCAAGGAGAAAAGCCGACCCAGCTACGTGTTGCTTGACTTTTCAGCATCTTCCTGAGCTCCGCGCCTAGTTTTTCTGTGAGCAATTCAGCTTTGTGAAAGCCTCCACACGCCGTCAGGCGTTGCAGAGGACAAACGCTGGGAAGGCTGTAGGAAATTTCGGTGCGGTGATGGAGTGTTCCCGTGGCTGCAATAGGAAATGCCTTTATTTGCGGAAGCAGGATGAGAGGTGGGGACACAGAAAGGAAAAATAGTTCAGTTCAGGAAAGATTTATTAAAGGAAAAATAACCCAACCGTTAGATGCTATCTGTGTTGTGAATCTCATACGTTTCCAGCTCAGCTTCAGTGGAGGACCGATAGTAGCGCCCTGCTCCGTAGGGAGTGTGGTGTAACAGCGCGGTGACCTTTGGGGACAGTCGGGGGGTTTAGGGCTCCATGTGCCGTAGCTGCTTCGCTTCATGTGTCCCCTCACCTCGTGGCTGAGGCTTCTGTCACAGGTGAATTATTAAGAGAAGTCATCACTATGGGGTTAACTAAGAGTTTTATTAATGATCAAACGATGATCAAATGGTAATTAATCGATGATAGAATGAAAATCAAATGGTCGTCAAATGGTTATTAAGCAATAATTGAATTAGTCAAACAGTGATTTAACAATGATTTAACAATGATTTAACAACAATTTAAATGATAATTTAGACAGTGATTAGACAATGATTTAGACAGTGATTTAAACAACGGTCAAACACTCTACGACACTTCTAATAATTAAGCTATAGCTGGATATATAGAAATGTCGCTATCATACAATATACTTTTAGGCCCTTGTTCTAGATACCAGACGCCGGGTAAGGGGTCTCTCAGCCCCGAGGGGTAACCGTGAGAGGCATCCCTGCTCAAGGGGAGACGGCGGCCGGGCAGCCCGCTGCCGCGCAGGAGAGCTCAACGGGCTCGGAGGAGCTACACATTTTCATAGCGTACAGTGGTTGACTCGTAGTCAACCTTCCCCCGTTTGGTGTAGGCGCAGGTGTGCAGCTGCAGCAGCTTCAGTTTTGTCTAGTCCCAGCTCGGGCTGGTGCTGTTAGCTCCCGATAAGGCATGGCCTAGATTCCTTACTTCCCGAGAAGATGCAGCCTGGTGCAGTTCTCACGGTTGGCACAGCGGGGCTGATTTCCCGCCGGAGTGGTGAAAAAGTAGCGTCCAGACTGGAGGCATCCGTCACAACTTCCCGTGCCCCTTCTGCCCTGAGCATGGGCGAGCGTCAGATGGCAAGACTTGTGGTAACACTAAAGGAGGGGGACAAATGGGTGGAATATATTGAAATAATTTGAAATGAGGAGCCAAGGAGAGAGGTGGGGAAGGAGAAGCAAGTAAAACAGCACGTGCATGGCATGTGCAGAGATGTGGGCCTTTGCGGGATGTAGGGAGCTTGCCTTAAGCTGCTCAAAAGTGACCTAGCAGGCAGCCTAAGCCCAAAGCCCCAGGCCATGGGCTTCCAGCAGCTTTTCTCTGGAAGCTGAATCCCATGCAAGACAAAACTGATTCGCAGGGCTGGAGGGAGAGGAAGGAACGGGTGTAACAGGGGTTATGGCATGCACCCAGGAATGGGTTATACCTGCCTTCCCCAAGGCAGTGCGTGAGAGCTGCTCTGACCCTGCTCCAAAACCTGACCCTGCAAGGAGCTTCTGTGCCTCCCTGTGCCGGTGCTGGGCCTCTGGCAGGACCTGGGCTTGGGTGCTGGGGCAGGAGCAGGTCCAGACTTGCGTGATGGACGTCCCAGTCCAACAGGGAAGTGTCTGGGTTAGGCCCTGTCTGGCCAGGGCATCACTGAGCTGGGAGACTTCTGGGCTATGGTTTTAGGTGGAGACACAGAAAGTCTTTCAATATGTCTTTTTTTTTTTTTTTCTCCATTGACCTACACAACTGACCTACAAGCGTGCAGTTCAAAATAACCTGCAAGAAGCTTTGGGTGCACTGTAGGCTGTTCAGGCAAGGTTATGTCTGGGTCTTGCTTGCTTTCTTTCTATTCCTCCTTCCCCCTGCCACTCCCATAGGCTGTAAGGACACATTCGGATCAGACACACAGAAAGCTGGTGTCTTTCTCCAGCCCATCACAGAAGGTTGTAGATGCTTCCAGCTGGGCCCATCTGGAAGAATCAAAAGTTTCAGTGCTGGGAGACTTTATGGGGTAAAATAGGAATGCAAACGTACTTGTAGTTATCAAAGGGGAAGGAAATATGTCTACATGAGTGTCTTCTGGGTGCTTTCTCTGTGGTGTATCCTGGACATCTCCTTGCCCTTGGCTGGCCTTCACATCATCAGTAGCTTGAGCAGAAGCTCACATGGGCTGTGGTGTGGGAAATGTGGGATAAGGGCCCTCTCTGGACAAGGGAGAGCCGAGATCTCTTCTTCCTGAAGATGAGAAGTTGAGATGAAATGAAGTGGCCATTACTCACTGTCGTGTATCTGTTTGCAGGCAATATCCCAGTAAGGGTTCAACATCAGTGAGGCCGATGGATTGATAGACAAAGAAATTATTTTATGCTAAAACAGTGTCTGGAGAAAGAACTTGGCAAGGAAATCTGGGTCACAAAACTGAACCTTTCCATGCTGCATGAAGTAATGATCAACACAGTCAATCTGGACTTCACATGCTGGAGCCCTCCCAGGGCTACTCCGGGCATGGCAGCCTGAAGGACACTGCTATCTCCTCTCCAGCACTTGTGTCATTTTCTCACCTCTCCTTTCTGGCTTGTTGACAATCTGGTTTAGCTCCACCTGCCACCTGGAGTGATGAAGTCCCCTTTGCAGTTGGGTACCAGGATCCTCTGGGCTCACAGGAGCAAAAAGGAGGACCTTGTATGGAGAAATGGCAAAGACCAAGCTGCAACAGGGAGGCCAGACAGGCCTGACCCCAGCACCTGAAGAGTGGGTTGTCATCCATCTGAGAGCCTCTGGTCTGCAGGTTGAGCAGGACAACAGGCGTCTCAATGGAAAACAGCTCTGAGAAGGCTCCTGTCTTTGTGAAACCCATCTCACCATGGGCCGTGACCCCCACAATGCATCTCATTATGTGAAATGGCTGCTCAGCCCAACCCTTCTCTCGAAACCTGGAAATGCTTTGCCCCAGGCTCAGCAGGAGCCTCAGAGCCATCAGGTTTGGTCTCTGCAAAGTGGAATTAAATCCCTTCTCTCTTACAAGGGGCTCCACAGGGCACAGCCACCCCAAGGTGATGAGTTTCATTCACCTACACCCAACCTTTCACTGTCCCTCCCCTAGCCCCAGGTGCGCGTTGCAGCTGTCCCTTGGTACGTTTGGCAGCTTTGGCTGCGTTTCTGCAGGCAGGGAGGGACGATGGCCTGTGAAAGGACCTCGCCAGACCACAGCTCTCCGAATACTGATTTTTGCAGCAAAAGCACCAGCGCTACCAGAAACTCCTGCAGAACTCGGGTCCATTGAAGGATCTCGAGCAACGCAAGTGCCCCTGGGTCCCTCCATGAAAGCTGGGGGAAGCCTGTCCTCATGCAAGGGGCAGCTGGCACATGGGCTTTGTCTGAGCAAGCCGTAAAGGATTTCTTAGCCTCGCAGTGTCTCGTCCATACGCTGCAGAGCGGCTGGCATACGTGTCTCGGCAGGGTGAGTCACACCTGTGCGCCACTTTTGAACACAAGGCCCTACGTACAAAATGCTCTCGGGCGGTTTTGGCAAGCGACTTCATCCCGGTACCCCCCCCCTGCATCTCCCCTTAGCTACAGCACCTTGTGTAACTGAGAAATACGGCATATTTATCCCATACCTCAGGCCGTCTCTATGCTCTTTCGCTGTACCTTGGAAACCAAACTTCTATTCTTGCCAACAAATCACTTTCAGACGAATGGGGGAGTGTGTGGTAGCTTGGATTGCTTTTCTTTCTTTCTTTTTTTTTTTTTTTTAAGAAATTTTTTGCAATCTAAGAAAAGACTTGAGGATCTATTTTTAAAGATTATACCCCCCCCTCCACCCACCGCGCTGCAACAACTGAACACTTTGGCTTGATGAGAATATTAGTAAAGCAGTCACAATCTGTAGGGTGCGCTTCTTAGAACTACATTGCATAATGGGACAAGCGGTGAGCATAACACAACAAAATGCAGTGGGGGCTGGGATCTTCTGTAGTATGTGAACTAAAAAGTCCTGTCTTCAGCCAGGATTGATCACCAGCTCGTTTGCAATAACCCACCCCCTGACCTTTCCTGCTTTTGTCTCCTGAGATTTAAATCCAGCTATCCTAGAGGTATGCTAGAGCATGGTTAATACAACGTTTTGCGGGAAATGCAAGTGCTAAAACAACCTCTTTCTCCTCCTTGATATATTTTGGTATTTAAGGAAACCAATAAGTACGGTAATGGCAATGACACGCCTGTAAGATGATTTGAAAAGTGCGTTTTTATCATTAGAGAATTAGGGAATTGCATTAGCTCTAATAAAATCCTATAGGACTTCAGTGAGGATAATAACTTTAAAATGTTGTTATTAGTAGCATTGTCAATTCTATTCTGAGATCTGCAGTGTTAACAAATTAGACGTAAGAAAAAAATTCCATTTGATTTGGTTGAAGGCTACAGCGTTCAAGGAAAAATATAGCACTTTCTAGATTTTATTGAAAGTCCTTGGGAATCAGCCACCCACCCGGGGTGTACTGAGTGATTAATGCTGGTCATGTGCTATTTATCCCTTAAAATGTAATCACAAGCTGATTATTTTGTTCAACACATTTTTGGTGATTTGATTAAGAAGCTGCATGGACTTAACAGATTCAAAGGAAAACGCATGGAAGAGGAGTTGAAAGACAAAGGTTGCCGCTAGGTAAGGATGTTCTTGGGACCTCGGTATAACCAAATATCTCTGATTAAGATTCAGCTTTTGCAGCGCTTTAGGCTCCTGTGTGTTTGCATCTATCTTAAAAGAAGTGGGCTAAGTTGATGAGGGTAGATGAGGGAATATGGCCTTATTCTGCAGACCTTTGTGCAGCTAAAAGAAACAACATTGATCTTCAGGTCCACAGAACATGTGGGGGAGAAGGGGGAGAAAAAGGTGAAGATTTGATATGATATTTAAAATTTGAAAAAGAAAGGTGTTCGTTCTGAGCTGAGCTCCCCTCTTTGAACAACCACTCTTTGTGCCTGCCTTGGGATCCAGCAACCAGAAACCTTTGGATAATAATAATAATAAAATAATAATGTTTATGTAGCTCTTTGCATTAGCATATAATGAAGCACATTGGAAGACAGGTGTGTGTGACTATCCTTGCTACTGAGATGGGGGTACAAGAGCACAGAAGAATCTTTCTCTTTTGATTATCTAGCAGCCACAGCACCACCAAGTCGTGGGATGGATGTTCTCCAGCCCACTGCTTGTTTCTGATTTCCCGAGCTAATCTGCACTGGCCTACAAGAGGGTCGAAGCTATCTGTGTGTTTGGGAAAGGTGAAAAAAGAAAGATGTTTTCTTCTTCAACAACTTTCTGTCTTTCTTGGATGGTTTTTGTTTGGTTGGTTTCTTGTGGGTTTGGGTTTTGTTTTTTTTTTAGGGGTGAGATGTTGACAGAGCCCCGGCACAGGCTGCCCAGGGAGGGTGTGGAGTCTCCTTCCCTGGAGAGATTCAAACCCGCCTGGACATGGCCCTGTGCAGCCTGCGCTGGGTGACCCTGCTCTGGCAGGGGTTGGGCTGGATGATCTCCAGAGGTCCCTTCCAACCCCTACCATTCCATGATTCTGTGAGATGTGAGATGTGCCAATGACAACTGAGATGCCCCCTCCAGCAGGTGTTAGATATCAAAGTCTAGAAAGAGTCTTGTGAGAACCAGGAGGTGGGTCTGAATCAGCCACAGAAAAGCCGCGACGTGTACATCTGGAAATCTGCTGGCCTTCTGCTGGCAATTGCAGGAAGCGAAGAGGAGACCGTGCCTGCATATAAATGCACAACAGTTGATGTGAGAATGGAAGCTTATCCTAATTAACTGAGTGAAAGCAAATTCAATTTGCCTGGCAACATGTGCGTGTTGGATTCAGTTTGCCTAATAATGGTCTGAGTTTAACCCTGTTAAGAAAAGAACTGGGATCCAGGACAGTTGGATGTTGATGGGACACATCAGCCATGAGGTGTCTGTCCCTGTCTGAGGAAGCAACTGAGGAAGCAACATAGAATAAAAGGTGAGGCAAAGAGTTCCCAACTTTTATCTGCTGTGTGGGACTAGTTTTAAAATTAGAGAGATTGACTGTGTTGAGCTTAAAAGATGGTTAATGTTCAGAGGTCCACAGACAGTAAATGGTCTTCGGCACTTTTGGGCTTTGCGTGGGCTGAGATGACATTCATGCGTTGTGTTCAGCCTGCTAGCTGGAGGACAGGAGCGAAGGTTTGACAGGTCTTGCAAGTAGCTGGTGTTTTAGCCTGGGAGCTTAAAACGAGGTGAACTTATTCATACAAAAATCAACCTTTTGTTGAGTCCCGTCATTCACGGTCTCTCTGAAAGCTATTTGATTTGGAGGCAGTTTTTTTGTTTTCTAGACCGTGTTCCTCCTGGAGGTGGTTCCTCTTTGCTTCCTATGCATTGGCTGAGATTTTCTCGCTGAACAAATGTCTCCATCTGTGCTTTCTGTGCCGAATCCCTTCCCCATCACCACTTCCTTGCCCTCTTCTGGGATCCCATCCCTACCTTCCACTGCTTGCCACCTTTTGGATGCTTCTCTCTGCTATGGCTGAAACACAGCATCAGCGAAGGATCTTTGCAACGCAACACCTCTCTCCAAGTAGCTTTTTTTATATGTCCCATACTTCTTGTCCCCCAGCCTTCCCCAAGACACCGCTCTCCCAGTCCTCTCCTGCCTTTCCTGGCCATCCCACGGGTACGCATGTCCTTCTCCACTTTTCATTTTTCACTAGAGCCATACAGAAATTCATCCTCTGCTCACTTTATGCCCAATCAGTGACTCCCCTGGATCCCATGGATGGCGTTAACTTTTCTAGGTGGACGTTTTGTAGGCACTTCCCTCTCAGACTGCTCCTCTTGGTTCTTGATCTTCCCTAGAAAGTCTCCATTGATGGTGTAGCAAGAGATGGATGATGCAGAACTTTTAGTCTTCCCTCTGCCAGGGCTGAAACAGCACCTTTCTTCTCACCACTTAAACCCACAACACAGGTGCCACGTTTGAGCTTGGCCATCCCTCCCCCTCACATCCCTGCCCGCTTCAAACGACCGGGCCACCACACTGATGCGTTGCTTGTCATCACAGCTGGACCTGACGGTTTTCTTTCCTGCCTGTCTGAAGCTTTTAAGGTGTGTGAGAGAGAGACCAGCTCTTTCCATGTGTGGTGGGAGGTGCCCACAACAGTTTTGGATGTCATTAAAATAATAGAGGGCAGAGATTATTTCTCTCTGAAGCACAAAGTAAGGGACATCTTGCAAGAAAAATCTCCTCTCAGGAGATCACCAGCACAACATTTGGAGGAGAAATGCGTTAAATACCCAAAAGCAGAGCTGCGCTTGGTGTAATATGGCATGGGTCCACTTAAGTCAAAGGAAGAGCACAGATTCAAACCAGCTGAGTCTCCAGCACCTGAGAGACTTCATATGGGCTTCAGCTGAGACCGGTTTTGCGCTAAACAAACAAGCAGTCCATAGCCAGGGTCTCTGTTTTATTAAAGAGTAGCATAAAACTGGAAAAAAAGTTGCTAAAGGTGACACAGAAAACACTTGCAGCAGGGAAGGAGCCCAGCATAGGCGCAGCTACAGCAGGGGATTTTAGGCAATTATTGCACCTTGCGTGAGATCAAGAAGCTTCTGGAACATCGCGTGGCCCAACGTGGGACCTGGGGAAGGTACCGCGGGGAACGGGACGTGCCAACGCCGCGCTGACTTGGGCTCAGTGGAAGCATGATAGAAGCAGGACTTCAGCTGCTCGTCTCTTGGAGATTGCCCCGTGTCACGGGGTGCTGATGAGACGTGTGTCAGTTG
This sequence comes from Phoenicopterus ruber ruber, assembly GCA_009819775.1. NCBI lineage: Eukaryota > Metazoa > Chordata > Aves > Phoenicopteriformes > Phoenicopteridae > Phoenicopterus > Phoenicopterus ruber. Next base: position 165,314,670 of record CM020216.1, on the reverse strand, counting down.
CTGTCAGGGACCCAGAAGTCTGCTGGGATCAATAGAATAAATCCGATGTCGTAACTGAGAACCAGCGACGATCTTGCTAGTACTGACTCCTATATATTAACGCGGGAGAGTGAGAGATAAGAAACCAGTAAGTCTCATTTATTGCTGTTTAAGAGAGAGAAAGGCCTGTTCAATACTGACAAATTTGCTTTTTCTTTTTTCACTATTCTATTTTTCCTGAAGCTGGAGAAGCTGTTTCAAAACTATTTCCTGCCAAATTGCAAGAGGCTGAGAAATGGAGTTGAAGGGAGGAGATGGCTGTAATTTCCAGCAAACCCAAGTAAAGAATTGTTATCGACAAGGCTTATGCCAGGCCATTAAAAAAGCCAGCAGCCATTTTTTCACTCCTGATATTGCGCGAGATAACAGTCGGCGGCAGTACAGACAACTCCCGCCTCATTACTTGGACATTGTGCTCAATAGGTTCAAACAAGTAGCTGCCGGAGATGGGACCAGAAGGTCTGCAGGGACCGACTGATGCATCGGGGCCACCCAGGCAAAGCTGGGCATTGTAGGATGGAGACTTCTGCTGGCAGATCTGTTGGGCAGCCGAAGACAAAAACCACGGAGGATGGAGTGTTGCAGCTAAAGGGTAGCAGTGCCCCGGGCTCTCTCATTGCTGGGGTGACAGAGCTGCTTCTTTCTTCCTTTGAGAAACCAGTGTCGACATCATGAACAGTCTCATCCCCTCTAAACGATGCTTTAAACTCTTCATAGCTCTTCCAGTTACTTTAGCAAACTGAACTCTGTGACATGTCATATGGTGGCTTAACTTCTTTTTTAAAGCCCGATTTGTTAGGAAAACAAAGGTCTTTGTTCATCTTCTAGAGGGAAATTCCAGTAGGAGACTTTGGTGGAGGATGTGCCTGTGTAAGGACAAGATTTCCGAGTGATGACCAGGGGGAGAAATGCATCACCTGTGGTCTGTGACCCCACTCCATCTCTGACCACATAGATTTGATACTGCGCCAACTGAAATTATGGAAAACTCCCATTGCTTTCAGAAGGGTTAGATTAAGTCCCTAAGGAGAATGGTTTGGAGGCAGAAGTATGGCCCATGTGGTCCTCTCCCTTTGATGTCTCATTAGGATTCCTTCGAAAAGAGTCTGACACGGGCATTTCTCTTTCAAGCCACAATCTTGGAGATGGTTCAGATCAATAGTGACTGGATTGGTTGCCCTCTCCTGTGTGATCAGAGGGTTTCAAGACATGGACAGATAGGCTCAGGGCACCTCCCTGCTTAGATATCCACATCCTCCTAACCAGAGCCTTTGTTCTAGGCTCAGGGGTGCAATGAAGATGTGGCTGGACCCGCATGTTAAATTATCCTCTCATCCTGTAGGTGATCCAATTAAGCCAAATTTGAAGAGAACCAGAGAAGTTCATGCTCTGCCTTGCTGTGCATGAAGTCAGCAAGTTAATAATGGACATTGATCTCTAGGGCTGTCAGTCTGTCTAGGGCTGGGTGGAAGAGACTTCAGATTTTTTTTTTCATCACATCATTAGGTTTCATACTGCAAGCAATAAACTCTGTAGCCTGCAGCTGTGAAAACACTAATTTGAAAGCTATTATTTTTGATATTTTTGAGAACTTGCTGCTGTATTTTTATATATATATAAATTATTTTTTCCAAACTCCAGTAGTTCTTTCAGTTTACTTTTCTACTTTTCTGATTTTCTGAACTTTCATATCAATTAAGTTATCTCTTTTCCCCCTTCCCTTTTTCCTTCTCTCTCTCCCTTTAGTTGCTAGAGCAACAAAAACCTTCCGACCAGAGGGGATTTACCCAGTACAGACTCTAAACATATGCTGACACCAAAGTTTTTCCTGTTACTTATGAGTATAACACAAGCCCTTCTCATACCTAACCCCCATTTTGGGTGTGTTAATCTAAAATCTTCTTCCCCCTTTCTAGGACTGTAATTTCCCAAATCTGTTGCCTTAATTCCTACATCTTCAGCCTTGTAAGATCAAAAGAATAGCCCTTGGCTAGGACTGGGTGACACTATCTAGGAAAGGAATTGTCACCCTTCAGGAGCACGTTCAAGAGTTTCTCTCTGCTCTTTCTTTTGCGCCTTCGCCCTGTGTTTACTCCCCAGAGATCTCTCTGCTTTATTGGTCCTTACAGCTCCAGAGTCCTGCAGTAGGTAGCAGAGGCAATCTTTTCAGGGTGGTTCTCCACCTCGCGTATCAGAGGGACATCAGTGCCAAAGCTGGCCCTGGGAACAGATGTTTTGAAGGCAACAATAATGTTAATCCTTGAGACAATTTTGTCAGCCTGTGTCTTTTGCATTAATGAAAGAAGACGCAATACCTGCCCTTCTGCTGTTGTGGGATGGTTATGGTTAAACATGCTGGCATACAGCACCGGGTGGTGAAAAGCCACATTTCTGTCTGACTTAAATACAGGCTTGGAAAATAATAACAGGAGTTAAAGTGTGACTAAGCGCTTCCAAGGGCTGTCATGCTTGACACTGAAGGCAGCTGGTCATGCCCTTAAAGTCCTTTTTAATAAGATTACTGTGTTGCTCATTATTCAGAGGTCTAGAAAAAGCAATAAATTGTTATGTTCTTATAAAGGTAACTAGCTGCTCGGGTATGTCCTTAGTTCTCCTGCACCAGGGTTCCTGAAGAGCCCTCTCCATGATGGCCAGGCTGGACCATTAATTTAGGGTGCCAACTTCCCTCGCAGAGTCGTATATTTTGTAATGAGCATTTAGTTCACCAAAGTCCTTAGGTTTGTGCCTAAATACTTCTGCAGGCAGCAGCACATGCTTTATGCGTGTCACAAAAGACACATCAGTGCCGTAGGCACCGCAGAGCAGCAGCTGGGCAGCTTCCAACACCAATCCTGAATGGCATCGTGCGGGCACCGCCGGCCAAGCCGGGGTACAGTCGACAGGAAGGGGTGCTTGATCTGCCCCCGTTATTGACGAACAAAAAGAAATCTCTATCCTGTCTGAGTCTACATGGGGTTGGAGAACGAGCCGTACAGGAAACCTGACTTTAATTTCCTTTCCAATCCCCATGTTCAAATCTCCATGACTGTGATTCATTACTGAGAAATGAGTCTGTTCTACCTTCATATGTTGTAACTAGATTAATATAGCAGTTTTGCATGTATCGGTGATGATGGCCAGTGGTTTGCACACTTGGGATTGAATTAAAAGCCTCTAGAGCTAAGAGCGTGAGTCATACGTACAGGCTGAGCTCAGGAGTGAATCTTTGTAGCTGGGGCTGAGAAACTCATCTCCTGCGGATGAGATGCGAGGTCTCTGTGCAGAGCTGGGTGGTGATCTCAGCCTCACCTCATTTCTGTCTCACGGAGGGGAGTTACTGGCTCTGCATCTCACCCACCGACACCGGCACAGTCACGGGACTGGGAGCCCGAGTGTGTGGGGATGCTGGGGTTGGGGGTACCGACTCCTCCCATCTTCTATCAGGCTTTCTGGAAAGGATGAATACGTTTGAGATTGGATGCATGAAAAGGATTGAAGGTGTATCTTTAGTTGCAGACAGTCGTTCACAAGGGTTAGCCTTCACCTGGGTCCCTCAATTCATCTTCCAGTGCAAGCGCTGCCAGTACCACCAGGGAAACCATGGGAACCATATCCGTATGAAAACGCCGCGCATTGCAGCAGGTCGAATCGAAGCTGAAGTCCATTTGGAAGAGAAAAGGAGCTGGGAAGCACAGCTTGTCTTGAGTATCAACTTAAGCACAACGACAGCCATTAAGAGAGGGTTACTTCGTTTGCCCTGGACAAAGCCACCCTACAGAGATGCTCTGTTAGACAGCATTTGCTCTTGGAAAACTTTGCCAAGTCTTCTACTTGTATTATCTCTATAAATCATTTGGATCCAGAGTGTGTCCACAGATTTAGGAAGAAGCGTATGTCCCGGGGAGGCTGGGGTGATGCTGATATTTGGCAGCACGCCCTAATTGCTCTGCTAGGAGGGACTCAGCACCTGCACCTTGGTCCGTGTAGACAGGATTTAATGCATGGAGACATGGTCACTGGTCCCCAGCGGGCTGCCGTCAGTGGTGCTGGAAACCCTCTGCAGCAGCAGCAGCAGCAGGATTGGCAACAAATATTTAACTAGTCTCAGTCTTTGAGGGAAAATGTGCATACGACTAAAAATAAAAATAAAATCACAGCAGATGGTACCTTGACAGCTGCCGGCGTGGACTGGCCGGGCCACAGAGGCTGAACTCCCCTCCGCTGCCACCCAGAAGCACCCTCCTAAATGGGGTGATGGGAATTAAAGTGCTGTTTGTGTTCGTGTTTTCTCTGTTCCGTGGCACACGTCCAACATTATTCGCAAACTGCAAGCAGCAAAAATCACTGTGAATTTTTGAAATTAATTATCTCTCTCTTTTTTTAATGGATTAGGCTGCTTTTGGATACAATGAATCAGGGTTCATTTTCAGCTTGGAGAATGTGAGCTTAAGCTATCTCTGACTTCTTTGAATCTGTGGAAATAAGAATAAAACATGACCCTTCACGTCCTCAATGGCTCAGACTGAATTGAAGTAGATGATTATTTAAGGTTCAGAACAGGTTAGCTATCTCCTCCGTTGTACTGACAAGTCTCTCTCCCCCCACCTCTTTCTTACTTTTCCTTCCTCTGCTGTCTGGCCAAGCCCTGGAAAAAAAGACATGCTAAAACCAAAACCAAAAACTTGAGTTATATATGTTCTTACCCAAAACAGAGTGGGAGTACTAGAAATCCAGTAAGAAGATACATTCTCAGAGGCCAAGTGATCTGGATAGTCAACAAAGCTTAGGAATTACCTAGTGACTGTTTGACATTTACTGTCACTATTGATTTTGTTTGTTTGTTTGTTCGTTTAAACGTGGAGTGTTTATTTTGTTAATAAGTGGATGAAATTCTTCTCAACAGAGAGACATACTGAAAAAAATCACTGCTGTGGTGTGGCCCTATCCATCTATGATCGATAGTCTACAGATCTGAACCCACCATTGAATTTTAGGGCTCCAACACAATTTATTAGCTTTCTAACCATTTTTGCTGTCACTAGGAGCCCCTGCTATTTGGGATCAATCCATAACAACTTCTAAAATCCGCTCTTTGCATACTGGTTGTTTCTACTGCTTCCTTCTAACCGGTGTTGGAGAGGTTTTACTGCCAGTCTCAGCCATCACGGATCAAGACACAGCCCTTCTTGCAGTAAAAGACTGGAGCACTTTCTACTGTTGCATTTAACTAGAAGTCACTCTCCCTGTTTTTTTGTGGCAGAAAATCAATGCCATAATAGCTATTCCTTTTTGGCAAGAGACTGATCGCCTTGGCCAGCACCCAGAATAATGCAAGCTGGAGATACAGAGTTCTGCCAATGTACCTTAAACCTCCTGACCTTCAGCATCTCAGGATTTCCAGCCCTGAGAAGAGAGCTTTCACGGGAAGAGATTGATAATTCTGCCTGGCTGCGAGACAGTGGCCAAGAAAGAGCCCCAGTGGGAAACTGAAAACCTACTCTGTGTTGCTTCTGCTTTCACAGTACGGTAAATAATGGCTGATGCCACTGAAGCCAAGGGAACCAACTACCGAAACTAGGGCTAAAGACAGCAAAATCAATCCTCCCAGGCACGTTCTGGCTCCAGGACTGCACTGTGTTGTGTTTGCTCACAAATGCCTATCGGATGAAAACAAGCATGTGCTTGGTGTGATTTTTTTTGCCCTGCAGATCAGCCTGTGTTTTGGAGAGTGACTCCTCGTGCGTATTGATGTGCCGTTCCCCCGCGGGGTACCCGCTTTGGGGTGGGCTAGCAGAGGTCTCCCCGCGGCTCCCAGGCAGCCGGGCTGTGTGACCCTCGCCGGTTGTCATAAGACTGCAGCTGCAGTTCAGCATCTCTTGGCTTCTGGGAGTGCAGCTTGCGCTGATTTTACCCTGATTAACCTGCTGTGCTGCCGACGTGCCGAGGCAAACTCACCCCGTTCTTCAGACATTAACATTTTACTTCTTGCTGAATGGGAGGGTTTGGTTCACTAGTCAAAGCACGAGTCTGGGAGCCAAAAGCGCTGACATCTCACTCTGCCTTGAGCAATGACTTACTACATGACCTTGTCCCAGATGCTCTGCCTTTCTTTTCCCGTCTGTAAAAATGGGTTTACGAATCCTCAGCAATCCACCTTTCCAAGACTGTTTACTAACATGCAGAGCGGTAATTTTTCCAGTTTACTGCTACTTGACTCGCTTCATGAACTAGAGTGGGCTGTTGGATGTAATGATGCAAAAGAAACATCGCCCCAAGCTGATCCCCGTAATATAATTCCACCATGAAATACGACTTCTGAAGAGATACTGAACACAAGGATACTTATGCATTGCCGTATCTTTTCACTCCTTTCAGCTTAAAGCTCGCAGTCTTGTTGTCTACAACACGGCTGCTGCTCTAATCCTTCACATATTACTTTCACTTAATCTGAGAGAATTCCTTCAAGGGGATATTGTGTTGTGCATCGGTATCGTTTTTTCTTCATAGTGAATGAACCCATCCCGCCCACATGCAAACAGACTTCTGAGGAGTGAAAGGGTACTGTTATTTCGTAGGTTTTAGATCAAGTGCGTCCGTTATGATTGTTGAACTTGATCTTCTGCATAGCCAGACTATTGAATTTTACCAAGAGATTTCTGCATCAGTGTGTATTTTTTATATATATGATTTTTTAATTTTTTTTTTTCCCCTGAGCAAAAGCAGCAGCAGACAGCATCTCTTCAGACACAAGTGTTAGGAAGAAAGGAGAAGTAAGAGTTAAGCTAAACTGGAAAGTGACAGTGTACCAGATGCGTTGACACTAATGTGCCTCTTTAGAGTTCACGCCTAAAGGCTTTGTGTGCAATGATAAATATATTTGTTTTGGTTGCTGGAGGTGCCCTTAAATTATTAAAAGACAAAACAGAAAAAGGACTTTTCATTTTCTAGCCCCATTAACTTGTTTCACTGGCCATGAGAGACTCAAAAAAAAGGTTCAGAATTGAAAAATCAAGGCTCCGACAGCCCTAAATGTAGTTATAATTTTCAGTCTCTTGTTGTGTTTCACTTTCCTATCTGTCTAGGTCCAGTTAGCAATGCCCTTAATCGTAAAACCCACAACCTCTAGCTGCTGCAAAAATATTTTTATAATAAAAGAGGGAAAATAGGGCATTTTCAATATTTCCTTCTATTGATTTTGTGTATGCGTGTGCGAGAGAGAGGGAGGGAGAGAGAGGGAAAGAGAAAAAACACAATCGTGATAAAATAATAACACAGTAGCAGTGTAATTTTAGCTAAAAGAAAAACGTTAAAGTGGAAAAACACTTCTGGCTCTGTGAAGTTCTTTGACACAGTCAGGGACATATTTTGGGCTCAACTTTTTAAAGTGGAGATTCACCTCCATCATATGTTACCTGTTATCTGCTCAGGCTGCTTTTTGCTTGCTGTTGCCTGTTCATTTAACCCTCTGCATTTGAAAAAGTAATTTCATGTCATCTGCAGTTTTTCGCTCCCTCTGTAGCTTTCCAGATCGCAGAGCTTTTTAAAAAGGCAGGACCTCACCTGGATCTTGTGGAGCTCCATAACTACTCCCCCCCCCCCCCAAATTGAAGATAAACCATTTGGTTGCATGCTGCAGATCCTCTTGCCATTCCTCCACCATTCACTGAACTCATGGCTCAACTCAACCTGGTCGCGGTCAGCGTAACGGTGTGTGTCTGTCGGCTCTGTATGTCCTTCTACACCTCTGTCCACTTGCTCTCAGGTACAGACTGAATGTTGGTTAATAGATACCAAGCTTTGGGTCTCTCAGTTCTGAAAATATTAGCCTTTTTTTTTTAAAAAAAGTTATATTCACTAATTACTATGGAAAACATCACTAGGTACAACACGATGAGACAGGTAACAACTTACCAGTCTCAGTAATGCAGACTGTCTCGAGGTCCTCGACTGTTTCTGACAGCAATCTCCTGACTGATGCCAACAAAAGAATAATATCCCATATAAAGCCATGCACGTCTGGAGGAAACCCAAGTCAATCAGACACATCTGCTTTCAGGAGTTCTGTGCAATGAAGAGAGAGGAATCTGTGCAACTCAATGCCACACAGAGTAGCACGGAGGGCTCAGGATCCCTCCAGTCCTACATGTTCTGATACCAGCAAGGTCTGTAGCAAAGAGATGTGTATAGGACACTGGGTCCGACTGCTTTTCCCGGGGCACAGGAGAACTTACCAGCATTTTCAAAATCAAGGTTAGTGAGATGGTGAATAGAGGCTGAACTGAAGACAAGGAGGTGATGAGAGTCATGGTTAATGAAGCATTGATTCAAAGAAATGGAGGCGACCTCTTCTTGCTCTCTGGCAGCGAAAGTTTGCTATGCTCTTCACCCACACCTTTGGATACCTTTTCTATATGTTCCCCCCCCAGCCCCTCTACACATGCATCAAAGGCCTATATACAGGATAGGTCCTGATGACACCAGGTGATGTGTAGGTAACATATACGGGCACATCCTCTGATCAGATTAGGAGCTAGAACCCAGAAAGACCTGAAAGAAGAGATTTCAGGGAACTGTTAAGCCTTGGAGGAAGTTTAGGCAGGCGCTGAAAAAGCAAATGCCACAGCAGTCAGCAGTGGCCTGGGGCTGGAAACCAGCACCTGCCTACCCATCCTGAAACGCAAAGCTGCTTCAAGGCTAAGTAAAACTAAAGACAGCGGTTCCCTGGGTGGGTTCAATTGTGAGTAAAGTCTCCCACAAACTTGCAAGAAGCTGACTTTACCACAGTAGAAGCTATTTATTTATTTTTTAAACTATGTTCTTTCAGGCTAAGAAAGGCCCTTAACGATGATAATCTGTGATGATCTTTATCCCATTAAACACATAATAAAACAGTATTACATCTCCCTTGTTAGTGGTTTCCTCAGTACATGGTGTTTTAAAATATCAAGTCCCATTCATTTTGTAGGTACCTTCACCACAGGTAGTGGAACAACATTTTAAAGGTGCTGCGAAAGAGAACCTGGGCAATCAAATATAGATATACTTGAATGCAATTACAGCAGCAAACGATTGTGTACTAGTGAATCTTGGTTTAATCTAAGCTATGCAATCACCTTCTGTACCCTTTTCAGTATCTTATTATTAACCTCTTGTCTACGGAAAAACCACTCTCAAAATGAAGGAGCAAATGAAAGTAGTTTTAATGGTAGGCTTTCAATCTTAGCTGGGTCTTTACTCGGGAACAAGCACGGTCAGAGCTGACAGTGCAGCCTATAGAGCTACCTAACACTTTCACTTCTATATGACCCCTCTTTTCAAAAGTTTTGCCAGACTTTCACACAGTCATGGAATAACTTTAACTGCTTTGGCTGAAATAGTCTCTCTGCCTATTTCTGAGCTACTTCTTTCTGGGGTTTTTTGGTTGGTTGGTTGGGGTATTTTTAATATTATTTTTCCCCAAAAAACCTATGCCTTAATTTCAGCAAAAATGATTTGGCTGTAAGATGTAACAAGGAAATGGAAAATCTGCTTGTTTTGCCCAGGTCCTGAGATCTGTTGGGAAGTCGAGCGTCCAGATGTTCCACAGCAGACACGACGTCCCTCTTGTGCCAGGGATGTGCCTTCTGCTACTCCTATTAAAATTCATCCCCATTAATTTTCGTTATGAGCTGCTGAAATACCTGTTTGCACATACTCAGCAGGGATATATCGGAGTCCGCATGCTACATTTTGCTAAGATGCCACCCACCCTGAGTGTGCTCTACCCCCTGACTGTACCTCCTTGTTGGCAGGACTGGATGTACAACTACCTAAATTACACATGGCTAAATGTGTTAATCTCCAGTGCAGCCATCTCCATCTCCATCCGAGAAAGCCACACTTCCCTTATAGATAGTGCAGAGCTGATCCGTATGGTCAATGGAGCTCAGGACCCTACCTCTGGTCAGATCTATCCCGAACCCCGAGGGAACACCACTAGCTCCCCGTGGGAGGTTAAAAGCTCAGGTGCAGACATCTACATTGTGGACAGGTAAAGTTAGTTGAGATGAATTTTGCCTGAAGTAACTGATCAGTCCAGTGCTCTAGGGACTGCGCAGTAACGTGTCCTGGGAATCTGTCATAATGAAATATATAGAGGGAGAAATTACTTGCCTGAACATTTGTTTAGCATCATTTCTGGGTGGAATTTTTGACACTATTTCTTCCCAAATTAACTCAAGCTACCAAGGATTTCAGGCCCATTCCAACTTCTCTAATGGAATGAGAAGAAGGAGAAAGAAACTGCAAATCTATGAAAGTATCAAGCTAGCCAGCAGCAGTGAGATGCCAGTGGAAATTTTTATTGTGCAAGGATTAACAGCGAAGGGAACAATGCTACATAAACTGACCTTTTTTAACAAAGACTCATATTTCTGTGGTAGAAAAAAATCTCTCAAACAAACACATGTAATTTTTCAAAAAGGGAAAGAGTTTAAATATTTGGAGAATAACTATGGAAGTCAATTCTAGGAGGAAATATAAGACCCAGACTCACATAAACTCAAGTGGAATTGCCTACTCTTAAAATGTGTCTAACAGGTGGCAGAGTACAACCACCTAATTCAAGTATCGGTTTATATTGTGCCTCTGGATTTCCTAGGCTCAAATTCTGCTGATGCTCTGGTCTATCAGGCCTGTTAAATTAGCTGGGATATGCCTTATCACCAGCAGGAAAGCCTGCAGGTAGTCACCCTTTGCATATGTGCTGAGCCTCCCTCCCCCGTTTGCTTTCATGATGGACATTACCTAGTGCTCAAGAAGCTAAAATGGCACTCCAGAAGAAACTGATGAAGCACCAACAGTGCCTCAAGACCCTACATTCTCCTTTCTCCCAAGCCTGCTAAATTAACTTTAATTCCTTCCCCAGCTTCTGCCCTCTGTATGAGTTCCAGAAGGAGGCAAGCATGGGGATGATCCTCTCTTCTGCAACAGGCAGGAAAAGCAAGAATGGAAGAGATGCCAGAAGAAATTGCTTTCACTGCAAAAGCTTGACTGAGAAATGCTTGCAGAGAAATGCTGTTCCTTTAGAGGTAGACATACATCTACTCCCTCGGCACAAGAAATAGCTGTTCTTGGGTGTTGCTCTGCAAGAGCCAGAGAAAGAGGAAAGGACAGTCATTCCACAGAGATACTTCCTAAAGACCAGTTAAGGATGACAGTAAAGAACGGGCAGTTCTGTAATTTTTGTGAGAGGCTGAGGATGCAGATACACAACCAGCGAATTCCCTGGTCTCCTGATATATGCCTTGGGCTCTCCTTGTCTCTCAGTTGTCATCTGTCTGCATGTTAGTGCTGCAGAAGCTGGATTCTCAATAAGCAGCATCTGCAATGTAGTGAGAGCCTTGGAGGAGCGATCTCTGGTGACAGACAGTGGGAAGCTTGACCAAACTGGTAGCCGCTGTTGCAGCCTCTGTGAATTGCTCATCCAGAAACTTCTCAGCTGTTTGTTAGCTACTGCACTTGAGAACATGACTATCCCTGGTGTTGCTGAAGAGCCTGTTTACCGCTACAACCCTTAATGGGATATAACATGTCTCTGCTGCGTGTTCTACCAGCCCTAACTCCAAAAGGGAGGAGGGGAAGAAAGGGGTAGGGCTTTGCTCCTGCTTCCTTTTTCTATTAGGAGAGTTGGGAGGGAACCAGTCTTCAGTCGCGAATGGACGCTGCATGGGGAGACTGGGGTCTGCCAGTCCCTTCAGCATCTCCACACCTTGCCCTAAAAAAAATGTGGAAAGGCTTGACCATTCAGTAGCACCGGCCAGTTCTAGGCATTTCCAGCAGCCTGAACAGATTCATCAGTAACTTTATAATGTTTGTCATTCTAATACTGTTACTGATAACCATGTAAGCGATCATCATGGCTTTCGTGAGTTTGTGCAGGGTGTCGAGGAAGGAACAGAAAGTATCTGCTGATGCATTTTATTTGGAAGTGCCCTTCACTGGTGGCATCATATACTTGGAAGACTGAGGAGGAATCAAGAATGAAACGGATTGCTGCAGATGGTGAAAGATCTCACTTACTGGTCACCACAAGTGAAGGATGTGTCTCCAACACCTACTCTACTGCAGTTGTTGCCTGGTCTCAGGCTTCACAGGTATAGGTGAAGATTATTTATTTCTTATTTGTAAACTTACAAAAAAACATCTCGAGGAGTTTCAGGGAAAGAAAATTAATAGTTATGACTTGGCTTCTACACTGGAAGACCTTGCAATCTGATTTAAATATGATGCTCAGTGTGAGCAGAGTAAAGAAAAGGGGGACTAAGGGTGAGGGTCGAAGCGGTCAGAATTTGTGGTGAGTCAGTCTGGTGTTTGTGTGTGTGTGTCTACGTGTGTGTGTGTTGCTGGTTCTCTTCCATCCATGAAATGGGCATCCAAAACGAATGAGTTTGGCTAAGAAAGACAGGCTATACTCTTCCTGTCTTTTGGAAGAGGAGGGGTGTGCTGTCCACTCCCAGAACACGAGAGTGCATTTGAAAGTAAAAATAACTCTTTTTGTCCATTCACAAGGACTATAAGTTACCTTAAAATGTATCCTCTTCTCTGGCTGCCAGGGAGGACTTGCTTCCCTACCTGCCATTAGATCTTCTCCATAGCTCTTGCTACTATTTTCCTCACTGTCAGGCTCTCTCATGCATCCAAACTTTTCTTCATTCCTTCAGTGTCCCTCTGATTTCCCTACGAACCCTTTATCCTTTAACAGAGATGTTACCCTGAGAATGATGAAGGGCTCAACCTGACCAGCATGGCTTTATCCCAGAAGATACCGTACCAGTGAGGAGAAGAGGGTACTCTCCAGCTAGGTGGGAACTGTAGCTGGAAGAAAGTCACCACGTCTCCTCTCCTCCCTGCCAATTGACTCAGCAGAAAGGATCTGCATAATTACTAAGTCTCACAGCCATCAATGTACTCATAAGGTTATTTTCCAACCTAGGGAGTCCAGTTAGGTGGAAAATATTCCTTTGATTTATGGCCCTGAGATAGTCAGCTCATAAATTACCGTTTGCGTTGGCAGCTTCAATATGTGCCTTTTCCATCTGAAGGCTGCAGGTAGCGGAGAGTGACAGGAAGGCATCACACTAAGATGTGTAAAACATACAGAAACTGTTTATTTTCCATGTCTCAACTGAGAAGGCATTTCACTATGAGTGTTATACCGTGGCTCTTTAAATGCTTTATTATTTATAGACATGACTTGGATAGCATTGAAAGCAAGATTTCTGGGTGACAGTAAATGGTGAGGAGAAGTAAATAATGAAGAACAATGCAGTTAGACACAAAAGGTCTTAGATCATTTAAGTAATTGGGCAAAAAGATGACAAATCCAGTTCGGTGCAGATAAATGTAGAATAATGAGTCTTGGAGCAAAGAATATAAAGAGAGAATATGTTAACTAGGAGAATGCCACGGCATACTGACTAGCAAAGAGATCTGCGGAGCTGATGGAGAGAAATCTCCGTAAAGCTTGGGGTAGAACTGCTCCTGAACAGGTGGAGTCACAGAGGAATAAGGAAAGGGTCAAGAATTGCATTTTTCATAGACATAAACCCCTCTTAGGTTATCTTGTCCATCCCCTTGCATCAGCTGAGAGACAATTGTTTCTGCAAAGAACCCTATTATGTTGAATTATGAGGACTGTCAAGGTGATTTATAAGACAGATTTAGTGAGAGTGTGAACATTCTTGCTAGCCAACACAAAAAGCTGAATGTTTTGGATGAGATTCTGACCTCCCTGACACAGATGTAAATAAAGTCACCTGTGCAATTTTGAGCAGAATCTCTCTCGCTATACAGAAGTGTATACGCACTTATTTATTCTCAGAACTGGAATTTTACCCCAAGCTTTGCAATACTGGGATTTTAGGTACAGCTGCAGCTGAGACAATGCAGAACCTGGTGGAGACAGGTTTTCTACCAGGGAAATTCACAGGACCTGTGAAGCCTGAGTTGATTTAAGACCGGTGGTTGGAATCCTATTCCCTCCCTTGCATGGCTGCCGCATGGTGACCCAGCTCAGAAGTTGATCTGGATAAAAGGTTATCTGCTTTCTCAGCAGGCCCACTGACTTCAGAAGAGATTACTGGAGAGTGAAAAGAGTAGGAGTTGACTCTTGCAGTAAGAATATAAACATGAAAAGCGAGAATCAAAGCCCAAAACTGGGAGCTTAAAACACCGTGTTCAGCTCCCACTAAAAATATACACATCTTCTATCAGTGAGTACTTGACAGCCATGTTTTGCAGGTTCTTGAAGTTCTGCCCTGTTCTTGTTCTCTGCTGCTAGAATCTGCACCAAAGTCCATCTGGGATCCAGAAAAAGTTTAAATTCCTTGCCTTATCTGGGAAGCAGAAGACTTGGGTTCTGATCTTCCTCCAAGGGTTGGTCATACACTTCACATTTAACAGGCACAGAAGCATGAGAGGAACCCAGATCTCCTCTTCCCCCATGAAGTCAGAGCAGACCATAGCCCTCTTGCGCTTCTGCCCAACGGGTCAATGAAGGTTGTGCTCCTCTCTTCTTTTGACACAAGGGATAGAGACGTCTCCTTCTGAAGCTTGGATTTACAAACATGGGCGAGAGACCTCTTGCTTTGAGGGGGATACTCTGTTAAATAACATAGAAATGACAACCGTGAGTGGTACAGCATTGCCCTAAAAAGGAAAGAAACCCCCGCTCATGCCTTTCGGAGGACAGACCTATGTTGCTTCTTCAGGGAGGTTTGAGGGGCTTCAGTACTTTCTGTTCAGAGATGATGGAGGAATCTTCTTGCTACTCTGTGCTGGGTGAAGGAAGGATGAGAAAAGGATGCAGCAGAACCCAGTCTCCCTGTACAGTGCTATAGGGGATCAGGCCTGAGTGCTGGGTCCTGGTCTCAGATTCCTAGGATCCTGCACACCAGGCAGGTATTACAGTGCCTACATCTTTTCATGGAAAAAGCCCGAGATCCACCAAGTCAGCTTAGTGCAAAACTAACAGGGTAAGCTAACGAGAGCACTGTCATTTTGTTAATTCAGCCTTGGAGAAACTTACCTCTAGGTAAACAATAGCTGCAATATCCTTTTTTTCATGTCAATATGAGGTGTATTTTCTACTGCATCATTCACCTCTGTCAGTTCTTAGTTCCAAAGGTTGCTGGGGGACCGGAAAATGCTTACCCTGTTAAACACAGGCGATTTAAGAAACTAACACTCAGTTGGAACTTGAGATGTTAATTAAAAGGTTGATTTCCCGATCTCTAGTTCCGTGTTACTCTTCTGTTTGCATCAGGCTGGGCAGTACTTCTGAGGGGGTAAAGCAGGGGTTGGGTGAGGTGGAAATAGGTGGTGCGGGGTGGGATGGAAGCGGGACTGCTGTGCTGCTGGAAGCAAGCTACGCACGTTGCACTACGGTGGGCATCACGCAGCTCCCTTGTATAAACGGTCCATTTTAACAGGGATTTTCCAAGAGCTCTACCTAAGATGTGGAAAGTGGAGGCAAACCCTTGATCCACTGCAAGCTTTCCATACAACGGTTGCAAAGGTACTTCTGGTTTCATATCACTGTGTGTAAGGCCTATACACATGCAGACACACAGAATGTATACAGAGCCCTTCCCTGTCTCCCAGGGGCAGGATACCAATAAATGCATTAAAACTCTCTATATGGTGCTTAGGGACGTGGTTTAGTGGTGGACTTGGCAGTGTTAGGTTTAGGGCTGGACTCATCGGTCTTAGAGGTCTTTTCCAACGTAAATGATTCTGTCATTCTATGATTTCTGATTTGTGGCCTTGGGAGCCCTCAAAATGCTTGGGAAATTTTTTTGACGCTTAACTCCTTTTTCTAAGAGATGTGCTCTTTCTGTAAGGTGTGCTGTTTGTGGGGAGACACTAGACTCAGCCGAAACCCACTTGCAGTTTGATGTTTTGTGGAAAAAGAATTTTTCCATGTGATGAGGTACCGACTTTCTGGAGCAGTACTGAAGTAATGCTATTTTATTTATTATTGTTATTTTCTTTCAAAGCTGAGGTTACTGTCTGTGTCTAATAAAGCTGCTAACAAGCCCCTGCAGCAATTGGTTTCCTTCTGACACCTTGTTCGCAAGGCCCTTGAAGAGTGTGACATCACGTTGGCTCTTCAACGTATAAATGAAATGGTTTTGCTGCTCTTTGATCTGCTATAGGTTCCAAATACCATTTGATTATCAAATGGATGCCAGTGTTCAGTTACACGATTATCAGGTATTCATTTAACCTTTTTGACACACCAAAATGTCAAATGTTTCAAGACGCCTTCCCTTTTTGACTATAAGGCTACAGAACTTTCTCTTAAATTCTGATGTGTCTGAACAACTCGAGGACTCTGTTGTTTTAAATGCTACTAATGAGCAGCTCCTAAAGCCTACCAGCTATAAAGACTAAGATAATTACTGTTCCCTGTGATGGGAAATCTCTGACTGTAGCCAACCACAGAGAGAAGAGGATGTTGAAGAAGCTTTCTGGTAGGCAGCTGGTATCCCAGCTTGAAAATTTGTCTTCTTGTGAAGCATAAAGAGCAACTCCTGACATGGGGTATAAACAGACTATGAACCTTGGGTTTCTGTGGGCACGGGAGATAAACCTGATCCGATACACAAAATGGAGCAATTCTGCATGAGGTTGTTGTTAACTATCTATCACCTTCTCCATCAATGAACTGTGCTGCATGGTATTCCCCTTTTTTTAGAGGAGAGGTGCCAACACATACGTAATCTCCAGTCCATAATGATATTCATATAGTCACATCCGAGATCATATCCCACCAGCCCAGTCCCTGGATTAATGTCACTTTGAGAAAGAAGTTCCACATTTGAAAGATACAGTAAGATTCTTCCTAAAAAAAAAAGATATGTCTGAGACGTCTTGGAGAGATGATATATTGTGCTGAGGGAGCCGGAGCAAAAGAGAACTGAACTCACAGGGATGCACAAGATAGTAATTTCTATAGAATCGATGTGTGCCATGTGGCACATTCTACTGCAAACAAAAACCATATCTCTAGTAACGAACTACTAGGGACAGTTCTGTAGAGGAAAAATGGTGTTCTTTCACTTCAATTTTTTCAGCCAACAGTAGATCTCTTTCCAAAAGGTATTGCTTATTTCAAAGAGGAAGGAACAACTGAATGCAGCGGTTGCTGGCTGGAAATCATGACAGCTGGCAGTAGTCCTCTCTCAACTTGAAACTCCTGGGTGAAGCCCTGGCTTCACTAGAGCAGGAGAGGATGGGATTTTACCACATTAAGTGATGCCTTGTACATCCAGAAGATATATGCACATATCTGTATTTTATATTAAATCAAAATTTGAAACATAGTTAATTTGGTTTGTATCACTCGGTACAAGAAGAGCTCCAGAATCAGCTGCAAGAGGCAAGTACAACTCGTGCTTTGATGGACAGGCGTCCAGTAGCATCACAGATGGATAAAGAGAGAAGTTGCTGAAATGCTGGAGTTGAGTCAGACAGGCCAGAGGATACTGTCTACAAGCCTTGCTCCTGAACCTTGATCAAAGGATCAGAGCAGGACATGAAGTAGTACTATCGTAGAGGAGGAGTAAATGTGGGTTGATTTTTGACACAATGGGCTGAGATCAGCTGCACCGCTGCGTTTAGCGTCAAAGCAAGCTTTCTACGTCTGGGACTGCAGTAGCCCATGTTATCATGGACTGGCGTATTTACAGTGATGGAAATTACTATCTAGGCTTGAAGGAAAGCGTATAAAATGCATTGTAAATGTAGTGCGTGCATGTGTGTGCGTGTATATAAAAGAAAAATTGGTTTGCATTGACTATGTGGTGTTTTAAACGCCTGAATATGAAATGCATGTACACGGGGCATTCGGACCATTGGCACCTCTTCGGTAGGAGAGCGCATGGCGCTGTGGTCCAGTGAAAAGGGAACTGGCCAGGAGCTAAATTCAGCAAAGGAGGCCTGAATTTTCCTACAAGCTTTGCTGAGATAACTTGACCTATGGAACTGTCTTGGGCAAAATCAGTGTAAATCTGTGTGCCTCATCTTTGCAATCAATAAAATGGGGACGTTGTAGCGTACTCTGTGAATATAATGAAATCTACAGTGACCAAAACCTTGATGTCAGAGTTAGGAGGCTCAGTATGGATTTGTGGTACATGGCCTTATGGATGAGTAAAGGACACACTCCTCGCTCAAAAAGAGGATTAGAACCTTCTCGTGCCTTTTACTGCTCCAGCAGGACATTGCTATTGGTGAAGCCCCTGATTAAGAAGCAGTACTTGAGAGATAACAAATTTTCAGTGATTACCATGGGAACCACAAATCATTTCATAAGGGTGGAGAAATTATAAAAAGTTCTAATTGAGAGAGGATGAAGCTTAAAACAGTTTCTATGGAAACCAGAGGTGGCATCCAAAAAAAGTGTGTGTACTGATCTAATAGTCTGATTGGCAGGTAATTGGTTCAGTGTTGGAGTGGTGGAAGCCTTGGGATGTGAGATGAAGTGTCCATCACACAAGTATATAAAATATATCGTCTTCTGAAGAGGCGCTGGAGCCTCGAACTCTTTCCCTCCCAGCAGAATACGCTCATCACTCAATTGGTGATTCATTTTCATTCTTGTATCTGTGCTGAGTGAATCTGGTTTGGTTTTTTTTTCTTTTTTTTTTTTTTTTTTATTGCAATGTGGAACAACTTCAACAGAGATGATGGATGGAGCTGCTCCCTCACCTTACCCAAAGGGTGGAAGTCATGAGGGTGCTTTTATGGATGGGGGCTCCAGCGTCCTTCTCAGACAGAAAAGAGAAATCATAGAATCATAGCATCATAGAATAGTTTGGGTTGGAAATGCACCTTTCAAGGTCATCTAGTCCAACCCCCCTGCCATGAGCAGGGACATCCTCAACTAGATCAGGTTGCCCAGAGCCCCATCCAGCCTGACCTGGAATGTTTCCAGGGATGGGGCATCTCCCACCTCTCTGGGCAACCTGTGCCAGTGCTTCACTGACTGAACACAGACTTCCAGCCTTCAGTTAGCAAGTACATTACGATATCCTTGAGCTTGATGCCTGAAGAAGGAAAATAACATAACACTTTTGTCAGTAAATTAGATAAATAACAGGCCTCTGGCCAGCTGCAAGTTGCTGAAGTCCTCAGCAAAATCTTTGCCAGCTCAGTGGTTTGGCAGACACATGCTTTCCTCCAGTATTCTCTGAGCTCACCAAATTCATTTCTCCATTCAGCAAATGTAGACAGAAAAGCCTAGCATTTTGAAATATGTTATGGATCTGTGGTGTTTTTAAGAAGATAAGTCTTTCTGTTGAAACACCTAGAAGGCTGGTCTGCGATCTCTGTGACACTGTGGCTCATACCCCCACACCCTGTCCCAATATCCATAATCATGACCTAAATGAAGTTTTGCCAAAGTATTAGGAGAAAAAGTATCCTTTAACTTGGCAAATGTGCATTTGGAGAATTTACTTTGCCCATTTTCCGATCACAGCATTACCAGTGCCAGCACAAATCAGCAGGGGCCAGGCTGGAGGCACCTGCAGGACAGCCACACTTCCGTGGGCAGCGGCCAAACTGGTTGGCAAATTTGTACCCAGAATGGCTGCTATAGCATAACCTCTGCATGCTCCAGCATAAATTGCATTTGAAGAACGGTACACAAAGGTACGCAAGGAGATCAGGAAGATTTCTTGCTCCACTTTTGGTCTGGCCATTTTAGATTAATCTTGGGTCAAGCTTCATTGTTTTATATATAGGAGTAAGTTTAGGTGAGTCTTATACATACCACACCTTTGCAAAACATTGAAATGTCTGCCTGGATAATAAGCTTAAGCTGTAACCTTTCAAGGATTCTGTCTTTATAGTATGATAAAAAGATTGTTGTCGTAGACTGAAGGGCTCACAGAAGCTATGAGGAAGGTGGCAGCATCTGTTTAAAGAAGACTTTTAGAATAATGCTACATTAACAGGCATCATGCAGCTGAAGGTGCTCTCAGGTGGTGACCCTGCCTTGTGGTTCAGTGAATCCAGCGCTGCTTGTACCATGTTCTTTTTAACGGCATTTCACAAAAACGGGACAGTGAGCTAAACAGCAGCTGAAGAAAATGACAGGAGATGTAGCTCCATGCAAGAACACCCAGGGCTCCATCCTGCTCACTCAGCCTGGGTAGCTTTATTGTTGTTTTTTTCACTCAAAAAACTGTGCATTTTTGAATGTTCATGTTTGTTTTCATTCCCATTGCCACCAGTGGGCGAGGAGACGATCAGAGAAACAAACTTGACCCAGACATACTTCTGGTTGGGTGCTTGCACATCTGCTGGTGTTCTGATACATTCACAGATGCTGCTGGTCTGGGCCCTGTCTATTATGAATCACGTAAAATTTTCCCGGCAGCCAAATCGTTAATCCATATTTGATTCCATTTCATTTCAAATCTTGCAACTGCACTTCTCAGAAGTGCGTGTCTGCATGGGGGAATGTGTGTAGCACCCTCATCTATACACATGCTCAACAGAAAGCAATGGTGAAAGTTTCTGGTTTACACAGCTGAACATTTCTGAGTGGGTTTTGCAGGGGGTGCTTCATCTTCCCCAGTACAGCATGCCAGTAGTTTTAAGCCCCTTTGGAGACTCTCACATCTTTTCTATGCAAACAAAATGTTCTGCTAGCTACAGAACTACCAGAATTCTGTAGCTGCAAAAAAGGCAGCAATCCTCTATCATAGCGGACAGAAGACAGCATCTACCACCTTATGGGGGATCAACATGCAAGAATAACCACTGGGTCAAGATCAGGTGAACTAAATGAAGGAAATTTTGTGGGGCTTAGACAGGAGATGCTTAGCCTGTGGAGATGAAGAGATATCTGAGCGTGTGTAGAGAATTTGCTTATTATCATTTAGGAGCAAAGTTTTGAGGGTAGAATAATACTTTGCATGAAGACATAACTGTGCTGCTCTGTAGGGGTCAGAAATACAAATCAGATGTTGGAAAAAGTTTGGAAAAAGATATTGACAACATGAAAGCTTCATCATACCTGTGTAACTCCACGCTGCTCATATCCTGGTGACTGCACAGAGTTGTGTCCCGTCTATCTCAAAAAGGTACAGTAGAACTGAAACGCACGGGAAGGGTGACACAGCAAGGGATAACTGTGTGAGGGATGATTAAAAGACCAAGATTCCTCTCCCTCAAAAGGGAATTTTAAAATTTAAAAGCAGAGAAGGAATTTTAAAAGGCCTTTAAAAACCTGAGTGGTATGGAGAAAATGAAAGAGGAGAGTTTTCTTCATGTCCTCTTTCAATATGAGGACCAGGAGATAATAATGAAACCAGCAGGCTGCAGATGGCAGGTCACAGAATCATAGAATCATAGAATGGTTTGGGTTGGAAGGGACCTTCCAAGGCCATCTAGTCCAACTCCCCTGCCAAGAGCGGGGACATCCTCAACTAGATCAGGTTGCCAGGTCTGGAGCAACAAGAGGATATGGTCCTTTGTGTAATGTATAATTAGGCTGCGAAATTTCTTCCCATGGGATGCTGTAGATGCTAAAAGTTTACATGGGTTCAGGAAGTGATTAGGCAGATTCATAGAAGAAAATATCTGCTAAGAACTACTAAATACTAAGACACAATGTCTCGGTCAGGAATTCCTAGATGACAATTTACAGAAGCTGGGCAAATATCAGCACATGCTGACTCGATTCTCGCTCTTTCTTAGGAATCCCCTTCTGGCCAATGTCAGGGATGGCATAATGAGCTGAAGGAAATCTGGGTCCCACCTGGAAAAGCTCATGAGAAGAAGTGGACTTGTGCAGGGATCTAGCTATGAGAAAGAGAAGCTGAACATGGAATGGGGAACAGAAGAAACTAACACAGGGCCATGGCGATCCACTGACGAGAAACGCAGTTCAGGAGCACCAGGTAGGGTCTCAGAGCACTGTTTACTTCTGTTTGAGTTCAAAATCATAACCTCAGCTGCACTGAGAGCCTTTCAGAATCCTTTGCAACACTCTGAATACACGGTCCAATAGATTAATAGTTTGCCACAATTTTTGGAGCTCAGCTTGAGGCATATGCAACGAGCCTCACGTTGAGGGGGTTGGGAGTCCCATCCCTGTTCGATAACATCGTGAAGCCCGGGAATAACCAGGATCCTGCGAGGAAATTCAATTGAAAGGAGTTCACATCCAGATGTTTGTCTGATCCATATATTCAATGAAGAGACTTTCTTGAGCTTCTTTTTTTGTTGTTTTCAGCTCTCTTTTAGACCACAGCGCATCCTGTGTGTCCCAGAGTGCAACTTCATGCTTTTTGGCATGACTGAACAAGTTTTGGGGGAGAGCGGAGTCAGAGCGTTTGTAAGATTTAAAGTCCTCATGTAATCATGGCTTACATGGAACTGGTGCGTTTAAACTATAAAACCAGACTTTATAGTTTTGGTCTGAACTTAGTTGTTATTTAGGCCTTAATGGCCTAATGACACCATTGTAGATATTTGTGCAGATTTAAGCTACGTGACAAGAATTTAGCTTTCTATTTAAAAAAAAAGGGAACGTGTGTCCACCGTAAAAGTGATGATAAATCAAACTTTAAATGAAACGGTGCCAGTTCTATTTGCACACATGCCAAGAGTTACATGAGAGTGAAGTCGATGTGCGTGTTCCTGAAGATTGCTTACAGTGATTTGCCTGCCGAGTTTGCAAATATAATGATTTGCTGATTTGTTGAGTGACAGTTAATACAGCAGCTTGGCTGATATATTAGCCTTCCTTCCTCCAAGCTGTGAGGTAAGGTAACGTTAATGGAGTATAGGGAACAGGCAGAGTTGGGAGAGTAATTTGCCATCAACAATTTCTCTGATAAATGTTACCTCTTTTTTTTTTTCTGTTCACAAACTGTCCATGAATAGGCTATGATTGGAATTATGTGCTGAACAATTTCTGCCACTGTGTTTCCATCTATCATGAACTTTTTTCTATGAGTGTATGATTGACAAAGGTCAAGCAGCTTTGACTACACACATATGTACATGGATTGTTTCTTTTCCATCACTGGATGGCAGAAAACCGCAGAGTAAAGCCTTCTGGAAAAACAGCTGTAAAAACAAATTCTGAGTCTGCCTGCTGATTGATTCAGTTATATTTTGCTGTTCTTTAAGGCTTTTTGAAGTGCATTACATGTTCCCTTCCAAAAGCTGTCGTTCACAAAGAACCTGGTAGCTCTTCAACTCAAAAGCTGAAGAAACTCATGAGCTCAAGTATAGAAGCCTTCAGATCCATCTTTCATGCCATTTAAAATGAATAGTATTGCTCTTCGCCTAAGCATTCCAGACAATAAAATTATCTCACAAATATATTTTAGAATCAGGGATTACTATAGATTGGAAAGGACCTCGGGAGGTCTCTAGTTTGACCTCCTGCTCAAAGCAAGGCTAATTTCAAAGTTGGGTCAGTTTGCTTGAGGTCTCCTCCAGCTGAGTTTAATACATCTAAGGGTGGAGATACCACAGCCTCTCAGGGTAACCGGTTCCGGTGCTTAGCTATCCTCACCGTAAAAAATGTTTCCTTGCAAATAGCTGAAATTTCCCTCACTGCAATCTGTGTCCTTTGCTTCTTGTCTTTTCACTGAGAAGAATCAGGCTCCGTCGTTTCTATAAGCACCCACTAAAGTTAATAAAGTCTTCAGCTTTAATAAGGGCAAATATGAAACACTGGAAGCAATACTTGCCTGTATAAGGTTATGCCCAAAAGTGAGCTACTTATAAAATTAATAATTGGGATATTATCATTGCTTCTAATGGCAAAATTCATCAGCACAGGTGTCATTGAGATAGGACAAATGAAAACATAAAAGTAAAGGAATTAAATAGAGACATATTTAATGAATGGGACAGTTTCTATGTCTGTAATATTTCTCATTACAGCAAAGTTCTCCTTCTTCCCTCCAAAACACCCAGCCCTCACCTCAACTGCCACCTTTGTGTGTGCATGCAGTGCTCACGTAACCTGTCTCAAACATGCATGACTTTCTGCAATTTGCCAATACTTTCATGGCATTAAAAGAGTCCCATACAGAACATTGCAGGAAAGGAAGACAAACCCACCATGTCCCATTGAAACTGCAGTGCATTTGTTCTGTGGGAAGTAAATCTGCTCCATAGGCCATACCATATGTAATGTAATAGCAGGATAAATTCAGAGTGGTTTACACTAGTCACTGTAATGACTGTAATTGCCAAGGAGGATTTTTCAGATGAGATTAGCATAGACATTGGGGATATATAGTTACCATATTACGGCCTTTAATGGCACCAGTGGTGCAGAGCAGCTGACCATTACGCACTGCCTACTTGCTGATGCTGGAGCTCTGAACGGACAAGGATTGCTAATGCGGCTGAAGGATGCGTTTAGGGCATGTGGGTGGTGGGATTCCAGCCCCTGAAGGCAGTATGAACACCAAGTTTAGCTGTCCGAGGGGCTTCTCAGCTCTCTGTCCCAGCCCCCCATTCCCACACTGGGAACAGCAAGACTTCAGTATGGTCATTAATATTCAGATTTGTCTGTGTAAAATGAGCTTTGCTCTTTATGGCGCTGTCGTGGTTTAATGCCAGCCAGTAAGCCAACACCACGCAGCCGCTCGCTCACTCCCCACCTCCCCAGTGGGGTGGGGAGGAGAATCAGAAAGAAAGGAAAACCCATGGGTTGAGATAAAGACAGTTCACGAGGACAGAAAAAAAAAATATAATAATAATAAATGATAATGATAATAGAATATATAAACCAAACGATGTACAAATTCTCACCACCCAATGACCTGACGCCTGATACAGCCTGTCCCAAGCAGCAATCACGGAACAGGAATATTCCCCAGCAGTGATCTCAGAACAGTAAGTTCCAGAGAGAGCGAGCGAGGGAACGAAGAGCTGAACGAATGAACGAAAGCATAAACAAACGAAAGGACCTCGGCCCACCAGCCGACCCCCACTTATACCAGGCATGCCGTCTATGGTATGGAATACTCTCTTTGGCCAGTTTGGGTCAACTGCACGTACCCCACCCAGGTTTTGCACCTGCACATTAGCAAGACCTGGGAAGCTCGAAAACGTCCTTGATCGCTTAGCAGCAACTAATAACATCAGCGTATTATCAACGTTCTTCACCTACCAAATCCCATACTAAATCCAAAACACAGTAGCTACTGGGAAGAAAATTAGCTCCATCCTGGGTGAAACCAGGACAGTGGCACGCTTAGAAAAGGATACCAAATCCCTCAGAAGGCAAGCTTGGTTCAGTTATTGTTATCAGTACCGAGTCGTTAATTTCTGAAAAGGCAACAAATATACCAGTACCAAGTGGTTCGTTTTTGCAAAGGCAAAGAATAAAGCAACTGTTAAATACCAAAGCCCTTATTATTCTCCTGTGTGTGCTAACCTAGCCCTTCAAGGAATTTTTCGGCACGTGTGTCACTAGTCAGACCCATTCTCATTACAGTACAGCTGTTTTAGTGCCTTTCCATAACCCTCATGGATCTCTCCTAGGCACTGAGTCAATATAGTAATTTTAAATGAACTGCTCTATCCAGCTCTCATATTAGGGGTCTTGTAATAGGTCTCACGGGGAAGAAGGAGGTCACAGGCAGAGCAGTGCTGCTTGCCGGCTATTCGTGGCTGGTAGGATGTCTATTGACAACCTTGAGCCTGTTTTAACCAACACCAGGAGCAAACAAAGGGCCGCCACTAGGACCAGGAGGGTAAGACGGTAGGTTAAAGCAATCCCGATTCATACCAGATGGCTGTTGTGCTGAATGCAGACAACTGGAACAGAAACTAAGACAACTTGTGTGGTATTGTTGCATGGAAATAGTGGAATACTTGGTCCCCGCTACTTAAATTACAGCAACTGGTGTAAAACATCCTTTTCCAGCTCAGTTGTGTCAAACGATTTCAGTTAGGTTCAGAGCTAACTGGTATCTATCCAACTGATGCTGGCGTCTGTTAAGTGCTGGGCACCTTCACTGCACTGTATGCTGATGTTAAATTATACGAGAAGAGAGGTTCTGTTAGCAGTCTGGCCATTGACTTTAATGAAATAGCTAATTTGATCATTTTAATTATGAGTTGAGGCAAAGCAAAAGCATAAATGTTAAAATATCATTTCATGCCAGTAGAGAGAAAAGTTGACATTTACCTAAACCAAAGACTAGATATTGCTGAGAATGAAGGAGAGAGATAATGAGCAAGTGCAAAGGAAAATAGGAATGAAAAGGTGAGACAATTTGAAAGCTGACAAGACACTAGAAGGACATGATCTGGAGCCAGAGGTGGCTGGAAAAGCCTTCAGGCAGGGAGGAGATGAGAAGTTTTGTGAACAGGTTTCATGTGCTGCTTTAGTTAGGGAGGAAGAGTCTCAGTGCTGGAAAATGGAGCCTCTATTTCCTGCAGTTCCGAAACAAAGCATTGGCTATATCACACACACAATAATATCTCTGGATTCTTTTCTGAATGGAATTATTTCTGCATTTGTAAAGCTAAATTTGATCAAATTCCCACAGGAAGAGAAGCAGGCACACAGACTGTCTTATTTTTTTTAATAAATAAAGCCATACTTTCATTGCGAGAGGCTAACAACTACAACAGGCTAACAATAATGTTAACAGAAAACAGATTTCTAAGAGAGAAAGAAAAATGGGATTACACAATCCCTTTGATACCAGAAGCAGAGCAGAATTACCAAAGCACTGCAATTGCAAACCATTCCAGCACCAAAGCGTCTCCTCCTACACAGGTTGAGTTCTTCTTTTGCTTTAGCCATTGATTAGGTGTGTGGACTTCACATGAATCACCTAAATTCCCTAAGTGAACTCATGGGGCTGCTGAAATTATTGAGAATTTTACCGTTGGTGTCACTGGGGGCCAAAATGCTGGTGTACAGTTTTGAAAAGGGGCCGTAAGAATATTTACTGACTTTGCAGGGGTGTTAGTCACTCGCTATTTGGTGTTCATTTAGCACTTGGATGGATGTGGTGCTAGGGGAAGGCTACGTGTGAAGGTTGCTTAACTCCTGCTTTATATACTTTATGCTAGAGCCAGATTTTCCAAGCTTTTTTTTTGAAATCATTTTTTGTCTTTATCAAGAAAAAAAAATCTGTGACCTGAATAACTGCAGTGAGCTGTGTCAATACCTTTGCTCAAAAGCTGAGGTCAAATTCATGTTAAGAGCTGGGGCTCGGCACTGTCGTTCCCTAGCCAGACTTTACGTGGGTCTGGGAAAGTTGCTGTCAGTGCCCTCACCAGGAGATCCTGAATGATAGCTGATGGAAATACAGAGCTGGAGGAAAGTTTCTTCATAAGTAATTTCTCATGAGAACAGGTTTTCTCACAAAAGAAAGTCCCTGCTTCTAGTAAATTTAGCAGCAATACTGTAAAAAGAGAATCCTTGCCTCACATTGAAAATTTTTGTTCTTACCAATCCAGTAGAGAGAAATTCCCTAACATCTTACAGTCTAGAAGACTGCTTTGATCTTATACTAAAGATATATAATATCTGACAATTTTAGTGGTTTATCGTCTGTGTAATTGGATGCAGTGAATGGATTAGGCCAAATTCTCAGCAGGTGTAAATTGACATCGTTGGCAGCTTTGAAGCTCTGCATTTCCCCCAGTTTCTGTCAGCTAAAAATTTCAGTATGGTTTTGAGATTATCGTGTAGTGGTTTGAAATCTCCTTTGTGTGGACCTGGCCAGGGAGCAGTCTCAGGGAAATCTGGTCCCCGTAGGTACTAGAGAGAGGTACACGGGGAGGCAGATTTGGCTGCTGTTTATAGCCTTTGTGTCCGCGTTGCTTTTGATTGAGGTTTCTGATCTGCACAGATTTCCTGTGTGCTCCCGGTCAATGCTGTAATTTCTCTAAGATGCAGTTCTCTGTCTCTAAGATGAGGATCGTAATTCAGCACTGAATTTCTCCTCACTCAAGTGATGCAAGGAGAAATCCATTAATGCGAGGCATTTAGGTAATAGAGTAATGGTGGCTTATGAGCATCACAAACACCTGGATCTAGTCCTGCAGAGGGATGCACTTATATTTATATGGAGGTAAGAGCCATGTTTTTTTATCTGCTACCAAACCATTTGACGTTCTGTGTTGAAAAAGCACAAGACAGGGAAATAAATATCCTAATTGCAGTTCCAGAGAAGAATCGTGTGGAAATAAAGAATGGAAAATTGGAAAGTGCTGTTTTAACTTCTGCTGCCATTTACTCCGCCAAGCTATGGGAAGGTTTTGAAAAACAAAAGTGCTGTTTTGTGGCTCCTGCTCTCCCTCTGTAATCATCCCCTCTCCTTTGCTCTAAAGCATCATGACAGCGTGGCAGTTAATAGTGATCTTACATAGAATTAAATTCTCCCTCTCTCCTCAGGTCCCTCAGACTCAGCTATAGGTCAGGCCTGGAGCTCCTGTCCCACTCCTTAACCACACAAGTTGTGCTAGGATGGATTTAATGACATATTCATAATAGATGCTTTGGGCTAAATCCTAAATGTCTTTTCATTCATTCTCAGACTCTGCTCATGCAAACTCCCAGTGAAACTAGCCATCTGCACCAAACCCAAACTTTGATTTACTAGACCTCAGGACACACAGAGAACCAAGCATCTGCCCTGAGTGAGGTTTGGGTATGGCATCGACTTATAGGTTCTTCTTTCCATATGTGAAGAAACCGAGGCCCAGAGGAGTGCAGAGAGTTGCACCATGCCGTACAGTCACCCTGTGCAGAGCCAGGAACACAGACCTACGGTGGCATCCCATGAAGGGCACCTGGAGCTTTCGGCTTGTGTCACGGCACAAGTGATTTTTAGTGACCACTTGCATGAGCTGGTGGCATCGAGGGTCAGCAGGCAAACTGAATCCAGGAAAGTGAGAGGCATGGAAAAGGGTACGGAGTCAGGAGAGGAAGAGCAAGATAAACAGAGCACGAGGGCCAGAGTAACTGCGAGGTGGGAGTAGAAGTTGGACGATGGCGGAGGATGTGATAACAGATGAGGCTGCTATAAGAAGCCTCAACTATTAGTAGTGTATCAGTCTTCTGTTTTACTTAGCAGTGTGCTGGAAAGTGTGATGAATTCAATCTTGTGTAGCTTGTGGAAAGGCAGCTCTACATACATTTGAAATGCAGGAGATGCCGTGATCTGGAGTGGAGCTCAGCCCCTGTTTTATCTTGCACACCTGACATTTACCGTGGAAGGAAGCCTGCAGCAGGAAATGGAGTGCAGTTTATTTCACAACGTTTATATGAAAAACATTCAATCATATGCCCTGCTGTTCATACAGTTGCTAAGAGGATGAGATTGATAGTAAGTGGTCTTATGAAGCTATCAAACAGCTTCATATTCAGGGCTCAGATTTCTGCCTTTTCAATCTGCCCAAAACAGGCCTTTTCAGGACTTTCCAATTTGCCCAACAGGACTTTTTAATCTGCCAGAAATTATTATCCTTGCCAAGACACAGAAAACCAAAAAGTCCCAACCCCCTCCTTCCCCATCTCCTTTGCCTGACTCAGGCCAGAAATACCATTTGCCATTTTCTTGTAGACTTTTGACCTGTAACTCTTGCTTGTTATTTAACGTGACTTTAGGGCAGGTTCAGCACGGAAGAGCTCAGCAGCGCCTGGAGCACACGCGCTGTAGAACCAGGGCCAGCTCCAGCCATGCTACTTGGCCAACGCTAACCACAAGCTTTCTGCTGGCCGAGCACCATTGCCCGGGGGAGTGAGGAGGTGTGAACCGTGGCTGTCTAGCTATGCTGGCACCACGTCCTGAAAGCAGTGCGGTTATACAGCTAAAGCTGTGTGCTGCAATCAGACAGCGTGCTTTGCTGATGGGGAAAAGCTACTAAGCTTGTGCAAAGCTCTGCTTTGCAGGCAGGCGTCTGCGGATACTTGCAAAGATGTTCTGCCACTGTAGTTTAGCAGTAGGGAAATGCATCTACTATAGACATAAAATTAATCTCGGGGAAAGTCTATTTAAACAGCAATTTCCCTCCTGAACAGTGTGTTCTGAGCAGTCTTTCCAGGAGAATGGTGGGAAGGGTTGTTTGGGAGGTACGTTAGGGTTAATGTGCCTCAGCTATCAGCACACACAAGGATTCTCCAGCTGCACTCAGCGAGGCTGGGGTCAGAAAACTGAGGAGCTGGTGGAGCCGTGGCTCTTTTTTCCTCACACCATCAGTTTTACACACAAGCACAAGCAAAAGTCTCTGCTGTGTGATGTCCATGCAAGAAAAAAGCCTTAGCAAGAGATGTGCTCGGAAATCTTCAAGGCACGATACCTGTTGGAAACACAGTTCGGGTCTGAGAGCCCACTTTATTCTGCCAGTACAGTGGTAACTTCACTGAACATAAAGTGCCTTTCCCAAGAGTCCCCTAGATTTTGGTCCCTGCTCATGGCAGGGGGGTTGGACTAGATGGCCTTTAAAGGTCCCTTCCAACCCAAACTATTCTATGATTCTATGATTCTATGATTCTATGACAGACTATCTGTCCTCCTGGGGGAACTAAAATGCGGGTGCTATCTGTTCCCTCCTCTACTTTGTTGCCTTCATGAAAAAGAGGAGTCTCCAGACAGCTGGAGAAGCTGCAGACACAGCTGAAGTGGACATTGCTAAACATTTTCTGCAGTTCTGACCGCAGTTTTTTTCTGCTCAGCGCCAGATGGCTGATTGCACCAACCATCTCCCTCCTAGCCCCTCATCCTCAGCTCCTAATTTCTCTGTCCACTTCCTTCCTCAGTCTTCCACACCTTCTTTCCAGTCTGCTTTTTTCCTCCATCTAGGTTAGATCCCCTGCATGACAACCATCACTGTCATACTCTTCCTTCTCTTCATGCATTCTGCCCCTACCACTGATCTTGCACACATAGACTGTGAGCCATCAGTGGCAGCCGTCCCTGGTCTTGGCTGGTCCTTCAAGATGGCCTTACTGAACCTGGTGAGCAGTCGAGCATCTCTAAACCTACTACTAAGAAGCATAGTTTTTCAACTCCTACCTCTGCGACTTAAATGGAGCGTGGATTGTTAAGTAAAGCCAGGGGTCTTGGAGCGATGAGGTGCGACACCATGCAGGTATAAAGGCAACAGCACCGTGACAATGTGAAGTCATCATTTTTAGTAGCCAAAAGAGACAAAATCACAGAAATTCTCACTCTATTTAGGTATTATTATAACCTTATTCAGCCAGTCAGACTGGCCTGTGCTGATCAACCCCAAGGCAGAAATGCTGTCCCAAAGCCCTGCGGTGTGATAGTTAGGATATGGCAACCTGCATTTGGTTCATGCTCTGCCACTAATTCATTTGTTGGGCTTGTAACCATAGAACAACGCTGTGCTTCAGAGCAACCATCTGCAAACTGAGTCAAGTACTTACTGCATCACAGGCATGTTGTGAGGCTTCATCAATCAATTGTGGTTTTAAAAGGACCCTCAACTCCTGGCCCAAAAGTGTAAATCATCATAATTTATGTCCTTGTTAGAATTTTTTTATACAAGCCTTTGTCCTATTCTTTTCTCATAACAAATGTACACCAGGTCAATTCTCAGTGGGTTACTCCTGATTTAAATGTGTGTAACAGAGCTGAGAATCAAATCCCTCATCTTCAACCAGAGGAAGGCTCTCAATACTGTAGCCACTTATGCACCCTTCAAAACAGAAGCTATTTAAAAGCTTTGTTTGACTTCAACAGCAGGAAAATGCGCACCTCACTTTCCTCAGCATCAATCCTTTTTAAAGCATATTGTGTGTTTACAAGCTGTCTTGAGCACTGAAATTGATTTTAGAGCTGGGCAGTTATTAAAGGTTCATTTTCCTTCCCTCCTCCAGCTTCAAAATAAGTGATAATATGAGGTGGTGGGAAATTCTCTCCATGAGACGGTACTGCCTTTGCCTGGACTCTCCGAGTTTCTCAGGAAAGGTTTTCACTAGAGTATACATCCTGCTTGATCTCGACAAGTAAAACTATAATCTTCCTTTCAAAGAAACAGTTTAGCCTTGTGTGTATATACAGGTTGGAATTTATTTTGGAAAAGAGCTGTAAAAGACTCTGGCACAGCTAAATGTAATTGAATTAGCTGGGGTTTAAGCTACTGCTATGCTCTTACTTCCATTTCAACACAGTCAGATACAATAATAACAATATTTAGCATCAATTTCTTAATTACTACTTACTCCAGCCACTGCCTGATTTTGATGAGATAACGCTGACACTTCCAGCATGTCTGTGGAGAAGAGGGAAGATGCTGTTCTTCCACTTGCTCTGCAACAGATTGTCTTGCTTGGCCCTAGTCTGTCCTAGGTAGATTCCAAAGCTGCACCCACAACTGCAGAATTCAGGGATTACATTGGAGAATTCGGGGATTACATCGGACTACTCAGGCTTTGGACCCCGAGACAGGTTTGCAAGAGATGCAAGTGGAGGCAGCGGGGACACCCCACAGGATGTCTGTCTTCATCTGTGGAAGATCTAGACTAGGGCTGCAGCTGGATACCCCACCTGCTGCAGGCTTTCTCTATGGCTTTGGTAAATCTCTCTGTTCCCTACCTGAAAAAAAATGGTATATACAGGAGGAAAATGTTGGCTGGAAAAAGTTTTTCCATTACTGGGAGGTGGTCAGGTCATAAATGATGGGGATAGAGGCCAGAAAAAATATGTTAGAACAAAATGCACTCTGAAAATTACGGAGGTATCTGAAGGGTGAGTGCATTCCTGTGTCCTCAAACAGGAAACAAATAGGAGGTGTGGAAGAGCCCACTCAATCTCTTCCAAATAAAAAGGAGGTATATACATCAACCATTTATTCCAAGGAGATAAAAGCTAGGTCCTGCTGCTCAAGCAGTCAACACAGAGAAGCCAGTAAGGTAAATCAGCACATTTTATTCAGCCTTATTTTAAATATTCCAAGCAATGCAGAGTCTTTCTTCTGGGCAAGACAATTCCACAGCAAATATTCACAATAGCCCCTGTTTTCCTTTTACAGTGGCAGCCCATTAGTAACAGTTGTAGCTTATTGCACTAGCCAGGAAGCCCCGTCAGCAATTAATTTCCTCCTTCAGTGGTGATTTTAACAAAACGCACACTCCCACAAATTCATTCAGAAGTTGTTGCATCAAATTATAGTACCTGTTGCTACAGGAAGACGTCATCTCTCCCAGCTCTCTGGACCTTTGCAGCTCAGTTATGTCTGGTGATGATGGAGAAGGCTGTACCAGTACAGGGATCTTCCTTTCTTCTTTGCCAGGCTTCTCCTTGAAGATTTATTCTTATTCAGTGGCAGTTTTGGTACGCAAGGTAGTCATCTAAAGTACGCATCAAGTATTACGTCGAGGCATCAGCTGCAGTAAATGCAAAAGTGACAGTCACACTGTGAGCAGTTGGTAACCTACAAATAGAGCTGGAAGTCACACTGCTCAGGAGACTTGAGTGGAGTCAATTCAGTAACAAATGCATCAATAATCAACACCTTTGCTGTATTAATTTCCCCAAGGCAGCCCTCTATATGTTCCTCTATAGTGTGCCTACAAGACGTGCATACGTTACCGCCAGTGACTGACGCTGTCCCCTTAGCTGCTCATGTTTAATGAAAGATCTGTGCCTATATATAAATTCTGTGTTTGAGTGAAACATCTTCCAAATCCTTCACAGCAGTTCTGGAAGAGACCTTTGGCTTATATATTGCGAAGTGAACTCACCCTTTCCACCACGCACAAGCTCTGCAGAATAAAAATGATACATGAATATAAAAATAGAACAGAAGAGACTATTTAGGTTGGACCAGATGCTCACATTCCTGCCACCTAGGTTGATTTAATATTAGTGAATTCCCTGTAAAAAGAAACGAGTGTGGGAAAAATACGAAGCGTAGGTCTGATCCTGTTCTTTTTTCTCCCACGTGTGAACTTGCTTCACACAAGCACCCTCTCCCTAAGTCAATGAGACTCTTCGTGCACAGTTTCTGTCACTGCTCATTACTTTCAAGAGGACTGTCATGTTGCAGGCACAGGGGGGATGGAGGCGAGAATTAAAGCACCAGTCCCCTTTTCTACCTTCTTCTGCATAAACCCTGCTTGAGGAAGGGAGCGCTGCTGAATCACTTGAGACCTGCCTGAACGTATCCAATAGAGGTTGCACTCCTTTGAACATCAATGGGAAAAAGGTACAAAGAAGAAAACGAGAGCTGCGGAGGGAAGGTTCCCTCCTCCATCATTTTCCTGAGCTACTGCTCTAAGGACACAGGTGTATTCACCTAGTAACCCCAGCGCGGCTTCTCACCGTCAGCCCAGTAAGTCCATGGTCCACGCACACTTCAGCGACTGTGCAAATGCAGGCAGCTGGCGGACGCAAGGACGTGAAGAGAGCTCGTGAAGCTAAAGGGAAGTCTGGCTCCTTGCAGTCCAGCCTCTAATGCTTGTCGTGATAATCTCTGCGTTTCTGATAACAGCCTGATCCAAAGGCCACCAGAGCTGACAGATATGGCTACGACAGGCTTTGAGTCAGGCACTGCGTTTTTAAACTGAGCCACTTCCCAGTTCTTAACATTGCAGCGTTTACCTCAGTGCTGCAGCTGCATTGCAAAGGACAGTCTTCATTCATGGTCAGATCATTTCTTGAATGAGTTTTTTAGACTTGCAGGGAAGAATTTTTATGGGAGATCTCTGGTGAGCTACTCTTAATCACTGAAATTGCAGTGTTTTTCTTATGCATTGCCAATCTCACCGGGTGTTGGAATTGCTACAGATCTGAAGCACTCCTCTCATGTAAACAGCGTGGCAGCAACCACTCCTTGTGTGTGACCACCTTCCCACTCCTTGTGTGTGACCACCTTCCACGAATAATCGCCTATTGTCACTCAAAAGAACATCCACAGCAAATTTCCACACCCATCAGGTGTTGATACTTATCTCCTGCTTCCTTAGGGCACACAGCCCCAGCGAGGACAATGCCTCGTAGGGTACTTTTATTGTAGTAATTCAAAGAAATCCCCCAAAGGGCCAGAGACGCTTTGTGGGGCAAAGCGAGCCAGGGCTACACCTCTGCCTTGCTCGGCTGTACACACGGAGCCTCTTATTGCCGTGGCAGACAGTGGGGGAAGCCACACAAAGCTCTCATGTTCTGCCCCTGCATGGGAGGACAGCGCTAAAAATGGAGCTACCTTCTTGACCTTCAAAGTCTCTACCAACCATGAGCGGCATGGAGAGATCGCACAGTTCGCTCTCTCTTCCAGCACAGGGGCTGGGGACCACTGAAGGAAGCCTGGTCTGAACAACCGAAAGGGAGTGCTCTTCCTCTTCAGAGTCACAGAGCGGTTGAACCCCTCCTTAGGTGAGGATGAGGATTTTTGCTGAGGATGCAAAAATTTTAGCTGGATTCGGGAAGAGAGAGGATAAGTGCTTGGGAGAAAGATCCATCACGGGTCACTAAATAGAGCAACTAACTGAGGCTCAGAAAATCCGCTAAATTAAAATAGTCTGAGGTTAGGAGAGTATTTAAGGAGGTGAAAATAATCACATATACTTGTTCTGGTCACATTTCTCCCTCACGTCTGCTACAGCCTCTGTGGAAGAGAGACTTCTGGGCTAAATGAACCTTGGCCCTGAATCAGAACTGCCGTTCTGACCATCTTCATGTGACTGTTTCAAGAGAAAGAAAATGGTTTCTTGATAACCTGTGTAGAAAAATAAATAGGTTATCTCTTTTTCTTTCCAGTTTGGATCACATTTTTTGGTTATTTTTCTGTTTTGGGGGCTTTTTTTCCTTATCTGGTTTATTGTGACTCCTGTGGTTCAGCCGGAAGATGGCTCGTGGATTGGCAGCTCTCAGTCCCTTCTTGCAGAGGGGGAGACGTTAGATCTCTCTCGAGAAGCATCTCGGACAGGTCAACAGGAGCAATGGGAGATGTCCACAAAAGCAAGTCAGAAGCCAGTTGCCTGGCAGGTAGCTCTTCCTTCACTGCAGAGTAAACTCAAGGTAAAACAGGAGAGCTGCTATAACACAACAGCACACACACATTCTGACCTTGAACGTGGGAGACTTCTAATTCCCGTTGGCTTCTTACAGAGGGAGGAGGCAAAATGTTGGGTTAGCACAGCTGTCAGCATATAGGGCAAGCACTACACAGCTCGGGGCTATCGTCCAGCCTGCTTGCTCTCCCTCCAGTTAGACTAACCTGGGATGAGCGAAGATACGTGTTCACACTTCAAGTTAACCTTCCTTTTGGTGACGCATCAAAGTTTGCTCCTTCAGTCGCTCTGTCTACAACTGTCCAGGTCCCCAGTCAGTCACTTTTCCACAGAATAAAAGACTTTTTTTTCCTTACGGAGAAAAGAATTTTGGGCAGGAAAGATTTTTTTTAGCCACTTCCATCTGTATTAAAGGGAGAAAAGCTCTTCACTCATCCCTCACCCCTCCAATCCTTTCCATGCCAGCTTTACAAAGAGATATTTTCTAGATTCTTCATCTTTACGCTTTCCTTTTCTTTCAGTCATTCCATACACCCTTGGGTCCCAACCCTGCACTCAGGTGGACAACGAACTTTCTGTTCCAGGGTGTATGTGCCTCTGCCTCTCGCTTGGGCGATGCCAGCTCAGCCTGGCACTCCCGCAGAGCCTGCGAGCTGAGCCATTGATCATCCTGTCCAACGTCAATCCTTCTCCCTAAAGTTTGCCTGACTGCTCTGCTGTAGATGGAAGGATTGAGGAACACTTGTTTTTGGATGTTATTTGCCCTGCGGTTCAAATACAAAGTTCTGCTGGTGAGTCCGGATGAGCAGAGACTGCTCCTCGGGGAGGTGGGTACTTTATCATCAATGAGGTCAACAACAAAAGAAGAAAATACCAAACTCCTGTAGACGTAAATAGATGTTTAAAAAGTGACTGTGACTTTTCTCTAAGCAATGCTGAAACCTTTGCAAGTACACAGAACTGCAAATATTTCCCGTTCCACAGCCCCAGCAAAATGCTAATACTCAGCTATTTCTCCAGAAAGCACTACACCAATCTGCAGCTTGACACTGCAGCCTGATCAGAGGAAGGCTGCGAGCTCACGGCTCTGCCTGTACCCTCCACGACTGTCACACTGCTCTGTGCCCTGAAGTCCCACAGAGATCTCGTCCCTCCCCAGCTGCCCACAGGCTCCGCTCCGACCCCACGCTAGCCACCACTTTCCAGCTAAAGGTTAATTACTCCAGGGGACATTTCCATCCAAGCTGGTGCCCGCAGGTTGCAATCCCTGCCCGAGTGCTATTTTTAGATCAGCTCCTTCGTTGCTATTGATCCCAGTCACCCTCTGTTAATTAGATACACACAACACACACAGCATTTGCAACTCATTTATCAATTCCATTCAGCACCTCCCTCCCCTGAGATGTAATTTGGAGCCCTCCTTGAATCATGCTATTGATCTTTCCCAGCAACTTTGCTATAGGATTCTCTGTGTCGCAAACTATTTATAGATCCTTCTTCTTCTCCTGCTTTCCCTTGGGGAATCAGAAATGGGCAAGGGTAATCAGACTTCTATTTTTAAGGAGTTGATCGAAACCAGATATTTCTTCTTTTCTCCTTCTTTCCCCTCCTTCCCCCTGTTGCTGTTATGTACAGGTTTCCTTCGGCAGCCGAGACCTTCCTGCTCCGTGTGGTGCTGTAAGGATTTTGGTAATGCTCAGGTGATGTGATGCAGAATTTGCCTTGTGTGAAATCTTGTTTGCTGAATTAATGAAATGAATTGCTCCTCCTCCCTGTGCCCAAGAGTTTCATGAAGGGCTTTGTGACCTGTGGTGTCTGCTCAGCTTGAGGTGCTCCTTTCAGAGGGCTTCAGTCTTGAAGACTGCCTTCTCAGTCTGCAGATTTGATCCCTTTGGAAGGCACTGGGTTCCCATTGTTCCCTTGTATCTCGGGAAGGGCACTTGAGACAAAGCGTAGTCAGGAGTGAGACAGATGGAGTTGCTTTTAGGGATGGAGGATTACAGTAACAAGCCCTGCAGTCCTAGGATTTGAGAAAGACCTAAAGGAGGGAACATCACCCGAGGCTCAGAGAAGTCAGAAGCAGCTCAGCCTTCATTGAGTAAGGTTGAAAATCCCAGCTCTGATGCAGGAGGGGGCCTGCGATTACCATGGGCAAGGTGACACCAGAAGGGACAGCCTTGGCTCAGGGAATACATGAAAGCAGCCCCAAGCTTCCATGGTGGCACCTGCTGCTGAAAATCTGATGGTGGAGTGGGAGAGACGTGTGCCCGGAGGAGCTGGGCAGGATGCGGGGAGTGGCACTGGCCTGAAGCCCCACGTTCACAGTGGGCCCAGGGCAGCCGTGAGGGTCGTAGCCCCCCCAGCAGGGTGGTGGCTCAGGAGCCATGGGGCTGGGGCTGCGCGGTGTGGAGCCGTGAGCCGCTGGGAATGCGGCTGTGTGTGTGCGTGTGTTGTGTGTGAGGACCTATGCGTGCGCCTGTGCTCGGGGAGGTTGTGCTGTGGTTGGGGAAGGGGCTGTGTGGTGCACACGGGATGGCGGTGGCGTGGGGAGGGCTGTGGTGCGCGGAGGGCTGTGGTGTGGTTGTGCAGTTTGTGTGGGGCTGTGTGTTGAGGGGAGGTTTTCGTGAGTGTGATGCTGTGGTGTGGCTGGCTGGGGACTGGGGGGCTGTGGAGTGTGGGGCTGTGTGTGTGGGAGCTGCGTGTATGAATGGAGCTGTGGTGCGTGTGGGGCCATGATGTGGAGCTGTGGTGTGGTGGGGGCAGTGTGGGTGCGGGGCTGTCTGAGTGGAGCTGTGGTGTGTGGGGCTGCGTGTGTGTGTAACTGTGGTGTGTGGATCCGTGGTGTGTGGGGCTGCGTGTGTGTGTGGATCCGTGGTGTGTGGGGCTGCGTGTGTGTGTGTGGGGACTGGGGGGCTGTGGTGTGTGGGGCTGCGTGTGTGCGTGTAACTGTGGTGTGTGGAGCTGTGGTGTGTGGGGCTGCGTGTGTGTGGAACTGTGGTGTGTGGGGCTACGGTGTGTGAGGTAGACCTCAGCGTGGGGCCGCGGTGCCGCTGTCCCCCGGGCGGGCGCAGCGCTGCCTGAGGTGCAGCCCGCCCCGGCCGTGCGCGCCGCCCGGCCTCTCCCTCCGTCCCGCCGTCCCCGCTCGCTCCCGCCCCCAGCACGGGATGCGGCGGCTGAGCCCGCGGCGCGACCGGGGCGGGGCGGGCCGGCGGCCGGGAGGGGGGGGGGCAGCCCACCTGTCCCGGCCGTTACGCGCGGCTCGGCTCGGGGGCGGGAACGGCCGGTGCCCGCTGCGCCCGCCCCGCTCCGGGCTGTCCCTGAGGTAGCGCCGCGAGCCCGCCCCACCGCCGCCCCGCCCCGCCACCACCGCCCGGCCCCGCTTGGCGGCCGGGGCGTGGCCACGCCCGGGGGAGGCGGGAAAGAGCCGCGCCGGGGGAGCCCCGCGGCTTCTCCCTGACAGGGCGGCGCCGACGGGGTTAACCCGCTCCCCGCGGCGGGCCGGGGCCAGCTCCCGCCTCCCGTGCCAGCGCCGGAGCAGACACACACACGCTCACACCACACTCACGCGCAGGCGATGGCTGAGGGGCGCGGGCTCGATTTTCCCCGAGATGATGTCAAGAGCTTGGGAGAAGGAGGAGGAGGAGGAGGAGGACGGTTGCTCTTTTTCTTAACGGCTTTGTTCTAAAATCATCCTAAATAAAGCAGCCCCAGCCCCGAGCGCCGGGGGAGCAGCCGTGAAAGTAGCTTTTTTTTTTTCCTTTTTTTCCTTTTTTTTTTTTTTTTTAAATTTTCTCCTCATCTCTGGCTTTGTGTCCGCCTGGGGCCGAGCCCCCTCCCCGCGCTCCCGGGCCGCTCTCTCCCCGGGGAAGCCGCCGGCTTTTTTCCGCTCCTCCCGGCAGCCCGAGGCCAGAGGCAGCGCCCGCCGCCGCCGTCCCGCCCCGCCGCTGCCCCGGGCAGGTGCTCCGCCGCTGCCGGCGCGCCCGGCGGGCGCCTCCTCGCTGCCCTCCCGCCTCCCCCGCCCGCCGGCCGGGGCGGCTCCGCGCCGCTCCTCCCGCTCGGCGCGGTTCCTGCGGGGCGCTGGCTCCCCGCCGCCAGGGCCACGCCGGCGGCCCGGCGCCCCCGCCTCCCGCCGGAGCGGCGGCGCGGCCCGCCGCGCCCGGGGATGCTGCCCCCAACTCCCCGCCCGCCGCCTGACACCGCCGCCGCCGCCCTCGCCGCGCCGGACGCCGCTCCGCTGCCCGCCCCGCGGCCACCTGCAGCAGCCCGGCTCCCCGCCGCCCGCCTCGCACCGCGGCGGAAGGAATAAAGCGCCCAGCCCGTCCCGACCCGCCCGGCCGGCGCTCCCGCAGGCAGCCGGGGCCGGGGCGGGCCGGGACCCGCCGGCCGCCCCCGCCGGACGGAGCCCGGGCGCCCGCCGCCCCTCGCCCCCTGCGCGGCCCCCCGCGGATGGGCGCGCTGCCGCCGCCCGGCCCCCCCCGGCCCCGCCGCGCCGCCTGAAGAAACTTGGGACGGCGGCGGCCTCCGCCTCCCCGCCGCGCCCCGCCCGGGCTGCGGCGGACCCTTCCCCGCGCCGCCGCGCCAACTTCGCGGGGGACCCGCCCGCCGCAGGACTCCGGCCCGGGGCCGCCGGCCCCTCGGCGGGGCGCCGCCCAGCGCCCCCTTCCCGCGGCGGGGACCCCCTGCCCCTGGCCTCGGTGCTGGGGAGGAGCGGGGGTGCCCTGGATGGCCCTGCGCACTGGGACGGCTTGGTTTGGGCAGGTCTTGCGCAGAGTTTCCCGGCTCCAGGGCACCTGGTCCCGGCGCTCCAGCAGCCTCCTGTGCCTCTCCTCCTCCCAGGAGCCCGAGCAGGCGGGCGGAGAGCGGCCGCCGCCGCAGCACAAGCTGCCCCGGAGCAGCGGCAGCGGCGGCGGCGGGCGCCGCCAGCCCCCCCGGCAGCTGCCCCCCTGCTGCGGCTGCTGCGGCCTGTCGGATCCCCGGGCGGCCAGGGGGGGACATGGTCCCCTCACTCGCCCCTTGCTGGCGGCCATGAAGAGGCAGAACGTGCGGACCCTGTCCCTCATCATCTGCACGTTCACCTACCTGCTGGTCGGGGCTGCCGTCTTTGATGCCCTGGAGTCCGACAACGAGATGCGGGAGGAGGAGAAACTCAAAGCCGAGGAAATCCGGCTCAAAGGAAAGTACAACATCACCAGCGAGGACTACCGGCAGCTGGAGTTGGTGATCATGCAGTCCGAGCCGCACCGGGCCGGCGTCCAGTGGAAATTCGCCGGCTCCTTCTACTTTGCCATCACGGTCATCACGACCATCGGTGAGTGTCTCACCTCGGGGAGTCCCTCTGGGGCCAGGAGCCAGGGCTGGGGCAACCCCCCCCCCGGCTGGGAGAAGGGGAGAGGGGCGGGGGGGGCCGTAGCATGCAAAGGGTTAAGTGCTGGATGAGTTTTTTGGCTTCCCTCCCGTGTTATGTAATTCATTGCTCTTCAGGGGCACTTGTTGGACTTGTCGGTGTCCCACACCTCTTCCCCTGGAGATGGAGCCTGCGTCCCCTGGGTGGGACTGGAGAGGAGTGGGGCTGGCCTGGTGGGGGGATTGGCACTGGCCAGGTGGCTACCACTGAGCTGTGGCTTGGGTGGCAAGGAGGAGGGGGGAAGAGCCAGGGTGACACTCTCCCGGGGTTCCCCTCAGGAAGAAGGAGGCCCTGTTGCCACGCTCCTCCTTGTACCTTTGCTTAAGAGACACGGTGAAAACTTAGGCAAAAGGCAGTTGGATGAGGATGAAAACGACGAGGGCATGGGAACTGCATCCGCTGGGAAAGCCCTTGGTGCAGCCGCGGCCAAGCGTAGCCCTGCTTCTGCAAACTTTGTTTTGGCGTTGGCAAGGGCTGTGGTGGGGGGGTTCCCACAGCTGTGGTCCCATCGCTGGGCCTCTCCTGGGCTTTCCCACCGTGTTCCTGAAGTTTTTATTGCAGCTGGAGTGTCGGATGTGCCAACAGGTCACAGGCTGTGTCTCCTCTTTGTGAGCACACGCTCCGACAGGCAAAGCGATGCCCGCTGTCACATCCGTGCTGCCCGGCTTCCCAGACGTGCCGATTCCCAGGCCAGTCGAGGGACAGGCAGTGGGCACAGCCACAGGCTGTCATTTCATACTTCTCTGCTTCCCGCAGCTAAAGCGGAGCGTTTCGCATAAAGTTTGCTTCCCTGCCGTAAAAATAAAGACCACGATAACTAGAGGCTGCAAAGTGCACACAGAAACTGTGCCGCAACTCTGGCTTTGGCTTGAGGAGCACGTTTGTTCCTCCTGGTTTTGTGTTCGATAGGGTGGATTTACTGAGGCAGTTGATAACGTTCTTCTCCCAGCGCTCCTGGATGTTCCCCTCTCACATCTGGGGAGATCCGAAAAGATCTCACCAGCTCAGTGGCTGTTTGACAGTGCGTTATATTGAACAGGACACGAACGACTAGCTCTCTTATTAAAGAAGGACTCGATCTTTTTACCACTTCGGGCTCATTACCAGAAATTTGCACATCGCCACCTGAAGATACTGACAGTTTTAAGCAGAACGTGCTGCCCACTGCCCTTTGAGCAGTGGTTACTTACGTCTGTGTTTGACTATATTATACCTGGGGCAGTAAAAAATTCCCTTTGAATGACCATCTGACAGTATAAAGCCTAATTGTCCTTACAAAGATAAGATTTTTAAGGGATAATCTCTCTTTTTTTTTCTGTTACTAGAGAGAGATATATAGAAAATGCATATATTAGTAGGCTATAGAACATAAAGTAGAATGTAACTTTGGCTGATGACTTAGATTTCCTGCTTTTTGTTACGATGTCAGAACTCTCCTTCCTCCTTTGGTCACTGATTCTCTCTTCCTCGATCTGCCTCTTGTCATTTATTTGCGCTAAGTGAATACTGGACAGTCGTGCCCCTCTGGATGGCAACAAGGCTTCCACGCACACGTACTCACGGTGCCCTGTACTCCTGCCTAAGAGGTGGCTGCAATACTTTCTGCGTTCTTAAGCTCGGTCGGTGATGGGTAGAAAGGGCTGTTTTTACAGTATTTTGCTGGTTTGATCGTATTTTACCTGGAAACAAGCACAACTTGCTTGGGAAGCTTCAGCATTTCCTCCTGCAAAGAGCTGGGGTTTGTTTAGGAAGCTCGGAGCAGCCCAGCGTGCGGAGGACAGGGTGCATTTCTGTAGGCAGAGGCGCTTGGGGATGTCAGAATTGTTTAAATTTAAAATGTGTATAGCAACGGGGAACCACTGGGAGGAAGAGTGATAATAAAGAATGGTGCAGAAAGACAGACATTCTTTAACGCTTGTTCATTCGGGAAACTCTGCTCCAGGAGGATATGTGATCCGACTTTCAAAAGTTTATTAATAGTTACTATCTGCATCTTGCCAAACGGGCTTCTATTTTGTATATCATCTCTTCAGTACTGAAGTAGCTTCGTGATGTTCTCTGATCTACTGGTAGTCTGTAAAAGTGAGCGTGGAAGGGTTTTTTTAAATTTCTTATGTATCCTAAAATAATTTGGTTCACAGAGGGGAAAAAACGAGTTTCTATATTTAAGTTCTTAGGAAAATAAGAGAGGATTTCTTCTCTATGTTTCTTGCATGGGGCAGTGATCTTAAATGCTCTTATTCATCTTTTGTGCTGGTTCTGCTTTTTAATCTGACTGTGCATACGCTCTCACATACGTTTCCTTCTCCCTCTGAAACCTTCCCGACAGACTTCGAGAAGCACATGCAGCGCTGTATGCTTTGGGGAACGTGCTGTAGTCAGCAGGCGCTCCTGCAAAAGTGCATCTAACTAACCACCTCAGGCTGATTTCTACAACAGGGCGGATAAACCCCTCCGTTGCCTAATCTGGCGTGGTACGTCTCTCTCCACAAAACTTCTCTTCAGAGAAGTGCAGCAGGAATCGGCGAGCCACAAAGCGTGGCAATATGCATATGAGAGCAGACTAATTTACGCTTAACTTAATTGTTCTCCTCGGTATTGCCGTGCTAGCAACGCGTCTGAAGCGCTTCCCCCTTTGCTGTCTTGGCTTCAACTGCTGCGGCTTTAATTTAACCGAAGCCGTTTATCGCCGGGCGCGGACCCCGGGCCGGCGGGGGCCGGTTCCCGGCCGTGGTGCTGAAGGGACAGCTCCGGCC
The DNA here is from genome assembly GCA_009819775.1 of Phoenicopterus ruber ruber. Lineage (NCBI taxonomy): Eukaryota > Metazoa > Chordata > Aves > Phoenicopteriformes > Phoenicopteridae > Phoenicopterus > Phoenicopterus ruber. The sequence continues at coordinate 165,270,437 of CM020216.1, read as the reverse complement.
GCGCCGCCGCGCCCCGCCGCCCCCCCGCCCCGGCCGGCCCGCGCAGACGCGTCGGGCGAGACCCGGCGGGACGGGAGCGCGGGGCGCTGAGCGCCGCCCGTGCGAGGCCAAGCGCCGAGGTCTGGCCAGCTCTGGCGTCTCCTCTCATCTGCGGCTTTTTGTTACGGAAGACAGGCTGAGAGAGTTGGGCTTGTCCAGCCTGGAGAAGAGAAGGCTCCGGGGAGACCTTATTGCGGCCTTTCAGTACTTAAAGGGGCCTATAAGAAAGATGGGGACAAACTTTTTAGCAGGGCCTGCTGTGACAGGACAAGGGGTGATGGTTTTAAACTAAAAGAAGGGAGACATTGACTAGGCATAAGTAAGAAATTTTTCACAATGAGGGTGGTGAAGGTTGCCCAGAGAGGTGGGAGATGCCCCATCCCTGGAAACATTCCAGGTCAGGCTGGACGGGGCTCTGGGCAACCTGATCTAGTTGAGGATGTCCCTGCTCATGGCAGGGGGCTTGGACTAGGCGACCTTTAAAGGTCCCTTCCAACCTAAACTGTTCTATGATTCTATGCTTCTATGTTTAGAGGATGGTAGGGGGTTGTTTCTCACTTGTCAAGGCTATTACTAAACAAAGAAGCGAGGGCTGATCAACTAAATGGAAACACTGTTTTTCACCTGTGACAACATTTTTTTTCTACTCCCCAGGTGCAATGTTGTTTTTTCCCCTATTTTTTTTAACTGACTCAACAACAACAAAAAAAATTAACAACCACAAGTGGTACAACTTTCAATGACTCTGCTCTTAAAATCCAATAGCAGAAGAAAAATATCCAACTTTTTGGACTTTTTTGGTCACGTTTGAACTCTTTGAAAGTTTTTAGGCGATCAAAAAGAGCTAATAAGCTGTTCTTGGCTCTCACTGGTTGCTGAGTTTATTTCAGGATTGTTCTCGCTTCAGAGTTAACTGGTATAATTTCCTATCCATTTCCAGTTACGCAGCCCTTTCCAGTTACACAGCCAAAATGATGACAGAGAGTGATTTAATCAAATTCTCTGTCCAGCTACTTGTCTTTTATGAGATACGCTGTAGAATACGCCAGAGTTCATCAAGAGGCTGGATACGATGAATGAAAACAGCAACTTTTGAAAATAAAAGGTAATTCGCAGGATTCCTACTAAGTTTTAATGCCCTTTTCTACAGGTTTGTAAAAGTGAGTAAACTGCTTCTATGCAAGCAGGTGTCAACACTGTCAAAATGTGTTATTGGTATGGATATCACTCCATCATTTAGGCCTTAAAGGGTGATAGTCATACTTGATTTAACACCACTGAGCTCTAGTAAACACTGAATATTTCTGGAGGCTTGTGCAGAATGTAAAGAACTGAAAGCTGTTTATGTCACCCTAAAATGAACTGAAACAACAAACAGATTGAGGATTTTTATTTATTTATTTTTTTCCTGAGAAGTGACTGTAAGGAGAGCAAAATTCAGACAGTGTGTGCTGTGAATTGCTAGTCTCTTTTTCTAGCTTTTAGGCCTTTGTTTTCAGTCTCAAACCTATTACAAGCAGTGACTGAACTATCTCGGTGAACAGAGACAAAATATTTTTTAAGAATGTGGTACAATACCCGTAATGGTGAATGCAATATCCACCTATTGACAGCTCTTTGGCTACTGAGTAGCTGAACGCTCAGGAACTGTCTACATCCAGATGAGGAGATGCCGTCCTTCTGGCACACGGTGGCCTGACAGGGAGTTTGAACCTGCGTTAATGAACTAAGCAAACTCATGCTTAAATCCATTTCAGGACAGTGGTTAAGCCTCCGTATCCTTTCTCTGCATCGCTTCACCCTTCTGTAAAATGGGTATAAAAATACCAAGTTGGTAGTGTTGCGACGTCTCTGATTTGGTTTAGAAAAAGACATAAGTGTTTTTATGCGTGAATTATTTTGTTAGTATTGCTCCTCCTTTAAGACCAATCTCTGGTGTTTTGAGTCTGCTCTTGGTTTTTGGTGGATGGTGATATTTAGAGGCAGTCCGCTGAAAAGCTTTGCGTAGGGAATCATGGCAGATGGACAATTTGCAATGGAAAGAACAAAAAGAAAAGAAAGGAAGGAGACAAGACATGAAAAGGGAAAGATAGAGATCAAAGACACCAATGCTTTGGTCAGTTAACTGCTACATTCAGGACTTGCCAGGACCGTGAAGGTCACATCTCATATTAAAAAAACCAAAGAAGCACAGAGTAGATTAAAGCCACTCTATTATTTATAAACTCAGGTGCAAGTAGAGAGCAAGATTTTCTGGTGATACGAGTGCTTGTAGATGCACTGAAGTAATGAATATCTTAATTCCCACCATCTGAAGCTTCAGTGGAGAATACTGGAGGATCAGGACTTGTAATGTCTGGTGGTGGTATCTCCCAGGCAAGGAGGAGGTCAGCTTCAGCGAGCCGCGTGGAGATGAACTGTATGTAGGATTTTGCTCCCCGGCATAACTACAATATTCTGCAAGATCTTTTCACACGATATTCTCTGTCTCACAGAGATTTTTTTTTTTTTTAAAGACATGTTCTGCTAACACAGAGGGGACTTGGTGGCTTCTTTGCTCACATGTTCATAGAAACAGTTCTCGAGTTCTTGAAAACTGGTTTTGCAGTGATACCTCTCATTCCTGCCAGAGGCACATCAGCAGAAGCTTTTTAAAAATCACTGATAAGCAAGGCGAAAATGCAGCTCAGAGTGATGCTGAACTGCAGCGGCCCGCTGTACGGCTTACTGGCAGGCAAATGCAACAGCCAGTACGAGTCTGAAAACAGTTTTGGGGAAGCATCGAGAAACCTTTAGCCACTCAGCTGGGTGATGGTGTCAGCAGATCTCCTCAGCGTAACCAAGCTCGAGAAATTAGTAGTTTTTTAGGATTTGGTGCCCTTTGATTTCCTCCTAACTATTCATAACTTCTGTCTGTAACTGAAGCAAGTGAGATTTAGATTAGGCACGAGGAAACTCTTTCCAGCTGTCAGGGTGGCTGCGTGCTGGAAGAGGTTGCCGTAGGAGACTGTGGAATCTCCATCGTTGGAGTGTTTTAAAAAGAGTTTAGACAATAATCTGTCAGGAATGGTTAAGTTATAGCTGCTTTTGCCTTTGGGGAAGAAGATGGACTGGCTGACCTCTTGAAGTCTTTATCAGCCGTATGTTCTATGATTTTCTGAATCTTCCTTTTTCCACGTCTCAAGCTCTAATAGTTCCCGGGCTAGCTTGTTTTTCTTGAGAAAGAAAACCAAAGATCTTTGAAATTCCATTTTCTCCACTGTACGGTCTTTGCGTATAGATTATTTTTCTATGCAGTAAAACCACTTGCGTGCCTTTGCAAGTGTCAACATAGAAATGTGTGTGTTTGCCCGCTGACAAGGCTGTAAGTTAGAGGTGTCGGTGAGTCTTTTGGGAAAGAAGTTGGCTGAAGAAGAAAATGATCCTGCTGATACAAGGATGGCAAGCAGAAGTTTACAGGGCAGAATTGGGAGGGAGAGGAGGTGTTCTAGACTGAATAAGGGAAGAAGTTTAGCTGTTAGCTGTGGGCTTATGCCTGCTTCAACTAAAAAGGATAAAAAATCCCTTTGCTTTCTCTGGGAACAGCATCAGAACTATGAGCGTTGATCTGAAGTAAAACCGATTAATGGAGAGCTTGCCTTTCGGACCGCATGGGTTTCGGGGCAGACGCTGCTGGTCTGGCACAAAGCAAGGACCAGAATGCTGTTGTCTTCCCTTGAAGGCAATCTGAGCTGAGGTGCTCAGTTCCTTCAATGCCAGAGCATATTCCTTCATAAATGCTGAAAGCCAAGCTCATGGCTTCGACCTGGAGTTACGCAGCACTTTCTATTCAGAATGCTGTACTGACATTAGGTGATTCATCTTCACAACACCTCTGTGTAAAAATTATCCTCAATTTAGAGACAAGAAGATAAAATGACTTTCTGAAGATTCAGGTTGGGAACTATTTCTAATTGCCAAACAGCTCACTTCTCTCTCTTTCACGGCATTAGTTTATAGCCAGATTAAACAGCGAAGATGAACCAAAGGCAGAGATCCATAATGAATTCAAGGTGATATTAGCAAACTCCTGCAGCTTAGGTCTTCTGACATGCAATTATAGCAGAACCTGGAGCTTTATTACGTGCAGGAGCATATACAATTCTGGGTAATTTTCTCTGTTATTACTATGCATCTTCTGTCAAAGGCCCTTTAGGTTTTGTGTACCCAGCTTCTATGGATTTTACTGAAGATCCTTGACGGGATTCGGATAAAGGCCACATGAAATATCCCCTTCCCCTGTAACAGATGCTAGCGAGGACGCTTGCTGGTGATGCGGAACTAATCAGTAAGAGTCCTTGCTGCTTCTAAGTTGCACTAACAGGTTACTGTGGACTTGCAACAGGTATTTGCTGCGTGTAGCAGGCCTATTCATCTCTTTTTGGCTTGTGGATATTTTTAAGTGAAGCCATGGACTACTTTCGAAGTTTCACATACATAGATTGCTGTGATGCAAATTAATTTGAATGCGTTACCTTCTCTGGGTTATAGTCCGTGGAACCTACTGACTTCAAGTTAAAATGTGTGGATGGAGTCCTTCCCCCAGGTTACTTATACCCTACCAGGTGTGTGTAACTTGACTAGCTACAACTAACATTGATGTTGTTGGTGATGTAGCTACGGCAGTTTCTTTGATTAAAGTGAGAGGGTCTATGGATTAGGGAATGTTAGGCAAAAAAACCCCAGAAATTAAGGCCTGATCCAAAGTCTGTTGTAAATAACAGAGAGAATATTTTGAGTCATGATAGTTTTGGATCAGGCCATTATTTGATGTGAATTCTACAATTCCAGGAGCTGTAGTCTGTTGCAAACCAACTGCTGGAAAATATCTGTAATAGCAGTTTTCAGATTTATTTTTTTTTTAATAATGAAGCAAACAGAATTTGTGGTGTTAGAGCGTATGTTGACTTTGGCATTTATACTAATTTTTGTTTTTTTAATTGAAAGTGAAAGGCTAAACTACATGCCTACCCCATACCTTAAACTTTGAGCAAAGAGAAATTTTGATGAAGAATGTTGATGCTTTTTATTCTATTTATTTGTTTTGGTGGTGGGTTTTTTTAATTTTATTTTTGCTTTCTTTCATTGCTGCCAGACAGTTAACAACCTCTTCTAATCCACTGACACACTTTTTTTTTTTTTTTTTTGAGGTGTATTGCACACTTAACTTCTTTTCTATTTCGGGGGAAGAAGCTCCTAAGTTTCTTAGCAGTTTTTTTCTTTTTAGGGAGTTAAGTGACCATTTTTTTTTTTTAATATCTGTCCAATTGCCCCAATAGGCTTATGCAGCCATCAGTTAGTTAAAGGGTTCAGTATCCTTTTTAACTGCTTTCATTATGGAGATGATTAGGGCATGTCACCGAAAGACATATTTCTATTAAGGACTCGTGTGTTTGTTACTTGTTAGGATGATTAGGAGGCAATAGGCTATATATTGTCCTTTCAGTTCCCTGCACCAGCAAGAAAGAAGAGCTTCAGAGAAAAGCAGGCAAGTAGTGGGGTTACAAGGAATCCGACGGGAAGTTGATTGTCTTCTTGCTCTCCCGGCGCAGAAGAGGATCGCTCCCTTCGTTAGCTGCGTGAGCCTTCTCCGGAAGATTTCACAGAGAGCTTTAGGGCACAGATTGATGAATGAAACCTGCAGCAGCTCTCTCTAATTGTATAGTGCAGGAGATTAGCTACGAGGAAATGTTTGTAGACTCCCAATTTAGGGATATTCTTGACACATTGAAGGGAAGGTAGAAATAAAAGAGATCTACTCCCAAGGCAATTGGCACTGTTGGCAATTTCCGATATATGCTACCATTAACTCATGACAGAGGTGTTTTGGGTGCAGATGGAATATTTTATTTCTCCCACCCTCTTTTCTTTTGTTGTCCTCTAGAGAGGATGTCCTCCTCCTACGTTTAAACCATCACAGGCCATTTCTATGGGAACTGTATCAGAAATGGACTGTTGTAACAAACCTGTGACCACCTGGAGTTTTGAGTTGACACTTTGCTGCGTTTCACATCAATCTGGAACTTCTCAGGACTAGACACAGTAGGAAAAGGTGTCGAATACTCTTGTTTCAAAGGTCTAGGCCTCTGTTACTTGAACTAATGAACAGATGCTGTTAGAATCATAGAATCATTTAGGTTGGAAAAGACCTTTAAGATCAGACCTTTAAGATCATCAGGTTCAACTGTTAGCTGTTAATGGTTTGGACTGTATGGTGAAACAAGTCTGACTTTACTCAGTGAAAACAGTGTTATTGGCAGTAATAATTTTTAAAAATCTGCAGTTTGGTACTTAGGTTAACTTTACTCTGGAAATTAGGGGACCTGCAATAAAATGAACTCCAGCAGCAGGAGGGACGTGGAGCCCTGACCGTAAGGCTCTGCATGCATGTGGTGTCATATAAGATACTGCACCTGAAATGTTTCAAAACTATTCATGAAAGAAAGGTGATTGAACTCGCCATTACAGTCTTGCATCAGGGAAACACCTCATACCTGCAGAGATGACTTGAAGTCTCAGTGCTCCCCCACAGTTTTTCTGGCCTTTGGGGACTTCTTGGGCTTCCAGAGGTAGACCAGGAGTTCTAGAAGAATTCCTTACAGGATAAAGCATATAGTATTTTCTGCTGAGGACTAGAAACAGGAGAAAGATGCCCTTTCAATATTATTCAGGATCATTACATATACTAGGCTGTCAAAAAATCTGAATTGCCTTAGACTGCCAAAGAGGAAAAAAGCATATTTTGGGACATGGAAGTCTGGGGACCAACGTTTGGGGAGTGAGAGTCTCTTCCAACATTTGAAGGGACCTACCCACCATCACTCAGCCACATCCTCCATAAAAGTCCCTGATCTACTGTTTGTTTGCTCGTGGGCACCAAATATGAGTTATCATTGTAGTCTTTTTTTCAATATTACTTAGGTGTGTTAGAAATGAGATAAAGCAAGCTCTAGGCAACTGGTAGTTAAAACAGCAACGCTGGATCTGTGCCATCGGAAGCACCTGGAAATCCCAGTGATTTGACCTGAATTCTTCAGTTGACCTTTCAGCTGATATATTAAGAGTTCAGTGATCTTCTCAAACTCTCTCCTTCAGAGGTTTTCCCCTCCTTTGCTGTTTCCTGTGGGAATGAACATCCCAGGAATAGGAAGGAGATGGTAGCTGTTCGGTCTGTCCTGATGCCCTATCAGCTTTTGCATTCTTTTCTGGTATTGTCTGACAAACAAATAAATGATCAGTCTTTTGGCAGCAAAGGCTTAAGCTCATGATTTGCTCTTAAAACACATCCTGCCTAGTAGTAAAAGACCTGTTATTTAAAGGGCACTTTTCAAAACAATTAGGACTTTAGTTGCAATGTGTTTGCTTTAATGAGTGTACTCTGCCAGTCAGAGGAAACAACATCAGCTGATACCTATTGATGTAGGCCAACAGAGGCAAATTAGCAGTGTTACAAGGCAGTTCATGAATGTACTGCACATCCAAGAGTTTATTTTAATGCTTGAGAAGCACTAGATATGATTCAGAATGGCTTCAATTTTGTTTTCTTCCCAAATATCCACTCCTAATTGTATTTTCATTTAGAAGCCTTTGTACCACTCCTATGCTCGTGACAGCTTAATCTGTATGGGTTGCATTCAGCTCTGGGTTGACTTGTTGGACTGGCACCAGAGATAATTCTTCATAAAGCCTCAGTCTTACTACGTTGCTGTTGTTGTATGACGTTTGAAGTCAATGTCCTTATGATCTTGGTAGGTCAGCTGCTGGCATTTTGATATGACTTAGATTTCTTTTTTAAAGGTTTCAAGAGTTTTTTCTTTTCTCAAGATGGGCCACAGTAAAGGCTGGTGGTACCGAAGAAGTAGACGCATGGGATGCAAGCTTGGCTCTGAGTATCTAGCGATAAGTATCACAATGGAATTTGCTGTCTCTTGAGCGTGTGTGGTCCTGATTTGGATGACTAGCTGAAACCTGACTGCAGGTTGGGTGATGAGCAGTTAAAAAATATTTCCATCATCTCTTTGAAAAGAATCCAGCCTGGGGAGCTTTTCAAATCTGATCAAAACCACGGTCTGTTCCTGAAGAACTTGAGTGCGATACAGTGAATAAGAAAAGCTGTTAAACAACAGTAAGGAAGAGTTAGAGTGGCTGCAGAGAAAAAAAAATCTTTCTAGCAATGATACTAGTGAAACACTGAAATACATTGCCTGGGGAGGGTGTTGGGCTCTTCTTTGCTAGGTCTTGAAGAACAGGATAGACAAGCATCTGTCAAGAATGACCTATGCATACTGTCCTGCCTTGCGGCAAGGTATGGACTAGCCTCCTCCTGCCTTATTTTTAATGGTTCTGTACACACAGAGGTCGTTTGAAGTTTGTCTTGGATCTTGCTTGGGATCTGTGTAAGTTTATCTTGTCCTTTTTTGCTGAAGGTTCCTGCTCCCCTGAGGGATTATCAGTGCATCCTACAATTTCGTCTCCAGCTGAATATCAGGATAAGAATCAAACCTCTTCTCTAGGCAGCAACTGTTCACTGTCAGCAGTGTCACCAGTTTTTTATGGCTGCTGTTTGAACAGCTCTACCAGTGGCTGTTGCAGGGAAAAACAAACACGCTGCCTATCTTTAAAAAAGGGACAGGAGAGAACATGGGGAGTTAATGCTCAGTCAACCTAAATTTGATACTCAGAAAGATATTTGACCAAGCTGTTAAACAATCAGCGTGAAAGTACCTAGGGGATAACAAGGGACAAGCTGGAACAAATGCAAGTTTTTCTTGAGTAATTCACGTCGGACTTCTGTGGGTTGTTTTTTTTTTCAATAGAGTAGCTGGTCTAGCTGGTAGTGGGGGACCAGTAGATCTTGACGTTTATTACATATGTGGCGTTATAATAGCATTGACTTCTCATAATTACAGTGGAAAAACATGGACTGGATTGAATTACAGTGTGCAAGGTCTGAACGCACACACAAGAGGTTGCACCGTGGCTGGCCTTACTGCATGTGTGAAAAGCACATACGCTGTGCAGGTGGTTGTAAATGGGGCAGAAAATACAAACCTGATTGGCCTCGGCTAAATCTGCCACCAGAGAGTTTCACAACAGGATGAAAAAAAATTGAAAATATTTATCAGTAGTATTCTGTCAAATTGGATGGGCACATGTACAGTCTTACAAGGGTCTGTCTTGTGGTTGGTACTATTCAATTTTCCCATTAATGGCTTGGCTGATAGAACAGCGAGTACACACATTAATTGTGAGAGGGGTGGCTAGCACTTCGGAGGGCAGGAGCAGAATACAGAATGATTTTGATAAATTGGAGAAATGGTCTGAAATCAATACGATGAAATTCAATAAAGACAAGTGCAAAGTATTACGCTGCAGAAGGAAACATCAAATGCACACACAGAAAAATGATGTGAACTGACCAGATGCAAGTACTGTAACATCATGCTGATAAAGTGGGTTGCAGTCTGAATTTATGGTGTGAGACGTTCAAAACAGTCAAGCATTGGATGTAAGTCCCAGAAGGTAGCTATTCTGTTTTGTTGGTATTGGTGAGGCTTCAGCTTGAAAACTGGGTCCAGCTTTGGGCACACAGTGTTTTGAGAAAGGAACAGAAAAATCGAAATGCTAAAGAGAAAACTTGACCTGTATTCAGTGTGAAGTGGACAGAGATTGTTTAGTCTGGAAAAGAAATATATGAAGGGAGGAATAATAACAGTCTTCAAGTATGTGAAAGGTTGTTGTAAAGAGGACAGTGATAAGTTTTTTCTACATATCTGCCCAAGGTTTACTCTTCAGCACGGCGTTTGTAGGTTCATTGCCAGCTGTGAAAAGAGCTGTACCATGATCTGCAGGGAACCTCCAGAGTGCCAGTAGCAGGATATTTATCTGAACGTGTTAAACAGCTGTCAGACATGCATGAGCTTGGTATACTTCAGCCTGCCGCAGATCTGAATCGACTAGGTTACCTGTTGAGGTTCCTTCCAGCCATGTGTTCCTCGGAGTGGGTGGTTGATAGCTGCTCTCCAGGAGCTGACTGATGAGTTGAGTAACCCCTAAGTGATGGACTGAGGATCTAAGCATCCTGAAACAGGTCAAATAATAGTTTATTGAGGTTTCTCCCAGCCCTCAGCTTCTGGGATTATACATGCTATGGATGTTTTGAGTACCGTGCTAAACGTACAGCGACATTTGCTATCTGGCAGTGGGCTTCATTACGGTCAAGTCTGAGCTAGCCCTTAAGAGAGCTGTTCTGCTACCACAGGCATCAATATGCATCTTGCAACCCCCGCTCATTTTGCATTTTGGGTTACAAATTCTGTCATGCTGAAATGAAGAGGTTTCTCCTCTTTCCCTAAATCCCATGCATACAAACCAGCAATTTCCATAACACACACAATCATCCAATCTGTTATCTTGGCAGACACCAATGCCTTTCTACTTTGGAAGAAGGAAATCTATCCCATAATACACCTGTGCAATATATGGTGATGGTGATTTCGTTGCTAACCCCCACAGCAATCAGTTTATGCCCTCAAGCATGGGATTTGATTATCCTTGTCATTATCTTAGCTACAAATGTTATTAGCAGCCATAAAATTGTCCATTAAAGTGAGAGGAATTACTTGCCTGCACCAAGGGGAGAACAGATAATTTACTGCACAGATTTTAAGCCCAAATGCACTTTTTTCCAGAAGAGCCCTCTAAGCCTTTGTACAGCCTCCATTTTTGTATTTCACAACCTGCTTCCCCCTCCATGGGCTTCAAGTCTGGATCTTGATACCGCAACAGTGAGATAGATACATGCCGTTCTTGAAATAACCCTAGAGATGATGACCATATAGTTCCTTGTGTTCTGGAAGTGCAGATGCCCAAACTTTGGTTGCGTTCTGTAATTTCTAGACTTCAGTGTTGGTCCGGGCTTCATTTACACACAAACAATTCTGGATGCCTCGGGCTGACTTGGCACCCATGGGCTGACTGTACATCACTGGTTGAGTGTAGGATCAGTTGATCTGCTCCTGGCAGGGTCATTTTTGTAGGTTTTCTTGATACTGCAATACTAGGTTTTTATGAGAGGAAGAGATGATGTATCACAGGGACCAAGAAAAGATGCTGTGTCTGAGTGGGTGAGAGCCAGGGTAGTGTCTGAAAAATTTCTTTGTCTTCACTGGGACTGGCTGATTCATTCCCTTCCCACCACCCTGTTAATTCCTGTTCATATATCAGTTCACCGTAAAGCTGCTTTTTTATCCCCATGTGGTATTGTGTTCCCACCCCCTTCCATCAACAGGGAGTGGGAGAGACCACCTACGTCTTTCCCAACAGACAAAAATGGTGGATCCTGACAGACTGGGACAGATTCTGATCACAGTTGCTCTCCGTAAATCCTGTGGAACTTGGTTGTTTCGGTGTACTTGTTGGCTTTAAACTGAGATGAATGTGTGCAGAATCTGGTCTGGAGAGCCTGTATTTTGAAGGAAGCATCCCCTCCTACTCACCCAACAAATTCACACACACACGGTGTAGCATCAATATTAGCTCCTGCAGCAAATGGAAAATGTGGCAGTGGCCCGAAAGGAACAGAAAATGTTCTCAAACAGGGCTTAAAAAAGTAAATAAACATCATATAACCAACAAAATCAATACAGTTCCATATTAGCCATTACAGATATCTCTGTCTTCGTCTCCATCACACTGCGCACATTTCAGTGCTGTGGAAAATGTATAACCCAGGGGACCTCATTTCAGAACTTGAAGATGGTATATTAAATGGAGGGTCTGGGATAGAAGGCCTGACAGAGATTGATGTTAAATAACAGAAGAGATTTTCCCCTTCTACCCGCTGAAAGAGCATTAACTGAATGAAACAAGTGTAAATATATATCCAAAATGGATATATATTCATGGGTGTTACAATGTTACTAGAAATAACTCCTCAAAAGCTCTTTTTTCCTGAGTCATCTCCACTGACTTAAGAAATGACTTTGCAAGAACAAACGTTAGGTTCAGGACGTCCAAGAGAGGACAGCCTTTTAGCTTTCTGCATTCTAAAAGCTTTATATTCCTCAGCTGCTCTTCTGCTTGGAGGGAATCCTAGATGGAGGAATGTCCTTATGCTTTCCAGTCTATGCCTCATGGCCTTCTTCCTTTACTCTTCATGTCTTCCAACACAATCAGTAATATTCAAGCTATTCTCGCAGGCTTCTCTATTGAATTTGTTCAAGCCAAGCTGCTCTTGGCTGCTGAAGGCATTCCCTCTTCTCCTCCTCCTTTGAGAACTTGATGTCCCTATTGATCCAGGAAGCAAGAGACAGGACTGCGGACTAAGCAGGTGGTTGATGGTCTTCCCAACCAGAAGACTGTGTCATTAACTGTCTCAGTGGAAGCTGTGTTAGATTTAAAAGGAGGAAATGCTCCTGTGACCCAGGTTGCTTGCCTAATGCATATAATATTGGGGGAACATCCTCTGTCTTTTGAATGGTGACTTTTGCTTCCATTCACAGTGCAGAGCTCTTTGCCAAGGAGAGGCTGGCAAGTTTTCCTGCACAGCGCACTGGTAGAGACTTTGAAGAAGAGGAAGAAGCTGGAAACGTCTGTTAGGACAAAATGGACCACTGCTTGGAGTTCTTCATTCAGGTGATTTCCTGAAACAGAAATGTTTGGTTTTGGTGGTCTTCAGTCTCCTGGTGTTTTAGTTCTGTCTATCAGAAAAGGTGTGCACGCTCACTGAGACTGCTGGAGAGCCACAGGAGCTGTGCTTCACTGTGTTTGCTTTTCTCTTAGAATGATAGTGTTACCTGGAATGTAGATTGATAGATAGATAGATAGACAGACAGATAATTTATTTTCTTTTGTATGTAACCTTTTAATGTGACATACTCCAACTCTTTTATAAGTGTCCGTAGGCCCTCTGGGAGGTCCACAGCCTTTCATCTTGAAGGGGAGACAGAAGGCTTTTGTCTCTCCTCTGGCTTCTCCTTCACCTCCCAACTGCAGTGCTTGATGTCGATCTTGCTGCTCAGAGTGCCTGCAGCGTGCGCGAGACCTGGGGGCCTGGGTTTCTTGTCTCTTTAATGGCATTCTGTGAGCTTGTGTTGAGGGAGAGACAGAAAGATCAAAGGCTGTGCAAGTGCACTGCGCTTCATTTTGCTTACACCAATATGAATCGATTGACTTCACTGAGTTATGAGGGATTTACAGCTGGGGGAGAACAGATTCTGACCTAATGGCTCCAAAAGAGGCTTTTCTTGGATGAGCAATGTAATTAGAGCACTGGAACGGACAGATTTCGTGACTCATCTGTGGGTCTGCAGTCTTTTCTTTGCTTCTAGTAGGGTGTTCACTAATGTCACCACACTTTCATTTCACCCGTGGGCTGATCTAATGACGGACCAACCTTTGCTTGAACAGAGATCCCTATTCAGCTGCAAAGCATCCTCCAATCTTCATGTCACTGTACAAACTTTATTTACTTCAGAGCACCCTAGGAAGGGACCAGCAAGCTCAGGGCCAGACACTGGGGTAGTGGAAAATTTCCACTTTCTTCCTTTGTTCAAGTACAGGGTTAAATGAAATAGAAAATGTGAGGCAGGGAGCAGGGAGAACGGATTGATGACTCGATCCACCCACTAATCCCAAATATGTGTCTTAGCAAGGGGCAGAATGGTGGAACACACGTGCAAACGTCAACCTGCTCAGTATATCCAGCTGGAAATCAGTACATGCATTTTGAGATCGGCAAAGCTCCTTTTCAGAGCTGGTTAGAGGTCTGGGGATGAAATGTTTTTGTCAGAAGATACCAGTTCATTGAGACTGCAGGGCATCACTTTGGGTAACTTTGTTGAGAATGTTCCCCAAGTTTGGGGAAGAGGAGGTAATGGTCAGTGGAAGAGGGACCAAGCATGTGTTTGGAATGAGTGGAGGTGAGCGTAGTCACAAGGCTCGGGCTTGTCTTCTCCTGGTGGTTGGAGGCGATGCTGGGACAAGGGCCTGATGGAGAGGTGGCAGCACTGAGGAGGTGGAGGTGGTGCAGCTTTGGCTGCTGGTTCTCCTTCGGTCTCAGTGCAACAGGAATTGGAGTCAGGGGCCAGCTGTTGCACTTTGGCTGGTGGCCATGACCGTGACAACAACAGTAGCAGGGTTGTGTCAGGGCTGAGTAGGCACAAGCCCCTACCCTGCTGCATATATAGTCCCACCTCTTTCTCACCTATCTCTCCTTTCAGCTGAGCTTGAGCTGTGAGACCTCTGCAACACCAGGGCTGTTGCAGTGGCAGGCAGCAGTGGCCTTGCTTTGGTCCATCAAAGTAACAAGCAGACAGTAGTTTCAGGAAAGGGTAGGGAGGCAGTGATGCAATGGACTAGAGTTTCACATGGGATGGGAGAGGTGAGGCAGAGACACCATATCTGGCATCATTGAGGATTCCTCCAAAAAGTTTGGGGACCATTGATATAGGGAACCCAATGGAGGTACCTGCCTTACATGTAACCCTGTAATTTGTGCTTGTGTGCTATCTTCTGAAACCTTCAAGATGCCAGGGTGCATCTGCTCCAAAATCACAGCCTACTGCAGCTGGACGTCTGCTGGCTTCAGCCTTCTCAAGTGGGTTGCTGCTGGTGCGGGACTCAGCACAGATTGTAAGACCCACCTGGGAAGAAGGTGAATTGCTCTGTGCTGAATTGTGTGCCTCACCACTTGGCAGCGACAGTAGCACAGCTATATCTGCAGTTGGATTTGATGTTGGTTTTCTTCTGATTTGCCACTCGCTGAAACTTAGAGCCAGTCATGATGATTGGTCCTGTCCTTGGATTTGAGCCCTGATGAACCGGGCTCTGTACCAGCGTGAAATTCAGGGTAATTTCAGAAAAGTGTCTAGAAGACCACAGAACTAAAACTCCATTTTCAAAAGTAGCTTTTGCACTTAGGAGGTTAGTTTCCAAGCCAAGTAAGCTCCTACCTGCCAAATACGGGTTTAGAAAACAGGTTGGTTGGGGTGTGAAGTCATTGAAGAACATGTGAAAAATATGCCTTTCAGGACAGTTTTAAAAAAGGGGTACAGGGGCCTGGTAACTCTGAGTCCTCTGGTAATCAACCTCTTCAGCTACTTGTCACACAAACTTCCCTTGGAAGATTTTCCTGTTACTCCTGAGGGAGTAAGTCATCAAGTGAAGTATTAATTGAAGCTGCAGTAGGTGCTGGTCTGCTTGTACACAAAAGTTAAAGCTGCTCTTTCTGCGTGCTGACTCATGAGGTACCAGCTCCTGTTGATATTCACAGGAGCTTGATGAATACCTGTAAAACATGAGAGTAAGTCATCGCCTTGGAGAAATTTCTGTTGCTTTGAAACAAGACACAAATGAGTGCAACAAGTAATAGGATGGAAGGAGAAGAAATAACGAAAATGATAACAGTTATGTTCTGCTCATTGCTCTCAGTTGCCACCATCACTGACTAGCTGAAGAATTTATCCCAGGAAAGATACTGACCTTGTGGGTTAGTTCAGGGACGTCTTTTGTGTCCAAGATGCTGTGAGAAACAATGCCTGGAGACATTTTTTGGAGAAGCCAAAAAATGCTGCTCACAGCTGGCACAAATGGCATTGCAGATGGGAAAGTGGGTGATGAGAAACAGGAGCTGGGAAAGATGGAGCAGGGCTGTGTGGTCATGAAAAACTTGAAGATGTTGGAAAAGGGGGAGCCAACGGAGAGGGAAGGGTGAAGTTCTTGGGGTATTGCGCTGCTCAGAATGGAAGTGTTGACATTGGTTTCCTTTGATGTTTTTTTCAAGATAGGTGAAAAAACGGGGTAGTCTGCAGGTATAGAACACCACAGGTTGTGCGAGTGCTGTTTAGAACAGTTACGTCTTGATTGACCTACCCTGGGATGCCAGTGGGAATTGAACTTGGCTGAGGGCTTTCAATATGCCTTGCATGGTTGTGGGGATCTGGATGCGGGATGCACTGTCCTTTCCGAAAGGGTCTGAAGCTACAGATTTTATTTTTTAAGCCTCCAGAGACAAGCACTACCACACGTTCTCAGGCTATTCGCACTGCACAGCTCTCTGTAATATGGTCTAATACAACACGAGAGGTTCACACAGCTCACAAAGCTGCAACGTAGGCAGGGTTGAAGCATCCCACCACAGTGTTGCTGGAAGCTATAGGTTTTGTGTGCTCTCTGCACTAGGTTTAGCATTTTAGCATCAACTTGGTTAGTAGCACCGCTCTTTTTAATGGTCACCAACGCTTTTCAGCAAACTTTGGGGTTAAAACGCTAGTGGGAGAGTTGTAAAACGCTCCCCACTGTTCTGACCTGTGGAGGTATTTGGCTGTGGAAACAGTCGTACCTCAGCAGGATTAGACAATGTCCAAGTAGAAACGCTAGACCTATGGCAACTGAAGCCAGATCATCAATCAATAATCTGCAATCCTAATTTTCCAAGCCCAGATACTTCTTAATGACTTCAGCTGGATTTGTGGATACCTTCCAGCCGTGGGTGTCTTGGAAACAGACCTCCAAGGAGGGAAGCCGCTATCGCAAATGTGTGGCAGATAACACTGATGCTTCTGGTTTCGGTCTGAAAAGTGGGGGCAGGGCCACGTAAGCCTTCCTGGAGCTGTTCTCCAGGTTAAACCACACTCGGGGAGTACTAAATATTGTCGTTATTACTTGTGTGACTGAAGAGAGCAAAATTACCTCGGGGAAGAAGGAACCGTCCAAATCCACTCTCCCGGCCGCGTCGCCCCAAAGGAGAATTTTGATTGTGAGCAGCACAACTCCAAGCTGCCGTGATGTTCAGCTGCCGTCATTGTAATGCTGAGGCAGACGTGCCGCTTCCTCCCCGGATTGTGTATTTTGAGCACGTTCCAGTAGTGCTCTGAGTTAACATTTTTTTTTTCTCTTCCTTTACAGTGCCAGTCACTGCCTTTTCTTCATTTTAGTGATTAATTGCTCTAAATACTCCTGCTCCTGGACTGCGGGAGTACAATTTCAGAGCTGTATTTCATTTGAACTTGCTATGCAAGTACAAGCGAACTTGGGGGAGTGCACACACCCACGTATTGCTAGGTAGAGATGGTTGCCAAAAGGACACCAAGTAAAAGAACAGTTAGTTCTTAAACAAGGGTATAATCTAATAAGCCAAAAAAGAGAAAATTACATACTGGAATCTTCAGTGCCTTCCCCCTCCCCCCAGCTTCAAAATTTGCAGCTAGTACAACCCCTGACTAGAGCAGTGATTTAAATATATATAGGCATCTGTGCTTCTAAGAAAAGGAAGTGTGTCTGTTTGGGGAGCTGTGTGGAATGAGTTGGTGGATCTCAGTCCAACTTCTGGCAGCCAGGTTTTCACATCGCTCAAAGCCACCCCCTCGCCCAGCCCCCCTCCAGGGCTCATGCCAAGCTCTTCATCTCTTCCTCGTATGATCCCACCTGCCTTAGCACCTTCTGCAGAGATGGAGTGTTTCTCATTTTCGGTTGTGGTCCTTCTGGGCTGGCACTGGGACGTGCTACTGGCCTGTCAACCTGCACGTGGGGGGTAGGGTGGGCTGTCGTCTTGCTCTCTCCCCCAATGCATCCGATCCTTTGCACATCGCTCCCCGGCATCCCCATGTGTCAGACACTTTTAGCTGTCCCCATGGCTGGTTTTGCCTGGCATGCGGCATCATCTTTTCAGCGTGCTGAAAAGAGGCCAACTAGAAGGCATGGTGCTGTCTTGTGTCAGGACCATGGCCCGTCCCCTGTCGTAGGGTGGACATGCTGACGTGCACCGCTCCTGGGTCTGCTGTGCCAAAGGTATCAGGAGCATGGGTGTTGTCTGGGATGTGGTAGGACAGCACTTCTTCACCTTTTCTATCCCGTGGCTCTGTTTTGTTACAGGCAAAAAGCTTCAGGACTTGCAATAAATTTAGCAGCTCAGAAATAGAAGGTTATTTCGTGCTGCCCGGAGGTTACAATTTCCTCCTCAGCTCCTAGGTGGAAAATCCATGGCTTGCTGCTCCCCTCCTTCAGCTGTTCTTACGATGTCCATTGCCAGGACCCTCAATCTGGTCTTGTTTACGTGCTGCCTTCCAAACCTGACTGCGCGAGTTATTTCTTCCAAAGCCGTTGCTCTGCCTGGGTGTATTTAGCTGTTTAACGATCCTCTTGTGCCCCTTGAAAAGCACAACAGCCCTTTCTGATGAAAGCGGCACTCTCCAGGCTGAGTGCTTTTACCTTGACTCAAAAACTTAAAAGGAAATGTTAATTGCTTTAGTGGTGTTATTGTTGAAAAAGGCAGGCCGGGCAGACTAGCTCAGAAAGATGAGTCCTGGTGCCGATAAGGGAGAGAGCAATCTATGCGAGTCTCTGAAAAGTCAGTAGTGCCCAGGGCAAATTCAGAAGCGGAATGGAAATATCTCAGTGATTTGCTTCCTCGCTGCTTTTGTCTGGAGGTGGCAGAACTGACTGGCATCTCAGGGCTGCGTTAACTTCTGCGCTGCTTTGTCACAGGCTCTGGGCTTCTTCGGTGTGCTGCCTGGGCTGCTCTTCTCTGTCTCGGCAAGGGGCCAGCTGCAATGGAAATGCAGAGGGGAGAGGGAAAAGAGGCCCTTTAGGGAATGCGTTAGTTACAGGAGTCATGAAGGACATGGGAAAGGTGCTGCTTGCTCTTCTCCTGGATGCGGAGATGCTGTGGATGGAACAGAACAATCAAACTCAATATACATTCAAGCCTGGGGGATCGGATAGGCCAGGAAAAGGTGGCACAGCTCTCTGGGAGCCTGGTTCAGAACTGGGGCGTACAACCCCAGAAACGTGAGGATGTCCCAGCAAGTTCACTTTCCCAGCTCCCATCTGCTGTAAAGCCAAATCAACATGGCCTTGTAGTTGCTGGTGGTTTGAGATTTAGACAATGTGTCTTCATGTCTGAAGCTTGCTCTCTTTGGTGCTCAGGTGACCTAACCTATACTCTTCTGATGCCTCTGCTGTTTTGCTTTTGGTGTTTGTTTGTTTGGGTTTTTTCCCCTCTCCCTTTAATTTTTGAGCTCTTCCAGTTACAACAGTTGCAGTTTTGCATGTGTGCAGAGCCACCCCTCATAATCTCAACACCTAGCACACATTTAGGCATCCTCGGGATCATAAATAGAGGTTACTTGAAGCATGAGGAGGAAGGGAATGCGCACTTTTTACCCGTGCTGTTAAAAATGAGCCATTCTATAGAAGAGGATCCAGCAAGAGAGAGTACAAGGGAGGGAGCGTGTGATGCTGTAGCATGGTGATCAGATGAGGAGGAAGTCTTTGACTCTGTTTTTTGTCTGCACTAATTCTGGATTTTTTGTTTCATTAAATACTCTTAACAGTCATGACAACCACATCTCCCAAGCCCCCGAGACAAGGTTTTGAATTTTACTCTGTGAACTTGACACATAAAGCGTAGGCATTGCTACACCTCTGCTCTGGGTGCTCAAGGATCTTACTGCTTCTAGCCCTTAATCTGACTGTGTCTCAGTTTCCTACAAGTGAAATAGGTGTAACAGTGCCTCCATCTTCCCCTACATGTGCAGTCTACACTGAGAAAGAATCCTTCCCTTACTACATCTGTGCAGTACATAATATATAGGTGCTTGGCTGGGGTTTTAAAAGCCCAGCTCAAATCCAACAAACGAATGTGCTGTTTCAATTTCTGTATGCACCTGTTATCGTTCTCCAAATTCCTGGATTATTTTTTTTTTTCTTTTACAAATTCATGCTCATTCTACCCAAAGAGGTTTTAATGGGCAGAGAGAATTAAGGCAGACAGCCTGTAAAAATCCAGACACTTAAGAGTGAGCAGTAACCTAAATTATCATCTCAAGTTATCGCTGTTACAAGCTGTGTTACTGCTTACCCTACAAAGTGCTGTGAGCTGTGAGGAAGCAGCTGGTTTGTAACAGTGGAGCTGATTGGTATCAGGTAGAATCAGAAATGCCCCATTGCGTGCTACGTTGCAAGGGTGGTCTTCTGCATGAGGGCATGGTGGAAGCTCTCCCGTCAGTAGAAATGCCTACTGTCTTATGTGGCCACAAACTGGCTATAAATGGCATTTATTTAACAGTATCTCCAACTCACACTACAGAATGTTTACAAAGATAGCCTATAATCAGTTAATCTTAGTGCTGGCTGGTGGGTCAGGAGTAAAACAGCATAAAAAGCATCCTACTAGACAAATGGGAAAGGAAAGAATCTGCAGTTTGTAGAGTGGGAAATAAATTGGCCTGAGCTAATCTTGGGAAAAGGGTAGCCTTATGCTCTGCAGACTTCCAGGCAGCCAAATCGTCCCCTACTTGTTTTTTCTTGCTCTATCATTCACTGCTAGACTCACTCCCTTTGCATTACTCTTTTTTTCTTCCTATATCTCAAGCTATCTCCCCCCCCCCCCCCCGCCATTTACTCTCTTTTTGATCCTTAGCCCATGCTATGTCTAGTTCATGGAATTTCTACCCAGAATCTGATGCTGAAGGGTTATACAGCAGAACCGTCGCTGGTAGGTGAACAGTGATGGCTAAAATTAAAAAGTACCAATTAATGCTTGTTTGAATTATTAATTAATGCTTGTTTGAACTATTCAGTAGCCTACAAAACTGGGTGCTAGCCTGAGACATTCATAACATTTCTCAGAAAGACCTGGGCTTCAGGCTTCCCAGGCAAGTGAGAGTATTTAGTCCTAGCACAAGGTAATGTTTTTCCTGCTCTGAGACTCTTTATTCGTGAGTAAAGGAAGACCACGGCAGTGTGGTGATGGTGCTGTGGCAGAATGTGGCTGCTTGGGTTTAACACCACAGTCATGATGGTGTTTGTGTGGGTTTCCCTTTGGTTTTAAAATCAGTTTCTTTGTCTGGGATGGTCCTTCTTTGTACTTGTCATTGCTCCAAAGAGAGCAAGCATTCAAGAGGTGGATGGAGTAGTCTGGTAGTAAAGATAGCGACTTCATGTTATCGGTCTGCTAATGGCTCAGTAGGATGCATGGAGAAGAACAGGTCCAAGGGAGAGAGAAGGAAATAGTGTTATTGGAAGCTTGATGGTGGGACACCAGGATTCAGGTCCTTCATGAATGGAGCTGTGTCACTCACTCTAATGACGGTGCTTTTCAGCCTGAAATTTCATCCTGCTCCTAAGAATAATGCTGTATGCCAGAAGTGGTGTATTCCCAAGCAGGGAGGCAAGGGCTGAATTGACACTTTCAATAAAAAATACAGGAAAATGACTGTATATTCAGTATCTTTCCTCATTGCTGCCAGGGAATCCAGCTGGGTGTCCTGTATGTCTCCCAGGAGAAGCAGCAGCCCTCTCTACAGCGCTGAAGTGGAGCACGATCCCAGTGCAATCAGTTCTGTTCCTAAAGTGAGTGGGGGCTCCTTAATATGTCCCTGCAAATGCAATGGGAACTTCAGAAGCGCAGCCTGAGATCTGCATCCCTCGGTAAAATCTAAGCAGGCAGAGAGGAAGAGAGAAGAGTGAACGTCTTGTTGAGCTCAAGTGATGGGGACAGGACTGTCTTCACAAATACGCTTCGGTTACATGCTGTAGGCAGGAGAGTGACTGCTCCCCACGCTCTGGAAGAGTTGTTACTGCTGGGCAGCCCCGGAGGGTAATCTAAATATCTGTCACGTTATTACGGCTGCTTGAGGAAGTTCGCTTTTGTGGTCACCTGTGAGCCAGGCAACTGTGAAAGGAAAAACTATGTGGTGTTTTAAAAGCTGTGGATGCAGTCGCAGGGATGCTGGACACTGGAGAAGGCAACTGGCAGATGGGACCTGATGGGTAGATGAGGGCTCCCCCAGAACATGCCCTGGGCTGGGTATTGTTCTTCAGCCAATTCGAAGCCATCTAATACATTTTCCAATATCCTGTGAGCGGGAATAATATCACTGTAGTGCTTTTTCTTTTATCCCTGACATTCATCACAAAGACGAAAGCAATGATGTTGTGACTCAGCCAACCTGAACGAGCCTGACAGTTCGTCTCTCTGATGGGTTGGGACTGGGTTATGATACGGAGTCATTTACTCTTAGTTGGCTTTCAAGCAGTAAGGACCTCAGAAATGTCCCTGGTGAGGTAGGATGAGGGCACTTAGCAAAAGCCGGTTCTTATCTAATTGACAAAAAAAAAGCCGTAGGAAGCTCCTTATTCTTGGTAGAAACGTAACATCGACACAAAGAAGATGGAGTTGGAAAAATGCCTCATTCCAGAGTGTGTTTATCCATAGTAAAGTGCTTCTATAAAAGGCATCTTGGGACTCCATGTTTATTCCCCCTCAATGACTTCTAGACTGGGTTTGCTTGATTTTCAAGTCAACAGGTTTTTTTTGTTTTTTTCCTACTGCCAACGGTATAAACTCAGCTGGGTTCTGGAAATCGAACAGTGCTTTCTCCCTCACGACTCGCCTATAGTAATACCCTGCAATCAGCGCATGGGAAACAGCTTTATTGGCGATACGTGAGCCAGTTTAGACGCCAATTCATTCCCCACCACAGTGACCCTATCGTGCTAAGAATAGTAAAAACCTATTGCTCTAAACAAAATCGGAAGACTTAATTTGGCGACATGCCACCTTGAGAAAGAAGGGGCTGCTTTTTATTTCGACATGGTGATAACTGTGGACTTCTACCTTTTTGTCCTGGTTCCCACTCATAATTAAAGTTCACTGTGGTGAAAAGCTGATGCTTCTGTGCCTGTTTTGGGGTGGAGAAGAAGAAAAGCACATATATGTACATATTTTCCCTCTTTTTGGAGGGTCATGTGGATTCCTCACTTGTACAGTACAGAATCTGTAGGTTGGGGCGTGCTGTGTCCTGAAGGTAACGGCTTGGAGAGTGATTCCCAAAGGGGAGCATGCAAAGGTGGCATTAGATTTTCATTTGTATGTTTGGGGGTTTGGGCAGATGGGTGGGTCAGTTTGGGTCTTCAACGGTGTTATGGGGAGGGGAAGAAGGAGAATGATTTCTGTGGGTTGTTTCTGAGGCAGCTCTAAATCCATTTTGTGCTTCTGAGGGCTCTTGCTCCCGATTTCACTCCCAATTTTGGTTCAAGTGAGCTCCTTGCATGGAACCGCAGAGCGGCTTAGGTTGGAAGGGACCACTGATGATCATCAGTCCAAGCCTTTCCTCAAAGCAGACTCAGTCCTGTGTTCAGAGCCTTGCCCAGTTGCATTTTAACCCTCTCCAAGGCAGATTTTTAACCAGCTGGAGATTGCACATCTTCTTGGCTCCTGCTCTGGTGTTCATTGTGAGGATTTTTATCCTGATGATACTGAACTTGAGTTTCTCTCTCTGCAATTTGTGACCATTGCCTCTCATTTCGCCGTGTACCTCTGGGGTTCTTTCGACCTGCCGGATAAGCTCTTACTGCTGCAGCCTGGTGTGGTTGGTGCCCGCTGCTGCGAGGGCACTCCGCTGGCTCCTCTTCAACCTGTTGTCCACCGGCACCCTCAGAACTTTTTCTGCAAAGCTGCTCCCTAGCCAGTCCTGATGGTTTTCAGGCCCTCATGACTGTTCCCAGCGCTTGCACTTCGAGAGGATCACAGGGGCAAGAGCAAGGGACCGGGGATCCATCTAGATGAATATTAGAAAAAAGGAATGGAAAACGTTCAGCGGAGGATCTGTCACCGAGGAGCAGAGCAGAGCTGCTTCCTTTTGTAGCAGGAGTGATGTTTTTTTCCTCCCTTAGTGTAGAGCTGCTAAAAAATTGCACAGTATCAGTTGTAACAGCAGCGTTACAATTTGCAAACATGCTATGTTAAGCAGTTAGTGCGAGGCTGCGTGCCGGAGCCTGCGGGTTCCTCCACTGATTTCGGCTGAATCCTGGTAGATGTCAGATGGTGCTGAGATACTACGTCTGCGTTAAATAAAATCTTAGCGTTTTCCGGGAAAGATCACTTTCCTTGATGGACTGTTCCCCTGATGTATAGGCCCAGCATTTGGAGTGAGCTCCTAATTTTTAGCCTGCATTTTGTGTTTCACAGATTCCTTCAATTCTTCCTAGTTTTACTGCCTCAAGTAAAGTGTTCGCATCCTTTCAGTATTTACAGACTGTTATGAAGTCCTCACCATAGCTTATATTTAGTCAAACCATATGTTTATTGGACTGTTTTAATCTCCCCTTGTTAGTCAGTTCTTTCCAACATTGAAATGATTTCTCGTGCCTTTCTTTGGATTTCCTTCTCTCGTACAATTAGTTCTCCTGCCTTTCTGGGCCAGGGAGTACTGTGGAGAAGCAATCACAGGCGAGCTTTTCGCCTCTCGTTTTTTCACCAGGACATTCACGTCAATTATATTTCAGCAGTGATTTTAGTTTTTAATTTTGCCTTCCCTGATGAAGGTGTGAATGCAGGAGTTGTGCAACTACGTCAGCAGGTACCGCATTGAACCGGGGACTTCTGGAACCGAAAGTCACATCTGTAACTTAGGCTGAAACGGAGGAGCAACACGCTGACTGGCTGCCTTCATATTTCCCTCTGCTCCTCGGAAACATGGCTTTTCCCAAGCTCAGCTTAACTAACATCAAGGACCATCACAGCTAAAAGCCCAAAGTCAGACCTGCAAGGTGAACAGGGACAGGAGGGTCACAGATTCACCTCCCCCATGGAGAGAGGAGATGCTTAATGTATATTCCCTGGGAGACTCTTCTGAGCTGAGGTGTTCAAGGAGCTGTGTTGCACCAAGGCGTACGAACGGGCTGCTCTACTCCTCGGTGATAATGCTGATGGAGGTAGCTGGGACAGGTGCTGAGTGACCAAGGTAGAAGATTTTGAGATTAATTAATTCAGAAGCCGTTCAAAATGCCTGAGGCTGCAAGAGATCACACAGGAGCTGCTGGAAAAACGTGCCACCAACTTCAGCATCGCTGCTGGGACTCACGGCGGTGCCTGGGATGCCTTGGCTGGGGATCAGGCCCTCGTGTGTGTCATCCTGTACACAGGTACAACTGACAGCACCCCAAAGAGACGCTGCTGTGGAGAGCAATGTTGCAGGGCCTGATACGGGTTTGCTCAGCCCCCGTCTTTCTGTTTATTTTTGAGCTAGCTGATAAAACGCTGTGAAATAGATACCTGCGTTTCCAGACTGAATTTCCAGGGGAAGAGGATGCTTATTTCTCAACGAAAGACAAAGAGGAGAGAAGGCTGTTTTCCCCCTTCTCCTAATTTCACAGCACGGACAGCGAGATGGAGACAGCCCCGGGGGGGGGCGAACAGCGGTTCCCGAGCTCCCCCCAGAGGCGCGCCAGCACCCCGCTCCCCGCCAGCCTCCGCAGGGTTTCAAAGCCTCTTTTCGTTATTTTTTTCCCCTCTTTTTCCTTTTATATCTTTCCCAAAGAAAGCCGTAGGTAAGTAAAGCATTTCTGAGCTTCAGCACAAATGTGTCCCCCCGCTCCATTTCTCTTCCCTACGGGTGGATTTTGTTTGTAGAATAAGGTGTTCGCCTCTGTCTGCAAAGCAAAAAAACCCACAACTCCAGGTACTCTCTGATCAATCAGTTGTTAAGCCTGTTGCCGGCACGAAGATAACAAAAAAAAAAAAAGGAAGGAAAAGAAAAGGAGGAAAGAAAACCCTCCAAATTTTATTTTAAACAATTTATCTGCTTTATTTTTGGTGTTAGCTTTTTAGGAGAGACTTCAGGTTAAAAGAAATTTGCAGATGGCTGAGAGTGTGCAATCACTTCTCATTCTGGCTGTTTGTTTTAGTACAAGCCATCGTGGGAGAGAGGGTATAGAAGGCAGAAGGGACACTTGCGCCTGGTCCTTCGAGGGATGTAGTTGTGCTTGGGTTTTGCTTTGTGCGACATTTGGGCATCCTCCCATTGGATGTTCCTGTTGCCTCTGGATTCCTGGCCAAACCAAACTCCCACTTTTTGGGAGCGCAGTCTCATGTCTCTAGGTAACGCTTGTTTCTGGCTGAGTCGTTAGGACTTCTGCAGGTTTGAGGGATGTGCTTCATTAAGCTTGTGTTTTTCTCCTGATTTTGCTGGGGAATTTTGGATTGATTCCTCCTCCCATCCCACTCCTCTTCCTTTCCTCCCCAAAATGATGGGTTATGGCAACAAAGAAAAATGAGCTGCAGAGAATAGCTACATGAGTTAGACTGCAGTGTGGGGACTGGTTGGTCAACTTCGTGAGTGGGTTGAGAGGGGTGATATGAGCACTAAACTGGTGTTTTGTAGGGGCTCTTCAAATTACATGGGTTTCATGCAAGGGATTATAGGAGGAGATGCTAATGTTCCATCAGTACTCATCTCCCAAGCCTTTGTTACAGTGTTTGATTAGCATTACGGTGACATTTGGATGGTCTCATTAGCCTCTTTGAGATGAAGGAGGAGAAGACAAAAATCTTTGCGTTGTCAGCAAGGCCTTGGCCAAGTCCTGGTGAGTCAGTGAACTGAAAGCAGCGTGCAGTTGAGGAGCTACGGGGATGCCAATTTATTTGTAGAGAGTTCCCACTTCAGGATGGTGGCTTTTTGACTATCCTTTCTCAGCTTCTATTTGTTTTGCTTGACACTCCTTAGACACAGTTTCCCCCCCTTTTAAATTTATTATGTATTCAGCTGGGACATGCACAGACTGACGGATTCTCTACTGGATTTCTTTTTGGCACCTGGGCTGGATTTTTACAACGGGCTACGTGCTTACTCAGGATTATTTTCTGGTATTTCCCTCTTCATTTTATGCAGTCTGGCTGTATCTGTCCTGCTTGAGCACGAGCTTGAAGTCACTCACCCAATGTGATTCGAGTCATTTAAGTGCTTGTAATGGGCAAGGAGTAGCATTTGAGGTGGTTTCTTCATGTCTGGTGAGGAGTTTCTTCACTTGTTAGCAAACTTTTTAATTCCAGACTTGAGGCAGAGTGGGAACCAATGTGAGACCCTTTGGGAAGCCTGAGCTCAAGCCCTGAGTAGCCCTGTCAGTGAAAATGTTCTCAGGATACTTGCATGTTTCATGTGGCAAGAAGATGTTTTGTGGTGGACGCTGCTCCACGCTGTGCGTGTCACCCAAAGTAAATCTCTAAGGTGCTGTCAGGAGGTTCACCATCAGCATGAGAGGAAAGAGTAGGTACATTTTTAGGCATTATGTTTTTCTAATCAATGGGATTTATGTAGGAATTTCTTGTCCCTTTATGGCTTGAGTGCTAAAGACCGGAGCATGTTCTTCAGCAACTACATTTGATGTCAGTTCAGCTCCCCTGAAGAGTTGTGCCCTGGGGTCAGCAGAACAATACTGGTGGACATTAGAGAGACTTTGGCACCTTTTACAATAAAACATCTACCAGAGTGGACCTGACCTGAAATTGGCTGGTCTAACATTTCTTACCAACAAATGTGCCTCCTTCTCTGTAACCATGGAGCTCAGTGGGGATGGAGTTGGAGTGCCTTTCTTTTTCTTCTTTAAAGTATAATTTCAAAATTTTGGTAAATGATAAAAAAATAACAAGCTTTCAGGCAGTGATGTGTAAACAAGAAGTAAATAGCTGGTGGCTAAGTCCTCCAAATGCCATGAGTAGTAGTGCTGTGTTAGATTAAAAGGACAATAATACCATGTAAAATCTTTTCAGTATGTGTAGATCTCATTCATAGTAAAATATTACATTCAAAATGTGCTGTTTGTTAGCCAGTATCTAGTTAAATTTGACCTGTTTAGTGGCTATGGAACACGTAGAAAAGAAAAAACCCTGTACCTCATTGAATGTGTCAGTAAGTAAATACAAATCATATTATGTTCTGGTTAACAGATGTTTAATAAAACAGGATAAGCAAATGCTGCTTTTGTACTTTTCATTTAGAAGATGATAAAAAAGCATAAAGCATTGTGGAAAATACACGTGTTTTGGATAGATGCGCTGCTTCTAACTCGAGGAGGTTTTAGTACCAGAAGCCATGAGAAAATGTACACCAAAGTACTTCTTTTAAGTATATATTCAAATACACGTTCAAAATCAACAAGAATTCCACAGGAATGATGCAGAATTGGGTCTTTGTTGATATTTTGTTAAGGTAATGATTTTTTTTTGCTTTCCAGACCATAAGGTTTCAATAAAAGAAAGTGAAATTGAAGAACAACAGTGACATTCACATTCTGATGGAATTGACTCAAATAATCAATTCCCTTGTCTGAATCATTCAACTTTTCATCAACAGATTCATTTCTCTTCTTTTTTCCCTTGATTTGACTATTCAGAAGTGCCACTGCTTTATCATAATCATAAGAGACCATTTTTAGTATCTTCAGCGATACGATGTTTGGTGGGAAGAGGAAATGAAATAGTGAATCCTAGGGAAGACAAACAGAGGTTTTTTGATTTTTTTTTTCTAGCGAAGGTGCTACTAAAATGTTAGGTGAAAATTATGAGATTCAGTTTAAAACTGAAACAATACTTGCTGTTTGCTCTTCCGGTTAGGAGTATCAGTCAGTCGCGATCTAACTTCCACCCCAAGCCCTCGGTATGAACCAGTCACACACATGGGATCAGTAGACCTAGAAGTACCTGCACTGACATAGAATCATAGACTAGAATCGTAGAATATCTCAAGTTGGAAGGGACCCATAAGGATCATCAAGTCCAACTCTCTGCTCCTCGCAGGGCTACCTAAAACTGATTCATATGACTAAGAGCATCATCCAGACGCTCCTTGAACTCTGCCAGGCTTGGTGCCGTGAACGCTTCCCTGGGAGCCTGTTCCAGTGACCAACCACCCTCTCAGTGAAGAACCTTCTCCTAAGGTCCCATCTGAACTTCCCCTGACGCAGCTTCATTCTATTCCCTCATGTCCTGTCGCTGGTCACCAGAGAGAGGAGATCAGCACCTCCCCATCCGCTGCCCCCCTTGAGGAAGGTCTAGACTGCGATGAGGTCACCCCTCGCCTTCTCTTCTCCAAGCTGAACAAACCAAGTGACCTCAGCCACTCCTCCTAAGTCTTGCCCTTGAGGCCTTTCACCATCTTGGTCGCCCTCCTCTGGGCACACTCTAATAGTTTGATGTCCTTCTTCTATTGAGGCGCCCAAAACCGCAGACAGTACTTGAGGTGGGGCCGCACCAGGGCAGTGTAGAGTGGGACAATCACCTCCCTGGACCGGCAGGCGATGCTGTGCTTGATGCACCTCAGGACACGGTTGGCCCCTTTGGCTGCCAGGGTGCACTGTTGACTCATATTCAACTTGCCATCAACCCAGACCCCCAGATCTCTTTCCGTGGGGCTGCTCTCCAGCCTCTCATCCCCCAGTTTGTATGTATAATAATCATTGCTTCTAACACAGATGTGTGATTAATTCGTTGTTACCTTATAGTCTTCATTTGTCGGCACTACCTGCCTAGCTCAGGAAGCCTCCCAGGCCTTACGACTGCATCCCATGGAGTCCCCTCTCGGGACTGTAGGACTAGTGACGGGGCCTGGGGGCAGCTGGAGCTGCTCTGTGCTCCAGGAAATCTGCCCCTGCCTGTAACAGGAGCCTCCCGTACCTGCAGCAAAATTAAACTAGTGCTCAAAAACTGGAAGGAGAAGGTTCCTCCTGGAAGCCACATGAGAAGTCAGATCTGCTGGAGTAGCCACACTGGTGTTGTCCTGGCTTTATCTTTCCCTCTAGAAACATTTAGAGGGACAGACAAACCTCCCTGAAAGGTCAGTCCCTGACCTGACAATCCAGTTCAATGGGTAGATTTGGGGTGGGGATCCTCTTAGTTTTGCTCCTCCTCTTCTTCGTTTTTGTTGGGTCATTCTGGGCAACTGGCTTAAATCTGCTGCCTCAGTTTCCTCCTCTAGCTGCAACGGCACCCACTGCCTGCCTTTCTGAATCCTTGCTGAGGATTACTTAGGTAATGTTGGTACAGTTCCGTGGGAGTGAAGAAATACCTCCAAAAGTGCTAATTGTTAACCCAAGTGATGAAATGCTGTTGTGCACAATAATTCATTTTTTTTTGCTGGATGAATAGGCTCGTGGCAAATTAGCTAATGTTCAGAACAATTCACTCCAAGGTCCTGCTTAGCTGGATTTATCAACCATTGAATTATTAGCCCGGCATATTGTTGCGTATTACACAGTGAAGCCATCGAATATGCATCAGCAAAGCCTCTATTAGCAAGACAGGACGGGTGTAATGCTCCAAGTTGCAGCCAAGCCCAATTACCGCGCGAGAACGCCTCTCCTCGTCGGTGGCTGCCAACCGTTTCGATTGCATATTAATGGCGTTTTCTCCATTTAAGTGGCTTTGCCGTCCTGTCCCCGGCTCCTGTTTCTCTGGCGGTGCTGCACGGCTCTAAGCAGCAACAGGCACGTTTGGAGGTTGTTTCAGCTCCGAGGTGGGATTAATTGTCCCTTGAAGACGGGGCTGAGGTTGGGCGTTTGCCGTGCTCGGCAGCGCCGGTTGCTGCCCCAGCTGCCTCCATCATTTGGGTGGGGTAGGAGTAGCAAGCTTGCTCTGGAGCCATCTCCCCCAAAACTTCCCGTCTACCTCAAAATGTCCCATCTACCCCAAAACTTCCCATCTACTCCAAAACCTCCCATCTACCCCAAAACTACCCCCGTCCTCCCCCAGCTTTCGGTTCAGCGTTTGCTCTGAAGAGCTCCAGCTTGGCTTCTGAACAGAGAAACCGGTGCAGTCGGGCTTGTCCGTACCAGCTTTTGCAAGCCGATGTGAGATGACCCATATGATGGGGCTTCCTCCGCCTCAGCCCTGCAGCTGCTGGTACAAAAGAGGGATTAGGCCCATGTCTGATCTTCCCTGGTAATCTGAGGCCAGACGTGGTCTTTTCTTTCAAGAACAGTTGCTGAAAAGATTTTAAGGACGTTGTCACAGCTACACTCAGGGGCAAATGGAGCAGTTCAGCTGCTTCAGGCTGTGAAGATTTAATTGAGCTCTGAGGGAAGGCTCGAAGCTAAATTCAATCTTTTTCTGATGGAGAACAAGGTCTGCTGTAAAGAAACTCTCCTGGTGCTTGCCTTCCCCGCGTGCTGGCCGTACCGACCCAGGACCAGCTCCGACCCAGTCCAGGGCAGCGTTTGTGCTGAGAAAGGGGCTGTTTGCCCTGCTGGAGTTACTTCCTACAAGCAAATAAACTATTTTATTCTCTGTTCAGCATGTGAACAAGACATTCTGAGCCACGGAACTGCCATTTTTTAATTGCTGTTACTCTGTAACTAGAGATTGTGAGATTCGCAGGCTCTTGGTCAAAATGTCATAGGAAAATTGTTCCTTATAATCGTGTAAGAAGAAACAGCGTATGTGGGAGAGACGGACCGAGGAGAATAGTTTATCTGTTTTCCTTAGTAATATAAGGATGACACGTGTATTAATTTCGGAGCAGACTGTGGAGATTTGTCGTAGGACCTCATGGGTTTTACTCCTGAATTTTACTCCTGAATAAATAAATACTCAAACTCTAGCATGTTTTGAGTCTCAGGCCAATTTTTCAGCCCCCTTACTACCAAAGGTACCTGTTTGGTCCATCCCCGTAAGGGTTGCATTTGGAGATCCTAAGGGACTAATCTTACGCTGGATACTTGGAATCGATTCCCCTGGATTTCTGCACAGTGAACACCTCTTAAAATGGCTTTTAAAAAATACCTTCAGCCCTGTGTTGCTGTTGGTGGGTTTGGCAAAGACATCGTCAGCAGCCGGCAGTCCACTGCTGGAACGTGGGTTTGTGGGATCCTCTGGAGACGGACAAAGACTTTACCCCTGAGCCTCAGAGACCCCGTGACATCTTTAGGGATATGTCAAAAAGTGCTTCCATGGAAGAAGATCTTCATGCAGAGTGTCATCAGCTGGCTTGGGTTTGCCTGTGCTTTGTGAACAGGAGAATTTGGGTTGTTCTGCAAAAAATGTGTTTTTATTTAGGATCTGTATTTTTTTTTTAATGGGGAAAGAAATACTGAAAATCTCTTTAAAAAAAAAAAGCAACTCTCTATTTTGGGCACTTCGGCAAAACCAAGAGGGTCAGATGTCTGAGTAAGGATCAGAACTGCAGGATATTGGTGTGAATGAAACTTTGGGGAATTTGTAAGGTGCTGCTCTTAGTTACTTACTATAGAGAGATGCTCGCTAAGAAGATATTTTTGCAATCACAGAATCTTTCCATGGATTTAACAGGAATTCAGAGAGGTCTCCTGGTATCAGATCAGTTCATTATCATATTCCCAAACTTCAAGTCTCCTAAAGACTTTATCTTTCTTTTTTTTTTCAGACATCATCCCTTCTTGTAACATATCTGAAAACATTTTCATTCAGATGTAACTGACCTGAGACCAACACTAAGGTGCCAGAAGTATTTAAGCTGGAAAAGAATTATTACAGAATTCAACCTTGAACTACCTGGGGTTACAGGAAAGCACAGAACTAGGCATGAATTACGGGGAAATAGATGTGAGGTGAGTGATAGGTAATATTCTTGGATGCTTTATGATTCCAGGAAAGAGGGAAATGTGAAATGGAAGGTGAGCCAAAATTAGAGACCCTTCAGAGACGCTAATAAATCTGAGGCGGGCTGATTAGTGCAAGGTTTGTGAGCAGCTTCCCATCTTTTGTGCAATCGAAGGAGAATTCTTTCTAAATCAGTGCATGCTAACTTGGTTCTCACCTTGTACCATCATTTACGCAGGCACAGAAGGTGACATAAATCACAAAGGGAATCTGTTTTGGTAGCGTTTTACCAACCCTCTGGACAGATGAAAATGAATGCCAACGTTGCGGCGACTGTACTGAAATTTGCCCTGTGACTGTGGGATTTCGTTGCACAGTTCTGGGTCTTAATTCTTTTGCACAGTTCTGGGTCTTAATTCTTTTGTATTTGTCTGACGTGACAAAGTGAAAGGAGTCTAAACCAGACGTAGCCTCATCCATAGCAAAACTTGAACCAAATCTTGTGCAAAAATGAACAGGCTGGTGCCTGTGACTGAAGCTTGCAGACGCCTCACCCCTTCTTATGCTAAAACGGCACTGGGCAGGGATTACCTCTCCCGTAGGAGATCCGGGGTCCCGTTGTGCTCTAATTCTTCCTGGTGACTTAGGTACTGCATTAAATAACGCTGCATGTAGCTTATTGCTGGAGCTAAGGCTCTCTGTGACCTTGGTGAGGTTAATCCTCGTGTGTGCTAGCGTGAAAACAGAATCCAGTCCATATGTTCAGCCTTGCATGTGGCTCCGGGAAGTGCCATGGATGGGTTCAATATTAGAGTCATATCACTGTCTCCTTGGGTAGATGGAAGCTTGCCAGGACTGGAGGGGAAAATGTTAGCTGATATTCATGAAAACAAGGACATTCATGGTATTTCCTTCTCCCACCTAGGTTAGACACCTGGAGAACCTGAGGACTTTTCTCATCTGTTTTGTTTTGTTTAATGAGCAAAGAGATGGAAAGAATGATTTTGATTTAAATATCAGATGACAGGATTATAGCCTGGCCAATGCCTTGGGTGCCCTTTTATTTAAAAGAAGCATCTGCGCAAGAATCGGTACCTGCAACAAAGCCAAGGTCTCAGATAGCAAAATTAAAGTGACTTTAACCAACCAGTAAATGCAGAGCACAAGTATGCCTGAATCTGCCTCAGAAACTTCAACTTCTCTTCAAGCTGCAGGATAGGGGTGACAGATTTCCCTAATCTCTGACTCACATGCCAAATTGTTCTGCAAAGCCTGTGAGCCGCGGGATGTATCCTTGTCCCTGGGAGATGAAGAGATGGGAAGATTCAGGAATAGTTTACAGTGGGAGATGATGGTGGTTTCTCAAGGGTCGGTCGCTCATTTGGCTCTGCTGGGTAATCTGATGGGGCTGGTCTCAAGAGTCCTGGCTAGTCTCAGGGGTCCTGTGTCCAGTTCTGGGGTCCCCAGTACAAGAGAGACATGGACATAGTGGAGAGACTCCAGCAAAGGACCACAAGGGTGATTAAGGGACTGGAGCATCTCTCCTATGAGGAAAGGCTGAGAAAGCTGGGACTGTTTACCCTGGAGAAGGCTCAGGGGGAATCTCATCAATGTATATATATAGCTGAAGGGAGGGTGCAAAGAGGACAGAGCCAGGCTCTTCTTAGTGGTGCCCAGTGATAGGACCACAGGAGGGTCCATCTGAACATCAGGAAACGCGTTTTTTTTACTGTGAGGGTGACCAAGCTCTGGCACAGGTTGCCCAGGGAGGTTATGGAGTCTCCATCCTTGGAGAGACTCAAAAGCTGTCTGGACACGGTCCTTGGCAAGTGGCTTTAGGTGACCCTGCAGGGAGGTGGGGCAAGATGACCTCCAGAGGTCCCTTCCCACCTCAACCGTTCTCTGATTCTGTGATTCTTTTAAAACTAAGGATTCACTTTACTGAAAGCTGTGGCTCAGCCGGCCTTGTTCCCAAAATGTGAGTGTCTCTTGAGCTGTTCAGCCTGTGTGCTACTCAAAAGCCAAAGCCTGGCCTTGCCTTTCTTTTAGATTAGAAGCAGACTTCAAAACGCAGATCTTTTAGCTATTCCAAATGGGAAGGAGACCATGTTTCACACCTGGCAGCCCTTGCAAGGATGGACCTTGCCTGCTGTAGAGAAGGAATTACATCCACCTAACAACAGCTGGATGACCACACCAATATCTTTCTTCGAGAAATCTCTAGTAGAGGGTATCTCAGTTTCTAGAGCTCCCCTTGGAAACATGAAGCTGGCCCAGATTACGGGACAAGGGTGTGCAGGCTGGTGTTGAAGTACAGGCTCTGTGAAGCGATGTTTCGCTGTGCTTTACTCCCATAAATGGGCTCTGATGGAGGGAGTTCCCTGCGGCGGGGAACCCAGCAGCACCTCAGGTCTGGGTAGCGGCAGTGTCCTCCTCCGAGGGGTGAAGCTGCAGACTCTCAACCTCTGTCCCAAGTGGGCTTGCTGGGAGCTTTGCAGTGTACCCAAAATAGCAGCACAAGGCGTCTGACTCACCTTATGCGCCACTGAAACGCCGCGCAACGTTGCAGGTGACCCAGTAAGGGTTAAATAATATCTGCAAGCCCTCTGATGTCTCCTGGAGAGGTCTGAACTACTGGCACCACGTAGTGCAGCGCAATAATGGGAAATGAGTTTTGATGGGAGGGAGGGTAACAATAAAGGCAAAAGTCCCTTCTAGATCAAGAGGTTAATACAGGCCAGGCCAGTGAAGCGTTGCTGATAGAGGTGCGGATCGGCCATGAAAAATTCACAAACTAACATCTCGAGCCCCTGTCAGACTGCAAGATGTTGACCTTGATCCCCTGAGCCCGTGATGCTGTTGCCAGGCAGTAGATGCCGAGCCTTTGCAGAAGAGCGAGATCGGGGGCCGATGGTCAGTCTGCTTTCCCTTCTAGCATCTGCTGATCTCTGCATCTCACTCAGTGTCATCCTGAGTATGGCTGGATGTCTGATCCGTTTGCTTTGAAAACACAGAGCTGAGGCCTCACTGGAGGGTTGGCAGGAACGTGTGGGCGACCTGGTCTCTGTGCTGGACCTGCTGAACTGTGGGCTTCACCGGAACCACAAAGAACACATCTCATCCTAAAAGGTCCTAAAAAAATCTCCTATTCCATGTTAGGCAGGGGTCTCTCTGGCATAGCAGTGGCACTGTAACTGCTTAACATTTCTTTTTCTTCATTGATGCTTTTTCTTCTTTATGAAATTGCTGAGTGTGCTCCTCTTTATCTGAAGGAAGGGAAGACCCACCAACTCCACTTGATTCGATGAATACTAACCTAAAGTGTTCAAAAGTTGTTGTTCTGAGGATACAGATTTAAAACCTTGTGCCTCATCTAAGCCCTGACTTGGGCTATGGAAAGGCACGACGTGGCCAATGGAAGACTGAGGCATCTGCCAACATCTTGATCCCAAAGAGTAGAGACTGGTTGGAGGACCAGGCTAAAAATTAACTCAGCTGTGTCTTCCTCCCGGTTCTGATCCTGACTTGCCGTGAAGGTTGTGTAAGCACTCTCCTCCCCCTCCAAAGCAGATAGCTCACTGTCTCGCCGGTGTCAGAAGGTCTGATTGCCTGGTGTTTATAAAATGTTGGAAATCCTCCGGTGGAAGCCTGAGTGCTATTTTACTCCTTTAACAACCCACCATCTTGCGTGAGCTGTGACCCCAGTGGCAACGGTATGTCGCTCTTATTTTAAGCCTGATCTGATTTAAACTTGCTTGTACAGAAGCAGAGAGAGAGAGATGAGGAGAGTTGACCCCATACATACCTACTTAGATTTGCAGTTTAAAGACGGTGCAGGTAAAGAGTAAAATCTGAGCAGGGACTTCAGAGCGTGGCCTCTAGAACGAATGTAGCGGTAATGGGAGTCCTTTGTCTCACATCTCTGGGCACACCTCTCCGTGTGCTTTTGGAGACACAGGTTGTTTCCACCTCTCTGAGATGCAGCACTCTCCACCGAGCGCCATCTCAGTCGTGCACCATCGAGCTGTGACAGAAAAAGCCAAATCCAGCTGATGCTTTGGGGTCCACCAGCTGGCAACTTACACTCGTCAGCACTGAAAATGTGGTGGTCTCCAGCTGGTGTGCAAGGCACTAGCACTGCAGATTTTGGCCATGCTGCTTGGCAGAGGGGTAAATAGATGCAAAGGATACAGCTCAAGCCAACTGGGGTCTTATTAGCGATATCTCCAGCTCCAGTAGTGGTCAGGCAGCTTGTGAAAGATGGAGTATCTACTTGCGGGGGAAATCAAACAGATAGATGTGAGACATCCAGCTGAAAAGTCTCCTAACGCATGCTGATTGAGTATGGGCTAATAAAAGCGTGGATTGCATGGCTTCCATTGAACTACGTGACCGCAAGTCTCAAAGATTTTACTGCTGGAAGTCAAGGGAAAACTTGGGTGCGTAAAATGGTAATAAATCAGAGCCTGAAAGGTTTTTGGATTTAGTGGGGCAGTGAACAGCATGGAAAGACCAAGCATTTCCCCTTCTTCCATACCCCTTTCTCTCCCTCTCTCCCTTCAGCTCTTGTGCTTTGCTGTAAGGAAGTACTGAGGGAGGCTGCACAACATGACTTTTCCTGAGATGAAGTCCTCAACTGTTGTGTTTGTTTTTTTTTTTTCCCATTCTGCAAACACAAATTTACTATGACAATAAATCGATGGCGGTAATATGCTCCCCAGTTTATTGGTGAATTCGTGTATAAAAATGAGTGTGAAATACAGCATTCCTACTGCTGACTTGTAGTTTTGTATCATCAGGGCAGCCAGAAACCATAGCTCCCCTTTCCACAGGGATGGGAACCCCTCCTACTGGCTTCATTCATGCGGAGGTGGTCAGGTTTCTCATAAAGCTATGTGGGCTTCCAAGTGATGCATCATTTTCAAATTCATTTCCTGCTTGGGTTAATAAACAGTTGATTCATCTCCTTCTTCCTAGTTACGAGCTAGTTGCAATGACTCTAAATACTAGACCGTCAAGGTGAAAGGGAGGGGATCATGGGCAATAAACAGACTGCAGAGGAGTTCAATTACTTGTTTGCATCAATCTTCACTCCAAAGCTGTGTTCATATTGAATTGGAAAGGGTTTGGGCGGCAGGGTGAGAAGAGATGTGTGGGAGGGAATCCCTTTCCTCTTCTGAGTTTTAATTTCTGAGCACCATTGAACTATTCCCACAAGCAAAGCTCTGTGCCTGTGAGCCAGAGTATTTCTGACATAACGTCTCCCCTGTGAGTGCATTACATCAGAGCAACTAAAAGACTGTCCTGACACTGGGGTTGCAGGTAATCCAGGATCCCATTTCGGAGCGTTTTTCCTTCTTTGCTCCTGCTTTGCCAATAGAATCATTAGGGAGAGGAGGGCGATGCAGAAGCTGAGAGAGGGAGCCAAAATCAACATGGCATTGGGACAAATGGGGATCATAAGGTGCAGCCCGGTAGGGACCACGTCATGGGCACATCTTTGTTGTACCTCGCTGAAGTTGGCTGGGCACAGGTTTTGTTCCTAGGGGCCAGGTCCCAGAAGAGAGGCCCAGATCAGGGCAGTGGGGAAAATCTAAATGTCTTGAAAGTGCTAAAGAATTCAGTCTTACATGGGAGATGCGTAGCTGTGCTGTTTAGCATCAAAGCCAGCTGGAGAAATGGAATAATAATGCAATTAAAATACAGGTTTTGTCTTTTGAGGCTGAGCTCTTGAGTTCACTTTCCTTTGCTTAGTTCACTTCATGTGGTTTGCAAGTATACTGAGAGCCCCAAAGAATTTGGGAAAGCATCTTCCAGTCTCCACAGTCCAGCGATGATAAATCAATTTATCATTGATCAATGATTTTCCAGTGTAGCATGTGGCTTCCCTAATAAAGCCATTACAGAAGATCATGGACACGGGGAACCAACCGGGAACCAACCATTGGAAGTGAAGAGTCAAAGAAAATTGTTTGCAAATAACTTCAGGTCTATTTGCCAAGCACTTATAAACAATCAATACATTTAAAGAAAATCAGGATGGTTCCCAAACATTCTGCTAACCAAAATGGGCCTTTATTCATAATAAATACTATTTATGATGAATAATTTGACTAGGGAGGACTGGAGAGAGGCCAATGTATCCATCTATTTAATAGGAACTATGGGTGATCCAAAGAATTACAGACTTCTCAGTCTTATTTCAGTTGCTGAAAGAATAACAGAAATTAATTAAAGAACAGGCAATAAAACACCAGGGTAAGTATAAGCTGAAAGTAGCAAAACTCCATGGATTTTAAGGGTAAATGCATGCTTTCATTCGCATTTTCTAGAGCCGAGGTAAGAATTGTTCCTTTCTCTGTCATTTCTGTATCTGCTAAGATCACGAACAAACAGAGACGAGGACTTTCACTTGGTGTAGACAGAGCTTAGCACGTTGCCACCTCATCTTTGCTGATGGCTTTGAACACCGCAGCGCTTGAGTACAAATAATAAGTTATGTCTGTAATGGTAATAACCCCTCAATTTCTTTGGAAGGATTAAGAGCAGAGCAGATAAAGGACGACTGGTAAATACAGTTAATTTAGATTTTCAAGATGTTTTTGAAAAAGCGCCTTACAAGAAGCTATTAATGGGATTTGGTGACTGTAGAGGGAGAAGGAAGGCAGAGGCATAGCTTCAGCGGTGGTGAAGAGGAGGGACAGAAAGAAGAGGGCTACGAGATCAATTCTCAGCGTGGGAAGAGGTTAATAACAAGGTCCGCCCAGAATCAGGTTCGTGAAGACTAGCGAGGAATAAAAGCAACTCCATAAAGGCCTAATAAACCTAAAAAATTGCCGACATGAATTTCAATATAGCCAAGCGCAAGGCAGTGCTGCTTGAAAGGACTGATTTAAATGCTTCGTACGTGCTGATGATTTCTGCGTTCATTTTAACCCTCCAGACCTTGGGACATCGTTGCCAACAGCTGAAAGAAGGGATTCGCGCAGTACGCAGCGGGGGCTTGCGGCGGTGAAAGGACTCAGCTGAGTTAAGGAATGGGTGGAGGGAGCTGTGTCTAATAATAATAATGATGTGGCTAATAATAATCTGGTGAACTAATGCTTCATCTGTACCACCTGCTGTACTCAGTCCCGATCGCCCTTTTGTTGAGCAGAGGAACGGTAGTGCAAATAGGAAAAAAATGAGAGCGATCAGCAGCATGTGGTTCTTCTGTACGGTGAGAAGGGAAAGTGATGGGGTTTAATCCTTAGGGAGAGAAGATGAATAAGTTAGAATTGACGTATTTTACAGGGTTAATACAGAGAAGAGCTCGTCTGCCACTCTCCTGTTTTGCTTTTTGTCTTTTATTCCTTTTCATGAAGTGCTGAGCACAGAGAAGTACAAAGAAAGCTAAAGGCAGTTTGTTTCAGAGGGGAGAAGTGTTCAGAGGCTGCATGGCAGCAGTTTTCAGTTTGTGGACCTCGGTGGAGGCAGTATTTCTTGGAGGTAGCTGTGTATTTTTGTAATGTATGCTTATATATATATGGATATATGTATTTTTAGTTAAAGATCTAGTACTTTAAGGGTCTAGTACTTTAGTCCTCTAAAGGAAAGAAAATGTCCTGGGCTGTGAACATTCAAGGTGCATACTGGTGTCGAACTGGGAATGGAAAGGGATGTCACGCCATGGAGATACCACCCCGTTCACGAGCGCCGCTATACACACAAGCCCTTGCACACAGCACCGATGGCAGCGTGGGCTACCCCCTTCCCAACTGCGTGTGGTTCAGATCGGATGGCAGTTTGGGGCTCTCGGTCAGGCTATCTAGAGGTTGCCCGTACCCAGTGCGTGGTGTCCCAGACCAATCTGAAATTACTTGGGCGGGGGTGAGAGGCTTTGCTTGTTTATGGCTGCATCTGGGAGAAACCTCGCAGTTTTAATTCAGTCTCAGGCTCAGTTTTTGAGCTCATTTGAACCCCAGGTATGAAACACAGGCAGGTCTGTTCATCCCAGCTCTCGGGCAGCAAAGCTCCAGATCAGTTTTCCTGAAGAGGCGCAAAGTGAAATCCCCCCAAAGCTGAAGAGTGCCTTGAGAAATTGCCTGTGACCTGACACTCCCGCGTGTGCTGACACGGGCCGGGACACTGTGCACGCCCGTGCTGGCGCGGGATGGACACCAAGCTCCAGGCAGCTGCCAGATGCTTGCTGATGGGCAGGACTGCTGCTGTGAGTGAGGCGTCAGCCCCCCGTGCCAGCGACGGGGACGGGTTGCTGGAGAACTAAACATGTGCTGTCTATTCTTCTCCTTTTTCCTGAAGCCACTGGACGTGCATGTTAAGATGTGACCACCTGAGGTACCTGATAGGTCTGTTTTGCCCACAATGGTGTTTGCTGCCCCAGCCTTACGCTAACTGGAGTCCTCCAGCTGATGCTGAGAGGTCATCCGCTCTCCTCCTGCCTCACCTCCTTTCTCTGCAGCTATTGCTGTTAACCGCAAAGGTAGCAAATAGGCCAAAGAAAGTCTAGCTGGATGCTAAATAAGTGCTTAAGGCACTGATCAAATGTGACACAAGGGATCACGTCTCCCATTTGCTTGAGAAGGCAGGGAAGTGCTCCATCCTTCAATTACCACTGGAGACCTGAGGCACAGAAAATATCCTGGCCACACCATGAAGAAATTCAGTGCCAGCAACTGACTCTGGCTTTTCTGGATCCCAGCCCTGGGTGTAAAGTTTCTACTTTGACTCTTCATCAAGGCTGCCTTCTCCCCTCCTGCCTGTTCGTTACCATTCCTCATGGCATCGTGCTTAGCGTTAGCATCCACGTGTGCTATGGTCCGGTCAGGTCTTTCTGGGGTGCTCTGTGGGAACGAGCCTCGCTTCAGGGCTGTGATGCAAATTCATAACAACAATGATCCAGAAATAGTAATCCTTAATCATGGGTAATTTCTAAAATGAATCAAACACATTCTTTTCTTTCCAATGAATAATTCTCTTAGTGCTGAGCGTTAGTAATGATAAGTCCTTTCTAGCATCCCTACAATATGTTTTTAAAAGGCATCAGTCTCTCCTTTTAATAAATCCCCTTTGGAAGTGTTCTGTTTAATTTGAAAACCTTAGAAAAAAGAGTCGAAAGCAGTCATTGCTGTTCATCCTTAATCACATCAAGATGATTTTCGTCTGCGGATTTAACGCATGTGTGCGGATGTGTGGCTCAGACCCTTCCTCAGGCATGCATTGACTTGATAAGCCTTAATGGCCATGTCAGTGCTCCACGGATGACAGGTCACCGGGCGATGGGGTGTTTTGAAACCGCACCTTTCAATCCGTGCTGCCTTCGGGGGTTTCTGAGGCAGCCACAGGAACCAGCCAAGAAGCAGTGATTTTGTACCCGTCACGGAGCATCCTAGAAACACCTTGGGCAGTGGCTTCCATCGTACCCCTGGCCTTTGAACAGCTCTGAAGAATGACTCTAAACTGCAGGAAGTTGAGCAAAATCAGAAAGCCAGGGGAGGTAGTATCGAACCGCATTGCCCTGCACTGGTATTTCTTTGCTAATTGGGGATAAAGCCGCTGTGGGCCTGCTGAATAAGCCCAAAAGTAAATACGTGAGCATAGTCTGTCCTGGAGGTACTCTGTGGACTCAGTGGAGAGATGCCAGGAGGCATCTGGCTGGAGGTGTCTGCCTTGAAGTGCTTGGACTCTAAGAGAGGACATAACTGAGCTGGGCTGGAGAGACATGGACAGTCACACACGTGCGACACGTGCACATCCCCTCACTGTCAGGAACGTAATGCTTTCAACTAATATTGATCTTTCCTTACTGCCCTTCTACTCTTTCCTCCTGCCAGCCCATATGAAAAAAGCAGAGATTGTAGGAAGGACCAAGGGAGGAAAGTTTAATGGATATCGTCAGGGATCGAAATGCAGAAGGGCTGTCAAGGAAAAACACAGATGCTTGTGGTTCTGCAGATGATATGGTAACTGCATATTCCAAATGCCTGTGTCCATCAACGTGCCGGCTGCCCCGCTGCATGGGGAGACATGGTCTCGTGCGGTTCCCCGCCGGTGTGCTCACAGGACAAGTTTGTGAGCGCTATGGTTGTGAACACTCCGTCCCACCTTCAGGGAGACAGAGTTTCACTCAGGAGTTCCTGGCACTTTTATTCATACTTCTCCCATAGGATGCCAATGGCATAAGATTCAACAAGGCCAAGTGCCGGATACTGCACTTGGGTCCCAACAACCCCAGGCAGCGCTACAGGCTTGGGGGGGAGTGGCTGGAAAGTGCCCGGCAGGAAAGGACCTGGGGGTGTTGGTCGACAGCCGGCTGAAGATGAGCCAGCAGTGTGCCCAGGTGGCCAAGAAGGCCAACGGCATCCTGGCCTGTATCAGCAATAATGTGGCCAGCAGGAGTAGGGAGGTGATTGTCCCCCTGTACTCGGCCCTGGTGAGGCCGCACCTCGAGTACTGGGTTCAGTTTTGGGCCCCTCACTACAAGAAAGACATTGAAGTGCTGGAGCGTGTCCAGAGACAGGCAACGAAGCTGGGGAAGGGTCTGGAACACAAGTCCTATGAGGAGCGGCTGAGGGAACTGGGGATGTTTAGCCTGGAGAAAAGGAGGCTGAGGGGAGACCTTATTGTTCTCTACAGCTCCCTGAAAGGAGGTTGGAGCCAGGTGGGTGTTGGTCTCTTCTCCCAAGTAACAGACGACAGAACAAGAGGAAATGGCCTCAAGTTGTGCCAGAGGAGGTTCAGATTGGATATTCGTAAAAATTTCTTCACCGAAAGGGTTGTTGGGCATTGGAACAGGCTGCCCAGGGAGGTGGTGGAGTCCCCATCCCTGGAGGTATTCAAAAGAC
Organism: Phoenicopterus ruber ruber; assembly: GCA_009819775.1. NCBI lineage: Eukaryota > Metazoa > Chordata > Aves > Phoenicopteriformes > Phoenicopteridae > Phoenicopterus > Phoenicopterus ruber. The sequence continues at coordinate 165,227,162 of CM020216.1, read as the reverse complement.
GTTTAGATGAGGCCCTAAGGGATATGATTTAGTGGTGGACTTGGTAGTGATAGGTTAATGATCTTGGAGGTCTCTTCCAACCAGAACAATTCTATGATTCTATGATTCTATGCCCCAACCACCTGGTGCGGTAGTTATGGTACCAACTTACTTGTGGTAAGTCAGAAGTAAGAAGGCGTGGAATTAACAACAGACAGCTTTTATCCCTTTCAGGAATGCATTTCCCCAGGAATTGAGAGCTTGTCCTCACGTGCAGTGCTTGAGTGCCAGAAGTCCATTGCCAAGGATGCAAAGCTTCCTGCTCCTGCAGCGTGGTTGCACTAAATACCCAGCATGAGCATCTGATCTTGGCTTTTCTCTCAGTTTTCAAGGTTGTCCCACAGACAGACAGTGGCGAGATCTCTACATGGGGATGCAGTGTTAGATTTGATCTCTAGCTCTGTGTCACTATATAGTTCACTCTTACATGAAGGGTATGTAGATAGGGGGGATATAGCCTCATGTTACAGACCCAGGAATGGGAGTTTGAACTTCCCTTTATGCCCCTACTGAAGGTTAAGTATGTTTCAGGGTGGTGTGAAGGAAAAGATGCTCATCTGAAGAGCTGATGATCCAGATGGACAGCGTTGAAAGGCAAGGGGAGTGAGGGAAAGGAACATCCAAACCAAGAACTGAATAGGGAAACTTATTGCCCTTTCTAGCCTGTCCAGTGTTGGCTGGATGTTGGTTTCAGTGCTTGGGTCACTGGAACTGGTAGCCTTTGATAAATAAGATGTAGGAAAGTGGTAGCTAGCTAAAGAAATTCATACCACCATGTTTAAAGGTGAGGACAAGCTTATGGTGAAATCTTTTGATGTGAGGGGTCCTATAAGAAAGATGGGGACAAACTTTTTAGCAGGGCCAGTTGTGATAGGACAAGGGGTAATGGTTTTAAACTAAAAGAGGGGAGACATAGACTAGACATAAGTAAGAAATTTTTTACAATGAGGGTCGTGAAGCACTGGAACAGGTTGTCCAGAGAGGTGGTAGATGCCCCATCCCTGGAAACATTCCAGGTCAGGCTGAACGGGGCTCTGGGCAACCTGATCTAGTTGAAGATGTCCCTGCTTATGGCAGGGGGGTTGGACTAGATGGTCTTTAAAGGTCCCTTCCAACCCAAAGGTACTGGACTGTGGTATATGCGGCAGCAGTAAAAGGGATGGACAAAGGCAGGCAGGTAGGAATGTATGGTTGGGTCCATGGGTGTCTTTTAAACTGGATTTGCCTCTGGAGATGCTGTAGTATGAAACCGCGCTGTTCCCCATCCAGTGTGTCGGAATGGTTATCCTCCTTCCCTTCGGGATAACCCGGCTGATTTTGCAGTAGTTTGCTGCAGTTGAACAGGAGCTGCTCCTTGGCTCTCCATTTGCTGCTCTGTGCTGCACAGAGCGTGTGCATCACAGGACAGGCCGTTCCTGGGCAGTGCTCTGGTCGTCTCTCAGTCCTCTTGCAGCTCTGTTCCCCTTGCCTGGGATTGCAGTCCCTGGGATTCATGTGGGTGCTCTGCCTGCGTCTGCTCCCTTCCTGCTCTCACCATGCCTATGACGAAGACGACCTCTAACTATGCAGAGTTAGAGGGATAATTTGACTGAAAATTATCCTCTACCTGATGTGGATGTCATGCAAGACCCAAAGTGGCCCTATAGGATGCAAGAGACCATTACACTCTGTGGGAGTCATGGGTTAAGTAATGCATGGGGGCTTAGAATTGCAGAAGGCAAACATCTACCGACAAATTCTTCCTATCCCGTCCTCTAACATTCATTCTGTACATGCTCCCTTACAAAAAAACTGTTCTGCAAACATTATAGAGAGCTGTAATGTATTAAAATTAGGTTTAGATTAGCATCCTCCCACCTGGAAATCCAGGTGCTTTACTTATCATGAGTTGAGCTCTCCGGGGCTTGGAGACAACCATAAAGCTTCTGTGAACATCCTTAAATAGCTGTTCTGCACATATAAATGCTGCTCCTTTGAAATCAACTACCTAATTTCCAGAGCAAGTGATATGTATTGCTGTGCGAAGCTCTCTCCTTCCCTGGGTATGAATTGGCCTATTCTTCTGCTGAAGAGCATGGACCAGGGCGCGGAGTCGCAGTTTTTGTATTACATACTTCTGTCTGGTTGAATTTTCCTTCTCCGTTTAGTGGAGGGTGCAAGTGGGCAAGAGAGGAGAAATGCCGCATTGGAGAACAAAAAGAAGGAAACAGTGCGTGAAAGATTTAAAAAATAATAAATCAGCGGTAGTCGTTTGGAAGTGTCCAGATAAGATGGTGGAGGGGTAACATCAGCGTGCATTAGTGTTCCTGTGATCATCACTGTTATCGTAACGACTCTCCAGCTCATCACAGGGATATCATTTCTTCAGGTGTGGAGTAGATCGGTTATTTTTAAGGGCACCCTGAAATCTAAGCTGTGTCTTCAGCTGGCGTGGGGTGGCGTAACTACATGACTTCAGCAGAGCTCAGTGGATTTATTCCAGCTGAAGTTCTCGTTTGTTGTCCGAATGCCGTAAAACGCCCCACACGTCGGTTCAAGGTGGTGAATACAGAGCGCTGCATCCAAGGGAAATTTTAGGGGAAGCAGAAATAGCACCAAACTCGCTCGCCGCAGCTGGCATCCTGCCAGGATGCTGGGATTAAGCTGGCGAACGCTTATAAACAGCGCGGCTGGCTCTGGTTGTAGCTTTCCCCTTAATCCGCTCGTCGCGGTTCCTCCCGAGCAGCCTCCTGAGCCTTGGGGTCAATACTGCTTCTGAGGAAGAAAAGCTGCCGACGAAGAGGCTGGCGCCTGGTGTCCCCTTCTTCTGGCCTACGTGTTGGGAGGCTAATTGCAGAAAGTTCCCAGCTTGGGGGGGGGGAAGTGGAGAAGACAAATGGGGAAGGATGATTGGATTTTGCTGTCAGCCCGAGGAGGTGAATAAATGGAGTGTGGAGTTTATTGTGAAATGGAGGCCTAACCCAGTGGCCTTTGAAATCAATAGAAAGTCTCCGACTGGCTTCAGTGTCTCTTTGTTCTACGTGAGGGGAAGATCATGGAAATAGGAAAGCAAAATGATAACCGTCTTTAGACCTGCAGAATGCACACTTGTCCCGGGCTCTCCAGAGATGCAGTTACCTGTCTAGGCTCGTGGAGAGACAAAATAGTGATGTTTGCCTTAAGGGAAATGATTTAAAAAAAACAAAAACAAAACCAAATAATGCATTCAGGAGAACTGGATGGAGGTGTCTGCAAAGGATGAGGACTAAAGACTTGGTTCTGCCTGTTGCGCTCCTGCCCAAACCTGAGTTTAGAAGCAATGTAAAATAGTGCAAGGAGCAGAGGAACCAGTTCCAGTTCTACAAGGAGATCGTGGGTATCATGAGCCAAAAGACAAAGGAGACTAGATAAAAAACAACCAATAACTTCTATTGTAGAGTCAAAGAACTGCAAAGTTCTGTTAGAGAGTATACAGGAGGGAGCAAACCCCAGTTGGCAATAAATTGAGGACAGACAGGTTGTCTCGGGAGTCTTCAGTCTACCTAGTTGTCTGTGCACATATCAGCCATCTTCTACATGGGGCATCCCAGAACTACAGTAGAAAATCAGAATAGTCCATGACATACACTGAGGGTGTTGCTTTGCATATGTATAGCTGAACAATGCCTGGTTACTATGGCGATGGGCACTATAGAAAGCGTTCGTATGGATTCCTTGACAGTTTGTAATCCAGTGGGGAGAGCGAGCGGTCTGAGAGGGGGGTCTTTGCCAGATGGATAGCCTCTAGAGCACACCCCTACAGGGACTAATGCATCTTCACTGGAGACCTTTGATTCATATGTTGAATTTATATTCTTTAAGAGAAATAAAATGAGGTCTGAACACCCGACCTCTGCAGCTAGGGTCTTTGGTGGCACGTGGCTAGAAATTGGCTCAGAAACTTACAGACACCTGAGTAAATACCCTGGATTTTAAGTTTAGTGAGGCCCATCAGATATCTAAATGTGTATCTGCTTTTAAACAGCTAAATCCATTATGTAGGTGATATTAATATCCTTGAACAGCCAATGAAATGGAGTGAGACTCAGGGAATCACAGTCATGGAGGTTTGAAGGGACCTCTGGAGATCATCTAGTGCCCAGCTCAAGCAGGGTCGGCTAGAGCAGGGCTGCTGAGGGCCACATCCAGCTGGGAGCTGAGTATCTCCAAAAAAGGAGACTCCACAACCCCTCTGAGCAACCTGTTCCGGTGCTGACCACTCTCACAGTGAATCAGTCCCTTATGTTTAAATGTCATTTCCTGTAGGCCACTTGGTGCCCGTTGTCCTGTCAGTGGGCACCACTGAGGAGAGTCTGGCTCCATCTTCTTTACATCCTCCTATCAGGTATTTATACACATGGAAAAGATCCCCCTGAGCCTCCTCCAGGCTGAACAGTCCCAAATCTCTCAGCCTCTTCTCGTGTGACAGGTACTCCCATTTTTTAATCACCTTCATGGCCCTTTGCTGGACCCGCTCCAGTATGTCCATGTGTCCCTTGTATGGGGCAGCCCAGCACTGGATGCCTTGGCTGCAAGCACTGTCCTTTGGAGAACATCCACGTTGTCCATCAGAAAACGATCAAAGGAGGCAGGATCTGGACCCGTGTGTCCCAACTCCCCACTCTGACAGTGAGGCCACGTTTTCTAGCCAGGCTCGGAGATAGTTCCCTTCTCTGGCTTCTCTTCTTTGCTGTAATGAAAACCTGGTTGGACTGATTGTCAGAGGAGGAGAAGTTGATGAGTCACTGTCTTGTTGAGCAGCGCAATTTTGTGTGGAGCGCTGCACCGATCTGCCTACCTATCTCAGGCGAAGATTTATTTATGGTGCTCTCCGAAGTGATACTGTAATATCCTTTTCTAGCCCACATTCCCTCTGGTGCCTGCTCACTACGAGATTTCTTTTTTTTTTTCCCCCCACTGTGTTAAATAAGATTATAGCGTATTGAGGTTGAAGGGAGCAGGATATTGTTAGGATTTTTATCATCAAATTACTACTTTAAGCAAACTGGAAGTCTCTGATCAATCATGTAGAGCATAGTGTACTGGTCCTGGCCTTGATGTCCTCCTCTCTTCTCAAAGCCCCAGCACAATTCAGTGAGGATCCAGAGGTTACCTGAGGTAAAGGTGGAAAACGTATTGGTGTGAACAGCTGCTCCTGGTGCCGGCTCCTTCACTCTCAGGGATAGTTCAGAGGCAATAGATTTGTCTGAGTGAAACATTTCTCCTGCTTGGTAAGTCGTGCTTCACTAATGTACTCATCTACCAGGAGGCTATTTTCAGTTTATGCCGATTCCAAGATGGAAAGCACATCTCCCCCACTCCTCCCCAGCCTCCTTACTCTGCCCTGCGAGGGCTCGAGGGGCTGGTGGAGGCATCCGATGCCTGCAGGGAAATGTGGGTGCTTTGCCATCTTCTTCCTCTTCAATGCCGTGAGAGAAGAGCGATCTGCTGAAGGTGTCTGTGACAGGCAGAGCTGGCTGGCCTCTAGTTTCTCCTCGCCTGTTGCAGGCAACAAAGGTGGTCAAGTCACATGTAATTTTGATACCAAATTAAGATGTGTTTAGAGGCAAATTGAGTGTGTTTCCTGGCAAGGGACTTGCTTTGCCCTCAGTGCTGCTAAGTTTAGATTGCTAAGTGTGAGTGATAAAGTGGTGTCTTCCCTGCTTCAGAAGAAGTGCAATGTCTCCTTTCTACAGTAGGCTGGTGGATGTATGGTGGTGATGTTCCTTTCACCTCCTGAAATACTAAATTTACCTTAGAATCATAGAATCATAGAATGGTTTGGGTTGGAAGAGACCTTAAAGATCGTCTAGTTCCAACCCCCCTGCCATGGGCAGGGACACCTTCCACTAGACCAGGTTGCTCAAAGCCCCGTCCAGCCTGGCCTTGAACACTTCCAGGGATGGGGCAACCACAACTTCTCTGGGCAAACTGTTCAGTGCCTCACCACCCTCAGAGTGAAGAAACTGTTATTTTGACGCATGCCGCCCTTCAGTCAGTTAGAGAAGCTGCTCAGCCTAATACCCACAAAGTTAACCCAGAGGGGCAGCAGTGAAACGGTTAACAAGAAGGGCAGGGGAGCGCAGAGAGATGGAGAGGAAAGGGAGCTGGAACGGGATTATCCAGGACAAGTTGTTTCGGTTTGCTGCAGGGGGATGAGTCACTGGTGATGGTGGCTAATACAGATTGCGAGAGATGTGCGTCTTTTTTTTTCTGAGTGAGTTTTTCAATGGAAAATGTGGTATAAATGTGGACTAATGTCAAACGATGCGATGGGGACAGCAAAGTGCATATGTCAAACTGAACAGCTCTGCAGCCGGCCACCCAGTGAAAGGATTGATGGGTTACTTATTGCACATTGTATAACAGGGGAAGAAATCTGGCTCATCGGGGGCTAGGGAAATTAAATGTTATTCTCCTGTCCCGGTAGGTGCTGAAAACAGTCTGTTACGTCCTGTTACCTCTTTCAATGAGCATGCAAAGCAGCGTGTTGCTCGGTGGATGAGGCCAGCTTTTTAGAGTTGTAGCTGACTAATTTTGAGGGCAGCAATAACATTTCTGATTATGAATTTCAGAGCATGAAATGTTTTCTGCATAGATCAAGAAAGATGACATCGCTGCCAGGTAAAATATTGATTACCCATTATGGAAGTGTTTTTACATAAAGAGAGCTTCTTTGAACCATCAAATAATGGTGCTACTAGAAGCATGATACTGAAGCAGACCTGCCCTTTTTTTTCCTAGTTTGTGCAAAAATTTGACTTTCATAGGTTTCAGGAGAGATCACCCGTTTTACACCCCTACAGGGCTTGACCCTGCTTCCATGTCATGTAATTCTGTGCCGTTATGTGAATACTGTGTCTCTACTTCCCTGCGGACATGTAACAACATTTATCACGGTCCAAAAACACGTGTTGGGAATGTGTTAGCCAGGGCACATTTAGTCCTGTGCTTAGCATACAGTCAGCGATACTGCTCCCCAAACCCTTCTTAGGTCTTTAAGCCTGGTTGTGGTCAGGGTTCTGCACACACAGTTGGTGCCCTTGGTGGCTGATTTAGTTGGCCCAACTTTTCTTAAAGCAGGAAAAGGTATTTCTTGCTTTGAAAACAGTAGTCACGTCTTTGCTCATCTGCCAACATCTGTTGGTGTGTGCCAGTCACAACTTACGTGTCTTAATGCGAAGTATAACATGCTCTAAGACCTACCAAAACCCAGGCCTAAAGGGGCTTGGCTCATGCCCGTGGCCTTTGGGGACCATTGCTGTACAAATGGTTAATGGTGATAGCATATACGCCGGGGCCCTCCGTGGCTGTTAATACCAACATCTGGCAGATTTTGGCAAGAGTGCTGAGTGTGGAGGACTGCCTTATGCCCATCCTTGATGCATTACGCGGTGCAGGTAAGTGCTAACAAGTACATAAGCAGGTAGAGCTGGAGAGACCCGGCTGCTGCTTTTCCAGTGGAGGGACAGACTACAAATCCAAATCCTATGGCAACATACAGCTAAGTTTTTGGGGGAGTCTGTGTGCAGGTTGATTGCTTTTTACTGGAGAGACATTTCTTCTACTATAAAGAACCTGGTGGCTAGTACCTCACGATGGGGTTCATTATTTATATATCAGCAAAGATTAAGGACCTGAGTCTGTTCCTACTGCGACGGCTGCGAGGTTACCAAGCAGTCAGCATTACGAAGCGATTTGGTAAATCTGAATGAGCTCAGCAGTCGTTGCTGAGAGCAGCCTAAAGAACACAACAAACGAGGCCGTCTAAATGCAAGCTGAATAGATGGGACATATTGCTTTATGCAAGAGACAGTCATACGGAGTCAGGACATGGGCAAAAAGCAAGGCTAACCAGCTTAGGAGACAATTAGGCTGTGGCTGAGCGGAAGGATAGTCTTGTGATTTAAATGCCAGCAGAGCTGTCGGATCGGGGTTCTGCTCCTAACTCTGCCGCAGGCTCGCAGGCTCCTTCGGTTGCTATTGATGCTCTCCCCTGCACAGCCTTGCTTCTGCTTCAGAGCTGCCGGAGTGCAGGGGTGGCCATATGGGGAGCGAAATGGTGTGCTAAAGACTTTGAGCTCCTTGCAAAAACAGTCAGGTCTTGGTTGAGAGAGGGATGCTGGCGGCAAGGCTGGTTCCTACAGTATCTTTAGCTTTGTATACATATATATGTGTGTGTATATATATTTCTATAACTAGGTATGTATGTGTAGCTGTAAGGCTGTCATTCTTGCCTCTGCCTATCACAGACTTGCAGGTGCTTTTTAGGAGGTTGTAGGGGAGTTAGGAGCTGTACCCTCACCTTCCCCACCCTGATCTGATGTCTCTGGCTGGCCACGGAGAACAGATGAGGGGATCTGCACCACGGTCTCCAGCTGGCTAAAGCAAAAGCTGAGTCTCTGTCTGCTTTATAGCAAAAAATATTGTTAAACAAGGAGTTGGTGGCCTCTTGGGTAGAAGAAACTGCTCACTGTGATCATCTAGCAGAATGGTGGCCCTTTTGAAATACCCCTGGTACGTGGCAGACCCATATGGGGAAAATAGATCCATCTCCTGCTCAAAAGGCAGTATGTGCCAGCAGGTTTTATGCCAAAGTGTCCAAGTCAGTGTTCTGCGCGTGGGGAGCTTCTGGATTTCCTGATGCAGCCCCGGTGGCCAGTAAAGCCCAGTGACGCAGGAGCCGGCACCAGTCTTAGGAGGTGGCCAGTCTTCCTGCCACCGCTCACCGGCACCGTGGAGGGGCTGAAGCCTTCCGCACAACCACCTCAGGAAGCTCAGAGTCACTCGTGCTTGTCTTGTGCACGTGGAGAGCTCTCTAGGAGCACAGAGTTTGCTGTGAAGAGGGGAAGGGAAAGGGAGGGACAGATGGGAAAGAAAGTGGCAGGCGGGAGAAGAGAAGTAGGGCAAATGCAGGACAGGCTTGGAGCCAGTGGTGGCCAAACCTGCTAGCCAGAATATGCCAGGAGGAAGCAGAGATCATGATCAGTCATCAAAACATCCCTGGTATCCCTTGCCAGTCATTTCTCCCTGGAAAGACAAAGAAAATAGGAGGCTAATTGATTTCATGTCATCCCAGGAGCCTCCAGCACGGCGTCATGAGCCGTAGCGTGCCATAAGCTGACCTTCTCTACCCTGACTCAGACTTGTCCTCTCTTGGTTTGGAGCCCATGTCTCGGATGGGCCGGAGAAGTTCAGACTGCCAGGAGCCAAAACGTGAAGGGCTCGACAGGCCGTGACGGCCGTGTCCTGCATGGCCAGGAGCAAAAATGAATGCGACATGGCTCTCCAGCCGAAACGCGAAAACGCGAGGAGCACTGTCCCTAGTTTGTCAGTCAGGTGGAGCTCTGGTGACGTGAGGAATGGGAGGTGACACCCTGTGGCACAGCCACCATCCGGGAGGAGGATGGCGTGTGTACGTGCTCAGCCCTGCTCTGCATCGGCGGGGCAGTTATTTCCTACCGGTCCCCCTTCCCGCAGACGTACCAGCAAAGATCTGCCAAATAAGCTGAATTAGCTGTTGGACTACAAAAGCCAGTGAAATAGTAATTTTGGCAAAGAACAAGTTTTCTGGAAATCAATTACCTAAAACTCAGCCTCCGGCTGGGTAAGGTCCTGCAGATTCCAGTATAGCGTTTGCGTTGCCTGATGGATTTCTTGTGTTGAGGATTGCTCTCTCCTCTTTTTCATCACGGCCACTTTCAACGAATGCAGCAAGGAACACCCTTCAAAACCAAGTCAGGCAGCTCTTTTCCATGTACCTTTCAAGTATCGGCAATGAGGCCATTGATCTTGCCACCTTGTTACATCCAGAGATCATAAAATGAGACTCATACTTAAGTGGATTATGTAGTTTTGCTCAGTGGCTTCACGTGGAGAGTGGAGACCGTGAGCCAGGATTTCTGGTTCCCTGCATTGCCTCTTGGCAGTGGCTGGGCTCTTCCGCAGCGCGTGGCACGGCCACCTGTTATATTATTTGGTAGAAAGCTGGGGCTTCCTTTGAATGCACCTTCCTAGGGGCCTGTCCTGGATCCCTCCCACAGAGCTGGATTTCTTCCCTGTTTATTCTTTTCCTGTTTTCTTTATATGCTTCAGTCTTTAAATCTGCAGAATGCAACTGGAAAGATGCTACGCAGACGAGCGTAGAGACTGCAGCTTGCGTGTGAATCCTCCTGGACTCTTGGCATGACCTCCAGCTACGCTGTAGGTGCTAGGAGATGAGTAGATGGCTTCATGCCACGGTATAAAATGTGCAACACTTCCTGCAAGCACAAGCATAGTGGGGAGAAGCCATCGCCACTACAGCCACCGGGAAGAAAAAGGAAGAGACGGAAGGTGTTGTACTCTATTAACAAAGGGGAGTCCCCCACTCATAGCTTCAGTAAGGGCAGATATTCAGACCTTGTTACGCTGTTACCAGTCAAAAAATGCGGATTGTCAGGAAACGCACAGAAAGCAGTGGACAGGCAATGCAAAATACTAGTAGAGTGTTAAATCTGGAGAGCTTGTCCAAGGGATGAGTAAAAGGGCTTGTGCTACCTAGCTACAAAAATTTAATGGATATAAAAACGGAAGAAAGAGGGGGATGATTTGGCTTAGTCAAAGGGCATAGCACTTAGAAGTAATGGGGGGAAATTATGGAAGCTTGAAATCCAGGTTGAGTACAGTACAAATTGGCAGTCAGATGTGTTAGTTTAGAGAATAACCTGCCATGAGATGTGTGGCACTCCGGTGGCATTTTGTAACTAGGTAAGCGCATAGAAGGGATAAGGGCAAGTGGGCATCTGGAGAAAGGAAGGGGGTGTGAGCAAGTCTGTTGAGATATGAATGCATGTGGAGCTGTGTTGTGAGGACCCATGGGTATTTTGCCCATAAATAATATGAACAGAAGAGCTGGGAGAATCCAGTGGGATGGCTTCCCAAGCAGCTATCCCAAGGAGGACCCTTATGGGAAGAATCAGAAATCAGCAGGGTTTATTGGAACATTTTTAGGTCCAGTGCTTGCTGTTCAGAGATCCCACAACCATTTTCACTTATTGATGGACAGGCACCACTATTCCCAGTTTATGGAGGCCGTAAAGAGAAGACTTGGAAGGCCAAGACTCTCTGTAGTCACTTAGTTGGTTAGCAGCTGACCTGAGAAAAAATTATTATTTCTTATCATTTAGGCTTTTCTCTGAAGCATGCCATCTCTGAAGCTTGTATCTTTTTTTTTTTTTTTCCTTTTCCAATCCATACTGGAACCTGCTGTACCAAAGTACTGCTGGGAAGCTGTCTCTTGGAGGGGGGGCAATCTCCAGCTGAATCACAAGAAAGATTGTACCTGTCAGATTTACATCACAACTTTTGAGATTTTTTTAAATGCTTTTTAAAAATATTTGAAGCTGTAGGTGTTTCTCCAGCCCCAAAAGGAAGAATGTCTGAGGTCTTTTCAGCAATCACGCTGGCAACTTCATCCAGGAAACAGCAGCTTTCTCGGCTTCTCATGGTACCTGTGGTTATACCCAGTATGAAGGAGCTGCTATATTCTAAATTTACAGGAAGCCACAAAGTTCATGTGTTTCATTCATTTATTTTTCATCCATGCACTGAGCAGGAGGCAGCAAACAGCTGTTGCATCAGGATCCAGGGAGGGAGGGAATGGCAGCAAATCAGGGATTACAAATAAGTCCCTTGTCCGGTTGGAAGTGTAGCAGAATTTCCAGGTGAACAAGTCTGAGACGGAGACATCTGTAATTGTTAAGGAGCCAGTCCCTAGCTAAGAAGTTTGTCTAGTGAAGAGTCAGTCTGGAGCTCCAAAGAAATATCCAGAGAACCACAACCCTTTTGAGTCTGCAAATCTTGGAGCTGTTGTGAATTTATCCTGAGACACAGAAGTCCAGTGGTGACAAGAAACATTACATTTTCTTTTCTTTCCTTGCTCATTTGATTTTCCTGTTTATTCTTAGCATCACATACAAGACACAGTCATTTTCCCAATCTCTTTAAAGCCCCAGGATCCAGTTCTGCTCATTCTTCATTCTGTATTTATTTAATACGTGCAAGCAGAAGTTGGTTGATGAAACATGCTACTAAACTGAATGAGGCTATCGCAGGAGAAAATGGGTTTATTTTTCTCCTTAATGACAATTCAGATAAGTAGGCAATGACTCCTGGAGGATTTTACATTGGAGTTACAGGCCGCTCTGCTTCCATAGTTCCCCTCAAAGCCTCAGCCTTGGTCCCAATGTGTCACGTTCGTATGCTTTGACCTCTTGGTACCAATGGAGTTATGCAGTGAGATGCGTTTGGGACTTGGAACAAAGCAGCCAGCATGGACTCGATGTTCAAAGATCCCACGTTGATTACCAGACCCATAAATGTCAGTAAAAATGTACTACCCAAGCACCACACCTCTAAACCTGAACAAAACCATGGAGCCATGCCCTTCCTCTCAATCTGTGTGTTGTCTTAATCAACAAGCAATACTCTTATTGCTCTCTACAAGTCCCCGAAAGGAGGTTGGAGCGAGGTGGGGGTTGGTCTCTTCTCCCAAGTAACAGGCGATAGGACGAGAGGAAATGGCCTCAAATTGCACCGGAGAGGTTTAGATTGGATATTAGGAAAAATGTCTTCACTAAAAGGGTTGTCAGGCACTGGAACAGGCTGCCCAGGGAAGTGGTGGAGTCACCATCCCTGGAGGTATTCAAAAGACATGTGGACGTGGCACTTAGGGACGTGGCACTTAGGGACGTGGTTTAGTGGTGGACTTGGCAGTGTTACGTTAACGCTTGGACTCGATGATCTTAAAGGTCTCTTCTAACCTGAATGATTCTATGAACAATTCTAGTGTTGATTGATGCCAACGAAGGAGGTACCTCTCTTGCCTAAGGCCCCTGTTTGAGCACAGCGGTCTCCAGATTAGTACCTGGAGAGACAGTGCCTCCAAGTCCATGAGCATACAAAGGTGCTAGCGTGATGTTGGCATGAAGACAGGCTTTGACATGTGTACAGTTGGCAGCCCAGACACCTGCTGCAGTGTGATGGCTGGTGGTTGGCGTTGTGACTAACAGACCAGGGGTTTAACCAGCTACACAAGATCAGGTTAAAGAAAAGCCATGTAGTGCCGAGACTTCCAGGACTGGCCATTGAAGAGGATATATAACACACAGCGGTATGTCCCCAGATCTGTATATGACTATATCTGACACCCTTTACTGCTTAACTTGACTTACAGGCTTCACGGGAGCAAATGTCTTAGGCATGCAAACAGCAAGATCTCCTTCCTGTCTGAGATGGGATTTTTTTCTAAATTGGTTAACGCCAATTGCCTGTGCTTTCTGATAAGCTAAATAACTGCAGTTGGGATCATCTTCATGGAAATTTTCATATGCCCCTTGCAGAGAAGCCAATAACCAGCTGTCAAGCAATGAACCTCAGCCCAAACACCCAACCAAGACGGCTGCTAAATGGGTGCGGAGGGAGTGATGACTCCACATCCACATCCGACTCATGCCCCTGCGTGACGGCAGGGTTGCGTGACTGCTTGCACAGTGGGCTTGGGCTGCTGCAGGGTGGCTGTCCCAGCTGTGCAGGAAGATCCCAGGTGGAGATAGGGAACTACTGCTGCTGGACTGCCCATAAATTCAGCCCAATTAGGGATGGAGAGGATGTCTTCTTCATTTGGTCTCCATCCCTTTTTCAGTGCAGAGGTGGAATGAAATGCTGTGATCATCAGTGCTGGGTTATTGTAGCTCTTCCTTGGTGGCCAGCAGTCTCTAAAGGTGGTCTTGCCTCCTCCAGCTCCGACAGCGCTCCCACGATTGGTAGCAGGGTGAGCTTTGCTTTTGTCACTTATCAGCTCTGCAGCAATACAATTTTTATTGCAGCTTTGTTCTTTCTTTCCTTGAAATGTAGGCTAGTGTCTCCTATTTCCCTTATGCTACTCAAGGAGTAGTAGAGATGGTGTATTTAGAGTAGAAGTTTACAGTTGTCTAATCTGCAGCTTGAGAGAAGTACTATATGTCATTCAGGAGTATAGAGAGTTGTTTTGTTATTATTTTATTAAAAGTGCATTTTTTGATAAAGGGGATCCTTAGCCAATAATCAAATAAGAGAAGCTGCAGATCATTAGGAAAACAATAAAGGATCAGACTAATGACTCTTAGGGCCTCATTTGCTCTCCAGTTAATTAAACAGACAACACAGATGCTGCTGCTGTTAATAATATCATTCAATTACTGTGCTGCTAAGTATTATGGTCCCTAGGAAAACATTACCCAGTGCTGATGGAGAAGGGGAACTGTGAAGGGCTACTTAGGGGACAATAAACCATGTCTCTGTTGAAAAAGGGGCTGAAAGCAGTGTTTACTGGAGATGCCAGGTGCTCTAGTGCGAGTAGGTGCAAGGTTGGTTGAGGTGATGGAGGAGCTGAAGGGCTGATCTGAAGAGCTACCCTCCTACCCTAGGTGTGCTAGTGAAGCTCAGAGCAGCTGGTCGGGGGTCAACGGGAGGCATTTGTGTGAAGAAGGGGCTGGGGAGGAAGGCTCCTTGCTTGTGGGAAGAAGAGAGCGTGTTTGTATAGCAGCTGGGAGATGGAAGGTGAATAAAAGGGAATTGGAAATGGAAATGAATGTATCTCGACACCCCGGAGTATATTAAGCACCTCTCCGAGGGGGACAGGGCATATCATAAAAGCCTCATTGAGCAGTGCAGGTAATAGATTCACTTGTCTGGTATTTCCACTCTCCTAGTTTGAGGGTGAGTGTAAAATCCAGGGCTGGCAGTACGAGACCTCATCTCGGCCCTTGGGACTTTATCAAATCTAGCTTTCTCGTCCCAGGCATTGCAGCGGCAGGGACTATCGAGCTGAAGGAGCGCAGCACAGCGTGGTCCGAGGTGGCTCCTGTTCGTGGCACAAACTTGCTTCCCCCGTCATCCTGGGAGTGCGATGCACGAGGGTGTGAGAGGGCAGAGGACAGGTGTTGGAAGGAAACCTGGACCTTCCCCAGGGTCCTGATGACTCCTTGCACTGCTTCCTCTGTCCCAATCCGTCCAGTATCCCTCATCCAGGGATCTGGACAGGCTGGATCAATGGGCCGAGGCCAGCTGTATGAAGTTCAACAAGGCCAAGTGCCGGGTCCTGCACTTGGGTCACAACAACCCCAGGCAACGCTACAAGCTTGGGGGGGAGCGGCTGGAAAGTGCCCGGCGGAAAAGGACCTGGGGGTGTTGGTCAACAGCCGGCTGAAGATGAGCCAGCAGTGTGCCCAGGTGGCCAAGAAGGCCAACGGCATCCTGGCCTGTATCAGA
Source organism: Phoenicopterus ruber ruber (assembly GCA_009819775.1). Classification (NCBI taxonomy): domain Eukaryota; kingdom Metazoa; phylum Chordata; class Aves; order Phoenicopteriformes; family Phoenicopteridae; genus Phoenicopterus; species Phoenicopterus ruber. The sequence goes on along the minus strand of CM020216.1, from coordinate 165,211,814 downwards.
ACTAGTGTGGCCAGCAGGAGTAGGGCAGTGATCGTCCCCCTGTACTCGGCCCTGGTGAGGCCGCACCTCGAGTACTGTGTTCAGTTTTGGGCCCCTCACTCCAAGAAAGACATTGAGGTGCTGGAGCGTGTCCAGAGACAGGCAACGAAGCTGGGGAAGGGTCTGGAGCACAAGTCCTTTGAGGAGCGGCTGAGGGAACTGGGGATGTTTAGTCTGGAGAAAAGGAGGCTGAGGGGAGACCTCATCACTCTCTGCAACTCCCTGAAAGGAGGTTGGAGCCAGGTGGGTGTCGGTCTCTTCTCCCAAGGAACAGGTGACAGGACAAGAGGAAATGGCCTCAAGTTGTGCCAGAGGAGGTTTAGATTGGACATTCGTAAAAACTTCTTCACCGAAAGGGTTGTCAGGCCCTGGAACAGGCTGCCCAGGGAAGTGGTGGAGTCCCCATCCCTGGAGGTACTTAAAAGATGTGTAGATGTGGCGCTTAGGGACATGGTTTAGTGGTGGACTTGGTAGTGCTAGGTTAATGGTTGGACTCAATTATCTTGGAGGTCTCTTCCAACCAAAATGATTCTATGATTTCCCCCACAAGGGCCAGAGGGTACTCATGGTTCTTCTTTATTTTGTCCTTTTTTTCTGTGTTCACTTGTGCAAAAGGAGCTTTTGTAGTATTTACCTATACTGTGCTAGCAGCTGGAGACCCTGACCAGGGATGCAGGGGGACTTGTGGGCTGTGATGCTCAAGCTGGCTGGTAACAACAGTCTGGGGTTAATGGTCTGTGTGCTTGGTACTTTCAGCTCTTCTCCGGTCTCCAGGAAATGCCCTGGGTCATGGTCATAATAGCTTAAGTAATATGAAGAAATGTGTTGGAAAATGCTTGGCAGAAGCTCTGTGTAAGAAAACCGCTCCTGCGTGGCTGCACTGACATTTTGAGCACAATGCCGAGGAGTTTGCTTCTGTATCAGGCTCTCTATTTGTGGGTGCTCAGGGTAAGCGAGAGAATATGAGGATTTGGGGTGCTAATACCGCATCCCTAAGGAGGTTTGGTGGTGTCAGGGGCCGCGCTGCCATGTGGTGACACCAAGCTGCATTATATCTGGTTTTGCTAGGTGCAGAGGGATGGTTTCCTGGCCTCTCCTGGAACACTGCGCCAAGAGCAGGGTTTCAGTTTGCAAGTTCAGGGCTAAAAAGATGTGTGTGTGCGCGTGGATTTGCCCATGATACAGGATGATTCAACCTCAAACAAGTAAGAAGGGAATTATATTCACTTCTGAAAGATGCTCTGGGGAAAGTGGTCCATTTTCTTTAAAGCTCAATTTAAAAAAAAAAAAAAAAACAAACCTGTATGTTTTTTTTTTTTTACCCAAACTTCCATTTATTCATTCAGGTTCTCCTTTGTCACTATCTTAATATACTATGCCCAACTCATTTCAAATGGCTTTAATCCACTGGTGCATGCCCAGGTCTCAGATCCCAGCGTGTTCCCAAGTCCATACCTTGCTCATGGCAGAAGAGCAAAGAGATGCTAATTGCCAGGTCATGCACCAGCGTCTCGCCAGCCCTTGGGCTGGAAGGGGGCCATGAAAGACCAAGGCCAACCCAGATCTGGTGGTGTTGCCAGGGGGTGGACCTGCTACTTCATCCTCAGTCTGGGACCATCCAGATGTTTTCAGCAGCTCCAGCTCGCCGGGGCTATGTAGCACCTCTTTCTGGAGAGTGGGAAAGTGTCTTGGTGGCCAAGACCTTGCACATTCCTTGGCCCAAGGCAGTGGCCAAGGACAGGGCAGTGTAAGTCTGAATCTCTCAGGATGTGTCCTAGCACCGTGGCAAACTCAGGCAGAGAAAAGTTTAACCAGGAGGATACAGTGAAGCAGCAGCAAAGGAAATTTGAACTCAGTTCTGTGCTTAAAACGCGGTAAATTGGGACTAACGTCAATCAGGGGAATTAAATGCAAGAACAGCCCAGGCCCTTGCAATCGCCACTGCTGAGAGAGGAGATTTATTGTGAATGAAATCATTCTCCGGGATGCTTCGGTATAAGCAAAGTGTCTCCTTGTTTCCGTACAATTTGTCTCTGCTGGCACTGACCCGTCGAAAGGCAGCTCCGGGTCTCCTTCGCGTCAGCGGGACGGGGATCGGCCTCGCGAGGCAGGGACACGCCGCTATGCTCGCCCGGGCGCTCGGGTTGCACGAGAGGCGAGAAGGGGCTGGGGTGGCACGTGTGAGCAGGGCCAGGTCCGTGCTCGGGGAGACGGAAACCTTTCCAGGATACCGTTTTCCTTGCATTTCAGCTCTTTCCCAGCGCCCTGGAAAGGGGCTGGCAGCCTGTGCTGCCCGAGACACTCGCCTCCTGTATTGCCAGGGGTGCTCGGTGACTGTGCAAACCTGCCCAGTGCTCCCACTTTACTTTTTGTTGGTATCCGCTACAGACCCCTCCTTTGTTACAGATGCGTTCGTGACTTGCTAGCTGGCTTATCTCATCACTGGCGGCCCGCTTCTGTCCCAGGAATGGAAATACTAATAAAGATCAGCCTGACCCCGAGGAGCTCCACGTGTGCTTGCAGGGATGGGACTTCTCTCCAGCAAGGCTTTGGCTTTGGCGCCTCTGCCAGTTGTCTGGCCACCATCCCGTGTCTGCAGCCTGCTGAGAGCTGTGGATCTCTGCCCCTGCCTCAGCTGCTCCTTCCTCTGACGTATCTTCGCTTACCCGTTATTGTACTAAAGGCTCATCTCGCTCAAGCTGCCGCAGACATCTCTTTAACCATGGCGATAAAACACGGCCATTAACTCTTTCTGGGCTGATCCTCTCCCATCCCACATGACGTGTTGACATTTCTTATTTAATCCTTCAGCATTCCTCATTTTCACTAGGGATTCCGTATGTGGGGCATATTAATTAATCTCACTGGAGTGCAACACGAAACACGTGCAATTTCTTTTGCCTTCTTTATTTATTGGTTTATTGTGCATTCCGATATATGGATATTCGGTTTCTACATTTGAGGATGTGGGGAGTTGTTCAGGACTTGTTACCAGTTCTCTATCCCAGTTACTGGTCTCTGTCTGGACTTTGCGTGTGCATCAAGTAACATCCTTTCTGCTGAAAACCAAAGCGACATATTCTTCTAATGTATGGCTCATCCTCATCCTACCCTTATTCCCTAGCTGCCTTCTTTCCTTACACATCCAAAGGGCCCTTTTCTATTTGTTCTAATGTTCATTAGGCAGTTCTCATCTTGCCCCTCCATATAGAAACTTAGCAGACACGGATTTGTTGATTCATCCTTTTCTCATTCCTTCTAAATGTCCCTGTCAGTTCTTCCCTTGCAGTAGGTTTTACTGTTATCTTGCAGTAAGTTGCAAGATCTCTTGCAATAAGCATTATTGTGATCTAATCCTGATATTCTTTGTGCATTTGTCATGAAGAAATTTCAAGCTGCTTTTTTATCATCCCTGCGTTCTTCGTACCAAGTGATTCACTTACTAATCCCTTTAATTTTTCACCATTATGCTTTGGACATTAAGGACTTGGATACCTGCTTTCACTTATCCTTCTTTTTAATTTAAACAGTACTGGGGAACACTTGATCAAACACTTTTCCATAGTGTCCTCACCGTTGATCTAAACCAGGTATAAAATAGAATTGCTTTTTGCTGGCTCCGATGCTATTTCGGGGGGGGGAAATCTATTGCCTATTACGTCCAGGAAGGACGGAGCTCAAGCATCGCTAGTAACAGTAATTCTCCGCTTGCCATCTAGAAAATTGCAAAATGACACATTTCCTAGTATTATTTATCTTTCTAATAATTTCCCGGCGATCTCTTGTCATGTCTGGATCCAATGGCAGAGATTTGTAACAGCTTCCCAGAAAATGAATTCTATTCAGATGGATCCTGTTATATGCATGATCTCATTTTTTAAATCCTTATGAACTACCGTGTTCTTCACCTGCACTGCAGTTTTGCCGTTACAGCTTTTATTTCTCTCTCAGATCATATCCCTCAGTGCTGCGTACCGATGGTATCATGTTCCTGTTATCGCAGAAATACTCTGTTTCGCATCTGGCACCGGGAGTTCTTGTTCTTCCAGGCATTCACGTTGCGTATCTGCCATTTTCCATGGGCAAGTTTTCCTCATCTTTTTATTTCCTTCTCACTTTCTCTTGTTCTCTTCTTTCTCTTTCCTCATGTCCTCCTTTCCCTTTTTCACCTTTTCGCTCTGCTCATTTAATCTCTTTTTCATACCCTTTCCCATCTTATTCCCCCCCCCTTCTCTTTTCCCTCTCTCACTGTGAAATAGCTCCCATGTCCTTATAAATCCATTTTGCACTTCTCTCCCTGCTTTAGGTGAGCCTGAAAAAGAGTTGCAGGGAACCACGCTTTAAAGGCATTTAAGATGTGCTTAGTCTATAAAATATGGAGCACGCTCGAATACAGTGAATGTGTCTCTGCTAATGTCCCAGTACGTCAGCGAGAGTTAAACAACCGAGGTCAGTGCAGTTCGGGGCTTGTGTGCACACCGGATTACTCAAAGCCCTGCGCATAATGACACTTGTTATCTCTGCCAGCCGCCTTTAACTGTTTTGCTTGTGTTCCCAAATCCTGCCGATTTTTACACTGAACTGCCCGCCCCAGGCTACAAGTGGAGAAGGGAGAGGATGGATCCAGCCTGGGAGATGGGGAGAGGGTGTCAGAGCTGGGAAATGAGGAGGAGGGGAACATGAGAAGAGGCTGGCAGGTACTGAGGATGGAGAGGGGTAATGAGAGGGGAAAGTGAAGAAGGTTTGGGGGGAACCGTGGTGGTCAGGATGGGGTAAGAAGGGTCCTTTGGGCACCCAAATGGTGCTGGAGATGGTACATTGACCAAGACGAGCTCCAGATCTGTGCTGTATTGCATTTCTGCATGCGGGAGGAGGGAAGGAAAGGGGGCACAAAGCGAAGGGGAGCAGCTGTATGAAGAGAAAGGCGTGGAAAGGGACTGAGAGTTTATAAAAGGTACAGAGTGGGCGGGAGGTGGCAGAGGGGCACCCCTGCTCCCCCCTGCACGTCTCTCTCGGAGCGGGAAGCCGCTGTTCTCCTCCCCAGTCCCACTTGCTCTCTGGGGGACACAGGCACCACCTTGACGTTGCCTGCCCGGCCGAGGCTTCAGCGCTCGCTCCCGGGATCAGCGTCGGCAGCGCTGGCAACAGCAGCGAGGTAACGGGGTCAGCTGCTGGCAAGCTGCTGGAGTTAAAAAACAAAACAACAACAAAAAAATGATATGCATAAGGAAAGGAAAATGAAGCAATGATGGGTTGGGCAATTAAGCTAAAAGCATTTGAGAGTGTAATCCAACTCTCTCTATCAATAATTCAGGAGTCCGAGATCAGTCTAATTGATTGAACACCTTCCACAGTAGTCAGCCACTAATAAGACAAATGAAATGTCTTTTTTATTGTCAAATCTCCATCTCACATTCACGCAGGCAAAATCCTGCAGGGCTTTTCATTTGAGGAGCTCGGGTATTTTTTCTCTTGATGGAGATAAATTGAGGGCCAGCGTCTGTTTTTAAACAGCAGTAAATTAAGCCGGTCTGCTCCTTTGGCTGCAGGTGCGTGGGGAAACAGAGCTGTGCTGAACAGGATTCACACGTAAAACTTGTGTGGGTCATCAAAAGTTGAACCCAGTTCCCAGAGGACGTGTTATCACTGTGTAATGATTTGAGTGCCTAGGACACTTGGCCTTGACAGACTCCAAGGGACTACAGATCTTGCCCTAAAGTCAGTGCCTCTTACCTCCCTTTCTCTAAAGGAGAACCACGTTAGGATCCTTGGTTTCTTAATAGTGGTATTGGTGCTTACCTTTTGGCATGGAGTAGATGTTTAAAGGGGGCCAGACAAATGTTTAACTTCTCCAATTTGCATGAACAAACCACATTGCAGGTTGTGAGAAAAAAAAAAAAAAAGGTGGGTTGAACTGTTCTGGTTTTTGTAGCTTTCTTCCAAAACCATGCCAAACGCAGTGAGTTGGGGAACCTCTATCATGAAAAAATAGTGCACGCTCAGCAAATTTGCTTAGTTCTCTTTTGGACCATATCCCTGAGTGGGGGGGAGGTTGCCCCAGCAGGATGGTGCTTGTGGACACCAGCTCCGGGGCATTGCCCATCGCTAATCAAAAGCTGATGTGGAGAAGAGGTAAGGCTTTAGTTGCTACTGATATATATGCAAGTGCCTATATCTGCCCAGTGAAAATCTGCGTGTGAGCAAGGCTTCTTTAAGCCCAGGTAGTCACCGGTTATGCTAACACGTCCTCTGGTACACACAGAGGCGCTGGGTCTGGAATTTCAGCCAACATAAATTAAAGTAGCTCCTCTGGGGCATTCTGCTGACTTACATGAGCCGAAGATCCAGCCCTGGGGTGAGGGAGCAGCTCTGATTAGGCTGTGTGCGTATGTGTTTAATTAGCCCAGACCGCACGCTGGGTGCGTGCTCCGGCGTCCCCACCGAATTAACCTTTTCGCTGGTGCAGCACGAGTTACCTTTTGAGCAAACCCAAAGTCTGGAGACCTGGTAGTGACTTTCCTCATTTGCTTTTATTACCTGCGCTTCCCCACGGCTTGCTGGGGTGGGAGGGAAGGAGGGAAAGTGCCTAAGAGCAGTTTCATTTTCCCTGTGTTACCTCTGAAATGTTATATAATGTGTTTGAACGCTTGATCTAACCAAGGAGTAGTTGTTTTACTTCCTAATCTAATAACTTCATGATGTCTGTCTACTCTTAGCTTTGTTCTAGCTTGACTGTGCAAATGCCATTTAATTGTGTTCTTGTGAAAACTAAAGGCCGGTAGCTTTGCCAAGGATGGCTAATTTTATAATGCACCGCGCCAGAATTAATCCTATCTGCAAAGATAAGGCTGATGGTTTATAGTTGGCAATTATGGTTGTAGAACAACTGTTGTATAGGGTGGTTATAGGCTATGAAATTCTTTTAGCTATTGTGCATTGCCTAAGGAGGCAGATGTTTACCATAGTCAAGACAGAGGAGACTGAAGAAGGAGTAGATGGGAGTGAAAGAGAGGAAAGAGGGCAAGAGAGAGGAGAGAAATAGGACCAAAAAGAAGGGGAATAACAGCAAATGAACACAAGTAGAGGAAAGGCACGAGAATGGCGTGGGAGTGACTTACACATAGAGCAGGGGAAGAAAGGAATGGATATGGCCAGGAAGAAGGGAAAGGGTATGGAAAAAGAAGTAGAAGGAAACTGATGGGAGCGATAGGGCATTGAGTACTGAAGTCTATCTGAGATTCAGTGCAGCCAGAGAAGAATTTCTTTTTTTTTGGAAGGATATTTTCAGCTTGTCTCTCTTTAGGCCTAGTAAGAAAAGCAACTTCTTTACTCAGTAGATGTGCTGATACTTACTGGAGTCTTGTCCTTGGGACAGGTTCTTTCAAGCTGAGAGCCGGTCCTCTGCAAAGATAAATAAAACATTGCCGGGTTCATAATTCTGCTGCTGCTACACAGCCAGGAAGTCAGGAGGACTTCAGGACTCAGTGTGAGCACTTGAAGCTGGTGACAACAGCTCCATCAAACTGCTTACAGTTTTGCAAAGCAAATGAGACCCAGCAGCAAATGAGGTAGCAAGTCTGGAAGTGGAGTTGTTACTTACAAGACTTGCAAGCAAATAAAAAAATGGCTGTTGATCTGCGTTGGGTTTACGTGGCAAGGTTTTGGTAGCCAGGGTCTGCAGGGCTGGCTTCTGTGAGAAGAGATCAGGAGCTACCCCCATGTTGGACAGAGCCAGCTCCAGCTGGCTCCAAGACGGACCTGCTGCTGGCCAAAGCTGAGCCCATCAGTGATGCTGGTGTCACCTCTGGGATAACATATTTAAGAAGCAGCAGCTAGGACAGAGGAGTGAGAAAATGTGAGAGAAACAGCCCTGCAGACACCAAGGTCAGTGAAGAAGAGGGAAGGAGGTGCTCCAGGCACTAGAGCAGATTCCTCTGCAGCCTGTGGTGCAGCCCATGATGAGGCAGATTGTCCCTCTGCAGCCTGTGGAGGTCCATGGTGGAGCAGATCTCCACCTGCAGCCCGGGGAGGACCCCATGTCAGAGCAGACTCCTGGCAGGAACTATGGCCCATGGAGAGGAGCCCACACTGAAGCAGGTTTTCTGGCAGGACCTGTGGCCCATGGGGGACCCACGCTGGAGCAGCCCATTCCTGAAGGACTGTACCCTGTGGAAAGGACCCACGCTGGAGCAGTTTGTGAAGAACTGCAGTCTGTGGGAAGGACCCATGTTGTTGGAGCAGTTCGTGAAGGACTGTATCCCTTTGGAGGGACCCCACACTGGAGCAGAGGAAGAGTGTAAGGAGGAAGGAGCGGCAGAGATGAAGTGTTATGGACTCACCACAACCCCTATTCCCCATCGCCTTGTGTTGAATGGGGACGGGGGAGATAGAAGAGTTGGGAAGGAAGGAGTGAAGTTGAGCCTGGGAAGATGGGAGGAGTGGGGAGAAAGGGGTTTTAGTTTTGCCTTTTTTTTTTCTCACTATCTTACTCTGTTATTAATTGGCAATAAATTAAATTTATCTTAAAATCATAGACAGTTTGGGTTGGAAGGGACCTTTTAAAGGCCATCTAGTCCACCCCCCCTGCAATAAGCAGGAACATCCTCAACTAGATCAGGTTGCCCAGAGCCCCGTCCAGCCTGACCTTGAATGTTTCCAGGGATGGGGCATCTCCCACCTCTCTGGGCAACCTGTGCCAGTGTTTCAAAGTCTTCCCCAAGTTGAGTCAAAATCTTCCCCAAGTTGAGTCTGTTTTGCCCATGATGGTAACTGGTGAGCAACCTCCCTGTCCTTATCTCAAGCCACAAGTTTTTTCATCCTGTTTTCCCGCCCTGTCCAGCTGAGGAGGGGGGCTGATGGAGTGGCTTGGTGGGCACCTGGAAGCCAGCCAAGGTCAGCCCACCACATGATTATATATATATGAATTCCCCGAAATGTGCGGTTGAGGAAACGCGACTTCCCCAAAACTGTGCTAAGATCCTTACTGGGAGTCCAAACTTGAGCAACTCCAATCCCACACTAAAGGGTGTGAGATAATACCACACTGGAAGTACAGGGTATGCGTGGGAGGGGCGGTGCAATGGAGGGGCGTCATGTCTCGTAGACAGGAGCTCTAGTGGACCCTCAGCAGTGCTGCTCCTTATTTATATAACCTTCAAAGCTTGCAAGTGAAGCTGAAACTGAGACTTAAATCCCTACAGGAATGGTTCTGGAGGATGTTAGCCAGGGTTTTGTCCAAAACAGTTCTCAATAATCCTCCTAGTGAGTTTTCTCCTTTGTTGAACAGATTAATAACTTTCCAGATTACGTGGCCTTTTTTGGGGGGATGTCAGACTCTTGGTCTGATCTGTATTCTTCATGACTTGGCCCTCTCCCTCTCTGATATCCACATCTGGAAAGTGCAGATGGTAGTTTTCAGTGTCAGGAGAATTGTGAGTAGTCATGGACCATCTCATGTTATTCTGTGTCATTTATATGGCCCCTGCCACTGTGGGGTCTTGGACCACAAGGGAGGTTCTCAGGTATAAAAGCTGTGCAAATGATGGTTGTGACTGCTCAGAAATGTCACATGAAGTATTTTGTCAGTCTGATTTCTCGAGCTACCTTGTATGGAGGAGTTCAGGGATGAAATAAAATGAAAAACAGCTGGATATGATATTAAAATAATATAGTAGGCCACTGTTTTCCACCCAGCAAAAGAGAAGTGGTGAGAGGTAGAGGTTTGAAGAAGTTTTGGTCAGTGGCTTCCCATTTCTTCCCGCTCAGTTTGACTATTCCTGTAGGCTGGGAATAGAAAACCGAAGTGATGGATTGCTCTGATTATGCCTAGTCAGGTGCATTAAATGGTGTCTCGCTCTACTGCCTCCTGCAATCTCGCTGCTCGCTGTGCTTATCGGGGGTGTCGGGGAAAAGGCAGATGTCTGTAAACAATAAAGAAATAAAAGGGGAGGTGAAAGATCTCCGATTGGTCTCAGCAAAAGGATTTGTTGGGAACTGGAAATGTGTTGAGGAGATTAAACCGAGCCACTTTTAGAATAACTAATTGGGCTATGCCTGTCAGCTTCAAGACTCAGTAGCACACATGAACCCCATCCTGCTTTTCATGGGTCATTTGTTGAAGAGATGCTTGCAGTATATGGGAAGTTTCTTTTTTAGCATCCGTCTGTTTAATGCTAACATGGAGCTTTGCTCAAAAGCTTGTCTCTAAACCATGAACTCATGTGCACTTGAGTTATAGTGCTGTGAGTTCATAGTCACCAAGAAAGATTACTCTATTTTCATCAGCGTGAGACAAAATAAGATCCCATGGATTTTTAGTACTGAGATGCAAAGACAGGTAGGTTTGAGGTGCAGTACTTTATTTCAAGTTTTGTGTCAGTGCTGTCTGCAAGATCTGTCTAAAATTGTGTGAAATACTATTCAAAGTCTGTACAAATGGAGCATTGAATTTCTGTTTCTGTGTCTAAATTTGGGTTGTTGATGTACAAGAAAATTGAATTCAAGCTGGAAAGGTGCAAAATGCTATGAAAGTGAAACTGTCTAATGCAAGAGACTAGCAGTGGCTGGTTTATTCATTCTAGGAAAAAACCAGGCTGGTGAGATAGGGGTGATCTTTATGCATCTATGGGATAGGGAAGACAAACTGGGAGGACTGCTGTTTAAGCTAAGGACTTTACTTTTATGAGAACAAACAGACCATGAACAAGTTTGGATTGAAAATAGGAAGACTTCTAGCTGTAAGAGCAGTGAGTTTAGGGACAGCCTTACAGCTTGATTAGTGGAGACGGAAGCCCTAACTGAGATGGAGCTCCGTCTTTTTAGGAAGGGGATTTTCATTGCATGTGGAAGCAAGTTCTGAGTTTAATATCTCTTAGGCTCAAGTTCCTAAAACACCTGAGGTACTTACCTTGGACAGTCTCTGCTGGCTGGAACAGCATCCCATGAGAAACGCCTCTGGTTTTGTCTTGGTGGGGAAAGGTACTGACAGTCTCTACGCTCCTGGTGTGTCCTTGCTTCTTTGAGATAGAATTTGCTATCAGAAAAAAAAAGAATGAAGTGGCTTCATTTGAAAGTGCCAACCCAGTGAGTTAGACCGGTCCGGCTCCAGCAGTGTAATTACCCTGACACTGCAATTCCAGCAAATCTTCCTGTAGACAACCCTGAACAATGTTGCAGAACTTTTGACCTTCACATTTTAGCTCGGCTCTTCTGTCTTCAAAGTGCAAGGATAAATGTATCTCAAAGTTAGTACTGGCTCAGTGGAAAACTGAACAGGACAGTAGAGTTGGGCGATATATTTCTATTAACTTTCTTGGTTTCAACTTCCAAAAATGCTTTCTCAATCAGAATTGAACTTCTTCCTTCACAGAAGTGTTTTGGTTGAATTATTTCATTTTTTCAAAGACAGTTGACAGAACACACTTAAAATTTATAAAGGAAAATTGAGAAATCTCTTTTTGCTTGTATTTTCAAGCATAAGTCTGTTTTGGGAATAAGAGTAACAGAAATAAAAAATTGTACGTTGGTAAAAATAAGCTCAATGCAAAGCATTTGAACAAAATGTTTTTCTTTTTTTTTCTTTTTTTTTAAGGAAATACATGTACCCCTTTGATGAAATCTATCTATAAATCCAATTGAATCACTGCTCGGTCTATATGTGATGTAATGGGGGAAAGTACGATGGACTCCACTTGCTTTGGCTGTTAGATCACTGAAGCCAGGTTTCAGCTAATAAAGCTGCTGCAAAATTAGAGTGTCTGCAGGGAAAATAGCCTTGGCCAAAATTGCAGCCAGCCAGAGTCAGAAGACGTGTTTGGGAGTGCTTTTTTCAGAGCAGGGTACAGGGAGTCTATGACTGCAAAGATCTAGAAGCAGGAAAACTTGTGTCCAACTGGCTAATTCCTTATGGTGGTCATGAAGGGACAGAGAATGAGAAGCAAAGGAGAGGGAAGAGGAATTGGTGGATCCTCCACACTCGACTGGTCACCTGCCGAGACAGAGACTACCCTGGAAGAAGCACTTCTGTATCTGTATAACTTTGTCTAGATCAGACCTTGTACCACTTCATCGGTATTAGTAAAAGTCATGTCTCCTAATTCATTTGCTGACACGTTTTTCCAGCAGGGACCAAAGTTGAGCGCAGTGGGAATTGCTGACCCTTCCTTTAGCTGCCTTTTTGGATGGGCAAGCCCTGGTTTCTCAAAGAGCTGAAAGGACAATCTGCTCAAAATATCACGTGCCTATTAGTATTTTCTAAAAGTTTGAAAAATAACCTTTTCTTTTCCTTCTGCATGGGAACAAGCTGCAGCAGATAGAGCACGAAATAAAAACAGATAGGTGGGCAAACTCATGGCACGTTGTCTGTGCTCTTCTAAGTCTCTTAGTTGCATAGAGAGGAGAGTCATAGAGGCAAAATGCAATTGCCTCAGTGAAATCACAGCTGAACCGCTTCTCTAAGTCCCACTCCACATCTCTCGCTGGATGTGCTGCGTTTTACCAGACCAGCTCTGACAGCATTTGACGTCACACTGATTTGCAAACAGAGCTGTGAGGACTGCGGTGGATAATGACATCATAGGTACAGAGGACGTGATTACTACAGCATCAATGATTCGAGCCACTCTGCTGCGTACCGGCCTTCGGTAACGGTTGTTCAGCAGGGTTTTGTTGAGATCCCGCTTCGCAAGCCCTGGCAGTGTCAGACTGCGAGCAAGCGCAGGCATTCAGCACGTCTGAGAGCAGGATCCTGTTAACCCTGTGGAGGCTCAGGCTTGATGTGGTTTTAGTTTGAAAGAACAATGGGAAATCAGAAATTTCCCCTTTAAACATCGGGAAATCAGAAATTTCTCATGCCCCTTTTCTGTCATCAAAGCACAGCAAAGATGAAGGAACCCATTCGTTTTTGGCCTCTTGTTGAGACGTGAGCCCCTATGCTTCTTCCTGAAGTATTTTCCCCTGATCCCCCCGAGTGCTGTTTGGATCATCCTGCCAACCCTGCAGGTGGTGAGTCCTTCATCTTCCCCCCTCATGGACAGGTCTCAGATCATTGCCAGTAAACTGGGAGCAACCAAAATCAGTTACAGAAGACTATTAAAATTGCCCAAGAAGGCCACTTAGAGGGGATTGAGGAGAAAGAATGGTTAATGCAGTCACATACGTGCAGTAGAAGGAGCCTTTCGGCTGTAAAGAAATGACAGCATCAGGAAAAGGTTGCTATACAATGAGAACATAATGTTATAGTGATGACCAGTCAGACCTATGTACCCAAAGAGAGGATATTTTGCCGTCCAGGGAACTGCTAACCCTGCTACCTGGTCCTGCATCTATAAGGACTGTGCACAACTCTAGCAAAGATCTGGAAAGTTTCTGAAGAGCAAGAGGGATCTCAAAGGAGTGCAATAAAAGTGATCACATAAGGAGCTGCTTCTGAAGAGACATTTAAAATCTCGATCTAGATACATGTTGTAAAACACCTATTGTCTTCCTTGCTGCAGGACTCTGCCCCAAAAAGCTCTGTTTATAGCTGATGTTGACTAAGGGATGAAGCTGTGACTATCTCCAAGAAGTGTAAAAGAGCGAGTAATGATGGAGAGAAATGAGGTGTGTTGGATTGAGGACTATAAAAGAACACGGTGATAAAAGGCAGCATAGAAAAATACAGGCTGTGTATCAAAAAAACCTTCCTAATAGCTGGATCTGCTAGACAGGGGAATAATTTCCTAAGGGAGAGAGCAGAAACCCTGTTATTTCAATCATTCAAACAAAACTGGACAAAGCCCTGGAGAATATATTGTAGGGAACAATCATATGCCAGCCCCTGGGAGTGGATAACATGACCTGATAAGTCTCTTCCTAGTGGTTGCTACAATTCTCTTCAGATCGAGAATTTGTTCTGGACATGATTTGTCTTGGGACTAGATGTGATGTGAGCCTCAGGTCAATCTTCTGACTGGAGAGGAGGAAGTGGAGGAAGGGCGTGCAAGGGCAGTCAGAAATAGAGACCATGGGAAAATGTTGACTCAGAAGTGCTACAGGGCTTTGTGCAGTCACGTATCTTAGTTCCAAAGAGATATAAAACACTGGTCCATATGGAAAGGTTTTACGCTGAGCTGGTGATGTGCAGGCTCCAGAAAACCTGATCATTTGGTGCTTACCATGAAGCTCCCAAGGCATGTGAACCCAAAGAGTCACGGTCATCCTACCTGTCCTTGGACTTTGGAGGTTTGTTTTTCTCGCTGTTACAAGAATCCAGCTTGTTGGCTGATCTGTCTTGCTGCGTCCCTGTGATGCAGACACGCTATCCTGGTGGTGTGCCTGGCTGCTGATCTGTTCCGCTGTTGATTTCTTCAGAAAGGTGGCCAGGCTCAGCTGCAGTCCAGGGAACTGTCAACTACTGCCCAGCTGGAAATCCAGAACAGAGCCGCTGTTGGTTTCAGGAGGAGTTGGGGAGTGGTATACCAGAAAGGTGGCCCAAATCGCTGCTGTTTTCAGTGCCAGTCTCCTCACAGAGCTGGAGGGGAATCTCTTCCCTCTTCCCAGCCTCTTTTCGGAGGCAGAGGAAGTCGCAGAGATGAGTGGAGATAACGTTGTCATGTCTGGACAAAATTAACTGGCAAGTGTTGGCATCCTTGATTTCCTGGGGGGTGGTACACCAGGTGGCAGTTACCTCGGATGCTCTGTCATCTTATTCAAAAGAATTGCCAGTGATCGCAGACATCTCTTGTCTGAGCAGTAAAAGTAGAGGCTGTTTAAGTTCAACAAGAAGAGGTTTTAGATGATCAGATCTTCTGTGTTATACAGATGAGCAAGAAGATTGTCAGTGGTTTCATGTGGCCATTTGAAAATTTCTACTTTCCTTCATTTTCTGACTTTTTTTAGCGACAACGGAAAAGGTTCACATGTAAAAGAAAATTAAGAACAACAAACCCAAACAAATGCAGAGCTCTCAAGTACTTTTTTTTTAAAGCTGTATTTTTAAACTTTTGTCTTTTGCTAGAAACAAGTCATTTCTTGAGCAGCAGCAGTAGTCCAGTCTGGTTTCCTCTGAACTCCAAAACAGCCCCCAGGTATCTTGAACCCTGATCTGCATCCCCATCCTCGCAGACAGATAGATATTCCATCACAGGCTGTCTTACAAGATGATGGAGACATCCTATTCCTGCAGTTCTCTCCCATGCCCCTGCATCTCACCCCGTCTTGCAGGACCCCCAGCTCCTATTTCTTTCCTGTAACTGGCTGGAGAAGGAGCTGATCCCATTGCAGCTGAGTCTGCACTATGTGTGTGTTGGGTTTTTGGCCCTTTGATGTGTATTCACAGACTGGCCAGATGGCAGGCCCAGCAGAACAGATTACTATCAAGTTCACATTACAGCTTCTTCTAAGTGGTGGAAATTGGTGAGCAGCTTCAAAGCTATCGGGGAGGAAAGACAGATGGGCAGAGAAATAGATATAGGTGGCTCATCCTTCTCAAGAAATGAGAATAAACCCAGAACGATTTGGAAAAAAAGAAAAGTTTTTTATGGCTTGGTTTAATCTTGTTAAGCTGTTCGTTCTCCCAGTGACCCAGTGGCTATCTGAGAGGGCCAAATGTTGGGAACAAATCTGTGCTGCCCCGGTAGGCAGAAGCAACAGCTCTCAAAATGGAGAGCAATGTCCCATTGGGTTGTAAGCTCAGGAGGAATACAAAATCTTCCCCAGGGGAAGCAGAGAAGGCCCCAGATCTCTCCGGCTGTGGGGAGGGTGGAAGCTGCCTGGGCACACACCTCTGATGGGCGCACGACTGAATGAGCAGCTCTTCCAACTACTCTGCCCCAATGCACTGAACCGATTTGTCCCCTCACCGCCCCAGGTAGACATGCAACAGCACAGAGGAAAGACCATCCCGTGTACGTGCTGGTGGTGGAGTCCAGGCAGGGAAAGAGGAGGAAAGCCCAATCTAAGCAGTCTGAGAACCTCTGGAACACAATTCTCTAACATGTCCCGTGGAGGTGACCTTACCGAGAGCCTTAATAGGACTGGGACACATTATTTGCCTCGATCTTCTAAGAGTCCAAGAGAAGTGTCCTCAAGAGGGTCAGCTTCTTACGGGGAACACCTGACTGTATTGTATGTGATCCCCAGATGAAACCAGCCAAACCTGAAGTCCTAAGTCCTACCCTGCATCAGAAATGAGGATGGCAGTGCATGACTGTGTTTCACAAAATTAATTTGCTGCCTTTTGACCACTGTCATTTAAGGTAGTGTGAGAAACATATTGTCTTCCCAAGCTGGACCCACAGGAGGACTACCCAGAAGGCTATTGCAGCTGATGGCCTCAGTTCTTGCTCCATCATGGCTGTAAGAGTTCGGGGCTGTGTTCTTAAGCCGTTGCTCAAGCACGCTTGATGTAGTAGTTTTCCTATGGTTGTATCTTCCAAGGGAGCATGGTTTAACAACATCTGGTAACGCTCAGGGGAGGGAATTGATGCCAACAGGCAGTCTAGTCAATGCAAAACATTTGCCATGCTGGTATTTACTGCAACTTGGTGTGGCTGGAAGAGAAGCTACAGGAAAAAATTACTATCAGTAATGCTCCAGAGTGGAAGGTTCAGGATTTGTGAGGCAGGAGGTAATGTGTGATGGCTGCAGACCAGACCAATGGAGGGAGTGGCGAAATGTGGCGGAGGGATGAGTGTCGTGGAGGGATGAGTGTCATGGAGGCTGGCATTGTGCTGACTCAGCAGTATTTTTCAGTCTTAAAAGTTGTTTTGGATGAGACCTTCAGCTCTGCTGCTGGGCTGTCACCCACCGAGTTTGCAGGCAGTAGATTCAGCATGCCTGGTGAGCCCACAGAAATCGCTGCGGTGGGGGTAGTTTCTGAGACTGAGGCAGTTGTCTGTACCCAACTCGTGATATGGACAGGTCAGGGCTGGCCTCCTGCCTGCAAGAAGACAGACTTTGGCTGTGCCTTCAACTGCCGGTCAGCAGATCAGAGAGAGAAACCATTTCTCCTCCTCATTTCCTTGCTGGACACTGCCCGCGCGTATGTGTGTGCCTGCCTGTCCAGTCGGAGCTGCTTTTGAAGCTGTTTTCCCTGAACATCTTGAAAGTTTAGTTCCAAGATCAACCAGAAAAGACATCTGTGCTTGTGGCGGGGAGAGTAAAGCGAGGGAAGCCTGCTGTGTCCCTGCTGCCCAGAACAGGAGATCTTCTGCAGCTCTTGATACAATGCAAAGCGATGAATGTAATTTCCAAGGTGGCATGGCCTTACCTCTGCAGTCAGGATGTGGAAGCAGTCATAACAGACCAGGGGTGAGCCACGGTGAGAGGCTGTGCCGACCTTGTAAAGGAATTTTGGATTTTAGATTGCACCTGGGGGTTGGCACATCCTTCCTTCTCTCACACGATGTCCATGTCTTCGCAACACGGGATGATATCATCCCATAGTGCTGTGTGTTCCTGTAGGGAGCCGTGTGCCACGCTTTGACCTGACGTTAGAGACTGTCTTTTGAGCATGGAAGGGGAGGATGTCTTTGAGGATGGAAGGAGAAGCTATGCAAAACTGAGATTATTCAGTTGATATGCTGCAGTGAGATCAGCTGACAAGGGAATGAAAGAAAAAGGGGGTCCTGGAAATGTTCGGGGAGAAAGGCAGCAGGATTCAGGGAGAGCCCAGACATGTCAGAGGGAGAAGAGGGAACAGTCAGTGGTGCTCGTATGCCAGGAGGCTGGCATAGTATCATGGCAGCTTTCATCCAGGTACAGCAGGATCCATGATGTGCTCTCAGCTTCCTTACAGGAGAATGCCTTTGTCCTGGTAAATGAGTTGCTACCAGTTAGTTAGATAAAGTATCTCCCTGATCCCTACTGAAGCCTCTTTCATCTGCACCGCAAAGGCCACGTTGTTTCTTCTCCCTACTGAAACCACGAGCACCAAATCCAGCGGAGAGCCAGCCTGTTCTTTGTGGCAGCTTCTCTGACGTAGATAAACCTCTAAAATGAGTGTGTGACATCAGGAAGATGTTTTAATCTGAATTATGCTTGCCCATCTGAGTAACAGGTGTCGTTATCCTCTTTTCATTATCTCATGGCCAGGACTGCTGCCAGCATGAGTAAGAGAGGTTTGAGTCACGGGGATGGAGTAGTTCATTTCTTTCCGGAGGCTGTTGTCAGAGATGACCAGGCCCAAATGTCCATCACGGGGATGAATGATGTGTAGATGAATGAGGGGAGAAACCTACTCCTGAGAGAAATAAAGCGTCCCTCATGAATAACGCAGAGTGTTGCTTTGAGATTCAAGACATCTAAAACCTGTTGTACAATGAATGTGAATGTGAATGAGGCTTAGCCGCTCTGCAGCTACACACTGGCCTGAACGCGGACTATAAATAACTTACCACTGCCACATTTCATTTTTATTTTTTAACACTGACCGTGTATTTGGCCTGGTACCAATGCACATCTAGAGACAAACCTCTCCCAATCTCTGACAGAGCCCAGTGTAGAAAAACACCCCTTGCTTTGCACCACACGGGCTCCATCTATGCTACTAAGTAGAGCAGGACCTGTGTTTTGTAAGACATGCAGGCCAGCAGAGTTGGCATGGAGAATGCTAGCAGCAGCTAAACACACGTTCTGCCCCAGAGTGGTGCTTAGCTGCAGCGATCCCTAGCCAGTGTTAGCCTCCATGGGTGGACCAGGCATGGACATTGCGTGGGACAGTGCTGGATGGTGCAGGGTAGAGCCATGTTGGGAACTGTGCTAATGATTTAACAGTGTGGACAGTCATGGGTTGGTGGTGGAATCCATCCCTTGTCCCAGTTCAGTTTGCTAGAGTCAATATCGCCTTGCAGTCTTGGAGGTGGTCACTCTGTAGGTGTAACACACTGAAAGTATGCAGGATTTTTTCCCATCAAGTTTTGGTTTTGTTATGGATTTACTTATTCTGGGCAGTCTGCATCATTGCCATAGTATGAAATTGTTTATTGAGACCCTTTTTGCCCCAGAAGCAGTGTGATTCAAGAGAATTCACGTTGGAGGACAAAGCAGACTTCATGGGCCTGTCTCTACCCTGCAGCTGAGCGTGGTGCAAAGATCACTGATGTAGATCTAAGCAAGCTGGTCTGTCCACATGAGGCTGTACAGTGCCAGAGATACTTGCTTAGGGCCTGAATGCAGACATGGCATTTTTGTTGATAAAATGTCTATAAAATCATGAGTGACACAAAGAAGGGGAGTAGGGAATGATTGTTCCTGGTCTCTTCCATAGAGGACGTGGGGACATCAGATGGTAGTAATGGGAGAGACATTCAAAATAAAGACGTTACAGTGATTTTTTTTCAAAGAACACACGGTTGATCTATGGACCTTCTTGCCACAGGATGTTGCAGGTGCTAAAAGTTTATACACGTTCAAGGGACAATGCCCAAGCTCATGGAAGAGAAATGCACTGTGTGTTACTAAAACCAGTGAAACCGTATCTGGCTTAGGAAATCCCTGAGCTCCAAATGATGAAGATGGGTACATGAATACTCAGGGGAAATGTCACATACAATTATACCATTCCTATACTCTTCCCCAGCCGTCTGCTTGTGTTTGCTGTTGGATTCAGGGTGGCTGTGCACTGTGTTCCACTGCACGCCATGGTTGTGGCCTGGTACCCTAGCACAATGTCCCCTTAGAAGCCAGAGGAAGCTATTGGTGGTGTCCTCCTGAATGGGCCTCACATAGCTTGTAATGAGGAGTTTCTCTCTGTGTCTCATCTGAAACGCACCATGGAAAAATGAGTTTTGAAGAAGGCTGAGGGGGTTTTCTGCAGACATGAATAGCTACAGTCTGGCAAACAAGAAAATAGTACTCCCTTTTTTTCTAGAATTACTTATAGGTGCACATGGTCTTTGAAAGTTTTCCACTGGAGAACAGACAGGGACTGGAAAAATCAAAGGCAGGGAAGACCTCAACAGAGTACTCATTTGGCGTGAGCCCTTACGGTCTGACTCTGCCTCCCTTGCCCACACCTTCCTGCAGTTCTGCTTGATGTCTGTGGCCCAGCCCTTCTGTAACTGGGAGGAGATGGCTTTTGCGGTGGATCGGTGCTCTGCAGTCCAGAATTGGAATAACACTCTGAGGCATGACATTTCTTCATGCCAAACTATTCTTCTTGGTGCCAGCAGAGATGAGCTCTGTCTTGAAAGCCTAAGCAGCTGGGAGGGATTATAAAAGAGAGCGGGAGTAGTAATGACATCACTTCCAACCAAGGCGAAAGTTATTTAGACTGTCCTTGATCATTCAAATTATAGCTCATTAAATATCAGACAAACCTGCCTGCTGTGGTCATATTGCTGTATTGTGGGACTTCAGCAAACAGGTTAGTACACTAGAGTAGTATAGGTAGTATTTACCTAGGTGTGGTCCAATGTAAAGCTCCATATATATCTTTCTCACTGTTATCTCCACCCCTTGTTAGGGGATGCATTTGCTATATCTAATTTTAAGGTCTTCTGTTTGATCTTTCTCCTTCGTCACAGAAGAGTGAGAAATACCAATGATGTCATGTTTAACCTTTCCATTTCTCTTTAAGCCTTGTGTTTCTTACGGTTCACATGGAGCCGTCTCTTTATACCCTGGTAAAGGGCAGTGGCATTCACGTAGAGGACGTTAGGCTGAATTTTGGTAGCTGAAATGTGCTGCCAAAGCAGTCGCTTCTGCTTCTGCCTCTGCTTGACACAAGTAAAACCCAATTACGTGGCGACTGACCCTGTGCACTGTGGAGGGCTATTTCCCGGCGTTAATGATCCTCTGTGCCCCTCGTCCTCTGGCAATTACTGACCTCCTCATTTTTCCCAGAGGCAGTTTCTGATGTTAAGAAGACAGTCGTTTGTTTTAAATGTGAGATTTACTGAATTTCAGAGGACATGCACTGCTGGAGTTTACTTTTCATGGACTGCTCTCTGTGTGGCTGGGTAGGTTCTGTAATGCTAAAGTAAGGGAGAGTTAAGTCTTTCTTTGGTGTGTTTTGAAACCCCTCATTTTGGAGTGCTAAAGGCAATAAAGGTGCCTATTCCTTAAAGCCATGTTGTACTGGGGAAATATATGACTCTGATCCCCTATACATGAATCTATTTGTAAAGTCTTATTCCAGCTTCATGAGTAAAGTCCTTTCTTTACCCCAGCTTCGTGGTGAAAATACAGTAAAAGACATTTATCTGATATTGTGGAAAGTGAGTATGACGTTGGGCAGAATAGAAATCAGAATTTCTGGATATTCTGTCTGCCTGTGTGAATTGGAGAGAAATTATAGCCTGCCAGTGCCTGTGCTTTCCTATCCGTAAAACAGGGATATGGATACATTCCTATCTTACGGGAGAGCTGCGAGTCCCAAGTTAATTACAAAGTCTGTGACAAATCTTAGAAATTCAATTGTGAGATAGTGTGTAATCATATAATATTAATGTTTTATAATCTCCCTAAACTGTCTCTGTGGATATCTTTAGTGAGAGGGATATAGTGATATCAAAAGAAATCTTTTTTCACCCCAACCATTTTCTTTCGAACCCAAAGTGAAAGCTGTTTCCACCAACTGCCATCTCTGCAACCATCTGGAAAATCACATTTTCTGAAGCTTTCCTTCTCTTTATCAGCTGTAACTAAAGCCATAAAATGGGAAGATGTCCCTGGTTTAATTAACACCCCTGTAGTTCAAAAGCTGATCTTAGTAATGAGAGGCAATTATAGCCTTTATTGAGGGACAGTCAGGTGGAACAAACCCAGCATCAATCTATTGAAGACACTTCCCTTTCCAGGTAATTTGGAAACTGCTTTTTATGATGAACAGGCTACCTGGCCCAATACAACAGGTGAATCTCTTTGTTTTGTAACCTGAAAAGAACTTCCTATTTTGATTTATGTGCTGCTTTTGTAAACTGGTTTTTACATCCCATCCGTCTGCCAACAACTAGCAACTGAGCTAAGGAAATACTTGTTGCTTTTTGGAGGGCATTCTTGCTGGTTTTCTGATTTTATTTTCCTTGTCCACTGTTGCTTTTCATTTTGAAGGTTGCCTGGTGTTCATATTTTTGTTCTAGCAAAACTGCAGACTCTGTGGTGCACCCGCATCCTGAGGGTTATGCAGAGTTCTGGTCTGTGCACCTCAAAAATTGTGTGGTAGAGCTAGAGGAGATCCAAAGAACACCGAAATGATAAAGAGAACATGATTTCTGCTGTATGAGCTAAAAAGTCTGTGGCTCCAGTCCAGACAGGAGAAAACTGAGGGCAGAGATAAAACTGAGTGTCACTGAAGTCATGAAGTTGGTAGATAAGGTAGATGTAGAACTTCAATATTAGAGTTAAGGGGCACTAGCTGAAACAAAGAGATCTGCCTGAGATTATGAATACTTCTTTACACAGCAGATAGTGAACTTCTGGAATCTGTTGCCACAGGAGGTCGAGGAGATGGGCAGTCTCAACAGTTTCAAAAAAAGTATTAGACAGATTCAGAGCAGCAGGTCTGAGTCTAAAGGTGATGAGCAGGGCTGAGGCAGTATGAGGGGAATGATCCTGCCTCAGTAGTATCTCAGGTGCTGTCTGGCCTCCAGCTTCTGATCTGTAAGAGTGTGGGTCTGCTGTATGCCCTGTGCTTCATCTGCCAGCCCTCTATGGGTTCATCTGCTCCCTTTAAGTACTGAAAGGCTGCTCGAAGGTCTCCCCGGAGCCTTCTCTTCTCCAGACTGAACAACCCCAACTCTCTCAGCCTGTCCTTGTAGGATAGGTGCACCAGCCCTCTGATCATCTTCGAGGCCCTCCTCTGGACCTGCTCCAGCAGGTCCGTGTCTTTCCTGTGGCGTGGGCTCCAGAGCTGGATGCAGTACTCCAGGTGGGGTCTCACCAGAGTGGAGTAGAGGGGCAGAATCCCCTCCCTCAACCTGCTGGCCACACTGCTTTGGATGCAGCCCAGGATACAGTTGGCCTTCTGGGCTGCGAGTGCACGTTGTTGGCTCATGCCCAGCTTTTCATCCGCCAGGACCCTGAAGTCCTTCCCGTCAGGGCTGCTCTCAACCATCCATCCCCCAGCCTGTACTGATACCGGGGGTTGTTCTGACCGATGTGCAGGACCTTGCATTTGTCCTTGTTGAACCTCATGAGGTTCACATGAGCTTGTGCAGGTCCCTCTGGATGGCATCCCATCCCTTAGGTGTGTCCATCATACCACTGAGCTTGTTGTCATCTGCAAACTTTCTGAGGGTGCACTCAATCCCGCTGTCTATGTCATTGAAGAAGATATTAAAGAGTACTGGTCCCAGTACAGATCCCTGAGGGACACCACTTGTCACCGATCTCCATCTGGACTTTGAGCCGTTGACCACTCCCCTCTGGATGCGACCATCTAACCAATTCCTCATCCACCAAACAGTCCACCCAACAAATCCATCTCTCTGCAATTTAGAGAGAAGGATGTCCTGGATGTCCTTTTGGAACAGGCTGCCCAGGGAGGTGGTGGAGTCACCATCCCTGGAGGTATTCAAAAGACATTTAGATGTGGCGCTAAGGGATATGATTTAGTGGTGGACTTGGTAGTGCTAGGTTAATGGTTGGACTCGATCTTGGAGGTCTCTTCCAACCAGAACGATTCTATGATTCTATGATTCTGTGTTGAGGGGGACCGTGTCAAAGGCTTTGCAGAAGTCCAGATAGATGACATCCGTAGCTCAATGTCGTACTCATCATTAAGATGCCCGCCTTCAGCTGTTTGCATGTAGTTGTCCACCTGTGCAGTAGGTGTCTAAATTCTTCTGCAGTCAACAGACGTCTAGTCAGTCCTCCCCATTAGGGACCTAATGAATACAGTCAATGGAACAGTCAGTACTGTCATTTCATCTCGCCATAAGGTAGACTTGGGATGGTCAGCTAAATAACTCACTACTGGCTGTTTTCATTAATTCTTTGGTGACTATAATGGGAGCTTGGACACCTAACACACATGTAGATACCAAAATTTAGGTATATTAATCTTGAAGTGAGTTCTGTCCCCAGATTTCTGTTATAATGACTGTAGAGAAATAGGTGTCTGCTGAGAATAACTCATTGACCTGTTTTAGACACGTAGGTGCAGATGAGAGAAACTGCACTTGGGAAGTGCGTATTTCTATTCATTGACTTTAAGGGGAGTCTACGTAGTGGCACCCATGTGGTCAATGCACACCGTGGCCAGGTCAGTCCCAGCCATCCCGTTTTGGCAACTTTGGTACTGGCACTTGGAATCTTAGCTGTAAGAAATGTAGATTTTGAAAGCAGTGTGATGTGAAAAAGTGAAATCATAATTTTAAAACAGACCCCCGCACACACTTACAGTTTGATTTAAAATAAAGGTTTAGCCATGATTTTACTGTCTCTAAACTATGCTGTGAAACACGCTACATCCTCTGTCCTGGATTAGTTTAACATCCTGACAAAATTACCTTTGACAGACTAGCTGGAAAAGCTGTAAAACTATAAAAGAAGCTGGTAAGTTGCTTATTCTTCAATAATTAAAGATAGAGCAGGCATTAAGCCCCTAAAGTCCTATGGTGTTCCAGCAGTGAGTGGCTTTCAGAGCGTGTCTAGAAAGGTTTGTTTAGTATGGAAGAGTTTGGAAAGGAATTTCTTTGGTTGGTGGGTCTGTGGATGTTGTTAACTCCATGATGCCAGCAGACACGGAAGTTGGATGCTGTCAGTGTACTCTGGTTTTGGGACAGGGCAACATCAACGCCTCTCAAAAATACCATGGACAAGTCCACCTGTTTCCAAAGTTTCCACTATTGCCTGTGATAAAGGATGGACCTGAAATTTCTTTAGCAAATGAATGCAATATAATCTTGTTTAGGAGACTGCACAGTTATTTGAGATGATAGGATGGATTGCCCATTCTTTCGTCTTTCCCACTCCTGTGTGTACAACTTTGTTGTTCTATGTCTTACTTGCTTTGGATCCAGGACATAGGCGAGGAAGATCCTGTGACTGCAATGTTCCTGTAGCTTTGGATCTGGCTGCGGCATCAGAGTCTCTGCGATTCACGTGGCTTGTGTGAAAGGGGGAGCTGTGGTCATCACCTGCCTTGCTAACTGTCCTGTCTTTTCATTCCCCCTCCCAGGTTACGGACATGCTGCCCCAGGGACGGACGCGGGGAAGGCCTTTTGCATGTTCTACGCGGTCCTGGGGATCCCACTGACACTCGTCATGTTCCAGAGCTTGGGCGAGCGCATGAACACCTTCGTCAAGTACCTCTTGAAACGCATCAAAAAGTGCTGTGGGATGAGGAGCACCGAGGTCTCCATGGAAAACATGGTCACTGTGGGTTTCTTCTCCTGCATGGGAACACTCTGCATTGGAGCAGCAGCCTTTTCCCAGTACGAGGAATGGAGCTTTTTCCATGCTTACTATTACTGCTTTATAACATTGACTACGATAGGGTTTGGAGACTATGTGGCCCTGCAGACCAAAGGGGCCCTTCAAAAGAAGCCTCTCTACGTGGCTTTTAGCTTTATGTACATTCTAGTGGGGTTGACAGTCATTGGGGCATTTCTAAATCTGGTTGTTCTCAGGTTCTTAACCATGAACAGCGAGGACGAGAGGCGGGATGCCGAGGAACGGGCGTCCCTGGCAGGGAACCGCAACAGCATGATTATCCACATCCAAGAGGACTCCCAGCATGGTCGGCCACGGTACAAGGCCGAAGTAACAGACCTTCAGTCAGTTTGTTCCTGCATGTGTTACAGGTCCCACGAGTACACCAGCCGGGTGGTGTCCCACCAAAATTCGTTCAGCTCGAAGCTGAACCCCCAGTACTTTCACTCCATCTCTTACAAGATAGAGGAGATCTCGCCAAGCACATTAAAAAACAGCCTTTTCCCATCTCCTGTCAGCTCCATCTCACCTGGGTTGCACAGCTTTACAGATAACCACAGGCTGATGAAAAGGCGAAAGTCCATTTAAAGGGATTTGTCTTCTTTTGCTTTCCTTGTTTTCCCCCAGTTCTGCTCCGTTGTTTCGGGTTTTTTGTTCCTTGAGTGAGACGGAGCGAGGCCAAAGGGAGTAGAGAAAGCCAGTCCTCCTCTGAGACTCAGCTCTTGAGCATGAAGCATGGATTATTGCCGTTCCAGCAAAGTATGCCTTACATTACCCCCTCGGTGGATGTCAGAGAGGATTCGAGGTGACGTGAAGTGGGTACCAAATCCAAAGTTGCACACACAGCTGGGAGCCTTCATGTGCCGCCGGCACTCCTGACCTAATAAACTCTTTTCCTCACGAGCAGGTTGCAGCGTGCGTGCGTGCTTGCGTGCGTGTTGGGTGCGTGTGCGTGTGCGCGTGCAATTCCACAACCAGTGCCATGTGACAAAAATTAAAGCATCAGGTATTGTTTTCTTTTTTTTTTTTTTTTTTTCCCTTGAAGCAATTGCGTTCCAGCCTGCTTTTAACTTTTTTGCTTCCAAAAAGAACGGGGAGGGTGGGAGGGCAGCCAATTTGTTTCCTTTTTTTGCCAAGACAAGCATGCGCCATAAGCAGCCAATATACCAGGTGTATCATGATAAATTTTTTAATGCTAGATTTTAGATTGTATTAACATTAAAAAAAGGCAGGAAAAGATGGATCATTTTAGCTTGCCAGTTCAAAATTAAAAAAAAAAAAAATAAAATAAAGCATGCACTTTGTAAAACTGGTATGCATAATAAAAACACAAGAAAAACTAGCAATGGAATTAATAATCAAAAGCAAATAATCCTATTGATTTAACTATATTTACTTTTATCATTTTCAACTGTTCCAACAATTTGCAAGTGGAATTTTTAAGAGAAATTGGGAGAATTGTTGGAACTAAAGAGCGTATTTTGTTATTTTTATTTTATTTATAAAATTATTATTATTATTATTATTATTATTATTATTATTATTATTATTTTGTGCAGCAATTACCTGCATGAATAGGAATTATATTTTTGGAATGCTTGGATTAGGATGGGTATAAATAGGCGGATGTATATTTTTTCTTATATAATAGTGACAGAGCATTCCTTGTTTTAAATAAAAAAATAAAGATGATTGTCTCTAAATGCTTTTGATTTGTAAATAATGGAAAGCCTTTGTTGGTCTCAGGAAGAATTCAAGGGACAGTATCTTGTGTTTGGCTCACTGGGAACTTGTGAGATCAGACGTGATATTGCTTTTTTGCTCGGCGGAAAGGCAAACTGCGTTTAGCAGTGGTGGGCAAAAGCAGTTTTACTCCAGTGTTTGGAGGGTAACGTTGGGAGCGATTGCGCTGGCAAGTTGTAGCGGAGGATGGCGAGACCATGTCGTAGAGTTGTTCCTTGGAGATTGTCCATCTCTCGGTTGTTCATCCGGACCAAACAGACTTTGCAGAACCAAATTAGAGGCCTAATCCAGCTCCCTTTTAAGACAATAGGAATTTGCGATGATTACACGGGATTTAGTGCTTTGGGAGATTTATCTTTGATTTGACAGGGGTAGGACTGGGAGTTTTGTAAACCTGCACCTTTGTCTCTGATTTAATCCTATCTTTTAAATCGCCTTCCGTGTTAAGTCGCCATACAAACCCCATCTTTTTTTGGCACTAATCACCGCCTGCTGATTCAGCCATTTTGTGCTCTCCGTGTAAAAGCAATAATCCTTTTTTTTTTTTTTTTTTCCTTAAACTAGATGGTGTGTTTTTGTACGAGCCCCAGCTCTGAGCTCTGTGTGCTGATGGATGTTGATATCCTTTCAAAGAGGCATCTATAGAGAGCATTGATAGGGAGAAATAAGGAATGTCATTCCTCCTCTGTTCTCTTCTCCCTGGCTTTAAATTATTAGCTATATCAAATACGTTCATGTTCTCCTAATTTCCATACCTATGTTTCAAGAAGTAGCTGAAAAGCAAGTATCCATGACTTTGACTCCCCTATGCAGCTTCCTTTGGGATTATAAATTGCTGTGGCGTGAAAACCTCCATTAGGGTTAGTGAAGAAGTAACTTGGGATTCTTAATGAGGATGGATGAGGATGGACTTTTTCTGCCTAAGGTGTGGGGATGGCATCCTTCAGCACAGCAGGGGAGCGTGCTGGGTGCATTCACGCGCTGCCGCTGGTACCACATCCTACGGCAAATGCTGATGGCAGAATTACTGCAGGACGCGTACCTAGAAAAGCAGTTTCAGGATGTGTTAGACCACCTCAGCGAGTGCCGCCTAGAAGCTGGTTTCCGCGAGGGTGGCCCTTAGGGTTCGCAGTGCTGTCCAAATTCGCTTCGTAGTCTTTGCTTGTGGCATCCCAGAAGTGCAAGTAAATGTAGGTTTCTTTTCCTGCTAAGGAGATAAGGAGAAGAATGCCTGGAATATACACATCTGTATTGTATACGACCGCTGGATGTATTTGACTACTGGAGAAAAGTAGGAAAAGTTGAACTCCAGTGAAATTCTCTCTACGTAGCAAAGGAGGACTTTTGTAACAGGTCTTCTAACAAAAAAATTAAACAGTTTAGTGAAAAAAAGTTCCATCATGTAAAATATTGGTTAGCTTTTTCCTTTTTTTTCTTTAAGAAAAGAGGAAAATTCTATTTCTGCTGCATGTAAAAATAATCTTTAAATGTCCTACAAATCATGTTGAACTCCAGAAGTTCAAAGCTGTTACATAACCTAGCTGATTTGTTACTAAATCTTCCCTCTGGAACTGTAAATGAAGAATAAATTTTAATACATGGGGTGTTTAACCAGGGGAGCAACTTACCTCGGCATGTGTTGGACTCGATGATCTTGGAGGTCTCTTCCAACCAAAACGATTCTATGATTCTATGATTCTATATGTCATGGGTTATCAGCCACTTACAGTCTTTGCATTAAAACTCCATGGCTTTATAAAAGCTCTGCTTTAGCTTGGTCGAAGTTTATGGACGTGGTTGAAGAAATCTCTGTGTGTTGATATGAAGGAGCCAGAGTAGATGTCCGTAGTGATACTTTTAAGTCTAAAAGCTGTAATAACTGTATGTGGGAAGGTGTTTTGCTAAAATGTATCTGCATTCCTTAGGATTTGAAAATCTGTTTATTTATTTTTATTTTCTACCTGAATAACCCGCAATTCTGTCCAGTCTATATTTTTCTTACACACCAGATTTTAAAGTGGCAAGACATTTCCTTTGCAAGACTGCACGCATTCGGGCGTTTGCGTGAGCGCTTGCAGGACTTTGCTTTGTGAGCAGCCACAAATACAAGAACTCTCATGCGCACACATCAGTACACGAGGCAAAATATGCCTCTCCCTTCCGTTGTTTTTGTGGTTCTTGATTGATGTGTGAATAATGACTTGGGCTGTCTGGAACTGGAACGGAAAGTATTGTGAAAGGGAAGCTTTTGTCCAAGGTTAATCTCAGCTTTTCAGTTACACATGAAAAATCAGTGAAAGGTGAGCTGATTTTTCTCTGCTCTATCTCCGGCTTCTTACTGCCCTACATGAATACCAGTTTTCTTCCCACAGCACTGCTTTTCACATTATTTTCTCTGCTACAATATTAGTTTTGTTCCACGGAAGACATTATTTCTTTCAGAACAACCTCTCTTGCTCGCTACTCGCTCTTTTGAAATTCAGCTAGAAGCGGGTAGTAGTGGTGCTGCGTATGACAAGACATCCTGATATCCAAAATACCTAACCCGTGTTTCCGTAGCACACACACGTCTGCTATCACTTTGTGATGCACTCTCATTCCCCAGAGTCTCATTTCCCCTACTCTTCCCTATTATTAAGCATTAGAAATAATAATAATAAATCAGATTAGTCTATTTATGTCACACTAATGTGCTCTTCATCAAAACAACACAAATTTAGCTCCCTGCTGTTGACTTTGATTATATAACAACCCTATTATCCTATCATATTTCATATTATCATCAAAGGGAAAAATCAGTTTGATCAGTGAAGCACCAAAATAGCTTTGACTGAGCATGCTGTGATATGGAAACGAAAGAGGAAACTTAATAGAACAATGCAGGCACAAGTCTCTGTTGGTCTTCATTACTGCGTAAGGACGATCCTGACTGATCTAACGGGCTGCTTTGCCAGGACTTTGTACGTATATATGCTTTACAGGGATGACTGTAATGGGACAGCTTTAGAAGGGGTGTTTAGATGTTACTTCAAGGGTCTGAAACAGCTTCTTGGTTGTTAATGAATGGAGAAGATGTACAGTGGCCTTCATCAATAGACTTCTGTTTGGACTCCCCTGTAACAGCTCATTAGGACAAAATCAGCAACGTTAAAAAAAAAAAAGGAAAAGGGAGAAATGACCAAGTTAATCTACTGTATTGTAGGTTGTCTCATTAGTTTCCTAATGCTTCGATTGAAGAACTGCCAGGGCAGTAATCAAGATTATTGCGATTCAAACCTAAGCAAGGTAATTTCTTGTTGTCTCTGACAGATTTGAAAGCTTTTGTTATGGGAAGAGGCATCATTTGTTGCTAAAAGCTTAAAAAAAAGCAGTCAGTGAAACCAAGATGGAGAATGAAAATGTTCCAGAACGATTCGGTGTGTGCAGACTAGAGGGCAGGGCCTTGGGTGGAAGTAGCTTTCAGTTGAAGTTTATGTCCTCATTTGGCTTTATGTAATATTCCTGTTAATATTAGGATCTAATTAAGACAGTCATTTAAAATCTTTATGAGGAAGCCAGACCAGAGAGATGTGTTGGAGTGTGTCCATTACACTAATGTTATGGACTTTTTAATGCATATTTCAACAAGACGCTATTATTGACTGGAATATTGCACAAATTACTATGAGAATCACACCACCACTACTTTCATCAACTAGAGGCGCGTAACACTCACAGAACTGAAAAAGAAATATTGCCCTTCTGACCAGCCTGCCTGTCATCTAACTTGAATATCAAACTTTATTTTGGGAACTTCAGCAAGATAAAGCGTATGAAAAGGATTAGCCATCATAACGATACACCAAAATCAAACCAAATAGAATAATGACACTGGACGCGGAGAAATTGATTACAGATGGAAGGCACTGTAGGGCTCTTATGCTAGTTAATCTGAGCTCAGAGGCTGACTTAAAACCATGAAAACTGATGGTACCCTTTGCCAAAATATAGTTTGCAATTATTTAAGATGTAGTCAATTAACATGGCAGAGGAGCTTTCACCCAAAAAAGCGGTAGGAAGGCAAAAAGAAAGATGGAAAGAAAGAAATTGTTCTCAACAGCAGAGGTAGTTATGTTATTTCCAGTTGAAATCACAGGGAGGTGATACTGAAGACTGTTGTGCTTTGATCTGGGTAGAATCAGTCTGGGAGACTGACTGTCCTCTGCTCAGTCAAGGTCTACGCCACGGTGTTTCACTGATTACTGCTGATAAGGAGAGCCATGGAGTTCTTGATGCTCCGGTCAGGTTTTTGCTGCTGTCTTCATTGAAAGCAGGATTTTATTCAGCCAGCCCATCCTGAGCAGTGCTGGTCCCTGTCATAAATCACGTTGTCATGCTCTTTCCTTCACTGGTGCTCCTAAGGGCAAGGGCTCAGTAGGATGTAAGCAACCTCTTTCCTTCTCTAAAGCCTGGAGTGGCAGGACCTTCCTCTGAAGCCAATGGACACTTTACTAAAGCTAAACCTGTTCAGACTGGCCCTCAGTCTTTCATTTAATTGGAAATTGTTCCGTGCTTGTTACTCTTATTTTTTTCTTTCCCCCAAAGAGGCTTCTCCAAAGCCCCTGACTGATTCTCAGTCAAACCGTGTTGTCCTTTGCACAGACTTCCAAGTCATGTACATGTACATATCAGTATTCCTTTGGGGGAGAATTCCAACATAAAGCTTCAAATTGAGGAGCTTTCAGCATTTGTGTCCCCGTTACACTGGGAGCTCCATAAAGTTTCTCCTTGTGTGCGCTGGAGAACGCAGACATGGGAAACGCGCGATGGCTGGGTTTGCATGTAGCCCGTGTGGATGTTGCAGCTGCTGAGCTGGCTCTTGCTGGACTGTTTTCTGAAGTTGGTGGGTTTATATTGCTGGGAATTGGTAAGCTACAGGGAAATCAAAAAGCTGTAAGGCTATTTTTTTTCTCACGCAGATTTCCAATATGGTGCCCTAACGGATTTGGGTGCAAGGCAATGAGTCCTGATTTATACTCCTTTACTGAAACTGGAATGTGAGCCTTTTTCTATTTACTGCTGGATGTTATATCAGTGTCTCCAACTAGTGCTTACTGTGAACAAACTTTCCTAAGCCTAATGGAGAGCAGAAAGACGTAAAGCCAACAGTCAACCTGTATAATTTATGCTTTATGGAATCCAGTCATCCAAAGCTGCCTGCTAATTTTAGGCTGGAAATACTATCCCTGGAGCCTTCAGCCTTTATTTGTCTCTCCTTCTGTGAATATTGTAATTAATAAACATGCCAAAGCCCTCCCTCACCTTGCTTTCCAACCATGTAAGGAGTGCTGCCATACCTGAACACCCACAACAGATTGGGAAGGGAAAAAAAAAAAAGAAAAAGGGGGAAAAAAAAGATTAATGCTGTAATTTTATTAGTAATTAATATTCACAGTTCCAAGCTGTGTTGTCTTTTAGTTCACTTCGAGAAACGCAGAGCAAACAACAGCATGATAACATTTATCATAGCTGGCTAATTCACAAGTGGAGCTAGCAAATATAATAATTGAAACTGTGCTCTGTAATGCATCTTCCTCATGCAGGAGCTCTGATACCCCTAGCCCGGCTTTGATTCACTGTTTGCCTGCTCTGTGGAACAGCTTGCCGTGATTGCGGTATCCAGCGCGCTGCACTCGAGGCTAGAAGAGAGATCCATTGCACAGGCAGCGGCCCTCCGGCTTTCTCCGTATGCCCTCCCCCCTTTCCTACCCAGACATCAACTCATTAGCTTGCCATTTCGTAGACGTATGTTCAGACCCAAGATCACCACATTCTGTACTTCCCCCCCCCCCATCTATTAATGAAAAGCATTATGCTGCAGAACTGCACCCTGGGGAAGGAAATGTTCCACTCTAATTACGACTGACAAAAGAAATCTACAGATTGATTAAAAACAATATGCAAGGAATCAAGTAGGAAATGTGAAGTGCATAAACCTGCACGGATCCACTTCTTCCCTGGCCGGGATACAATGCCTTGGCCTGCGAGGAGAATTTGGGAGCATGTTAGTTTGGGAGAAGGCCATCAGGAGAAAGGGCAGCACAAATGACATGAGCAGGCAAAGAGACACAGTGGTCTGTAGATCATTGGTAAGGTCTATGGCATGGTTTCGAATTAAGGAAGAGCCATGGGTCTTCTGGGTTGAGTCTATTTGCCAGCATCCTCCTAAGCAGGAGTGGCAGGAGGTGTGGGAAGGATGGACCACAGCTGGTTCATGGTGGAGTGGATTGTCATTGGTGAGACCACACTATCGATGTTGGTGACAAGCAGGGAAAAACATGTCTTCTAGGGCACCTTCCCTCTGCTATTCCTTGGAAGAGATCAGCAAATCTGTACTGTGGCTCAGAAAGATGTGGATTGTGGTATCCTTGCCCATTTTTGATAGCATCTCCCCAGAGCTGTGCCATAGAAATGTGTGTGAAATGATAAGCTTCTCCAGCTGGGTTCGGGAGGTCACAACATAGCAAAGAAACCTCTTTGTATTGACTGTGTTTGAACAGTTTCTTCATGTCCAAATATAATCAAAATTGACCTTTAGAGAAATAACATCAATTCATTATTGCTGTCTCTCTCTATAGCATGGGTATGCAGCTCCTTAATCATAATTATTGTTAAGAGGCTAATTAATCTGATAACAGTATTTAATTAGATTAACTGAAGTAGAGTGTGTAAATGATTTTGGCCTCCCAGAGCCTGAAATCGCAAGCCTACAAAATGATTTCCAAAAAGGCTTGTTTGGTAATATCACTGCTGACATGGGGGTGGTGCCACGGCTGTCCTATTGACAACCATCATCTTGGCACGTTGACTGGAGCTGGTCGTGGGAGTACCTGGGGAAAGGATTTTAGCTCAGATCCAATATATGCCAATATTCTGGTACCCATTTGGTGCAATGGCCAAAGTGTCTCGGCTGTGCTGTCTGGGATAGACTATGCTTCTAGGAGGAGGAGTTGCTGGATACACGTCCAAACATGTCTGGACCACCTGGGGAACAGAGAAGGTACAATTGAGTTTCTGTGTCACAAGCTGGAATGATAAGGACACTGATGCTATGGAACATCCTTCTCCCAGTCCCTCTCTGAGCAAGGGTAAGAAAGGTAGAGCAACAGAGTGGATTTCTGCCTGGCCTCTGGCTGAGGGTGAGGGAGGACGGGGTTGATGTCTAACTTGCACACTGGGCAAGAGCTCGGGGCAGCATTCTCCCTAGGAACCGAGACTAGAGTCAGGGCCATCTGCATTTCTTTAGTAAAATATGAGTAACACTGCTTATCCCATTCGTAGGTAAGTTGCAAAGATTTACAAGCAAGTGTCCATTCAGGGCCATGAAAGTAGTGTGTGGTGGGTCTCATTGCTAGGTGTTCCACTTAGAAAAATGAGTTGCAGAACTATAGAACAGGGGGGGAAAAGCAGCCTTCAGTCTGGCCTTTGAAAAAGAGGAGTAAGATTAACACTTACTCCCCTCCCCCCCCCCCCCTTATTTTCTTATTTGAGCTTGGATTCCAATAAATTACTCAGGGGAGTCACTGGAATAGGTATGATGTGACTTCTCTTGAGGCACTGCATCTGTTAGAGGAACTGAAAACAGATCTTGAAGTCACCAAGAAGTCAGAGTTTCTCTTGCATTGGTGACAGAGCCTTCAGATAGCTCCATGGCCATTTATTCCAATGTTTCCTTTAAAGGACCTACTACATTTCTCTGATCTCTCTGCTGTGAAGCTGTTCTTCTAAGATCCTGTTCTGAATGGTGATGTGGGTCAATCAGAGTTTCTTGTTCAGCACACAGCGATGGGCACATCTCATTTTCTTCTTCGTGCCAGTCATCCAAATGGGTCTGTGGCGCAGCTCTCAGCTATTCATTGTGGTTGTGGCCACCAGAACCTGGCCAAATTCTTC
Source organism: Phoenicopterus ruber ruber (assembly GCA_009819775.1). Lineage (NCBI taxonomy): Eukaryota > Metazoa > Chordata > Aves > Phoenicopteriformes > Phoenicopteridae > Phoenicopterus > Phoenicopterus ruber. Next base: position 165,176,744 of record CM020216.1, on the reverse strand, counting down.
TGGTTGCTCTGGCAGCTGTCGCTTTGCCAAAAGATTGGCTAAGTGTAACACAGGAGCAGAGACATATATGTGAGAACCTTTTAGCAATGGTCAGTTAGTTGTCGTGGTTTTTTTTATCTTCACTGTACATTCCTTTCATGTTCTTCAGCATCTAAGCCCTAGTTGCTCTATGGTGACTTCTCTTTCCATGTGACATGTCTTTTCGTTGTAGAATTCCTTTCTGTCACACACATTTCCCAGAAAAAAGGGGTGCCATATTGCTCCATTTTAGCGTATCTTTTCCATTCCTGACATGGAGAGGTACTGCAGTCAGAGGCAGTGGTAGGAAATTCCTCTTCATCATTGGTACTGTGCCCTTTTTATTCTCCTGGGAAGATTGGTACAGCAGAGTGGTTGGTCACCACCAACCAACACGACTGGTATGCTCAACACAATTCCCTCATCTCCTCGTGCCAGTTTACCTCCATTTCGACTGCTCAGCTGCATTTACATTGTGGCAGATACTTTCTGTGTAAGTTCTCAGTGCAGAAATATTATTCAGCTATTGGAGGACAAGCGTACTACCTGCATAACAAGAGAGGGATCCAAGTGTCCGGGTTACAACAGGTTTAAGACTCTGTTACTCTAGCGGTTGGCTTTATTAAGTCATTTCCTGGGTGCCACTCTGGGCACCGCTCTTTTGGACTTTAACATTAACAAATTTGGTTAATCCACACAAAGTTAGTTTGGGTGTAAGTACTGTTGGGTTCAACCCTGTGTGAAAAAAGGGAGTAGTATATGCTCCAGAAAGAGTCCTGTCTACTACGAACCTTTTTAACAACTAGCTAATAAGCAGAAATTATGAGAGACTGGCTCATTCTTTAGAATGCAAATCTAATCTGTATTTCTTTTACAGAATGTAAATTTCCTATAATATGCTATACAACCAATAATCCATCTGTTCCTTTTTTGCAAGGTCAGGAGTGAACTGTGGAAGAAAACAATGTTTTCTTTTTCCTCTTCCCTTGACTTGTTAAGATTTGTGTGGCTGTTGGTTGCCATTGAGGAGGATTGACTAAAACTTTCGATGCTAGTGATAAGACGGCAAAGGAAATTATTTGGAGCTGGATAGGTCAATGGGGAATGGGAGGGGGGCTTAAAAGTTGTTTCCAGTAGGCCAAAAGAATGTGGATACTGTCTCTTCAAGGTGCAATTTCTTACTTCAACAAACTGTTCATCTATGAGAAACAGGGATAAAAGTGTTCGGTTTGGGACCTAAGGAGTTTATATGGAAATTCTTGGATTTCTTCCAAACACACATACATGTTGAAATTAAATTGTGATTCCTACTTTGGAGACTGAGCCTTCCTGCTCAGAGAGAAGCGTGCGTGTATGTGTGTGTTTGTGAGTGCGTGTTGATGCTACGTCTCTTTTGGATCTCTTGACACTTTTTGGTGCATTTTTGTACTTCTTTGAATGTGCATATGCGGACTTACCGATGGTGTATTGACGGCATTCTAAAGGCCCTCAATGGCCTGAGATAGAGCAAAACTCTCTAAATTTCTGCCCTGGTTGATACATTTTCTGTGCAGCACACAGAGCATTAGGAACACGGTCATCTAGAAAGAGGAGCTGCTTGGCTGTGGAGACTGCACTGGGAATTTACCTCCTGGAAGCTTTTTCTCTGCTCGTTTCCGACCTCTAACTTCAACATAGTTGTTGAGCTGGTCCTAGCAAAGGAGAAAGAGCAGGTCACAAGCATCAAGATGCGATTTGTTAAACCAGTGATAACTTGATTACAAAGAACCAAATTAAAGACTCTTTTGTGTTTTCATTTCTTTTTCTGGCCTTCTCCGTAATGGGAGAGGATGCCTTCACACATGGCCTTAGAATGCCGTACTGGAGTTAGAATGCAACAACAGTCAAATGAAAATAAGATGTATTGCAGCTTACATAAAGAATGAAAACTGTATCACACAAATGTTTACAAGTCCAAGTAGACAGCGAACCCCTGTACAATATGTAATTTATGCAAGGGATTGCATCTTTCTTTTGTAATGAATGCACTAAGCAACCCTGTATATATTTTACAATGTCTTTACAGAGAAAAAAAAAAAGAATCATTTACTGTAGTGTTGTAAAATAATGCACTTTTCTAATTTTTTCATTAAAAATCCTATGGCACGTTTTCAAATGTATATTGTTTCTTTTATATTGAATGTGGAAATGTTAACTTCCTGTAAAATTGCACTACAGAAGTAAAATCCACTGATGGAACTTATTTTGTTAAAGAAAAGTCCCTTGACAACCAACAGATGTTTATGATTATACCATATGTATGTGTGTGCATATATGTGTATATAGTGTATATGTAGTGTATATATATGTATATGCACACACACACATATATCTAGTGATATGTGTATATATATAAAATGATATAGGTCCAGATTTATATATGATTGTATTAATATAATATCTATAGATTGATAGATATATAGATATGTATATATATTCATACATACACACAAGAATCACAATGTACAAACCCAGAAAGGATTACTCATTAAATTTAAGGGGGTGGGGGGGTGTGGGGGGGAGAAAGATGTCATATACAGAAGATATTTTGCATTGCAATAAAAGCTTTTTTGACAAAAGTACGTGCAGAGTGCAGTATGAACCTTCATCAACCCCCCGACCATGCCGTGCCCCAAAGAGCGCAGCGCAGGACACGCGAAAGGCGAGCGCTTAGGGGAGGCGTAAGAGCAGAGTCGGCGCACGGTGGACTGGAGTTAGCTCTTGAGGCTCCCCCCGCCTTACCTTTGTGGAGCTGAAGGGCAAGATCTTAGGATACCGAAGTCAACAGTGTAACTTGCCCTGACGTGAGGAGATCAGCGTTTCACGCACAAAATTATTCATGGAGTGCTTCCTAGCGGAAGAGGGGAAGTGGGTCTCAGTGCCGGTTTTAGCTGGCACGTGTTGCTGTGAGGCACAAGCACGACTTCTCCTTTGGGATGGAGCGTTGGGCAACTTTCACTGTTGTTGCCATGCAGGTAAGTCTCAAGTGGTCAGGTGCAGGACCTCGCTTTGTCCTTACGATGCGATTTGTGCACCCTGCTGCTCATGGAAGAATTCTAAGTTTCCAGGGCTAACATTTCATATTTGATAAACATCTTGCCAATAGGAAGAGTCCCCTCTTTTTTCTTTCTTCTGTGGCCAGAAGCTGGTCCCAGCTGCACAGTGACAGAGAATGAGGGGTTTTATATGTTCTTCCAGCAGCCTTGAGGAAAGAAAATGTCCACGTGAACAGGGAGAATAGTTAACCGTTAGCATAAATAACTGGCTGCAGTAAATTTGCCATGACGTGCAGTGATAGAACAGAGAGCAGCTACCTTGTGCCCTCTTGCAGGAGGAAACCGTTGCCTTAATGCGGAAAGTACGCGGTAGAAGTCACTGTTGTGTGTTACAACGAGAGTGAGATTAGCTTGTCATCATTGCCTTCCTCTGTTCTTGCTGTGTATGAGGCTCACTTATAAATGAGTGAAGAGCCAACATGTCCTGAGTGTTGGGATGCAGTCAGTGTTATATACACCCTATATTTAGTCCCTGGCTTACATTAAAACAACAACCAAAAATGCTTGTAAAAACATCATTTTCTGATGGTGAAGACAGGGGTTCGTATGGCACAGAAAGGAGAGAAACAGCTTTAACAATAGAGATAAATATACCCGAGCAATCTCACATGTGTTTTCTGTGCTGCATCAGATAACGTCTCTGTTAGCAATTAAGATCAACAATTTCCTTCTTTTTTGGAGTGATATTTGCCAGCATAGTTTATCATCTCAATTTATCCAGCATGCACAGACAAGCCAAAGTGTCGTTGAACCCTGTCCACCCCTTTTGCAAGCAAAAAACCCTTTTAGAGTAATTAATGAAGCAATCAATAATGTAGACGAGGGCACCACCTTTTAAAGGGCTCCAGGTAGTGCGGTGGCATGTCCAGGAGCGTTTGAAGAAGACCTTGTGTGCTGAACTTTTCTTGACAACCACGGGAATGTTGGACTTCAGGGGATGGGAGAAAAAAAATGAACAATAATCCTCCAGTCTTTCATCTATAGACATATAAATATCTTTATAAATCTGAATCAAAGTCACAGATGCCTGATTGTTCAGGGTTTGGCTGCTGCCATGTGCCTGGGTCCTGTCTCAGAGGACGAAAGAAATTAAGCATCCTGCAGCAAAATGCAAGAGCCTGCTCTGTACACATCAACTGCTTGGTTGACAGCAAACAAAATATTTCAGTCGTTGAAAATGGGTTTGTGTCTGTAATCATGCTGTGACCAAATCTCTGCATCTTTCTCACCTAAGGCGATGTCTTCAGTTCAGCTTGCCCGTTGTAAAAACAGTGACTTTTGAGAGGGGACGAAAGAGGGAATTGTACTGGAAGTGTACAAAATAATGAGCAGTACAGAAAAGGTAAATGAGCTCTTCCCTGTTGTGCTTTCTCACTCTCCCAGCACAAAGCAATACCCAATTAAACAGAAACCAAAACATTTAGAACTGAGAAAAGGAAATATTTTTATCTCTGTTATTTAAAAAAAAAAAAAAAAAAGTTTTTTTAGGAAAAAAAGAAAGGCATATTTCTAGGATCTTCAGAGCCAGGAAAAAACTGTTACTTGATGAAAAGGCAGAAAACAAAAGCTCTGGAAAACCTGCAATCAGCGTACCAGTCCAAGTTCAGCCACTGAAGGGGGTACAAAAGACTAGTTGCTGCTTATGTTCAGACTATCCTTGGCTTCAGCATTTTGCTGCTGGGAAATTTTGACTGTTGAAGGGAAGGAAGAAAATGTTCCCATAGATGAAGTCAATGTACTATGCCACTTACACAGTGGCCATTAATGGAAACTCTTGGCTTTAACACTTGACATGGATTCAGACGAGCTGCCCTGTCTGAGCACTATGGTTATTTATTCCAGGCGTGGCTGGGGTAGGAGTGTGTCGCTTGGTTTCTAAGAGGGTGGAAATGCTGGAGATAGAAACCTCTGACCTATACCACCTCAGACTCTATCGGCTCTGCCTGGAGGTTAATCTTTTTCTTCTACCTCCTAGTCAAGGTTGAGAGGAAGAAAAACCCCTTTGATAGCCACATGGCTTCTACATACCTCATACACGAATGGTCTTGTGTCACAACAGACTCCAGTTCCACACTGAAGTTCAGGTCATATCAATGAACTTGGTGTTTCCAAAGGGAACAACCCACAGCTGTGACGTTAGACTTAGGTTTGAGTAAAAGGAGAGCATATGGTACATCTTGATCACAGGGAATTTTGGACCTGGCCCTTGGCCTGTTTCCACTTTGCAATTATCTGCTGGAGAGGACCTGTGAAAAGGGAGACACTAGACTGATGGTGCCATAGGGCAGGAAGAGCATCTTCTCAGCCTGTCATACCATGGTCAGCTTAATCTGGTGTCCTTCTCTAGACAAAAGCCAGCAGCTGACTTTTCGAGCAAGGAAGAACATTTTACACCATCCTCTGGTGTCCTGTGTTGCACAGTGCATCTTGAGCGACAGCTTTTATCTTGCGTTTCACTGTTGTAGTGTCTGATGAGTGGTACCAGCTGCATTTTGAATAGTCGGATGCAGAGACAAACTGCAAGATGCTGACACATCTGTGGAGTTTTAGGACAGAGGTTTGCTGTGTTGCACACAGATGTGAAAGGAAAAGAGGCCAACTTGCAACATGAGTGACCTTGATCTCAAACTATGAGTTATGCCTCTCGATTATGCTCACATTTCGTGCTTTTCCTGTGCTTTCCTTCTGTTATTTTTGCTTCATAAAATGTAAGAAATTCCGTGTATAAAAAGAGGGCTGCTAAGACATCCAATCACCCTGCTCCTCTAAGATTTCCTTGGGAATGTTGTCGCCATCTCTGTCTTTGAAGATGTGAGTTGAGATAATTTTCCCAAGATGCAAAAGGAAACGAGGAGCAGAGATGGAACGAGAAGGCAACCTCCCTCCGTTCTAGACTCACGTTGCCGTTGTGAAACACTGCGCAGTACAAGTGATCCCAGCTTGTATTTCTGTGTTAGTCTCTCTCTCCTCACACTGTGCATGGGTTTTGACTATCATGGGATGGACTCTGCATTTCAGAATACGTCAGCTCACTGAATTTATAGTACTGGAAACAAGAGGAATATTTGGACTGATGGATTAAATTAGTCTGTATTTTGGTGCAACAGCCTGTACGATGGTATGAGCCAAACTGTTGGGTGATAGTGTAAAAGCCAACATCACTGAGATAGGACTTTTCATGACTCTGAATACAGATGTCATGAAAAAGAAAGGAGAGTCTAGAGCAGCAATTAATAGAATCTGAATTATTTAGCTAGTCTGAATTAATAAGAGAGCTTACCTCAATTTTTCAGCATCGCACTACTCAATTTAATCTAGGCATAGCCTACATTGGGGCTGAACTTTACTTATTTGAGTCAACACAGCAAATTGGTGCAAGTTATAACACCTTGCTAGCTCTACCTGTATGGTCTTCCTGCCTGGGCTACTCGCTCTGAGCAAGTAAATCCCAGCACTGTTCACATCACCGGCAGCCTGATTCTGCTCTCCTCAGCTCTGATTTCATGCTCATGATACACTTCTCTTCCTAATGCTAATACAGTTTGCCTATTTCCTTCCCAAAATGTCTGCAGAAAAGACTTTTCCATTCATGTTGTAAATTCGCCTGCCCAGAAGATGCGGTCACCAAGGAAGAGCCTTCCTGCAACCATAAAACATGTAGATGGTGGATGTGGATGCTAATAGTGTCTGGCTCATTAGCACAAGAGCACAAGTATCTGTGGGAGGTAATTGCTGTAAGGGTGATAATGTAGGAAACATCCAAACCATCGATCTCTGTGTGAAGGTGAATCCCCAGGTGCTAAATCACTTAAATTAATCACACAGGGCTGTTACAGGCAATGATTAGTGTGTGCTCTCCTGAGGGAGAGGGATGGAGACAGAGAGAGAGAAATCTAGAACGCAAATCACGCCGTGTTTGTTGTCCTGCGGACATTCTCCACCTCCTTGCAACAGCTTGTAGGCCAATATGGCTTGGCAAGACGTGGTCTTGTCAGGATTCCCAAACACAAACAAGTCAATCAAGTCCGACAGATCCGCTAACAAGAAGAACAACAGGTGACCAGATGCTGTTTTAGTCAAAGGGAGGGCTCTGGGAGCCCACTTGGTAAGTGGAATCCCAAACGCAGTCTGTGCGATTGCAGTTGGATAATTTCAAGATGATTTTGGCCTACCTTTGATAATTTCTATGCCATGTTGATATCAGGAGCAAAGGTCTCACCACTGAGTAACCATCTAGTTTGTTGTAGCAGATCAGTTTTCAAATTTGCCATTACTTCCCCATGCTCTTTGAAATAATCTGGCAGGGTCCAAGGCCGAATGAGTTGTAGAGTTAGAAGGATTCTGTAGCCTTGAGCTGCAGTAAAAAAGCATCATCTTTTGTTTGTCTGGGCCTTTAGTGGAACGGCTGAAGGAAGTGATGGTCTGGAAGTGTTCCTGAGCTCTGCAGACTTCACACAGCCAGAGAGATAGCACAAGGGTTCACATCCATCATGAAGTTAGTGTCTTAACAAGCTGTTGCGTATCAGGTGAGCTGTAAAACCCGGCCTCGGGTCTCTCCTCAGCCCAAGCTGGGGGCGCCGGGGGGAAACAGGTCTCAGAAAGGGCCGAAGGCGGCAGAGGCAGAGGAGGAGGAAGCCAAGGAGGGAGCAGCAGCAGAGGGAGCGCGAGGGCGGAGGAGGAGGAGGGCAGGAGGGGCTGCAGGCCCGGAGCAGGGATCCCCTGCAGCCCTGAGAGACCCCGCTGGAGCAGAGACCCACCCTGCAGCCCGGGGAGGGCCCCATGCCGCAGCAGGGGATATTTCCTGCAGGAGCTGCGGCCGTGGGGAGCCCGGGCGGGAGCAGGTTGTCCCTGAAGGACTGCAGCCCGGGGAAGGGCCCGCGCTGGAGCAGGGAGACGGGGGAGGAGCGGCCGAGAGGGGCTGTGATGGACTGACCCCAGCCCCCATCCCCACCCCTGCGCCCCTCGGGGGGAGAGGAGTCGGGGTTGAAGGTATGAAGCTGGGCCTGGGGAAGGGGGGGGATGGCGAAGGTGTTGTTTTAATGTTTTTGTCTTTGTTTCTCACTGTCAGAATCTATTTTAATTGGCAAGAAATTAATTTTTTCCTGATTTGAGTCTGTTTTGCCTGTGACAGTAACTGGTAAGTGATCTCCCTGTCTTTATCTCAAGTCACGAGGTTTCTCCTCCTATTTTCTCCCCTGTCCTGTTGAGGAGGGGGAGTGAGAGAGCAGCTGGGTGGGAGTTTGTCCCTCAGCCAAGCTTAGCCCACCACAGTGCTGAAGTGGAAAAAGCTGTAAACAATTTGGTCTTAATTTAGCACTGGCCCAACTTGGAGCAGGAGGTTGGGCTAGAGACCTCCTGAGGTCCCTCCCGGCCTGAACAAGACTGTGCCTGTGTTTGAATCAGTGTAACACAAAGGAGACTCCTGGAGTCAAGACTTGTCCCATAGATATAACAGCAGTGACACAACGGCTACTTAAACATAGTCTCTCAATATCAACAACACCTCTCCAGAGACAATAGATCTGTCACTCCAAATGGACACGGTGGAAGATTTGACCTGATATCCATGAATTAGGAGGAAGCTTAAATGAAGCATAATCTAAGCACACTTAGAATAAATCTCCTGCAAAGCGTAGTCTCCTGTGGACGTTTTCGTAGCACCCTGGACTTCCCTGGTAACGATCACACGTTCATGCCCATCTTCCACCGGGCCCAAAACATCGCACATGCAGCTTCACTGCCTCCCAGGAAGAGCTGTGTGCAGGCTCCGGTAGGTAGACATTAATCATTCAGGACGGCGAAGTGACGGATGGCTGAGCGAACAGGGCACAGTGTGCTTTCATTCTCAAAAAGAAGGCTGTGATAAGCAGGAGCCAGGGTTGTAAGGACATGATTATTAGTGTAGCTGTCTGATTACCAGAGAAACAGCAACAGAAAACACAATCTGGTTGCAACTGCTGCGCGAGCACCTCTCCCCTGTAACAGCTCAGGGAAAGGCGAAGTCACGCAGGAGACGGATGGCCCTGCAATGGTCGCAGCCCCGTGAGTTGCCTGCAGAGCAGCGTTATACGCTGAGCAGAGTGCGAGACAGAGGCAGCTGGGTTGTTCCCTCTCCTTCGAGAGGAAGAGGTGACCCTGTACATAAGGACAGTTGCAAGTCAGCCTCTCCTTGCCCACCCGAGTCCTGACTCCATGGAAATTCATAAAGAGACATAAGCTCTTTGACCACTGACTTGGGAAAGGGCTGGGAAATCAGGGTAAAGAAACAACTGCACTCATCAGTGTTGCCGCATCTTGCCTGTCCCATGGGAAGCTGCCAGAGGCTCAGTGGTGGGTCTGGACTATCTCCTCAAGTCAGGAGGAATTTCCCTGCGTACCACAAGACTGACGCTAGTGCAGAGAGCAATGCCCCACCTCCGAGAGACAGGTCGCTGACAGGCAAGTGTCTGGGTCATAAAAGCAGCGTTCAAAACGATGCCAAAAGTTTTCCTTTCGGCAGTCTCAATACAATGAGAGAGATCAGGGATGTGAAAAGAAATGAGCTTCCTTCTAGCCACTTCCTAAGATGGACTTAGGTCTCTGCTGTGGCATATAACTTGAAGAGAGACTGAGATCCCTTACAGACCTCAGCAGGCAGTGAGGACAAATGGTGCCGTACACAGACCCTTTGCCTCCTCCAGCTAGCTGCCTTAGATGTTGTAACTACTTATCTCCATTGACTTTATCGAAAACCATGCTCTGGTGCCCCTTATTAGAAGGCGGTCTGAATAAATCACAGTCACAGCAGCTGGGAGGCTCGTGCTGCTGCCTCTGCAAACAGAGGACTAAACTCTCCGGGTCAGCGGTGCTTGACTCAATTGATTCACAGAGAAAGTGACCACAGAGGGGAAAAAATGATGCTGGTGTGTTTGTGAAGACTCTCCTACACACTCCTATCATATGAAAAAAATTACCTTTCCCAAAATATGGCTGGGAGGCTGTGTGACTTACACAGCCTAGATTCTCTTCCAGCAGCTGATTTCATGGCTCCGCTTGTCTCCTGCACATGTTGCCTTCCATTTTGGTTCAGGCTGTTCTTTATCTGTGCCATCCATGGCTGAAGGACAATGTTATTTCTCATCTACTTAACTTCTGGACAGGAAGCCCCATGAACTCACGCACCACCTCTAAGGATGCTTCTGAGGGGATACGCCGTGGCAGTGATTTAGAGCTCCAGAAGAAAGAAAAGAAACATTTGCATTCAATTTTCAATAAGCAGATGGTACATGGCTTGTTTTATACTGCAGTAAATTTTGAAGTCCCTACTGAAAAATAAGAAGAGCGAGCGTATTCGCTTTTATTTCAAACTTTCCCTGTTTCCATGGCAATATCCCAGTGAGGTACCAAGAGTAGATGCTGGGATATGAGGTATTAAATAGTTCTTTTTCTCTGCATCATGAAAGGCATTGCTGAGATCCACGTGTAAAGAAAAGCAAGTCGGGAAATGACGCAGGGACACTGAAGAATTATTACACTGAGGATTACTGATGAGAAAATTTCAACACTCTGTGAATCCACAGAAGGATAAGCTAGATTTGTCCCTTTGTTTTAGCCCAGTGCAACTCAATTGATTTTCGGTAGAGCTGTACCAGCACTAAAAAGATGGAACCATTCCCACGTTATATGGGTGGTTATGGAGAAGATGGAGCCAAGCTCTAGTTGGAGCTGTGCAGCAAAAGGATGAGCAGCAGCAGACACGAGCTGCAGCAAGGGAAATTCCCATGAGGTACCAGGGAAAAATGAATCACAATGAGAATGGTCGAACCCTGGAACAGGTTGCCCCAGTACTAACCTTGAAATAATCAAAGCTTGACTGGAAAAGCTCTTCAGCAGCTTGATCTATCTTTGAAGTTGGCTCTGCTTTATTCAGGGGTTAGATGATCAAGTCCCGCTTCCAACCTAAATTATTTTGTTATTTTATGATTCCCTGTCACAGGCACTTCAGGAAGCCCCCTTTTTCCTATTGCACTGTGTATTCAGCCTAGTTTGCGTTTAAGGTAGCTGAAATGATGCTCCTTCTGTTGCATCCTTTTGCAGACCATTCTGCAATTTCATAGATTTTGCTTACAGTGAATAGGTAAGGCAAATTTCCCCTCTGCTCCTTTCTCCTCTGTTTTAGTATTGTCCTTGGCTGACACGTTACAGTACACTTGACTGAGCTCTGTATTTACCATTTACTTCAGTAATTGGAGACCTTTGAGACTACGACAGCCAGACAATGAGACACCTCTTCAAATAAAACGTGTAGCCCAAGCATCATTAGCCAATTGCAATAATATAACAGGATCATATGATAATTCACTTTGGAAGGGACCTCAGGAGATTGTCTAGTCCAGCCTCATCCATGAAGCAGGATGCGAGGGAAGCTGATTTGTACAGACTTATTCATTCAGGGAAGGGTGTGCAGTAACTTAAAAGAGTCAGAGGACTTGAAATTTAACAGCCATTAGATTGCCTTCTCTAGTAACAGTGAAAATAGACATAGTAATATATACATAGTGATCTGCTGTTGTTATTATTAGTAGTAGCAGTAGTATGCATTGAAGTCCTAACCCTTTAAATGAAAAGATACCTCCTTATTAAAATCTAGACGGGGAAAAAAAGACAAAATGGAGATTAAAATGAGTATATTAGATACATTATTTTACAAATTGACAAATTACATGACATTTCTGAAGGATGTTGATCTGCTGGAGGGCAGGCAGGCGCTACAGCGGGACCTGGACAGGCTGGATCGATGGGCCGAGGCCAATTGTATGAGGTTCAACAAGGCCAAGTGCCGGGTCCTGCACTTGGGTCACAACAACCCCAGGCAACGCTACAGGCTTGGGGGGGAGTGGCTGGAAAGCTGCCCAGCGGAAAAGGACCTGGGGGTGTTGGTTGACGGCCGGCTGAATATGAGCCAGCAGTGTGCCCAGGTGGCCAAGAAGGCCAACGGCATCCTGGCCTGTATCAGAAATAGTGTGGCCAGCAGGAGTAGGGAGGTGATTGTCCCCCTGTACTCGGCCCTGGTGAGGCCGCACCTTGAGTACTGGGTTCAGTTTTGGGCCCCTCACTACAAGAAAGACATTGAGGTGCTGGAGCGTGTCCAGAGACGGGCAACGAAGCTGGTGAAGGGTCTGGAACACAAGTCCTATGAGGAGCGGCTGAGGGACCTGGGGGTGTTTAGCCTGGAGAAAAGGAGGCTGAGGGGAGACCTTATTGCTCTCTACAACTACCTGAAAGGAGGTTGTAGAGAGACGGGGGTTGGTCTCTTCTCCCTAGTAACAGACAACAAAACAAGAGGAAATGGCCTCAAGTTGCGCCAGGGGAGGTTTAGATTGGACATTCGTAAAAACTTCTTTACCGAAAGGGTTGTCGGGCATTGGAACAGGCTGCCCAGGGAGGTGGTGGAGTCCCCATCTCTGGGGGTATTCAAAAGGCGTTTAGATGAGGCCCTAAGGGATATGATTTAGTGGTGGACTTGGTAGTGCTAGGTTAATGGTTGGACCCGATGATCTTGGAGGTCTCTTCCAACCAGAACAATTCTATGATTCTATGATTCTATGATTCTATGATGCATGCCGATCACACAGCTGGGAAACACACTCACACTCCTCAATCCCAGACCAGTTCCCGTAGGTAAGACCACTCTAACGATAGTTTGTGTTCTCTGCAGCGCGTGTTCGCCTCAGCAGCATTCGCAAAAGCTTAGGATCCTTCAGCAAGGAAGACAATAAGAAGCGGGTATTGTCTGAGACTTGGGAAAGAAACTGAGATCTCTTTTTTTCCCTGTCTGCATGTGGTAAACCTGAAGCTTATTCTTTAAATGGGTCATACACATGAATATCCATTTTTTCCCCTTTCCAAGTTGGGTGAAGACTTCAAGTGACCAAGATTTCAGTAACACCGTCTCTGCTGTTAATGTGGAGGCAAATGAATGAATGAAAATCTCCACAGCACTTTGTAAATATATCTGTAGCTCTTTCCTCACTGTGAAGTCAGTGGATCAGACCTTACTCAGTGTCGTGGTTTAAACCCCAGCCAGCAACTAAGTACCACGCAGCCACTCGCTCGCTCCTCCCCAGTGGGATGGGGACGAGAATCAGAAAGAAAGGGAAACTCATGGGTTGAGATAAAGACTGTTTACTAGGACAGCAAAGAAAAAAAAAATATTAATAATGATAATAATAATAAAAAAGCCATGGTAATAGACTATATAAAATGAATGATGCACAATTTCTCACTGCCCAACAACCTGACGACCGATACAGCCATCCCAAGCAGCGATCTCAGAACAGCCGTTTCCCAAGCAGTGATTTTGGAACCACAAGTTCCCGAGAGCGAGCGAGGGAAGGAACAGCCACATGAACGAACGAATGAAAGCACACATGGATGAAAAGCACCCAGCTCACCGGCCAACCCCCACTTATATACTGGGCATGACACCTATGGTATGGAATACTTCCTTTGGCTAGTTTGGGTCAACTATATTGGGTATACCCCTCCTGGCTTTTTGCACCTGCACATTAGCAAAACCTGGGAAGCTGAAAAACATCCTTGATCTCTTAGCAACAACTAACACCATCAGTGTATTATCAACACTCTTCACATACCAAATCTCATCTTAAATCCCAAACACAGTAGCTACTGGGAAGAAAATTAGCTCCATCCCAGCTGAAACTAGAACACTCCGCCCCTACAAATTCACCTTTAGGGATAGGCCAGCTTCTGTAATAACTCTGAGCAGGCTACCAAAAGGAAAAGTTGCTGAGTTTCTGAGTTCTGCAAGTCAAAGGCTGTCCTGCTATGGGGCCCAAGAAGTCTGGTGTATTCCTATCCCTTTGTTCTTGTTCTTACTGTACTTAATTTATTACTTTCATGTTTTATTATTACATTCGGTCTTATTTTATTGATATATTTATTACTAATAAACTAAATATGCTTCTCTAACACAGTCTGATTTTTTTCTAATGAATGTACAATGTACCACTTCTCCAAGCGCAGCAGATATCGGTGCCTTTGCTCAGTTCATAACCTCTTTGCAACCCGTGCAACACCACATCTCTCCTTGTTTCTCTCAGGGTCATACCGTCAGTATTTCTCTTGCTTCCCCTTCTTTCCCAGCCCTTCCATCTGCCATCCTGTGACTGCTTCTGTTAACAGAGGTCCTGTGCAGTGCCTCTCCCATCAGGGGTATCAGTCCCTTGTGAAATAGCCACTGGTTCGTGCTTTGAAAAGTGACTCCGATCACTGAGCTTGTTCGCTTCTTTAGTTAATCCTGGAAAAGAGCAGGTTGTGATGCTCACCACCTTCCCGGCGGTTCTATCTAAGGGTTGACACAATGGGCTGTGAATGCTCTCTGTTGGAAGGGGATCCTGAAACAAACAATGGCATTGATTATAGTGAAGAGTTTAAGTATAATCTGAGCCTGCCTTCCCAGAGAGGGAGGCACTAGCTGGGCTATCAGGTCCTACCAGCCTTTTAACCCATCACAGGAAGGGCTAAAGGATCCCCACGCGTCTAATGCTTGAGGATTGCAAAATAGATTCTTGGCCTGTAGAATAACCCGTCGGAAAAGTGAGACAGAAACCCACTTGGCACAGCCCCATCTCCTAATACAGGAGCAACTCGTTCTTCTGTAGCGCAAAAGAAACCACAGCTTGTGAGGTGGGCAGTGATCCATGAGACTGCGAATGTCTGAGTTCTGCAAATCATTTGGTTGAGACCACTTAGTTGTTGAGAAGAAATTTAGAAAGAGCATGAGTCTTGTTCAAACTCCAGGAAAGGCTGACATCCACCGGGATCCGGCCAGGTCCTGAGGCTGGGTCTGTTTTAGCAAAAACCACGACTGAAAGTGTTTGGCTAGACAGGTCCCGTTTGAACACTGACCGCCCTCCAGGAGCACCCCAAACACCAGACAGCACCAACTGTTCAGTCACTATTTAGGAAAAGAAATGCTTTCAACAAGCACTTTCTTCTGTAGCAACAGATGGCTTGAAGCTGCCGCGAGTAAGAATTCCTAATGAGGTCCTTCTAGCGCAGCTCCTGCAAAGGGCAGAGGAGGGAGAGAAATGTGCCCTAGATTTGCAAAAGTGCTCATCTGCACTCATGCTGTCCTCCTCTGATCAGCTGGAAGGGAAGAAGCAGAATCTCACTGCCCTCTTGCAGAGATTAACCTCAGTCAGTAAAGCTGAGCCAATGAGACAAATACAAAACCGAGCAAACAGTTTTGAAAAAAGACAGGAGCTGTAAGGTGGCTCGTTTTCAAGGTTCATTGTTAGTAAATTTTTGTGGCGTGTGGAGAACTGGGATGGAGCTTTCATATTTGCGAAAGCAATGACGTGCGAGTGGAGTGCTGTGCAGAGAGCGTGAGGCAGAGAGACCCCTTCGCCATCTCTGCTGCAAAAATCTCAGAAAATCAATACTAATAATATTAACACACAGGGAGGCTGAAATAAAGTGTATGCACCAGGGCTGTGATATTTAAATATGGTCTTTTCAGTGAGCAGTGGAGGATAATGAGATATGACAGGGAAAGCAGCTCTCAGATCCAGAACTAATAAGGAACTTAGACCCCTGAAGTTACTTTCTGTGATATTTAATTTTCACTCTTACGGCTCTAAGAGTAGAACTGAGATGTCCTGCATGAGATTCCTGGGTGTCCTATATTATGTACACAATATAAAATTGGGAGGAGTATTTGAGAGACCAGAGGGCTGTGCTGCCTTTCAGAGGGACCTTGACAGGCTGGAGAAATGGGCTGACAGAACTTCATGAAGTTCAACAAAGGGAAACGCCAAGTCCTGCCCCTGGGGAGGAATAACCCCAGGCACCAGTAAAGGCTGGGGAGCAAGTGGATGGAAAGCAGCTTTGCAGAAAAAGACACAGAGGTCCTGGTGGACAACAAGTTGCACATGCGCTGGCAATGTGCCCTTGTAGCAAAAAAGGCCAACAGCCTCCTGGGCTGTATTAGGCGGAGCGTTGGCAGCAGATCAAGGGAGGTGATCCTTCCCCTCTATCCAGCTCTGGTGAGACCCATCAGGAGTGCTGTGTCCGGTGCTGGGCTCCTCAGTGCAAGAGAGACATGGACATACTGGAGTGAGTCCAGTGAAGGGCCACAAAGATGGTTCAGGTACTGGAGCATCT
Organism: Phoenicopterus ruber ruber; assembly: GCA_009819775.1. Lineage (NCBI taxonomy): Eukaryota > Metazoa > Chordata > Aves > Phoenicopteriformes > Phoenicopteridae > Phoenicopterus > Phoenicopterus ruber. The sequence goes on along the minus strand of CM020216.1, from coordinate 165,160,464 downwards.
GACATACGAGGAGAGGCTGGGAGAGCTGGGACTATTCAGCCTCAAGAAGAGAAGGTTTAGCGGGATCTTATCCGTGTGTATAAGTATCTGATGGGGTGAAGTAAAGAAGATGGAGCCATCCTGCAATGTCCGAGATGTCCTCAGTGGTGCCCAGTGACAGGACAAAAGGAAATGACAGAAATTGAAATAGAGGAAATTCCATTTAAACATAAGAGAAGACATTTGTATTGGAAGGTAGGAGACTGGGGGGGGGGGGGCAGGGGCATACTCTGGAACAGGTCACCCAGAGAATTTGTGTAGTCTCCATCCTTGGAGGTATTCAAAACCTGAATGGACATGGCCCTGAGCAAACTCCTCTAGCGATGCACAGTTCTATTGACAAATTAAACAAATGAGCTTTTGAAAATGGGAAAGGACAGTAAAGTCCAAGACTTCAGAGAATAAAGACTCTTTAAAAGAAGTGAGATATAAGAAGGTATCCATTGGCAAATTACGTGCCAAAGAAGGAGCGATGCCCACAGAGCCAGTAATGGGCTGCTCTGCACTCAGTGTTCAAAGAACTGAATGTCTCTGTCCAGTTAGACTCCAGGGCTGAGTCTCTCTTCAGACACCATTTTTCTTAATGGCATTCTCATATTTGCCATAAAGAACCCCACCAACTGGGGTGCCGTGTGATTAGGTGTAGCGTGAGACTAGCATGGTTCTGCTGCTGTTTCCCTCAAAACTGGAATTCATGGATCATTTAATCACAAATTCCTTAACAACCCAGTATGGTCTTGATCAAAATCCAGCAGTAGGCCACACGCATCAGTACCATTTATTTAGCTGGATAAAATGTGGTTGTCAATTTACATGGCTCTGTGGAATCTGCAGATGAATAACGAGGCTTCACTCTGGCATTTGACTATAGCCATTGCAGGGAGGAAGAACATTTTCTTTTACAGTGATTTAATAATTTATCCCCTGACCACAGGAATATTCATTATTCTTAATGACATTCTTAAAAATGCTCTTAATGATAGCCCCTGACCACAGGGATATTCATTAAATATCTTTATTGACCATCTGGGCAAACAGAAATTGCACTAGGCTATATCCAAAAGACATTACTCTTTCGGATGCTGGTGGGGCCAGGCCACGGTGTGGGGATAGGATGCTGCAACACTCTTCTTGAGTAGGGAATCTTTGGATCTGAAGAAACTGCAAACTTAAATTATAAAGGAGCGAAGGGGTCTATGCACAGGTTGCCTTCTGTGAGGCAGGCAGATGGTGAATGGGTTGTGCGAGTCCTTGAATAAGAAGGCTGAGAAGCACCTTTCAGCTTATTAGCTGAATCACGGAGTGTGAAAGAAACTTTGAAACCTGCTAGACTAGAAAGTAGCATATTTATAGAACTGTCTCTGTGAACTGTATTATCTATTCCTGCACTGCGTGCTCTATCTGGCATTACTACTATTTGCTCTTACCTTAGCCCAGCTTAAAATAAAGTGATTTAGAGATAATGGGCTAACACCAAGTCTTTTCATCCTTTGGCATGCCAGTCCTTACAACGAAGCTGCTGAGATACTCCAACAGCACTCGATTCCCAGAAAATCCCAAGAGAACGGGAGTGTACTTTCCCTCACACCCCGCAGGATGCCTGGCAGTATGGTACTTGGGAGCAAGGAGAATCTTCTCATGGCCACTGTTAAGCCAGAAGGTCTTTGATGTGCAGCAGACCCAGGAGCTTTGTGCCGAGACCATTGAGTTTGCGAGGGCTCTAAGGTAACGCTGCAGAGACATAGACTATAGGCTGATATGTCAGGAACAGACTCATTCCACTAAAACTGTGTCCTGGGAAGATGGTCCTCTCCCTGGAAGAATTGCTTGGCCCAGAGCCCAACTGCTTGGGTTACTGGTGTAGCCTGTGAATACTCTGGGTTTGGGGAGGCTACAGTTCATTTATTTCAATTTGCCTGAGAACCAGCATCAGTGAGGGCAGCACCTGCCACAGAGACAGTCCTGCTTTTTTCATAATGTAGTTTTGCAGCAGATATTGGTACCAGTAAAACAAAAGTAGCTGGGCTTATTGGGCCTGATTATGCAGGTATATGCTCTTGTGGTTTTAGATCTTTTCCTGAGTATCTCGGTACTTTTCTTAATGCCAAGGTTAAGAAGGTTAGTGGTAGTGTGAGAAACAGTTACATCCTTAATCGAAGCCTATTCAGTGAGAAACAGACCAGTGTAATGCAGAGGGTTAGTCCTAGCAAAGGTCCACACCGCTGCAGAAGAGTACAACCAATTCCCTGGCCCTCAGGGGATGTGCAGCTCACTATCCCTGTAGTGAGCTGAATGTCCTGGCAGAGAGATTAATTCACCTGAGCAATATCCCCCAGGGACACAGAGCACCTGAGATGTTAAGGACTGCATGGGGCACCATCTCCGCCTCTCCTTACGCAGAGAGCGGTGGCTGAGACTCAGCGCAGAAGGTGATGAATGGGTGTGTGTGGGGGTGGTGGTGTTAGACAAGGGAGGGATGTACCAGGGCCCAGAGAGCATCCCCTTACTGGAGATCTGTCTGCCAGGGTGGGGGCCAGCTCAGTGCAGCTGAGGGGGGCCCTTTCCATGGGGAGACACTGTCAGGGAGCTCCTTGGTGGACAATCCAGCCTTGCTGTTCACTGCTGGGGTGGAGGGAGAAGGAACAAGGGAGGGGAGTCCTTCGTGCAGCCCCTGGCACAGCAGCGTCCTGGTTCTACAAACACAAACCCGAGCTGGAAATCCAACTGCTGTTTCTTAAAGAGTAACGTCTAGTGAAGGTCCCAGTGACTGTCACAAGACAGACACGCAAACATGCAGTCCACAGCAGACAGAGGAGAGTGCAGTGTGGGACAATGGCAGCAGGAAGGCCAGAAGGAGCAGTGAGAAGAAGCCGGGTGGGAAGATACAGCAGGATGGCCGAGGGGGATTGGCATCAAACAGGGAGCTGGGGACACCTTGCGAGGGAAGAGGAGGCACCGTTTATCACTGCAAAGTCTTTCTCTCAAGCCTTTTTTTAGTGTGTGGTATCAATTAACACTTATCTGTGCCCTGTAGCAAGATGGTTCTTGCTTTTCTCCTGACTCCTACAGGCCAGTTGCTTTCAAAGTCACCGCTTTCCCTACCAAATTGCTGCTGAGTGGAGAAGGGTAATCAGCATTTCACATATAACCTTTGTAGATGTTTTAAACCAAGTCTATCTTGTGGCCAGATCTCGGTATGGGTGGGATTTGGGGGTGGCGGGTTATGATGTTTCAGTACAGCAATACGTTGCAATGCCCCGGTATAACAAGTGATTGCTTGGGGTGGTGGGTCAGTGCATTAGTGCTCTCTCCTGCCAGGTGATCACCACTCAGGACTGGAGTCTGAGGCTTACAAACAGGAATTGAGAACTGCTATGAAAGCAGGAGTGACCTGGTTACTGCAGAGAATTATTAGTTTGGGGTTTTTTTTTGAGATTTGTTGCCATAAAAGCAGTTGTGATGTTTAAAATCAAGACAAAAGCTACAGCTTTGTGGAAAAAGGCTAGAAAAAATACATGAGTTGAAAACTCAGAAATAAGGGACTAAACCTCTCCTTTGCAGGCATCCCCTGAAACCATATGGGATCCTGGGCTTTTGGTTTTGAATATCTGTACTCTGCCGAAGGCAAAAGACAAAGCCAGATGTCCTGGGGCTTGAGCAATGCTTGTGTTCTCTCATACCTAACCCAGCACTGCTGAGCGAAGGGTCTCCATCCATCCATCCTAACTACTAGCTGCAGATTCAACGGCAAGAGCATACCTTGATGTCAGGAAACTTCCAAGTCACAAATTCTAGTTCTGACATGATTTTTGTAGGTCTCTACAGGGACTAACACCTTCTGATCTGGCCCTTTGTTTCAATTCACCTGTACCCATACGACGGCAGAGGAGATTCATCAGTCTGTTCCCTGGGGTCGGTTCTGGCTCCAGACTTTTGAATGTCAGGGTTGGCAGTATTGGATACTATCTCTTCTTAGTTTCCCCGTCTTGTTTTTCAGCGCCAAGAGGATTTGGAGAGGTGTTTGACCTTCAGTGCTTGCCTTGCCAACCTACCGAAGCAGCTGAGGTTTAGCTGCCTGAGAGGAGTGAAATGCGAAACTCAAAATCATTAAAGCAGTTTAGTTTAATAACTCAAGCAGCCCATGTAAGCAAGGATGAGCAAAAGCCAAGACCTCACATCCAAAGCCGGATTTTGGGTGTCTGGGGATGCAGAAGTCTGGACTGTGTTGGATTTTGCTCCCTCAACGAGTGTTTTCTGGGCAGGGCTGGGCTTTCTGCCTCAAAAGTATTTTTTGCACAGCCAAGACATGGTCTAGTTCTTTAAATGCAGTACAGATTGTCCGAGGAGTTGTCAGTACCACGTCCATCTCTGAGACTTGTGCATTTGCAACTTGTTTATCTCCCTTCTGCAAGACAGATATTCAGCTTTTGCAGCGGGAGGTGGCTAAATTTCCCCCAAAGAGCCAAACTCAGCTCTGGGAAATGAGCTTGCAGCAACATCCCTGCATAGGGCTGACGGGGGCGAACAGGACATGTAGGATTCATTAGGATGTTTGAGTTATTGGGGATTTTTTTTTTTTTTCCTGAGGACTCCCTTCCCTTCTGTGGGAGTTATTTTTTCACTTGCACTCTTTGTCTGCTGTTCAAACTGATAGAAAGTGCCCGAGTCTGCTGCACGTATTAATGGAGAATTGAAGCAGCAAGTGAATGGTGAGCATCCTCCAGCGTGTAATTCACTGATGTCCTCCCTTCTACAGAAACTCACAGATCACCAGCTGATCCAATGTCTATTGGGGAGGAGGAAAAAACCCACCCACATACACAAACATAGATTCTACCTCGTTTTAAGACTTCCTGAAGCTTACAGTGAGATTTGAATGAAAAACATTATTTCTGAAAATAATAACTTCAATAGTTAAAAAAAAAATATCGGTGCAGATAACCTTCTGGGACTTATACCTGGGACAGAGAAGGTAAAGCGTAACTCACAGACAATGGAGAAAGGATGAAAAAAAATCTCTGAAAAGCTTTCATCAAAGAAAATTGAATTTAGGGGATGAATTTGCCCCATAAATCTAAGAGTAAAAATAGCCAAGCCTGGCTGATAGTGGTCTGAAAAATGAGTTCAGTTAGAACGGTCACAGCTGTGATGGATAGGGGAGCTGCTTCTTATCAGGTCAGGCCAGTAATGGAAAGGCAATGGGATAATCATCAAATAATTCTTTTTATTACCTATCAGTTACACATAAGTGGTTGCCTTACAGAACCAGTTAACTAGTGACAGTAAATCTGAGCAGAGCCTGTACGCTCTAAATGAGGATCTCCTTGTGCTCCTCCCTTACTCGTTCGAGTGCTTTTTGTATTTCCATCTCTGGTGGTGCCCAGGTTAGCTCTAAGTGCTGTTGCCATCTGATAGTGTCCTGGTACCCATGGGAAATGGGCTAGAGATGCCATGCTAGTTTCAAGTAGACGTGCATCCCCAGCAAGCCTCCCTCCCCAGACTTCGCTGGTTTCGCCAGTGCGACTAAGCTGAGATGCTTTAAGAGATTTATTTTTGAGATGAGCTGAAGGATGACTATGGCTCCTAAGAATAATGCTCTTGTTACTATTGTTGTTGCTACTGCTACTACTAATACTATTACTAATACGGGTGATGCAGCATACCTAGTAGTACTAATGATAAAAGCAACAAGGAATAATAATAGTGAAGATATTTCCCTCATTCTTCCTGAGCACTAAAAATTCCCTGGCAAGAATAAAAAGAAATGCACTGACTCCCCAGCGCCATCTGACCTTGGATAGCTGCAGTTTATCCATGCAGGAATTTCCTGGGGTGCCGCTTTGGAGCTAGTGTTCTTTAAGCTTGCTGCAGGGGTGCCTTTAAAATGGGGGGTGAAGGGGTGGGTGGGTGTATGTATGAAGATAAACAGACGAGTGGGAGAGGCTCTGTTGGAGCTGTAAACAATTTCAAGCATATTATTAGAGTCCAGCGATAAAATTGTGACCATGGGCATGTTCACATGGATGTATGATATGACTATGAAGATCATTTACGATTTTCAGAGCAGAAATGATGCCCATATAGGCAAATACCTGGTTGCTCCCTGTGTTTCCAGTTGACATACACTCCTGGTTTATATAACATTGACCCTTATAGTATTGTGGGTCAGCTATTGTATTGAGGCATGGTGTATACGTAGAATAGCCAGGTCAAGATTTGTCTGGCCCCTGACACTTGTTGTTTCCAGTTTAAAGAAGATAAGCCCAGAATTGAGCAGAAAGGGTGGCTATTGGTATGGCGCAGTCCCAGTTGTTTCTGTTACTTGGGATGTTCTTTAGAAAGTAAACTATCTTTTAGCATAATGGTGTATGCTTGGTCATGACAGGGTTGCATCCACCAGTGAAGTTACCAAGCATCTGTGAAGCAAATGGAAACCTGCAGCCATGCCCTGTGCTCCCTGCTCTCCTCAGCTGCAGAGTAGAAGACATTGACCTTTCCACTGAGCAGGGGCTGTCTTTGACTTTACTGCTTAATAACTTGTTCAGCGGAGTCCTAATTTTATTTGGGTTTTGGATGCTGCTGTACTGTTGATACAATAATTGTTCGTAAAAGGGAAATGGTCACTTCTTCATGCATCTCCCTCTCCTTTTAACACACAAAAAAATCTACCTAAGGAAAAATATGCACCATTTGATTACTAGTGATGTTGTCTTCGTGGTTTTCATCAGTAAATCCCCATCTTCAGAGCTTCAGCTATTCACAAAGCTTTGCAGTTTTCCTTCCAAAGCACCACCACACTATTCAGTGAAGCTTGAGCCAACTCATGAGTTTAATTAGTTATGTGACTTAAAGGAAAACATGGTTGCAGTTTCCTACATGCCATGTCACACTGCGCATCTGTCAAATAGGCTGTGGGAGTCTTCCAAGAAGTGCTTGCCCTATTATTCAGAAAGCCAAGGCCTTTTGTTCCCTTCGGTGGCAGCTTGACTTAATAATTAATACTTAGCACTATGTAAACATGAGTTAATGAATCCTCATGCTACCCCAAGGCTAAGGATTAGTGCTTCCCTTACATGAGGGGGGAGACTGGGCCACGGTAAGCCCCACTGTGTCTTCTTCTCCAGTTATGATGGCCCAGGAAACTTCAGGGATGTGATGGCCCTATACAAGAAACTGGCTTTAGGCAACGAACTGAAACAGGGGGGGTTTATTCAGGGACAGTAGGAAGAAACACTGAGTACAGTGGATCTGTGCTTCTGGACCCTGACCTTCTTGCTAGTGGAGCGGGAGACCATGATACCCACCCTTTCCACGTACAGGCAGGAATTCATGCTGCCGTGAGCGGAGCTGGCTAATATAAATTCAGCTTCCATGTCAAAATTATTCTTAGGGGACCATAACTCTCATCGTAGCTCCTCCTTCACCTTTTTGAAAGTTTGATGTCATACACTGAGATACATAGTGATTAGCCAGGCTTGTCACTCTCTCTCATCTCATAAATCAAGAGAAATGGTGGATTCTTGAAAAATTCAATAGTGAAGTGCAGGTGCCAGACTAAAATAGAATATAGAACTCAGGTCAAGGAGAAAAAAATCCACGTTCAAAGAAAGAAAAAACTCAGTCAGACAATAATCCCTTGAGCATTTCCTCTTAGGAATACAAGAGACCACCTGGAGTCTCCTGCTCCACAGAATAACTATGCGGAGTTTAGAAACATACAGATGATGCCAACAATATGTTCCTCTTCTTTGCCCTTTCCTGCACACCACAAGCCCCTAAACATTCACCAATGTTCCTGTACCGTAAGACTTTCAAAGTGCAAATGCCATACCCAGAATTCAGACTGACTACTCAGACAAGCAGGACAAATCTGGTCTCAGACCCCTGCTCCATTGCTTTGGGCCAGCTCTACGAATGGCTCAGCAGCTGAAGCTGGCAGACAAATACTGCTCTTTTTTGAGCATGTCTCCGGAGGAAGCTTATGTTCCCAAGGTACACAGAGTAGGTGAGGCCCGATCAGTGGTTTTCAGCATGTTGATGGTGCCTAAGCAATGGCTTGAAGTGCCTGCATGGATAGGATAAAAACTGGGTGTCTGTGGTTTAACCAATTCACTCAAAGCTCCGGCAGAGCCAACAATTGGATCCAAATCTTCCAATATCCTCCTGTGTCCTCACACCTAGATGGACTTAAAACTGAACCACAGTTGTGAGTCTGCACACTTTCATCCTTTTTTACAATGGTATCGAGGACTAAAACGCTGTAGCCAAAACTCTTCTTTCTTATCAGGCTGTGGATGACTTTAACCTCTCGCAGGTCAATGCAAAGCTTGGCAGGGAAGGGACTCCAGGGGAAGGGGAGGCCTCTTCTTCAAAGCAGCTTAATCCTACTAGGGAATTGCTTCTGAGCCTTCTGCTGAATGTCATCCTCCCCTGCCCGCCTCAGCACTCTGGTGAGGAGTAACTCGACGGCTTAAGCTTCTCCCCGTGACTTGGGCTTCTCCCCAATGATTGCAGTGATGACGCAGCAACGGCAGCTCATCACTGACTCACTCCATCGACATCTCTGAGAGAAGCAGGGGCAGGAGGGAGACCTGCATTTCCCTCATTTAAATTCCACATTTTCTGTGAAGCTGGCAAAGCGTGCCTGAGACCGTCTGCGTGCCGTGCTAGAGAAACCTTCACACTCGCTTCCTCTGGGAAGCTGCCTGTGGCATCCAGCACCCCTCTGAATCAGAGCTGGCAGCTCTTCTGTTTGTTTGTTTCACTGGACATAGACAAATGCATCACGGGGGAAAATGGGAAATGAAAATACGTTCAAAGGATGGTCACTGGCACGGCGGTGAATGCCGTAGCTCTTCACACAACACAAGGGAAAACAAGACTTAACAATAGCGGCATTAATAACGTATATGCGTGCCAAAGCACCACAAGCAACCAGAAACAGCTGCATGTTGTACAGTCTTCCCCAGTTCTTTGTGGCAATTGCCTTGGGATGTCTGATAAATCACCTTTGTCTCAAGCTGAATTAAAAAAGGCCTCTTTTGTCAGTGCATGTGTTACTACGATGTTCCCAATACCCTGGTTCCTCGTCTGCAAAGCTACCACGCAGCGGAGCCTCCTGGAATCATTATCTTGGTGTCTGACATGGTTTTGCCCTGAACATGTTGTGCCTTTGCAAATTATAATCCGATTTGAAAGTGATACTTATCGAAAGTGGGCTAAATGACTTACAGTTCATAATCCTGGACTTCAGTAAAAGTCTAGGCATCAGACACACAATATCTCTCCATCCAGAATGTAGTGTTATAATCTGTCAAGGGCCCTTATTTGGGAGAAGGGATTGAATTCCTTGTGTGTAGCACAGACATCATCGCTTGCATGATCCCCTAGCTTTCAAGTCATTACACCACTGACTGCTCCATTTCTCAAGCGACTTCTACAGCTTCGTTTCTGTGCCTGATCCCAGGAGTTTTATTTCCCTGGTTCACAGAGCATCACAGCAGCAACCTTCGTCATCAAACCGTTGGTGACACTGATGTCTCGGAGTTCAAAGCCTTATCCAGCTCAGGTGTCTCTGCAAACAAACTTCAGCCAAGGGGTTTTTGAATAGAAAGGATATTGTCGCACTCATCAAAACAGAAGCCTTCTCTATTAGTTTTTTTTCAGTATTTTCTGCAAAATGGTGTTCTGGTCCATTAATGGGAGTTGCGCAGACTTCCATACACGCACTGTTGTTAGTACAGTGGACAACCATTTGGAAGATGACCTCGGTGTGCTGGTGTCCTGATGCTCTGCACCAGCTCTTGCTGTCACCAGGTGGACGATACAGTCCCTGGGAAGGAAAATGTTGCTGATGGAGTATTGCTGGTAACTGGCCCTCGCTGGCTTACAAGCTCCTGTGATAACAACAGTGACCCTGGGAAGAATCTGGAAGGGCTGCAGATAAATTGTGGCTACGTCTGTCTACACAGCCATGCCCTAGCACTGCACAGATCGCAGTTCTCAAAAGTATTTACTCCAGGGCAAGGAAATACAAAAACTGTATTGTGAAAAGAAAGCGATGTTTAGCATTGGAAGGCAACACCAAATTTGTTTGGCTATAAAGACCCTGCAGACATAAAGCAGAGGGAGAGCAACATGAGGCAGGAGCAGACTGGTGAAGAATGGTTGAGGTGGATCCGGAGATGCGGGTTGAATCTGTGTCTTGCTGTGTCCAGGCAGCCTCGGACTGAGCGGGGACCTGCTCGGCAGGAGAGCGGGGTCCCGTCACGTTACTGAGTGCAGTCACCTGCTGACGCTGCCGAGTTTAGCTCAGTGGGTGCCGAGGCTTCAGACAGACACTGAGTTAGCTTGTGAGTACATTGCAATATTTTGCTATAAAGCAATGCCCTTCTCCAAATCTGGACAACCTGGAATAACCTTTCCCAGGCAGCTCTCTGCCTGCTTTTGAGTCTTTTTTTTTTTTTTTTTTTTTTTTTCCAATCTGATAAGGAGACAAGCGTTTCTAGTTCTAGGCTGACACTGTCCAGACACATAATGAAAACAATATGTGCTTTGTTTCTGCTCCTCTGGTTGCGGCACATAGGACATATTGAAACAGGTCTCAAAAAAACTGCACGGAGGAGGAGAGGAATAGAATGAGTTTTTTTGCCTCAAGTGGCTCCTGAAATGAATTTGTGTTCCTTTACTTTGGGCACTGCCCTTGTGGTATTGGCAGGATATGTACTGCACTGACTTAGGGCACGGGAATGACCTGTTCTGCTTGTGAGACCCATTTTATCCATATTTTCCACCATTGTATGAATCCCGGCAGGAATGGCTTCCTCACCTCCCACAGATCCCACCTCTATTTTCTAGTGTTACCGCCATGCAAGGCATCAGACTTCAAACTAGCCGTTGGGGAAAGTCTTGTCCAATAACTAGGTAAGAGTGGGATGAAATCCCAATTTTATGGGGTTTACTTTTTATGGCAAGCAGATTTGATTCCTCCAAGGACATTTGCTTGACATCATTAAGTTACAATTTTGGAAATAAACTAGCTGGAGATTGGTTCATGGTTTGAAGGTAGAATGAAGTGCCATTACCAAAAAAGTGGTATAGGCAGACTCTAGAGATGGGAGATGCCAGGTCTGTATCTGGAGGAAGATTTGGAGATTCTGTTTAACCCATTAAAGGTTTCCTGGTGAAGCTTAGGACAGCTGTATTATTCTTGGGTGGCTCTTACACTCCTGGTTTGTTTACGCCACAGATTCTTACAGAAATATTATGAGTTAGAGAGTTATAAAACATTTTATGGTCTGCACATCCCTCTATAAATCCAGGTTGCCTTAGTTACCATCTGGCTAACTACACAGGTGAGGAGAGAGAGATCGAGAGGGAAAGAGAGAGATTAGTGCTAATACATTTTTAAAATCTTGAAAGATCTTGTGAGTTGTAATGTTGTGATATGATAGAAAGCTTTCAAGACCTGCACAGTACAAGAGGACTATGAAAGCAAAGATTCAGACTGGCAGCTCTCTAACAAGATAGTGAACACACATATGGATCTTTTTATTAAGAAAATCATGAATCTAAGCCTGAATATTGCTGAATCAAAAGCTTTAGTGAAGCTAATACTCAGTCCCTTCTTGAACACTTTCTGTATTTGGGCTGGAGAGCTGTGTCTTCCCTGGTGTGCTTGAGCTTCTGATTGTGAGAGCAGGTGGCATGGCACAACTTATATCCATATGACTAAATCATCTTCCTAACCCTCTTATCCAAACTGTGTATTGGGACCAGTCCAGTCTATGCTACCTCCTGACCCTCCTGGTTAGGCTGTACTGTCCTGTGAAGCTGGCACAGGCTCTGCCCATGTTAGTTACTATGGACTAAAATCGTGCCATGGGGTAACCTGATGACTGTGCTGCTTTTGGCGGGGATAGGGTTAATTTTCTTCATGGTAGCTAGTATGGGGCTGTGTTTTGGATTTGTGTTGGAAACAGTGTTGATGATACAGGGATGTTTTCGTTACTGCTGAGCAGGGCTTACACAGAGCCAAGGCTTTTTCTGCTTCTCACACCACTCCACCAGCGAGTAGTGCAGCTTCTGCTTTACCTATTAAACTGTCTTTGTCTCAACCCACAAGTTTTCTCACTTTTACTCCTCTGATTCTCTCCCCCATCCCACCAGGGGGGAACTGAGTGAGCAGCTGTGTGGGGCTTAGTTGCCAGCTGGGGTTAAACCACAACAGTCCTTTTTGGCACCCAACATGGGGCCTCTTCAGCACGCGTCACCTCCTCCTCTGTCCATATTCCGAAATCTTTGCCTTCTGGACAGTCCATGATCACTTCCAAAATTCCTGAGCGATGGGGGTTTGCTATTCGAGCTCATTGTGTGATCAGTGCGACCCACTTACACCACGTAGCATCAGTTGCATGATGTGTAGAGAGGACCCTCCCTTTGAACATCCAGCCCAGCACCGGCAGTCGGGGTGCCAGGAGGAGCTGTGCTTCAGTGCCGATCACTTCCAAAGCAGCTTGAACCCCTTCATATGCTGCCAAGATCTCTTTTTCAATTGGAGTATAGCAGGCCTCAGATCCTCTGTATCCCCGGCTCCAAAACGCCAGGGGTTGACCTCGAGTCTCCCCTGGTGCTCTCTGCCAGAGGATCCAGGTAGGGCCGTTCTCCCCGGCTGCGGTGTAGAGCACATTTTTAACATCTTGCCCTGCCTGGACTGGCCCAAGGAACACTGCATGAACTATCTCCTGTTTAATTTGTTCAAAGGCTTGTCGTTGCTCAGGGCCCCATGTGAAATCGTTCTTCTTCTGGGTCACTTGATAGAGAGGGCTTACAATAGAACTGTAATTTGGAATATGCATTCTCCAAAACAATGCCTAAGAAAAAGGACTGTTGTGGTTTAACCCCAGCCGGCAACTAAGCCCCACACAGCCGCTCGCTCACTCCCCCACAGTGGGATGGGGGAGAGAATCAGAAGAGTAAAAGTGAGAAAACTCGTGGGTTCAGATAAAGACAGCTTAATAGGTGAAGCAAAAGCTGAGCACACAAGCAAAACAATATGAGGAGTTTATTCACCACTTCCCATTGGCACCCAGATTTTTAACCATTTCCAGGACAGCAGGGCTCCATCACGCGGAACGGTGACTTGGGAAGACAGATGCCGTCACTCTGAACATCCCCCCCTTCCTTCTTCATCTCACAGCTTTTTATTGCTGAACATGACGTCATGTGGTGTGGAATATCCCTTTGGTCAGTTGGGGTCAGCTGTCCCAGCTGTGTCCCTTCCCAACTCCTTGTGCCCCCCCAGCCTCCTTGCTGGTGGGGTGGGGTGAGGAGCAGAAAAGGCCTTGACGCTGTGTAAGCCCTGCTCAGCAGAGCACAAATCCAAAACACAGCCCCATACTAGCTACCGTGAAGAAAAGTAACTCTATCCCAGCCAATACCAGCACAGTGACTAAACAGTGAGGACTGGATGCAGGATAGCATGCCCTGGTCCATGCTCTAGTCTGATTTAGTGTAAATGGAGGCACAGGGAGAAAAGACGTCTTCCGAATACCTTCAAAAATGGTATGGCTACTTGAACAAAGCAGGCTGGCAGGGTGGCACTGGTATTCCTGTGAAGTTTTGTGACACAGTTGTGAGTCACATAATAGTTGGTGTTTTTTCGTAGAGCAAGTCCCACCTGTCAGAATCAACAGCAAAGACTTGATATTCTCAGCCTTCATTTGAAAAAACAAAGGAGAAGATTAAATCAAATAATTCTAGCACACACTATCGTGAAGGAAAGTTTGTATGAATGGAGGTCCCCCGGTGGGCAGAGAGGCCAGCATTTCATAAAAGCTGTTATTTTAAGCCAAGCTTGTAATCTTCTGAGAACAGACTCATTTCTTTGTGAGAAGAGCAGTACTGCTGGCAGGTCAGATGCCTCTGACTCCTAGCGCTTTCTTCATTCAACTGCCGTATGCATCCATGGTAAACCAAATTTTGGGTTATTTTGTGAGGCAAAATGCACCTAAGAAGTTTGGAAACAAAAGCAGATGTCTCTGTCCCATGTCTGTTATCTGCGCACAGTCTGGAAAGGTAGTCATGGCTCATTAGGTCCGTGGGCTGGTTTTTTGGTTAACTGCTACTGAATAATACAATCATATAGGTTGAGAGCTGTGTGTTGACTTACATGGGAGTCTGAGCCTCCAGGGAAGCTGAATACAGATGTTTGCAGCCAGTCTTCTCTAAATGATACCCTGGGGATCTTGGATATTAGTGATGATAGCTCCTAACTGTGTCCTGACAAAAATAGTTTCTCTAAATTAGAATGAGGAGAATGGGTAGAAATCATGACACATTTATTTTATTTTTAGTCTGAGTTTGTACTGAAATAAGTAGAAAATGTGGTTGTGTGGACATGCTGGCTGTTTGTTAGTCAGTATCCCCTAGTCCCTTATAAATTTTAACCTGATGGCCAGTTTCAACCGAATCTAAAAGAAAGTTTGAGATCTCAGATCTGTTTTCCATGTGTATAGGATAAAAGATGCTAGTAATGCTCTGACAGAAAGGTTGTATGCATGGTAACTCCTATTAGAGGTAGGAGAAATCACACAGGAATGCAACTTTAGGACATGGGACCCACACCTATCGGCTTCCCGCTCAAGGGCCTACTAGTTTCTAAATGAGGTAGCAGACAGTAGGATCCTAGACACCAAAATGGATGTTGGGGATAAGTGCAAGAATTTGTGTGAAGAATTTATTTCTTTTGGGGTAGGAGTGAGCTGCAGTATTTCAAAAGAAGACGTATCTTCTTACCTTAACATAGAATCATAGAATACCAGGTTGGAAGGGACCTCAAGGATCATCCGATCCAACCTTTCGTGGCAAAAGCACTGCCTAGACAAGATGGCCCAGTAGCCTGTCCAGTGGAATCTTAAAAGTGTCCAATGTTGGGGAATCCACCACTTCCCTGGGGAGATTATTCCAATGACTGATTGTTCTCATTGTGAAAAATTTTCCTCTTGTGTCCAGTTGGAATCTCTCCAGGAGTAACTTGTACCCATTACCCCTTGTCTTTTCCATGTGACTTCTTGTAAAAAGGGAGTCTCCATCTTCTTTGTAGCCACCCTTTAAATACTGGAACACGATAATAAGGTCTCCCCTAAGCCTTCTTTTCTCAAGGCTGAACAAACCCAGTTCTCTCAGCCTTTCCTCATATGGCAGGTTTCCCAGTCCTTTGATCATCTCTGTGGCCCTTCTTTGGACCCTCTCCAGCCTGTCCACATCTCTTTTGCTTAGTGGGGACCAAAACTGGACACAGAGTTCCAGATGCGGCCTGACAAGCGCTGAGTAGAGTGGGATAATGACTTCTTTATCTCTGCTGGTGATGCCCTTGTTGATGCAACCCAGCACCCTGTTGGCTTTCTTTGCCGCAGCAGCACACTCTTCACTCCTATTGAGCTTGCTGACCACCAGGACCCCCAGGTCCCTTTCCACAGAGCTGCTCCCCAGCCAGGCAGATCCCAGCCTGTGCTGTGCTCCTAGATTATGTTTTGCCAGGTGCACAACCTTGCACTTGTCATTGTTGAACTTCATAATGTTCTTGTTAGCTGACTCTTCCAGCCTATCCAGGTCTTCCTGCAGGGTGGGTCTCCCTTCCAAAGTGTCCACTTCGCCACTCAGCTTGGTATCAACATGTTCAAAGGAGTGGCTATACTATTTTAGGTCAGAGGTATGAACCATTTGGCCACCTAGATCAGGGTATAGCTGGTGTGTTGCATCTCACTGAGGGTTTTTTGACTGCTCATGCCCAAACAATATTTTGCAAGATTTCTTGACTCATTGTGGTGAGTTAACCCTGGTAGGCAGCTAAGCCCCGCACAGCCGCTCACTCACTCCCCTCCAGTGGGATAAGGAAGAGAATCGGAAGCGTAAAAGTGAGAAAACTCATGGGTTGAGATAAAGACAGTTTAATAGGTGAAGCAAAAGCTGTGCACACAAGCAAAACAATATGAGTTTATTCACTACTTCCCATTGGCACGCAGATTTTTAACCATCTCCAGGAAAGCAGGGCTCCATCACATGTAACGGTTACTTGGGAAGACAAATGCCATCACTCCCAATGTCCCCCCTTCCTTCTTCTTGCCCCCCGTGCTAATTGCTGAGCACAACATCATGTGGTGTGGAATATCCCTTGGGTCAGCTGGGGTCAGCTGTCCCAGCTGTGTCCCCTCCCAACTCCTTGTGCACCCCCAGCCTCCTCGCTGGTGGGGTGGGGTGAGAAGTAGAAAAGGCCTTGACTCTATGTAAGCCCTGCTCAGCCATAGCTAAAACATTGGTGTGTTTTCAACACTGTTTTCACCACAAATCCAAAACCTGTCATGGTTTAAGCCCAGCTGGTAACAAAATACCACGTAGCCACTCGCTCATTCCCCTCCTCCCCAGTGGGGTGGGGAGGAGAATTGGAGAGAAAGGAAAACTTGTGGGTTGAGATAAAAACAGTTCATGAGGAAAGCAAAGAAAAATATAATAATAATTATATTATATATTAATAATGATAATAATAATTAAAAAAATAAGGATAATAGAAGATAAAAAACGAACAATGCACAATTTCTCACCACCCAACGACTGATACAGCCTGCCCCGAGCAGTGATCACGGAACAGGAATATTCCCCAGCAGCTATCTTGGAACAGCAAGTTCCAGAGAGAGCGAGCGAGGGAACGAAGAGCCAAATGAACAAAGAAAAAGGCCCTAATTAATGAAAAGAGGGAAAAGGGAACTGGCCCACCGTCCGACCCCCACTTATACTGTGCATGACATCTATGGTATGGAATACTCTCTTTGGCCAGTTTGAATCAACTATAGTGGCTATACCCCTCTCAGGTTTTTGCACCTGCAAATTATCAAAACCTGGGAAAATGTAAAATGTCCTTGATCGCTTAACAGCAACTTCTAACAAATATCTCAGGGGCGGGTGTCAGGAGGACGGGGCCAGACTCTTCTCAGTGGTGCCCAGCGACAGGACAAGGGGCAACGGGCACAAACTGGAACACGGGAAGTTCCGCCTGAACATGAGGAAAAACTTCTTCCCTGTGAGGTGCCAGAGCCCTGGCCCAGGCTGCCCAGGGAGGGTGTGGAGTCTCCTTCTCTGGAGAGATTCAAACCCGCCTGGACGCGGCCCTGTGCAGCCTGTGTTGGGTGACCCTGCTCTGGCAGGGGTTGGGCTGGATGGTCTCCAGAGGTCCCTTCCAACCCCCACCATTCTGTGATTCTGTGATCAGTGTATTACCAACATTCATCACATACTAAATCCAAAACACAGTAGCTACTGGAAAGAAAATTAGGTCCATCCCAGCCAAAACCAGGACATCACCATACGAGCTACTCTGAAGAAAATGTACTCTGTCCTAGCCAAACCCAGTACATTTACTAAGAAGGAACTTAAATATTATACATGTTGATTGAAAAATGTCCCAGATCTCTTTCTTCACTGGTAGTCACAGTAATGAACCATAGTAGGGCAAGACTTATGAGGAGTGGCTGAGGTCACTTAGTTTGTTCAGCCTGGAGACGAGAAGGCGAGGGGTGACCTCACCTCAGTCTACACCTTCCTCAAGGGGGGCAGCGGAGGGGGAGGTGCTGATCTCCTCTCTCTGGTGACCAGCGACAGGACACGAGGGAATGGAATGAAGCTGCATCAGGGGAAGTTCAGATTGGACTTTAGGAGAAGGTTCTTCACTGAGAGGGTGGTCGGTCACTGGGACAGGCTCCCAGGGAAGCGGTCACGGCACCAAGCCTGGCAGAGTTCAAGGAGTGTCTGGATGATGCTCTTAGTTATATGGTTTAGTTTTAGGTAGCCCTGTGAGGAGCCGGGAGTTGGACTCGATGATCCTTATGGGTCCCTTCCAACTTGAGATATTCTGTGATTCTATGATTCTGTGAACTCTGGTTTCGCCATAATGTAATGACCCTCTTTCATGAAACCTGCACTCAGGCAAGCATGTGCTTCTTGGGATAATAAGACCAAACCAGCTCTCTTGGCAACAGTGCATGTTGAAGGCAGAGTTACTGAGGTTCACCTGCAGACAGAAGACTTGGACATCAACCCTTATTCTCAGTTTTGGCATTGAAGTTGTGATTCCTCAGGGCTTCTTTTTACCCTTTGCCATCATGAACGCAATCATAACTTACTTGTCTTATCTGCGGAGACTTTCTGAAAGAGATTATAACATAAACATAGCTTTCAAAGTGTAACTAAGAAATATTCATTCTCACTGATCACTGAACTAGGTGGGACCAAATATTAGACTGGAATACAGAGTTGAGTACAAAACAGGCCCAGTACTTTCTCCATGGCACCGGTTTCCTTTGCTGCCTTGATGTCTGAAATATACTGGACAGATATTTTTTCTAGCAGTGTTAAACATAGATGAGTAATTCTTATGGTCTTTAAAAATAGTTCAGGCAAAGAACTACCCATCTGCACAACTAATGCACTTATAACCACCACATCTTGAAATTGCTTGGCTTCCTTTAAGGGCTCATTGTTCCAGCAATTGAAGCTTACTGAAACAATAAATATGGCAATGCTGTCATTTCTGATGGGGTGAGGATCTCAGAACTGGTTAGTGTTAATTTACTCCTTGAGGTGGTTTGAATTTTGACAAAAATATAGTGTTTTGCTGTTGCTGTTTCAGTTTGCTGGCTGAGCATTTCTTTAAATGCTTACTGCCTCTGCTCAGCAATATAAAAGCAAGATTGCTTTTTATTGCCATTCTCTCCCCGCACAAGATTGTGTCTGGGTCTCTTACAGACTTAGCTAAGCTTGTCAATCTGCGAACTTCATTTGTAATTTGCCAGGAGCCCTCAGGCCGTATTTCTTGCAGTAGTCCTCTGTCTCGCAGGAGAGGGGATAGACTCACCCTTAGGAGTGTGGGATGGCGAAGGACCAGCACGCATCCCCCTGTGCAGGTTCTGTGGGGACTTGTGATGCTGTGGCAGATGAGCTGCATGCTTTCCCTTGTGTCCCATTTGCAGTGCGACTCAGAGAGCAAGCTGCAGGATCCCAGGGCAGTGGTACAGCTCAGGGAATTGTATTTGCTCTTCTGAGGACTGCGGCTCTGCCCTGACCTTGTCCGCAGCTCATCCTAGTTCTGTTCCCTTCGTTCCTGAGGTTCTCCATTCCTTGGGCTCCTCATCATATTTCCACTCACAGCCTGGTTCTTGTCCCTGCTGCTCCCCTTGGCTGCCTGGGTGTCAGCCTCCTTCCTTTCAGTCCCATAGCTGTCTCTACCAGCCAAAAGAAGCAACCTCAGGAAAAATTTGGCCCATTCTTCCAAAACCTGCGATGGAGCATCCTTGCTAGACGGGGAGTTTTAGAAGGATCCAGAGACTCTGTGCAACATATTCCTCCAAAACTGCAGCTCATGAGGCACAAGGAGGGTGGACAGGACACTGCTGATAAGTGAAGCATGCAGGTGAGCATAAAGGTGTTAGAGAATCATCATGAAAACAGTGAAATAATTGCTTTAAATCTAAGGAAGATTTCCTTCCCTAGATTTACTTTAAATTACTTTAAATCTGCTTTTTTCCTTTGCCTCATTGCTTCAAACGGCAGAAGTAATTTTGCTGAAATTTTCTAAGGACGTTGCTTTTTCAACAGTCAAAGCATACATTTAAGGGAAAATGTTTAAGCCTTCCAACCTCCAAGCTTGCTGTTTGTAAATAACGGTTAGGGCGTGATAAGAAACTTTCTGTTGATCTCAATGGACGTTGAGGACAAAGAGAGAGGGCTGAGACAGAAACACAAGGGACAAAGAGGAGAGATCAGTCAAAATGTGTCAGATCAGTGAACACATGCAGTCCTGCCTGACGGCTCACTTTTGCTTGTGTTCCTCCAGAAAAAAAGTGCCTTTTTGTGCTCTGCAAGTACAGCCTGTGTGTCACTGAAGAGGGGGAAGGGAAGGCTCAGAGAGGAGCTGAAAAGTGAAGGGAAAATTCCACTCATGATTCATTTCTGTGCTTGGAACTTGAAATTCAAGACCCGAACTTCATTTGAAGGGATATGATTAAAGCTTGGGGAGTTTCCTAAGAGATTTCTGCATAGAGAGATGGATAAGGGTGCCTCACAGCACTTGCAAAAGGACTTAAGCAGGGTGGGTGCCTAATCCTCTCCAATTCCTTTCTTAGGTTCTTTTGTAGATCATACTGAGTTCCTATCTCACATCTTAATATGCTTCTGTAAACCTTATGTAATCCCATATTCACCAAATTCCTTTGCTTGGTTATAAAGCAGGCAGTTATTTGCAGCAACACCCTATGAGAACAGCAGATGCTTTCAAGCAACATTTCCCCAGAATAATTTCCTTTCTATAAACTGTTTTATCCTCCCAGTAATAACAGTGGCCCTTTAGGAAAAGCAGAGCACCAGGGCATTGCTGATACTGAGCATTCCCTGTATTCGTGCTGTACTGGGGCCAGTACGGTATGAGCTGGCTCTCACTTTACCCAATGTAACTCCAACCTGGTGTTGGTAGTTGGTATCAGCCACTGAAGGCTCTTACTATGACATTTTCTCATCATGCCACTTCTCTTTCTCCCTTCCCTCAAAAAATGAGCTCTTCAGCATCCAGCTCTTCTCTACTTTTGGTAAGTCTGAATCCAGAAATGATGTAGGTGCATCTTCTTTTCTCCTAGCTTCATTGTTTGAAACGGCAGAATAATTTTTGCTGAAACTTTAAAGAGATATATATCTATCTATATATCTATCTGTGTATTTATATCTCTCCCCACTTTGTGGCCTATTTTAGATGCTACTGCTGAGTACCATGAGATACTGCATGTGAACAATGCATTACAGGTTGATATATATTGCCTTTCCCTTGTTTCTCATCTTCTACTGCAACTGTAAAGAAGAATGTGGCTTGAAATGAAGTAAATCTGAGTAACTCACTTTATGATTACTTGGAAGAGTCAATCAGTTTTTCAGAAAAGTTGTAATTGATTTTATGTAAGGAAGTAACTCCCTAGCTAGAGGACTAAGTAGAGAGAAGTCAGTTTTAGAAGAGTATTGTATTTGCCTGAATCTCTTTATAGAGCTTCCTGAGTCTCAGATGTTGCAAAAAAAACCCCAAGCAAAACAAAAGAAAACAATGCCAAAAAAGGTCTTGAGAAGCTACCTAATTACCCCTTTGAAAAAAGCCAAAGCTTAATAGCTGTTTCTTTAGCCTAATGATTCTCAAGTATACGGTTACAAGGCCTGGTCCCTCTTGTGCTCTATGAAATGTGTAGAGGCCTTTGGCAGTAACCCTCATGGATGAATTCCATGTGGTTTTTGTGTTTTTACTGCCCCTTTTTCCTGTTTACCCCCCTCAAAGCTTCTTCCTGTTCCACACCCATGAAACAGCTTTGACACTCACCTGGGGAGATAGGCTGAAACCTCATTCTACTCTGTACTGGTTTTGACTGGGATGGAGCTAATTTTCTTCACAGTAGCTGGTATGGTGTTATGTTTTGGATTTGTGATGAAAACACGCCAATGTTTTAGCTATTACACAGCCAGGACAGCCAGACCCGCCTGACTAAAGGGATATTCCATACCATATGATGTTGTACTCAGCAATAAAAGCTGGAGGGAGGGAGGAGAAATGGGGGGGGGACATTTGGAGTTATGGTATTTGTCTTCCCAAGTCACTGTTATGTGTGATGAAGCCCTCCTTTCCCGGAAACAGCTGAAAGTCTGCCTGCCATTGGGAATTAGTGAATGAATTCCTTATTTTGCTTTCCTTGCACACACAGCTTTTGCCTGTCTGTCTATTAAGCTGTCTTTATCTCAACTCACGAGTTTTCTGACTTTTACCCTTTTGATTCTCTCCCCCATCCCACTGAAGGGGAGTGAGTGAGCGGCCGTGTGGTGCTTAGCTGCCGGCTGGGGTTAACCCACAACATGTTCCCCATTTCCGCATGTTTTTACCTCTGTGCAGCTCTGAGCCAGCTCAGCTTGGCAGAAGTGCTGTGATGGCTGTGAAGGTATGAAGTGAGGAGAGACTGGACAGATGTTGGAAGAGTGAAGGGTCAAGGGAATCCTTGCTGGATGTTGGACCGGGACTTGAATGTGACTGTGCTATGACCAGAAACTACTTTGCAAGAAGGTGGAATGAGAGTCTTTTTGGGGAGGAGACAGACAACTTACATTACCAGAAGAAGATCAATGACTGAAGGACAGAAGGTCTGGGGTGACCAGAGGGTGCAAGTAATTTGTGTGGAAGAATGTGGGACTGGATGGTCCCAAGTTATTACAAAAAGAAGGTGAGAGATTTTGATGTGAAGCGGGGGTGAAAGAAGGGATGATGAGTCCTGATCTAACCTGCACAGAAGCCTCTCCTGACTCCCACCACCACCCTAGACATTCTCTTGCAGTGTTGGCCAGCAGGTTGAGGGAGGTTACCCTCCCCCTCTACTTTGCCCTAGTGAGGCCCCATCTGGAGTCCTGCATCCAGTTCTGGGCTCCCCAGTGTGAGAAAGATGAGGAACTACTGGAGAGAGTCCAGCGGAGGGCCACGAAGATGATGAGGGGACTGGAGCATCTCTCCTGTGGGGAAAGGCTGAGGGAGCTGGGGCTGTTCAGCCTGAGGAAGAGAAGACTGAGAGGGGACCTCATCAATGCTTATCAATATCTCAAGGGCGGGTGTCAAGAGGATGGGGCCAGACTCTTCTCAGTGGTGCCCAGGGACAGGACAAGGGGCAACGGGCACAAACTGGAACACGGGAAGTTCCACCTGAACATGAGGAAAAACTTCTTTACTGTGAGGGTGCCAGAGCCCTGGCCCAGGCTGCCCAGGGAGGGTGTGGAGGCTCCTTCTCTGGAGAGATTCAAACCCGCCTGGACGCAGTCCTGTGCAGCCTGCTCTGGGTGACCCTGCTCTGGCAGGGGTTGGGCTGGATGGTCTCCAGAGGTCCCTTCCAACCCCCACCATTCTGTGACTCTGTGATTCTGTTTTTCCATGTCATATCTGTCAGCCTTGTGCGGTTATCCTAGAATACTTCAAGTGGCTCTACACACTTACTTTTTGGCAACTGAATTGCTTGCTTAGTTTAAAAGAGCAATCCAGTTCATCCTAAAGTAGCTGCTTACTGACTAGTCAGCCAAATTGCTCTTTTGAGTCCATCCACTGTACTGACTGGATTGAACTAGATTATAATGAGAGTCTGGGCCTCTACCATAGCTGTAGACATGTGTCTCAACTGGGGCTTGGTCCCACCTGAGATGTCAGAGGACAAAGGAACAACAAAGAACCCTGCTATTAGCACTTCTTGGTGTTGTCTCATCACACCGGGTTCGGATTTCCACTGGCGTGTCTTTCCAAAGCTGCGCTAAACCAACAACTTCGAAATAAGTCCCTGTTGCAAGCAGCCAGCATCCTCTGTCCCTGCATTAAGGCCAGCTTTCTGCAGGCAATTCTTCACTTTTAGAGTTTCTTAAGGAATGAGGATGGAGGCCACAGCTCCAAATGGTAATCCTTATTACTTGTTTTCACAGCATTCTCCAAGCTGATTCCTGAGTTGGCTGATTTTGGGATCTGGCTGTTCACCACAGCTCAGCTTAGATGCCCCCATACAAAATGATTTCATAGCCTCTTAACCTTCCCATCAAACACCCCTGGCATCTTTTAGGAAGGCATATTTGCCAGACCTCAAACAAATCTTTTCGCTCTACGCTAAGTCCCCTCTATTTTTTCAATTCTTTTTTTTTTAAAGTGTGGACATGAAAACTGCACACGGCACTGCAGTATTGGTTTCTCCAGTGTTCTGTGTAAAAAGTAGGTAATTCTTCTTTCCTACTGCTATTTATGTTCTTCTGCTTATACGTCTTAGGCTTGAGTGAAAAAAAAATAAGACACTGATCACACCAATGTAATCTCTCAGCAAAGTTCTTAATGAGTGTTCCTTGCAAAGAAACAAAGAAATGGAAAACATTATGTTTTCTTCTTTTGATTCCTTCCGCAATATGCCAAGAAACATTGCTCTACACATAATCAGTAGTATAAATCTAATCCTGCTTAGAAATACTTGTTTAAGAGATAAGAACAAGAACCAGAGACCAAAATACATAAAAACTTGATACTGGGTCTACAACCATTGCTTTACAACAAATGATAGGAGGGATTTATTTTTCCTTATTTCTCCTCTCAGGGAATTCATAGCTTTTGCTTTATGACAGATAAAAATATTTTTAATAACCTTGCAACAAGGAATTTAGTGTGTGACTCTTAAAACTAATGCAAGACAAACAAAACCTTCCCTGCTTCAGGAGTATGAGTGATCAAAGAGTGTATCTGAAACACCTCCGGTGCTGCCTGGTACAATTCCATTCATTGGTGGCTCACTCTTTTCATACGAGTGTAAAAAACCAGCGACGTTTAATGCATTCGTATCCAGTCCTTTTTTTTACACTTCATTTCCTGTTCTGATTATGAAGCATTGTCAGACAACTAGATCTCTGCGCTTTACGGTTCGTTAGCAGCCTTGCCAAAACACTCACAGGATTACCAGGCGCTGAGGCAGCCCCACTGTTTGCACAAACACACATACACACGCACACACGCACAGGGTACTTAGGCTGAATTATTATTCATAAATTAGTCTTAATTAGGCTGTTCATGAATCTGAGAGATTATGCTCCCCTGTTATGAGTAGCATTAAATTACTTCTTAAAATTCATTTCCAGAGCTTGTTTTTCATGTATGTTTTTCCCCCCAGTTTCAAAATAACATCCTCCAATTGCTGAAACGGTTGATAAGATTTTGACATTGCCCAACTTGGCGTTAACTCCATAATCCTCGCTGCTCCTCCAGGCAGGGTTCTGCGCCTTGCGTAAGAGGGGAACAGTTGTGGGGCATGATCTCACCGAGCGAAACCGGCTGACAGGCAAATGAAGCGATCAGGACCTGGCCTGGCTTGCATTCCCAGAGGTTTCATACACATGGACTCCTGGAGGTCTCTTCCAACCAAAATGATTCTATGATTCTGTGATTCTATGTGATTCCCCACCCACATCTTCTACATCCTAGGCAGACCCTTGCACTTTCAGCGGTCTCTTTGAAAGGTAACTCCTATCTTAAGGAGAGATTTTAAATGAATATTGTGCTAAGACCCCTAGATCCTGAAGAGGAGGGGGATTAATCTGTCCTCAGCATTTCCCATTTCCTAGCATGGGTGCTCTCAGCTTTCATGCGTGACTTGTATAGAGCCTTTTCAGAAAAATCTAAATCTCCTTGCTCTCTGCAGGGACCCTGAGCACTTATCCCAGGTGCAAGGTTCCTACTGTAAAACCACACGCCAAAACAGGATTTGCCATCCCGAGCCTCACAGTGGCTGACCGAACCCTTGGGAGGTCTTGGCCGGACAGAGAGGGTCGGTGCACAGGGTGGGGGGACCCATTTCTTTTTCCTATGGGCTGTCTCATATAATTTAATGCCTGCTCTTGACTTCACTTCACAGTGCAGCTGTTTGTCTGCAAGCAGTCCAGGCTCCTGTGTCTGGAAATGGGTCTTTGGTTCTGGCATCTGCAGACGCAGCTGCATCTTTCCCACCTTTTTCACTAGAAAGTATCTGCTTGCGATGCCGTCAGCTGGGCAGTCGGTTTGCCCTCTTCTCCATGTTCCTTAACAGACCGCACCATCAAATGCTTTTTATTTTGCTTGTGACGTGGTAAGGCAAGAGGCAAGAAAGCTCAGAAAAAAATTACTCACAAGCAGCCAAGAAGAAGAAAAGACAAAACAAATCCTCCCACCGAGGCAGAGATCTCAGAGCTCATTTATTTCAACTTCCAACTTACGCTGAGATTTTCCAGTTTGCTGACGTTGAAAAGTACATCGAAACTTGGCTGAGGTACAAGATCTCTCAAACTCTCTTTTTCTTTTTTTTTTTTTTTTTAAATCAGAATTTACGTCTACAGCTGCACAGGAGACAGATAAAAGAGCGGGCAGATGAAGCCTGCCCTTTCCAGGATGGGGAATTTGCGAGGACTGTGATAAAGTTTGGAGAAGGAGAGTTGTTTCCTTTGAGTTTCAGTTGTGTTGTGGTATTGAAAACCATCAAAGCTAATTTCCTTGTTGTCAGAACTGTGAGGGAGGAAAGAAACATTGCTGTGTTATTTACTTCATTGCTACCTTTTCTTCCCTTGGGATTTCAGCATCTGTGATCTCTCTTGATGTCCAGCTTGTCTAACTATGATATTAAAGTGTCCTGCCAATCTATTACCTCTCTTCAAAAAGGGCTTCCAGGTACAAGGAGGACCAAAAATCTACCGTCAGAGTGTGTTAAACTTGCTTTTTTTCCACTTGAGAACTACTTCAGCAACTTGCCATGCCTCCAACTCAACTGAACCCCAGCAGTACAGCAGGATCCAAACAGTGGGTAAACCAAATTAAGAGTCTGACTCACAGTTGCTCTGGGGAGCAAGCTGAGCTGTTATGACTGATCCTTGATGCTTAGTTCAAGCAGTCCTGGTCCACATGCAGAAGAGAAGGACTGGCTGTGCAGTGGTTGCCCACCTTGCCTCATTGCCATACCCATGAGATGGGCTTCAGGGGGTTAGCGAAGGGCAGCAGGCTCATTACCCGGCTAAGAAGTAAACTTGCCCTTATTCGTGTTTGCTTTAGGCTCGTATGGCTTTTGCTGACCTTAACCTGCTGAAGACCGTAAGAGCTCTGTGACTCTGACCTACCTACTCACCAAGGAACCTCTAGAGTTTATCTGTCTATCTGAGCCTGCAGTTTGAAGAGGTGAGACTAAACCTGCCCCACAGACATGTCTTCAAATATCCCAAATTATGAATCTCCTGTAAGATCCATGAAATGTAAGTGTCCTCTCTATGTAATTTTCCTTCAATTTGTTCAGCTAGTATTGTATCCTTATAATTGACTATTAAGCTAAAACACATTTATAATGCTCCTTAATGCCTTAGTCCTAGTTTAAGACTTTTCTTCTCATGTGCACTGAGTGTCCGTGCCCAGGCGCTGGCAGCAGGGCTGCAGGGAGCCTCTGTGGGGAGAGGCCGGGGCTGCCCCGTGCCGGACACAGCCAGTCCCAGCCGGTCCCAGCCGGCTCCAAGGGCCCCACCGCAGGACACAGCTGAGCCCCTCAGCCAAGCTGGGGGCGCCGGGGGGAAACAGGTCTCAGAAAGGGCCGAAGGCAGCAGAGGCAGAGGAGGAGGAAGCCAAGGAGGGAGCAGCAGCAGAGGGAGCGCGAGGGCGGAGGAGGAGGAGGGCAGGAGGGGCTGCAGGCCCGGAGCAGGGATCCCCTGCAGCCCTGAGAGACCCCGCTGGAGCAGAGACCCACCCTGCAGCCCGAGGAGGGCCCCACGCCGCAGCAGGGGATATTTCCTGCAGGAGCTGCGGCCGTGGGGAGCCCAGGCGGGAGCAGGTTGTCCCTGAAGGACTGCAGCCCGGGGAAGGGCCCGCGCTGGAGCAGGGAGACGGGGGAGGAGGGAGGAGCGGCCGAGAGGGGCTGTGATGGAGTGACCCCAGCCCCATCCCCACTCCTGCGCCCCTCGGGGGGAGAGGAGTCGGGGTTGAAGGGGTGAATCTGGGCCTGGGAAAGGGTGGGTGGAGGGAAGGTGTTGTTTTAATGTTTTTGTCTTTGTTTCTCACTGTCAGAATCTATTTTAATTGGCAAGAAATTATTTTTTTCCTGATTTGAGTCTGTTTTGCCTGTGACAGTAACTAGTAAGTGATCTCCCTGTCTTTATCTCGAGTCATGAGGTTTCTCCTCCTATTTTCCTCCCCTGTCCTGTTGAAGGAGACTGAGTGAGCAGATGGGTGGAAGTGTGGCCCTTAGACAGGGTTAACCTGCCACATCATGACAAACTGATCATGCAATTAAAAGCATCTATTCATTGTCTTTGCTTCTCAGACAATATCTTTCCTTACGATTGCATATGCAAAACTCCAGTACAATTGCTCAGTGTCAACTCTTTCATTGGCAGCAAAACCCACTGTCTCCTCAGTGTCCTAAGATGTAATGACTGAAGATCTTTGCTGTACTGATGTAAAGGCACCAGGAAAAGTGAAAGTTTGCTGGTAAAGCAGCTTGTGTAGAGAGGCATTTAGACTTCATGAGAAATGTTTAGCATCACAAATGCTTTTGAAAACGTAAGTGACTAACACACTGCTGAGGACCTCCTGGGAGCGGCACTGATGAACACCATGACTTAGTTCCTCAAATAGGGGCTGAGGTGACCGTCTCTGGGAAATGGTAGAAACTCTGTACGTTGTCTTCAGAGTGCCCTTTCATGGCAATAGTCCCAAGAGGAAAGCGTAGTTAGCGTTACTGTGACCCTCTAACTGCTGGAATAGGTTAACTGCTGCAGCTATCTCTGGTTTCTGCTAACGCAGTTTCTTTGCCTGACTGCTCACACTTTCAAGATCAAGGGACCACATCCTTATATTGGCCATTTATCTGACTAGTTTCTCCCTCTGAGCCAAAAAAGGATCTGTGATGGCCAAAGTGTCTCCTTAAAGAACCTGGAAAACATTCTGTCAGAATATACGGTTTTCCTTGCTCAGATCTCCGCCCCAGCTGGCTACACAGATCAGACAAGTTGTTTTGAGAGACTGAGTTGTTACTGCTTCTCTTCAGCAGCAGAAGTTGGGGGCAAGTGTGAATCTAAGGGCCAGAGGGGTCTCAGTCATGCCAGCTTGTTTCTTGCTAGCTGTGCAGGATATAATGGCCTGGGAAATGTTCAAGCTGAGCTTGAAATTGTACCCTACTACATGCCTGTTTTGGACTTAGCAGGAAAGGAGGCACCATCTAGTTGCCCGATTAAAGGCATCTAGGACCACTTCAGAGTCCCTAAGGCATCCTGCCTGCAGCTGCCTCTCCTGTAGGTCCTGTGGCATACCTGTGCAGCTGTCTTGGATGCCACTGGCATCTCAATAGCCACTATGCACTTATTTTTGGGCAACTGAATTGAGCCCAAAGAATCAAAATGGCAAAAAAGCATATATCTTCCACTCAGGCTTTCCCCAGAACTCATGTTTCCACCTCCAGATTTTAGTATGAAAGAGAAATAACTGTTTAAGCTTTCCCAGTGTTCAGATTAACAGGGGAGTTTAGTATTACTAAACACACAGATTCGTAGCAATCTCTATGACGATCAGTGGAAACATCTCCATGACATTGACTTGAGTCTAATCCGAGAGGAGTCTGATTGGGGTAGCACGCTCTGTGGAAAGGGGATTGTATTTTTGGCATAGCAGTGCCAATAAATGACAATGATTAAGTGCTGAGCAATATGCTATAGTCCCCTAAAGGAATGATTGGACAATCTATCTAAAACCAAGATAAACAGAAAATTGGAACAAATACCGTGGGAAGCCTCATGCATTGACAACGAAGGGTCTCTGTCATGCTGTCTGTCTGGAAGTCTGCTGGTCTCATACCGGTGGTTCTTTCCTTGGTTGCTTACGTGTACATACACTAAAGGAAAAAGTGAGGAAATAAAAGCCACAGTGTCAGTCTTACTGGGGGCCAGTAGCAGGAAAAAACTATTAGTGAAGCAGAGAACAAGCTAGAAGAGCATGAAGTCCAGGAAATTCCCCTAAAAGTTAGAGAAAGGTATAGGTAAAAGGGGAATAGGATGCATGAGAATATGACAGGAATGAATATGAAAGACAGGTTAGGGCAGGGAGAAAACCACTAAGGGGCAGGATTAGTGGACATGGAACTAAGCTTTGTGGCAGAAAACCTAAGATCTCTCACCAGTTCAGTCCTGATTTACCCTCAGGTGAATTACTTGCTTTCTCTGGACGTCTAATTCCCTTTCTGCCCTTTATCTACCAGTCTTTAGATGTAAGGCTCACTACAGCAAGGCCCCTCGCCTGTGGCTGTATGAGGACTGGCACAGTGGAGTCCTGATCAGGGACAAAAATAGCAAGGGGAGAGTACGGCTGAAGAGGAGCCTACCTCTTGAAGGGATCTGGGATCCAAAGCAGGCAGGAGGTGGGTGGGAGTGAACAAGAACAGCTGGTTATAGAGGGTCTTCACCTTGTTCAGTGCCCCAAGATCCCTGATGAACTCATGGATCAGGAGTTGTCTGGGGCCTCCAAATGCAATGGTGACCCTTGGCAATAAGCCAAAGGGGTTCGATTCTCCAGAGTAGCTTCAGCAGGTTAGGAGGGAGGCAGCTGCCTTTTTACTTTTCTGATGTGACTCTTCCATGGTTACGATCCAAGTAAAGCTATCAGAAAGTCACTGGATAAGGAGCAGCACCTCTGGCAGAAGGAGCGGTGGGACTGACCTATGGAGAAGTCTAAGGATGTCTAAATGTGATGACAGACTTCCCTCCCATCTCTACTTGTGCCCGTTCCCAAGTCCTTCATGCTGAAGCTTGCTGTCCACCTGTATTCTAGGCGTGCCCTGGCTGCCTGGATCGTATGGTTTTAGAAACCTCCTGATGCGAAATAATAATAAACAAATGAAAGAGGTTATTGAAAACATTACAGGCCATAATTTTAATAAATGTTGGCTCCTGTCACTATGTTCTCTAGTATTTATAGTTTTATATACTGCCAACAGATCCAAGTGTTTTGTCTTTTTGACAAACATTTCATGCAATCATAAATTAACTCATTTTTCAGCAAAATCTGACATCAGCAGTTAAGCTGTCAGTACATAGAAGTACTAGGGTTGGCAAATCCTCATCTCATAATGAAAACAAAGAGCTTTAAATGCGTCCCAGACAGTGAGCTAAGTGCGCCCGGGCTGAGTCTGCTATCGCAGGCCACATTGGTCACAGATCTGACAGGCAGTGATTCTGCAGCTCACGCATCAGCCAAAACGGCTCTCACAAGCGTTGGCCTTATTAATAATCCTGCACAGGTATGCAGGAGCAACGCCTGGGCTTTCGATGAAGCCAGGGAAGTTAAAGCCTCTTCATTGTTTCTTCCTGGGTTGTGTTGAGCTCCATGTGTTGCTAGTTTAGATCTTAAGAGAAGTTCTGCACCAGGTGGGTGGGTGGGTTTTTTTTTTTAGATGCAGTGCTAAAATAAACAGACTACTGACCTGTAGAAGATTAATTTATCCACTTGATGTTAGGATTTACCCACTTTCTGACTGAGTAGGACACTTTGGGCAAATGGTTCTGCTGCCACCTCTTTTAAGGGGACTGCAGAGGAGGAGGCAGATCTGCCCTGAGCTACGTAGAAGCTCAGGAAGAGCTCTGTTTATAGCTATAATCCATATGAATCTTTCATTCTGAGCAAAGGCTCATGCTTTAAAAAAAAAAAAAAAAAAAGTAGTTTACTCTCATTAGCTGTTCCATTTCTTAATGTTCTTGAAGAGAGGGCTCCTCCACAGGCTTCCTCTGGGGGACGTCCTGCCTGCAGAAACCTGTCTAAGCCTAGTGCTGTGAAGACACTTCTCGAAAAGGGGAAACATTTCACCCTTCCAGCACCCCAGAGCACAAGGTGGAAAACACATGTCTTATCTGCACAAAGACGGCAGATGAAACTAGAGCAACGAGTGGCTCCTTGAAGGAGCTGAGACAGAAGGCACGAGCGAGGGAGTGTACCAGGCTACTACCAGCACACTTGTAGTTGATGTGGAGGTACAGAGGTTACCGAAAGAGCACTTGGCAAGCTTGAGAGATTTGGGTGCCTACAGACCCACATAAATCCTTCGACAAGTCTTGATATTAACAGGTATCACCCAAACTCAGACTTGAAGGTCTGAGATTAAAGATGAGGAGGAATTTACTCACAATTCCAGGCATGCATCTCTTGCAGGAAATGGCTGATGTTAATACCAGGGAGTAATGTACAGAGAGAGCCCAGCGCACATTGCCTGGACATCAAACCAGCCGCATGCGTGCCAGATCCGGGATCTATGAGCATGCTAATGGGTTTATTGGGAGACTGGTTTTCCTACCCTGGGTGCGGCACTGCACCAGCACAGCTAGACATCTTCGCCTGGAAACTGATTCATGTCAAGATAACTGTGAGCAGGACAGAGCAAATTCAGTTTACCGGTGCATGCTGAAAGGGATTGACTGTTTCATTTGGACTGGCAAATCATCTAGGTCAAGTTTTAGGAGACAATGGGAAGGGATGGTCACAAGACTCCACTCATAATTCACTTAGCGCCCACTGCATAAACATAAGTACTTAGCCCCATCTTAGAATTTTTGGCACATCCCACTTGGTCTCTGTTGGGTCGAGAATCTTCCACGGGACCCATGTCGTATCTGTGGATGTCTAGGACACAGTAGGGCATTTCACAATGTTTACAGAACTAAATGAAACCTTAAGGTCTGTGGAAACATTACCAAAAAACTTCACTGTGCTTTGGAGCCAGCTGTCAAGGGACTGAGGAATTTGTGACCCAGGAAAATTCTCCACTGAGGAAAAGGTTTCTATAAGCCTCTCTTGATATTGCAGATTTCTGCTTGTGTGGGGAAGAAGCAATTGTTGGCTTCTACTCCTGGAGCCAGTATGGAGCAGCTCCATTGTGCATGTCAGGAATCAGCCAACAACAGCCCCTGTGGATACCTTTTGTGGTTCCCAGACTGTCTGTTTGGAGACTGTTTGTGGCCGTGGTGGACATTTAATTAAAAATAGCCACCTTTCAGTTTATACAGCATTAACTATTAAGCTGAAAAAAATAAGTGCTTATGCTTTAATCAGTGGCAGCCTTCAGATTTGATAGTGACAATAAAAGCAGTACCATGCCGATGCCTTGCATTTTTTGTTCAGCTAATGTCTACTCTCATTCATCATATCTTTTCAACATTTTGGCTTTCCTCCCAGGCAGGATATGTTTGGTTTTTTTTCTAAAAGGAATAGAATATAATAGGAACCATTTTTGTTTAGTTGCAGTGAAATACACAAGGAGATAAATAGTACCTGAATCAATAAAGGGTGAGACCACAGATCTTACTGTTTAAAGATTTAAACAGCACTTATTTCTCCATTCTTCCAAAGTGAAAAAAAAATTTGATTCTTTAATCATTTGAAAATGGTTATAGACATATGTTCGGATAAGGCCTTTGTTTGTTTATCAGTGTCTCTAGTGTGTTGTGTTCCTCTTGTCTTCGCTTGTTTAATACAAAGCCTTTCAAGATCTTTTCTCTCAACTGTTTTGTTGAGGAGTGTATGGAGTACTTACTACAGTATAATGCTCCAAGTGCCACTGACATCTCTCTTATACAGTCGTAAATGAAGAACTTTTTGATTTTTTTTGCTTGAGGAAACAAAGGGAAGCAAGGTGGAAAGCAGGGCGAAAGGATAGGTAATAATTTCCTTTCACAGAGCTAGACTAAGAGCAGAATTGGCAGGTCTTCGCAGTTTTGACTGCAGCGATTCTGGTTCTTTGTTGACTTCAAACCCTGCTGAGAAATCATCTTACCACCTGACTTGCAGTCTGGGCTTCTGCTGTTGACCACCCACGAGGAAGACAAGAGAGAAGGAGCATGAGAAAGATGTTCCTGAGAACAATGTTTTGGCACTAAAGGAATATAAGAAAGGTTACGCTGACTCCTGTAACCCTGTGCCCTGTCTGCTCCTTAATAATTTCTGTTTTCTGGTAAAGTGAACTACAGCTCATTTTAATAATGCTGTGGATTCCAACCTCCCACTGGAGACTCCAGGCATTGCCCAAGTATTAACCCAGTATCTTAACACAAGGGATCAAAACAAGTGTAAAACTCCTAGCAGGAAACAAGGACGAGTCCTGGTATATTCATTACTATTATCCCCCACAGTCTAGAAAGAGTGGGAGTATTTAGAAACAGAAGTGGCTTTTACTCTTACAAACTGGTTTGGTTTTACCACAGTTTGGTGGTGGGTAGAGTTATGGGCTATTTCATAGTGGAGAAAAATAGAGATGAAAGAGTGCAAGACTTGTCATGGTATCACACATGGAAAAGTAAGGCCATTCTCCAAACTGTTGGACCTTTAGCATTAGGGAACCCATAGAAATTCAGAGATCTTCTCTCAGAATGAGTCTGAAAACACTAAAGCAGCTGGAAGTGACCACTGGGCCAGGCCAGATCCAGCTGTGCTGCAAATTCAGCAAGTCAGGTGAGCAGCCGGAGCTGCACCACAGCCAGGGGTAAGGATGCTTTCTAAGGCAGTGATTTCCCCTTCCCGCCCAGTAAATCTGAGCCCGATTGCTTGATTAGTTTCCTACACTTTGATGTGTCTGAGCAAAGTCTAGTCACATCATTCCCTGGTGCTCTGTTAACTGCAAACATTGGGAGGCCTTAACTGTGTTATCCCAGTGTCCTGTTTGTCTTGGAAGTCCTTGCAAATCCAGCCACCACAATCCCAGTCACCTCAGGCAATTATTCTTGAGTACGTGTTTAAATGCTTCCCTGAAATGGGATTGTTTCCTCAGTTGGGCTCATGTGGCTTATCTAAATGCAGACTGTACTGCAAATTCACCGCTTCAACAAGTGGTGAAAACTTGGGCTAGTCTAGATTGTTGTGCCCTTTACACACAAAGGGGTGCAGCAATAATTAGAAATCAATTGGATAAGGAGATTCGATACCCATTGAAAGAGTCTGGCTGATTAAAGAACTGGTAACACCAAAGTAAACATACAAACACTAGACTGGACTACTTGGTTCAACAAGTTCAATTCCTTACAATTATAAAGAGGTGTACAGTAAATGTGTAGTACAGAAAGGTCTATAAGACATCTATTCCACCTGCCTTCACAGGCCAACAAGCCATTTATAATGGCCTGCACCAAGACTTACAATCAAAAAATCAAATGGCACCACTATAGTTTGCCATGCAAAGAAGAGCAAGGGCTTTACCATGACATCCTCCAGTACTCAGAGGAGACAGGCAGTGCAAAATGCTACAGACAAAAGCAAAAAATCCAATCCCAGCGCTCTACACTGCTCTGATCTGAGGGGCACATGCCCTCCCCCAAGGATGCGAGCGTGTCAGCGAGACTCACCAGCAAAGAGACAACTTGTCACCTATGCCTGTCTGTAGCAATCTGCAGTCATTCAGAGAGAGGTAAAATCTTCCTCTAAAGCATCCCGGGAGACAAATTATACCTAAGAAGGAAACAGTTCCTCCATCATCCCCCTAGGCAGCTGGGAGAAACCCTGAAGAATGACAATGATATTATATTCAATGATTTAGGCTTCCTTATCAATGGCATCACCTGAAAGCTTCAGCTGCTTCAAAAGGAAGTTGAAAGGAAGGAAGTTAGCATCTAAAAAGAAATGAGAGGATAAGAGGGGTGGGGAAAGCCACATTTGACATGTGTGTCCAGATAATTTCCAGTCCTCCTATAATATGAGTATACTATGGACAGATGCTCCACGAAATAGGGAGGAAATAAAGGAAAGAAAAAGACAATGTACTCTCTGGCTTGGGAGGAGATAAAACTACTCCATGGTCCTGCAGCGGTAAGAGTATGGCATGGACATTTGAAATGTTCACATATATGTATATATGTTTGCTCAAATGTAATTGCAGATATGCACCAAAGACATTTAATCAGGGCAGAGACAGTCTCAGAAAGTTCCCATCAGTGAAGTATCTTCTGATTGCAGATGCTTATAATGAAGTTAATGAGAATAACACTTTAATCACAGATAGCTGCTGTTGTGGGGAGTGTAATAGCCACATTATTTAGGCTGGATTTTTGCTCTGGCAAACACAAATTTAGATCATAACGATCAGATGTTTGGTTCCCAATTCTCAACTGAGTCAATTAAAAGTAGAGTAGGAGAGTTCTTGCTGAGAGATGAATGGACCCAAACTCTTTTGAAAGACAAATCTTTTCTGTTCACACCTCTACGTATTGATTTAGGAACTTAACACTGGCTACTGAATTTAAATTAGGAGCCAAAAGGTACCGCTCTGCTGTATGAACACAGCTAATGAATTAAGCTTCCCAGTATGCCTTCAAGGTAAGTAACAGCCATTATTTGAATTTTAGAAGTGCAGAAAGCTAAGGCCAAGTAATCTCTGAAGTATTCATCAATGTGCCTCGTTCAGGATACCTACCTTTTGGTTTTCCAGAGGCTTGTTCAGCATTCTGCTGACAATAGGTTCAAAAATTAAGCCAAAGGACAAGATCTAGAAAAACAGCATAAGCACTTTCAATTTAGGTGTCGGAAGATGAAAAACTGGATATCTGTGCCCCCTGCCTTGCCACTCTGCATGGTGAGAAAAAGGAAGCATGTGGCATCGAGGATCCATGCAAATTCAATGGGGATAGGTTGCCATCCCACAGGGCAGAGAGTCACACACAGCCTGGCATTAAACAAGTCGTGTTTGAGCAGAGGATGGTGTTCAAGTGCGCTCTGTAGAGTGCATATGTCAACCAAGCATATAGCTTAGATGCGTGCATCTCCGTGGAGTCCCTGGCTGAGGGAAATGTTGCAACACGAGGAGGTTTTTCTCTCTTTGAAGGCGATACTATGATGAATGTGTATGTAATGAACTAGTGGCCAGAACCTCATCCAGAGCACTGTCCATGTTGCCTCTAGGCCTTCCCCATCTTCAGATATCACGTTGCTGAAAAGAAAATCTTAATCATTGTCATGGATTAACCCCAGCTGGCAACTAAGCACCACACAGCTGCTTGCTCACTCCCCCTCAGTAGGATGAGGGAGAGAATTGGAAGGGTAAAAGTGAAAAAGCTCATGGGTTGAGATAAAAACAGTTTAATAGGTAAAGCAAAAGCTGTGCACCAAGCAAAGCAAACCAAGAAATTCATTCACCACTTCCCATGGGCAGGCAGGTGTTCAGCCATCTCCAGGACAGCAGGGCTCCATCACACGTAACAGTTACTTGGGAAGACAAATGCCATCACTCTGAACATCCCCCCCTTCCTTCTTCTTCCCCCAGCTTTATATGCTGAGCGTGACGTCATATGTCATGGAATATCCCGTTGGTCAGTTGGGGTCAGCTGTCCCAGCTGTGTCCCCTCCCAACTCCTTGTGCACCCCCAGCCTCCTCGCTGGTGGGGTGGGGTGAAGAGCAGAAAAGGCCTTGGCTCTGTGTAAGCCCTGCTCAGCAGTAACGAAAACATCCCTGTATTACCAACACTGTTTCCAGCACAAATCAAAAACACAGCCCCGTACTAGCTACCATGAAGAAAATTATCTCTGCCAAAATCAGCACAATCGTATCTTTTACTGACTCTAGTTTATTGTTCAGTCAAAGATAAAAGAGACATTGGAACAGAATTTGAACAAAGAGGTCCTAGTCCTATCTCTGTTTACATACTTTTAATCAAGGTTTATCTAATGTGAAATGCACAGAACAAGGGCTGGAGAAAACCTTCCTTTCAACACAGTTGAGTCTTCCAAACAGCGCAGCCAGGAGGCCAGCCAGTGCAGAAGAACCGATGTGCCCCCAGGTCTGACGCTGGCGTTGGTCCTACTCACACGTTTAGGAATTAAACCTGAAGCTGCAACAGTTATGTCTTGCACCAGAAATTTGTGCCAAAAAGAAATGCAATGAAGATGTCAAGCTGCTATAGGAGGGTCACCTTGCAAGTGCAAACTTATTTTCTGATAACTATAAATATATATCCTGAATGTTGTGTATGGTATCCAGATTTCTAGGAGTGTGGCAGCAAGGAAAATTGAAGTTGTAACAGGAAAATCAGAGGGGAGAGTGAAAAAAGTTGGAAGCACACACGCTCACTGTCTTCCTCTTAAACGAGTCAGCAGCTGTTGTCGACACAGCCCAGTACTCATTTGAAAGACGTCCATAGAGCACGATTTCAGAGGAGAATTGTTTAAAACTCTAACAAAAGGAAACGCTGGGAGGAAACATTCTCCTGCTATTCATAATGTAGATGGAAGGCATGGAAGTGCTTATGCCACAACTTGTTTCAATAACAGCAGCTGGTGGTTTTCCCTTGCCTCAGTGATGATACCGATGGACTGCACAGGCAAGAGTTACCTTTCAAAGGCCCGTAAGTCCCTGCTAAGCGTAACAGCAGTCCTTCTGTAGCACAGACCGTCCCAAGGACAGCAAATTTCATCCCTGTCAGATTCCATTACTTACATTTTTAAAATGATTTTTTAATAGTGCACATTACGGCTGCCTACCTTCTCCACACAATAGTGCAACAGAAAAGGAAAAACACTGAAAACATTTCAAAATCTTCTTCCAGAAATATGCCACTTCTTGGATGAGAGAGGTAAGCAGTATGAAGGACTCGGTGGTCCTCCACAGCTGTCTGGTTTGGCTTTCACTGTTGAGCTGCCGTCCAAACTTAAAGACCTTAATCTTGAAATTCAAGGTGAAGGCAAAACCGACACAAATTATTTCAGCAGTAAGTGCTTTCAGAATGAACCTCGAGCTTAGATAACCTCGTTCAACGCAGATTCCTTTTCTCTACACTTCGAAAGAAAGTCAAGGAAGAAATTAACTTTGCTAAGATGATGTAGTCAGAGTATTTGGAAAATGCTACAGAGGATTTTGAGATGTGACTTTCTGTCTTCAGCTGCAACATACTCACCTGTTCGCCAGCTTCTTGGTTGCTAGACTTATATGCAGAATTTCTAATCAGGTTGGAAGTGTCTTGAAAGTAAATGTCAGTGACCTGGAATGGAAAGTATAACCTTGCAAACAGATGTGCAATTAAATGCACAGCCATGTCAACCGTATTTTTAGCCATTACTGGAAAAAGCTCAGCTTTCTCTTTCTGAGTGGAGTTCCCTTTTGATTAAGTGCATGTTTCAGGTCAACACGTCTGAGTGAAGCTGAAATTTCCATGATGAAAATATTGAAGTCCAAGTTCAGGTCTGTCTTGTCAGATGACCTCCTTAATGACTGCAGACAAGTAGCAGTGACACATTACGTATCCTGAAAGCTGGCTGAGAATATGCACTGCTGGAGTTCACATTATTGCTTCTCTGAGAGCAATTTTTATGACACTGATGGCAATAATATACCTTTAGGTCTATGACTGCCCTGTATTTTTTAATGTAGTGTTATGAGAAATTTAAAATTATGTAAAAATGAGTTAATTATTAGCTACGTATTATTTTAACCTCCCATTTTTGTGCAAAGTGCAGGTCTTACTGAAAAATCTCACCCTGGCATTGGCCCTGAAGGAGAGCCTGGTGGAGGCACACCCTAGCCACACTATGCAAGGCGTGGAAGAAATTTATAGGTATCCACAGATATCAGTGATGAAATAATAGATTTATTGGTGCTGGACCTGAACTGGCATCTCCATATACCCATGCTGGGGTTTGTGAACTTACTGGCTTGCTTGAGGATCTTTTTTTCTGCACCTCATTGTGTGCTGTAGTTGCACCCAGGTCTGAAATGTGTAGGTGGCGCTTGGTCAATAAAAGTTTATCCTCCTAGTCTAGTTCTATCAATGGAAAAAAAAAACTCCACAAAACCAAAAAACCAAACCCAAACCAAACACAAAAACCTGTGGTGTGGGGAGTGGATAATGTGTCAGTCGAAAGAGCATTGCTGCCTCCTTGGAGCAAGCTGTTAGAGCTGGTCATCAGCAGTCAGGTGGTGCGTTTTGTAGACGTGCTTGAAAAGGTGAGTGTTGAGGGAGGGATCTGGAGGAGATAGAAGTGGTGATCGCACACTTCAAGTTGATGTATTCTTCAGTAGCAAAATGTGGTTTAGGTGCAGAAACAGATGTGACTTGATTGGTGGGTAGATGTGTACAGTAAAATACCTATGGCTTGACCACGGTGGCTGTGCCCCTTAGCTTTTTTCCATGGCCTGGCGTGTAGCTCCCTAAATTCTTTGTCTTTGTACACCCAGTTCATTTTTCTTGAGGCAGGTTGAAGTGCCCTGATACCATCTGCTCTGCTGACAGGTCTGAGGAGCCAGTAACATCTACTCAGCCTGGGTGTGCAGGGGTGGTGATCTCTACCTGTATCTGGGAGAGGATGTTATTGAAGGCCTCAGGAGGTCAGCAAATACCTAAACTCCTTCTAACCTTCTTTATCCAGAGGAGTGACTAAAAAAAATCTCATTTTTTCCATAAACAGGCGTTTATATCTGTATCAACATCACCAGAACAAAAGCAAAGCAGCTTGAAGTAAGACTCATTCTGCCTCCTGAACGCAGACTCCACAGTCTGTTGTCAATGGCCCCTCCAGTTTGACAGCATCTATTGTTCTCAGGTAAGTATTCCATTAACTTGAATTTCTACCAAAGCTGGTTAGTCACTCCTGGCTCCTCCTGTATGAGCTGCGCCAGATTAAAAATGCCTCAGTAATAAACACCTGAGCTTAATCTCAGTGCTGCAATAATGTATTGTGACCATACATTAGGAACTATTGGATAATGCATTTTACAGCACAAAGCAACTTTGCAATAAATTATGAAATAGCCCCATCATAAAACACAGAAATGATGATTCTTCAGATGAATATGCCATCAATATTTTGTCATTGTTTATTATGCTTCATAGGACAATACATGGCCATAAATATTGCTCAAATGACGAGTACTTGACACGCTGTACAGTAATACTGTACCTTACCCCTGTGGGATGTATGTAGATGCAATCGTAGCTTTAACCCACCGTTCCTGGGTGATCACAGCTTTAAACCACCTTTGAGTAGGGTCTGTAGAGGACAGTGGCTGGCCCCTGCTATAAGGTAGAGTAGCCTCCAGCCACTGCACTCTACATCCAGAGCATGTAGAGCTGAAGAGATTGATGTATTTCAAGGACCTCTACTGTTCTTGCATCTAAAGGGAACTCTTATTTTTATTACTAACCTGGATTTTTGCATGTTTGTTCTAGATCCTGGATTTCTCCTTCCAGATTTTCATTTTTTCCCCTTATTCCTTTCATTGATTTTGATGGAGCTACTCTTGGCCACAAGGCATCAGGATCTCAACAGAGAACAAAAATATTAATCCTAGCTCTGGTAAAATATGTCTTGTGACGTTTCTCAAAGAGGGACACTAGGAGCATTGACTAAAATTCTGATTTTCTGGGAGAGAGGAGCCAGCTGTCTGCTTTTGGTCAGGATTGGTCAAGTGTATTTTCTTCACAGTGTAGCAGAAAGACACATTGTAGAAGGTGAACACATAATGATGGATATTTTATTATCTTGCACTGTCTGGAAGGGTTGAGCACTGGGAACGTACCCTGAGAGATTACTCTTTTGTCTGAACGCTCTCTCTCCAAGGAAGAGCAAGCAACAATTGTTGGAAGGCAAGGTTCCATGTAATCTAGTACTGTACACCACCTCAGAATGCATTAGCCATTTCATAAAGAAGGTACTAAAATACAGCCACTGCCCCAAAAGAATTGCAGTGAAAATA
Source organism: Phoenicopterus ruber ruber (assembly GCA_009819775.1). Lineage (NCBI taxonomy): Eukaryota > Metazoa > Chordata > Aves > Phoenicopteriformes > Phoenicopteridae > Phoenicopterus > Phoenicopterus ruber. The sequence goes on along the minus strand of CM020216.1, from coordinate 165,119,143 downwards.
ATAGCCTACACGCAACATTACTGCTGTTGGCATTACCAATAACTGATGTGGTCTCTTCACAGCAGGGCTGATTCAGCTCCTCTGCCTGTTCAGAGAGAGGAAGGCAGGTAGAGCTGCCTGGGCTTGTCTTGGAAGCTGCTGAAGTGTTGACCCACACTCATTTATTCTAGGGAAAAAAAAAAAAAAGAAAAGAATTGCTTTTAAGGTAAGTAAACACCTTTTATTGATTCATCCTGATCCCACAGCCCTTATGAAGGAGGAGAAGTGGAGCTTGAGAGGAGTTATCAAATTATCATGGCATCTTCCTGGCTTTGCACTTTCTGCAATGCAAACAGGCTGGCCATGCTCTTCACCGTCCTAAGCATTCCTGGGTGATCTCATTGATATAATTCTTTTCCTACATGTGGATTAGAAAATGTAATTTAGAAGCACATGAGCTTACAAAAAGACAGTCCAAATAGGCTGGTCGGTCTTATGCAAACAGGGATTCAGGTAGATGCATGCTGAATGGGAAACTGCTGTGGGACAAAGAACCTTGAAAGATGTTGTATGACTGCCTGCTTTTCCCAAGCCAGATCTAATGCAGTGCTCCGATTCCACGGTAATGGTGAATGCATATCACCACCCAAGTGTGGCCCTGTGGTATGCAACAGGCAAAGCTAAAGTCAAGGCAGCAAAATCCCTTGTGCTTTCTGCAGGAATAGTGTTCTTGGCTGGTTTGTGCTGATGAAATTCCAAGGTTTTGTTACAGGAAAACAAGCAAGAGGAATGGAAAGTAGTTTCTCCAGCTTCCTAGCACTAAAGCGTGCTTGTCCCCAGTATGACTCTCCCTAGGTGCCGGCATGTTTTCCTTCTGGTGCAGCGTGCTCTGCGTTATTAAAAGGCTTCTTGTTTGACCTCATCATTAGGTTTTTATTTTACTTTTTGATTGTAGTGACTAAATATAACAATAAATGATTTAAAGAGGAGACAGAAATAAGTGTTAGAGAAAACAAACAGCCTCCCCCCTGCCAAAATGCTGAGTGGCGTAGCAGCAAATGGTTGAAAGAATCAGATTTAATTAGGGTTCCTTTCAGCACTGAAAATTCCATTTATGCACACTATTAAAATAATCTTCTGCATTAATACTAATTTACATCATCAAAATAGCACTTCATCTATTATTCATACGGCATTGTAATTTCTCCCGACTGAGAGGGTGAAGCGTGGTAAGACTCTTCTGCTAAATACTGCACAGATATTAAGATATCAGTAATGGCTTTTTTTTTTCTTACCACATTAGATATCCTACACAGTTTCCTCTCTTCCCTGGATCTGTGTAATGACCGCTGAAAAGACCATAATAATTATTACACTCTTTCTATGCCCGTTACGGCCAAAGGGTCTCCCTTTCACAGGCATTCTTGTAAAATCCGTCTCCCTTTGCCTGCTGTCCAAGTGCAGCCTCGTTCAGGGGAGGGTGCAGGAGCTGTTTAAACAAGAGAGTAGCTCTTCAAGGAGAGCAAAGAAAAATCTCCTTTCTTCTTGAATTTGAAGGGCAACAGGGAGAGTTGATGTGCAGAGTGCAACACAGCTGGAATTCCATGCGGTCTTGTCTTGGAGAGGGTGAACTCTTGCTTTCTGTACAAAAGCAAGTGACTGATGCTAGTTTGGAGCTTTCGGTCTCTGTGGCAGGGTATGTGTGTCTGTGTAGGATGTCGGTGTAGCTCCTTGGTCCCAACCGGGCATCATGGCACGCGCCTTGCCTCGTGCTACACTACATGCCAGACTGGGGCCTCGGGCTTTTTGAGGAGCAGGTGCTAATGGAGATCATGATGTTTTTTGATTTCTGAGCCTGACTCTCATTGTGCTAAGAAGACAGAACAAAGTTGTCTTTAGACTACTCTGGCAGTATAGAAGGGTCTTTCAACAGTGTCGTTTTCATCTACTTGAAATTACAGTTCCCTGAAATGTTTATTGGGCAGATTCTTTGTTCATCTACACAATTCTGAAGCGAAAATAAAAACTTCTAAATCACCGGTTAAGGAGAAACTTCCCTGATAACTTACCTATTAGGGTGAAAAAACAGTAGGTAGAGCTATTTGAGCATTGACTGCATTGAGCATTGACTGCATTGAGCATCAGCTTATACCTCCTGCTCCAATGGAGGGAAAGGCAGATGACCTAGCAGGACTTCCATGTTCTGTGGTGGCATGAGTCACTCTTCTCCTACTGATTAATACAAAGGAAGAAATAATTGTCTACAAAGACTGCTGCTAATCACTGAATAACAAGCTGGATGGAGGAAGGGAGGCAGGTGGGATGTAATTTTACTTTTGACAAAGAAAGAGGTCTAAACAGAAGTTTCATGTGTCAGCTGAAGACGAAAAAAAGACCTCACGTGGTATTTGTTGGCTTTGGGACTCAAGTGGCCTTTCTACTGCTTGTTGGTTTAGAGTCTGCAGCAAAGCACTGTATGAGTCTGCAATGTTTAAAAAGCAATAATCATGTAGACTTGAAAATCAATAACTAAGAGAAAGTCATTCCAGCCTCAATAACCCTAAATATCAGAAACCTTATAAAAGGAATTATTTTTTTCCATGAGTGGAAAGGTCTTGCTTTATTACCCTTGTAGTTTTATTAAGCTCTATAAAGCCTTTTTTTGCACCTAGGCTGGTGTTTAATAATTACTGTTTGTCATATTCTTGGCTTTTTAGACTATATTAAGCACTGTAGAGCAGATGTACAGTAAAGTGCGACTAAGCCTGACCGGTCATCATGAAACTGCCCGTGGGAAGGATACTTTGATACAGACTTAAGTGTGGAGACACTGTAAACTTGTGGAAGCAGATTGAGTTCCCAACACACTTAGAAAACCATTAACTAACACGTGTTATGGATAGATTTCCATCACTGATTTCTTGCTGCTGCATGTGATCGTAACACCATAATAAAAGATCTCTGACAGAGTATAAATTAAGCTTCAGAGTGGATTAATAAGGTTTAAATGAATATATGAAAAAAAAGAGCATTTAATGTGCTCTGCGTTATCTCTCATAGTGTGAGTTCTATGAACTTCATGAGTTCTTTGTTAACTTATTGGTGCATGGCACTATAGTAATAACTAAATCAGGGTCCCCACGATAGGATATTCTGCATTAGTTTATTGATTAATTGATCTTTATAGCCAAGACCTTACTGCTTCAGCAGAGAAGATAAGCAGGTAAAAATTGTATGAAATGAGTTTAGATAAACAGCTGGGTATTTGTAGCAGGAGAGACACAAAGACCTTTTGCTCAAGGTCTCAGAGGATGGCTGTGGAAACCAGAAGTGGATACTGGGGAAAAGAGATCCAAATTAGGTGGTAAAGATTGGTTGAGGAACTGGGTTTCACAAGGACTGGTCGGCTCGGAGCTGTAATGACTGGACAGAAGGGAGCTGTTTCGGAAAAGCGGAGCTGCCTTTAGCAAATGTCAGTATCTATGGCAGAGGAAGCTTGAACAGAGGTTAAGCTTTCCCTAGCCCATTCTGAGAACTTTCGATGAGAAGCCGAAGGGCCACGACCTCACATTATACCAAAGATTCTCTGTGAAATGAAGGATTCTACTTTCCAACCTTTCCAGAAGTTTCAACATCAGGTTGCTAATGTAAAATAGGCCCAACAGTGATACATATATATACACACACACACATATACTGGAAACAGTAAAAATGTCAGAATTTGCAAGTTGTCATCTCATCAGGTACTCTGACCACGACAAGGACACCCAAGTCATCCACTCAGTGTTAAGCAGGAAAATGCTGCATGCTAATCCTCAAATCCCAGTTATGACTCTCAAACGTGTTGCTATTTTCCTAGTGTAGCAGCTTTTAAAGCCAGAAGGAACTATAGTAATTATCCAGTGTGAAATGCATAGACCAAGCCATAGGACATGCTTTAACTGATTCCTTTTTCAAGCCCATTATCTCTCCTGGAGTTGCAATGCAACTTTCAGAAAAACATCCAATATTGATTTAAAATTTTCCAGTGATAGAAAATCCATCATAGCTGTTGGTAAGTTGTTCTGATGTTTAATTATCTTGCCTGTTGAAAGTTTATGACTTATTTCTTGTCTGAGCCTGTCTAGACTAGGCTAGGTCTTTCTGCGTGATTGCCTGTGAGATAGAGGAATGTTTAATTCACTTTGCAGTTCTGTAGGTGATAACTGGTGGGCAGCTTAAGTTACCCATGTGATCTTCCTAATATATCGATACCCATCCTGAAGCGTAGAGACCAGAACTAGAAGGAGTAATCCTACAGCTGTGATACCTTATCAAATCGAGAGGCTGTATAATTTCTGTTCATACGCTCAGAAATCCTCAAATTTATGTATCCAGGAATCATATTGGCCCTTCTGACTACGTTACACTCAGAAGTCATGATCTTTTCCAAAGTCTCTAATTTCCAAGAGGGAAGGGGCTACTACATTATTCTTTCTTCCTTCATGTATAACTTGACAGTTGATAAAAGCACACTTTTTGTGTGTCTGCTTTATTAGGTAGCTCTGTCTCAGTGACCTCTCTTTTCAGCATTGTCTGCTTAGAAACCCAACTAAATATACACTCTGTTTGCAATTACACGTCAAAGACTATCAGTCAACCAGTTGTAAAAAGTTCAACATCTACATATTCATTTCGCATCCTCCTAGTTCTTGTACAAGTTGTTTCTGGTGTAAAGTCAAATACCATAGTGATTTCTACTGTTTTGACATTATTGTCTTTTTCATCCAAGCCTGCAGTCTCAGGAAAAAATACACTATATTATTTTAGCAAGATCTGTTCTTGCACTTGAATTCTGATTTACATATCACCATCTTTAATTCCTTATTAATCAATTCTCATATTAGGCAGGCTGTTTTTTTTTTTTTTCCCAGGATGGATGTCAGACAGAAATTTAGTCCTGTAATTACCCACATTTTTCTTTTAAAATATTGGGTCATATGCATTTTACCCCAGTTCCTTGGAATTTTCCTAGGATTCTAAAATATTTTGAAAATAAATAGAACAACCCTTGACCAAACATTTTCTCTTTTAAGAAGCTTGGAGGCAACAAATGTGGACCAATGGATTAAAAATGTCCTAATTTTGTAGCTAGCATTCCAAAATCCACCAAAACCAATAGTGGGTTTTCTTATTACTTATATAAAGGACTCGACCATGCATAGCTTTTTAGCATAACAACTTTGGATAGTTGAATTAACATACATATCGTTCTTTAATGCCAAGGAGAATGGTTCATTATGGCATTAATAGTTCTTAATGGTCATGGTTTAATGATCAGGTGCTCTGTTATATTTCTCTTGTGTTCCTAATACTTTGTTCATCAGGAGTAAGCTGCAATTTGATGTACCTTCATACAGTAGTGATGGTAAAAAGGAACTGTGGTTAATAGGAAATTAATAGATATTTCTGTATTTTTTCATTGTTAACGTACTTTTTATTTTATTGATCAAATATGAATCAGAATAAAGTAACAAGGTTTTAAATGGTAGGTAATGAATGTCTAGTTTGCATGATGTAAGCTTTAATTCCTGAGAGAACAAGGGAAACAGAGGTCAGCTGGTCTAGACACCAGCCCGAGTTTTTAATGATTTGTATGTACTACCTGCTATGAGATGGGGGTCAGATGCTCCTAACTGTAATATTTGGTTTTTTTACTGCAGCAGATGTGTTCGATCATCTGTTTTCTCTTCAGTTGCTTAGTACCTTGAGGACAGTCATCACCTGGTATAAGCAAAGACAGATACATCCTCGATCAGAGCAGGAGAAATGTGAAACTGTGTGGGAGCTCCCACATGATGTGACAGGGAGTGTGTTTGCTGAAGAGAAAATAAATAGGCACCATCAGACAAGTTCCTCTGACTGATTCAGACCAACCGAGCATTTGTCCTTGATCGCATCTTTACAAACTAGTCTGTCTTCGTTCCTTCCTTCCTTCCTTCCTTCCTTCCTTCCTTCCTTCCTTTCTTCCTTCCTTCCTTCCTCCCTTCCTCCCTTCCTCCCTTCCTTCCTCTTCCTTATTTCCTTTTTTCCTCTCTTTTTCTTTTTTTCCCTTTCTCTCTCTCTTATTCTTTCTCCTTTCTCCTTTCTCTCTTTTCTCACAGAGTCACTAATGTCGGAAGGAACCTCTGGATGTCATCTGGTCCAACTCCCCTGCTCAAGCAGGACCACCAAGAACTAATTGCCCAGGATGGCAAAAGTCCAGACAGCTTTTGAATGTCTCCAAGGATGGAGACTCCACAACCTCCCTGGGCAACCTGTGTCAGTGCTCGGTCACCCTCACAGTAAAAAAGTGTTTCCTGATGTTCAGAGGGAAGCTCCTGTGTTTCAGTTTGTGCCCATTGCCCTTGGGTCTGGCACTGGGCATCAATGAAAAGAGCCTGGCTCCATCTTCTTTGCACCCTCCCTTCAGGTATTTATGCACATTAATAAGAAGTCTTCTCTTCTCCGGTTAAACAGTCACAGCTGTCTCCACTTCTCCTTTCTCTTTTCTCTCTTTTTTGGATCCAAATATCAAAAGGACTTGAGCATAATGAATCATCACATGTTACGGAAGAGGTCAGTTACAGTGACTAGAGTTACAGCTGTCACGACTAAATTGTAAAATAATATTACAGAGCTGTTAGAGACTTGTGAACTCAAGATACAACACTGCTATTTCAGGTGAAAAGGGAAGCATTTTCCCATCTGTTCTTTCAGTCCCAGTAGTTAAACAGATTAATTACTGGCATGATTCCAGCACATTAGAGATTGATTTGCCTGATTTTTTTTTGATGTGTGTTATTGAAGGCCTGCGATGAAGCGTATAGTATTTTTAAAATAAAAAGCACTAACCTATAAGCTCTAGACATCAGGTTTCAAATCTGCCTTAATTTACTGGACCTTCACTGTCTGAAGCATGTCCTTGGTGGGCATTTACCAGTGTTACAAAATCACCAGCAGATGATCTGCTGCAATGCTCAGAAACTCCCGAGGGCTGTAACAAGGCAGAGGGCTGCTGGCCAGGTTACGGCGCAGACATTTTGCTTTCTCACTATTGTCGTCTCCTAGTATGACAATTGAACTGAGACATACACAAAAAATAAGTAACATCTCCAGGCTACACTGAAGACTTTACAAAGGCACATTTGAATCATACGTGTTTAAACACTCTCACAACATTCAGAGGAGTTCTGGCACCGGTTGTCCCGTGCCCTGGCTAATATTGTCGCACCAAAGTTGGGACCCCTACACGGCCTGGTGGAGGAGCATACCCCTGGCTTCTGGATTTCCCTTGACCCGGCATGGGGTGAAGGATTCGCCCGTTTCTGTTTTTGCAGGTCCCTTTGGAACACTCTCTCTGGCTAGCTTGGTTCTTGCAAGCACTCAAACCCAGACAGCTATTAGGGTAAAAGTAGAGGATGTACGTACTGATGCAATTAATAATTTACACAGCAACAATGTAGGAAATTAAGGTGTGCTTCTATGACTATGTCCATTTATTCACCTTGAAGGGATTTACTCTGTTTCAGCCCGCTTGCTCAGCTCTCCCAGCTGTCATGAAATCCTTTGGCAAGGCTCTAGTATTCGGAATTGCTTTCATTGATTGGGGTCTTGATCTTGTTTGTCTTCGGAGACAAACATTTCCCTAGAGACTCACTTTGTGCTTGGGATCCTGCTCGAGTTCAAACCTTGCCCCCTGAGAACTTTCTATCACTCATAAAATTGATATATAATGGAGATAATATGTGTTCACTTTTCTTCTAAGGGTCTTTCCTGCACATGCCTATCTTCAGAGGTGCTGGTGTCTTTTAAGAATAGATGGCCAAGTAGATGGATCTCCTGGCAGACAGTAAACAAAATGTACTAATTGCAGCGAACGGTAATATACTCTGTGAAGGAAACCCTGAATGGGCAAGGGGGTTCAAACACACTACTAGGCTCTATAAAATACTAAAAAGTATCATACATGGAAACATCAGCTGAGAACTACACCTATGAAAGCATATATAGGAAAACAATGTCTGCAAGTGGTTATTTTGACTGTGACTATACACTACAGAAGTAAAGTATAATTTTGGTTATAGTAGACTTGAGAAAAACAACCCATCAACTCGTCTTTGAAAGATACCACAAAGTGGACATGCTGCATAGACTCAGTGGCTAAGTTAGGATAAAGGCTGCATCTTGATCTATATTTTCTCAAAACAAACAGGATATTGAAATATTGCCACAGTTTCATTTTTATTGCTTGATGACCTGATGCACTTTGGGGTTTTCAGCCATGACAAACCACAGAGAGGTAAGGATGCAAGGAGAAGGAACTGACAACATCAGAACATATATTGAAACCTGTTGCATTAAAAAGGAAAACAGAATGAAGCAGGCAGTGAGCAGAAAATCTTTAAAGAGTATAGATGTCATGGGAAGAACACATGTGGTTTGTGTCATTTGCCAGTCTGGGAACCAAAAATCAAACCAGGGTGGAAAGAACCAGCGACGTGGGAACCAAACAGGTAGCTTTGAAATAAAACTTTCTTACCTCTAAATTGGAGCGATATGAGTTTGGTGGATAGAATGTTAGATGGTTAAGGAATTGGCTGGATGGCTGCATCCAAAAGGTTATAGTTAATGGCTCAATGTCCAAATGGAGATTAGTAACAAATGGTGTGGCTCAAGGGTCTGTATTGGGACTGATACTGTTCAGTATCTTTATTAATGACATAGAGGGATTGAGTGCACCCTCAGCTCATTTACAGATGACACCAAGGTGAGTGGTGCAGTTGATTTGCTTGAGGAAAGGGATGCCATCTAGAGGGACCTTGACAAGCTTGAGGAGTGCGAACCTCATGAAGTTCAACAAGGCCAAGTGCAAGGTCCTGCACCTGGATCAGGGGAATCCCTAATATCAACACAGACTGGGGGATGGATGATTGAGAGCAGCCATGCCAAGAAAGACTTGGGGGTACTGGTGGATGAAAAGCTGGACATGAGCCAGCAATGTGCGCTCACAGCCCAGAAAGCCAACCGTATCCTGGGCTGCATCAAAAGAAGCATGGCCAGCAGGTTGAGGGAGACTCCACTCTCGTGAGGCCCCACCTGGAGTATTGCATCAATCTCTGGAGTCCCCAGCACAAGACAGACATGGACTTGTTAGAACAGGTCCAGAGGAGGCCACAAAAATGCTCAGAGGGCTGGAGCACCTCTCCTATGAAGACAGGCTGAGAGAGTTGGGCTTGTACAGCCTGGAGAAGAGAAGGCTCCGGGGAGACCTTATTGTAGATTTTCAGTACTTAAAGGGGATTTACAAGAAAGACGGAGAGAGATTTTTTGCCAAGGCCTGTAGCGACAGGAGAAGGGCCAACAGCTTTAAACAAAAAGAGGATAGATTTAGATTAGATATAAGAAAGAAAATTCTTACAATGAGGTTGGTGAAGCCCTGGCACAGGTTGCCCAGAGAAGTGGTAGAAGCCCCATCCCTGGAAACATTCAAGGTCAGGCTGGATGGGGCTCTGGGCAACCTGATCTAGTGAAAGATCTCCCTGCCACAGCAGGAACTAGATGATCCTTAAAGGTCCCTTCCAACCCAAACCATTCTATGATTCCACGATTCTATGAAACACAATTTGGGTAAACTGCACAGGTTTCTTCTAATGCAGCAGAACAGTTGCTCTCTTTTCTCCCTCAGGCCCTTGCCTGACTACTGTTTATTTTGTATTTGCAAGTAATCTGTATTTGATCTTTTTTTTTCCTTCACATCCTTTACTGGAAAATACTTAATCTTTAAGCTAGCCACATTGGTAGAAACGATCAATCAGTTACGGGAAATCAGAAGGCCTAAGGTACAATAAGCAGAATTTATCAAACACTTGAGTAATGTCACTGCCAAACTGTGAGTTTTGGCAGCTCTTCTAAACTAAGCAAGGTCGAGCTAAATCAGTACGAAGATGAGAGACCACCAGATAAAACCTGACTCAGTAAGCAGCACTTCATCTTTTCAAGCAATTTAGTTCGGCTCTTCCAACACAACGTCATTAGATGTCATGCTGGTTTTGAATGAATAGCTATCGGAAAATAATCATGCTCAATTCCTTGTTGTCTTTCTTTTGCGTTCATTTTTACAGAAGGGAGTCTTTTTAGTTTCAGGAAAATTAAGAGCTGCTTCAATATCCCCAATTCGGCGAGTATGTTAGCTGTTACTGTCCCTACGATGCTGAAGTGGAATTTTATGTCTAGAGTGACTGTTACGCACTATCTCTTATTTACTGCTTATGAATGCCTCCCTCCTAAGATAAATTGAATTTACAAGCAGAGAGTTAACTTCAGCTTGAACCCAAATGAAAAACTGGTTTTAAGACTTATTTTTTCTTGAGCTGAAGCTGAAGTGAATTGGTCAGTATGAAATCTTCTTTGAAACTGAATCACTTTTGTTTTCCTTTTTTTTTTTTTTCTTTTCCCCTTGAAATGGAGCTAAAGCCAAACTGGTCCTTTGAAAAATGTTGAATTTAAATCTGTACTAAAACAGAACGGCTCAGGTCACACTTGAAATAAGAGAAGAGTTGAATAAAAAAGTTTCCTTGTGTGACTACTTGTTTACAAGTAAAAAGGCCTCCGAAATACAAAGTCCTGAAATATATAGGTGTATGCTAGCTCTGCAAAAGCAGTCAGAAATGAGATGGGATTTTCTTTGCTCATGTGCCAACACTGGAATCATAATTCCTTGTGCAAAGAGAGTCTCCCTTTACCTGGTGTCCCTGTGTCAGTGACTTGGCACCTCTCTGCAAGTTAAATAATGAGGCAACTCAAGTGTGGAGAGCCTTGCTGAAAGCCTGCTCAAGTGACACTGTTCATTGACATCTCCGATGTTTGGATCAGGCGCTGAGACCACAAGAGCATCCAAACTCTCCTGAGGGGTTCGGGCTGACCCGGTGGATTCAGAGGCCCCAAGGGCAGTGCAGTTTGTCTTCCCACTGATTTTATCCAAAAAAGTTAAAACGTTGTCCTCAAACCAAATGTTTGGATATTTAAGCATCACAGCAATCAAGAGTACCACATCCCTCACTTATTGTAGCTACTCCTGGGGAAACTTTGCTAATAGGATTTAACAGTCTGTTGCACAAAGAACCCAGCGGCATTTTAAAAACCCCTTCGTTCCTCTCCTCTCTCTCCTTTGTTCAAAGCTGCCAAGTTGAAGTTTACTCAGTAAATATGCAGAGACTTAAAATTACCTCTCAGTTAACATGGACCGAAATGGGAAAAATCCCCTTCTGTCTCATCTAATTTACTGCCAGTATCAAGAATGTCAATAGAAAAGAGTCATCAATATGACGTGCACATGGAAAATAACTCATTTTTCTGTGTTCCCGGGTGGTTGTGGTGCAGATGCAGTGGTTGCTTGCGTCCCATAATTAAGCCCCAACAGCTTTGCAATTGTATTATCTGTTACATACATTATCCTCAAATCATATCCCTTCCAACGATGTATCTGACTGATACACTGTGCTGTGAAACAGTTGACATGAGGATGACGGCGCAGCTCTAGCAAAACGAACCTTTCGACGCAGACACTGGGATGATATATAACCCTATAATGGCTCTGTTTAAGCTGAGGAGAAAGCATCCAGGTGGGACAGGATGACACAGGTGGAAGCTTTTGGGGAGCTGGGAACAATCTCCCCTTTAGGCTCTCTCTCCAGCACATTTTTTGCTGGTTTTATAACAGTGGATTTCTAAACCTGTCTAACTTCCCTCCCTCCCTCTCTCTGTGTTTAGATAACAATATTTAACTTTTTATAGCACTGCAGTGGCAGGGATAAACTGTGACAATTGTTGCTGAAAACGGAGAGAAAGCACAATACGACCCCATTCAACAGAAGATGGTTGTTGGCTCCTGATTCAACAGTGCATCACCTTAAACCTTGTCACTCCCTTCAAAGCTCTGCATGACTCTTCCCTTCCCTACTTCTCCCCCATTTCTGGATTCTGACTCCTCCTCACCCCCATGATCACTCTCACTCTGCCAATGCTTCTAGGTTTGTCAGATGGTTGATCAACAAATCCCATGGTTGCCCATGAGCCCTATGACATACAGCCCCCTATATAAATGGCCCAACTTCCACCCACATCTTAAAAACTCCTTTGTGCTGTATCACACAGAATCACAGAGTGGTGGGGGCTGGAAGGGACCTCTGGAGACCATCTAGTCCAACCCCCTGCCAGAGCAGGGTCACCCAGCGCAGGCTGCACAGGGCCGCGTCCAGGCGGGTTTGAATCTCTCCAGAGAAGGAGACTCCACACCCTCCCTGGGCAGCCTGGGCCAGGGCTCTGGCACCTCACAGGGAAGAAGTTTTTCCTCATGTTCAGGCGGAACTTCCCATGTTCCAGTTTGTGCCCGTTGCCCCTTGTCCTGTCGCTGGGCACCACTGAGAAGAGTCTGGCCCCATCCTCTTGACACCCGCCCTTGAGATATTGATAAGCATACAATGAGTTGATTTGAACATACTCTGCCCAGGCAGAGGCTTCAAAGACTGACAAAGTAGATGATTTTCTAACTGAGATATTAGTGCAGCAAGTATTTATTATTTGGTAGCATATATGCCTCATTAAAATTTGCTAGAGTGAAAAGTCTGATCCTATTTGTATTTGATGGGGCGTTAGTCCAAAAACTTGGCATGGAGTACTGCTGCCTGCTCTCAAAAGTAGGCTAAAACTGGCTGTGTGCCTGGTTCTCTTCCTCTCCTTTAAACTACATCCATCCTCAGATCATGAGCTCCCGGGCATAAAATACCCCCATCCTGAACCAAGCAAAAATTGGGCATAACTTTAAAGAAACAATCATCTTTTATACAAATGATATCCCGTAATGTTTTACTGGTTTAAGGGAAGCCAACTGGTACTAAAAAGAGGAGTAAAAGATAGGGTAATTTAGGGTAGTGGTGGAAAGTATTTGTAGCTGAGGTTTGAAATGAGAGCTCACACAGGGCATGTGGAAGAGGTCTGTACGGAACGGGACTCCAGGTTGCCGCAATGAAAAGAGCTATTACATTCAAGAAGGCGAAAAGTGTAGTGAGGAGGAAAAGCTCTGAGTGAAAGGGTTGCTGGGGCAAGTGGATGAATGATTTTAAATTCTAAAAAGACGTGATTGAGATGGAAATGTGCAGTTACAGGGAAAGCTACTGTGAGGTGGTTAGGAAAACATTATCTAAGGTAACTTTCGAAGAGAGGGACAGTGGTGGTCTTCATGATACAATATGGAGAGATGCAGTGAAATTAAAACCAAAACCAGAAGCTCAAATAAGATCTTACATTTAGAGGAAAATGCATAAAAGTTGATGACAGACTTCTAGACCTGAAAGCTGGAAAAGAAGCAGGATTAAAAATTATAGGGTGTGAGTAGACACTGCAAACGCCACAGTAATTCTGGAGGATATGGAATTAGTCTGTCTATAGACTTTTTGCACACATGGTTCAAACCAAATCAATTTTCCCCAAAAATCGTCTATATGACGCTCACAAGGAGAGGTGGGCTGCTCTGAGGTGTCCAGTTGCATCTTATTCTTCTCATAGCAACACTCATCTGAGACTTCAGTGGGAATTATACTGGAACTGCTTTGCCCTTCTCTTAGTCAGGTCTCGGAGCTTTTTTTCTTGGTTGATGTTCATCTAGCTGTTCCATGCTGCTTTTGGGCCCAATCCAAAACAATGAAAAATCAAATTGAGCCTTCCTACCAGTTCAACAGATTTTTAGGTCATGCCTTCAAAGTCATTAAAAGCGATCTGAGATCACCTCTGCTGTTAGTTCAGGGGACGAGGCCGAGAGAACGGCAGATTTCTTGCTGTGTCCCCTAGGTCAGACTGCCAGACACTTGCTCAAATGGAGCTTAAATGTCCCAATGCCAGGACTTCGGTTTCCGTGCTTCTTTTTTGTTTTTTCTCTCCAGGTCAAAAGGAGCTGCAGGAAACTTAGGAGAAGTCATTAAAAATGAAATGACTCATCCAATAAGGCAGTAAGGGATTTAATTAGATCCTAAAATGAGTAAATCATGTTGGTCCATGGCAGTATGGAGCAGGTGCCAAGCACGACAAACATCTTTGCAAGGGTGGAAAGCCCTGTGAGTACAGAACAAGGGGGGTGGTGGAGGGTGCCAAATATCTGTCGATAGCTCTATACGGGGAATACATAAGGGGAGGCAGACATGCCACCAATAAGCTCTACAGCTCACTGTGTCTGCCATGATCTCTGGAGCAGAAACTTATTGTGAAAGTCCCAGCGTGCAGCGTACTATGGGATCCTGCTCCAGGGCTAGTCATTTATTATCTTTCTCTGTGGCAACCAGGCGAAAAAGAAATGAAAATTTTTAAACAATGACAAGTGGAAAATTCAGAAAACTGGAATGCCTGAAAAATATCAGTTCAAAGGCATTTAATGAACTGTGATTAAATATTTCATGTTTCAATTAGGGCCTAACTGAAAGTCAGTTCAGGTCCACACAAAAGCTACCAGTGACTTCAGTTCTGGCCCCTACCTTAATGTTTAGGTTTTATCTGTAACATCTATTGTGTAGGAAAGCTTCACCCTGAGGTCTAGTCTGGAGGTTTGCTAACCTTGTTTTGTGCATCGGTGTTAAAGGAGGCTGAAGAAGGACGGTTACGTGGTGCCCTTCAGGCACTCCCTCTTGGTGTGATGAAGAGGGCTCCCAGGGTTTGCTCACACCAGGTCCTTCATGACCCCCGAAGCAAGTCATACATGGGTATAGTAGAAACAGCAAGTTAATGTCCTAATAAAAAATACAGTGATCAGATGCAGGGTATCTCAATGGGGACCCCGAACAATCATTTCTACAGGAGGAGAAAGATACAGTTCCGTAAACATAAACACATTCATGGTCCACTTAACTTTTGCTATTATGAGAGGAGTGAATAGCTCCCCATTTCATACAGCTTGGTTAACTGCACGTTTACAGCAGGGGCCACTTGAAGCTCCTTGGACTCAGATGCTTTTGCTTTGTTCCTCCTCCTGCCACAGCGCTGAGGTGTATTCAATGACTACTTTATTTCCATTACAGAGTTGATCAGCCTTTCACTTCCTTAAACAGCTGCCACCAGTTAAAATGAAATATTTGCACATATCATGCCTTTTAAAATTTAGTCCTGTTCAGTTTGCGATCTATTCTTTTCCAAAAAGCTGTACTTTCAAAAATTACATATTTGAAAGTAGAAGATATAAAGTGATTGTAAAAAGAAAGTGATTTAAGGAGTTCAGTATAATTTAATGTAATTCCAAACAATATTCTGTATCATTTTACCTATAATAGCTTCTCTTTGATGATGGAAAGTTTTCTGTAACTCTATCCTACTCTCTGGCAATTATTCATATCCTAGTTGAAAGGCTTTACATTCCTATAACCGTAATCTTTTATATTAATGATTTGCACATCAGCTACCCAGTAATATTTTATAGAGATATCTTTCTCATTCTACAAAATTCCTTCCTGCCTTTTATAACTATTCAGAAACCAAAGAGCATAACATGTGCCATTTGGAAAGGAACTTGTTGATACCCCTTACTCACTGGAGATTGTCATCTGGAAGTTCCCCAAAACTGACAACACTCTTCATACCATAACACCACATTAGCTTCAACCACAAAGATACTGAAATTAGGATACAGCTAATTTTTCTGTGGAGTCAAAGATTGCGAAAGTAGACTCTTGGATAGTTAGTTGTTCACAAATATTTTGAAACTAGTTGGAAGCCATCTGGGGCACCTACACTAATAAGAAGGACAAAAGGCCAAGAAAGGCCACTTGTCCTGCTTTGGTTGTTGTCACTAATGAGAAATTTTTCCTCTTTCAAAAGAACTTTGCACTGATTGAAAAACAGAGTTAAAGAAAGACAACCAATAGCTGAGCTTCTAATGAGCCACTGGCTCTACATAACCTTGAAAACTATCAGACAGAGTGCACACCATGTGTAGATGTTGTTTGGTAATCATCTTATTATCCCTGCTGGAGAGGACAACAGTGTACACTGTTTAGAGGTATTCCATCCATGGTGGTATCGAAGCATTTGTTAGAGGAGCCATTTATTTCTCCTGCCTGAGGGGATTTTAATCGAACTGTGGAGACCACCTTGGCATTGATGTCATGAAATTATTTTCTTTTGGAGAGACTGAGTACCTGGGGTGGAGGAGAAGCTTCATACAGCTTGAAGTTCTGTGTCCTTTATGGGACCATGTCGGTAAGCTGTGTCTAGAAGCGCTTGCAGAATATCACAAGTGAAAACAGTTCTTCTAAACGTGACACATCTAAGTTATTAATTCTCTGAGTCTGTGTCCTAGAAGTTCCTTTTCCAACAGATTAATCAAACTGTATGAAAAAAGAAATTCTAACACTTCAGGGGGTTGCTGTTGAAGTAATAACATCATAGTGTAACCAATTATAATCACTTGTATTTAAAATAAAGTAACATCCTTCCTGTAAATGGTAGCTCATTTTTTCAGTCCCTCATACTCAGTGGAAGACAAATTCAGACCACTCTTGTAACAATTCTGTCAAACAATAATTCAGATTGTCTTTATCTTTCAGGACAAAAAGGGATATCAAATACGCAACTGCAAATTGGAGTAAGATAAATTTACCAAGTAAAGCGAACAGGACAGTATGTTGCTTCTAGAGGAGTCCTAAATTAATTTTTACCCATTCATATTTGTACTCTTGGAAAAAGTGATTCAAGTTGTGAAATAATCGACAAAAGATTCAGAGTAAATTCCAGTCACTGGTAGCTGAGAGCATCTCATCTTTCTCCTACCATGCTTCTAATCTCACAGGCTGAGTTTTCTTCCCTTCCCATACCACAGCTGCATAGAATCATAGAATCATAGGATCATACAATGGTTTGGGTTGGAAAGGACTTCAAAGATCATCTAGTTCCGACCCCGCTGCCATGGGCAGGGACACCAGGTTACTCAAAGACCCATCCAACCTGGCCTGGAACACTTCCAGGGATGGGGCATCCCCAACTTCTCTGGGCAACCTGTGCAGTGCCTCACCACCATCATAGTCAAAAATTTCTTCCTTATATCTGATCTAAATCTCCCCTCTTTCAGTTTAAAGCCATTACCCCTTGTCCTATCACTACATGCCCTTGCCAAAAGTCCCTCTCCAGCTTTCTTGGAGGCCCCCTTTAGGTACTGGAAGGCTGCTTGAAGGTCTCCCCAGAACCTTCTCTTCTCCAGGCTGAACAACCCCAACTCTCTCAGCCTGTCTTCATAGCAGAGGTGCTCCAGCCCTCTGGTCATCTTTGTGGCCCTCCTCTGGACCTGCTCCAACAGATCCATGTCATTCTCGTGTTGGGGGCTCCAGAGCTGGACGCAGCACTGCAGGTGGGGTCTCACCAGAGAGTAGCAGAGGGGCAGAATCCCCTCCCTCGACCTGCTGGCCACGCTTCTTTTGATGCAGCCCAGGATATGGTTGGCTTTCTGGGCTGCAAGTGCACATTGCCGGGTCATATTGAGCTTCTCATTAACCAACAGCCCCTAGTCCTTCTCCTCAAGGCTGCTCTCAATCCATTCTCCACCCAGCATGTATTTGTGCTTGGCATTGCAGGACCTTGCACTTGGCCTTGTTGAACTTCACAAGATTCGCATGGGCCCGCCTCTCAAGCCTGTCAAGGTCCCTCTGGATGGCATCCCTTCCCTCCAGTGTGTCAACTGCAACCCTCAGCTTGGTGTTGTCAGCAAACTTGCTGAGGGTGCACTCCATCCCACTATCCATGTCACTGACAAAGATGTTAAACAGTGCTGGTCCCAATACTGACCCCTGAGGAACTTGTCACTGGTCTCCACTTGGACTTTGAGCCATTGACGGCAACTCTTTGAGTGCAACCATCCAGCCAATTCCTTGTCCACTGGGTGGTCCATCCTTCAAATCCATGTCTCTCTGATTTAGAGACAAGGATGTAGTGCGGGATAGTGTCAAATGCTTTGCGCAAGTCCAGGTGGATGACGTCATTTGCTCTTCCCTTATCCATCAGTGCTGTAACCCCGTCGTAGAAGGCCACCAAATTTGTCAGGCATGATTTGCCCTTAGTGAAGCCATGTTGGCTGCCACCAATCACCTCCTTATTTTCCATGTGCCTTCGCATAGTTTTCAGGAGGATCTGCTCCATGATCTTGCCAGGCACAGAGGTGAGACTGACTGGCCTGTAGTTCCCCGGGTCTTCCTTTCTTCCATTCTTAAACATGGGGGTTATGTTTCCCCTTTTCCAGTCAGTGGGACTGCCACGACTTCTCAAATGTGATGGACAGTGGCTTAGCAACTTCATCCTCCAGTTCCCTCAGGACCCGTGGATGTATCTCATCAGGTCCCATGGACTTGTACACCTTCAGGTTCCTTGGATGGCTTGAACCTGATCTTCTTCTACAGTGGGCAGTTCTTCATTCTCCCAGTCCCTTCCCTCGCCTTCTGTGACTTGGGCCGTGTGGCTAGAGCACTTGCCAGTGAAGACTGAGGCAAAAAAGTCATTGAGTACCTCAGCCTTCTCCATATCCCGGCTAGCCAGGTGTCCTGTTTCCTTCTGGAGAGGGCTCACATTTTCCCTAGTCTTCCTTTTATCACCAATGTACCTATAGAAGCTTTTCTTGTTGCCCTTGACATACCTGGACAGATTTAATTCTATCAGCTTTCCTAACCTGCTCCCTGGCTTCTCAGACAATTTCTCTGTATTCCTTCCAGGCTGCCTGTCCTTCCTTCCACCCTCTGTAGGCTTCCTTTTTGTGTTTGAGTTTGACCAGGAGCTCCTTCTTCATCCATGCAGCCTCCTGGCGTTTTTGCCTGACTCCCTCTTTGTTGGGATGTGTCACTCCTGAGCTTGGAGGAGGTGATCCTTGAATATTAACCAGCTTTCATGGGCCCCTCTTCCCTCCAGGTCTCTATCCCATGGTGCTCTACCAAGCAGATCCCTGAACAGTCCAGTCTGCTCTCCTGAAGTCCAGGGTAGTGAGCTTGCTGTGCACCCTCCTTGCTGCCCTAAGGATCTTGAACTCCACCATTTCATAGTCACTGCAGCCAAGGCTGCCCTTGAGCTTCACATTCCCCACCAGTCCCTCCTTGTTGGGGAGAACAAGGTGTGGCATAGCACCTTTCCTCGTTGGCTCCTCTATCACTTGGAGAAGGAAGTTATCATCAGCTCATTCCAGGAACCTCCTGGATTGCTTATGCCCTGCTATGTTGTCCCTCCAACAAATATTGGGGTGGTTGAAGTCCCCCATGAGGACCAGGACTTGTGAACGTGAGGCTGCTCCTATCTGTCTATAGAGGGCCTCATCTGCTTGGTCTTTCTGGTCAGGTGGCCTGTAGCAGACCCCCACTATAATGTCACCTGTCCCTGCCCTCCCTTTAATCCTGACCCACAAGCTCTCAGTTGGCTCCTCATCCATCCCCAGGCAGAGCTCCATGCACTCCAGCTGGTCACTGACATAGAGGGTGACACCCCCTTCCTCATCTCCCCTGCCTGTCCTTCCTAAAGAGCCTGTATCCTTCCATTCCAACACTCCACTCATAGGTGCCATCCCACCATGTCTCCGTGATGCCAATAAGATCACAGCCCTGCAGGCATGTGCATGTCTCTAACTGCTCTTGTTTATTCCTCATGCTACGTGCGTTTGCATAGAGGCATTTAAGTTGGGCCCCTGATGAAGTTGACTCATTGGCTGGAGTGGCTGGGATTCCTTTGTGCTGCTCTTCAGGTGCTCTCCTGCTGACCTGTGATCCTTCTCCAGGCTCTGGGCATCTATTGCTGGCACTGGCATCAAACTGGTAGGAGTGGGAGGGATTGAGGTTCCTCTGCCCCGGCAATTTTAGTTTAAAGCCTTCTTCATCAGCTTGGCAAGCCTGTGATCAAAGATGCTCTTCCCCTTCTTGACAGATGGACCCCATCAGCCCCCAGTAGACCAGGTTGCTCAAAGCGAGTCCCATGGTCTAAGTAGCCAAGCCCCTGGCTGTGGCACCAGTCCTGTAACCAGTTGTTGATTCGCCAGATTGCACTGGCCCTTTCAAACCCCTTCCCTTTGACCAGGAGGATCAATGAAAAAGCCGCCTGCGCTCCAGAGTCCCTTACCGATGCTCCCAGGTCTCTGTCATCCTTCTTGATGCTCCTCAGACTGCTCCTGGCTGTACCACTGGTGCCCATGTGAAACAACAGCAGCGGATAATAGGGGACTGTACGCGGCTTGGTAGTCTCTCGGTGACATCCCTGATAAGCATCCCCGGTAAGCAGCGCACCTCTCTAGAGAGTGCGTCAGGTTGGCAAATGGGTGCCTCCGTGCCTCTCAGAAGAGAGTCGCCTACTACTATCACCCGTCGCTTTTTCTCATTGCGCTGGTTGTTACACGGGGAGCAGATCAGGCTGCCTTACTCAGCTCCAGCGTCTCCCCTGATGTGACAGGTCTTTCCTCTTCAGTCTGCAGAGCGGTGAAGCGGTTCTGCAAAGGCACCTCAGGCTTTGGACGAAGTCTCTTCCTCCTGCTGGTCCTTGCCGTTGCAAGGTTGCTGGGTTATGTGTACTTCATGTCTCCCACTGGGCCAGTGGAATGCCCCACCTTCGAAGAGGCATCCTCGCTGCGCGCCATTTCGTGTGAACTGCTGCACAAACTGCCGCGGCAGGCCCTGGCTGATGCGCCATGCTCTGGTCGCACTGCTCCTGGTTGCGCCGCTCCCCAGGTTGCTTTTTATAGGCAAAGGGGTTGTCATGGTTGCTCTGGCACCTCCTACCCATCTCTACCGGGGCGAAAGGAAGATTGGTACTGAGCTGGAGAAAAGGAATATTTGAAATATTAAGCACACAGTATTTATTCCAATATTGCAAGTAAAGTATTGTGACTCTCCAAAGCACGCACGTCTATGAATTTTACTGGGTGTTTGCAAACTTCTCGTTCACAATTTTTAAGGCTAGAAAGGGCAGTTATGATTACCTAATTCGCTTTTTTCTCTAAATACTGTGAATTGCAATTAAGTGATTTGTACACACATGCATTTGTGTAGCAGCCTTTTTGTTGAAGACATCCATTGTTGAGTGAAGGAAGTGCAGAGGAGAGCCATCTGGATGCTGGGAAATGGGAGAGGTAAAGCAGAACTCCCATGTCCTGTAGGATGAGGGTCCAGAAGTGGTTATATGTGAGGAAAAAAAAAAAATCTTTAAAATGCTCCTAATGTATCGCTTTCAAGACTGAGGTCATTGTCAGCAAAGTAAGTCATAGAATCATAGAATCATAGAATCATTTTGGTTGGAAGAGACCTCCAAGATCATCGAGTCCAACTGTTAACCTATCACTACCAAGTCCACCACTAAACCATGTCCCTAAGTGCCACATCTACATGTCTTTTAAATATCTCCAGGGATGATGACTCAACCGCCTCCCTGGGCAGCCTGTTCCAGGGCCTGACAGCCCTTTCGGTGAAGAAGTTTTTCCAAATATCCAATCTAAACCTCCCCTGGTGCAACTTGAGGCCATTTCCTCTGGTCCTGTTGTCTGTTACTAGCGAGAAGGGACCGACCCCCACCTCACTACAACCTCCTTTCAGGTAGTTGTAGAGACCGAGAAGGTCTCCCCTCAGCCTCCTTTTCTCCAGGCTAAACATCCCCAGTTCCCTCAGCTGCTCCTCATAGGACTTGTGCTCCAGACCCTTCACCAGCCTTGTTGCCCGTTTCTGGACATGTTCCAGCACCTCAATGTCTGTCTTGGAGTGAGGGGCCCAAAACTGAACACAAGTCATATCATTCCCCACAGAAGCTCTGTTTAAGTTTTACAACATTTCACATTCAAATGAAAAATAAAAAAAAAATGCTCTTGCGTTGATCTGGACTGTGCTACTCTTTAAAGTTTTGGCATCTTCGTTTTAAGCAGTTTTCTTCTGTCAGTGGAGCACCCTAGTCTTTCCAAAGGGCAAGAGGTAGAAGGCAGTGCAAGCAGTAAGCAGACAAGCACCCTCCGCTTTCTACTTTGGTGTAAGTCAGACTTCTATTACAGTTTGGAACAGGCAAGGATGGTAGGACAGGAAAAACAGACACCCATTTATTGCCATTAGGAAGATGAGAAGCGCATGTGTCTGTCCTGGAGAGCTGGTTACCACCTGGCACCCAGGCCCGTGCCTCAATTGCCAGGTTGTGCTTTCTAAACAGAATAAATATGAAATGAACCACAACCTTCGTTTATGTCAGAAAAGCAAAAAATCTTGGGGTTCTGTCTTGCCCAGTTGCACATCAAAAGTCGTATTTAATCTTTCCAATGCATATTAAAATTTTAAAGGGTAATAAAGATTTTCAGCATTCAGAAAAAAGCATCTCTGAAGACTCAGGCTGGAAAGTGTTTAGCTTTGATCCTGTGCCAGCTAGCAAACAGAGGGTGTTATTTTCATTTACAGTGAGCTTATCATTTTAAACTACAATAACAACAATATCAAATTAAAAAGTCCTACAATACTAACTCTTGCTTTCAGGTCTTGATTGCATCTCATAATGCTCAAAAGCATGTAACTCAGAAAAATATCATCTTCGGGCATATGGGGTTTTAAAATTTGTAAAAGGCCGTAAAAGTGTTGATTCAAATTCCCAATAAATCATGTGGAGCCTGGGATGAATCTTTGATGCTTGGTGTGAGATGTTCATCTCTGTCCCTTGTGAGCTTGGGATATGTATTCCTTTCTGGTTTTCACTCCAGCAAAACCGTATGCTCAGTGGTCTGCAGCATGCAAAACTATTCTATGGATTTGGGCTAAAATACCACTGAAATGTCATGTCTAGACCTCCTTTTCCTATTAGTTGTACAAATGCTATAGGTATATTATACCTTACAAAAGAAATGAGCGGATATTTATGCTGTCAGTCCTTAGGTGCTCCAATCATATCAGGGCACTATTAGGAAGGGTGCTGTGCAACCACCGACCAGAATGGCTGAACCATCAAGAGCCCACAAATTAGACGTAAGTTAAGGCACAAGAAGTGGTTATAACACAGAGGCAGGAGGAACATTACAGAAATTCATTTCTGCCCCTGGAGCCACACGTGAATCTTCACCTTTCCATTTTGGGGGTACTATTAGGATACCACATGGCTGTGGCTTTCTCCAGAAAGCTCTGTTATCTCATTTCTGGCATCAGCCAGATGTATTTATCGAATAAGCATAGGTTCCAGAATTTCAAAGATGTATGGAAATAAAACAACACCCACCACCAGCAGAAAAAGAAAACAGCAAGTGCTTATTCCAAAATTCTCACAGTTGAGAAGAATGGGGTGGGAGGGAGTGCATTTGTACAGGAATTGTGCATTGAAGGCAAGTTGTCTTAATAGATTTTTGGAACATTTCTCTGACAAATACACAGCGTTACTGTGTCTCAAGGATTTCTGCTGTATTGCTGTCTAAGCTGTTTGTGGTGGGACAGATTCTGTGTGCCCGGTTCCTCTCTCAGGCAGCGCATGAGCCACTCCACTGGTGTTGCACCAGTTATTATTTGTGTAAATAAGATGAGAATCTACCTCCCCTTAATGAGTTTATGGTGATGAACCAGTAAAATCCAAACTAGAAACACTTTTGCAGCGGCATTTTTATTTTCCTTATCCAACCAGCTATGGTAAAGCTGGGTGGAACTCTCTTCAGCAATTGCCTTTCATTGCAGACCAAACTTACCTCCAGCTGGGAGTGCTGCAGGGGCCTCAGTCTTCAAGGAGAGCAGCTCCGGTGCCGGCACGACTGGCAGCAGAGGGGTCTAGCGCGGTGCACAGCGGGTTTCCTGAACCAGGGAAACCTCAGGGGAGCGGAGAGACCCGCCAGGAGCCCACAGTTTGTGCCACAGTGGCTGAGGAGACCTGGGCTGGGCCAGGAGCAACAGTGGCCAAGCCCCCACATGTATAAAAGAAGCCCCTGCGGAGTGCTAGTGACCAGGGCGGGCAAACAGGGTGTGGTGCGGCACCCGCCGCGACTGCCGCAGCTTCCCAGGCAGAGCCGCGGTGGGAACACGCTGCTGCCCGGGTGTGGGGTGCAGGGTGAGCCCTGCTCTGACGCCAGCACCGGCCGGCAGCAGCGAGCACACCCGTGGGAGGTGCGCCCAGGGAGAGGAGCTCCTCCGCTCAGGGACAGAGCTCCGGGAGGAGGGGAGCAGGCTGAGGAGTGTCAGGGAGTGCGAGAGGGAGAGAGACGACTGGAATCGCACCCCACCTTCCCTGGGACAGGCCTGACAGGCAGCCAGGACACATGATACAGAGGTTTCCCTATCCCTGTCCTGTCTCTGCCTGGCTGAACACAGTGACTTAAGGGACAAGGGTCAATGGTGACAAGTTCCTGCCCGACGCAGCAGGTGCATCAGCTCCATGACTCCCCCACCTTCCCAGGGGCCCTTGCACGACAGGTACGAGGCTCTGCAAGTGGAACCGAACAATGGTGAGGGCGATGGTTCATCCAGCTTGGAGGTGTCACCAGTCAGCCTATGCCGTGCATCAAAACTGCTTCCATAAAGAAAAAAGACAGGTCATTGTCATAAGATACTCCCTTCTGAAGGGAACAGAAGGCCCAATATGCCGACCAGACCCGCTTCTTAGGGAAGTCTGCTGCTTCCCTGGGGCCTGAGCTAAAGATGTGACGAGAAAAAGGGATAAATCCTGGTACGGCCCTCAGATAACTATCCATTATTGATTTTTCACGTAGGCAGCGATGAAGGTGCAACAAGAAGTCCAAGGGAGATCAAGAGAGACTTCAGGGCCTTAGAATGACTCGTTAAGGGATCAGGAGCACAAGTCGTGGTTGAGTCACCATCCCTGGAGGTATTTAAAAGACGTGTAGATGTGGCACTTAGGGACATGGTTTAGTGGTGGCCTTGGCAGTGTTAGGTTAATGGTTGGACTCGATGATCTTAAAGGTCTTTTCCAACCTAAACAATTCTATGATTCTATGATTCTAAATCTTTAGGCGTCTCATTGGAGGAAGTCTGATAATGCATACACCACAGCCGTGGTGTTGAGCAGGAAATTGGATAAGCAAGGAGTATCTGGAATCAGTGAGAAGATCTTTCAAACTATGAAGTTATGCAACAGCTTTTACTGAATTGAGACACATGGATATATTCCCAGGAGGAGCTACTGGGGAGTCTAAGCTAGGCATGAACGGGAAGATCTCTGGAGATCCTGCGGAAGTACTGGGGCTCCTCTGAAATACTCGGTGATGCTGCTACCAGAAAGCCATTCCAACTACACCAAACAGGGATGGAGAGGAAGAAAAAGTGGGACAGCATCAGTCGTGAGGCTGTTCTGGTTATTTGATGGATTTGTGAAATACTCACCAGTGTAAGTACCAGATACTCTGCTTTTGACGTGAAAAGGAGCCTTTCAAAGGGATGAATGGCAAACCTGCTTATCTCCAAACTCATAGCTGTTAACGAAAATCTGGAGTGAGGCAGTTGAGGCACTGATTGTTATCATATATGTTCCTCTCTTGCAGCATATATTGTCTCAAAGACCCCTTTGAAACTCATGTACTGTGATGAGGGAAGGGTAGGAGGAAAATGAAGGACTGGCTGTAAAATAAAAATCATCCTTCACAATGTGTCAAGGATGTCTTGGCTTTCTTTTCGCTAGTCTTTTGCAAACTAGTGTTTTATAAATTTTTCTCAAAGGAACATACGAAAGAGACGCATCTTGGAATATCAGCTTGGACACAGCAGTAAATTGCAGCTTCATACACATTTACAGTGAATTTCCTACCCACCAGGCAATTAGTTATCTGGTAATGTTTCCCTTTTGTCTCACTTGTACCCTGATACGATACCTTTGTGTTTACTCATTGACTCACAGCTGAGACCTGGGAAACCTTATTGAATAGTAACAGTGCAAAACATACCATTAAGAAAATCCCGATCAGTTCTTGCACATCCATTTATAACTGTCAAGCACTCCTTTCATCCTCCTCTGCACACTGTTGTGTAGAAAGTCTTCAAAGAGGCACTCTTTTGAAGAGTAAGGAGTTAATTTATTTGTTTCTCTTTGGCTTGATAGAAAAGAATTAATCATGATAGTGATGCATAGAAACCTTATGCTGAAACAGCAATTCAGGCAGGAATAAATAGTAGCAGCAGTATTTTCCATGTACTTTTTCATTCCCAGTGTGTGTGCATGGGGAAGGTTGGTTGTATCTTCAGGTGATATACAAAATATATTGGACTTCATTCTTCTTTGTTCTCCAGTTTGTGGCATCATCTTCTTCACAGTAAGGTCAATGTGAAAAGCTACAAACAAGTGTGGTAACATATTACATCTGCTTTAAACTTGCAATTTTGGGTTGGGCCCATTTTTTGATATAGGCCTTATATCTCCTTGCACCGGCATAAAAGATGGGGTAAAATAAGACAAGTGGCTTTATCATATTGCACAAATATGCATTTTAACCTCCTTCTAGGAGAGGTTACTTGGTTACATGGAGTACCATGCCTTTGGCTTCACTGTCCTCAACAAAGACCACGCTGAATCCAGACTTAAAGTTTAGGACTGTAAATATTGTATTTTAGGATAAACCATAAAGTGTGATGCATGCCTAACAAGGAGCTATCAAATTAGAAAACCAAACTGAGGGACAGAGAAGATAGGAAAGGTTGGAGGAGAGCAAAAAAGGGATATTTTTGATGAAGACAAATAACTTTGTCCTCCTTAGCATTGAATTCTCCTTCTCCCTTGGGTGTATGCTCTTCCATTCTACTATCATCAATCCACTGCATTAATATGATGTTTGCTCCCTCTTCTAGATCATTAATGAAAGTGGTCAATCGTCAGTTCACTAATTAAAACTGACCTTGATAAGGACAGCTTAGGTGGACATCAGAGAATGGAAAGCAAGTAGGAGGAAATCCTACTTGGTGAGGATTCCCAAGTAGGAGAATTTTAGGAGATGAAAATTGAATATCTGAAGTCAGAGAAAGTGCTGAAGTTCCTGAAAATTTGGCAATGATGTGTCACAATTCACCAGAAACAAAACAGCTTAGCCTATGTCTAGTCAAGAAGATGTGGACATCTTGTGGTCCGGTGATTACCAAATAGAAGGAGTATCTGGGATTCTGTGTCCCGAATCTGGCAGCAGAACTTTCCAGTAAATCTCAGTTTACCTGAAAGCGCGGTCTTATAATACACACTGGTTGTAAGCAATGATTAAAAGGGGCTTCATTTTGATGCCTGTATTCATGAAAGCAAAATAGGATTTGTGAATAAAGCAGAATGTTTGCCCAGAAAGTCAGACAAATGTATTGCATCCATCATTTGATACTTGCTCATTTGAAATTTTCATTACACAGACATGAAAGTATATCATTTATAAACAGAGTAAGAGTAAACAGAGTAATGCTGAAATAAAATCATTTATTTGAAGAATGTCACGAGAAAAAAAGCATCATATTTATCAGGTAACACATGGATGAGGAAGGATATGAGCCCGTTAGCCCATACATGCAACCTTAGACAGAGAATGTCTTTTATAACAGATTGTCTTTGGATACTGTATCAGAAGTTAAAATAAAGAAGAGAAAGTGGCTATTTTTAAATTTGTTTCTTTCTTTCTATACACAAAATTGTTTGTTAGAAATACGCTCTGTGAGAAAGAGTCCAGTTAATATTCTATTAAAAGATAACTGCTCTGAATAAATAAACATAAATTGATCTTCCTCCATTAGCTGTTGGTACAACAACTTTGAAACCATCCGATATATCTTCTAAGCTGTGGGTACAATTCTAGTTGGTTAGAGAGAGATTGCTCCTCATTTGTCTTTTCAGTCTGCTAGCTGTCTCCCATGACTTTGCAAATTTTACCTGCTGTTCTCAGAGGCAAAAATACATAATAAAGCTTAAAATCTTGCAGTCAGTTATTAAAAGATTTGAACTCCAAAAGCTGACCTATCAGTACGAGGTGAGAAAGTGAACAGAGAATGTCTGGATTAAGTGATAATAATTTAAAAAAAAAAAAAAAAAAGTCTTGAAAATTAACCAGACCATTATGTGGCAATGAGATAACGCAATCAATCTCCAGTAAAACCTCTGCAGTGTACTGACATAGGTTCTGTAGCCTCGGGTCAGCCTTGGTTTGTTCAGTTGCAGATCCATCTGGCTAGCAAGTTTGCTAGCTCGAATCATAAATCATTAAAAAGGTATTCTGTTATTCCAGGCACTGATGCTCCAGTTTGTTGATGCTCGTCTCATTCAGGGGCACAGCACAGCTAAACAGGTCATCGTTTGACTTATGCAGCACTTCTAAGAGAGGTTGGTAAAATGTTCAGAATCACTAATGCCCATTATGTGTCCACTGGCAATGACCTTTTTTGTGAGATACCCAAAAAAGCTCAGCTTGTGCTGAGATTTACCACTAGGAGAAGCTGGAAGCTCTGTTGTTGCTAGGCAGATGTTATGGATGAAGGCAATGTTAGCTGTTAGTTAAGCAAGCAAAGTTCAGGACGACCGTATCTCTGATATTTTATCTTTTCCGCCCATTCCTGATACGCATTGCAGATGTGTGTGCTGGAATTTCTTGGGCGCGTACTGTATTCTTGCAGCCCTCCTTCTCTGGTAAGTACTTACTATGGTCTCCATTGTAATGGTCACTGTACTGCCTACCACCAATGATGGCTCCAAAACTGCCCCTCATAGAAATTCCCATATATGTATGAAGGAATACAAGTAGAGCAAGGGAAAGAGGAGCAATGATACTGTCTGTAACAGCATCATGAAAAGCAGTCGTGAATGTATCAGATCTCTGACCAAAGTTCATTACCAGAGAACGCTGCTACCAAGTTCTCATGCTGTGCTGGAGGTTCACCAAGACAGCTTTGGTCCTGGGGTGGAAGATGAGGGAAGTGAGCACACATGTTGTCATGTGCATTGACCTTCACAATGTTCCTACCCAATTTGCTAGACCTTTACTTCCAATTGTTGATGTTAATTGATGGTGTTTCTAGAGACAATGCAATAAGCTATCATTCAGGGTAAGCAGCTGGCTATGCTGGGGACGTAGAGGGATGAGAAGGAAATGTCAAGGTTACCCGTGTCAGAATATGAAGGGTCTCATGTCCTAAAAATGGGTTCAGCCAAACAAAGACCTCTACCTTCATTGGCCTGCCTAATGAAAAGGGTGACAGTGGTGAGTTGTTTAATATGGCTGAGCTGTAGAAGGCAGAAGAAAAATCTTGGACATACATCAGTAGCTTCCTATACAAGGGGAATGGAGGGACTTCCGGCCACGATGTATTTGGAGAAGCCAGTGAGTGACTAATGGATGAGTAGCTGTGCATGCTGACTTAATTGCAGTGCCTGTATTTCTGCATGTTGAGTCTTTGTGGAGACCTTAAATATGTATCTTCAGCTTTCAACCTGCTTCTGAGCCTCCCATTTGACTGTTCAGATCCTCCCCCCACCTCTAGTCCTCTGAAGCGTGCATGCAAATAGCACGCTTCTCCAGCAATACCCTGGGCCACGAGAGAGGCAAGCTTTGCTAAATCTGTAAAATCTCCTTCTATAAAATCCAGTGTAAGTGACTTTGTCAAGCTCCTTTCTCCTTCTGCCTTTGTTCCAAACGCACCGCGCCACCTCCAGCACAGCTTCGTTTTGCATAGTGTCTCTGGGGCAAGCTGCATCCTTAAGTTGCTGCCCAGAGATAAAGAACGAGCAATGCCACAAAGAGAGTCGTCATCGTTCCAGGCATGTGCAGGGAGATGGGGCTGCAGAGGGAATCTGCAAACGAATGGAAAAAGTAAACGGGGCGACTGCAAAACTGCAGCACCTGCTTCAAGTGTGGGACGTCAGCCAGAGCTGAAATACCCCAACTCAGAGTGGTACTGATGTCTGCTGGAGCACTTCAGAAGGTCAGTTTTCTCTTGGTTCAGATTTTTTAACAGTAAATCACAGTATATAAAGCTGACTCTGCCATTAAATCAAGAGTCAGATAATCTGGCTATTCACTTGGAAGGAAACTTCCTTGTTAATTAACATAAATAAAGCCTTTGGGGTTCGTAGGTGTCAGAGCCAAGGGAGAAAGTGATAAAGGCAGGCAACTGCGGATGGCAAAATGGAAGGATCATTAAAAGAGTTGGAAATGGACCTGTCACATTTAGTTTTGCTGGTAATTTGATTATTAAAAGAATTAAAATTTGATGATCTTGGAGAATAAATGGCTCGTTTTACAGCGCTGGAAGGGAAATGCAAAGTGGAGTGAAGGGAGCTGCAGGCTCCAGTATATCATATTCATCTCCGTTTCAGAAAACTGGAGGAAAAGCTCTCCTACTGGTGATTACAGGAATGCTCACTGGGCTTCATCTTTAGAAGAAGAAAATTGTCTTATCAGCGGCTCAGCTTTTTTTGTTTGTCTTCCATCACACCACTTCTGTATCATAAAAATAACATCTGGGGCTAGTTCAAGCACTGATGAAATGTCCTGTCTAGGAATGTGATCAGTGATGTTTTCCTGGGGGAAAAAACAGTTATAGAGCAGGTTGTAGAGACTGACTCCTCTGTGGTAAAGGGTAGCGTGGCAGTGCAGGCTCGAGGTGCAGCTGAAGCAATGAGAGAAAAAGGAGGGTTGTTCCCTTTTGGTTCCTTGCTCAGCCCCACTGGCCTCTCCTCTCCACTTGTAAAGCGACGGTGATGTACACAACCAGGATCTGGGCAAGATAAAAATGCTCTTGGCTGGGAAACCTGCTTTGGATTATACCAACCTGCAACAGCAGCTTTGATCAGGAAGGGCATTTGTGAATTCCTCCTGCAGCTGCACCATTGCAATGACTGGGGCAACAGCTATTTCACTCCTTCCAAGGACTTTTGCTCCTGTATAACCCTCCCAATGTGAATACCTGAGATGGTTGGTTTTCATGGGGCTCTTGGAGACACCACGGATAGAGCAAGGTGCTACTGTGACCTTCAACAAGCATATGACGAGCTCAGCTCCTCTTGTGCTTTTAAATATTGCCTGAAGATTTGTGAGCCCTAGCTGGGGGATGAGAAGGTATTTCCTTCTCCTTGAAAGGGTAAAACATCACCCTAGGGCCTTGGATCTTCTCAAGAAACAACCTAGGCAGAGAAGTTAATGCAGCTAAGTGTGACCAGCCTTAGTAGCTTGAAAGAAAATCCATGAAGAAGGGCTCCATCTCACAGGTGTCTGACAGTTTCCAGGCTCTGTCTCATCTGGCTTTGGAAGTAATCCCATTCAAGGACAAAAGTGGCACAATGTGCTTGGGAAGTTACCCAGACCCAAACAGCCTGGTGCCAGCAGGAGTAGTAGCATCAAGGCACGGCACTCAAATATCAGGCTAAGCTGAGGCACAAGGGTACAAGTGAGGATCAGACAAAAGTTTGCACGGCTTCTCTTTTACTTTTTTCCCTTCACTCCTTTGTTTTCATCAAAAAACCTCCTAGGAATCATTAACAAAAAAAATCTTGACCTAAAATCCCAGAGTGGATTGATTTTTTTCTTGCCTTAAGAGAGATTGCTGGTGCTAGCAAGTGACTCGTTAAACAAAAGACTTCCTTAGGAAGCATCTCTGTGCACGTGAGAGGAATAAAGGGGAGTTTTCCTAGAAGAAAAGTCATTTGACTTTTTTACTCAAAGTATTTTACATTTCCTTTCTTTCATTTTTTTCTTGATGTATTTCAAACTGTTTAAAGGGATTGCTGTGCAGCAGCCACTATGGGAGAAATTAGTCTTTTTTCAGTCATCAGTTAAGTATTTAATATTTTAACAGTGGAAAGAACTTATCTTTTAGAGAGAAACTTACTCTTTCTTTTTGTTATTTTTATCTGTTAAGCCTCTGAAGATGGACAGAAGATGAAAAACTTAGAAACAAAAAGCTTACCTATGACACAAGGGAAAGTTTAGCAGTTTATTTCAGGGTTGAAATGTCTCTATTTTCTTCTCCATGGTAGATATCACTTGAGATGGTGTGATTTTGCTCCAGACAACTTGGTTAATTCACAGCGACAGCATCCCAGGGCTTTAAGTTCAGCTGGTTCCTTGACAGATTCTGGATGACCTCTCCTTTCATAAACCTGAAGCTACTTGGAGTGAAGGTCTGTCAAACTGTCCTCCTTCATTCAGAAAGAGGCATTGAAAAGGGTCTATCGTTACTCTCCATAGTGTAAGAGCTGACACCTTCATTGGAAGGTGACCGTAACTACTAGGTAACTTGTCAGAAAAGTCAATTAATAAATCTTCTGATAATGGCGACAAACTTTAATGTTCCACATTGCTGAATGCTCCAGATCACGGAATGGAGTAAGATCTGAAAATTGTTTTCAGTCTAAGGATTCACTCTGTGGGGGAAGGTTTTTCCAGGAAAAAAGAGTTTTTTACAATCCTGAAACTATAAACAGCAAAAAAATAGAGTTTAATATAAGGAAAATGTCTTTTTATGGGTTAAAGGGATTATTTAATTGCTACTTGGAAAAGTCTCTATTTCTTTGGGTGGATACCTTGCTTGGGGCATGACTTACTTACGCTCCAAGTTTCTCAGCTTAGGAAGTTCCTGGTGTGCTTCCAGAAGGAGAGGGAGACACTGGGTGTTAAGGTCCTCCCTGGGTGCTGGGTCAGGAAACAAGAGAGATCATCCTCTCAATGTCTGTCTGGAAAGGCATTGGTCTGATTTAGGTGGTCTCAATCCCACTTAAGCCCTTGTGCTTAGTGTTTTCTACTAGCTGGATGTATCTGAAAGCCGCCATTTAGCCTGTGGGAAGCATCAAGCCCAAGGCCATAGGTGGGATTCGGGCACATGAGTCCAGGCTGGCAGACATCAGCCCTTGTGCAACTCTGTGTGGGGAAAGCAACTGAAGTTTCAGTCCAGCAAATGCCACAACCCATGTGAGACAGAGCATATAAGAACTGCTCTTCTAACTTGAGCTGTCTTGATGGGAGACTGTCACAGAAGGAATTTCACCCTGGACTGCAAAATCAGTAGCAATGACGTGAAAAAATAAGCCAATCATAGAACTGCAAGTTGCCATGCAGACTCCAGGGATATGTGCATCATCATAAACACACGGACCTCTTCTCACGTAAAGCACTGTGGTGCTCGCAATGGCAAAAATGGAAAGTTCAGGTAGGCTAGCCTGAAACAGCATCAGCAATTGCAGCATCTGATTGCAGTTATATCAATACAACCTTCTTAGCCTGAGAGATGCCTTATTTGTAAACAGAGAGATGGAGGTGGCTGTGCCCCAAGTAGGTGAGGAGAAAAGGGGGATAGGTCCAGGCAGGTCACTGGTGTTGAAGATCAGAAGCTTCCACGTATGCAAGAAATGATTGTGGCATGAAGTCTGCTAATTCAGGGGGAGAAGTTCAGCTATTGCCATAGTAACAAAATTAAAGAAACAATTCCTGATGGATCCTTTGACACCATAAATGAGGATTTGATTTGTTCTGGCCACTCTGTATCAGCTAAATTGGTATTACTAGAAGGTCTCCAACAGACATTTCACTGAGTTGCCTCTATGCAATGAAGGGCAGTGACATGAACAACTTCTGCACTCTGGAGGTAGGCGCAGGAAAGGGAGGGGTAGGCTCTCATTTGGAGTGGGAGTTTGGTTCAGAGTCATCTTTAAAATGAAGACTTTTAAAAGTCTTTTAGTCATAGAAGGCGGGGTAGAGAAAGCAAATAAATATTGATGAAGAATGAAGCTGAGCATATAACACCACATTCATTAGCTTGTGCTCTCTTGAGCTCCTGTGATGTTTTATGCATTTTAAATTAACTAGTTTAGCAGAGCCCAGGTTAATTCCTACCACCTGGAAATTTATATAAATATATATATATATACACACACACATTTTGAAGGTGTTTCTGGAAGCAGGAGGTATTCATCAAGTGTATGATTTGCTCTTCAAATTTTCATTTATAATTGAAGAATGTCTCATAAATAACGATCTGAAGTCTCAAGAACATTAGGCCAACAGTAACATAAAAACCCCTGAGGCAAATAAACATACTCACATGCAGAGAGAGACAACCACAACCAGGTCTATAGAATGCATTACGGCAATTTTATGGCAACCTTGTTGTATCGTTTGTGCCTCACACTGCAGAGAAATTAATCCATTCAAAGTTTCCTGTTGAGTGCTTGGATAATTTTTATGGCAAATTTGTGTTAAAAAAAATCTAGTCATTTCTTTGCAGATATACTTCCTTGCTCTTATCTGCCGTGGTTTAACCCCAGCTGGCAACTAAGCACCACACAGTCGCTCGCTCACTCCCTCCCGGTGGGATGGGGGAGAGAACGGGAAGGGTAAAAGTGGGAAATATTGTCAGTTGAGATAAAGACAGTTTAATAGGTAAAGCAAAAGCCATGTTCATAAGCAAAGCAAAACAAGGAATTCATTCACCACTTCCCATGGGCAGGCAGGTGTTCAGCCATCTCCAGGAGAACAGGGCTCCATCACGCATAACGGTGACTTGGGAAGACAAACGCCATCACTCCGAATGTCCCCCCTTTCCTTCTTCTTCCCCCAGCTTTATACACTGAGCATGATGTCATATGGTATGGAATATGCCTTTGGTCAGCTGGGGTCAGCTGTCCCAGCTGTGTCCCCTCCCAGCTCCTTGTGCCCCCCCAGCCTCCTCGCTGGTGGGGTGGGGTGAGCAGCAGCAAAGGCCTTGGCTCTGTGTCTGTCCTGCTCAGCAGTATCTAAAACATCCTTGTGTCATCAACACTGTTTCCAGCACAAATCCAAAACATAACCCCATAGTAGTTACTATGAAGAAATTTACCTCTATCCCAGCCCAAACCAGCACATTCTCCACCCCTTATTCCATACCATTTACGTC
This sequence comes from Phoenicopterus ruber ruber, assembly GCA_009819775.1. NCBI lineage: Eukaryota > Metazoa > Chordata > Aves > Phoenicopteriformes > Phoenicopteridae > Phoenicopterus > Phoenicopterus ruber. The sequence goes on along the minus strand of CM020216.1, from coordinate 165,084,323 downwards.
ATGCTCAGGTCCCACACTATCCAATAAAACCTCATTAACCACCACTCCCCTTCCCATCCTTTGATATAATACACAGATATCATTCCCTTAGTCTATGGACCACCCCTATAAAATGTCCTGGTTTCCGCCAGGATGGAACTAATTTTCTTTCCAGCAGCTACTGTGTTTTGGATTTAGTATGTGAAGAATGTTGATAATACACTGACGTTATTAGTTGTCACTATGAGATCAAGGACATCTTCCAGCTTCCCAGGTTTTGCTACCGTGCACGTGCAAAAACTTGGGAGGGGTAGAGCCAGTAGAGTTGATCCAAACTGGCCAAAGAGCGTATATTCCATACCACAGACATCATGCACAGTATAAGTGGGGGTTGGCCGGTGGGCCAGTGTCCTTCTTTTTCCCTCTTTTAGTTCGTTCCAGCCTTTTCGTTCATTCATTCAGCTGTTCGTTCCGTCACTTTCTCTCTCTGGAACTTGCTGTTCTGGGATAACTGCTGGGGAATATTCCTGTGCCATGATCGCTGCTTGGGACGGGCTGTATCGGTTGCCGGGTGGTGAGAACTTGTACATCGTTTGGTTTACATATTCTATTATCCTTATATTTTATTATTATTATAATTATTAATATATAATGTAATTATTATTATTTTCCTTTTGTTGTTCTTGTGAACTGTTTTTTTCTCAACCCTTGAGTTTTCCTTTCTCTCTGATTCTCCTCCCTACCCCACTGGGGAGGGGTCGGTGAACGAGTGGCTGCGTGGTATCCTGTTACCATCTGAGGTTAAACCATGACGGTCCTTTTCGACGCCCAACGTGGGGCTTGAGAGGAGCCCGGCTAGCTCAGCCGAGAGATCATCAGACTGAAGGTCCAGGGTTTGAGCCCCTGGTCAGGCTCAAAGGGTTGAGATAACAACAGATTTGACCAGAGTGTGTTAAAACAGTTTGTTATAAGCATCCATTATATTAGTTTAATCATTGCTGGTCACAATGTTGTTCTATTTGTTTACAGAGTTGTTCTCAGAGTTGTATCGTGTAGGACCCTACTTGCTGTGTATGCTGTTTATCAGTGTTTATGTGTGGTTTGTCACCTCTGGGCGCTGGATTATGGTTATTGCTTTGCTGTGCGGTGTGGCACTGGCTTATGGCATGATAAAATCATTGGTGCTCAGACCATTTTATTACCCATACCCATATTCAAGGGATGGGGGTGGGTGACGTGCAGAGCGGAGCAGCAGCGACAGTTACAGCTCTGTACTTCGGGAGCAATCTAGTGGGGACTGTCAGTAATTATTCCTTTTATTTTTCCTCCTCCTCGGGTCACCAGAGGGAAACGCCTTCCTTTGCTTTCCCTTTCCCCTCCTGGGTAGGTACGGGAGCTTACAAGAATTTTGGGTACCTTTGGGATGCTTGAACCGACTTGCTATTCCTATTACTAGGAATAAATTTGTGTCAGATCTTGCTTAAGATTAAAAATTGGCGCAGATAGAGGAGTGGTGCGGCCACTCCAGCCCCCTGCTACAGCCCCCGCGGCCATGCCAGCCCCCACCATGGCCACCGCGGCCACCCCAGCCTCCACTACGGGCACCACGGCTGCTCCACCCCCCACCATGTCCACTGTTTTCAGCACAAATCCAAAACGTAGCCCCAGAGTAGCTACTGTGAAGAAAATTAGCTCTATCCCAGCCAAACCCAGCACATATCCCAGCTTTGACGCCGACTCCTTCTGTTGCCTTTAGCAAATTACATACATTGACTAAAACTTTGAGCTTTTCTAGAGTTGGTTTGCTGCCTTTGTGAAGAAATTCATGAGTGATAAGGCACAGTTCATCACACGTGAGGTCAAAAATTTTCCTGCTGGTTGGTTTTGAGACATAACCTTGAGACGGGACTTTGCTCAATGATGTCCTCCTCACATAGCAGAGGTTTTAGCAAACGTTTTATCCAGGGGAAAATGTAACAGAAATTTAGAGAGGCAGATTAGGATGGCTAAAATGCTGAATACTTCTGTTTCGTTGTGGCTGACAGGATCTTCCCAGTCCAGATATACATATTAGCAATTCGATCTATTTTACTGTAATGTTTGAGGCGAGTCCCGTTTTCTATTTCTACAAAATGCCTGTTGCAGAGGATGGATGGTTGAGTTGTCATTTCTTGGCATGATTTTGGGTGAGGAGCAGCAGAAATAATTGCTGATCTTGTACAATGAGAGAAGGCAAGGGGGTTATTCATGTCTTCCTGGGAACTCCTTCATTTCATCCAACTTGAATACTGTGTCAGTCTCAGAGATTAATGAGACTTGGAAAAAAAAAACCTAAAAAAAAAGAAAACCGTAACGAATGCTTAGGTATGCACAATTGATAGTACACATTTACAGTTTGTGATATCATCAAAATCTGTGTAGAAACTAGAGGATTTTCTGATCAGCTTTACAGTAAGAAATAATTGAGGCTCTTGATGCAAGCTCTGACAACCTCAGAAGTCTTTGAACACTTTAGCAGTTTTAATGCTCTTGTTCCCATTGCCACATGAGTCCCCACATCGCTGTGAGACCAGGCTGAAGTCAGTTCTGTCAGAGCCCGATTCATTGCTTTCACCTTGAAACAAAAGTCAAGCCGGCAAACTGCTGAAACGAGCTGTTTGCTGCAGCTTTCGGACGGCGCCTGGTGCTTCCCGCCGTGTCCGTGATGGCAGAGTCAGCGCGTTGGCCTGATCCTGCCTCCCCGGCACCGGGTCTGGGGGGGAGCGCAGCAGAATTAAACATCAAAGAGATACCACCACTTAACGTCCTGAGGTATCTCAGGTTGCCGCTTGCCTTCATTCAACTATTTTTCAATATCTCAGTGGTCTGTTTCAAGCAACGGAGCAGTCCCTAAAATTAGAGGATCCTCGTACGTACGCAGATTTGCTGCTTGTGGCAGTGCTGTCATGGCTGGCACCTGGCATTGCCTCCAAGTTCACGCAGCCTAAGAAAAGCCAGGCTACACGAACCCGTAGCGCACACTGGTCTTTCCTCTGATTTGGTTCCTTTTGTTGGGGCGTAGAAATTCCACGTGCTTTATGTTACGAGAAATGTGGTGCTAGATACCAGATGCGGGGGTGTCCTGCATTGTACAATCACTCTCACTTCCTACATATTATAAATGAAAAGAAATTTAACCTTTGGCATGAGTTTATTACATTTAGTCGCTACACTGAGCACCATCTTGAGAAATAGAGATCCAGCAGACTTAAAGATAATTGGTACAACCAATTAAGGAGGAGATGCCAGCCCCAAACCTTCATGTGTTTAAGTCTCACTTTAATTCAGAAATATTTCCCGACTTTCACGAATATCTGTGTTATTTATGAGCTTTTGCTAAATACCATTGATAGAAACTTTTCAATCTGCGCACTGTTTGCAAACTGTTCACTTCAAATCATCACTATTCGTCATATGTGTTAGCTCACGTGGCCTGGTTTTTTTTGCATTCTGCTTGGATGCCCGAGATGATACATTCATAGGAAAATAATGAGTAGTACTTCTTCAGTACAATCTGTTTAACATTCAGAAATGTTTTCCAGAGCGGGAAATAGTTCTCCAATTCACAAGTATGGAGAATATGAAGAGTGCGACCTGTTGAATAGAAGAGCTCTAAATTGGAATCTAAATTAGATTCGATTATTCTGAAATATATTCATGAATATTTTACTTAGTCAAACGTACGCAGTGAAATATTTAAAAAGGTAGGCCTGACCCACGCTAGAAATAACTTCAATGTTCAGTATGAATACTGACAGACACTTATGCAGTAGAATTTCTCTCTGCATTCATATTATGTCCGTGTACAATAGTAGCATTTTTCATTGCTGTAGTACGTGACACCGCAGAAATGTATAATCTTTACAAGTGAATGTGCTTGAAGACCCAAGGTCTAACAGCAATAAAACATGACGGTGTCTTCACTCAGATGGCTGAAGTTAGGCTTAACGTAACGTAAAGATTAGCCTAACTAGATCCCACTTTTCCCCAAGAACTGTTTCCCAGAATACCAGAATTGGAACCAGTTCCTGCCTTTCCAACATTATGCTCTGAATTTCTTTCAAGTGGTACCTTCTCAAACTTATTAACTCCCAATCTAATGCAATCTAAAATATGTGGTTTTTTAATATTCAAAATTATCATTTTTTTAAGGCTTACCATGATGTAATCTAGTTTTGTTAATTACATGAATGCTTTTGACATTATAATTTCATAGTGACAATAAGCTGGAACATCAAACATATGTTATTTTGAAGAATTTTAAAATTATTCAATTATTAAAAGAATCTGATTTATGCGGTACTTTTGCACTTTTACCAAAACCAGTTTGTGTAGAATTTTTGTCACAAAAAAAGGGAAAGGCTTTCAGAAGTGAAGCAGTATGTTTTGACAGTTATTTCAAAAGAAGAAAGAAATGATAGTGCCAGAAAATAAGAGTTGCAAAGTGCTGAGCTTTCAAAAACGATGTGGAGATCATATTGAAGAGGATGAAATAGAATAAAGAAGACGGATAGCTGAAGAGTGGGAGCTGGACAGAAAGTGTACTTTGCTATGTTAATCTGTTGAAATTCTCAAAAAGTGAATCAGAGCTCTATTTTAATAGAATATGAATGATTTATACATATCTCACAATCTACTCTCCAGAAGCATAAGCAAAAAAAAAACCCACGTTTTTAAACTTTTGGCACGATCAACTCCACATCACATCTCTGCTGTGAAACTTTAATGTTCGTCCAGGCTTATCTCCAGCTGCAAAATGATTATGGCAAGTACCTGAACCTCTTTAGCTAGTCTTACAACAGCTCTTTTTATTTGTTCCGCTGTGTGGTTTTTGCAAGTAAAGTACACTGTCAGCACCATTTAAGGGCACCGTTTGAAGTTAGATGCCTCGCACTATTTTCGGTGGCAATAACTATATATATACTGTAGTAAATAGAAGATATAAAAGCAGAAGTGTAAGTGGGAAACCTTGATCTATGCAGGCTTCTGAGAAGCCTTTAGGCATTAACTCAGGAAGGAATAGTGTGGAAATCTTGCATATTCTTTCACTGTTCGTTTCCTCAGTACCTAAAAATATTCCTTTGCTTCACCATTAAGCCAAGCATGATGAGGGCAAGGTGAGCCAGCGTGAAATCAGAGGATACTCTTCTTTTTCAGAACTGAAATACCCAAATAGATCAGTACGTACTGACATACATAACCGAGGACCTGGGTTCAAGGGAGCCGTGAGCTGGGGGTGGGTTCCTTGGAAGTGGAAGAGGATTTGTTTAACTTTGGGGAAGAAGCAGGATTTTGGGAAAGAGCTTCTTTTAACTGCAAGGAGCAGAGAATGGAGACTCCCGTTGCTCTGAGCAAACCTCAGCATCCAGCAATAACCAAATCTTTGTTAGGTGCCTTTTTGCTCTGACTACATTCTGTTTCTGTCTTCTCTTTTACGCATGTACAAATGAAGACTACAATGATTATTCTTTTCTTCTATTCCTTTTTTTCTTTTCAGTGAAACAAATTAATCAGAACTATTTTTAGAATTTATTTTTTTCCCTTTCTCTGTTCCCTCTAAACTTTAGTTGACAGGTTTCCAAGCCTGCTTTCTCATGTGCTGTAAATAAAACAAAAGAATCAGAGTTGGAAGATTTCTGCTACACTTATATAAGATGCACAGAGAACAAATTCCAAAGGAGACAATCACAGATGTCCTCAGTATGGAAGACTACATTTGGCTTAAGTTCCAGGATTAATGACTGTGCAGTTAGTTATTGTTAAAACTGGATTTACTGCCAAGTTTGTTAAAAAGTATCAGCAATTAAGCTTGAAAATATTTTCTTCCTATATAAGCTAATGCGGTCATATCTTTGAAGTCATCACGCATCATGATTTGATTGGTACAGCCCAGATTTTATAGGCAGCTTTGGCTATTCTTTTCAAATAATTGAAATGTCTAATAATTCAGTGGAATGACTGTTCTTGATGATGAACAGCGCTTGGAGAGAAAAGCTAAGGACCACAACACAGTCAAAGCTGCTCTTTGGAGTACTAATGAGCCTCCTTCACCATGGCATAACGAAACAAAGGGGACTTAAAGTTACTCGAAGAAACCCTTCCTGCTAAGAAGGGTTATGAAGGGAATGTGTTACAGTTGAATAAGATGCCGACAGCAGAGAAATTCTGCAAAACAAAGAAAAAAATGCCTCCTTTTTAAACTAGTTTCTTGGGACTAGAAATTCCATAGGAGATAGATGTGGTCTGTAGGGCTGTTAAGAAGCAGTCGGGTTGGGACAAGCAGGAGAAAGCCACGGCAGGTTTTGGTAGCCAAAGTGGGACTTAGCTCAGTCTCAGTCAAGATTATAATGATGGCAGAAACTGGAGACCCCCTCCTCCTTACTCTGTCTGCTCGCATGTGGAAGGCGAGACAGCAGGGGCACGTGGAATTATCAGCTTTAAGCTAAGGAGACAGATTTTGTATCTGGGTTTTTGGTGTGTGGTTCTTTTTTTTTTTTTCATTGCTGCTGTTGCGGCAAACTGGCTAATTTTATGATGGTCTGATGTAAGGGTAAGAGTCGAGTACCAAGTCCAACACTCAGAGATACGATGGTTTAAGAACTCCCAAAGGTCAGTCAAAACTGTTTAGTGAACCACTCATCTTCTGACTTGAGTTATATAGCCGGGTTTCTCTCCCTGCTAAACCTTTGACGAACGTTCTCTTGAACAACTGCATGGAAGAAGTATTTGATGGAAGGCTCAATTTCAAACTGATGCAATAGACTTCAAACTAGCTTTCCAGAACCAAGGTCTTGCTAATTGCCCTATAGCTTCTTCTTAATGCCTGCAAATAAAACAGCTACACAGATTCCAAATAGCTCCTCTTGAAAGCTGGATATTAATTAAACTTGTTCCTATGAAAGCACCTTAACCATCTTTGCCCACTCACTTTCTTATTTGTTTATGCACTTGCACTATAAAAATAGTTCATTAAAAGAAAAATGGAGATCATATTCAGATGCAGAATAAAGTCTCCTCAGTTACTGAGCTTGAAATGTTGCCATAAAAAACAATGCTTTCTGATGAGACACATTTTGTAATGTTTAATGAAAGGTAAAATGAAGACTTAAAAAAAATGATAGATCATAAAAAAGCCCATACTTAATGCAGCACAGGGGAGAGAGATTCATGGTTCTGGTGCATGCACATTTAGGAGGCGGTTTCTGTGGTGTATCTGCTTTAACTCAGTTGAGTTTGCAAAATACATGTTAGATGCAGAGTAGCACTGATTCTGTTTTTTCTTCCTCATGTTTAGCACTGAATTCTCTCTCTCTTAAATGTTTATATACATATATACATGGCACGCATGTGATGTGTATTCATATATTTTTCATATTCAGGTAGACAGCTGGACAGAGAATCTTATTTGGCAAACTGCTCTAAATTTCTACAAATATGTACATTATTTTTTTTTATTAGCTAATGGCAATGCTTTTATTTGAGATCCAATGAGTAGGGCACCTCACAGATCCCGTGGCCATGATAGGTAAAAAATCCTTGGAGACATCCAAAACTTGACTGGACATGGCTCTGAGCAACCTGGTCTAGTTTGAGCACCTTTGGACAGGAGGTTGGATTAGGGACCTCCAGAGGTCCCTTCCAAATCCAATTATCCTGTGATTCTGCAATACTTTATTTTCTGTAGGCCAACTGGGACAGATTTAGTGCTAGTATAAAGTTGTTAACAAGACTAGATTCCTTATACGGCTTATTTAGGAAGGGAAGAACTTAGCAACATTTGTCCAAAATGCAAAGGCAGGCAGTCAGCTCTTCTGTAGAAAAGACCCGAACGGATTGTCTCGGTTCTTATAATTTAAAATTAATAAGAGAATTATGAGGTTTAAATTGGTCAAGAGATATTAAAAAAGAGTGGAATTCAGAGACAACTGATTGATGATAAAAGGAGGCAATAGTAGGATTATGACTAAATTAAGTGAAGGTAGTTCTTTTTGTTCAGGGAGTCTTTTGGTGAAACTAAGGGAAGTGTGAGGGCAAGTGTGTGATCTAGGTTAGCAGACTGCTATTATTTGCCTCCAACAGATACATATCCAATCTTCTTTTAGGTGACTGGTGAAAAATTTATTTGTTCTGTCTTGTTCTAGTCACCAGAACACAGCAACATTTCAACAAAAACCTAAATGAATTGAGATGTGTCACATGCTGGAAAGATCAGAGTTCGTATGTTGTATATATGAACTGTTTCCTCTAGTACGCCATTTAAAAAACCCAGATGCCCTTTCTAAGTGGCTACAGGCTCCACATTAAAGTTTGTGTCCTAAAAATTCAGTATATAATTCACTTAGAATTTTGCAAAAACATTTCTATGAATTTATCTATCAACATGGTTGGGTACTCCTAAAGCCCACATTCTTTCCAGAAGTGAACCTCTTCATCCCTCAGTAGGACACTCGATAATTCTGCATAGAAAACTATGAAGATGGAGGAGATGAAGATTTGTAAAGGAACTAAAAAGTCTAGGAAATGACTGCAATGGAATTTGAGAACTGTTTATAATTAAAAGACAATCATCAGATTAGGGAGATTATTTCTGTAGTTATTCAAAGATCATTCTTGCAGGTCATGTCGTTTATTGTTTTCATTAAGGATATTGACACAAAAATAAGACCATATCAGCAGAAGTAAGTGATGATAAAAAAATTGGGTTTCATTATCAAGGTACAGGAGTATTGGATTAACATACAGAAGGAATTTCTGGCCACGAAGACTGGAAAAACTGCTGCAGGATGAAATTTGGAGGCAGGTTTAGGAGTTTTGGGGGTTTGTTGTAAGATGAAATCTTCTCAGCAGAAAACAAAAGAGAGGAAAGATACAGACGTACTAACTGGCTCACAACGGCTGTGACCCACCAGAGCAAGGCTGTCAGGAGAAAGCACACTGGGACGTTTTAGGGGGGATTTCTCCATATAGAGAAGGAAATTTTAATGCTGTTGTAACAGATCTGGAATACAGTGTACACCTCTCATCAGCACTATCCAAGAGAGAGGTATTAAAATTAGAACAGGGTTACTAGAATGGAAGAATAGAGAAACTACCTAAAAAAAAAAAACCTAAGATCTTGCTTTCTTCAGAGTAGCAAAATGAAAGCTAGCAGAGGATGTAATTATTGCTTATAAATGTCTACAGGCAGGTAAATTCCAGGAAGAGATAGAAGCTAAAGGACAAATGAGGTATAAACTGATCATAAATATGGTTAGGCAGGGAATTAGAAGCAGCCTTAGAGGAAGAAGATTAATGCAGATCAGCTGTTCGCTTGGAGCAGTGGGTACAGATCACATATAACTACTTTTCAGAGGGAGTTTGATAAGTGCATGGCTGGGGTGATATGACATGACTTCCTGCGATGATGGAGGACTGGAACTGATTACCCAGGAGATTAGTTCCTAAGTGGATAGATAATTGGTGGAGAGATGAGGGAATAAGCCAAGCAGCACATAGTGTTGGGACCTGAATAGAGAGAAAGCCAGAGAGTAGAATTCATTTAACCATTTAGGGGGTAGGCACATGGTTTAAGAGAGTCTTCTATGTTGACCCTGTAGACCACACAGAGCAATCGGCAATTTCAAAGGGCAATTCATCCCACCAAAACAGAAGCATATAAAATCACTGGATAAATTATCTTCTGAAGTGAGTTATCTTTTTCTAAGTCATTCTCTGTTGAAAATAGCACAGGCTTAAAAGGCAATCTTAGGTAGCCAAGCCTAGCTTTTCGATGGCTGTAGTTAGTTGAAATAAATCTTGCCATGTCTAAGGGAAAATGTGTGAATAAATGGGGAGCTATAGAGGGAGATGTGAGAAATTCTGCTGCAGAGAGGAAAATAAGGGCAGTGATTTAGCTTAATTCCTGTAGTTTTATAATAACCTTGATAACTATTCGGCATTTAAATTACTTTTGCAAGCGATTTCCTTGGCAATAGACGTGAGTTGACAATGACAGCATGTTCATCAGAGAATGCCTGCTAGAGATGTGTGTTGGAAGAGTTGAAAGGTGAACATTTCATCTAAGGTTAAGAAAATCACTCTCTTTTCATTTTCTGTCAATGCTTCTTAAAGTTACAAAGCTATTGCTGCCTATTTTTTTATTGCATTTGATCTTAGGAGAAATAGAAGTTTATACACATATTTTAAGAAATTAATTTTTGGACCACCTAACTGTCCTCTATCACATTTACTATAAAAACACAATTTTTCCTTATGCTAATCTGAGTGCTGAGTTCTGCACAATTCCGCAACTGTGCACAGGGTATTTTCCTTTAATATTGTCCTTTGGTATATTATAGGCAATTACCATAATACAGAAAATGCACTTACAACAGCAATTTGCAATTTCCTCAAAACCATACAGACATCAAAGATTGTGAGACACATGAACGAACAATTTCAAATGCATGCCAAATTGGGCAAAAAGGCAAGGGGCTAGATCAATAGCAAATACCAAAGAAAAGGGAAACGCTTCTGTCTTATGTAAAGAAACAGTAATTCTTAGCAAAGATCACTAAACACTGTATTGTTCCTGCCATGCCATGCAGATGAAAGCTTTCTATTTAATTTCTGTAGGGAGTTGTTTGTATGTGAGAGTTCTTTTCTTGGCTGTGACCAAAAAGCCAGTTCAAAGTTACTTTGAAAATATCTGTCACACAAGCAGGCACGTGCACACCCTTTGTCCCTCCTAAGGGTCATACTCATCACCTGGGAAATACTATGTCTTCCTACCTCCCACACTGACCTTATCCAAACTACTAAAATGGAAGAACTGCTGATATCTCTAGGCAATGGCTGAAACACCGATATCGGCTGTTATCCTCTCCCAAGGCAGAAGCCAACAAAGAAAACATCTGCCGTTGCCTTCCACAGTCGCCCTCAGCTTGTCACAAACTCTACGTAGTCCCAGCTGCGGTGATACAATCCCTCATGGTAGAAGTGGGCTCCTCTCACCAAGAAGCTGAAAAATCACAAGCTTTGTGAGCTGATCATTGTAAGCGATGTCTCAACTACGTCAGTGTTTCTTTCGGTGGAGAAAATTTTGGGGTTTTGTCATTTCAGAGATAAAAGGTTGAATAGCAATCTATGAAGTTCTCCTGCCATATCAACTCACTATTTCCATTTCCCCTGCAAGCAATAATTGATGTATAAAATTAGTATAAAACTCCTTAGTATGCCACACGTTTCAAGCACTCAAGCTACAGTAGGCAACACACAGTGCTATCTCAGCAGGAGAGTTACTTGTCTTTAAAGAAGTGGATGTCCAGCTGGCTTCCTAGAGCTGTTGCCTTGCAGTTGGCCATTCCAAGGGAATACTCACTGCAGTGAATTTACTGAGCCTAGACAAAGTTGGCTTGGTTGGGTTAGTTTGTTGGCACATTTGCATTCTGCAGCAGACAGAGGTTTGTTTTAATTACTTAGAAGTGTTGCATGCACACAAATCATTACCAACCATTTGCTTGTAATGCAGCCACACTAGGGGAAACGCTTCTGCCAAGCGAGTATGACTGGGCCAGTATTTTACTGTGATTGCTATCTTGCAACTGAAAAATCAGAGGGTTTTATTACTTTTTGGATTGTTTTTGGCCTCCCAACTCCTCCTAACATTCTGGGTTATACATTTGACCTGAACATCTGCAATAGAGTGAGGAAAGGAGAGGACTCCCTTCACGCATGTCACCCTCCCTCCAGCACTAAAGCTGCCTTGTATTTTAAATGTTTTAGAGCAAAGGAGGACAGATTAGGTAGAGTAACTACAAAAAAGGACAACTGGGGTTTAAAGTTCTTTTTCCTCTTCTAAAACTTTGCTCGCTGTGCATTACTATACAGATACGTGTGGTTGGACAGTGCCTGGAGGAACCACCAGTAATAACTGACATATAAAGAGAGTTAGTGTTCAGACATCTCATCTGCAGTCACGGCCATTGTACAAATAGAAAGTAAATGGTTGTGCCTACACTGAGATGCCTTTTTCTCGATGGATGAGATGTAAAAGGTGGCTGACACAAACAAGAGGACTAGATGGAAGAGAAAAGGAAAAGCTTTTGGCTGTAACAAGCTGCAATAATACAAACCAGCTGTGTGCTCAGTTTTTAGTCCGTTGGTAGCAGAAAGCACACCAGTCCCAGCTTGCTGCATAGATGGTCTCTGATGAGATAGCCTGTGGTATGGATTTCCCAGCCATACACAGCTTTTTCTCAGACCCTGTAGGTCTTCTGCCCAACTGGAGAGTGCATGGGGCCAGACTCAGTGCAGAGGGTTAGGAGATCCAGCCCTTTGAGCTGGACCACTTCATTGTTTTGGAGGAGATGGGGAGGGTCAGACTTAGCACTACGTAATGAATTATTGCAAGTCATTGGAGCTGTGGTCGCTGTCTGTGTGCATCCTCTTAATTCATTGTATTTTATCTTCGGTAAAATTCAGGTTTGGTTAAATGTCTGTGGGGTAAGAGCATGGACAGACTGTTACTACAGGCAGGAAACATGTGTTGTACCAAATCTGACTGGCAGAGGAACTGCACTGCTCTGGAGCAGCAGAGGATGATCCACAGCGCCCAGAGTGACTCCAGAGGCTGTGTTTGGGCAGCTGAGCTCTATTCCCAAAATAACTGAGTCGCAGCATAATTCCTTTGCCTGCTTGAAGCACCCCACAGCATGTAAGCCTTCTGTGCAGGGTTGACTGATGTGGTGCAGGATTGACGGGAGACTTTTGGTTGCCTAGTGGTGGTGAGAGAACAGCCAGAACGTGGTGGGACACGTGAATCTGGAGTTGATCTGTACATCATGATATTTAATGTGACAAACATCGAGTTCCAAAACATAAAACTGCTAATGAAACCCTAATGGTAGAATTTATTTCCAAACTAAGACATCTATACATGGGTAACATCTCTGTTGAAACCTCCTTGATAGTCACAGGAGGAGTAGAACACTGTTGTCTAAGCACAGTTGTCTGGTACCATCTGAGACATATTTGAGGTGCATCTCAGATGTCTGTACGTGGCTGTCAGATGTAACAGAGGGGCTGGAAGACATTATTCAGCTTCTTGAGAGGAAGATGAAGAACAGCAGGATACCTAAGAGCATCTAAATTGTATTACCGTGCCTAGGCAACAGGCTAGCATGAGATCTGGTCAATGCAAGTTAGAGAGCAATCCTGGACACGCTACAACACTGCATTGCACCAAGTCCCCACCGACTGCATTGTCTAGATCTCCCTTAACTGGAATGGGAGCTTGAGTACCTTGCTGACGTTTAGTAACCTGCGTGTTAATGCCTCAGTTTAAGAGCCACAGTCTGGAGGTTTGCCCCATCCAGTCTTCCCCTGCTTCATTTCCCTCACTTACAAAATGTATCTAACAGAACTTCTTTCTGCCAAAATGTTCTGTCCTGCCTACTTGGACTATGTTCTTTCTGACCAGCCCATCTCCTACTATGTATTTGCAAAGAGCCTTTGTCCTAGACAGAGGTTTCTATGAATTACTTCAATAAAAATAATAAATAAGTACTTTGATACTGAAAACATTTGCATAGATATTCAGAAATAAAAATACTTCAGGTAGTGCCAGGAGCATGCTTTTCCAATCTGCGTTCCCCTTCCAGTGCTCATCACCTGTCTGTTGTGTCTGGCTATTTCAGATCTTAAATCTGTAGAAGACTCCTCTTTGCCCTCTCACAATATTTTGGCACTTCAGAATTACTTTTCCTCATTGTCCCAGCAACTTTCAATGATGTGACAGGCATGAAAACTCCCAATTAACTTTATATAAGTCCTTCCACTAATTCCAATAAAAATGTAAATCACCATTAACAATTCCTTTGCATGGTTAAATATGAAAAATGAGAAGAATGGCTCTTCTGTTTTAATAGCTTAGACTGAAAATAAGGGTTTACTATGCTGATCAGAGATTTAAAATAAATGTACCTGCTCTAAAATCTAGGCAGCAGTTCACTGTACAAGTATGATATTTAATCACAGCAGGGTGGTCAGGCTTCTGGGGATGTTATGGCTGTGTTAGACTAAAAATAGAGATGAGTTAGCACTAAAGTACCAACCTGCTTTTTCAACGATGTGTACTCAAATGTTAAGCACCTTAACCTAGTGCCTTAAAGACACGTGGCTTGAATATTTATTACATGCAAAAGGATGAAGACATCTCATGTAGTGTTTGCCTCTGGTACAGCGTCAGCTGGAGGTAGAGCTTTTGTATTTTCTCTTACCAAGCTCTCGTTCACACAGAAAAAAAACCCTGTAGATCAATTTGAGCTGGGTTTTATACTCGTGCAATCTGCCTGTCCTTGGGTGAGCTCCCAAGCTGCGTGCAGAGCTTGAGGGGAGTTTGGGTATTGAGTCAAGGTCAGAACAAGGGATGGGAAGCTTGGAAGAAGGAGGGCTGACGTTGGTTAAGATCGTTCCCAAACTTGCTTTTCATCAAGCAGGGAAGAGATGTGCTCTTTGGACTCGCGTAGCAGCAACCATGTCTTTAGGTTCTCTGATGTGCTTCATGTAGCCATTAGCAGTGTAGGCAGCTTTTGGCAGGACCACCGGCTTGCACGAAGTGAGGGGAAGATCTTATGGGCTGGAACTGTATAATCTTCGTTCAGGGAAGGCAGAAGTGCCTCTGTCCCTCCTTCTCAGAGTCAGTCCTCAAACCTCTGCGCACTCTTCTCCATGCTGTGGTGGCAGAATGTTTGGGCTGCCTGGCTGCAGTTAGCACTGCCACTGTGTCGATACAAAGCGAGGAGCAGCACTTTGTTGATGGATCGTGAAATTATGTGGGATAGAATGGAGCCACGTAGGTGGTTCTGACTAGAGCTGCCAGGACCGACTAGCAAAATGACGTTTTCTGTAGGAAAAGAGGAAAGAGGGCTTTATTCCATGTTAAAAAGCAAATTACAAAAACCCTGAATTGCACTTTTTGGAGGCTTCATCTGGTATGTTCTGGTGAAAATAGAATTATACATGTTCTGGCTAGCAAGAACTAATTTTGTCTTACCACTCTACTGTTTATGAGGGCTGGAGACATGACCTGGTTTGGGAATATCTGGAGAAAACAGCCAGGCCTTGGACACATAATATGAGTCCTCATGTTTATGCAGCGGGAAGACCAAGGACAGTGCTTCATTAGCAGCTTCTTACATCTTTCCAGAGGCACTGCTGGAGCGTCAGAAGGATTAATACTACTAACGACTTGTGAGACCTGAGTTCAACACATTACTGGGAAAAACAATGCTGAATTCCCTTCCTCCGTGACCATTCCCCTTCTGTGCTCGCTTTGGCAGACCTTCTGGTGAATAAGCATATTGCCACGTTGCTACATGGATGACATTTCTCCCCCAAGTTTCTTTTAAGTCAATATTGGCATTTAAAAGAGGGATTTTAGTTCTCTTAAGTTATTTGTTAAATTTCTAGCATTTGCAAAGGACCACAAACATATTTAGCCTGGGCCTGAACATCAGTTTTTCTGCCGGGTCCTTAAATCGGTCTGTATTTGTTGTCTGATCTTTGTTGCTAACTACCTAAATTTTATTCATTTCTATGCTATATCTTGTTAAGGAAAGGGAGGTTTTTGTGCCTTCAATTGCTCTTCAAAATGAAGGTTCGTGATCTCCAGCTACATCTTTTCTGTGCCTGTTGCTTTATCCCGTCTCTACATTAGGACCTCCCTATGGTGTCTGCAGGTTGATTTTGGGTTTGGTGTTGGGCTTGCTCCATCCCTTCCAGGATTTCCTACAGATCCTAATAAATCTCTATCCTTCTTCAAACAGCTTCTTTCAGCCAGGCATTGGGACTTTGCTTCTGGTCAGGTCTGGGGTTGGCACTAGGAACATTTCAGAGGATGTTCTTGTGGAGTCCTGGTCTGTAATTCTTACCGACAGTTTAGTGTTTGCTTCCAGAAACAGGTTTCCTCCCCTTCCCATAATTTGTGAGGCTTCATGGATTACAGATACGATGAAATGTAGAGCAAGGCATGCAGGAAAATGAAGCTTCCTACTGGATTTCCACCTTCATTCTGCGTTACTGTTAGGTTCCCTGTGACAGTTATTTAGTTTATTTGTTCCCCCCACCTCACCCCTCTTAACTCTGCGGATTGAGGCAGGGAGCAAGGGAAGGGAGTATTTTTCATGAGGAGCAAACAGTCCTGTATCCTCATCCCACAGCAGCTGAACTCCCAGCTGGGAACATTACACTACCCTACCGACAGCGTGCAACGTCCCGAAAGCATCGCTGGAGAGCCGTGGGTGCCGTAGCGGACTCTGAACTGCCCTCCCACGGTGATTAATCCGCCCTGTTGACCTGCACTGACTTGGTTATTACCTAAGTAAGATTATTAAGCATTACAACAGATGCCCAAAGTAATCACTCTATACGTGGCCCTGTCTTCCACAGCAATAAGTGGAGGTTTTAGAATTCCTGTGTCTAATGGAAGTGTTATTAGGATATCGTGAGGTGCTTTGCTGCCTGTCTTAGAGGAGCTGTATAATAGCTGAGATTGATGTGTGTTGACAACAGAGATCATTGCCTGAATTATTATTCATATTACAGGGAGATGTAGAGTGCTTAGCTCCATTGTGCTAAACCGTGCATGAAGATAAAACAAGAGAAGATCTCTGCTCTTTGCAGACTTGGAATAAAACAAGCAAAGGATATAACAAAGAGAGGAGGAATGTTACCTGGTGATCATGAGATAATCGTGGTCACTGTGATTACTGTTGAAAGAATGTCCTCATTTTTCACATCAGAAACTATTTGCAGAAAATATTCAGCAGAATTTTTAACGTAATGACTTAAAGAAAACGGCGTTCTCCCGTACTCACAGGGCACAATTCACAAAAGGGAAGTATCTAAATTTGTTAAATAAATTATTCACTTGGAAGTAATTGCCAGCCGGACTTTTTCTCATATCCTTCATGGCACTGAGGTATGAACTCATAGCTCAAAGACACTCAGGAGTAAATTTAGATTTAGGTGAAGAACAGCATTCTCCACTTAAATAGGTTGTTTCAGTGCATCTTTCAGTGTGACCTCACTCGCAGCAATGTGATGGCACCGTAACTTCATCACTTCTCAAAATAACCAGTTTAATGAGCAGTTGAACAATAAAACCCAATTTCCTGTGGATTCGTAAGGGGGAGTGGGTTCTCTAACATTTAGTCAGAGTGAGGCCATGTTGGAGTAACTGCTGGCGTCTCTCTCATTCAAAGACTTTCTAGACAAGCAGGCACTGAGACGCACACAGATTCATACTCACAGTCACACAGCGTGATGGCTTCAGCCCTGTTTTCTTGAGAAACCAGACTGAAAATGGCACACCCCCCGCCTTTTTTCCAGTCCTCTCAATTTTATTCCTCTGCTATGCACCGTACCTGTTAGTCATCAGAATGACTGAACTCCCTACCTTATTTTCAAGCTCTCTTACAATAAGAAGCGCAGACTTCATGTTTCACACTCACAGTTGTCCTATATCTTCACAAATATGTTTCTTCCTGAACCAAGTATCTGAAAAGCAGCAACAAAGAAGAAAAAAATAAGAGGAGCGTGGTGTAATCTCATAGAATATAAATTTCTAAATAAATTCCAAAGGAAAGGGGACTAAAGAGTGATAATAGGGTAGAAAGCAAGCAGGACATACGGTTAGGATTGTGTTAGGTTACTCAGTAACCAGTACAGGAAAGCACTAGATGTCATCAATGTAGCGTATTTTCTACAGTTCTTCAATGTAAATTAGCACCGTAACCGGAGAAATGGAGATGGGTTCAGCGCTTAAAGAGCTTGCAGGGAAGTAATTAACTGGTTGCAACAACAATGAAATATCAGCACCAGTGGGTGTTACTAACAGAGTTCCTCCAAGATATGGTTTGAGTCTAGTCATGTTTAATATTTTCTTTTATAACTTGGCATAAAATTGGGGGGTTGAGAATAACATTAGCTTATGATAGTAATAACACATCCTCCATGTAAAGGGAGTTGGGCCTATCATGAGTGAGGGTGGTGACTTAGAAGATGACTTAGAAGATTGCTGTACGAGAAATAAAATCAGATTCAATCAGAAGAATGCCCGGATCATATGGGACTGAAGACAGGAACTCTGGCAATGTGGCAGGGCTCATCAGCTGAAAACGACTGCGGAGGAGAAAAACATGGTTGTTTGCAGGTTAACAACGAAATACCAAGGTGGCAAAACCATGAAAAGGGCATGAAAGGGTACATGTGTCTCAGGGTATATCTGCCGAGCCAGTCTAGTAGATACAGGGAATTAGGGAGCACTGAAATTTTGTTATCTTTCTGCTGAATGCAAATGAACTCAAACTGGAACTTGCAGAGAGGAGTTCCTTCAATGCTGACGGGAGTGGAGAGCCTTTCTTCACTGGACAGACTGACAGACCTTGGCTTGCTCAGACAAGTAAAACACGGTCTGGCTGGAGGTGAGGTTGTCTTTTAGCTTAAATAGCTGTTTTACCACCCAGGTGTTTACCCTCCCAGTGTATTTATAGGCAACAATGTTGGCAAGAGAGCAAAGAGCTATAAAGTGACCAGAATTGCATTTTGACTGGAAACTGGCAGAAAGTTTCTTTCAGAGGAATTAAAGCTTTTCGGAAGGAGAAATGGGGAAGAATCAATCTGATTTTGTTTAATGAGGGTGGTACATTGTAGGTCTAAATATAAGGGAGCTGGACTTGCTGACATAAGACATTGTTTTTATTCCGAGGTCATAAAAAATTGTTTCACATAGATGCGTAACCGCGCGTCGTGTTTCGGTAGTGCCAGCAGACTGGCTGGATGGGAGTTCTCATCAAGTCCCCTATTTATTAGTGTCCAGGCCATTTATTGAGTTTCTCCCTTTGCCTTTTTAAAAGGCACTTGTGAACGGAGTTGGACTTGCTTGTGGATTTATTACTTACGATCATCTCTGATGGGACAGAAGATAAGTAAGGCATGATTCAACCACTAGTTTTGGTGACAAGTCCCCTAATCCAAGTGGTGCTGCTTCTGATGCTGACAGAGGTCAGCCCAAGGCCAGTGGTGAAGGACTTTGGCTTTTCTCAGGAAGGCAGAACTGGGCACGGGGGCTGCATGTGTCACACGCATTGTTCTTTATCCAATATCAAACCCGTATGCTGCAAAGCTCCTGCTTTCTTTGACCACCACCCACCATAGGCACAGGCATTCAATAGCTACAAGGGCATACAGGAATTAGTAGTGATTGCTGTGTCAGATCTCCACTTAGAGTTGTAGGGAACATTTCACCATGTCTCTCACTCTGAATTAATTATCTATAGTTCTTCTGTTTCTGTTCCATCCCTATTAAGGGAAGCAAACAGTCCAGAAGAAAGATATGCATGGAAGAAGAATAAGCCCCTGTATTTATGGGCGCATGTAAATCCAAGGAAGTTATTTAATGTGGATTTAAATTGTATATGAAAATGGCTTGTTGACACCGCTGCCTGCAGTCAAAATGGTTTGGATACAAACTTTTGCGTTTTACCTCTCACCAATGTCTACACTTTAGTTTGATCGTTTATTTTACCTGGCCGTTACAGACCAAGAGGTCTAGATTTTGGTCTGAAATATTCCCTATTACAGAAAAATCTATTTAATGGTGTTGTGTATTATCAGCTCATGTGAACCAGTGTATAACTGATTCCTTAGTCCACATGAAGTGTGTCGTCCTGGGTATGTTGTGTAGGTTGCATATTAAAATAAGAGCTCTGGCCTGTGCTCTCACCCCTAGTGCACATTCTCTGTCTTCCCCTTGTGCAATACATCTTAGCCCAATGCTTGAAGTTTGGAACAGGACGTCTAAAAGAAAAAGTCTATTACAGCATTTTGGGAATTATTACTGCTTCCTGTATCTTCAGTTCTTCCCTTTGGGCTGCTTTTCTTTTGCACTGTTTTTCCTTTGTTGTTTTGAAAGGGCTGATGCGTACGCACAATGTCATAGAATCATAGAATCATAGAATCATAGAATTGTTCTGGTTGGAAGAGACCTCCAAGATCATCGGGTCCAACCATTAACCTATCACTACCAAGTCCACCACTAAATCATATCCCTTAGGGCCTCATCTAAACGTCTTTTGAATACCTCCAGGGGTGGGGACTCCACCACCTCCCTGGGCAGCCTGTTCCAATGCCCGACAACCCTTTCAGTGAAGAAATTTTTACGAATGTCCAATCTAAACCTCCCCTGGCGCAACTTGAGGCCATTTCCTCTTGTTCTGTCATCTGTTACTAGGGAGAAGAGTCCGACCCCCATCTCTCTACAACCTCCTTTCAGGTAGTTGTCCTGCCTTCTCACAAGAGTACTCAGGAAAGGGACTTCCACCAGCTCCCTTGGCAATGTATATGAGTAGTTCTTCTTCTCTCCAAGCAATGACTTTCAGAAAGTTGCTGGAAATTTCTCTAAGGTCACCTTATTCATCCTTGCCCACAAGAGCTTTAATGCTGTAAAAAATCTGTGTCTGAAATACGACAACCCAAGGCTGTCTTTCCTTTTTGCAGATTACCTTTTCTATAAATATTACTTCTCTCATCCTAGTCCTCCCCCCATTAGTAGCTATTAATGTCTTAATAACACTAGCATTCATTAGGAAAATGCATTTCACCTTCTATCACATTCAGATCAGAACAGATTTTTTTTTTGACTTCGGAGAAGAGATTTTTTTTCCAGGAGATGTTTGCTATTCAGAGATTGTATTTCACATTGCAATTGGAAGGGATTTAATGACCCATTTATAATAATTAGAGCTGTCATGTTTTTGTTCTTAATACATTTTGTGAATGACTAACTGCGGCACCTCCCAGCTGGCCCCAGTAATGCTTGATGGGGCTCTTTGCCCCACCAGGTCTGGAAAGTTTCATAAAAAGAGTAATTTCAGATAATGAAAGTTAAAAGGGTGATGTGTAAATCTTTATTTGACACACCTATTCAAATCATTTGTCATACCATGGAAATACTGGAATAGAACTATAAGAATTAAAAGAACGAAACGTGTTATGTTGTCTTCCACAATTCAGTGTTTTATTTACTCTATGACCTTATTTTTGAATAACGTTTTAGGCCTACCAGACCTAACACAACTAGAAATTTTAGCCTCAGGCTGCACTTGACAGCTAAAGAGCATGACTGTGTTGTACCAGGGGAATCTATAATGGTATAATATCTTCATAGGCACGCCGAAATGTAATTAATCATCTATTAAGAACTGGGAAATAACTGTAATTGGTCACCCTCTATAGCAGGAGCTGGTTAGGAAGAGAATTAATGAGTTTAAAGTTACATCATTTCTCTCACCTCTTTACCTAAACATCTTGCTGTAGTCATTTACTCATTCATTTATTCATCTTTTCATTCATTCATTTATGTTCTCAGCATCACTAAACATCAGTCTCTTCATCTTGAAATCTATGTTTTCTTCTATTTCTGGCAATTTTCAACATGTTACATGGGCTTGTACTTGGGTGTTTTGATGAACGGAATATGAAAGTGCTAATGGAAGAATAACTCTACCTGATTAATCACACTCTAAAATTCAAAAGAAAGAATAATTAGACAAGGATGTCAGTGAAAAATATGACTGCCAAGTGGTTTTATCAGCACCTAGAGCATGCCAGACCCAGCTGGTTACTTTCTTGATAAAAGAAACGCGGTATATTGCCTGCTTCTGAATTTCAGTAGAGTGAGCGAATTGAGGCAGTGTCAACTTTTCTAATGATGCAAGAAAGACTGGGAATTAAGACACGCATTGTGAAATGTGCAAGGAACTGGATAAACTGGGGATGAACGTGGATTGTTTGAAAAGGAGAACTAACTTGTTTCAAAAGGGAACTTAATCCATTTCCAGAATAGATGAGATGATGTGTGTGTCCTACTGGAGGAGGTCTGTGGATCTGGAGACTGAAGAGATTCTCCTCAGGCCTGCCTTCTTGTGGAGGGAGGGAAGGAGGTGACATGTTCAGAGTCACAGAGCAGGAATAAAACTTCAATAATAGCATCTTGAATGGAACCGTGCAGCGGAGGCGGTAGTAGACAAAGCCAGAGAAAATTTTTTTAAGATAAGGGGCACATCTGCACCTGAACATCTGTTAGTTGTGTGGACGCAGAAGAAAGGTGTTTCCCAGAGGTACTGCAAGAGTAGATGCAAAAAGCTTCAAGCATTCAGCACAGATAGAGCACACCAACACTTAGATATTTTAATCTGTAGTAAGTGCTGAACGTGCATATTATTACAGGGGGGCATTGGATCCTTCAGACGCTGTTGGGACACAAGGAATAACCGTAATACAAACGATGGCACGCACCAGTAGACTTCAGTAGAATGGGGTGTTTCAGGCGGTGTCTTACACTCTGCCAGTCTTAAGCAGATGAGCATAAATTGAATTTCATGCTAACTTGCTTTGGGCAATGAGCACCCAAGTTTTTAATTAAGTTTTAGTGAATTAAGGTAACTTAATTAAATTTTTTTTTTACACAGTTCATAGATACAACAAAAATGTTTTGATAGCAATATTAATCTGCTCCACAGTCTGCATATATGACAGGCAATGCTGCTGGTGTCGTTAGTGATACTGGTGAAATAACTGCATGCTGGTTGAGAAAGCTGGCAAAGGAACCGTAATAACTAAATAGCCTGGTATAGAATAAATTGGTAAAACCAACAGAATTCAAGTATTTAGAAGCAACTAGATGGTGATGGGAGGAAAAACACTGAAACTGGAAAGGAGAGAAGAATGAAACTTTTTACTGTGAGGGTGGTCGAACACTGAAACTGCCCAGAGAGGTTGTTGAGTCTCCATCCTTGGAGATATTCAAACCCCAACTAGACACGACCCTGAGCAACCTGCTCTGGCTGTCCCCGCTCTGAGCAGATTGGTTGGACTAGATGATCCCCAGAGGTCTCTTTCACCTTCCAACTTCAACTGCTCTGTGTGATTTTGTATGAAATTATGGTTGCATAGACACCCTCGCTTCTGATGCTTGCTCATTTTTGAGTGCTTGATTTTGTAACACTCTGGGTCTCTTAATGCGAGGTGTATATGTTCATGTGTAGAGATGGGGAGTGTGGACATGAACACATATATAAAAAAATACAATAGTGGGTGCTAACACTCATATATGACGTGACATACAAGTTGCACATCACATATGATTACTGAGCCTGTGAAGGTTAATTCTTTCCCTCGGGACAGGCAATGGGGAAAGCACTGATTTAGAAGGAAGAAAACCAAGGTTTGTTTCCAGATCTGCTTTCTGACCTGCAGCACAATCATGAAAAAGCCTCTGAGTTTATATCACCTATTGGTAATGCCAGAGAGTCAACTGTCTCTCAACGTGTGTGTATGGAGTAAGAAAGACATCCATCTCAGCAGGAGCTCCCAAAGGTGCCTGGTATTGACTCAACCCTTTGCTCAGTGGATGAGAAGAGCAAGGAATCACTCTCTAAACAGAAAGTTGTGTTGGTCCATTCACCATGTCAGGATATGCTTGAGGAATGGTGTGTTTTTGACAGATGTCACGAGGTAAGGGCAGAGGCAAGAAGGTAAGTACAGCCCCACACACTTGTGCGTAGGGTGTCTGGATTGCTCTAGCTTGTCTTTGTACGCACCTTCCTCAACCAGAGCCACAGGAAATTAAACAAGCAGCAGGCTAAAAAAGGGACCTAACTAGTTAAATCACTTTTCAGTTTCAAAGACAGATGGCTGAGAAGACGGCTTGTAAGCTCCATCACCTTTTCTCTTCTAGAGTACGTGTTCAAATCTAGAGCGGCTAAACAATGGCCAAATTGTCTTCACTTGAGGAGAAAATGAATGTCTGATTAGGTCCTGTTTTAATGGGGACTATGTGTCTCCACACACAGATTGCTGCTCTCGCCTGTCTATTGTTCCTACCAACCTTTATCTGACCACAGTGGAAGATTGCAGAGCAGAGCATGGGCTGCAGTCCAGTCTAAGTATTCTGTTCTCTGTGATACAAAACCAGAAAAGGATGAGAACAGCATTTCCTGGAAGCAGTCAAATGGACTCAAAATATCAGGGAAGAGAAAAGAAAAGTGGGCTGATGCCTTCTGATTTTTCTGTGTTTTTTTCTGATTAATGTTTCAACTATGGATGTGCTGCTTATAGCCAGTTATGCTACAGTTTTTCTTCTTGAATTCACTTCATATTTTTATTGCTTTTCATTTTAAATAGTGTCTTCCTTACTGAACTTTGAAACAATGGCTGAATATTTTTCATCTTCAGAGACATGCAAAGTATTAACAGGAAACAGAAGCATGGTCAGAACGAAAAAAAAAAAGAAAAAAAAAAGAAAACCCCCCAAGCTTAAAAGAACGCAAACAAAACCCTTCAGAATTTCAAGAGAGGTGTTCAGCAGGAGATTTTTTTAAATTGGGGGGTGGTGAAGCAAGTATTTTTCAGGCACATGGAATATATATCATTCTTAGATCCTATAGATGAGAATGCTGCATGAATAAGGGGCACAAAACTGCCAGAACATGGAATCTGAGTGCCAAAGTCACAAAGGAGATAAGGAATAAAATGCAGCATCTGCAGACCAGCTCAGTGCCATGGAAGGAGAGGCAATCCTGAGTTTGAATGGGGAACCAGACTGCAGAAAGAGCCTCATCTGGTCTTCTGCAAACATTTGACTGTCAAAACCCAACTGAGCTGTGCGTTTCCATTTGGTTTTACTGTATCTCCTAATGAACAGGGGGAGAGAAAATGGCAAAGGAGGGAAAGAGGATGGTACAGAAAGCTTTTAAGAGAGGAGGAATGATCTGAGTGTTTGGACAGTTCTGAGAGTTTTGAAGTCAGATGAGAAGTGAGTCTGAAAAGAAATAGAGAAAAGTGTATCTTGTCATTGGACTGCAATTTTCATACGATCATAGGAGAGAGAAGCGTGGAGAGAAGGAGGACAGGAAACTTGTTCTGGTGAAGATGAGCAGCCCAACCCAGCTCTTTGGGAGAGCAGTGCCACCTCTTCACAATATGGCAGGATTTTAGGCAGAAAAGAAAGAAAGAGAAACATTTTCTCACTTCAAAGAGGGCTGGGTGGCCAAAGAAAGGGCGGGGGGGGGGAACAGGGCGGGTGAACTCTGAAACAAGAGAAGTGGCTGAAAAGCCCTCGAAAGGGAGAACAACAAAAAGAAAAGAAACTGGGAGGAGTGGCTGTTAATGTCGAAGGAAGATAACAACCAGATATGCAGAAACAGAAAAAAAAAAGATCTTAATTCTGTCCTTGTACAATAATCGTCCAAGAGACATAGAAAAACAATGCCACTAAAAGCACGGAAAATGAGAAACAATAAAGTGTGGAGTGAATGTTCATTAAAGGAAGAAAAAAAGTCTTGTACCATTAGAGATTTGTCTAGAGATGGGATGTTGTCCTCCTGCTTCTAATTGTTACAGTTCTTGGACTGAAGTCCAAAACAACAGCAGAAAAGGAAGATCCAGCCAAACTGCAGCTGGCAGATTATTGTGGATTCCTGGCAAACTGCTGTGAATGTGCCTCGCTTGCATTTTCTTACAGCCCTCACCAGCAGCTACTTCAGACTCTCCAGTAATGAAGATGTGCCTCTCTCATTTACACATATTGAAGTTGTTCCATTTTAGCGTAAATAATTAATTATTCTTTGGAGCAGGAACTAGGAGAAAGTGTTCTGCATCCCAGGTGAATGCCCAAACTACTGGATTATGGAGAAATTCCCACTTTCTCTTGCTCATTAGGTCTTAATTCAGCTATGCAAAGCAGAGCAGTGTCAACAGAGGTAAATGAAATGGCTCTGCCCCAAATAACCACACAATTCACTGAGGAGGGCATCTCCAAAGAAGGTGAAAAGCCTAGTTTTGAGCTCTCTGTCTACTTCATTTGAAGCAGAGCTTTGAACACATAGGAAGATGTAGCCACATGAGTATAGAATTTTCTTGGGCTGATGTCTTTCGTTTACACCTGGGGTGTAAATTGCTTAAATTACAGATTTACTCACCCAGAGGAAATAAAACTGTCTGTGTGGAGGGCTGTCTTTTGTCACAGAACTTAAGTCTTTCATTCTTAAAGAAGAATTTCTAAGAAAAAGAGAGAGAAAACATAATATATGGAGACTTTCCAATCCCCTACCTGCAGGGATATCAGCAACTTTTATCTCTTGACTCTTTTTCACGAGTAAAGATTGCAGGTTGAAAAGACAAACAAAACAGCAGGACACGAGTGAGTCAGAGTGATGCTGCTTTAAATATGGATTTGTCATGTGCCTGCTGTACCTCCTAGTGCCTTGGTACACTGCTTAGAGCACTGTGGAACATCCTTGCAAAAGGTGAACCAAAGGGGAGAACAAATCAGATAACTTTCACGTCTAGGCTAGTCAATGAAATATGGTCGTGTAAAACTTTTATCAACATGCAGCAATTGATGAACATTTTGAGGAAAATCAGACATAATATCACCATCGCTGTGCAAACCAGCTCTTCGGGAGTATGAGTCCCTGAGAGATCTTTACAGAGCATATCTATTAGACGGCACAGCTGCAATGACCCCATCGTCTCCTCCAGCCTCTGTTGGGGACTTCCTCACTATAAACGTTGACTGAAAGGACACATCTTTGTCCCTGCAGAAAGGCTCCCATGGCATTATCTGTGCAGTGCAGAGAGGAAGGTGGAGAAAGACCACTAGGAGGAGAAGCACAGGGAACAGGTTTGGTGCCAGGACTGAGAAGTTCGCCTGTACCTGGTCACACTGAGCAATTTGCCATACCGAGAGGAGGAAGAAAGGAAAATGTTTGCCACAGACTTTTAGAAGCATAGTATCATAGAATGGTTTGGGTTGGAAGCAATCTTTGAAGATGATCTAGTTCCAATACCCCTGCCATGAGCAGGGACATCATTCATGAGATCAGGTGGATCAAAGCCCCATCCGGCCTGGCCTTGAACACTTCCAATGGTGGGGCATCCACAACTTCTCTGGGCAACCTGGTCCACCATCTCACCACCCTTATAGCAAAGATTTTCTTCCTTATATCTCATCTAAATCTACCCTCTTTCAGTTTAAAACCATTGCCCCTTGTCTTGTCACTACAGGCCTTGGCAAAAAATCTCTCTCGGTCTTTCTTATAAGCCCCCTCTATATATTGAAACGCTGCTCAAAGGTCTCCCCAGAGCCTTCTCTTCTCCAGGCTGAACAACCCCAACTCTCTCGGCCTGTCCTCGTAGGAGAGGTGCTCCAGCCCTCTGATTATTTTTGTGGCTCTCCTCTGGATCTGCTCTAACAGGTCCATAGGTCTTTCTTGTGTTGGGGGCCCCAGAGCTGGATGCAGGACTCCAGGTGGGGTCTCACCAGAGCAGAGTAGAGGGGCAGAATCCCCTCCCTCAACCTGCTGGCCACACTTCTTTTGATGCAGCCCAGGATACAGTTGGCTTTCTGGGCTGCAAGCACACATTGCTGGCTCATATCTAATTTTTCATCTACCAATATCCCCAAGGATATCGTGTGGGACCATGTCAAAGGCCTTAAAGAGGTCAACATGGTCAAGACAGATGAAAACAGTTGTATGTACCTCTAGTACCTTGAGGTCTGTCAGATTCCTGTGCCTTTCTCTCCCCTTCTTTTCCTGGATGAAATTGGGAGATGTTGAATGTTTGTTGTCACGTCAGCTTTGATTTTACAGGCTTTGAGGAACCTGAGACAAAGAAACTTCTGCATTTTCTATCAAAGCCATGGAACAAGTTCATACTGGAATTTAGATCCCTCCTGCCTGATGATCAGGGTAGAAAAAGAATATTTTCCAGGAGGTTACCTTTATTTTTCAAATGTATTTGCTGTTTCAAATACATCCTACACCTTTGTTTTCTGTTTCTCATAATGGCCTTACAATGCTTTCATCAACCTTCCATCGCTTTATTCATTTAGGGCCGCCCCATGTGGTGTGGATGCTTTTTTCAGATGGTGCCAGTGACAAAAATGAGATTTGATGGTGAAGGCAGTCAAGCACATCTTTAGCAGCAGCTTGTTACTCCTGGGTTATGGTACGGAGGAATTGATAGCACACCCACATTTTAAGATAAAAGGAGGCTTTTTCTCAGGAAAAAAAATAAAAGGTTGTCAGACCTTGAAAAATCAGATGGTTAGGTGGTGTCACAGGGGAAGAGTGAAACCGCTTTACACCCTGCAAAAGCAAGGATACCTGGGAGTGCTGCGTGAGGACGGGCAGTGGCTTTGCAAGAGCAAGTTCTTGCACAGCACCCTATCGGGATGTTGCTGGCTACGTGACAAGCTGTGCAAATAGTTTTAAACATTGTCCAGAGCTGACTGCTGCATGCAAAGTTATCTAACGCAAACAAGAAAGTGCTGTCAAAGAGATGGGGTGCTTCTCTCTTTGATGGCAAGCAGCATCCCCTAGATTGGTGTAGGATAAAGGACCTTTTCCATTCTACACCATGATCTGGTGGGTGAGAAGACACTTACACTGCCTGAAATGAAATGCTTTTAGCTTTCTTTTTTCTTCATCTGCTGAAGCATTGCCTAGCTTAGTCTGTTTATGGCCACAGTTTCTATGAATTTTTCATTATAAACAGCTAAAGGTTTAGTAAATAATTAATTGCTCCTATAAGCATCTTACAGACAGAAGCACCTGGATAAGAGGCATTTTTAATTATGAAAAACTGTGGTGTGGGCAACCTACTGGGCTGCTGGGCTTTCTAAAAGCTAATTTCAGAATGCTTATTAAATGATCAGTTATAAATTAACCCTTTACAGGCATTCTTCAAGGAATATTTGACCACATTTATTTTCAAAAACGAACATTACAGGGTTTTTGGACAATTGCTCTGGGCTCCTTCTCTATCTGACCATGCCAACACCTATGATGGGGCTGCTTTGGAGGCAGTTTCAGATCACAGCATCTGCAGCGGGACTGGGGGTGCTGTGAAACTGCGTTGTAGCTCTTTGGAGTTGTGCATCCCACGGAGGTCCTGGGGGTGACACGCTTCCCTGTGAAACCTGGGATCTTCCTGTCCTAAATAAACAAAAATCTTGTGACAACAAAACAAGGGCAAAGAATTAGGTCATAGGAGGAAAAAAAGAAGCTCATCTTGAAAGAGGAACCCAAACCAAACCCAACTACAGGTCTACCCTAAGAACCCTTCAGCCACAACCAAAGTCTTTGACACAGATTTTATTTAGCACCAATGCTAACTTCACCCCCTCGCTCGCATTCAGGGAGGGATTTCAGCACAGGCGCACCTGTGGGAAAAGGACAGTAGCTTTTGCCAGCAATTGCTTTAGCTCCGTCCGTATCCCAAAGGGTTTCTCTCATGCTGAGCCCCTAAGCTGGTATGGTTACATGGAAGGGGGAGGGATCAACACCCCTTTCCGGGGTCCTTGACCATGAGATCAAGGCTGTAAGGTGTGGAAAACCAAGCCGTCCTTGCACATTTTGAGAGTCTGCAGTGGCTTCAGCTCCGTCTTCTTATGGACTGGATATTTCGCTTATAATCAATCCATATCTCCTTCATACTTTGATAAATGGAGGCTGTTTGCGAATCTAAGGGGAAAAAAAAAAAATCAGAAAAAGAGAAAAGGCTTCTCACCTGCTTGAAAAATTGTTTCACAGACCAACAGGCTCCTCTCCGTCCTCCCCCCTCCTCCCGTGCCTCTCAGCACATTGTCTGGCTGCGTTATTCCCGGTTCAGCTCCCCTCTCCCGTGCTGGGACCCGTCACCTCGTACAAAGTCAAGTGGCTGCAGAAGTCACACAGGCAGGTCAGCGCCTGGGCCATCCGCTCTCGGGGGACGGATCCTGCACGGGAGCTTGGCTTGGGCTGCTGAGTTGGAGCTTCCCTCATCATCTCTCCTGCCGGAGCTAAAAACCCAAGGCCGGATTGATGGAGGCGTCAGAAGTGCATTTTCCCAGAGGTCAACTAAATTCAGGTAATGATGCAATGCCGCAGTGCACTGCTCCTAATCCAATCAAATAACGTAATGGTTTAGGCTCTATCAAATAAAGTTCAAGGTAAGCATGTGAAACGTGGCTGCTCCTCGGCTGCTGGCAGCTTTCCTAAGTGCTGAGAATCAGATCAGAGGAAGAAAAAATCTCCCATCTCCGAAGAAAAACTTTCACGCAGACACACACTTGGAAAAAAGAAAATACTTGCGTGCAGCTTTCTTTGCCAGGCTTTTTTTCTTTTCTTTTCTTTTCTTTTTTTTTTTTGGTAATCATTTTTGTTTTACTCTCATCTTCCCATTTTAAAGCCTATTTGTTTTAGGTCCAGATGATTTCTAAAATTGCTGATGAGTTTGAGTGCCTCAGTGCCTCAGTTTATGACCATGTCTGGAGTGGGGAGTCCTGATTTGTTCTCAGACGTGAGCAGACTCAATACATTGGAGGAACTCAAACCCTTTTTAAAACACCTCAAATTGAGTGTCCAGAAGTTGTTATGCCAGAAAATATTGGTAATTTCTGGAACTCTTTGGCCTTTGCCTTTGCAACTGCACATCTTTTCTCAGTAAAGTCATCGATGTTACTTAAGCAGTTCAAAATATCAGATCAGGGAATATAAATCTCTGTATAATTCATCTGGTATTGGGTAAATATTGTAATATTTTTTCCGTATAAATTTAATCCATCAAACAGTAAATGCACCAGCAAAAATTCACACAGCTATTGATCTGATTTGTTCCTTATTAAATATTAATCAAAGTTTCTCCATCATGTCCTATGAAAGCTGTCCAGCTGTGTTAGAAATACGTGCATATTTATCTTTTGCATAATGCAGTGCATTCATCCAAACAGCATGCAGCGTCGACTAACACGCCGGTTATCTCCCATGCAGAACATCTGAATACAAACAAATTGGAGGGACTCTAAAGGTCTGTCTGCTACCGCAGTTTAACCCAGTACATCACCAAAAAGAGATTTTTCTGGCTTTGGAGAGCGCCTGTCCCTCTCCTCTCTTTGCCTGTTCTGGTCCCCAGCGAAACGCATCTTGGTGGTGTCACTTACGCGTCCGTGGCTGAATTTCCAAGGGAGTAAGATTTGCAAGGAGCAGGGTGCTGTGCACCTTCCGCAGGCGGTTCCAGGATATGGTCAATTCTTAATTACCTGTGAGGGGATTACCCAGGCCGTGGATTAACCCCGTTGTGGCTGCAAACCCCTCAGGCCGGAGCTGCCCGAGCCGGCTCAGACCTGCAGCCAGCAGGACCGCGCCGGCTCAGCGCCGCAGATGCTCGCGGGTCTGGGCTCCCCCGGGATGTCCAGCCGCTACAGACAGGTTAAGCTTTAGCCTTGTTTGGTCTCTTCCTTGTGTGTTACCTTGCAGAATAAGGATAGAACTGCAAATCACTGTCACGGCAATGCGTTAATCGTACTGAAACCCTGGTAAACCCAATTTATTAATATAAAAGCTGCTTTGAAGGAAAATGAAGCCCTGAACTAATTATTTAAGACTGGATTCCTTCTCCTGTTTCAGAGCCCCTGACTTCTGTTTTCTCGTGAACCCAATGTACTCGTCTCCTCTTTTACGTATACTTTCCTGATTTTTGCAGTGGTGTTGCTCTGCTGTGATGTATAAGGGGTGAAGCAGCTCCTCTCCTCTGACTTATTTGTGTCTCCTGCCTGCTGTGAGCTCAGGGGCCTGACTCTGCCTGAGCAAGTGGTCCTTTGGACTCTGGTTGCTCTCTCTGAGTAAACTATGTGGTTGCCAGTGTTTGCTGAAGGGATTTGTTGACTGGGAAATGCAACTATTTCTTCCACATGGATTGCAACTCTCGACAGCCACCGTTTTGAACTGTGCATTGTTTCCTGAAGAGCTCGTTACCCTGGCCAAGGCTTTCATTTCACTCAAGTGCAGCTCATAAGTCATGTGCGTCTCAGTTATTTCATCTGTTGGGTTGTTTGGGGTTTTTTTTGTAAACTTGTTATTAGATGACTCTCTTCAACACTATAGAAGAGTTGACCGTGACAGTTCCAGTCGTCCCAGGGCTGAACCTGAATGGTCACAGAGCAGTGGACAATGCACCAACCTCCATCCTACATCAAGACCTGGTACCTTCTGGTAGCCCCTGGGCATTCCCGTGGGAGTACCTGATGGGTCAATCAGGATAGATCATGGAGAAGCCATGGTAGGCATATGCCTTGCCTTATTCTGGGA
This sequence comes from Phoenicopterus ruber ruber, assembly GCA_009819775.1. Classification (NCBI taxonomy): domain Eukaryota; kingdom Metazoa; phylum Chordata; class Aves; order Phoenicopteriformes; family Phoenicopteridae; genus Phoenicopterus; species Phoenicopterus ruber. The sequence goes on along the minus strand of CM020216.1, from coordinate 165,052,131 downwards.
CATACGGACTTTGATGTTGAGATGGAAGTGTCTCTCTGTTCCTGAATGATCAAGACATGCCTGGATGCTGGCAGGTATTTCCCATCTACTGGCCCATTGCTCTCCCCTGCTGCTTGAGTACACCAGCCTCGGCTCAGGGCGGGAGCTACATTAGGTGATACAATTGTTTTTATCTGTTCCTAAAGTTTGGTCCTATAAAGGAATGAACCAACATGTCCCAAGGTCTGAGAAATTCGAGGGAATTTGATTTTGGCAAAGTGTGTTTGTTTGGATCAGTCTTTTCAAGGCATCTTTTCTTTGGTTACGTTTGGTTTTCTAAGTATACTCCAGAGTGAAAGACGTGCTTTTCAAGGAAGAAATGCATTTCAAGCTAAATTTTACCCTGAGACATTCCTTTGTAACGTCCGTTGCCTGGCATAAGACACAAGTGGAGGCATCTCAAGTCAGAAGGTGCCTCTCATTTCTGAGAAAACAGCCATTATGGTAACCTCTGGTTTATTCTGGGGAGGAAGTAACTGGGACAGCTTTAAAGTACTGCAAGAACCATTCATGCACAAGATTTAAATCATGCTGTTCTGCTGACAAGCTGAAACCTACTAGGAAATGGGTTTTACTTGCTCTTTAAGTACATGATTTTTGGGAGAGGAACTGTGAAATGAGGGAATCTGACAGGAGCAGCAGTTGTGATGGTGACAAAGACAGACAAACTTCATAACAACTATGTTCACTAGGCATTCAGAAATAAACAATTCTCTACTTTCTGAGTAAAAATTACATTTCTAGATAATATCCCCTGAATGCTTATTTTTGTTTCTTTTATTTTTCTGACAATTTTGTGAGTGAAAACTTCCTTACCTTCTCCCTGTTTTACTAATCCTTTGAGCCGTAGGATAGGAAAAAAGTGCCAAGACCTGAATTCAAGGAATAAAGGATGAGTGTGGAGCAGAAATTACCTATTCTTGGCCTCGTCATTGACTCCTTGCTTTCCCTCTAGCAAGTTTCTCAAGGCCATATACAACACAGGATGCAAAAGATTAGAAAAGTGTCCAAGGCACGCAGCGTGCTGGGTGAAGAGGGGTCCGTCATCCCTGTGTCCGGCATGCGGCTGTCCAGAGCGAGCCAGCAGAAGATGCTGACGACAGGGATGTTAAAATCTTGGCTGTCCACCGCTTGATTGAGAGCTGCAGAGAGGTGCCTCTGTTTCCTCTGAATCCAGCCTTCAGCCATCCCTTCAAAGTGTCACAGCTCCTTCCTGACTCCACATTGTGTCCAGCCAGATGAGACCTTTCTGGCTTCTCTGTTTTGATTGACAGGGCTCCCTCCCAAATGTAGAAATAGAGTTTTCAGACATGAGGGGGAAGGAAGGGAAAGGACCTTCCTTCATCCAGGGGTGCGGGGCTGGAAGGATATTTATGCCTGCACAGGGCAGGATTAAGCATATCTTTATCTCATCAGTGATAAATATCTGTCTAACCTGTTCTTCAAAAGCTCCGTAGGAGGAGCTCCCCAAATTGTCTGAGGGCTTTCTGCTGCCCTTCTTCGTTAGCATCCTCTAACAGCCTAATGTGAACTGTCTGTTCTGCAAATTTCTCTTTCCCCATAGGCCTCTTTCATAGCAGACCTTGTATGGGCTGGAAGACCATTGATACATCCCTCCTCATATTGTCATTTCCTGAGCAAAACAAAGCCAGTTTCCCCACGGGCCATTTTTAAAGCTGCTATCCTTGCTGTTATCCTCTGGACTCTCTCCAATCTTCCTACATCTTAGCGGGATGCCCAATACTAGACACAATTCTCCAGCTGAGGTTTCACCACCAAGATAAAGGAGAATAATTTTAATTACCTCCTGTGTCTTCCATATGTTAATTCAGCCAGGAATGAGACGTGCCTTTTCTGCAACAGCAGCATATTGTTGAGTCCTATTTAGTGGTCAGCTCTCACCCTGACTTCTTTTCTGCAGTATTACTGCTTAGCTAGTTATTTCCCACTTTGCATCTGAATTCTCCTTCCTAAGCAGAGCACTTACTTACTTGTTTTGTTTTTATCAGAGCAACTCCTCAATATGTCAAGATCATTTTGGTTTGTGATCCTGTCCTGTGGGGTCCCTGCAACACCTCTCAGCTTGACTTCATCAGCAAATCTTATGGGCCTTTTCTATACTGTCATCCAAGATATCAAAGATAATATTGAATGAGTCCTTGACATGAGAGACCTTCACAGGACCCCTTGTAATGCCCTCTGAGTTTGATAGCAAGCTCAAATTAACTGTTGAAATGCTGGATTTATGTGAATCCAAGACATGTCTGCAATCTAAACTTCACCCCTGTGCACAGGATTCATGAAAGAGAAAGATTTTAATTCCTGGACACCACTCAGTAACTTCACCAGGGCCATGGCCACCTCCTGTACACAGAGGGGCAGACAAGGGAGGTTGGGTTTTTTTGCATCACCTGAATTGTCATTGGGAAGAAACAAGTTATATGTTCTCATCCAAGACAAAACATGATAAATTACCCTTCTTTAATAGAGGGGCAAGGCACCTCCAGCTGCCTCGCATTTATCAATGGGAAAAGGGCTGTACAGGCCAGTTCTTGTGAAGCAGCTAATGCATGGCAGCTTCTGCCCTGCTGTCTTTGCCCAAGGTAGATGAGATAGTCTGACTAAACACAATTTGAATGTTCGATCTTCTCAGGACAAAGAAAATAGCATTCTGAGTATGAATAAATATGTTTGAATGGTGAACACACATTTTAGAAATATCCTCTACACCATCTTCCTCTCAACTGCTTGTAGGATGTTATGCAAGATTGTAAGAAAACCTCAGTGAAGTCAGCTTAAATTATATCCACCACTGCCTGCTCATCCAACACTTGTGCTACCTTGTCAAGGAGGAAATTTGGTCAACCTGACATGATATATTCTTCACAAATCCCTGTTGGCTGTTTCCTATCACCTGGTGCCTATAGATTGTTCAGTAATTCCTTCCAGAGCCAGCCTAGGGATAAAGGTGAGGCTGACTGGCCTCTTGGTTTTGGGTTCCCCTTTCTTTTTAATTACTCTCCTTTCTCTGCTTCAGTCCTCTGGCATCTCTCGTGGCTTCCACAAGTCCTCAGAGTGTGGTGGTGTGCTCCCCCGCTGCTGAAGCCATGGCCACCAGCGGAGGTTGTGATGGCTGCATCTAGCTTATGCTGAACTTTGAGGGACGGATGACAACACAGTAGCCAAGGTCTGTCTGGAGTAGAGACCCAGATGTCTTGCTGGTATGCAAATATGACTATAGGTCAATCATCTTACTCCATAACTAGTGGACAGCCCAGGGCTTGTTGAGCGCTCCTGCACCACAGCGGGCTGCACACCAGGTTCTCCCCTTGAGTAGGGACACCTCTCAAGGTTACTCCTCGAGACTGAGAGATTCCTTGCTGCAACAGATCCTCGGTAAGTGACTAACAGCATGCTAAACTTTGAAATCTTAGCTAAGTGATATAAAGGATTGATTGCACACATATAATCCTTTAGATGGAAACCGTTGACCAAGTGTGGGACTAGGATTGGACCCAGCCGCCCCTAGACTCCTCTCTGAGAAGGAGTTTAGAAAGCAAGGGGGTCCTTTCTGAACCTCATGACTCAACGGGAGGGTGTCCTTGACAGTTTTGTCTGACCCTGTCCTCTCTGCAGTAAATAACCCAGCGTGCCTTGCCACTGAATCTTGTTAAACCATTGTGGCATTTACTATGGAACTTCGTTAACTTTCTGTGTTATATCAATAACGTATATTGTTGCTTCTCTCTTGTGAGTGAAGTACATCACTCCATCCGCGACACAGAGGTAATTGCAAATGGTTCACAGCCTACTTTGGTGAATTCCTTCAAAAGCTTTTGGTGAATTCCATTATACCTTACGAAGCTGAATAGCTCTATCTTATCTACATATTCTTTAACCTATTCATTTTCTGTTTGAGCTTGTCCTCTTGTTAAAATTAATTGCCCTAAGTAGCTGTTCATAATTAATTTTTTAGCGTAGTCTGCAGCAAAGAGTATTGAATTCTTCAGTCTTTTTTCTGGATCATGTGCTATTTGTTCTCCTTCCCTGTTAAGTAATGGACTGGTACTTTCCTATGTTTTTCCCTACTTTTAATGCATTTATAAAACCTTTTCCTATCACTCTTCATGTTCCTTTCAACCTGTAACCCATTTTATCCCAAACTCTCCCTGAGGTTTTTATCCCTCATCCCTAATGACGCACCTTTTTTGGCCTTTTGTGTCATTTTTTTTTCTCAGTTTATTTTCAGGCCCTTAAAAAGCTCCTGATGCAGTCATAATGGCTTCTCACTGTGCTCTCTGTCCTTCCCCTGTATCAAGATAGGCTGCTATTGTGCCGTTAATACACTCTCTTGCTGAAACTGCCAGCTCTTCTGCCCTCCTTTATTCCTTAAATTACCTTCCCAAGAAACCCTACAGATGAGTTCCCTGGGTTTGCTGAAATCTGGTATTTTTTATTTTTTTGGGAAGTCCATTATCCTTACTTTTTGTCTCTGACTCCTTCCTTTTTCTTAGAATAGTGATTCACAGTCCTTTCACCTGTCACTTTCCCTTTTTAGATTCTTCACCAGTTCTTCTCTATTAGACAGAACCAAATCCAAAATACGTTCTCTCCTTACAATTTCCTCCACCATTTGATAAGTCATTGGTTCTTTACAAGGACTTTATAGATAGTTTAAACCCACCATGTTTCCCAACAAATATCTGGGCACTTGATGTTCCTTATTGACACTACCACCTGTCCTTCAGGTGTCCACAGTCTACAGAAGACCCATCTCCTCCCATGACTCCTTCTCATACTCATGTGGAGACAGCAGAAAACCTGCATCACTTCAGAACTTCATGGAAAATTCACGTGCTCTTGATGTAAAACACAACACCCTCTTTCCTTTCTGTCCTTCCAGAACAAAATGTCTCCCTTGTAGACATATTCCAGCTTTCCTGCTTATCCCACTGTGAAGCTGGGATAGTCCTTCTCAGTGGGAAGGTATGTGAAGGATTGGGTTCCTTCACAATTTCTTCATGATATTTTTTTTTTTTTTTTTTTAAATCTATTGATTGCCATAGTTTAAAAAACCTGGAAAGATTGGAGAGGAAAGACCAGCCTCAAGATGGGTGCCCACACCACCAGTCTGCAAGAACAGACTCTGTCTTGCTTCTCTGTCCGGACACATGTAGGTCTCAGTTCTGCTTGACTCACCCATAGTGGGAGGGCTGAAAGAGGTGTTTCTTGAGGTAACACCTCATGTGTAGATATATTTGAGGCTCAAGGAGTAGAGTTAAGAGACCAAAGAGTCATACTGCATCAGATGACGGTCCTTTTAGCTCAATAACCTGTGTCTGTTCATGGTCACAGAAGATGCCTAAGGAAAGGATATCAAAATAGATCAGGCATATACTGAAGTTGCCTCACTTAGTCTGGAGAAAAGGAGGCTGAGGGGAGACCTTATTGCTCTCTACAACTACCTGAAAGGAGGTTGTAGAGAGATGGGGGTCGGACTCTTCTCCCTAGTAACAGACGACAGAACAAGAGGAAATGGCCTCAAGTTGCGCCAGGGGAGGTTCAGATTGGACATTCGTAAAAATTTCTTCACCGAAAGGGTTGTCGGGCACTGGAACAGGTTGCCCAGGGAGGTGGTGGAGTCCCCATCCCTGGAGGTATTCAAAAGACGTTTAGATGAGGCCCTAAGGGATATGATCTAGTGGTGGACTTGGTAATGCTGGGTTAATGGTTGGACCCGATGATCTCGGAGGTCTCCTCCAACCAGAACAATTCTATGATTCTATGATTCTGCAGCATACTCTCCCACCTTCAGGCAGACTCCAGCGTGGGGTTTTCCCGTGCTGCAGGTTGTATCTCTGCTTTGAGTTTAACCGACCCTGATAGTCTTTTCCTCCATGCAGTGCCTGATTGCTTTTGGAACCTATTTATAACTTCCAGAGCATCTTATTGCAATGAATTCCATGATTTAATTATGCACTGCGTGAACAAGCACTTCTTTGTGTAAATCTTCTGGCTGATCATTTCATCTGATACTCACTAGTTCTTGTGTAATGACTCCATGCTGTTACAGCCTACCTACATCTCCTCTTTTCCAAGGCTGAAGGTCCTGTCCTTGCTCAGAGCTGTTCTTTGCCTTTGATCCCCTCTCTTGTCCTTCACTGTAGCCTTTCAGGTTCTTAGAATCATAGAATCATAGAATGGTTTAGGTTGGAAGGGACCTTTAAAGGTCATCTAGTCCAACCCCCCTGCAATGAGCAGGGACAACTTCAACTAGATCAGGTTGCTCAGAGACCTGCTCAAGTTATTATCTTGTCTTGTATGCATCACCTTGAAGTCTGAAAAATTGACTTGTTTTGGGTGTAGTGTCTTGTATTAAGAAAGCTACAGTTTTAAAAGTTGGAAAGATGTTTTGCCAACTGGTTGAATTCCTTGGGGAACATCTCACAAGTTAAAATTCCTTGCAGTGGTTTTTCATTTTATATGTTAAAAGGTGCTTGAAATGGCCTTTCCTGGTCCCTGGTTTGATGTGTTGTTTTCTGATGTCTGCTATCCTTCCCCTTCTTGGAATCTGTTACCTAGCATGGGGATCCATACGTATATAAGGCTGTACAATTCCTGGGTTATCAGTTATTTCAAAGGTATTATTGCTTGTGTTTGTGCAGTTTGCCACTGCTCCTATAGCTTTTACTGTTGCCCAGGAAGAAACTAACGATTTTTTACTAAGGGACTTTCCCATCAATTTTCAGAAATGCGACTTTATTCCAGGTCTCTTTTTTCCTCATCAATGAGAACTTCTCGTTGGTTCTTCTGCACCTTTTTTGGATGGGATAACCAGAAACGCAGCTGCTGCACTGGGAACACTAGTAGCGTACACCGGACTGGAAGGAAATAATAATTACTAGTAATCCCTAATGCTATTTGCCTACTGGCCTCCTGCTGACGTTGTGTTGACATTTCCATGGAGCTGTACGCATTGAATCAACGTCTCTTTCTGGAGATATATTTAAAAATTTAGAGTCCGTTGTTATGTAGGTACAGCTCAGTTTTGTGTGTGTGTGGTTTTTTTTTCTTGCCTCACCATACAACTCTTTGTATTTATAGGCACAGGATTTCAATGCCAGTTTCTCTCCCAGCATCAGAAGCCCATTCTGCAATGTTTTGCAATTTTTATGACAGCGTGTAATATCACATCTGCAGTAAATTTCGTTGTCCTATTACTCAAGATTTTCTGCCTTTTGTCAGGTGTCGTCTCTATTGATTATGCAGTTATTCTGGACTCTCACATCTATGGATTTTTTTTTAAAAATCAAACAGTCTAAAAAATCGATTGGGAACTGTAGGTCTACATTCAAAATTCTTAAAGTGCTTTTCTGGATGCCCTTAAATAATCCCAATGAAGTAGAAGAGTTTGTTTTTACGTGTGGCTGCTCAAGAGCAGCTCAAGACTGGTAGTTTAGAGTCTTTCCGTGATCTGGAGCCTCATATAGTTCTGACTTCCAGAAGCTACCCTTAGTGATGAAAAGGTGGTTTTCCTTTAAGAGTTCATATAATGAGTGTTAAGGGCACTGACAACAAGGAAATTATTAACTTCGCTTTGAGGAACTGTGGCATTTTTTGCAGCTGTGGTTGCAAGCAAGTGTTTAGTAAGTGGGAGGCACTACAGAGCAAGTCCCTTTATCCATCACATTACCCTAATAATTAAACTGTCAGCCAGGGATGTCAGGCTTTAATAGAAAAAAAAAAAAAAAGGAATCAAACAGTGGTAAAAAAATTGTGACTATTCCTCCAGTTAAGCCTATAATTTTTTTATCTTAATCATTACGTTTGCATAAGGCATTGCTCAGAACACACATTTTAAAATGTTTTTTTTTAATACTTTTTATATGTTTTAAAATAACAAGAAGTTATTTAACCACTCTTCATTGTTCCCGTGACTCTGGGAAACAATTATCCTAAGAATCATTGGTAGTTTTTTTACCGTGGTTTATTTCTAAAATGAGCTCCAGGGGTGTTTTGTAGAATCTCCAGGCACCTTTTCCTTGGGGATGTAAAATCCACCTGATGGTCTGCTTCTTCTGAACTCTCCCTGTGGGCTCATTCTCCAGGCTGCCAGGTCAGGTCTCGATTAGAGGGAGAAGTCACCCAGCTGCTCTGCTCCCTTTGCGGCGGGACATGGACGGCTGCCCCTGTGCTTTTGTTCTAAACGTTGCATTTCCCAGGGTCTTTTTCCTGCTTTCTGCTTCCCAGCTTGTGGCTCAGGTAGCAACACACTTTGTAGGGAAATGGGTGGTGCTGGACGAGGGCCACAGAGCCTGATTAGAAGACCATGAAAAACGTAACAGTGAAGTCACGTATTTGTCCCTGGCAGGTGACTCTGCCCTGACTCAGAGGCATCATCCCTCAAAAAGATAGTGCTCCTCTCTCTCTCACCTTGGCTTTCAGGATCTGTCCTGATAAATGTTCCCTAACTGCAAGGATGAACTTTGAGATAAGAATAGTTTTCCTCTGGGAAAGAGACCAAAACCCCTGAGACCTTTTTCTCCGATCAGTAGGGCTGCTGGACATCCAGCCAAAAGCTGTTTAATCCAGAAGACTCAATGGTGTATCTGATCCAGATGATACCACTGGCCGTGGAGGGCTGAATGGTATTTGTGAATTCACACTTAAAGAAAAAGACCAAAAGTCAAAATTATCATCTACCCTTGGAATAGTCATGAAGAAGATAATAACAATGTCTGCTTCTACATTTTGACCCGTATTTTTCTACACTTGGAATAATAAAGGAATACAGCACACACCACACTGTGCGAATAGCCGGAAAATGCTGATTTCTTTATGTTATCACTTTCTTTAATGGCTCCCTGTGGTATACGACATTGTGACTGTCATCGCCTTTGTCCTCTTCTAACTAGGACCAGACACAGAGAAGTGCAAGGTTTTAGTATCCCATTACCAATTTCCTGAGCAACAGAATGCCAAGTTCCAATTTGCGTTCTAATTTTAACTACAGTATAGATTTTTAAATAAGCCTCAAGCTTCCTATTAACATGATCTGTCTGCTCCTTTGGCGCTCTCTCATCCCATTCTGATCGACCCATGAATGGGCTCCCAGTATTATTCATTGTACACTAAATTAAGCTTTTAGTGTTAAAGGCTTTCAAGTGTAGCGTTCCTTCTGTAGAACTCATTACCTGTGTCAATACACAAAGCAGAAGCGCTTAATAGATTTAAAACATCTAGTATCTGCCCTTTTTTTTTCAGCTGTTATTAGGACTCGGGAGCATTTGTTATTCTGGTAATATTCCTTATTGTCATGATATTAATTTCATTAGTCGGTGAGTGTGCGCTAGAGTTCCAAAGTGTCTTTGCATCATATGAACTTTAATTAGTCTTGAGGTTTTCTAAAAAGGGTTAGGTAAATGAAAATTATTATGGCTGATCGTGGCTTTGTACATCTTCAGAAATTAGGAAATCTGTTTTCATCACCTGTGGGAAAGCAGGGATAGTAGCATAGGAAAAACTCCATCTACAGCCCTCGTTCCGACCACAAATAAGCAAAAATGAAATGCAGGTTTAGATGGTATACTGCTGGGTTTTGGTATGCTGCTGGGTTTTGGTATGCTGCTGGGTTTTGGTATGGTCCTTGAACTTAGATTTTGTGGGGAAACATTTGAATGTTTATAGCTTCTTAGCTGCTTTTCCCTGCATTGCTCGCTGAGGGACCCCGCAGAAGATGTCACCCACACACATATGACCTCCTGTTTCATTTCTGGCAGGAAGAATCAAAGAGTTAACTTGACTCTATGGTCACTAACCACTCCGGTAACACCTCATGAAGACGACTGGACAGGTTACTTCTCTCAGAGATGCTGTTCCAAGCCTGGGCAGGGCTGTGGCTGTAGTAATACCTAAAATTTTCTTTCCAGTCCCTTCAGTGCCCAAAATACGTCTCCCTGCTGCAATGTACTGTCCTTTTGCTTTACCTATGCTGCCATTTATGGGCCATGCATTAGACCCAATCACTGAAACAAAAACTTGTAAAACCTGGATCATTTTACAGATGTAGGTTACAGTGATTTGAGTTCAACACACTCCACTCCTTCCCTTGCCCAAAGATCCAGTTTCCAGTAAAGCCTCACAAATCATTTTAACAGCTCAGTAGAAGCTGTGGAGTTGAAAACTGTCATGGGGAAGAAATGGCCAGCGGGGCTCAAAAGGGGGTTGGAAAGATGTGAACTTATCTGCTGTGGGAAAGAAACATTAATGGAACAACACCCTCTGACACAGCTCTGTGGGTAAGATTTTCTTCACAGGCACAGCACGCGTGAGTTATGGGCATTTGGGGGTTCGCTTCGTTTTCAAAGAAAGCTGAGATACAAAAGAGCGGCTCGCAGAGCAAAAGAACACCACCAGCTATCTCAAAACTCCAGTCTGCTATTTCATCCAAAACTAAACCCTCCTGGGTTTTCTGCCAAGCCGTTTCATTTCTGTTAGCTGAGGAATAAACCGCTACTGTACAAATAATGGCCAGCCGACGTCATGTTTAATTGACCTTGCTGTAAATGCCAAGGAACCAGTCAGAATCATAGTGGTGCATGTCATGGGGGACCAGTGCATGGGAAGAGCAGAGATGGCATTTAGACTCAAAGTATGAATGAGCAGGAAAAGTTAACCATTTTGGTCATCTCAGCTCCTAAAGTGAGGGGTTTTTTGTTAAATTGTGACAGAACCATTGAAAAAAAGGTGCACCAAGGACTTCTGTGTCTTGTGGCTAAAGGACACAAATCTTCAGGTTTATGCCTCAGGGTCACAGCTTCTTTGTCTCATCGGTGACTGTGATCAGCCACTTTTGTTGTGGATTTGTTTTTTACAGAGAGGCAAGTACAAGCTCATTCTTTGCAAAGGCAGAGTTTGTAAAGGAGACTGACATGTCAGGGTTTGCCTCCTCCCAGAGGATTCGAGTCCTTTCCATTTTCTCCAAGTTGATAGCTCCCATAAGACATTTAAATGCTTAAAGCAAAGATCAACTTCCTTGTGGTTTTTTTTTTTTTTTCCCTTGTTTTGATAACAGGAATAAAACAGGGAGAGAGAAAACATTAGGGGTTAAATGACTGCATTGTTTGGGAGTTGGTAGTCAGACTTCAGGAGCTTAAACAGATGACCGAACAGAAGAGGTGGGTGTAGCACGTTCTGTTGCACTGGGTAATCTATTCTGAGCCTCTTGGCTCCAGGGGAGAGAATGTAAAAAAAAAAACCCAAACCAACCAAAACCCAAACCAAACCCCAGAAATAATCCTGGTTAGGGGAAGAAGTGATTTCAGCTCTGTTGCTGTTGAGCAGCCCCTCCCTGCTTGTCCCCATCTTCACTCCTATATCAAGGTGAAAACAAGAAATCAGTAAGCCAGGAGTCGTGTCAGCATGGAATATCTTCCAGGCTGCCTTTGTCTGCTTGCTAATAATGAAAGTCTATTTATAGCTCGGTGCAGAGCAGGGAGAGTGTGCTGTGGGTGACAACGTGATATAGATTTCACAGTCCATCAGTTTGGATTTCAAGTTTACAGTCCTCTCTCGAACTAATTCAGAAATCAGACGCTGTTTTGGGATGTTACAGGCAATGCAAAATAGGGCACTTGATGCTTGTTTAGCGAGCATTTGAGGTCAGGTTGGCTGGGGCGACGTCAGAGCACTCTGAGATCAGTCAGCCTTTGCACAGTGGCCTGAGAAAACCCAGCTCGCGGAGAGAGGTTTTGCATGCTGAGCATCAAGGTGCTCGTGGGCTTGGTATCTGTCATAGCCCATCACTTCATGGTAATAATTAGCAGAAGTCCCAGATCAGACTGCAGCCTGGCCCTGGGACCGGGCACTGCAGTGGCACATGGTTGCACTCATGCAGCAGAGCCTCCCAACTATCTCTCTTCCTCCTGCCCCTCCTGGGCCTGGTCATTTGGGACACCAGTGCCCTGTCCCTACAGCTGTTTCTGGGGTTCCACGGTGAAAGGGTGCCAAAACCCGTGCAACAACAGAAGGGAAAGCAGAGGAGATGTTTTGTCATAGCCCAGCTCCATCATTCCCCCTTTGCTGTCCTGGCACATCTGAAGCGTGGCATCGGGACAAAAATGGGGAGATATTGGGGGAGAGATACGGTTCCCTGCAGCAGACATGCGCTAGTTGCACTGTCCTGAAAAACAGCTCTCTCTTCAGGAGATTAACATTTTAGGTTGACAAAAAATAGGAAAGAGAAATAGAGACACAGTGGTTGAGCTGATTTCCTGGCAGACTGAGAAACAGAACTTGAGTCTTTGCCATCTCAGTTCAGTCTATCCCATTGATCCACTCATGAGTGGATCCTGCCACCACCTTGTAAGATCAGAAATACCTGCATCCTTTCTGTGAAGGGGCAGAAGAAATTATCCCAGACTGATCCACGGGGTCTGTGCCCCTCCCGTATAGGGACCTCAGTGAACCATGCCCCAGAAGTGGGCCTGAGCTACCGTGGTCATTGGTGTGGTCATGTGGATGGGTCTCATTGCATCTGCAGCTTCATTGCTGTGCTGGTGCACAAATGATTGTACTCAGGTTGGTGTAAATGGGGTCAAACTAATAGGGAGAGGAAATACTCAGGCTGGATACTCAGCAGTCCTCAATAGCTCCCAAACTGCTGGGAGCAAGCTGCTCTCTGTTTGTGGTGCTAGGACTTGGGTGCTTCTCCTTCTACTTTCTCTTGCTGCAAGTTCAGTCCTTGGGGCTTATTTCCATCCACTTGTCTCTTTCTGGACATGTTTTCAGTGAAGTGTTGTCAGTCAAGTGTCTTGATGAAGCACTGCTGCCTGGTGCCCAACCTTTTCCCATTGCCATTTCAGCTGGCAACCCCTGTCCTCAAGGGTGAATAACCCACGCTTAGAGCTCAAGCTCTTCACCACAAGGAATCGAGGATGGAATCCATGCCAGGGGCTATTTTGTCCAAACACTTCATTTCCACACAGAAGGTGCTGAAAGTCGTCAGCTGAAGTGCGGTTGCCTATAGCTAGGCATGGCATACCTCTGAACTCTGGCAGCTCTAAGATATAGGGTATGTGCATTGAATGCAGTGCCTAATTTTAAGTGCCCCAGTTTCAGAGTTTTAGTCTTTGCTTTTTAGGTTTTTCCCTCTCACAAGTGAGTCTGTTATTTCAGGCAGAGCTTATGCTGTCTTGGGGCAGGGAGACAGACTACATAACCTTCTGTATTTTGACCCTATTATCTAACTAGAAAGACCATGGTAAGGCTCAGTAGTTTCATATAAGAGGAATCTGTCTAAAGCACTGCAAGTACTAGATCTTTATTTAAGAGTCACTTCCAAACTGTTTTACTTTTCCCTAAGTCTTTAAACACAAGGTAGCACTAGTTCAGTTAACTATTTATGACTGCAGCAATGGCTGCTCTCAGCTTCATCATCAGCCTTTGAGGAATTTCAGGGTCCTATGGGATCCTGAACACACTCAATGCTTAGAGTTATCAGTAGGCATAGAGCCAGCGTTCACAAGCACGTTTACGTACTAAATTTCATCAGCCCAGTGGAAATTTGGGAGCCTACATCTCTTTGTGGGTCTGGCCACTAATGATTTGGCAGTTTGGAAGCTGCTTATTGATCAAAGGCTGAGACTGGTCTTGAGATAAGCATAGAATCATAGAATATCTCAAGTTGGAAGAGACCCAAAAGGATCATTGAGTCCAAATCCCTGCTCCTCGCAGGAATACCTAAAACTAAATCATGTGACTAAGAGTGTCCTTGAACTTGACAGGCTTGGTGCCATGACTACTTCCCTGGGGAGCCTGTCCCAGTGACAGACCACCCTCTCAGTGAAGAACCTTTTCTTAAGGTCCAATCTGAACTTCCCCTGATGCAGCTTCATTCCATTCCCTCGTGTCCTGTCGCTGGTCACCAGAGAGAGGAGATCAGCACCTCCCCCTCCGCTGCCCCCCTTGAGGAAGGTGTAGACTGCAATGAGGTCACCCCTCGCCTTCTCTTCTCCAAGCTGAACAAACCAAGTGACCTCAGCCGCTCCTCATAAGTCTTGCCCTTGAGGCCTTTCATCATCTTGGTTGCCCTTTAATAGTTCAATGTCCTTATATTGAGGTGCCCAAAACCGCACACAGTACTTGAGGTAGGGCTGCACCAGGGCAGTGTAGAGTGGGACAATCACCTCACTTGTGCTCACTCCACTTTCCACTGCCACGTTCACCTTTCCCTTGGGTCCAGTATTCTCTGCAAATTAATTTAGGGTTGGATTAAGATGTCATGTTTTGTTACTTCTTACTTGTGATGTGGTGGAGACTGCCATCCCAGACTCACTCTCCTGAACCAGTGGTGGGTTATCAGCCCCCACTTGCCCTCCTTTCAGGCCCATGATGTGGTTGCCTTGCTACATCTTGTCACTCTGATGGAAATTAATCTTCTGTGTTGGAGCAAAGTCAGCACTTGGTCTGGGCAGTTTGAGGCACTCTGCATTAACAAGTTGAGATCGCCAGGCAAGGAAACAATGAATCAGGCCTGATCAGCTTTATTTTAAAACTATAGGGAGAGTTTGAACATAGCACTGAGATAATACAAACTGTAGCATCCACCGAGTTTTAATGCAGCTGGATTTAGAGTCCCTATTGCCATTTTCAACTTTCTTCTCATTCCCTCCTCTATGTTTGCAGTTAAGTTCACACCCTTTCCATTGATACGTCTGTAATTCAGTTTACCTGTCATAGTCCCAATATCTGATAATAAAAAACTTATTGGCTCTGAGAAAAGCAAATTGCGGCTTGGCCTCTCAACATTCCCAACTCTCTCCTCCTGCTCAAACACACCCACACACAGTATTTTTTTTCAGCCTTAGGAGGAACAGCACTATAGCCACAAGTTACTAGTTTCATGAGTTTGTAAGGTCAGCTATCTGAAAAAGTTTCTGTACCTCAGATCATGTTTGACGACAAAGACCCCGAGTTGCATCTGAGAAAGGAAAAGTGATGGATTATTCTGCATCCTTGCTGTCAATGGCACACAATAAAGACATTAAGAAAGGAGAAAAGGTAGTTAATTTAGTCAGTGAGGCTAAAAATACACTCTTAGAAAATGTAAGAAGCAAATTCCTAAACTGTTATGTGTTCTCATAAGAAGCAGTCTGAGTACAAGACATTGTCACTTGTCAAAAGCAGTTTGCTTCTTCCTTTTGCTGAGTAGCCTTTGGGTTCTGCTTTTGGACTGGGTAAAATGCATCCTAGGTCATCTGGTGATGACTGCACCTTTTCCTTTCTATTGAAGAATAAAACAGCCTCCTGCGAAGACAAAAGTACAGCAGCTTCGGGTTTACCAGTTTTATCAGTTGTATTCCAGGCTTGTAAAATATCCAGCTATCAAGAACAAGGTGAATACCTGTATGGCTTCGCTCTGTACTTTGCTCTCAATCAATAGATTTTTTTTTTTTTCCCCAGAATCCTAATATTTTGTTAAAAGGCTTGTCTTCCAAAAGCAACAGAGATCGTACCAGGTCTGCTCATTGAACTTGCGCAAGGGCTGGATGAGTTTGGAGTCTCTACCTTGCATAACACTCCACGCTTTAGCATTACTTGATGTGTCCATCTTCAGGTAGAGCTCTTGGCAGGAGAGGCTTATTTAAGAATTGGAAGGATGTTGTGGTCACTCTCAAGCCATTGACACTAAAACTCAAATTTTGTCTATGCCAGGTACAAGATTCATCATTTGTATTGACTCCACTCTTCTCTGTAGTAACAACTGCTACTTGTTCACGGTAACTTGATCTTCTTCTAAGACTGATTTGATCTTCATAACCCTCTGCAGCTGACTTCCCAGAAAAACAACTGATGTTTGAGCAAGGTGCAACTCATGGTGATAATCAATCCAGCTTTCTTTGTCCAAGCCTTGAACCACCACACTTTCCCACATAGCAACAAGTGCATCAAAGCACTTTAAGTCCCTTCTTTTGAGGGACACATCCAGAGAGTCTTCAGAGACCTCCAGTAACGTCTGTATGTTTTCCATATAGATACCCACTCATAAGGATAATTCTCTACTCATAAGGATAATTCTCTTTCACACTTTAATTTTAATTAACAGGTTATCACTGGGAGAATCGGTAAGATAATATGGTCTATAGCATCAGCAATCAGAAGGTTAGGGCCATAAAACAATATGGGGCTGGGCAGTGTGATGTAGAGAAATCAAGCGTAGAGCCAGACTGGTGCAGCCACACAGTACAGTGTTGAACACAGAGATGATAAAGGTCTTAGGAACCATATTGCTATGGCACTGCACCAACATGCTCTTCTCGTTTGGTGCAGAGACTGTCAACATGGGGCCACTGCTTCCATTTTTGCAGTTATTGTGAGCTCTGCTAGCTCAGACACCGTGAGATACCCTTTAGTTCAAGCAAGAAGTGATGGCAATGGGCACCATAGGAGGTTGTTTCCCAGCAGAAACCATTAGTGTTGGCACACGAGTTGGGGCAGAGGCGAGGGCAGTCACTCTTTTGGCTTTGCCAATTTGCTTCTTCCTCTGTATGTCTTGGAGGATGTACAATGCCTTCCTCTGCAAGGCACAGATGGCTTGGCTGCTCTGTGTTGAGGGTTTCTCTTCTTATAGGTAAACTCCTACTCCTAGGAGGTGTGTCATGGGGGAGGCAGAGGCATATTTGTACGGATAAAAAGAAAGTAATGGCTTCTGAGGATGCTTTTGATATCTGAAAGCTGTGGGTGCCACAGTTGTGTGGAAATAGTGATTTGATGTACTTGGCACAGGGAAGCTCTGTTGGCTCAACCTCATCAAGGATAAAAGAACTTCTTTGATCCACTCAGGGTCTTGTTTTTTACTGTGCTTTCCAAATCTGCCAGTGGTGAGGGGTGAAGGGGAGGGAGGTGAGGGGGAACCTGAGAGAGCTGGCAGTAAGTAACAACATATCCAAGCTTTGACAGACTCTGGTGGCATAACTTAATTAACTAATGGCCTGCATAGAGCTGTAATGGGATCCGAAAACAGAAAGCTTTTAAGCAAAACTTAAAGCCAACAGCATCAATAGCAGTGAGCTGAGGGCACTTACTCCCTCTGTGTTTTCCTGTAAGGCTGGTGACACAGCCCCTCACCTACTCTCTATCCCTAAAGGCGTTTCTCCATCTAGTGTCCCTGGACAACAATTACAGCCAGCTTGGTCCCAGTATCCCACTTTTTCTCCCATATGGCTCAGAGGCTTCCTCACAAACCCACAGAAGCTTTAAGCAGAGAGAAAGAAGATGGATTCTGGAAGGATGCTCCATGGAGCTGGCTTGGGCTGCAGCCACTTCTGTGAGTGTATCCAGTCACTGGCTGCTTCTCTGACATTTGGGGGTGATTTGGTTTGTCCTGCCATCATGGAGCACATATAATTTTGCTCTTCCACTTCTTCTTCAATGGTGCTCACCCCTTTGAAACTTTTGCCCTCTCAAATCTGACCATTTGGAGTTGCTTCATGAAGCTGATATCGCAGGCAGGGTTTCCGGCTGCTGGGGCACTCCCTTGCCTGTATGAGTCTTAATCTTAGACGGGGATTTAGTGTATGGGAATTCCTGCTGCTCCCCAGCATAACCTGCAAACTTCCCACAGCATTATCCCAGCCTGTGGCATACACATGGGTGTATGTTCACGTAGCTGTGAAGTCTAATGATGTGTGTGTTTTAGGCAATATCGTCTCTAAACTACGTAGGCTAGCAGAATCTGTCACGTCACCTTCACTACTTGCCTTCTCCGCTGAGCTTTTAATGTGAGTAATTAAACCACGGTCTTTATTTGCACCGCTATTATTAATTCGTTGGATGAAGATGTCGCCTCTCTTCCAAGCAGAGTGTCCCTGAGGCTCTGAAGCATGCACATATGGTGACACACCGCTCTGTTCCAGCTAGGTAGGTGGTCGTGCTGTTCTTCCTCTTCTCCCTAATTTCCTCTCGCATGCATACCTCTTCTTTAAAGGTGAAAGTTCCAGGCTTCTTGTCACATTTCCCTCTCAGCCCCAGTTTTTTACGTGAGGCCAAATGCAGTTCGTTCTGCAGGCTTGGGGGAACTTGCTGGGCATCAGCAACAGCAGTGGCAGAAAGTAAGCGTGGACAGATGGCTCTCGGCCGAACCTCCTGCCTGTCAATGGCTGGCAACTCCTCTCGTCTCTCTGGTGTTTCAGGGAGAACGGGCAGAGCACTGCCAGCTCCTACGTTTAGTGTTGCTGGTTGCAACCTGCCAGGGACAACATATGGTCCACAGTACCTACAGAGAGAGTTGGACAGGAGATGGCTGCAGGTCCCCCACTGCGATTCAAGGCATGCCTGATTCTGCTGGCTGGCACAAGCTGAAATGCCACACAGCAAAGTGTCTTGGAGTGCTGCTAAGAGGGCACCCCATAGTCAACCAGAAAAGCGGTGAAGACACCAGAGAATCAAAAATACTGAGGCTGTGCTCTCTCCTACTTAACACCATTTCATCAAAGGCTTTTGGGAACCAGGCTGCATGTGTTTCTAACGAAAACATGACACCTGAGGATTATGTACTTGCTCTACCTGTAGCTGAGAGGAGAAAAACCATGATACAGCATAGACAGGGCAGCGTCATTTTCTTGTAGAATGATCTAAACTAACAGTTCACATCCTACTTTGGGACAAGCATACCTCCTGGGAGTCTGCCAGCCTTACATAAAAAATCAGAAGACAAAACTCTGCATCCCCTTAGGATGCAAGGGGGCCGTTGCGTGGCTCCACAACATATGCTTCCCAACAACACAGCAATGCTTTGGAGCTCCAGGAGGAGATCCTCACCCTAAGATGTGTTAAGATACTCTCAACTATGTTATGGGAATCCCTGTAGGAGACTTTGTCCTGTGACTCTACTGGAATTGATATTCTAGGGTCTATCAGAGAAAGCAGAGAGTCCTAAAACGCATTTTGTCTGGATCTTGGATGTATCCCCTTGCACGGCTTGATGAGTGTGCTTGGCGATTAAATTTCTGTCCATTTGGTTGAAGGGGAATAAGAAAGACTTTACTCCCCTGTCAAAATGATCTGACTCTGTGCTCTTCCCACAGGAAGAGGAAATATACCAAATTTTGGGAATTTTGAGTCCAGACATGAATTCCACAGCTGATCACAAGACAGCAGTGGCCACAACACAAGGACAGGGGTAGGTACTGCTGCAAGGGAGTAGCAGACTCAGAGAACATCTCTGCTGAGGTTGGTTCACATCGTACGTAACTGATCAATAACAAGAGCAGAAATGCTTCATATTATGGGTAAGATTTCATGTCAATCATAAGTGTGACCACAGCTCTCAGGCACATACCTGAAACAACTTTTAATTAACTAGCATCAAGGAGCTTAGCACAAGATGTCTCCAGAGTCCCAGGGGGACTGTGTTATGACTACGCTGTAATTAGTACTTAACTTACCCGGTTTAGAGTTTTCTCACATAAGTGCCTCCTGCTGTACTCACCACCTCTGTGTGGACTCCATCGGAAAGAAGTGGTGTGACATCCTGGCATTCACCTCTCTAAAACCCACCGGGAAGAGAGTAAGGTACTCCTGACATTTCTGGTCAGGAGAAGCAGTGGTGTCAGCCTGAGAGCTTCAGTCCTGTAGTCTTGAGTCTGCTTTATTATGTGAAGTGACTCTTTACAAAATAGTTAGTGCTTCTGACTTCCTTCCCAGTTTTTGTTTAGGTCAGACAGGGCACCGTGTCTTTCTGTATTGAGATGCAGAACTTAGCACAGTATGGTCCAGATCTCAGGTGGATAAAGACTGTTCCAGCATAAAGAGGTGATGATGGTAATTGTCTGGATCAGAGCTATGGAGACCCTTTGTGATAGTCAATAAGACTTCCACATGCCCTCTGGTTGTCATTAAGCACACAGCTTGGAAAGCAGCAAGGAACTCAGCGATTCTAGAAAACCTGAAAATCATTAAAAAGTGTTAGTTCATAGTTAATCACAATTTCCCCATGAAAGGTGAAATGATAATTATTTCCCCCTAATTACGCTAAAATCTTCAGAGAATTCAAATATTGGCATGACCTATAGTTTACAGAGACCCAGATGACACCCACATACCACCTAATTAGCAATGACTTTCCACAGAAGGCACCTTTTTAAAGCATTACATTTTCCACATGCTTTTTCATATTAACACTGCGAAAATAACCCTCCCTACTCGCTACAATAGGGGATGAGTCAGACACATCATCGCAGAGCACCCAAAACCTTCCCCAGCCAGAATAATCCTTGTAACACTTGCTAATAAGTGGAAGCGGAGGGGGTCTGGTCTGATCTCCCTGTCAATGGGAGCTAAGTGTGCGTAGGGAGGAGAGAACACAATTAAAACGAATAATTTGCATGAGATACACATTATAATGAATACACATTAACCATCAGGGAATAATTATCTGGTTGTATTAGTAACCAGGTCATGCTTCGGTCTGTGGCCCTGCAGCCACAAGATATGACTTGCCTTGGTTTCCGAAGAGCAGCAATGCTTCAGGTATCCAAGTTGAGCACAGAGCTGCTGGGGAGAGCAGGGCTGGCAATTAACCATTAGTGTCATCCCCGTCTGCGTCCCTCAGCTCAACTATTATTTTTTTTGCCCTGGTAGGAGGTAAGAAACGTGGAACTTCACAGACACAGAGGTCACGCTTTAGACCGGTTACCTTGTGACGTAGCATCTTCCTTTCCCATCTGAAGCCTACAGAAAGGAAGCAGGAGATTCACTTTGTGTTCTTGCTGGATTTGTCAGCTCTACAAGTTGTTCTGTTTCACCTAGGATTTAGTCGTACAGCAATGTGAAAAAATCATTCTCAAAACAGCGCTGAAATACAGACACGCTTATGCCTGCTTAGGAAGCAGGGGGTAAACAACAGGCAAACCTGGAAGTCAAATTGTATGGAAACGTGTGTCTCTGCTGAAAGCATTTTCTTATGTAAAGAAGATTGACATTTCCTGCAGGCTGATGCTCCTAGTTGCAGTTACCAGTAAAGAAAAATCTCCGGGTGTATCAGACACTGCCTAGGGAACCCAGCAAGAGAGAGGAAAACTATGAGTGAAACAAGGCTGATGTGCAAGAAGTTTGTCCTTACCTCCCTGATCTGTCTCCCCAAATCTTGTTAACACAGATAGTAAATAAAGCCATAAGGAGAAGGCGCTTTACTTACACAGCTTTTGACTTTCTAAAGCCGCAGTCCGTATTTTGACAGACCGTTTCATGCTTTTCTCCACCTGCCTAATCCCAGCTGCAGTCTGGGTGTCCTGCTTTCGGCTGGGATGGAGCTAATTTTCTTTCCAGCAGCTACTATGTTTTGGGTTTAGTATGTGAAGAATGTTGATAATACACTGACGTTATTAGTTGCTGCTAAGCGATCAAGGACATCTTCCAGCTTCCCAGGTGTTGCTAATGTGCAGGTGCAAAAACTTGGGAGGGGTAGAGCCCGTAGAGTTGATCCAAACTGGCCAAAGAGAGTATTCCGTACCATAGACATCATGACTAGTATAAGCAGGGGTCGGCCGATGGGCTGATTCCCTTCTTTTTCCCTTTTTTCATTCTTTCGGGCCTTTCCATTTGTTCGTTCCCTCTCTCTCTCTCTCTGGAACTTGCTGTTCTGGGATAGCTGCTGGGCAGTATTCCCATTCCCTGACTGCTGCTCGGGACGGGCTGTATTGGTTGTTGGGTGGTGAGAAATTGTGCATCGTTTGTTTTATATATTCTATTGTATTTTATTATTATTATCATTATTAACGTATAATTTTTTTTTTCTTTGCTGTCCTGGTGAACTGTTTTTATCTCAGCCCATGAGTTTTCCTTTCTCTCTGATTCTCCTCCCCACCCCACTGGGGAGGGGGGGAGCGAGCGAGCGGCTGCATGGTACTGGGTTACCAGCTGGGGTGAAACCACAACCCTGGGACAAGGCACAGCAGTCAGTGCAACTAGGACCTTCTATGCAAACATTTCCCTTCCGCAGAGGCCCTTAGTGGGGTGGGGTAAAGCCCTAGCAGGAATGGGGACTCCCACTTGTTTCTGAAAGTTTGTTGTCCTTTGTCCTGGTATAGAGTGGATTCATCTGCCTTAAAAGAGAATGCCACGGGGAAAACCCCACTGTAGGGGAATGGGAGCACAAAGGAGGTTGTTGATTCAGCGTGGGAGCCATGTTTACTTCCTCACGTAAAGAAACAATATATGTAGGACTCATTCCAGGCTGAAAAGGAGAAAAAAAGTTAATTCTCCTGGTAAGTCTTTTCAAAATGAAGTGCCAGACATTGGGATCCTAAATCCATGTCATCTAAATGTTTAAAGAAATCTGTGTTATTGTACTGGTTTTGGCTGGGATAGAGGTAAATTTCTTCATATTAGCTTGTATGTCGCTGTTTTGGATTTGTGATAAAAACATTGCTGATAACACACTAATATTTCAGTCATTGCTGAGCAGTGCTTACAGAGCCAAGGCCTTTTCTGCTTCTCACATTGTCCCACCAGCGAGGAGGCTGGGGGTGCACAAGTTGTTGGGAGGGGATGCAGCTGGGACAGCTGACCCCAACTGACCCAAGGGATATTCCATGCCATATGACATTGTTCTCAGCAATAAAACTGGGCGGGGGGTGAAGGTTAGCCAGGGGCTGCCTTTGCTCAATGGCTGGCTGGGCATCAGTTGGTTGGGTGAGCAATTGGGTTTTTTTACATCACTTGCTTTTCTTGTTTTGTTTTGTTGTTGTTTTTTTTCCTCTTTATTGTGTTTTTTTTCCCTCTCCCTTTTTAAATTATATCTTTATCTGTCTTTACCTGTATTTAACAGTCTTTATCTCAATCCATGAGTTTTTGCACTCTTACCCTTCCAGTTCTCTCCCCCATCCCACTGGGCAGGGGGGTCACCCAGTGTGTGTGGTGCTCAGCTGCCTACCGGGGTTAAATCACAACATTCAATAATCTAAATGTCTGACCTGTGAGAATCCTGGGCACCCCACAGCCCATCAATTATTTCAGGTCACTGAAGACTATGATCCTTCAGGTGGTATTTCACAAAGTGGTTGAGGTTGGAAGGGACCTCTTGAGGTCTGCTAGGCCAACTCCCCTGCTGAAGCAGGGTCAGATACAGCAGGTTGCCCAGGACTCTGTTTGGTTGGGTTTTGAATATCTCCAGGGATGAAGACTCCGCAACCTCTCTAGGCAACCTGTTCCAGTGTTTGACTGCCCACACAGTGAAAAAGTTTTGTCTTGTCTACTTTCTTTCTGTACAGAAATGTGCATGAGCTCCTCTGACATGAGGTTGGTGAGTATCTAGGTTCTTAGGGGAAATCATAGGGCAAAAAGCATGTAGAGGAGTAAAAAGAGATTCCAGTGCTGCTGGAGGGCTGCTTATTTTAGTCCTAATCTTGTAAGTTGTTTCTTGTGCGGTAAGTGGAGGTCATTCGCTCTGTCAGGTGCCTGTGGCTAGATGGGCACTCTTGTATGAAACGAGAGGACCTGCACTTACACAGAGCAAGCCAATGAAACAAACTAATACATCCATTATTAATAAACAGTAAAAAATCGGATTCTCTAGGAAGAGATGATTTCACAGAAATGGAATCTTCTGCCATCAAGGATGAGCAACAGCACATTGGGGTTGGAGCATCCTTTACCCCAAAACAGAGCAGAAGTAAAAAACCCCATACTCCACCTTATATTTGAGTAGCACTTGATACTTGCAGTTATTATAGACGTCACTTAACATGGACATACCATGCTGGTTTTAGGCCAGTAAGTGATCACTTGCTCAGGATTGGCAGAAGCTCCCAGAAAGAGCCCTAAAATCTGGACTAACTGGCAAATGTTACAGAAGCCAAGCCAAGATGACCAAGCCCGCGAAGCAGGAAACACAAGGATTGTCTAGGATTACGCGTTAAAATGCCCTATTGGTCCTGGAGAGACTGTCCCTGTCCCAGAGACAGGAAACCTCTTGAACATTTTTAACCTAGTAGCTATGTTTTCTTCCTGGGGTAACACTTATTCTGGCAGATTGCTCTGAACAGAGCTGGGTTCAGGAGACATGTGCCTCCTACTGAACATTGTAGAATAGCGCAGTGCACTTCAGCAAACCTGCTGTATGTTAGAGTTGGTGGTGAAGATGATAAAGGATGCATTTTTTTACCCTTTTTTTTCTCCATATTTGGCAAATGGAATATTTGAAGTGTTCTTACTTTTGCTCTGTAGGTTGTGCAGTCCTATTTTATTGAGTAATTTACATGACATATAGTAGCCACATTCAAATAGATAATATTTGGAGTTATTTTTCATGTTCTTCGATCTCCTCTTGTATCTTCCATCAGCAGAAATGCTTACACCTATTATACACAACATCCACTCACTCATTTTAATTCACCCCTCCCTCTAAACAAAGGACTTAAAGAAAGGAACAATTTTACTGAATAATTAGCATCATTAATCCTTGCCTGTTGATACCTGAATTGTCACTCCAGCCCATAAAATTGCTTATATAGCGGCTTTCATGCAATGCATCACAAAACACTTCACAAATAATAGCTTAATGAAACACAATAGAACAACAAATCATTACTAGAGCAAAAGGACATGTCATAAAATCTTTTTGAACAATGCAAGTGATATCAAACGATTTAAAAACAGATACAGTCCGTGCTCCTTGTACTCCTCAGCAGAAGGCAATTCTGTGCATGAGGTGCATAGCAAGTAAGAGCTTTTGAGCCATACAGGCTTCCGGCAAATTTTTCTGCAGGCAGATTTTCCTCTGATCCAGAAAGATGCCCATAGATTTAAAGAGGCAGATTGTGTTTCCATTTAGGATTTATTTTGCTAAGAAACTTACGATTTATTCATATCTGAATATAAACAGCACAGGAATTCAAATCATACGAGTATTCCTAGCTAAATTCCTTCTGTCTGGCCTTTAGTTAATTCCAAGCACTCCATTGCCAAAGTGGAAGAGGCGATTTTGCACTTACGGGTATCCTGGTGGGGACAGGCTGAGAACTGTACATTCAAGGACATCCTAACTGAATGTGTAGTGACTTTAACCTTCAAATTCAGCTCCGATCTGCTAAATTTCAGGGAGTTATTCCTAAGCAATACCAATGGGAGAAAACATAAAAACCTTGTTCTTCTGGACCTTAAGAGGCAAGAGATAATGCTGAATGTGATATAAACCTGCTCTTTCTTTCTGTTACTTTGTATAAAGGCAGATCTGAACCACAATCAGTCATAGATAATCTGTTTCTTTTGTTTGTGTTTTCTGTTCAAGGGGGTGGAAGTCGCCAAGATGCAGTGACAGTTACACCCTCGCAAAGCCAACACTGCACCAGGATCCTTGATCCATCCCGGTGCATTAAACAACGATGCCTTGTGTCCTCTCGCAGGAAGAAACATATGAAAGTTTTTCAAATCTGAAAGATTTCTCTCCAGGAATAACTGGAAAATGCTTATGATTTACAAGGTATGCTGAAAATGCTTCCCAGAGGTTGTAAACCAGCACAACCGTGGACAACATCGCCAAACAGTCCATGAAGAATTGCAGTAATATCTGCGCGAAATACGTTGATAAAGTTTTCAAATCCCAGGTTAGACATCAGTAGCCACCACCCAGCAATATGCCTTCAATGAGATAAAGATCATGTATATAGCAGCACTCAATGCGCAGTGGGTTACGCCGAGGCAGCCCCGTTGTGCTGAATGGATGAACGCCCGCGGCTAGACACTGCATCAACTCTTTCCTCTACTGCATAAGGGCAAGGGAGGATTTGCACAGACTGGGGAAGGATTCAGAGCAGTTCAGAGTACAAGAAAGGTGATCAAGTGATATTATGATACAATAGATTGTATTACAAAAGCATCTAGAAAATCTAGCTGAAGGTAGAACTCGATGCTACGGCAATATAGAGCACCAGGCAAGGTCTGCTAGGCTTAGTGAAGAAATAGGGGAGAAGTGATTTTCTTAAAGTCCCACAAGAGGTTTGTGGTTATTTTGATTCCAGTACCAACAGTGTGATTTCTTGGCAGTGTTATAACTGCATGTATTATATGTAACTGGTTCCTAGTCAAAACTTTGTAACTTAAATGGGAAAAGCGGCAAGAGAGGGCATGGGTTCTAAGTCAAGAACATATGGGAGCTCTGCTGCAAACAAGGATCGTTTGGTGTTCCAAAACAGTTTCTAACAGCAATAATGACCTGGAGATGAAAACCACTGTATAAGAGTCTAAGCTGATTATGAAACTTGGTGCAACATATGTTAACTCAGTTGAATTTTCTGTGAAACTGATGAATGTTGTTATTGACATGCTGGACTCTATCCTCCTGTTAAATTTCAAAGAATCATAGAACACAGAACCATAGAACAGCCTAGATTGGAAGGGACCTCAAAAGATCATCTAATCCAACCTTTCATGATAAAGGGAGCCTAGATGAGAATATCTAGCACCCTGTCCAGTTGCGTTTTGAAAACCTCGAGGGATGGGGACTCCACCACATCCCTGGGGTGTGGTTCCAGTGATTGTTCTCACTGTTAAAAAAATTCTTTCTTACATCAAGACGAAACCTTTCCTGGTGCAACTTGTACCCTTTGCCATTTGTCTTCTCCGTGTGGCTTCTTGTGAAGAGACAGCCTCTGTCCTCTTTGCAACTGTCCTTTAAGCACTAGAATACTGTGATGAGGTTCCCCCTGAGCCTTGTCTTCTCCAGGGAGAGTAGACTTAACTCCTTCAGTCTTTCCTCATAGGGCAGGTTCTCCAGCCCCTTGATCATCTTCGTGGCCCTCCTTTAGACCTCTCCAGTCTATCCATGTCTTTCTTGAATTGTGGGGACCAGAATTGGACACAGCACTCCAGGTGCAGCCTGACAAGTGCTGAGTAGAGTGGGATAATCATGTTTCTACCTCTGCTAGTAATGCCCCCATGGATGCAGCCCAGGATCCGATTTGCCTTTGTTGCTGCAGGGACGCACTGCTGACTCCTGTTCAGTTTACTGTCCACCAGGACCCCCCAGGTCCCTTTCCAGCCATGCAGGTCCCAGTCTATACTGGGCTCTTTGCTTATGTCATCCCTGCTGCAGGACCTTGCACTTATTTTTGGTAAACCTCACACAGTTGTTGCTTGCCTGTCCAGGTCTCTCTGTAAGATGGCTCTCCCTTCTGATGTGTCCTTCTCACCACCCAGTTTAGTGTCATCAACCATCTTGGTGCGGGTGCTTTCAATCCCATCATCCAGATTATTTATGGAGATGTTGAACAGCGTGGGGCCCAGTAATGATCCCTGGGGGACCCCACTTGTGACAGGCTGCCAGCCTGAGTAAAAAACATTGATCACCACCCTCTGAGTGAGGCCTGTCAGCCAATTTCCTACCCATCTTGGAGACCACCCATCCAGTCTGTACTTTGCCAGTTTGTCTTGGTGTAGACTGTGGGAAACATTGTTGAACACTTTGTTGAACATGTCCAGGTCCCTACGTCAACAAAAAATATTATTTTGTTGTAGCAGGTGATCAGGTTAGTCTGGTGCAATTTGCACTCGATAAATCCGTGTTGTAAGCCAAGTGAATTCGTACTCAACTATATGTATGTTTTAAATGTTGATGTGCTGGCGTATTTGCGCATTAAACCCCATTCTCTGAGAAGCTGTGTTCCCTTTCTCTCAGAGTAGAACAGCCACTACCCAGCTCAACAGAGTAGTAACACAAGATGGAGGAGAACAAGCACGCTATAACCTTGAGTGGGCCCAAGTACATTCAGCAGTGCAATATACCCTAGAGCTGATAGTATCCTCCAGAATGAGCGCAGTGACATAACTCATATAAACAGACCTTCTACTTTTATAGTTTGCTATTACGCTCTCCACTCTCACTGAGTATACTCAATAACTTTGTCTACATGAATTTCAGAAATATGGCGTCATTCCAAGCATAAAAGTAAGGTAACGGAAGATAAAAAGTGTTTTAACAAAGTCAAGGACGTTGAACTCAAAATGTTGATATGTGATGGGGAAAAATTCTCCCAGTTTCTCCCTCCCTTGTTACAGACTTGGACAACACCACCGATGTTTGTCCTTCCATTTAGCACCAAATCAATTACAACACTTTATATTCTTGTCAAATCACTTTTTTAAGTATTTGAGATTGAACATCCAAATCAAAACAGGTCTGGAAAAAAGAAAAAAACCCTCTGTGTAATTGAAATATGTACGGACTGATGTGAAGAGCAACACACTGGAATCACAAAGGTGTGTAGGCTCCTAAATCCTACCCAGCACTTACTCTATCTTATAACCAGGAATTGTAGGTCTTGATTCTTATCTTTTACAGGCCATGGAAAAAGTAATTAATATAGAATAAACAATCCCTTGTCTTCCTCTCTGGAGTGAAAAGAGCATTGAATCTTCTGGCTGACAGTCAGGCAGCAATGGTCTTCCCTTTTGTTTGCAGCGACTGGATGTCGCATCGCTTCACGGGGACAGAGTCATTATGAACTGCATGCACAGAACTGAGAAAATAACCTCATCTATCATGTAACAATCTCAATAATTATCTGTGCACCCAAAGCACTTCCCTTCCACCCACTTCTGCAGATGTTTCTGCGCTTGAAAGTACTAGCAAATTCCTATCTTGGAACAACATGACATGACATCTTAGAGCATTTACCCATCAAGCTTAATATTCTCTCTGTTTTAGGAGTCAAGTCTAGCTTTTAAGAGGAAAGAGCCACAAATCATCCACATGACAACAGGGAAATTCCTTCCTGCCTTCTCTGCCCATTGACTTACATCTCAAAACAGGACAGGAAAAAGAAAAATATCTGGGTCCTAATAGGACTTCTTGAAAGCAAACGCCATGCAACTTACCCAGCTGGCATGCCCCCATTCTCCATTGCCACTGGAATGATCCATCACCTCTGACAAACAACTGGAAACGGGCTGGGATATTGGCACAGCTGGGTTGGTTTGCTGGCATCTGCCCTCCAAAATACACCGTTCTCCAGCTGGGAGAAGGCTGCTGCTGGCAGCTTAATTCTCATTATTACCCCCAGACAGCCCCGTGCTGCTGTCGCAGCAGTGCTGACGTCTCTGCACTCATCAGTGGTAAGTTCCTCACCTTAACTATGCCAAAAACTAAAAATAAGACAGAGAATCCTGAAATCTCCCCAAAACTCTTACCCCCAGGAAAACACTTTTCTTTGAGAAAGGAATGTTTGAGCCAATAACTCTGGCATTGTAGTTGCAGTGCTTCTTTCCCGCAAAGCCCCTGGCGTGCCTCGCCAGCTGTGAACCAAATCCTGGGACGCCCATGAAATCCCTGCCTGGGTCTCATTGACACCAATGGCCACTTAGTCAAAGATGACGTTGCACTGGGATATGAGAGATGCACAAATATCTTTATTCTGCTCAAATCCAGCCACCTTTGGGGTGACAAGGGACAGAGGAATACAAACGGTGCAGATATCAAATGGCAGAATAAAGTCAGTAAAAAGAAGATGTAAATGATACTTGAAGAACAAATCTTTAAGAGAACTTTCAGAGAATGTTTGCTTGAATTTTTTTTGTTGTTGTTGTTTTTAACTAATTGTTAATTAATAAGTACATAATGATTTAAGTTCCAGAGGGTCTAGATGGTCGGTTTCTGCTCTTTGTGCCCCATGCATATAACCATTATGCAAATAATTGACAGCATACAGATGTTTATCCACATTAAAATCACCAGAGAATTGAAAACTTCTACACAATGATTTTCTCTAGAACTGACAGAATTTGTAATTCTCACTTTCTTCCTCCATCTTATGCAATATGCAGAGTGCTGAGGTAGTCACATATTTTTAATATTGGTTTAGAAGGGTCCTGTAAATATGTGAATGCAGAATAGTGAAACCAGAATTCCATGGACTCACATTCGATGAGATACCTTCACAGAGCCCACCCCACAGATGACCATAAAATCAATAAACTATATTGAAATTAATAAACTGTGAAGGGCAGTATTTAGACCCCTGGTTGAGGGGGGTCTGAGGAGAGGGACCTGGGAGTCCTGGTAGACAACAAGTTCACCATGAGCCAGCAATGTGCCCTTGCGGCCAGGAAGGCCAACGGCATCCTGGGGTGCATTGGGAAGAGTGTGGCCAGCAGGTCGAGGGAGGTTCTCCTCCCTCTCTACTCTGCCCTAGTGAGGCCCCATCTGGAGTCCTGCATCCAGTTCTGGGCTCCCCAGTGCGAGAAAGATGAGGAACTACTGGAGAGAGTCCAGCGGAGGGTACAGAGATGATGAGGGGCCTGGAGCATCTCTCCTATGGGGAAAGGCTGAGGGAGCTGGGGCTGTTCAGCCTGAGGAAGAGAAGACTGAGAGGGGACCTCATCAATGCTTATCAATATCTCAAGGGTGGGTGTCAAGAGGACGGGGCCAGACTCTTCTCAGTGGTGCCCAACGACAGGACAAGGGGCAACGGGCACAAACTGGATCACGGGAAGTTCCACCTGAACATGAGGAAAAACTTCTTCCCTGTGAGGTGCCAGAGCCCTGGCCCAGGCTGCCCAGGGAGGGTGTGGAGTCTCCTTCTCTGGAGAGATTCCAACCCGCCTGGACGCGGCCCTGTGCAGCCTGCGCTGGGTGACCCTGCTCTGGCAGGGGGTTGGACTGGATGATCTCCAGAGGTCCCTTCCAGCCCCCACCATTCTGTGATTCTGTGATTCTGTTGCACAGAAGTGAACAGTGTCCTGTCTGGTGCATGGGTTAAGAAGACTTCTTCCAACATCCACAGCTTCTCCTGAGAGGGTTGGGCTGGGCTTATTTAGCACTACCAGCAAGATCTATCAGGAGGGGATGTGAGGTCTGGTCTCGCCAGTAGAAGTGTCTGCAGAAGAAACTGCCCCTGCAGTTTCAGGTAAGCAGAATGCAATTGAATGCAGTTGCGTTGCTGTAAGTAGGGTGGAAATGGATATTCACGTCTATTCCGGGAAAAAAAGACTCAGACAGGGATGTTAAGCTATCAGTCATTGCAATGGACATGCAATGTGTCGTGGTGCTTGTTTGAACAAGGTTATATGGGAAAGAGAGAGAGAGTGCTACTACAGGCAGACGCTGGGGTTTTTTTTAGCTCTGGCATTAATTTTTCACCCTGTGTCCCTTCTCTTCAATTTCTAGGAAGAGAAGAAACAGAGCTAACCATGCAAATGTCCCTCTGCTCTGCCTCCAGCTATAAGCTTGAGTTATAAGCTTAACAACGCTGAATTGTAGACAACCCCCCTCCAATAGTTTCTAGCTCAGTGGCTCTCTGAAGACCTCTTTGAAGGTGCAGCTCTTTAAAAAGGCTCTGCGGCAGCACAACAGAAGCGTCTGCTGCTAAATATAGAAATGCACTTGCTTCAAGCGTGGATTGTTCGCTACAGGTTCACGTTTGGAGCTGCATTTATAGATACGGTATAGATTTTGAGGAGAAAAAGTGAGAGGTAGAAGCAAGAAAGGAAAGAATCGGACAGTTAGAGTCTCTGTTGAGGGGAGAAAGGCTTGGGCTAGTGAGGGTGGGCTACTGTCCAGCAGTCTGATGTGGCCATGGGAAGGCAAATGCATGGCAAGACATATTAGAGGGTTTTTTTAATTCATCATAGCCAAATATTAACCCTATCACTTAAACCAGTGGCAAAATGGTGTCTGAAAATACTGTGTACAGCTGTGTCATGGTTTAACCCCAAATTGTAACCCAGTACCACGCAGCCGCTCACTCACTCCCCCCCTCCCCCGTGGGGTGGGGAGGAGAATCGGAGAGAAAGGAAAACTCACGGGTTGAGATAAAAACAGTTCACCAGGACAGCAAAGGAAAAGATAAAAATGTATTAATAATGATAATAAATATAAGGATAATAGAATATATAAAACAAACAATACACAATTTCTCATCACCCGACGACCGATACAGCCCGTCCCGAGCAGCAGGCAGGGAGCAGGGGTATCCCCCCCAGCTATCCCAGAACAGCAAGTTCCAGAGAGAGCAGGTGAGGGAACCAACAGCCGAATGAATGAACAAAAAACAAAAAGGAAAAATAGGGAAACAAAAAGCAACCCGAAGGGAAGCTTAAGGATTAAGGCAAGTTAAGGGTCTAAGCCTAGTGGCCCACCGACCGACCCTCACTTATACCAGGCATGACGTCTATGGTATGGAATACTCTCTGTGGCCAGTTTGGATCAACTCTTCTGGCTCTACCCCTCCCAAGTTTTTGCACCTGCATGTTAGCAAAACCTGGGAAACTGCAAAATGTCCTTGGTGGTTCCATTCTTCTCACACTAAATCCAAAACACAGGAGCTGCTGAAAACAAAACTAGCTCCATCCTGGCCTAAACCAGGACAAGCTGTCCTCACCAAATTTGAAGAAACACATGTTCAGACCAGAAGGAGTGGGGGCATAAAAGGAAATGTTACATGGGAAGGCAATAGCAGGTAAGTGAAAGCTGGGGTTGGCGTCTGAAGGAAATAAGTCTCAGGACACTAATCACTGATAGAGCAATTTTCTCCTTCTTTTAAGCTGCAAAGGGTAGGCAATGTGAGTTCAGTAAGCCGACGTTTCCTACCCCATTTCCCACAGGAAAATGGACCCCTTTCTGATGGCTGCAAACAGGACTGACATTTCCCTGGGTTAGTTTTGCTTTTGAGGAAGCCTTGTACTCTCAGCTATGGTTGTGTCTGGGTCTGGGAGAAGACATTTTAAGACAGGTGAAAAAAAATGAGGTTACTTCAAGCATTCCCATTGTTCACAAGTGTTTCATATCAGATCCCCATCTTGAGCAGCAGCAGAGCTTTCAGTCTGTTGGGGGAAGAAAAAAGGCCAAGGCAGGTAACCTCTGAGGGAACTGAAGAACAGAATTTGTGGAGGCTTTTTTCCTGTTTAATATTGGTGCAATGTTGTCCTTGCGTACGTGTGGGACTGGCACTAAAAAACCAGACATTGGCATTTGCCTAATACCATGTGGAATTGGATTCCTGGCTCCTCGGTGCAGGACTTTTTGGTGGTATTTCCATTCGAACCCAAGAGACTTAGGAGCCCAGTGGGACGCCACACAGTTACAGCAATGAGCCACAAGTTTGGCAGCAGGTCCCTGGGTTTCTGAATGCATCCCCTCCCCGTGTCGTGCTTTAACCCCAGCCAGCAACTAAGCATCACACAGCCGCTCGCTCACTCCCCCCCTGCAGCAGGATGGAGGGAAAAGAATTTGAAGGGTCAAAGTGAGAAAACTCGTGGGTTGAGATAAGAATAGTTTAATAATTGAAATAAAATAGTAGTAATAATAATAGTATTGAAAAGGAAAATAACAAAGAGAAATAAAACCCGAGAAAAGCAAGTGATGCAAATGAAAACAATTGCTCACCATCAACCAACCGAAGCCCAACCAGTCCCCAAGCAGCAGCCCCCCAGACAACCTTCCCCCAGCTTTATATGCTGAGCATGACGTCATATGTCATGGAATATCCCTTGGGTCAGTTGGGGTCAGCTGTCCCAGCTGTGTCCCCTCCCAACTCCTTGTGCACCCCCAGCCTCCTCGCTGGTGGGGTGGGGTGAGAGGCAGAAAAGGCCTTGGCTCTGTGTAAGCCCTGCTCTGCAGTAACGAAACATCCCTGTGTTATCAACCCTTTCCCACACAAATCCAAAACACAGCCCCGTACTAGCTACTATGAAGAAAATTAACTCTACCACAGCCAAAACCAGCACACCCTGGTACCACAAGCCCTTCACCCCACTCTCCTAACCACGTGTTACCCCATTTGGATGTTAATTGCGCGGAAGCATGACCCTGTCAGAGGCGCAAACCGTCCTTCCCGTCACGCAGCCGTTTGGCACCTTGCTCTGATTCAGAGCTGACATATCATGCCCGTAGCTCGCTAAGGGCGGTGAGCAATTGCTGATGGTTTTGTGTCTCTGTGCAATATGCACTATAACCTCCTTTACAGCAGCCATGTGTTAATCCTGTTCGCACCCGCATACTCTCAATGAGTGGTTTAAACATATGAAAGCGCAGAGCATTTGTCATAAAGAGCATGTAACAGGGGGATTGGCTCCTCACCATCTCTTCCCGTGCAAGAACGGGGGCCATCAGGTGAGGATCATGGGAAAGAGAGTGAAACCAAGAGGAAATTATTCTTCATGCAAGGACAGGAGATCAGCAAAATTCCCTGCAAGTGGTGCTTGGGTGAGAATCTGCATGGGTTCAAGGGAAAAATATTCGGAAGATGAAACCAGAATAGGGGAGAATAGAGGAGAGGAGAGAGGGAGAGGGGAGGAAAAAGGGTCAAAAAGAGGAAATCCTTGAGCTGAAAAGGATCAAAGACTGTTAGAGTGTTAAGGGGACAAGGTATATATTCCTGCTTTGCTCTTACTGTTCTCTAGGCATCTACTAATGGACACCACTTTCTATGCAGACGAACTCCCCGCGTTGGGGAACTGGTGGAAGCCGAGACAGTGGTGTGCAGGGAGTGAGCTGGACACACAGCCTCCGTGGTCTGTGTGTCTGTCCTGCCGTGCTGGCTGGGCCCTTGGCATGAACAGTGTGGCTGTCCGTACGTCCTTAGATTTAATATCAGTTGCTTCTGTTTCTGTGTGTAGTTTGCAATGTGATGCTCCAAGTACTATTAAAAGAGTATCTTTTACTATATAGTGTACTTTGTGGTTGGGTGTTTTTTTGTTGGGTTTTTTTTTGGTGTCTTTCCTTGTTTAGCTTATTTTGGTATTTGTTATGAAAAAAAAACGTTCCATCACAATTAGTTGCCTTGGCTACTAATGATTTTCTTGTATTCATATATAGCTTCTTGTATTTAAACATAGCACCTAATCTATCTGCTTTGTGTTGCTTAACATGACAAGGCCCTAAGCCGCAGTGCGCCGGTGGTTACAGTTTTGATTACACTAATGGCATCTTCAATTTGGTCTTGGGGGGGTGGGGGACTGTTTTTCTGGAAGTAATATTTAGCAGAGGGACTTGATGAGATCACATTGAACCTCATGTACTGTTTACAGTGCACCCTGTGAGGAACTATTCTCTGGCTACTGTATGATTAAAGAAATGAAGGCAGCTACGTCTGCGTGCAGGTGTCTGGTACCTGGGAACTTGCAAGGCTATGAGTTACAACCAAAAAAACGAAAAAAGGAGGTGCCCAGCAGCGCTGGCACCCTGTACTGCCAGCCACCTGCAACGGCTCCAAGCAGATCCTGATGTCTGAATAAACAGTGCATTTTTACGCAGTCATTTCTAAGTAAAAATCAAGTGAGCTGGCACGACCTGTCTGTTCACTATGATTTACTCCAGGTCACACCAAATGTCTATAACAGGGCCGGGAGCTGTGCTCAGGTCCCCTGGCTGGGCCAGAGGTTTTAGCAAGAGGTCCACTTACTGTCTTGGAGCTGCATACTCGAGGGAAGAAATATTCAGAGGGGGTTTATCATGGTGTCTAACGGTGAGGCTGCGGTGATTAATGCCCAGGTTAATTTTGCATCCATTATGGGAAAGAAAGGAGCTCACTAAGGAGTTATGGCCTGATATTTTTGTTTGGAGAGAGACTAAAGAAAGAATTTGTGTCGTCAGGTGCCTGAAGTTAGGTTTGTAGCTTGGTGAATTGACCCCCTGGCCCCAGAAGTGAGACACAGTTGTCATTCCAGCTGGAGTCAGTGGGAGCCAGGGAGGCTCAGCGCCTTTGAAAATCAAGCCATTTAGCCTCAGTAAAGGGAGGTGAAAATAAATGAGAGAGCATCTTTTCTTCAAAACGATACCGCAAGTGTTGCTCAGCTGGTGCCCAAGACCTCCTACCAGCAACACCTGTGCCACCAGCTCTATGCTTTGGCTTTGTGCAACTCCGATTTCACATCATTTGAAGAAAAGTGCGAAAAAGATTTTTGCGCCTTTTTTTTTTGTCTGCCGGGTGAAACTGTTACCATGAGAGCAGGCAGGAGTAACGTAAAGGCTTTGCTACGTATGTGCCATGTTATATATCACTAGTACAACTCATTTGTCGTGCTTAGGAATAAACACAGTGCTTTGGTGAACAGAAGCACAAAGCAATAGAGATCTCAGCAGCTGAGATGAATCTATCCTGGCTATAAGTGTTGCTTGTTTAATCACATGTTAAATTTTTGCCCTTGAGCACTTACTCAAAGCTGCATTCAGTCTTGATTGGCTCTGGAGACAAGATTACACTTTGGTCAAGGTTCATGACTGGTCAGAGAAATAAATGTGCAGCGTGAAAGCTTAGCCCTGAAGTCACAAGGAGTTTTGCCATTAAACTGAATGGATTGCACCTAAGGGCAGAAGAGGGGCTGTTATGATCACATAGACCCTTACTCAGCGGTTCCTCACCTCGTCCTCATAACACATGTCTGAACCCAATGCATAATGTCAGAAAGGCATAGCATTAATTTACTACTGGACAGCATGCTAGTTAACTACTTGAAATACTTAATGGAACCATTGGAGCTCGCATTATATTTCCAGTTTGAACTTCATCAACTTGCTCCCAGTCAATATACCTCGCTATGCCCTTTACCACAAGGGATATTCTTACGGCCGTCTCAGGAGGTCTTTTTCACTTATACAGAATTTGTTTAATTTTTGCAGGAGTACAGGGGATTTTAATAGGATGACTCTACTTTGAAAGGTAGACCTTTGAAAAAGTCACATTTGTGTTGAACAAAGTTGCTGCTCATGGTTTTTCAGTCATGTCTGCTCATGCAGATGATCCTACACCTTTGCCTGGCAGAAATGATCTAGACATTGGAAAAAGGGAGAATGCTGTCCTGGCTTCCTTAATTATCCAAGCTCTTAACTAAAGGTATATCTACATGCTCCAGTGGAAGCTCATGCAGAGAACCCAGTTCTCATTAGGTTCGCTCATTAGCAGTTGCTAGACCAGTCAGCGGTGCTCTAAAGCAGGAGCCTTCACGTTAATGCTACTGATTGCAACAACCAAACCCTGGAAGGGTCCAGTCTCTTCCAGGGGCAGGTTTGGGAAAATAGTGCATCTAGTTAGAAGCAAAGCCTTGAGGGTGCAGTGGCCCCATATCTACTCCTCCCCAGTTTCCCTCTCTTCATTCCTCAGTCAATAGGGACAACAAGGAGTTTTCTACGGGCAATTCAGTCTGGTTGAGGTATGAACCAGCTGTTGCCTCCCGCCCTCACCACTGACAACAGGGGGATCTCAGCACAGTTGCTCCCTAAGCAGAGATATTTAGGTGCCTACAGTCAGATAGGACGAAACCAGGACCAAGCGACGTGCCAGCATTTATACTGTGGCATAACTGCGTTTCTTCTCAGAACCGGTCTGAAATATAGATGAGCATAACTGCTTTTAAATAAATGTTTCAGCGCAGGTATAAAAAAATCTTAATGCCTGCAGCACTGCACTTATGATGAGCAGCCCTACAATAACTAAACAACAATTTGTGTATGTACCCAAGGCAGAAGGGGCTAGTAATAAGTTAGCGTCAAGCTTCTAGGGGATTAATACATGAACATTGGGTTAAACATACTTTATTTTTAAAAACACTCAGGCAACATATTTCTATGCAGCATGTTATTAAAATTGACATGAGTGACTATTAACTACTGTACATAAGCACACTCATGTCATAACTCATGCTTTATTATGCAACTACAGGTGAGTACATAAAAATTCAATGTACTGTATTGCATCTTATTTAGATCGCCGTTCCGGTGAAATATAAAGTGTCACCAATAGATTTGCTCTACTAGCAATTCCATAGTAAATTACAAACAGACTCAATGAAGCTAATCGTCTTGTAATTTATTTAACACATTTTTTCCCATTTGTATTCAAGGTGCATTTTGACAAATATGCTACATCATTCAAAGAAAAAAAAAAAGGGGGGGGGGGGGAACAACCCAACCCTTAATGTCTCATGAGGCCAGGATTAAATAGCTACTGAGCTAGAACCCCTGCATTTAAATAAACTTCGAGAGAGTGTCCTTCATCTGTTGTGTTTAAGGATAAAGACTACAGGACAGTGCACATAAGAACCACCACAGCAAAGGGCTGCGTGGTTTGTGCCCCCAGGGCAGCTCAGAGGAAGGATATTTCAAACATAGCAAGTGCCAAGGGAGTCTTGCCCTCCTGGTGTCTAGCAGTCAATAACCCGACTGAGTCAAAGACTTCTTCAAGACCATTGTGCTCAGCAGATTCACGTATCTTCTGTAAATGTGTGTAAAGCTCACACTGACAGTTTTCCACTTTTAGGCACAGTGATGTCCGGTGGCAATAAGTTGGCAGTTTGGTGATGAGCTTTCTGAAAAAGTAGCTTCACTTGTTTGCATTAAATCTATTGCCTGAGCATTTCAGTTGGTGGTTTTGATCCTTGTTTGATGAGAAATAGAAGATGAATATTTCCAATTCATTTTCTCCAACCCATTCATGACTTTTTTTCTCCCTTGACTTTTCTTCAGGTGTCAGGTTCCTCTTCCATTAAAAGTGTATGCTTGTATAAATCAAATATTCCTCTTGCCATTCCTGGAGTTCCTGGAAGTCAAAAGGAGATGATATGAGGGCAGACTTTGGCACTGACTGTCCATGAAATAGCTGCAGTGCACTTACAGTTAACAAAATAAGTTTACTCCAAGAAGAGCTATACAAAGAGGAAAGCTGAACATGGATGCAATTTCTCACTCATAAGGGGGTGATGTCTTTATCAGCTGCCTGCTCTAAAGTGTCTGTGTAACATAATCTGATCAACACTAGAGTTAGGTGGGGATTAAATGAGACAAAAATATTCGCCATGAATTTGGAAAGATTGTTTTCTTTAAAAACACATTAGCTGAAAGAAAAACTTTACAGATCAAAAGAAATATGGACCCCCCCCCCCCCAACATTCTAGAGAGGAACCTGGGAGATCAGCATCAATGGTTAATCTTGATGTAGATGAAGAAGCAGGATGCTTTTTGGGGCTGCATTGATAAGAACCATATAAAACACTCTCCACAAATGATCACCAAATACAACAAATGTTTTTTGGCAACCTTGGCCATTTTAAATAGCAATTTTCACAAAACAAATCCCAAGTTTACAACTAATGAGAAGTGTTGGACTGGTCCGCTGAAGCCTGTCGTCCCTTCTGTAGCTGTTCGGAGCAGCCAGCTGTAATGACAACTGCAGTGCTGTATCCAGCAGGCACCCAGGTCTGCAGCGTTCCCTGGGATTCATGGAAATTATGTGCCAAAATCCCAACAGAATTCCTTTGCAAATAGGCACTCCACCTTCCTTGGCTCTCTGGAGAATCCCATCCTCAGACCTTTCCAGCAGTGCTGTCTTTGGCTGATTTCTGTGTTAATCTGAGTGCAGAAATGAGCTGTGCATAGTTATTTAAGAATAGCTATAAAGTCTGCTTCAGCAAACTATGCAGTCAGCTACTTAGTCTCTGTCCTTAGAGGCATATTTTTAATGTTTATTTATTTATTTTTAAAATGTTCATTTATGCGTTGTGCTGGTTTTGACTGGGATAGAGTTAATTTTCTCCATATTAGCTTGTATGGGACTATGTTTCAGATTTGTGCTGGAAACAGTGTTGATAACACAGGGGTGTTTTCGTTACTGCTGAGCAGGGCTGACACAGAGTCAAGGCTTTTTCTGCCTCTCACCCCACCCCACCAGCGAGGAGGCTGGGGGGCACAAGGAGTTGGGAGGGGACACAGCTGGGACAGCTGACCCCAACTGACCCAAGGGATATTCCATACCATATGATGTCATGCTCAGCATATAAAGCTGGGGGAAGAAGAAGGAAGGGGGGGACGTTCGGAGTGATGGTGTTTGTCTTCCCAAGTAACGGTTACACGTGATGGAGCCCTGCTGTCCTGGAGATGGCTGAACACCTGCCTGCCCATGGGAAGTGGTGAATGAATTCCTTGGTTTGCTTTGCTTGTGTGCACGGCTTTTGCTTTACCTATTAAACTGTTTATATCTCAACCCACGAGTTTTCTCTTTTACTCTTCTGAGTCTCTCCCCATCCCACCGAGGGGGAGTGAGTGAGCGGCTGTGTGGGGCTTAGTTGCCAGCTGGGGTTAAACCACGACATGTATATACAGTAATATCATTATAACCCACTCAATTCAATTAGCAGCACCATGAAAAAGGGATGAAGGTTTTTGTTTGATTCAATTGTAAGCAAATGAAGCAGTAATAAACCCCCAATTAGCACTGAGGAAAATAGGCTGAAAGATTTTTTTTTCCTAGCATTTCACTGTAAACAAAAATGTGTGGCTGGCATTCAAGAGGAAGGAAAATACAATTTAAAGACACTTTAAATCTTCTGTGATTAATGTCATGCCAAGTGACTCATTAAAATTCCCATAAAAATATGACCGTAGAAAAGAATTCTCTTCTGAAGAAAAATCAAATGTAATTAAGAAGAGCGAGAGAGAGAAAGAATGGGGGAGGAATTACCATCCAAAATCAAGCTAAGCTAAGCTTCCAAATAACACATTTCAAGGGGGATGACCAGACCCTTGTCGAGGGCATCAGACTGGGACTCCGGAGGAGTGCACCTAGGTCCCAGTGTTGCCACAAACCCTTCATGTGACATCTGGCAAATTGCTCACTGGTGGCTCAGTGTCTTGGGCATGAAGCACAGATGATCATAGAACAGTTTGGGTTGGAAAGGACCTTTAAAGGCCATCTAGTCCAACCCTCCTGCAATGAGCAGGGACATCCTCAACTAGATCAGGTTGCTCAGAGCCCCGTCCAGCCTGACCTTGAATGTTTCCAGGGATGGGGCATCTCCCACCTCTCTGGGCAACCTGTGCCAGTGCTTCACCACCATCATTGTGAAAAATTTCTTCCTTATGTCTAGTCTGAATCTCCTCTCTTTTAGTTTAAAACCATTATACCTTGTCCTACCGCAACAGGTCCTGCTAAAAAGGTTTTCCCCATCTTTCTTATAAGCCCCCTTTAAGTACTGAAAGGCCGCAATAAGGTCTCCCTGGAGCCTTCTTTTCTCCAGGCTGAACAACCCCAACTCTCTCAGCCTGTCTTCATAGGAGAGGTGCTCCAGCCCTCTGAGCATTTTTGTGGCCTCCTCTGGACTCGCTCCAACAGGTCCATGTCCTTCTTGTGTTGGGGGCTCCAGAGCTGGACGCACGACTCCAGGTGGGGTCTCAGCAGAGCAGAGCAAAGGGGCAGAATCCCCTCTCTCGCCCTGCTGGCCACGCTGCTTTGGATGCAGCCCAGGATACAGTTGGCGTTCTGGGCTGTGAGCGCACATTGCTGGCTCATGTCCAGCTTTTCATCCACCAGTACATTCGATGATGACAATTACCTTCTCCCACCCTCGGACAGTCTTGTTTGTTTTGATCAAGGGTTTGTGGCAAATATGTAGAAGATTTAGCCTGAGGAGATGGTAAGATTAGAAGTGCCCTTCTTGTGATTTTATGGGGCAAAAAGTGGCTTGATTGCAAGGTATAAGAGCTGTTAGGACCTCTGCCTGCTGACAACGAGTCTTGAGTCTCAGATCCCAAAGTATCATGTTCCCCATCCCTAACATGTGAGGACAAATACGTTTACACACCTGTCTCTTCGCACTACGGCTCGAACTGATGTTGGGCTGCCTTGCATCCCTGACTTGCATTGCTGGTTGTCCTTTAGGGCTCTTACCCCCCTTCGGACGTCATTTCTTCCATAGTGCTCATTGCAGGACCAGGTTTTGTCAGGAGCCTGGCGCTGATATCCCCTGCCCTGAACGCTCAGATTTTTACGCTGCAGCCCCCAGCAATTGGTTGAAGGTTTAGCTTTAATCGTGTTGTTCGGCATACATGCTAATTCTTATCTGGCTGCAGCACACTCTCTGCTGTTTTTGAGTCAGGAAAAATATCTTATTAAGGTGACAGGTGGTCTGGCACTGCAGAGACAGGTCTGTTGTGTGTGGCAAAAAGAAAAACCCCAATAAAAAGTTTTCTTGATTTCAGTATTTCCTCCTTTGTTAGTGAATCCTTCAGTTTGATTATCCTGGGCAAAATGCTGATCACATTTGATTTCCCATTGATTTGGGCTTTTTTGGATTTTTTGTTTGTTTGTTTCTGAAAAGGAAAAAAAAAAATCTGTTTTGTAAGTGGTACCGTGTACTGCAGATGTCCTGTGAGGATTCAATATGAGAGAAATGCTTATTGAATGCAGAGTGCAAACAGGGAGGAGCGAAGGAAAGGGACCAAGAGCTATTTATAGTCTATATTCAAGTCATCTGGGCTAAGTATTGTGACTGCTTGTCTCCACTGGCAGTGCGGGGACTCAGACTGGGAAGCCTAAACTGGGCTGTCCACGCTGCTCTTGAACAGAAACATCATGACTTTTGTATGTCTAAGCAAAACACCTTCCTTAGGCTGCTTGATACAGCCCCAGGACTTTCAAGCTGCACCTAACACCAGCCAAAGCCTGTTGTTTGCCGCCAAGGCCAAGCACATGGCACAACCCATGCCCAGAGCTGCGTCCCTGCCTTCAAAACACCGACTGGGCATGATCTTGGATCTGATGGTGCTTGTGTCATAGAATCATAGAATTGTTCTGGTTGGAAGAGACCTCCAAGATCATCGGGTCCAACCATTAACCTAGCATTACCAAGTCCCCCACTAAATCATATCCCTTAGGGCCTCGTCTAAACGTCTTTTGAATACCTCCAAGGACGGTCCTTCCTGGGCGTTGGCTGGGAGAGTTAACGTAGTCATGGCCTGCAAGCCCGCTGGAGTCATGGTAAAAGTTGAACTGCCTCGGGTGATCGGAGCGCTCAAGGGCTCTGTAATGTGAAAAGTCATTTAGCTGTCAGACCGAGAAGTGGCAGCTTAGATACCGATCTCGAGGCCAAATATGGTTGACACAAATAAATCATGTCCCTGGTAAAGTGACATTTTCCTGCATTAAACATAGATGCATGCAGTGCAGTGTTCAGCAGTTTGCTCTTTTATATCCAGGCTCTGATTGTTTTATTTTTATCCTTTAAGAGAAATCAGATGTTAGAGAGGAAGCTATTCTTAGGCTGACTGTACAAGTGATCAAGCCAAGCATATCCATATAAGCCAGCTGCTGGCGAATGACAGTCCAGGGTTGTGCTTTCATTGCAGAAACAGCAGTGCGAGTGCCGGGCATGCAGACGTGGCACCCTTGGGGAACAAGAGAGGAGCTGTCATTGTGCTTCTGGTTCTCATCTCAGGTCCTAGGCAGTGTAGGAGTCTCTTTATAACAGTAATTCATATGAGAAAATTAATTCCTTGGTGTCACTACCTCCTTTGCATAGCCGTTAGCCCTACTGTGGAGGTTGACTGCATCAGTGCTGGCCCCAAGGTGATAAATTGTGCTGGATGATGCTACCTGGAGTTAGTCAGAAGTCTCTGCTCCACAGTGCCAGCTTGGTGAGCGTAGACCCAACAACCAAAGTGGAGTTGGCAATGGTCTGACATTGCTCAGGCTCTATCCTGTGCTTGTAATTGTTTGAATCTCATCAAAGAAAAGTCTGTGACAGGGTGGAGAACCACTGCTCTCCTCTGCTCTCCT
This sequence comes from Phoenicopterus ruber ruber, assembly GCA_009819775.1. Classification (NCBI taxonomy): domain Eukaryota; kingdom Metazoa; phylum Chordata; class Aves; order Phoenicopteriformes; family Phoenicopteridae; genus Phoenicopterus; species Phoenicopterus ruber. Next base: position 165,008,557 of record CM020216.1, on the reverse strand, counting down.
CTGCTCGCTGCAGGAGCCACTCCCTTAGCAGCTGGTGTGGGCTGCAGACCACAGAAGTAGGGGAGACGTACTCAACCATTTAGTAGATCAGGGAGGGAAGGGAAACACACTTCAGAAATGCATTGAAAAGGTAGGTTTATGGTAGCAATTCTAGGATCCCTGCTCTGGGCTATACATCAGTTCCCTGTCATGAAACATACGCATCAATTGTTTCTTTTGTCTGTCTATTTAGGGTAGACTCCATCTTCTCCCGTGTGCCCATACAGCATCTGGCCCAATGGACCTTTGTTATCATTTGGGATCTTTAGGTATTGCTGTACCAAGAAGGAATCCAACATGTGTGAGCCCACATCCCCAGTCATTGGGAATGGGCTTTGTTCAACACAACAGCTCAGAAGGTCCAGTCAACCTGCCTTGTCCCATACCATGGCTGCGAGAGAAGCATCTTCTGCCACCCCAGAGCAGCACGAGGCAGTCTGTTAGCGTACGCATGGTGCAGCACCGGGGAGATTGTGGCTGGCCTAGAAGTGTCAACGCTGAAGCGGACTATTGGTACTGGGTCCTCAGAGTGTGTAAAAATTACATGTGTTAGTAAAGGTTGGTTGTTCTTTTGCTCCTGAAGAGTTGCTGATGACATCACATGCTATTCTGAGCTAATGATAATGAATCAGGTCAGCCTAGGTGAAGGTAATTAAAAATATCAGTGCTTCAGTAGGCCCACACAGAGCAATATAAAGGGTCTAATATCTTTTCTTGCTAGAATTTCCACTCTGCCTTGGGTGGGTTTTTTTATTAACCTCATCTTAGCAGCAAATCAGGCAGGCAAGTACGGTTGTAAATTTGCTTAGAGAGACATGATTAGCTTGTAAAATACAGACTACTAGCTCTGAAGCTTTGTAGTATTTCAAAACATTGCTTCCTTTTCATAAATCTAAAGGATTCTGTTTTTTATTTAAATTGTTTTTGCAGCTGAAGATTTTCAGAGTCTCCCCTCCATAGATTGAAATCTTCTGGTGGAAGGAGGGAGCAAAAGGAGGGAAAAAGAATGAGAAAATAGGTCAAATAAAACAGAATAAAGGAAAAGTTGGAATAATGCAAGTTTCTTTATAGCTGAAACTTTAACAATGCTTGTAAGAAATGCAATTTGTGATGAACAGAGTCTCATTCTGTCAGCAGATCGCTTTTGCTAACAGTCCATTGCAAATGCTTAAACCAGGTCTCATCGTGCACCGGCAATATCTGTCTGCTTTGTGTTGCTAAGAGATCAGATACTGGAGATCGGATAGTGCCCAGTAGGCAAGTGCTGAGCCTAGCCCAAATCTGCAACCCTATTTTTGAAGTTTGCTTTAAGGGTTAAGCTAGGAGAGATGCAACGGCAGTGAATACGGAGGGCAGCAGCTCTGCAGGGCTGGAAGCTCCCCAGATCTGAGTCCAGAGTGCCCAGGCATGGTCGCACTGGTGTGTGAGGAGGGAAGGAGAGCAGGACACCAAATGAGTGAGGAGCCACGGGGCAATACTCTGTGGTCAAATCCTATGGAGGCCAATGGAGTCATCTTAAAGTGGAGACCGGAATCAAGTCATAAAGATGTAGACCAATCCATTCCTACTGCTTATCATTTACCAATGACCTTGACAAAAGTTTGTGTATAGAAATGACCAGACTCGTCTAAGTGACATTTTTTCCTTTTGGGACAGTGGCAAAAAAACATGATGCAAGGAATTGAGGTTTCTCAATTTGGAGGAAAGGAGTCTGAAAATAGAAATGACTCTTGCTGCAGAGAGTAACGGAATGCACTACTCTCTATCCCCAGGGTGTATAGGGCAAGAAGTAGGGGGCTTAAATTGTAACCAAGGAGATTTCGATCAGCAAAAAGTTGTGTAACAGTAAGGATAATGAAGAAATGGGGAAGATGTATGTCGCGGTTTAACCCCAGCCAGCACCCAAGTACCACGCAGCCGCTCGCTCGCTCCCCCTGGCTCCCCAGTGGGGTGGGGAGTAGAATTGGAAAGAAAGGAAAACTCATGGGTTGAGATAATGACAGTCTACTAGGACAGCAAAGAAAAAGATAATAATAATTATGTTATATATTAATAATGATAATAATAATAATAAATATGATAATAGAATATACAAAATGAACGATGCACAATTTCTCACCTCCCAACGACCTGACGACTGATGCAGCCCGTCTCGAGTAGCGACCACAGAGCGAAACCGAGAGCGATCTTGGAACAATCCTGAGCTGCGATCTCGGAAAAGCGATTTCCCAAGCAGCGATCTTGGAACTGCAAGCTCCAGAGACAGAGAGAGAGCAAGGGAACAAACAGCTGAACAAACGAATGAACAAAAGCCCGAATGAACAGCACCCCAGCCCACCGGTTGGCCCCCACTTATAGACTGGGCATGCCGTCTATGGTATGGAAAACTTCCTTTGGCCAGTTTGGGTCAACTATACCGGCTATACCCCTCCCGGCTTTTTGCACCTGCACATTGGCAAAACCTGTGAAGCTGAAAAAAGTCCTTGATCTCTTAACAACAACTAATAACATCAGTGTATTATCAACATTCTTCACATACCAAATCCCATACTAAATCCAAAACACAGTAGCTACTGGGAAGAAAATTAGCTCCATCCCAGCTGAAACCAGGACAATGTGGGTGTTCCATCACCAAGTTGTTTAGAACAGAGTAGACAAATACTGGGTGGGAATGGCTTAAGTGTACCTAATCCTGCCTTAAGGAGGAGGGATGGATTATATATGATTTTAGCTTTATTTTCTATGAGCCAAATCCTCCTTATTTGCAAAGCAAAGGGTGTCTGGCTCCAAGGATTCCCTTTAAAAGTCCCAGACTAAGAGATTCTGAGCATTTTTGCTAATAGCTTCACTATTAACTACATTAATACGAGTTAATCATTAGTGTGTCTACTCAGCTGGCAATTTACTTATTGGCTTTTGCCTTTGGAGGGTGTGATCCCGTCACACACCAAGGTCTGGGTGCTGAGCATTAGCGACTCACTGAAGTCAACAAGAGTCAAGAGTCTTCATTCGTGTCCCTGGCCATGCCTTAATTTCCATTAAAATCCTTAAACATTTTATTAATATCTTAAGATATTATCCTATGAATCTCTTAAACTACTACCCTGCTGATGATGCTTTTGGGAAATTGCCAGAAAAGATGTATTCTTGACCTTTAACTGGATACAAAATTAATTTAGATTAAACTAACCTCAGTTTCTTCACCCTAATGAACGCTATATTTAACTCGCTTTTTATCCAGCCAGGGGCTTACACCCGTGCATGTGAGTACTGATTACTCATGTGACCGGTCCTGCTGAAGTCACTGGGTAACTTGTAAAATCTTGCTTCTAGGAATAAACTTTCAATTTTTTCCCCTCTGTAGCCTGATTTCAAAAAGTAATCCTGTTCTTCGGTTCTCAGTCTACAGCTATAAAGGAACCTGCTCTTGGACTTCAAAGGAAGCATTGCTCGTCTTGACAGCATCCTCCATCCAGTGACTCCCGGGGGGACTTGTTTTGTGTTGGATAAACAGCCGGAGATCATGAGTCTTTTCAGTTCCCAGGCCTTCCTGCATGGGCAAATTGCATCGTATCTTCCCTAAAGCACAGGTCATACCCGCCCTCTCTAGATCTGTAATGCAGCGAATTTGCAGAAATCTCTATTCCTGCATGGATTCGCTGATTCCTCAGAGTCTGGCTGGTTTAGTTGTTTTTTTTTTTTCACATGAGCCTCACTTCCAAACTCCAACAGAAACTTTTAACCACAATCCGAGGGGCTCCAAGCGTTAAACTGTGTCCTGCCATTTCCCATCGCTTTTTATTTAAAGACTTTCTTTTTCCTGATGAGACTTCTGCTCATTAAATACACTTCTGTAATTACATTTCCCTGGGGTTTTTTACCGTCAGTTCTGGAAACCACATTCACAGGTGGAAATAGTCCTCCCCCTCCCTTGTCATATCTACAAGGGAAAGTGCCAACCTTTTATTTACTTCCCGAACTGGCTCTTCTGTCTTGCTGAATGAGTCCTTTCTCCCTCACCTCATAACCCACAGCCCGCATTTGCATGGTTTCAGATAGATAATAAAAGCGCTCATCTCCATTTATCTCAGCCCTGCTATAAATCTCCGGGTAGCAGAGAGTGCAGCCTTTTGGCAGGAGCAAAAGCATGGCTCGATTGCTCGCTGAAGAAGAGCGTAACGGCTGACGACATGCTTTTTCGGCAGGTGCTGTTGGGAATTAGCTCGTCTTCCAGAGCCAACTCTCTGCCACAAAGCGAAGCCCCTTGAGTCTGAAAACCGCCGAGATTCCTGTTAAGAGTCAGGCAGAAGCCAGGAATTCACTGAAAAGCTTGAAAAAGAAGCTGAATAATGTCAGGTGATGTCTTCAGAGAGGGAAGTATTGATTGGGAGCCGGGAGGGAAGGTTATTGATTCAGATTTTTACCTTTCGGCACGATGAGTTTTCATCTGGTTCCTCCCCCTCCCTCCCCATGTCCCCATGGCCCCAGGCTGCTGATCGAGCCACTTCCCCACCACAGAGGCTGCTCCGCTCCGTCTGATTTGTGTTTTTAATAGATGGCAAAGGCACCCAGAGCTCTCCTTAATGCTGTGTAAATCTAAATCAGTGCAGCTTCTCTGCTCTGCTGGAAAGCGCTCGGGCAGCCCAAGAGGTTGGGCGCTGGTCAGAGGTTTCTCCCCGCTCCCCATAGTGCCCTGGTCCGGCGGTGGTGCATCCTCTGCACAGACGGGAGGAGGATGGGGAGGAACACTCAAGAAGCCGTAGGATTTCCCTGGTCAGAAGTACTGGGCTCAGAAAACTCTAGAAGTACTGCTGTCCAGGAGGGGAGACGCTGGGCCCTCATACACAGAAGATACTGGAAGTTTGCAGTCCATTGAGGAGCCTTTCCCACAGACGCAGTGTGTCCACGTTCTGTCTCAGTCTCTTTGATGCTCCCACAGTGTAAAACACAATATTATCGTTTCCTAAATTGCTATTCCATTGGACACCACAGGGGTCTGCTATGGGCCCAAAGAAGTATCTGATGCACCAAACCCTTTGATGCCACCTTTGAGTGCAGAGCCCTGGAAGAGAGTCATTCCCTATGGCTCTTCAAACTGTTTCATGGAGCCAGTGAAAAGATTTCCTAGCAAGGAAAAAAAATCTTCTGACTCGCCACCCCGATCTATGAGCTGTCTGTCGTGTCTCTTTTCAAGCTCTGTGTGTCCTCCAGCAGCCAGGGCAGGTGGAGGATCCCTGGGAAGTGCAGGGTTACTGGAGCAGGGCGCTCCTGGGGAAGGGCAAGGAGGGTGCTACGTCCTCATGTCCCTGGGCATCTGGCACACTCTCCTGGGGGTGAGCGGTCAGGACAACTTGGCAGCAGCCTTGGTGTGATGTGAAAATGGGTCTGCTGTGCTCTGCATCCTACATCTCACCCAGCCCCCCCTCCTCTGCCTTGCCCTGGGAAACTACGTCAGCAACAAAATAAAAGCACACACTTTGTTCGTAGCAACCCACTTTGCATTCTTGCAGCATCATTCAGCAATCAAAAATTCAGTTCCCCAGCCATAGGCAAATATTAATTTCTGTCATGTTGCAGATGGGAAAAACGATGTCTGCGGAGGTGAAATGGAAGGCTGATCGTATGTCTTCCTCCTGCCAAGGGCTTTGCAGTGAGCTAGCATCTGAACAAAGAGAGGGACTTGCTTGCCTTGTTCTGTGTGTCCTCACAGCTCTCGCTCCTCCCTAAGGATCTGCACTCACTCTGGCTGCTGCCCCCTCCGCTCCTGAACACGTGTGTCACCACCTGCAAGTTTCTCTCACCTTTGCCCATCCACCTCGAAACCTACCTGTTCCCTCTGCAGCTCTTTGCCCAACCTTTGTAGGGTTGCCTTTGCTTCCCCTGTGGCTTTCTCAGCTCAGGCTCTCCCACTTCTTCTTCCAGCCCCAAAGTACCTGTACCAGCCATCACACCATCTTCTGTACAAAATTCAACTGTCCTGCACTCGTCTGCTACATCCCCTTCAAAGGCTCACATTGGCTTCCTGCACTAAATACATTAAAAAAAAAAAAAACCCAAACCCCAAACTCTGTTTCTTCTTAACACAAAAGGAAAATCAGCAGTGATTAGCCCCACCAGCAAACTGAAGAGGGTGTGCACATCCAGTTGGGTATTCACCGCTTAAACGCAGATCAAGTTTGTCAGTGAAGAAGGAGTGGGAGTGTATAATGTCCTGGCCTGTGGTGGCATTTGTCTCTTCTTCTAGATCATAATAGATATTAATTTACTTGAACATATAGAGCTGTTTAAATCTTCCAGGCACTTTGCAAATATTAATGCAATTAATTTGTCATCCCTCATTGCTAAAGATGATATTTTATCTCTGGCTGATAAAGATGTCTCTGAGGAAGCAATACTTTGATTTCTGAAAGTACCAAATGACAGGGCTGTGGTGGTGGAGTTGATGTTAAACAAATAAGAACTCCCCAGAGGTCAGATGCCTGGGAAAAGATGTTTTTGCTGGTGGAAAACTATATCCCAATCCGTTAGCAGCTGCCTTCTTACCAAGAAACAGCACCGCCATCACAGGGCCAAGCAGCAAGGCTGAGAAGGTCCTCTCCGTGTGGGAAGGTAGGAGTGACCTCCATGACAAAGATTGTGTGAAAACGTTTTTTTAAGAGGACAACCTATGTACTTCAGGACAACCTAGGTACTAAAAGGAACCACTCGCTGCTGCATCATGTTGTTCAAACCATCACTGGGAGTTGTCTGGACCACTATAGCAAGTGAAAACCACAGTCACGGACCAGGACCCCTCTGTGCTAGGCTTTGCAAAAATCAGACAGCCTCTGCCCCAACGGGTTTATCGCAAGTGGCATTGCAGTCTGCAGGTGCTGCGCTAACACTGAGCTAGATGGTCCAGGGAGAGACCGGCACAGGGAGTTTGACAAAGCTGACCCCTAAGGATTTGGCAGGGCCCTGGGCAGGCTCTGAGCAATGTGGACATGTGATGGTTAGTTCTTTGGATTAGTCTGTGCTACATGGCAAACACCTCTCTCTCTTCATTTTTCCCCAAACCACTGTAACTTGACCAACTCCATCCTGTTTTGCTTTTGAAAGCTTATAAGGCGACTACCAAGAATTATATCGTTATAGGTTTTTACTTTATTAATGAGGTCCCCTTTAGCCTCCATAGCAGGAGAAATTTCTTCACTGAAAGGGCTGTCAGGCCCTGGCACAGGCTGCCCAGGGAAGTGGTGGAGTCACCATCCCTGGAGGTATTTAAAATACGTGTAGGTGTGGCGCTACGGGACATGGTTTAATGGTGGACTTGGTAGTGATAGGTTAATGGTTGCACTCAACGAACTTGGAGGTCTCTTCCGACCAAAACGATCCTATGATTCTATGATTCTATGATTTCATAGGTGTATGAAAGCAGCAATCGCCACATTTTTCCATTAAGCTCAAGGGCGATCTAAAACCTTAGCTCAGTGAACTTCCAAGAGAGAAGTCAGTGGCAAGGTACAGGGACCTCCAGAGGGTAATTCATCTCATCCTAAGCTCCGAATCCCTGCTCTTTCTGTCGATGACAGAGGGAGCCCTGGGTAAATATCCTCCTAGCCTTGTAAGACAGGTTGAATCCTCCACTTGAGAAATTGCTCCTTGTGAATTAAATTCATTATGAATATGTAGATGTAGGATTTACTGTGCTTAGGTTTAGGGATGCTCTGGACTCTAACGAGCTCAGAAGTCTCCATCCAGGGGCCAGGCACAAGCAAGGACACTGCAGTGATACCTTGAGAATCTTTGACCAAGTATGGACTTCAGGACTTGTCCTACTGCTCCTAATCAGCTGCTTAGCAATAGCTCTTATAATCTGTAAGGCTGCAAGACTGCAAGATAGCTATACTTTGCCTAAACTGTGGGGAAACCTCTCTCTATAGGTACTCAAATGTTTTTTCTGCTGATTAAATGTCTCATCAAAGGTGAACTGCATTAGCTAGTCTTGAGTGACTCTCTGGAAAAAAAAAATCTCTAGCTCCAATGCAATCTCAGCTGTTCCTCCTTAGCCTACCAGTTGCCATACTTAGAGATTGCAGCTCAAGCCTTCTTCAGCCTCATTTTAAGCTAATTGGCATATGCTCCCCTCTGGTCTCCACCCCGATCCCTCCCCATGTCCTAATCACTGCCTGGCTGCTACTGCCTCATCTTCACTAGAATGACACTTCAATATCATTGTAGATCCATTCAGCCACTTTTTGCTGTCTTCACTTCTGCAGTGATATTTAAACCGTAATCCCAGAGTTATTGGTCATTGCTTGAGTCTTTAATCATCATGAGAGACCAATGAGAGGAGCTAACCCTTGTATAAATCACTCCGTAACAACAGAAGCAGTTGATTTTTTAGAAGATTTAAAACTCAGAACCCATTCTTGGTCAAATCCAGAAGGGTCTTTACAATGATTTGGGTAGAGGAAGGAGGAACTCAATTTGGTGTCCTGACTCCCCACGCCTGAACTATTAGACCTTTCTAATAATACCTTGCATTTCTATAACAGCACCTTCTACCTGAACATCTCCTGGCTTTGCACAAGCTGTTTTTCTCTGGAGTAATTTACAGCAATGAGTTTTATGTTTTCCCATCCCTGACTTGACTGATGCTCTCCTCTTATTTAAGGGTATGGAAAAGCAGAGGCTCTTCAGCAGGAGCACTCAGTGACACCAGCGGCCTGAACTCGGAGCATCACAGCCATGAGGTTATTTATCATGGCGATGTATGCTGACACCAAAGCAGCCCAGCTTCTGGCTACCTGGGCGCTACCTCTCTCCCAGTACAGCATCCAGGACCTGAAAGGCACTGGAGTGAACAGCTGCCTGGCTTTTGTTGGGAAGATCTCCCTTGTGCTCCCACCTCCCTCTGTGGCGTTTGGTAGAACCCAGAGCCAGGTTGTTCCTGGGCACAAGGGAGCATGTAGCACAGTTTGTGTGCAGGAATACACTAGACTAGATGTGATTGAGAAGGGGAGTGGTGTATGTGAAGATTTTAGAGGGTCCCAACCACTAAGAGTTGCTTTTGGTAAACTGAGGCACACCAGAGCACGGTTTCCTATAACAAACCTGGGTGTAATAATCAGCTCTGTGTTAGGCAGGGAATGGGGTTAAAGCCTCGGGCACCCCACTGCAGAAACACATTCCCATGTTACTTGTACCAGGAGAGGGGAAGGGAACTGTGCAAATAACAGGGGACACTTTTGGGTCGGTTAGTCATGGGCAGTTACACTTCAACCAACACTATAACCAAGACTTTGCCTGCTGCTCTCACTGCTGGGCAATCCCGCGCTCCTTTCGTGCAGTGACCAAGCAGAAACCTCGAAGACAGCTACCTCCTCTTTGAGGGGTGACCCTTTCCTCTGCAGGTGTTTCTCTGGGCAGCAGTCAATCCCCCTTGGCACGTCTGGAACCTCACTACTGTCAGCATCGCACGAACTTTATGGGAAAAAGACACTCCACACTCTCAAGGCTGAGGATCTAATTACTTTAAAAGTGTCTTTATATCATTATATTCACATTAAAATAATAATTTATCACTCTCCATAGTACTCTTAATGATGCTTGATAATAATAGGCTTGAATCAATACTGTGCCCAGTATAAATGTGGTGGAAGAACAGGCAGGACCTCAGCAAAGCTGATTGCGTTTCCCTGATCTTTGGCTGATTTGGTGTTTTGACAGAGTCTCTGTCCTAAGGGCAAGCTCCTGCCACGCAGATCGATCCTGCTGAGGGGCTCAATGAGACCCAGAAGTTCCATGTTCAGTGTTGCATTTTTGCATCTGGGGCACATTGGGCTAACGGCACATGCAGTGAAGAGTTCAGCTGTATATACCTATATATAAAAATCCTCCTTTTTGATAAAATCCCTTGCATACCTTGGTTATTGAATAGATTAAAAAGTAGCAGCAGATCCTTGGAGCAGCTGTAAGGTCTGGAGTGTGGGATTTCCAGAGGTTAACAAGGTTCATCTTCCATTTCCCTCTACTTCCCCATGCACAGTGGAAGTGACTCCAGAAGACAGTTTCAAGTCAGCGTGCAGAGCAGCAGTTCATGGAAAAACAGGAATATTTCTGCGCTAGTGGCAGTTTTCAGTGCTCTGATTACTTTGACTTCATTGTGGTTCTTGTGGCTGGAGTTACCGTATCCGAACTCAGGATGCCTCCAGGGCTGCAAAACCATCCTTTGGGGAGCGGGTGGGACACACACAGCCCTGAGCAACTTGAGCCCCGTCGCAGGTTTTTGTGTCTGCGTGGCACCAGGGTGGCTCAAGCCAGGGTCCGTGCAAGAAGTCCTTGAGCAGTCCTGGAGAGTATTCTGTAAAGGCGTGAGAAATTACACAGCTCGACACTACTCTGGCACTAAGCCTACCTCTACTTCATAGAATCATAGAATCATAGAATAGTTTGGGTTGAAAGGGACCTTTAAAGGCCATCTAGTCCAACCCCCCTGCCATGAGCAGGGACAACCTCACTAGATCAGGTTGCTCAGAGCCCCGTCCAGCCTGACCTTGAATGTTTCCAGGGATGGGGCTTCTACTACCTCTCTGGGCAACCTGTGCCAGTGCTTCACCACCCTCATTGTGAAAAACTTCTTTCTGATTTCCAACCTATATCTCCCCTCCTTTAGTTTAAAACCATTACCCCTTGTCCTATCCTACCCCTTCCCAACTATACCTTTCACAAGACTTGATTAGATTTTGCTTTACCAGAATTTCCTGGTAAAGGAAATCCGGTCCAGTCACATCAGAAGAATTTCTTCCCTCTTTCCATTCCCTGAGCCCTCATTTTTGATACTACGTGTGGCCCTGCAAAGCTAATGCATGCCCTGATAGCAGGGTTAGAAATAGAGGTAGCGGCGGAGGGTGGCAGGAGGAAATTTGCTGGCTGAGGCAGGAAATACCTTGGAATAAGGAAAGCCAGCAGCCTCTTGACAGCATCCTATGGGAGGGGAGACACAGGTTAGTTTTCTGTTTACTAGGCTGAGGAATAAAAAGGATACTGTCGTAATCATCTGGTCTGACCAGTCATCCTCCTTAGCTCTGTCTCTGTCAGCAGATAAAATGGGCCCAAGGCTATTTTTTGGCTTTCTTGAAAGTGGCCAAGTGTTGTTCATGTGGGTGAGTAGGGTGGCCATGTCCAAACTGCGTGTTGGGAGGAATCCCTTGCTCATGCTAGCTCCAAAGTCAGCATAGGCTTTGACTGGGAAAGCGCTGCCAAAATTGTGATGAACAGCATGGTAACAGGTAAACAGCGATGGGTAGTGTTCAACTCTGAGCCGAACTCATGTTCAGTTTAGCACTGCAAATATTGGATGCTTCTTTTCTCTTTAGCATCCTCTATATGAGATTCAAACAAAGAGGACCTGTATTTGCAAAGGAGGTCGTCCATGATCTTTCAGCTTACAAGCCCAATAGATACAGACCTGCACCCCACACTTACCCTGGAGGAGCCTTTGCGTTAGCCTCTGGTAGTGGTTAGGGGGAAACGCAGAGCCTCCAGATGGAAGATACCAAACACCTTTGGATTGAGCTGTGTGGCGATGGGTAGTCTCCAAGCTGGGGCAACTATCTGGGCAACCACTCTGAAGCTGGACATGGAGAATTTGAGTGTGCAGGCAGGTAATCCCAGCTCTATACTACCTATTTTTTAGATGAGTGACTCCTAGTTCACGCGTTCCTGGTTTGGTTGAACTGTTTTTGTTTAAGGGAAAGTTAAATCAGGAATAAGTTAAATGAGTTAAGTACTTTACTTAACCCAGCTCAACCCAAGTTCTGCCTATTACATGACCTGGTGTGCTCTAGAAATCTTTCAGCTAAAAACTGGGATTAGCAAAAGGCTTCCTAGCAACACTATGTCAGGTAAATGACACATAGGATGCTGCTGGGGCTTTGACTCAGCCAAATGGGAGTAAATTAGTTGCTTTGCCATTTGTGTCTGTTTCTTCCCCAAATTTCAGTTAATTAAATGCAGTGAAAATGTCCTTTATTTATTTATTTATTTAGTCCTTTAACACGGCGTTTGTTGAATATTGTTAAAATCAGCTGTCTCCCATTTCATAGGTAGCTCCAAAGGAGTACTCTGTATAACTAGACCTACTTGTTCCCACATCCACGGTTAAAAAGCAAATGCGCATACACATCCACATCTCCATATAGAAGCTTTTTTCTCACGTGAGGTCTGATATCACAGATCTTAAAGCACAGCTTCACTGAAGCTGAATGAGGAGCTTTAGGAGCATGATGAAATACTCATTCCAGGTTTACTCAGACTTTACAGTCTGAGTTACGGTTTCTAGAGTGTCCAGGGCTACTTTGTGATGGCAAGTATTCAGGGTAAATGGGTAAGGCTATCTGCTTCGTGCCTTCATATCTCACAGCCTGATTCTTGCCGCCTTATGGGAAATATCCTTGAGCGTCATGGGAAAATGCATATCGATGAACTTCCCCATGTATAGCCAAGCTTGGCTGCATCCTTTATCGTTTCATTAGTCACTAGCCATTTCAATTAGAAAGAGCATCAGCTCTCAGATCATAAATTCAGGAAAGGAGGTGGTATCCCTCACTGCTCTGCAGTGGGATCTAATGACTTCTTTGCTTCAACAACAGAAAGCATTTAAAGTAATGATGTCCCTTATGGATAGTCTCCAGCACATGTGATGACTTTTTTAGAGTACTCAGTATATTTAGCAATGAAGGAGAGCAAAACTGTGAGCTCTTTGGTTAGAAAGAACAAGGTTTAAAAAAACCCCACATGTAAGTGGTGTTGTTGCTGTTGTTGTGCCCTGTCATCGGACAGGTCTGGGTCCATCTCACCTGTCAGAGCAGGAAAAACGCAAACGTTCATATTGCGTAGGAGCTTCCCTGAAAGGGTTGTCAGGCCCTGGAACAGGCTGCCCAGGGCAGTGGTTGAGGCACCATCCCTGGAGGTATTTAAAAGACGTGTAGATGTGGCGCTTGGGGACATGGTTTAGTGGTGGACTTGGCAGTGTTAGGTTAATGGTTGGACTCAATGATCTTAAAGGTCTCTTCCAACCTAAATGATTCTATGGTTCTATGATTCTATGGTTCTATCTACCTGCAACCCTCCTGCCTGTGTGCCCTGTGGGCTTGGCTGGCGTTTGCTGGAGCAGTGGTCCTGTGGCCCAGAGCCTGGCGTCCAGGCTATGAAGGCTGGGGAAGGCAGAAGTGAACACGTGCAGCTGGTGAGTCCTCTCTGTCCTGTGCACAGCTTAATTTTACCTCAGAACACACCTCTGCAATATCACCTGCCTTCAGCAGATCCCTGCTCCTGTGACTGCCGTACAGTGCTGTCTGTTGTCCTGCTCCACGGTGTCTGTCTTGAGTTACACTCCTGGTGCCTCTGCGAATAACACAGCAAATACATACGGGAACAGCAATGTATAGTGTCCCTTCTCTGCCATCCTAAAGCAGTGGGAGATGAGAAGGTAAAATATTTAGACTCCAGATGTCTTTATTTGCCAAAATAAAAATCCTTGCTGTAAAATATCTACAAAATGCAATTAAAATTGCCATTTATTTTTCTCACTGTTGCTAACATTGCTAGCAAAACTGAGTCACTTGGTGCTGCCAAATATAGCATTCCAGGTGTAAAACACTCTCAGATGTTCATGACATTTTGCACTTAAATAGTGAGTCATTGAGAATGATCTGGTACTATCCATATGCCTGATACAGAAATACTGCGATGAGTGGGAGATCAGTATACACACACGACAGGATAATGTTTGAGAATGAAAAAACTGTGTTTCTGCATAGTTCCTAATACAGATACTGCATTTTCCACGTACCGATTCTTCTGCTCTCAAGACTGTTTTACAGAGGGTGACTGTGACCCTCCATCCCCCAACTTGCTGCTCCATCTCTGAATATCAAGTTGGAGATTTTTTTGTCGTAGTATGTTTTCCTTTTCCAATTCCCTTTTTTTTTTTTTTTAAACTTAGCTTGTGTGAGGGACTGTAAACCACGTTGCTCTGTAGATGACATCTGAATATACTGAAGGTAACAGCCCAATGCCTCGTGTGCTGCTGCCTGTCCAAGAAGACCGTTCTCTGCCAGTCACCTTTTCAATCTGCCTTTCAGCTGCTGCTGCTGCTCTGCACCAGCAGCGATACAGGCTGTGTTTTCAGGCAGCGCTTTTTCCTGAGGAAATAGATGCTTTTCTGGAAAGCACGTAGGAATGGTACGCCCTGCGATCATGCCAGAGAGTCTAAGCCCTGGAGAAAGGCGGCGCTTGCTGAAATACAAACCACTGAATCGAGACGAACCATTTCAGCCTGACAGACATAAGCCTCTCTTCTCATCGGTTACATGAGGGAAAAATGTCCTCTGTTGCTACGAGTGTGTGAGCTCAGCGTCAGACCTGTGCTGAACGGTACATCGTGGGCAGGCAGGATGGTCCTGTGCTTCAGCGAGACCCACGTGGGCCTTGGAGCAAGCTCGGGCACCTCTCATGCCTGGCACACGTCGGGGCTGTACCACCTCCTCGGCACCCCTCACTCTTCTTTTTCCATCTGATGGTTAATCCTGCCACGCGCTCTCTCACTCTTGTAGCTCTTGTTTGAGATACCAATAACATTTCGTCTTCAGACTGTCTCGCTCGAAAAAGCAGTGGATGGCTGGGTACATTATGCCTGTCCTCCCTCAGTCTTCCTGAATGAAAAACGTGCTTAACTTCTCATTTCCCTCTCTGTCAAGGGAAATACACCGAATTGTGCTGGGGCAACATCACTGACCTGCTTGTTATACAGCTTGCTTTGCTTTCTCCCTACTTTCTCTCACCGCAGGGTGTTTCTTCTTGTTATCACCTTTTACATTGCATTGTTTATTCTGCATCTCCACATTGCTTCTCTTTCCACCAATTACCTCTCTTTTCTTACCCAGTTCCAATTTCTGTTATTTTCTCTTCTTCCTTCTCCTGCCCACGCATTTCCCTGATGTCCTACCATGTTGATCCTCCTGTCTGTGCTGTAGAGAAGAGCCAGGCCAAAAGGCAGCTTCACTGGGAGGATTTGTAGGGAGGCTCTGCAGAGACAGTGGTCCCATCAGTGCTACCAGGAGTTCACTAAATAGTAGTAAGGATGATAGAGTCTATATGAAAGATCATTAAACTGGAAACACAATTTTCTTATTTTGGATGAAGCTCAGGAGCATCCCCATTTCCTTGTTCAGTTCTTTGTCCCCATCTGTGTAACTCGACAGAATTAAATGATTGAATGCTAGGCATGAATTACATTTATAAAAGCAACAGAGTGTAGGCCTAGAAGGGCTGCGAAGAGGTCACCCTTCCATGCTGCAGCAGGATTAAATAAATCTTGGCCACCACTAGCAGAAGTTTGTATAACATCTTAGAAGCTTCTTAGCTTGTAATCCACTGCCTTCTGAGGCGATCTGTGTAAGAGCTCCGCTGTCCCTCCTGTTAGAAGGTTTGCTGTCTGTTTTCCCTTTCCTATTAGCTAACATATGTCTCCACGTGAAAACCAAGACACCTGGGTGGGGTTTGTTGCCCTCCATGTACGCAGAGAGCAATGGATCAGAATTCTCTATTGACCTGTTAGACACTCGAAGGTGGTTATCCCACATCCACATACCCACAGCCACAGTAATTTAATTCTGTCTTCATTAGCCAGCACCTGTATCACTCCCATTGCTCTGCTCTGGGCTCCCTCCGATTTCTCGACCGCTTCACTCCAGAGTGGTGCCGAGCAATGGACACCGTGCTCTTGCTGGAGTCTCCTCCCTGCCGGCTGCAGTGAATAATTCTCTCTGGGGCCTTAAGTGGATGATGGTGTTTAAGAAGTCCCTGAGTGCCGAGTACCTTGTTTGCAGCAGTGTCTATGGAATACAGTCACTGTAAAATCTGTTTCTATATACAACGCTCTGGCTTCTCCACACCAGCTCCCCGCGGGGACTCTCCAGGCTTGCGTTAAGTGCAAACGCCTTATTTCACTTCAGGAGTGAAACTGTGAACAAAGATGGAATTCAGCTCAGATGAAGTCCTGCCTTTTTGTGCCCACAAACAGGCGTCTGCCTGTCAGCAAGGTGTCTTAATTGAGCCACTCCAGAGGCACAGCGAGGTTCAAGCGCCTAAGGAAAGCCATCTGGTACTGGTGGAGCTGCCCAGGGAATGCCACCTCACCTCTGGATGCCGGTCCCAGAACGCATGGGTTTTCCTTACACTTTTTATCATATTTCCCAGCCCAACCTGGAAGCCTGCTAAGAAATCTCAGCCGTATTAGTCACCTAACTGGGGACAACTGAGCTGAGCCCTGGTGTCTGCTATGGGGCGAGCTGAATCACTTGCCAGGAGCCGCTGACTGTGTTGACTAAGGAGCCATATGGGCCTGTGGAGGTCTTTCTGCCAGTCTGCGAGTTAGGTCCCTCGGGTTGCATTTAGCTAGTGGAGACACAGCACATGCCACCCCCTGCCCTGAAGTCTACCTCCATTTCAGATGCCCTTAATGACCCTGCCTGGCAACTGCAATCTGTAGTTTACAGGGGCATCATCTAAGTGGCACACAGGTATGCAACTCCAGGGGCAATGAGTAGTTCCCCTCTTTGCTGCTCGCTCTCTGCTCTGTCGACTGTCTTGATTTGTTCTCCACAGACTACCTAGGACGCTGCTCTGTTGTCCACACGTGGATGCTAAGCGCGGTTTGAGTTGCCTCTGGATGTTTTTCTGTCCAGGAATACGTGCCTGCTTTTTGTTTGTGCACAAGGAAATGTTCTCCTTCCAAGAAATGCATCTGTTCCAGAGGGCTGTTTATGATGCTGAGGCTGTATTCATTCCCTTGGCACCGCTGACTGGGTAAACAGGTAGATCTTAAGGAAGCAGCACTGGTACTTTAATCACCATTACGCTAACTCAGAACTGCAATAAACTGGCAAATTAGGCTACAAATTTTAAAAGAAAAAAATTAAAATCATTAAAATTTAAACCAAATTAAAAATTCGCAGTCTACCCAGAGGAGGTTGCTGAAAGTCACGGAACCACATTTCTACAACATGAGAGGCTGGAGAAGTTACAACTTTCACAGTGATGGTGGAGCATAGTTGTGGGAAATGTCAATGATTTGTGCTTCCCCTTACTAACTAGACAAGTTGTCCTGTCTTCGGCTGGATGGAAGCAATCTGGTTTTGAGAAATCAGTGTTCGGTGTTTCTTATCACTTTCCTTTCCTTTAGGTGCTTATGTACCAACTGTTTCATTATTCGGTCTATTTTCTTTCCAAGCATCAAAGTTAAGCTGACTCATCTGGAATTCACATTTCTTTCTACGGTAGCACTGTTTGCCCTTCTTTTCTCTTCTGGTATTTTTCATCTGTGAGATCTTAAAGATAATCTCTTATCGTGCAACAATTGCTTTTGGTAGTTCCTGATGTACCCTACAGCATATTTCATCAGTCCCCACTGGCTTGCAGGCACCTAACTTATCCAAATATTATTTAACTTGTGCTGACCTGCTCTTCTCTCTATGCACCGTTAATTTCAATTAAGCTGATAATCTGGTCGTAGTTAATTTTTTTTTTTTTCCTTTTCTCCAGTCATGTTGAAGCAAAAAGGCGCCGTACCAAGCAAGAAAGATAAAGCCATCACACAGAAAAAGCACTTCAGGTACATAGCTTAGGAGTTACATAGCAACAGCTGGCCATGAATTACAGGGAGAAATTATCCACAATCTAGATGGCTCCATTCAGCTAGAAAGCGGTACTCTTCCGAAGCTAAAAATGACATAAAAATTAAAGGGGGCCTAAAATTTTAACAGTGCTTGAAAGGAAGGGAGGAGTTTGGGTAAGTGAGGCTAATGCGAGTTAGTGAAAGGCTGACAGTCTGCCTGTCTCACAGAAAGGCAGCGAGACAAAGATGTGGTGACAGAGTGAGATGTTTCTAACTCTAAAGGATGAAAAGATGTAAATTTATGAAGATGCACTTAATACCCATGCCTTTAGCCTGAGTGTGGTTGTTAGACTTTGTTCTGAAAGCTTTGTGCCTTACAGGGATAAGTAAATAATGCTTTGTGCTGAAGGCGGTCGCTTTTGTCGTTGCAGATGTCTGCAGCCACAGGCAGCTGAAAGGCAATTTTGCAGGGTCCGGGTGCTTGACGGACCTATGCAAGCAGACGAAATGGGAACTTGCAGGCTCTAAGGCAACTTTGGGGCTGCAGAAGGATACTCAGAAAAGCAATGCCATTGCTGGCTGGGGAGGAGGGCGGGGGAAGGGGTCAAGCCCTTCGTCCTCTTACCATGTCATAGAAATCCAAGGGCAGCTCAACTAAGAGCTTAGACTGATAAAATGGCATATGAGCAGTGGGGGTTTGCACGTAATGGACTCTGTTTATGCAAGCAAGACAGACAGAAACATCCATCTTGCATCCCTCTGTTTCTCTAATCTTGCATTGGTATAACTCAAAATCCACGGTCGTGTTTTGCTTCAATGTGGATCACCCTGTTAGACTCCGGATTGAATTCCTCATTAAGATATTAAAAGACTGATTCATTTGTTCCAGAAAGATGCATGGGTATTACCTAGGAAAGTAGTGCTTGAGCCAGGGATGTCTATCTATATCTTTGATAATCCTGGTACTTAGACTGTGAACTTCTTGGGGCAGAGGCCGTCTATGTATAAACATAAAAGGACAGCAGTTACGGCCCTGAATAAGCTTTTAAATATTTTCATAATCAAGTCATACCCAGCAGGTTTCACAAAGATGGACAGATTGCCTATTTTTGAGACTGGTTTGTTATATGAATTTGTTATACCATCACCTTGTCCTGTAAGTCCTCAGTGTTTGCAACAGCCTCTTGTCTTAAGTCTTAAAGAGATTATAAACTCTTCAGTGCAAGGGAGACTTTTATTACACACATATAAAACAGCAAACATTATACCGGAGCCAAGAATTTCCACTGCTTACTTCATTAATGTAAACAGCAACAACAATAATAATGAATTGATTAAGGGGCGTAAAATAACTCGGAGTAACAGGCTGAATTTAAAACTGAAAAAATGAATCTGATTATCGGCACAAACTCCTTACAAAGACATTGACCAGGATGTGGCACGGCCTCCCAGGAAAAACGTTAACACAGCTATCATTTGTGTCCTTTATGATCAGATTGGGTAATATTCTGTGTGGAACAATCAATCCTCTACTAGTCCAATGGGAATGGACAGTGATTTTCATCTGTAATTTCAATTTCGAAGATGGATAGAGTGTGTTTCTTTGTACAGAAAGTGCAGAAGTTTGGGCAGGGAGTTTTATACGTCTCCTGAGACAGCAGAGATTTGGCTGGAAGTAGAAGAGCAGAGGGCAGGGGCAGGAGGGAAAAAGTGATGGAGATGTCAAGAGCTCTTTCTGTTAAACCACAGCTGGATCAACTGCTGGTCTACTCACACCACCTGGAAACCTACGCAGAAACCTCCTGCAAATGTTCTGCTAACAGCATCGAGTTGGTCAGGGATCAGACCTTGGACTTTTTGTCTAAACAATGCGAAAAACAACAAGCAATGAGAAATGAATGCAGGGGCTCAGGCTGAAGGAAACAGGGGAGACAGAAAAAGAAGTAGACTGGCCAAGAAAGTAAATCGCATGAGAAAAGGTAGGCAAAAAACAATTTAAGCTACAGTCAGGCAAAGGAGAAGACAGGTGAGAAACACAATCACATCAAGGTAAAGCTCTAGAAGCATAAAGCAGCCCCGCTTGAGATGATGAGACAGTTAGGAAGAGAATAGCTGCAATATGCATTTCTCATGGCTTTTGAGATGAATACAGAGAAGCTATTTACCTGGAGGTCAATCCAGCCCTTCTAGCAGAATAAAAGGATATTGATGAAGAAGATGGACGTCTGGTTGTCAGGACCACAGTACAATTAATAAGAATAAATGCACTTTTCACTTGCAGAACATGGAGAAGCTTGTTTGTGCCTGCTGATGATCACCTATGGTTTGAGATCTGACCAAAGATCAGACAGATGTAGATGTAAATGTAGCTTGTAGACGTCCAGCTAGTCCAATCCTCCACATAACATGAGGGAAATGGCTCCAGCAGATAACTACCATCACAGAAGATATGCTAAGAAAGAGCAAAGTATCTGGAGGTCAAAACATGGGGCAAGTCATAAATCTTCAAGCAACCTTACAACGTAAGTCTCTATATGGTTTAACTGTTGGTTGCAAACTCAGCACCAATGAATTGGGAGGGGTATGTTTTTTGTGTCAGCTCGTACAGTCCCAGTGAAGTTCTGTGTGTGCGTGAGGTCTGAAAGAGGATGGGTGCTTGTGAGTACTCTCAGTGTGAACACTGATAGAGCACTCAAACGCATTGGATGAGGGTTCAGCTTCACGCCAGCGTGCCCTGGCTGGCCACCAAACAGCTCTGTGGGCAACTTAAACTGGTAAACTGCAGAAAACAGGAGAAAGTTTGAACAAGGGAGCATATGCTCGTGCTTGTTAGCAGTTTTAGTTAATAAGAACGTAGATGCTCTTCTCCTTCTAATTGCCTAGCTTGAGTATGATATCTTAATATCAGCATTAAGGATAATTAGCATCAGCTAATATTTTCAAAAGACAACACAGTAACACGGCAAACAGAAGAAGGGCCCGTTTTTACAGCATTTTGCTTTATCAAAACAGAGAATGCAATGTGGTCCAGTGAGCCCACTGAAGAAGAAACTGTCATATCTAAAATGAGACATCACTATACCAGTTATAAGTAGCGCTGTAGTAGTATGACAGTCTAGGGACATCAGCCCATCTCCTGAGTATATCATATAATATAGTATATCAGTATATCTGATACCTGTACCAGGTATCAGAGAGTCCTCCAGGCATTAAGACAGCAAATGACAGCATTCTTTTAGGGCAAGGAGGAAGCTGTCGAGAGCTATGTTACCAAACGGCAATATTAGACTGAAAGAAGTCACAGCACAACAGAGGAAAACCAGAGTGACACTGTGTCAGAAAGCTCTGGGCTTTGCAAGTCCTTATGCAGAGGGAAACAGTAAGGTTATACCCCACACCAAAGGATGAGTGAAGGCATCCGGGGATTTATGAGGCTGGTGACTCTCCTTCCACATGCTGCACGTATCCATGTGGGAACGTATTACAAAACTAAATATTAGCACTGCCGTCTCTGGAAAGCACGCGAGGCAATGTCGTACGGAAGGATTTCTGTGGCCCAACCGCACACCAGCCCGACCGGTGACCCGGGGCTCTGAGCTGTGCTGTGAGTCAGACAGGGCAGGGACTGGACACAGCCCCGAGCAACCTGCTCCAGCTGACCCTGCTTGGAGCAGGGAGGTGGGATGAGATGATCTCTAGAGGTCCTGTCCAACGTCAGCGATTCTGTGATTCTGGGTATTTTCATCTCACAATTCCAGGGAAGCTTCCAAATCACCAGCTTGGTTTCATTTGTTTGTTTGTGTGGTTTTAGCTGTGGCATGGGGAGCCTCTCTGAGGAAGTTTTTTTTTTTTAATCTTGACTTTGCTTTGATATGAACTGAAGACAAATACCCGGAACTTAGTAAGTTCAGGAAACCAAAGGGTTTTTTTTTTGATACCTTCAATTCATATGCACTTAGTGAGCCAAAATATGTGATGTTTAATTAACCTTTCAGTTCAGTGAGAGGTTTCTTGGTCAAAGATTCTGGGAGCTGTTCTTCTGTGTAAAGCTTCCAAATTTGTGAATACAATTGAAACCAACTGCTGAAAAATCACAGTGTCTGCTTCATGGTAGCCTGCACTCACACAAAGACCGGAGTACCGTGGTGAGAAAGAAACAGAGAGGAGGAGGAGTTAGTTAAGAAGGTTATGACATTAAGAGTTCTTTTATTGGGTTTGAAATGCACTGAAAGGTATCATTTACTGATACACAGAAATGCAGGACAAACCACAGAATTGTGAGGCAGGGCTGTTACAGAGGAAGCCGAAATCAATGCTAAAAGTAATAGAAAGCATGGCAGTGTAGAATAAAATTCTGGCAAAGTTTGAGCACTCCCAACCTCATGTTTAGTCCAGGATGCTAGAGATGGTCTTTAACAGTGATTAAAGACTACAGCTAGACACTTGGGAAGTGGGGAGATTCTAAAACCCTCATGCTGACCCGATGACTGAGAGCTACTCACTAAAGCAGTAGGCACAAGAAGCAAGAGAGCAGCCAAGGAGCAGCACCTGTAGGGAGAACCTGGGGATGGTTTGGTGCACCAGCTGCACTGACACACGAGGTGGGAGTCGTCAGGGCTTATCGGATGGTTGGGACCTGCCTGTGGCGAAGTCCCAAGAAGTGTCTCTTTTTAGAGCTGTCTGAGAGGGGTTTTGGATTCACGTCTTGACATACGTACAGCAGGGAGGCTTTGCAGCCCAGTAACCATGATTTCTGCTATTACAAGCTAAAGGCCACAGGTTTTGCGTTGGCTTGACAGTCAAGGCTTAGTCAGTCCAGACTGATGGCTTAGCTTGCCTAGGCTGAGTTGTTTTCAACTTTTATTTTTTTAAGGATAGCAATTGTCTAGCAGTCAGGTAACTATGGTATATGTCTGGTTCAGATCAGCTTTACAGTGATAACAAAGAGTTACAGTGTAGATTGAACAGTCTGTGAGTTCAAAATAAAATGTGGTGTGGAAGAGTACAGACACGGGATGATACCAGAGGTCTCAGACTGTAAAAACAAATCTTAAAGATCAATCAATGATGACTGCAGAAGCGCAGCCCTATGTTGCTCAGGTAAAACTAGTTTTGGAGATAACAACAAGAACAGAAAATTTGAATAATGAGTATAATCAGAACAAAGAACATGTTAAGAAAATATATAAAAATAAATCCCAGCAGACCCAAAACTGAGGCAGAGCAAAGCATCAGCATCAATATCACATCCCTCCCAGAAGAGAGGATGAAGAAAGCCCCACCACAAATATCATACTACTTGTGGCAAACATCTCAAGATACTGACAACTTATAACCCACCTCTCAGTCTTCCCAAGTAAGGCTGAAATCGTCAACCATAGGAGCCAGACAGGCACTGGAAGAATGAGCACAGTGCTGAAAAAAAGGGTAGATATCAAAAATTTGGTGTTTTGTGGGGTTTTTTTTCCTTTTTTTTTTCTGGAATAACAATGTTAACAGCATTACTGAGGTTTCTGTGTATTAATTTGGACTATGCATGTATAATTTTATGACTGGACTAATCATTTGGACTATTAGATTATGAACACTTTAACTGGACTAACAATAGCTTCGTATAGCTCCATATGTAGGTGAGGTATGCTCCATTCTTGCCCATAGCACGATTTTGAGTGGGACAGCTTAGAAGTCCATCATCAATCTGTAAGAAGCACCAATTAGCATTCTGGTTCCCGGTTTTCCAATTCACTGGGCTTCATGCATGAGACTTGTGAGCTACGTAGTGGTCTGGATGGGAGATTAAATGAGACCGTATGGGAGATTAAATCTGACCTGTCCGTTCTGGGGAATGGGAATATATTGCATGCAGTCTTAGCCAGCAAAAATTTACCTGTGGAAACATACCGTTGATATTTCTGGCTACCTTCTTGTCTAGTTTATTATCTACTATAAAAGTGTGAACATTAGCAAAGGAGAATGCACTTGGCTCCTCTTTTCTTCTTCAGATCTGCTTTCAAGCTTCCCAACTTCTGGCTGCAGCAACATTTAGACAGGAGCAAAAATTTAAAAAGGGAACAGAATTAGCCCCCCTTCCTTGTGCAAGCAGTTAGTGAAGACAAACCCTGCATAAACAACTGTCCTGGACTTGAAAAGAAAATTCCTGTATATATCATAATTGTTGTATATAGGTGTAAGAGGCCACCTAACCTTCTTTTCTACAGACAGTAACTAATTTGTAATTTAGCATGTTGCATGCAGTAGATGCAGCTGAAATTATTTCTGTTTTTCATGAGAACAGAGGATTCTGATCGGATTTGTCCCCGATGTCTACAGTGGTGCAAATGGAAGGCAGAAAACAGTGCAGGTCTGCTCTGATAAGCCTCTGCTTACAGCAGGGATGTTGTTCGAGGGCAGTGAGATCTGAAGGTGCCTCTGAAAATTATGCATGATTTTCTTTATTGTATGAAAGCAGCCCATAAGCTGATTACCCCCCATCTCCATTGTATTTCACTCTTCAGTGTAATTTGCCTTTTGCTATTCCTTTATCCCTCACATATACTTTAGAACACAATTGTGTATATTTTTTCATTTGAAAAACTTAAATCCTCTTTTTTTCTTTTTAACTCCTCTTGCAAAAGGCGCTTTTTTCCCCCACATAATCTTTCAAGAGCCATCCCCACTTGGGCCTGAGGCAATTTCTGAATGTTTTGTTTTCAAAGGCAAGTGAAAAGACAGGACAGAGCGTCGGCATGAGAGCCATAAACATGGCTGGACTATTGTTGCTCTGTGTGTGCATAGAATCATAGAATTGTTCCGGATGGAAGAGACCTCCAAGATCATCGGGTCCAACCATTAACCTATCACTACCAAGTCCACCACTAAATCATATCCCTTAGGGCCTCATCTAAACGTCTTTTGAATACCTCCAGGGTTGGTGACTCCACCACTTCCCTGGGCAGCCTGTTCCAATGCCCGACAACCCTTTTGGTGAAGAAATTTTTACGAATGTCCAATCTAAACCTCCCTTGGCGCAACTTGAGGCCATTTCCTCTTGTTCTGTCGTCTGTTACTAGGGAGAAGAGACCGACCTCCATCTCCCTACAACCTCCTTTCAGATAGTTGTAGAGAGCGAGAAGGTCTCCCCTCAGCCTCCTTTTCTCCAGGCTAAACACCCCCAGTTCCCTCAGCCGCTCCTCGCAGCACTTGTGCTCTGGACCCTTCCCCAGCTTCATTGCCCATCTCTGGACACACTCCAGCACCTCAACGCCTGTCTTGGAGTGACAGGCCCAAAACTGAACACAGTACTTGAGGTGCAGCCTCACCAGGACCGAGTACAGGGGGACGATCCCTTCCCTACTCCTGCTGGCCACACTATTTCTGATACAGGCCAGGATGCCGTTGGCCTTCTTGGCCACCTGGGCACACTGCTGGCTCATATTCAGCCGGCCGTCAACCAACACCCCCAGGTCCTTTTCCGCCGAGCACTTTCCAGCCACTCCCCCGCAAGCCTGTAGCGTTGCCTGGGGTTGTTGTGACCCAAGTGCAGGACCTGGCACTTGGCCTTGTTGAACCTCATGCCATTGGCCTTGGCCCATCGATCCAGCCTGTCCAGATCCCTCTGTAGCGCCTGCCTGCCCTCCAGCAGATCAACACTCCTGCCCAGCTTGGTGTCATCTGCAAACTTACTGAGGGTGCCCTCGATCCCCTCGTCCAGATCATTGATAAAGATATTAAACTGGACTGGCCCCAATACTGAGCCCTGGGGACACCACTTGTGACCAGCATACAAGAGCCCGTGAGAGAGAGGGTGTATTTATGGTACACGGGGAAGTAGCCTGCTGCTGCTGTTTTCAAAACAGCTGAGAGGAGTCAGGTAGGTCCTTCAGTAACCCTATGTACTGCCTCAGAGATGTTGACTGCTGTCTTCATGATACTTTTCAGATCTTTTTACACCTACATTTTAAAAAAGATTCATGTTAATATACCCAAGCTGGGGTTCCCAAAAGGCCTTGGTGAGGTATTGCCACGTATCGATGATTTTTATTTGACTCCCAAACCAGAAAGTCCGCTCCAAGCTCTGATTTAGGAGGATTTTAAACATTAGTGCATGATGATGACTGACTGACTTCACCCCATGAGATGCTCTCATTAGGAAGAACAATTGATTAAAATAACTACTTAGGTATTTCCATCTTTCTTTTTGGTGTTCGAAACTCCCAGCCCCAGCAATTCCCTGCCAAACTATAAGCACATATCTCTTGTCTGTTCACTTCGGTGCAACTCAGTGGACTTCAGACCAACAACAGCAAAACACATCAGGGATAAAAAAGGACAGAATTTTAAATGAAAAAATAAATCAATAGCCTACTTTCACAGGAGTTGAAGGACTTGTCCTATGGACTGTGTTATCTGCGGAAAGGATCCTGGCACAGTGAATAGAAAGTCCTGTAGCAGAGACCTAATTCTCTCTTTTAAACAACCAGTTCCCATAGTGCTGTGCTTAACTCAAATCATCATGTTAACAGCCAAATGCAGTATTTTTTTTTTTCTCCCGGAAAAGTCATATTTCCTGTTTTTATTGCTTTTTTAAAGTGATTTTGGGAGTGCTGAACCTTTCCAGCCATTAACCATCACTGTCTGGAAGGATCCATCCTGCTTAGGAAAGTTAAGACCGACCTTATAGTGTGGGGAGTCATTCTGGTCCTTCTGGGAAGGTCCTGAGGGCCTTCAGGAGCATCGACTCCTCATTAGAGGTAGGGCTGGCCCAGGATTGTGTTTCCCAAGGCTAACACAAACCAGCCAGGTCAATCAGGCTAAAAAAATCAAAGCAAAATACTTACGTGGCAAGAAAGAAGCGGAGCCCAAAGGGTTAGAAACACGAAGTCTGTAACAGCCAGGGAGCTGGAAGGCAGCATCAGCTGGGCTGCCCAAATGGCTGCAATTAACCTCCTGTTGTGACTGGAATAGATCACTTCTCCTCCGCTGCCTCCATGTCTTCCCCCAGTCCCTGCATTATGTATTATAAGTTGTAAATATTTGAGGGGCTGTTGTTCAATCGTATTTAGACTGTGCCCAGCACAATGGGGCGCAGGAGCTTTCAAGAAGTCCTGGTGGCCAGCTTGACCCCAGGAAGGTCTGGGGCTGCATGCACTGTTCCTGCATGAGCCAGCAGCTGCACGTTCAGGTCCCGGAATTGTTCTTGCTCTTCGTGCTGGGGTGTGTGAACTGACTCAATTTGGCCTTAGGAACTGGTACTTCTGTGAATTTTTCATTCCCATTTTATTCTATATGATGTCCAAGAACAACAGTATCGTTAGTCTGGGTTTTCCCATATTGGTATGCAGACAGAAGGAACATGCAGTTAAGCAAGTTCCTATGCAGAGGCATAATTTGAGGAATATTAAGGCTCCTGTCTGCACTGTCCCACGTTGTCTGGATGGATGTGGTTTATCGTGGTTATTGCTGAAAGTCAATGCTCATCTGCTGCTGCTTGGAGGTACTTGCAGCTCCCCTGGCTTCCATCCCTATGGCAGAGCAATCTTGCTACCCAGTGCTAGATGGGAAATGTGGATACCTTAGCAGGAATGGTGATATACCCTCTATTTATTTACAGGGCAGATGACTGACCTTCTGGAATAAATAGCACAGAGGGAAAACATGAGATATTCATTCATCTCCTTGCAAAACATTCCCTAAAAAACCAATAAAGTCTGTGCAGATTAAGATCATGGACACTTCAACCCAGAAGAGGGAGGGCACTGGTCTCCCCAGTGACACCAGTAATATCATCCTTGGTTGTATAACTGAATTCTCTCCTTGTACAATCCCGTCGTGATCAGCAATCCAGGCTGGGCAGATCATACTTCGAATAGTGCACAGCTCTAATCTTTACCTTTCCGAACTCAGCACTGCCATAACCTTCGTCTCTGCTGACAGAATAACTTCTATCCCCAGCCCCTCTGAGGATACAGCTTGCTCTACTCAATCCAACAATATCAGGGAATATTTTGGGGTACTGGCACTGGGCTCTCTGTGCTGCTGAAGTGCTGGAAGGCTCCCTGCCATGCTTTTGGTCCATGACAACCAGCATCCTCCCAAATGATTCCTGGGCACAGGCTGGCACTTAGGACCTGCCAGAG
The DNA here is from genome assembly GCA_009819775.1 of Phoenicopterus ruber ruber. Classification (NCBI taxonomy): domain Eukaryota; kingdom Metazoa; phylum Chordata; class Aves; order Phoenicopteriformes; family Phoenicopteridae; genus Phoenicopterus; species Phoenicopterus ruber. Next base: position 164,980,720 of record CM020216.1, on the reverse strand, counting down.
ACCATGTAAAGGAGGCAGTTTGAATGCAGTCACCCGCTTTTGCAGGCTAGTACACTTTATTATCACAGACATGAGGTGCACCATGCATGCTGGCTTTAGTATGAAAGAATGTACCCAAGCATATTTAATTTATTTGTGTAGATTTAGCCTCATTAAATTCCAGTGTGTTTCTAAAGTTCTCATGTTTCTTTGCTGGATGCCTGGAACTGAACTGATCTATTCCTGTTGATCCTCATAAAAGCCCAGCTCCCCTAGCTGTTCAAGACAGAAATGAAAAATAAATAGTCTCAGGAACCACTCTATGGCTACAGCACAGCCACTGGTTGACAGAAATTGTGAATAGGTTTGCTTGCCACAATAAAATGGCTTATAAAAACATCAGAGACAACACTTCTGCAAACATGAAATTCATCAGTACATCTGATGAGAGGCTGCAAATAAGCACTGATGTTGCCAAGCATCTGTCAGTGGATATAGGGAGGCATTGGCCAAATGGGAAACATCTGCATCTTCTCCAAACAAGAATCAGTGGAAAAAATGAAAAAGTCTGGAAATCAGGCTTTTCTTTTAAAAAGACTCATGGGTGTGAAGGAGCACAGACCAAAGCATCCGTGTAATGCCAGAAGATCCGTGTAATTCTGATGACCTCACCATGGGACTATATTATGGGAAAGTAAAACCTGGAGGTGGCAGGACATAGGAAGAGGACAATGCAGAAGAGCCAGGCATAAGTGACACTGCAGGGTAGAATCATAGAGTCATAGAATAGTTTGGGTTGGAAGGGAGCTTTTAAAGGTCATCCAGTCCAACCCCCTTGCAATAAGCAGGGACATCTTCAACTAGATCAGGTTTCCCAGAGCCCCATCCAGCCTGGCCTTGAAAGTTTCCAGGGATGGGGCATCTCCCACCTCTCTGGGCAACCTGTTCCAGTGTTTCACCACCCTCATTGTGAAAAACTTCTTCCTTATATCTAGTCTAAATAGTAGTTAAGTAGCACCAAATAAACACAGCCAAACAATACAGCAAACTGTTGCTGGTTTAAGAACTTGTTGGAAGGAACAAGCCTAAACTCAGATGCTCATCTTGCTACAGTGGTGCTATCAGGTAACAACAGGGATTCACATGTTATGGCTTCAACTGATGCTTCCATAAGGGCTGCTGGCAGGGACAACTATCTCTTAGGATGCAATTGAAGAAAGCCAAGGACTAGGAGGTTGCCATCCTTAGCTGGACACAGCAGTTTTGGTGTCACAGTGGAGACATGGTATAAACCTGTTCTCTCCCTGCCTTTCACTCCTCACCTCTGGAGTACCCAACCCTGCTGTTGTTTGACGGTTGGTCACAGAGTCCACACTCCCTGTTATATCTCTGCTAACTCAACTAATTTAGTCCATACCTGCACTGTCGTCATCTCCTAGATCTGGTAGGCTAGGCTGCCTCTTGGCTTTCATTGCTCACTTTGCCTTGTTCCCTTTTGGCACATATCTGGGAGTGCTGTCAAAAGACCAGGCTTAGGACTGTTAAAATCTCTGATAAGGCTGGACTAAAACTTCTTGCACTTTCACCATGACCTTATGAAGGTTCTTCTGCTCTGTGCAATGAATGAACATAGTCAGTGTATCTGAGTGGGTAACACCAAAAGCTTGACATGGCTTGAAACACCTCTTGCTCCATATACCTCACTGTAGGCTTCCAGCCTTCCTTGGATGTACAGACCCCATCATGCACTGGGATTTGGACATAACATAAATGACTGGGCTTTCAGAAATCCAGTATACCCCGAAACCCCATCACTGATTCTGCTGAAAATCACACAGTTTCTATTTAGATGCTGAAACACAAATGTGGGGGCATTATTTTAGGAATAAACACCTTAATTGCAGGGCAGGAGTGATTTGAGGATTTTGGGGCCACATTCCCCAGTGAAAAGAGAGCAAAGACAAGGTGAGGGACAAGTAGGGCACAGAAGAGAAGGAAAACAAATGAAAGGATGAAAAAGGTGCATGATGGGCGAAGGAAAGGTGGAAGAGGGGAATTCTTTAAAGATGGGTACTTAAAGTAAGAATACTCCTCTTTTTAAAGAAGCAAGAAGAATACAACACAGTTACATTTGCTTTTTTTGGACCTACAGGATCTGTGCAGTCCCTGAGTGACTGCAGCAATGCTGACCCTAATCTCCCACTTCTTATCTCTCTGTAGGATTTCTAAGCCTTTCAGTCCTCCTGAGCAAGCAAGGCACCTGGTCTCTGCAAACCCTGCCATAGCAGCTTGAACACCGCAGAGTAAATAGATCTCATCAGGAGGAGGAGACGCTTCTCGGGAATGATAAAGCAACGGGCAAAGCAAGACCTGCCAGGCCGGCTGGTAAGTGTTGAAGCGATGGTCTTCTTATTGATTGTACAGCAATCTTGCTTAGAGAGATGGCTGGAAATTTTTACCTTTGAAAATGTTGTTCTGAGAAAGCTGCGAACAGAGCAGGAGCCAGTGCCGATAAGAGTGATCAATGCAGACCATGGATGGAATGAGGTTATTAATAAGTAATAAGACTGAACTTGTGAGCTAATCAAATAAAAAAGACATTTTCTAGTTGGGGCATTGCACAGGCACTTGATTGCCATAGTAATGGCAACAGAGAGATTAGAAACAATGAACTGTACAGCAAAAACTGGCTGAAAATCCCTCCTCGTGGAAGCATCTATTTAAAAGAATGGCTAAAACAGAACAGTTTTCCAGAAGAGATATATTTCAGGATATTTAACAGGGGTTGTGAACAGGAGCCAGTGATCTTTGGAGCGTGTAAAGATTGAAACTAATGCTGGCAAAAGATGCCAGATAAGCTTGCAAACTCAATTCTTCTAGTCACTACTAGCAGGGTGACAATTCCACACAGCTGGAAACTGAATGTCTAGGGTCTACAAATTTCTTCACCTTCAGGGACCATCTCCCATTATGCAACATGGTGGTTCAGTCTTTGGCTTCTTTGAAGCACCACTTGGTGCTAAGCTTTAGACAGAGAGGCCCATAGCTGTGAATGACAGGGAAGTATTTCCCCCCAGATTCATTGCAGCTCCAACAATGTCCAGTCTTCCAATTCAGTCCTCTAGAATGGGTGCAAAACCCAGGAGACCTCCACTAAACTACGTATTTTTAAAAAATTATAGAAGTACAACTTTTCTGTATCCTTTCTTGCTACATTTCTTAGGATTTTTCTATAAGTAAAGCATGTTTATAGCTTTTCATGATGTATTTGTCTTCTCTATTGAAATCCCCAGTGTCTTCTGATAGATTAGAAAATTGCTACTACTAAAATAGACTAGCTTATCCAGTCACATAAGCAGTTTTAAAGCCAAGCTACTAATAACAACCACCATCAGCTTTTCACTACTGGGGAAAGGTTTCAGGAGAATTTTAAGCCTGATTTGCTTAATTTCCTTAAGGAGATCTCCAAGATCCAAGAATTGAATGAGGAAATTAATGGGAAGCAGATGAGAATGTTAGTCTTATTTCTACAATAGGAAAAGGCAGCTAAGGGGGAAAATCCCATGAGAAGGGTATTAGACACAAGGAATTTGTAAGCTTGGGGTCCTACTGGGTAGTTTTCCAAATGAGGAAAGCACTTCAAATGCCTGTTGGAGAAATGGGGAAAGAGCTGGCATTTCTATTCTAGTTTCAGCGGTGCTAGTCATGCTGCTTTCCCAGCACAAAACTGGAAGAGCACACAAAAAAACTGTGAGAGGCCTGAGGTACAATGCTGAGGGTGAATCTGTGTGTTGTTCCCCTTTCAATATGGGAACCACACCAAGAGTGGTTAGGTTTGCTTTTGCTCCTGAGTCTAAGCACTTGGAGATTAAGAGCTGAAATCTCCACTGATTCTCTCCATTTTTTTTTTGTAAACTGCCATGTGGGACTGGACCAAATGGCCCACAGGGCACCAAGAGGGCTTAATTTGTCATTATTTAAAACAAGTAAGTATGTGCAGCTTAAGCCCAACATTGGTCTGATATGGCAAGAGGAACTAAAGTCCCTGTGTGTTTAGTAAACAGTTTATACACAACTCCTACACAAGGTGTTGTTCATTGCTCTGAAATGGCTAAAGATCATCTTGGATGATGCTAATGACCTTCTCTGATGCCCTTTAATCCCTTCACCCTTGCTCCAACCTTTCCTGGAAGGAGATGCTTAAAAACAACCCTGAGCAGGGGCTTTACTGAGGGTGATCAGACACACATGTCATCCAAGCAGCAACGCACATACCATCCAGCTGCCAAATGATATGTGCAGACAGTGTGGTGCGTTGGGCTGGATGGAAAATGAGCAATAGTTCAGACCTGAAGTAGACCCTTTAAGGAGACTGATTATCAAGGTAGTTAATGACAGTAGCCATGGAAAAAATTCTCCCTTTCACTATGACATACAGCTTCTCAGGTGAGGAATCCAGCCAGGGATACAGTGCAGGGCCATGGAGGAGACAGAGAGTAGAAGTAGGACTCTCCTTTCTGCTACTTGTTCAGATGATAATGTTAGGAAAAAAATCTTGTTTCAGTGAGGTGTCCTTTTGGTAGGTATGATATGCCTTCCTGACTCACTCTAGGTTTCTCCAAGCCTCTATTTTTTTCCACCAGAAACAAAATTGGCAGGAAGGACAGCTAGCACATGACTCCATTCAGTGTGGACCCCTTCCCCTAAAGATGTTCCTAGAGATGGGGAATGAGCAACCACTGCCCCTCCACAGCCAATGCCCTGCAAAGCCTCTTCGCATGTTTTGACCTTTTAGCTACCTTTCTGGGTTACTTATTGGATATGTTAACAGCATCTAAAGCCATCTGGAGGAGCTGATCTTTAGTTATTATTCAAGACTGTAAGAAAGAAAAGAAAATGAATCTGAAGCTGATTAGAGAGCTTTCCTTCTGTCCCCTGACCTGCTAAGAAAGTGTTATGTACTAACAGCTTTAACTTCCCTTCCTATTATGCTCTGATAGGATTTGCCTTTCAAAGCACTCTGACAAGATAAGACTGTAGGCTGAATTGGAACAAGGAACATGGGCACACAGGATTGTGTGTGTGTCAAGACACACCAACCTGATGGCTAAGGTAGCCCACTGTACCTCTCATCAAAGAAAAAAAAAAAAACCAAAAATGGTTGCAAGTCTTACAGGGAGAAATTGCCTCCTTCGTGAGTGAATTGCAGGGACCAGGAGCAGAAACTGTGGTGAGACAGAGCAAGAGGAGCCACAGTTCTGAGAAGATGGACAGAAGGTCCAAGAGCTAAGAGCAAGCTGAGGTGCTAAGAGGTGCTAAGAGCAAGCATCTGGGTGGTCTGGGGTCTTTGGGAGATAGTGCTGTTATTGGTGACTTCTTTATACTGAACATAAAACTGTTGGTATAGACAGAGATACTTCTAACAGAGGATACTTAATGAGGAAAACTTGATATTTTTCCAGAAGATCAGGAAGAGGCAAAACTCTACTAATGCTTGAATTTGAGGCCTTGCATGGAATTTAGAAAGGGGATAGGTTTCATATTCACCCTCTCCACTTATAAGTAAGCTTGATGGGACTGTTTGCGTGTATGTAGTGACCCACATAGAATCTTAGAATCATAGAATGATTTGGGTTAGAAGGGACCTTAAAGATCATCTAGTTCCAACTCCCCTGCCATAGGCAGGGACACCTTCTGCTAGACCAGGTTGCTCAAAGCCCCATCCAACCTGGCCTTGAACGCTTCCAGGGATGGGGCCTCCACAGCTTCTCTGGGCAACCTGTCCCAGTGCCTCACCACCCTCCTAGTGAAGAATTTCTTCCTTACATCTAATCTAAATCTACCCTCTTTCGGTTTAAAACACATGTATAGGTGTTTACACTGGATCCTCAGCTAAGGGATATACATAATGCCCAAGACGGATATGGGTGGGAGGCTTCATAGTTCTTTGGGTGAAGACTATATGAAATTTGTAAGGTTGTCCTGGTCAACTTGGAAAAGCCCCTATCTTGATTCTGCCTCTGTTGAAATCAAGGGCAGTATCACCATTGATTGCAAAAGGTGCAGGATCAAGGCCTTCTAGGATCTGGAGGGATTTCCCAGGGTGTACCTCCATGTTGCAGCATACACATCCAACTTGTGATGATACTGAAGATCTCCTTGTTGGTTTAGTTCTAACATGCACCAAAGAGAAAGGAAAGATTCCCACTGACAGCTGAATTTGTAAGTGCAGTGCTATAGTCCTGATGGCAGAACAACAATCATTTCTTAGGAGGGTCTTCAAAACACATGGATAACATAATGAACTTGACTGGTGGCAGGGAGCATATTGGGGAAGGCTGTGACATCTTAGCTCTAGGTTTAGACTATGCTCTGCAGAAGAGTTGGAGTTGCCTCCATGCCCAGCTGCTCATGTAGCAGGAAAAGAGCTCCTTGTGAATTCAAAGGAGAGTAGCTTAGTTGGAGGAGCACGAGGCTGCCTTACTCCTGGCATTGTGCTGGAAAGCTGCTATTTTTCCAAGCTTTGTTTGTTCTTCATAGTGAAATGTACTTACCTCTCAGGAGAAAAGCTGTATTCTTTTTCTTCCTAACTCCTGAGTGCAAAGCAATAGTAATAAGTAAGAGAAAAATAAATAAAATAGAGGGAGGTGAATAAAGTCATCAAAATTCCTAGGGAGCTGGCAGGACCGAATTCAGAAAGTCCACAACTAAATGAATGGATCCCCCTCCCACGTGCACACTGGGAGCAATGGGGCATCTGCAAGTAAGAGTGTACTCTTCGTTGGCGGAATCACTGGAATGACACTAACATACATAAAAAATTCACATGCTCCCAGGCTTGGTAGAATAGGTGCTGCTTATTCCAACAACTCTACAGGGTTCCTTGTAAGTCAGGAGAGAAAGGGTGGAGCCAGTGCTGTAGTTGCAATGAGCTTTTGTGTGTTTTGGAATTGGTTGTCTTTTGTCCAAGAGTTAAGCACAGAGACAGAGTGAAGCAAAGGGTCTATTTACATTTCCAGATTCAGTAAAGTCGTCTGCTAAGTGTTGAGCCAAAAAAAGCGACTCTTGACTGATGGACTAGAACATGCTCAAAAGCACAAGTCACTCTGAAAGTGCTAAGATCTCATACCTCATCGTTCAGCAGAAATGAAAACTGCTGCTGTATGGACATTCAGTGGTACGTTAAGCGTCTCCAGGACACCACCAGTGACCCATGTGGCCAGGAACAGCAACTTCTGCACGAGATAATTATTCTAAGATTTCAAAACAGGACTCGTTGCAATTAATGCAACAACAGCATTTGTGTCCTACCGGTCAAAGAGAGGACAGAAGAAATGCAGTGAAGGATCCATCAAGTCTTCAATTACCTTGCAGTAATAAGCTCGGTAGCATAATACACCTTAGCTCCCTGGGCCACTAAGGATGGGGGAAAATTGCTTGGTGTGGTTTGATTAGAGGTGTGTTGCTTTTTTTCAAACCCACCACATCAAAGCCAAATATCTCTTCAGAGGTATTTGCACTCATAAAGCTGCATAGGTAAAAAAACCAAACCAAAGCAAAACCAAAACCCCACCTTTCTTCATGCTGGGATCAGAAAGTGACACAAGATCCTGAAACCTGATCCAAGAGGCTCTCAAAAGCTCCTCCTGCCCTTCCCCAAAATATTGGCTGAATGTCGAGCCTGAAACAAGCCCAGAAAGGTGGTAAGCCCCCATGAACTCTGTATGCCACAGGGACAAAATTTTGAAAGGTTTTTTAGCTTCTCATAGCACACTTTTTGGCCTGGTACTGTGAGTGTAACAGGAGCCCTGGGTGTAATGCAGTTATTTGGCTGTTTTACTGTTACACCTCTTTTTTTCCCCCCCACAAGGAACCTACCTGGTTATATTATGGACTCTAAGCTGCAGGAAACACAAACTTGCCCAGCTGGCTGTACCTAGACAGAGATGCTAGAAGGAGGAAATGGGATAAGAATTTAATTCTCAGTAGTTCACAGATAAACTGTCTCCAGTTTTCTTCAGCTGGGACAAATTGATTGGAGAAGGTATTACAGTGCCACTTGTCTGCCAAAGCTCTCCCAGTATGCTTTAACCGTTCCAGAACAACTCCTCTATACAGAGACATGAAGGAAGAGGTATCTTTGTGTTTGCATTATCTTCTCCAAATAGGGGAATTAGTCTGAAACTGCTATTCTGGTTGATTCCACTTGAATCTTTAGATGAACCTTTAGAAAAGTGTTTTACCCTGTAGATCTAAAGTGGAATCTGTTTTATAGCAAATGTAAAGTGAAATAATGGTGAGAGCAGTGAGACCCAGTGAAGTCATTATATCATTTATACCCCAATTCAGCCTGTTTTTGAGAGGTTTAAATGATGCACAGCAGGTAATTCCATCCTTTAAGTCACAGGAAACACGTTCGTTCACTGTAAGTCACGGTGTCTGGGAAGACTGGGATCTGTCTGCTTAGTTTTTTTAAGGGATGTTCTCTTGCCAGAGGATTTTTTTTTCTTAGTGGTGCATATTTTTTCCATTTTTTGTTCAGTGATCAGTGGGACAGATTTTGGCAATGTCACCATGTAATCATGCTTCATTTGAATGGGTAGACTTGAATGGGTTTTGCTCCTATGGTAACAGATTTTTAGCTGCAATTGTTCTTAGCTTTTTGAAGGTGCCATTAACCATTGTTCCCAGCGGTCTGGTTCTCTGTGTGGCTTGGGCTTTCCAAGACTGGAACTCAATAGTGTCAAGGTTACACTGGGCAAAGGGAAGGAGAGTGAGTGACTGGGAAAATGAGATCAAGCCTTTTTTCATCTTTTCCCTAATTCCGCACTACGCAGAGGCCAAAGCAGCCCCAGCAGAGCTTAGAGCAGCTAAGAGGCTGCTGCAAATTCTTCCAGCCTCAATGGTTCCTTGTGGAGGACTGTGCCAGCGGGATCCTTTCTGCCCCATCCTGATTCCTCTCTGCAGCAATATCCCCTTTGCTCAAAAGTGAGCAAAGCTCTCACTGTGCCAGCTGCCACAGGGCTCTTCGGCTGCTTCTTGAAGACATTATCTCTGGGGCTACGTCAGCAAACCAGGTGGAGTTACAGCTACGATTTTGGCAATATCTGCAACTCTGGGGCTGTGTTTAAGGTCACATTTCTGTAGCTGTGCTTGCCTTCATTTAATCTTGTTTGCTCTGACGTCAATGCAAATGTAGCAGCAAGCCCATGCTATTACATGCTCTCTCTATTATTACGTTTTTTCTCTCTTAAATCATGGCTGTTTTCTTACGATTGAGTTAAATTTACAATGGAGAGGGGTGGGTTGTTTTAATAGTGCAGTAGCTAGTGTGTTGGCATGTTCTATCCAAATACAGAGTATCTGCACTTAATAATTCTGTTCAATAGATTCTTGTTATAACAGCCAAAACGCTGAGTTCACTGTGAGCTGTGTGTGCCTGTATCCTGATGCAATTCAGCCCTGAATGCTAATGTATTAGTCCTGCCTATTTGATGCATAAACAATTTATTACCTTCATCTGAATTAAATTTTCATGACATCGATTGATGTATTCTGCCTACCATCTGGAAGGTCCTACAGCGGTCTCCCAGTGGTGCAGGGATCCACACGGCATTGAAATGTAGCCCTTCCCAGAGCAGAGCATAGTAGCTGAATAACACTGCACAACTTTAGGACCATCGGGAAGAATGGAATAAACCAAACAGCGTCCTGCTGAAGCTAGAGGTAAATTTAGGTTGGAAGAGATTATAGTGATTTTCTCGAGCAGCCCAGCAGATTTAACAGACTCCCAATTCTTGCAAAATGTCTAAAGGGCATCCATTGATTGCAAGGCATAGAGATGTTCAGTGACTTGTCTATGGCTGTGGAGCAAGTCCATAGAAAAAGTAGTAATAGTTCCTACATCCCCTGCCTGCCCACTGCACTGCTCTATAAAGCAGCCTCTGTTTGAAGAGCGAAAGGGAGAAGAGTCAGATAATAGGCTTGAGGATAAAAGAAGTGACATCAAAATCTTTCAACATCCATGTCATTAGTGGATCAGAGGATGGGCTGTCGTTGACTCTTCTGGCCTTAAACGCTACCACATTCAACAAGGAAATGGTAAGTTTTCAGGGAATTGGAAAGCTGTGGACTTTCAGGTCATGTTTAATCATTTTTTACAAAGAAGCTCTATTTGTAATGCCCCTGCTGTCAAAGCATCAGTGGATTAACAGGACTAGCAGGTAATTCTGCTTTAACGTCAATACTGGTATAACACTATACGCTGCCTACAGCTTAATAGGAACATTTGAAAAATGTATTTGTGGAGTGGCAGTATGAAGTGAGTAATAGCCATAGAATGTGGGTAAGAAAATTATCACAAAGTGTAGAACAAATATTCAGGGCTCATCCCAGACATTAAAGAGATGGGGTCTCCTTCACAGGCTCTGGTCCACTGCTGGCTCCCTCGTCTGAGTTTCCCTCCTTTACCTTTAGCTACTGGAGCCACTAAGTCATTGAAATGGGACAGGATCTCCTGGAAGACCTCACTATCTGAGGTCCTGTCTGAAGTACCTATTTTCAGAGAGCATGAACCGGTCATTTTCCATTTCTGTTGAGGGTGCCCTAGACATCCAGCTCAGACTGGACTCTAACAGCTGAAAAGAGCAGAGCTGACTCCTGTCCATTGTGCACAGCCTTCACATAGCTCACAAATGCCTTCCCAAAGCCTTTCCTGCTACAGGGAATCCTCTGGTCTGATGAGACTATACCTGAGGTGACCTATTGGGAGCATGCCCTAACTAAAATGTGAGGCAAGCCTGGGCTAGAGACAATCTCAATCCCTTCTGTTGGAGCTGTGGAGATGAAAACGCGTTGTAGCAAGGGGTAAGAAATGGAGAGAGGAGCTTTTAGCCTTGTAGCTGGACATTCAGGAAGATTTTAGTACTGGAGCCTCTTTATATTAAGTTGTCCTTGTCAAAGGGCACTTCAAAATGTGCCCTTATTACCAGCCTGTGTAGTCATGCCAGTTTTTCACTTCTGGCCTCATTGGTCTAACAAAACAAAAAAGGAGCAATTCTAGCAGGAGTAATGACCCCAGAGTGCTGTGGAGAGATGGGATATGGGGGCTTGAGGGTCTCTCTTCTAAGAAGTGAATTTCCTAGCCTATATGTTTCAAGAAAAGATAATGGCACTGCTGACACCTCCTTTTCAGAAGACAGGGATGCTCATTCTTCCATTCTGAATGAAAGATTGCAGGGGAGAGCCAAGAAAAGGTGCCTGTCTCCCCGGGTATTTCTGAGTGCAATGGATGAGTGGCATCCAGAGAACAGGCAGATTGAATGATTGCAGAGCTGCTCTCACTGCCTCCAAGGTGCTGGCCTCTGTTATCAGCGGGATAGTGCAGGGTACCAAATTAATTCCTAGACATGAGTTTCCACTGTAGCAGATAGCTCCATCTCTCTGGATTTTACAGTGCCAAGCTCTAAATTAAGAAAAACTGGCAAGAGAAGAGCTGAATCTCTTTGTCTCTGCAAGTTCTGCTCATGCTGCTATCTTTGTGGGCATGTAACGTAAGCAGGAGGTGGTAGTTAGCAATGGATATTGCATTTTTCATTTCTGCTTCACTCCACTCACAGCAGTGAGAAGATTTAGGATAGTGCTATAATGTCACACACACATACACACCCCAGTCCGCATCCTGGGAGGTCTGGACACCATGGGTCCAACTGCAGGTGCAGACCTTTACTTCTCGTACAGTCTTGTTGAAGTGGCCAGGATCTGCAGGTGCTCAGGACTTTGGGAAATCAATCTCCTTGTTCTGATAGCTGAGACTAAGATTTTTGAAGCTGAAGCTAGAATCTTGAATTATGATTTAGATCCTTAAATAAGTTGGCTGAATTTAAGACGTGCAAAGCCAGTGCTTCTGTTGAAAAACAGGTCATTTATTTATATCTTAAATCTGGATTTAGAACTCTAATATTAGTTGCTTATTTTTTACAAATCTTTGTCTTGGTCTAAATAAGGAACGATGTCCCTATTTAGATCTGGAAGTTGGAAAAATTAGCTTACATGGCTTACCTGTCGTCACGGAGTGCCAATAAGAAGTCCAGGACCCAAAATGCTCCTATGGGTTAGGAGAGGGAATCAGTACAAGTTTACAGGTGGAAAACACAGTCACAGAGGGACAAAACTTTTTCCCTGCGGTCACATGAGCAGCTTGTGGTAGAAAAGGGATTTGAAGTGGGTTCCCTGATGTCGGGCTGGTGTCCAGACCACTCAACTGTCTTTCCTTCGTTCTGTTTTGAAACTCCTCTTGCTCTCATTGTTGTTTTAAGATACCAAGTAGTGCAACGGAAAGGGAGTTGTGGCAGAATGAGACACGATCTCTGGATCCTGCACTGAGGAGACTCAGCAGGGACTTGTGCGAAGTCCCCTCACTCACTCCACCTTGGTACCTGGTTATTTTGGGATCAAAGACAGCTAGATGTGATGTCATCACTGTCTTCAGTACTGCTGATTACAGGACTGTTATGTTTTAGCTTCACCAGCCCGATGGACCATCTGACCTCCTAGGACCCCAGGCTCGCAGACAACATCGTTTTGGTAAATTTTTCTCATGCAGCAAATGATGATGCACCAGTGCAAGTCCCTGATGTTGCAGGTGTGATCTTTACGCCAGCTGACAAAAGCAGCCAGAGTACTGTGAGGCTGGATATTTACGGCTTTTCTGGGAGTTATTCGGGCGCTGGCTCTGTTTGTTTGCTACATTGTCCTTTCACAATGACCCGAGATATTTACTGTATATGCAGAACCTGCAGTGGAAGCAAAGCCATTCATTCCTAGATGTTTAAACGGAATTGTTTCTCTGCCCTGTTGAATGACAGCGTGTGTAATGGATCTCCACGTGCCAGAGGGCTTTTCAGTAGCAGAGCTTCAGGCATCACATGGAGAATTAAGGCACACTGAAGGCTTGGTGTTTATTTTGGAATTGAACCCAAAAACCTCCACTCTGGGGACAAGCTTTCAACCAGATAAGCTGGAGGATTTGATCTGTGATCTTCCTTTCTTAGGTATTTCTGTCCTCCCCTTTGAACCGCAGCAATCAGCTGATACACGTGATGATGGGAAGGAAAAGCATCCGAGTTGTGTAACATCTGCTTATCACTACAGATTATCCTGTAGCAATGAGATTAAAGCTTTTCCTTATGTAGGAAGGGCTTGGGCTTTAGGATTGTTTTTTGTTTGGGGTTTTTTTTGTTGTTTTTTTATGTAATACTATAAATCTGGTTTCATTAAGCAAGGAGAGGAAACTTCACAAGTGTGACTACGAAAACAGGGATTTTTAAAGGAAGCAGAGATTTTTAAAGGATTCCTTCCAACGATGATGTATACTATAATCCTAGTATTGCCTTCTTGCGGTTATGTTCCCAATAGGACTGAAATGAGGGAGCATTCTGGAGCCCTACAGGCAAGTGATTTGCATAAAATAGTGCTTTGGATCTCAAGTCCTGCAGAGCTTTGTGATACCACAAGGATCTCCTGCTTTCTCCTGCTCACGGATTGACTTTCTCGTTGAAGTCCAGCTGGTTGTCAGGATAGATACCCCATGTATGATATGCTTGGCCCATTTTGCTGTTCCCTATTTCTGCCATGTACATACCAAGAGAAAACCTCAGGGCTCCTGAGGTTGCTTTAAATCTGTCTGGTTTCATCAGTTGTAGAATGACAGAGGCTGAGGACCAAGACTAGGAAAGAACCTCAGCTCAATCCCTTCTCTTGACCTAGTCATCAAGCTGGTGAACGAGGCTTCGAAACAGCATCAGATTTCCCTAAGACTCTATTGCAAATCTCACTTTCTGCCTATAAATCAAGTGTTTATTGCCCTGCAATGAGCAGACACCTGAAATCGAAGTGAAGTAAAAATAGCAGAAGCACCTCTCTCCGAGGACCATCCAGCCTGGGCACTAAGATAAGGGTCATCGGATTCCTGCTTATGGGGGACACCAAGTTTCCTAGATCTGAGGCCACTCCATGCTAATTTGTCCCTGTGCTGCAGCGCATGCAATAAATTTAGTAAAATAATAATAATGTACCATGACCCTTCTCGTCTCTGCCCTTCCATTACTGTGCAGTTTATATCAGAAGGATGTGCAAGCTGAGACCGACAAGGAAAGTATTTAAATTACATGAAGGTTGTGGTTTCTAAATAAATACTAGTGGTCCCTTTGATAATACCACTACCATAATACTTTGATCCTGAGAGCCTGAAGCAGTCATTCTTTGTATGGGTCTCTCATTGACTGCAAAGGGAGTTTTGGGCACAGAGCAATTACTTACACAAGATTGGGCCAATTACTTAATTAAATTTTAAGTAGGAGTATATACATAGCAGATGGACATTTTGAGAAGGTACTGAGTAATGTGTGCAGGGTAACAGAGGATGCAGCTTATCTTGCACATTAGCCTTGGATGGGTTTTAAGTGTATTAACATTAGGACTCCAATCGGATTTAGGTGGTGTGTAAAATTTCTCCAGGCCTTCTTAACTTGGCTGAATTTTCCTCAGATGAATGCAGCAGAGAATGATCCAATCACACAATCACTCTTGTCTGAAACTAGTGTGAAAACAAAGAATGGCCATAGCTAAAAAGAGGCATTGTCCAGGTAGGTTGTTCTATAGGCTCGGATAGGTGGTTGGGTTTTAGTTGGGTACTCGCTTTTTAAAGGCAGCTTTAAACTGCCTTTAAAAGCTTGACTTTTCAACCAAGATCTTTTAAAAAATGATAATTTGTAGGTACTACATTGTTTACCTTTTCTTCCTTTCCATTCCCACACCTCACTTTGCATTGGAGCTTTCATTCTGTCTCATCGCTTTATGTGCCTGCATTTTAGGACAAGGGTTTATTTATGTTTATTTTATTTCACTTCACATTTACAGAGTTGTAGGTAGCCTTAACTGTTTTCCTGGAACACAGCAAGACACAGAAAGGGCAACAGGAGTATCACTTTTATTTACAGTGATACTAAGATCAGGTACTTAAAAAAATTCCCACCAATATCAGTGAACAGGAATTACCAATGCAGATTTGACGAGATGAGAGGAGCTGTGAAGTAAAATAGCTCATGTTCTCTGTTTGTTGGAGGAAAAACAAGTTAATAATATCATTTAATAAAATATCTTTATGATAATAAGGTCTAGAAGTCCAAGATACAGTCAAGAATATTGCTTTTGACTGCCGCATAAAATGTATAGTCTGTACAAGAAACAGAGAGTGGGAATGGAAAAGGGACCTTAGGGAAGAGGACTCACTCGTTTGGGCAGAAGCAGGGACAGAGCCCATCTCCTGATGCCACCCATGAGCCCATCGTTGCCTACACAGCATGTGTTGTACACAACACAAGTTGAATAGCAAAGCCTTGTTTACAATGAGATGCTTATATTACTGATGAAAATGAAGAATTTTTCCCAGCCATGACATAAAGTTTCTCTGAACAAGGGCAAGAAATGAACTCCAGGTTTGCCGCATCTGCTGTTTAGCAGTTCCTTTATTTACCACCTCAGAAGTATTGCTTTTGAAACCGAGTAATATCCACAGCATTCTGAACATCATCTAGGCCCGTTTAAGGGTATTTTCTATTGACACAAGGAAAATCATCATTGGTTGAATCGTCTATCCTTTATAGAAAAGCACCTTGTGAAACTAGGCAGAATTTTGGTGGAAATGAAGATACATGCCCTGTCTTACAAAGCACATGTCAGTATATGCGCAGAAGTGAGCTGGGTGATCACTGTCATCAGAAATGCCCATCATTCAGCATGTCGGTGGAAAAGGGAAGGACCTACACCTGAGCCTCAACTAGGAGCTTCCCCAAGCTAACATAAATTCTCTGGTATTTTCCATGTGTTGTGGAGGTCCTAACCTTCCTTTAAATTAGTGACTGCAGTGTACAGCCTGGTGCTGCTCACTGCTTAGAAAGGACGCTCAATATTTGGGACAAAGTGGGAGAAAAAATGGTAATGCTCTTTGAGCACACCAGTGACAGTCAGGGAGGAGACAAGCCCCAATTCCTCAGTTGTCAGGCTTATTTAGTCTCCAGATATGGAAACTAAATTTGCTCCTTATTTTAGATTAGCCTGGGGTAAGCCAAAATATGGAGCACAGTGCTTAGGATTTATGGTTATGAGGAGTACGCTTCAAGGGATGCCAAATTTGCTTTCTTGTCAAACTCCCAAACGTCATATAAAAACCTAACAGTGATGACTAATACAATGTATGATAAGTGATTCCTGCCTCTGTTTGCTTTCTTTAAGGGTGTCCCAATGGCTGAAGAAAAGCCCAAGTATAACTGCACTGTCAGTGAAGTCACCATTGTGAACCTGCAGCCTGAGAAAAATCCCATTCTCATCTTGCCAGGAGGGAAGCCAGGAAGTGAACATAGAAACCTTGGTTTCCATCCCCCTTCTCCAAGGATTTCAGACAAGAGGCTATCCCAGGGAGAGAAAAAATTGTGGTCAGAAAAGGTGAAAAAAGAGGGGGCTTTGTCTCCCACCCTGCATCGTGCAAATGAGTGTTGTAGCACAGAGAACATCACCCTGAAGAGGCCAGTGAAGTTGGCCCCTCTGGAGATCCCTGTGGAAGTAAAAGAAGCCCAGCTCCAAAAGATTATGAGCATCCAGAGAGAAGCCCAAATGGCTGCTCAGAAGCTGACGGTTATCAACTCCATCAGCAATGAACCCCATGTGAAAAGGGTAAAGAATCTGGCTCAGGGAGAGCTGGAAAACTTTCAAAAGATAAAGCTGAGTGAGAAGGCTGCTCTGGAGAATAAAGATGATCCCCTACCCCCTAAAAGCAGCAAACCCCTGGGAGAAATTCAAATTATTTTGCCTCCAGAGACGACCTCTAAGCTGACTAAACAACCAGGTGTCGAAGAGGCTCCCAAGACACTCCGTAAGCCATTAATCCCCACTCTCCAGGTATCTTACACGCACGAAGAGTCTAACAGCCCTGACAGCATCCCTGATCCTTGCCAGAATGTTTCTCGGCGCCGATTCAGAGTAAGGCACATGAAAGAGCAGCAGGAAGACCATGGGAAAGCCAAACCCTTAAAGGTCACGGATCCAAGTGTGGGAGAAGGCAAGCAGAAATCTGCAGGTCAACGAACACAAAAAACCCTCAGTGACGCAAGCAAGCTCATTGAAAATGTGGCCAAAAAGCAGAAGGAACGAGGAGCAAAGCGAGGGGAAATGGATGAAGCCTCTTTTGTGAGGAGGCAGCCTACTCGAAGGATGGCCTTGGGAGACATCATCCAGGTGGATGAGGACTGAATATTACCCTCCATGTAATGCAGAGGAGATTTAGACACAACAGCTACCCAGTAAAATGTTTTAGACTGACTGCTTAGATAGAAGTCTTCAGAAGAGTGTCCGGAGACATTAGTAGACCACAAAGTGAAAATAAGTTAATATTGTTGAACAGCTCTGTCATTTCTGAGATGCTCAAACAAGTGGTTCATAGGGTAAATATCCTCCTACTCTTGCTCAACACTAGAAAGGTCTCAGCTACAGTCCTGAGTCCAGCATGGAATACGACTTTTCAAGACACATGTGGACCATGCAGAAAAAATCTGGATGTGGACTGGGCGGAGGGACCAAGAGAAAAACAAGCACCTAGAAAATATTGTGTCTGGGGCAAGACGAAAAGAAATAACATCATGCAGAATAACAACGTGTAGATGTGGCACTTAGGGACATGGTTTAGTGGTGGACTTGGTAGTGATAGGTTAACGGCTGGACTCAATGATCTTGGAGGTCTCTTCCAACCAAAATGATTCTATGATTCTATGATTCTATGATTTGCTCCTGAGAATACAGCCCTCCCACTTTCAGCTGCGGCAAGTTTGTTTCAGAAAGACAAGACTAAAATGTTCTTCATATCTACTGTTGGCAGAACAAAAAGTAATTAGCTTAAGATTTAGCAAGAGACATTTAAGTCAGAAAAGGAGAAATACTTTTAAGGACAATAAACACTGAAGAATTCTGTTTACAGAGATGAGAATCTCTGTCATTGAAATTTTAAATAATACATTAGACAAACACCTGCCAAGGATGATTTCAGAAGAGTTAATCCTTCATTCAGACACGACAAGGGCCAGAGGATCTGTAATGTCCTTCAACCTCTATTTTCTTATATTGTATAGTCTATCTTTTCTGTAGTCTATTTGCAGGGCTACTAACCAAGCCATGTAGTGCAAAAATGTACAATAAAAGTAACTTTTCACTTTGCACTGATTCTTCTTCATCGTCTTACACCTAGTGTCAAGATATCCACCGAATCCTTCAGAAGGCAGCATTTAATAGATGACTGCTTCCCCTTGATTTTTTCAGACTTACTTCTGTTCTTTCCCAATTTCTTGGTAAAGGGAGGAACAGCTAATCCTTATATTTTCATTGTCTTGTCTCCAACAGCTCTGTCTTGCACTTTTTACCTGTTCACCTTTGGTCACCTTTTAAGATCCTTGTCATCTTTTGAAGACTGAATATTATTTTTATGTATAATACAAAATAAACCAAGCATGCACAGTCTCAACTTAGTCCCAGAAATCTTTTTAGGGAGCAAAAACTATTTTGTGTTTTTTTAAATAGCTATTATGACAAGCTGCCAGAAATGCTAGCACAGTGCAAATATTATTAATCAGGTTAACTTGTAATGAGATTTGCCTTGTAAATGGCTTTTACAGCAAAAATTAGCATGTTCACTGTCTTCTGGTAGTTCACTTGTTTGGTTGCTTGATTTGTTTTTTCATAAAGGTGGTCTTTTCTGCTTACTAAATGATCTTCGAGGCTTAGAAAATTACAAGAGTTGGCAAAAACACATGGATGCCTTTGGAAAAACAGAAGGTGGCTAGAAACAGCAGAACTCAGCCTTTAAACTGGGGTTAGTGGGAGAAGAGAAAAGAAGAACAAAGCACCTTCGTTATAGAAAAGAGGTAAGCCTACTTTTGCCTTCATTCTTTCCTCTACATACATGCTGAATACAGCCAAAGACAGAGCAGACAAGGTCTTGAAAACTATTTGAGTCTTTATCTGCATTCCAACAATACCAGAAATGATGATATGTTCTGTGATTGTTCTCTTGGTAAGAGAAAAGCCGGCATCCAGAGATTCTTCTGGAATTCATTCTTGAAGTATTTCATGCTGAAGAGAAAACATACATTACCAGGATTGAAACCTAGGAAACAGGTTTGTCACAGCAGCAGTAGCAGTATGTACACAAATCTGTCACCCTGTAACTTGCCACCAGCTTTATTTGTCAATTTTCTATGGTGAGAGTAACTGGGGAATGAGGGCTCAAAGCTATGCAGGCCAGATAATTCAAGTTGAATAAGGACGGTTGTAATAGTTCAACACAAAGCAAGGGATTAAAATTAGATGCTAAGCCAGGAATAAAAAATGTGAGACGTATGTCTTCCTTGTGATGTCTGGGCAGTAAGGAGAAATAGTAATTTAACTCATAAACTCCGCTGCATCTCTGACTCACTGCACCTACTTAATTGTGAATGAGAAACTGCAATCCCAATGTGTTTTGGTGGCATCTCACAAGTTCCCAGCCAGCCAGTATTCCAGGCAGTATTAATGTGATCTCCACAGAAAATGCTACTAAGATGTGCAGTTTACAGTAGAAGAGGGATGGCATGAGAGAACAGCTGAGTTCTTGAGTTCGGGCTGGCTCACCTGACAAGTTGTTGCCCTTCGTTAAGCCATGATGTAAGAAGGTTCCTCAAAAGGGTGTTTAAGCCCACCTGGTTGAGACTGCTGCCTTGGAAATACAGTGACAACTCAACTAGGATGAACAACCTGCAACTGTCTGGAACTGTGGGAAGGTCACTACATGTATAAGAGTGCCTTGCTATTGCTCTACTCCTTTACTTAGCTCTTTTAATGTAACTAAATGCATTAAATCATGTGCCCAGGAACAAATGATGAAGTTTTGCTTTAAAAAAAGTAAACCAGTGAGACTGAAAAGGACTTAGAGGTCCCAGCTTTGTCCTGTGGCTGCAATGGTAAATTGTTGTTGGATGCATGATCAGGAGACTTTTGATTAGGGGAAGGGACTAAAAAACTTCCATCTCCAGCATTAGCAAGGTCATTGCTGAAATGGTGTCTCCAGGATCCAGCATCCAGCTTTACATGGAATTTCATGCACTGTGTCCCATGCTTCAAAAAATATGTTCACTTATTGGAAAAGTGCTAGAAGGATAATCTGAATTCTGGGAAATTTACCTTCCATGTGAAAAGGAAAAAGTCTGATCTGTAGTTTATCCAAGGTTCTTTAAGAAGAAGAAAAAAAAGATGCAAAAAATTTAACGGAAACTGAATCTTGAGAAATTCATACGGGAATTGGGTGCAGCATTTTAACTCAGGCTGCTGTCCCTTCCATCCAATATAAATGCACGCTGTCCTGGCTCTTTGCGCTGGTTAGACCTTCCCACCGCCCCCTTATGCTGGCACTGCTTCTCAAACAGCGGCGCAGTGACCTGGAATGGGTAATTTAACATCGCAAATTCCCCCAAAAGATGAGTTTTCAACTGGGATCTGTCCCAGTCTTGATTTACTGAATGGCTTCAGCAGTGCTTGTGTCAGCATGAACGAGGCAAGGACAGGGAAGAACTCATTGATTTTGGTGACTGACTGTCCTTCTGTCACGTTAAACTGTGTCTAAACTAGACTCTGAAGGCAATAAACTACTGTATCAAAGTGCCAAGGAACACAGTGGACTCTGACATGATACAAATACTTGAAAAATCTGGACTCCATCCTTAGACTTCTGTATACCGAAGAATAATGATGGCTTTGGTTTAGAAATGCCTGGCCAGTGTTAGCTGGAAGAGCAGTCTAGGGACTATCATGCTCCACTCTCCATTCTGAATCTGTGCATCTTTCTGCTCTAATATGGTTTTAAATCTACTCAGTCTGAAATGTGATGATAGTCAAATGTTTTCCATAACGGAAAATTGTATCAATGCGGGGGCATCAGGGGAACTCTCGTACTTATCCAGACCATTAGAAGAGGATGCTCCCAAAATGTTGCCTTTGCTAGTAAAATAGGTGTGACTCGATGTTATCTAATGCTTGCTAGTGTACAAAGTGAGTAATAAAAAAGCAGTCCTTTGCACACACAACATTTAGAGGGCAAATGTAATTTCAGAAGAATCGCATTCAAAAGCAAGATTAGCGCAAAAGAGGGATTTTTGCCAGAGAACTCTGGCTGCATCAAGGTGGGTATCATGGAGGGGAACCAAGCTCTGCTCCCATTTACATACTGTATGTATAGCATCGCTCCTTGAAGTCAATTCAGTTGCTTTGTCTTCAGACTGATGTCAGACAAAATCTGACTCAAATCTGTTTTGTGGCCGGTCACAACTGGTGTCCCCCAGGGCTCAGTATTGGGGCCAGTTCTACGTCATATCTTTATCAATGATCTGGACGAGGGGATCGAGTGCACCCTCAGTAAGTTTGCAGATGACACCAAATTGGGAGGGAGTGTTGATCTGCTTGAGGGCAGGCAGGCGCTACAGCGGGACCTGGACAGGCTGGATCGATGGGCCGAGGCCAATGGTATGAGATTCAACAAGGCCAAGTGCCGGGTCCAGCACCTGGGTCACAACAACCCCAGGCAACGCTACAGGCTTGGGGAGGAGCAGCTGGAAAGTGCCCGGCGGAAAAGGACCTGGGGGTGTTGGTCAACAGCCGGCTGAATATGAGCCAGCAGTGTGCCCGGGTGGCCAAGAAGGCCAACGGCATCCTGGCCTGTATCAGCAATAGTGTGGCCAGCAGGAGTAGGGAGGTGATTGTCCCCCTGTACTTGGCCCTGGTGAGGCCGCACCTCGAGTGTTGGGTTCAGTTTTGGGCCCCTCACTACAAGAAAGACATTGAGGTGCTGGAGTGTGTCCATAGACAGGCAACGAAGCTGGTGAAGGGTCTAGAACACAAGTCCTATGAGGAGCGGCTGAGGGAACTGGGGATGTTTAGTCTGGAGAAAAGGAGGCTGAGGGGAGACCTTATCACTCTCTACAACTACCTGAAAGGAGGTTGGAGGCAGGGGCGGGTCGGTCTCTTCTCCCAAGGAACAGGTGACAGGACAAGAGGAAATGGCCTCAAGTTGCACCAGGGGAGGTTTAGATTGGACATTCGTAAAAATTTCTTCACCGAAAGGGTTGTCGAGCATTGGAACAGGCTGCCCAGGGAGGTGGTGGAGTCCCCATCCCTGGAGGTATTCAAAAGACGTCTAGATGTGGCGCTAAGGGATATGATTTAGTGGGGGACTTGGCAGTGCTAGGTTAATGGTTGGACCCGATGATCTTGGAGGTCTCTTCCAACCAGAACAATTCTATGATTCTATGATTCTATGATTCAGTGTTGTGTTTGAACTGGGGATGACACAATCAGATCTAATTGACCCGTAAAAACATTCTCAAATATTGAGTATAAAGGGAAAAAATCTAGCAACTAAATAATGAGGGGGATCCTTTCTTATGTAAATAAAGTTCATAAAGGAATAAACAGTGCTTTAAGGATTCATAGCCATGTATATGTTCTGTAGGTCATTGCAAGGCAGAACCTCTTTGATTGCATATTCCACTTCTCTGCCTTTACTTCCAATGTTTTTGCAACTCAGGAACCCAGGAGGTAATTTCTTTTCTGTATTGCAAAAGCAAGCTCCATCCCTTTCCCCTAAGCTGTGGAAAAACACGACACAAAGATGGTCTCCACTCCAAAGATTTTTTTAGCCTCAGTGTAAAATAAAGAGACAGTGGGTGGACACAACAGGCACAGAGCAAGTGGAATAGTGAGATCCTTTCCAAATCAGAGTCATGAGCAAAAGTTGTAGACTAGTGGCACAATTATCTAATTTAGGAATAGTGCATATTTCATAAATAGCACCTTCCACCCCCAGAGAGTTTTACAGCCCTCACAGCACAGCAAAATAATGCTTCCTGGGATGAGAAAAAAGGGCAAATTCTTGATTGATTCATAGACCTCCAGAGCCAGACATGGTGGCTCACTGGAAGTGTGAAGAGGACAACCCAGAGATAACTGGATCCCAGTCACGACTTGAAACAGATGGGAACACTATGAAATAGCCAAATGTCTTGGCTGTCCCCTACAACGTGCAGAAATGTCCCTGAAGACACTGCCTGGGTGTTTGCTTGCAGTTCTTTCTCCTTTCAGCCTGCAGCAGGAAAACTCAGTCTTGGATGGAAGGCAAGACAACAGAGAAGAGATTCAGGAAAGCTTTTAAAAGTGAGGACCTGGCACAGCACACTAAGATTTTTTATCTTTATTATTGCTTATTATTAGATTGCCTTTGCAATTGCCCTTACATTGTCAGTGACTGCCATATGGACTTTGTGGAGAATTATAGGAAACGACAATGCAGTCATAAACAGACTAGAGGAAGGGAAAGATAAGAACCAGAAACATGGAACCAAGAAGGTCTCCAGAGACTGTCCTCACTCTGGCTGCCGTTCCTGCTTGCTGTAAGCTCTTCCCTGTCTCTTCAAATTGCAAAGACTGGAAGTTTTAAAAATCCCATCCAGCACTTGGTGCAAGTCTGGAGGAGACTGCATCGAGCCCACTAATAAAGAATCAAAGACTGCACTAGACTCTGTCCACGCTCTTTTCTGGGGTGAATCACAGGGAGGAGGGTCCCACAGCAGAGGCCGTGATCCCACTGGTACCGCCTAACTGGGAGTTTAAGCAGCAGTAGGGTTCTTTGCAGAAGAGCTCAGCAATTAGCAGCAGTAGGGAAAATACTGCTATTCTAACCCAGGATTTCTAGTTGTCAGTGTGAAGCTGGGAGAGCGTAAACGCTGGCTCCAATTTCTCCTGCTCGTGTAACCTGGGCACATTAAACTCTTGGAAAACAGCCTTACAAGTTCAGAAATGAGCTGGCACCTTGCTTGCCTTTGGGACCAATGTGCTAATGCTCTCAGGCCGTTTGTACCAACAGGTTGCCTTAATTTTCAGTTTGTGAGAGACATGGTTTTAAACATAATTGTTTCCTCTGAATATTCACGGAGGCCCTGGGGGTGACATGCTTTCAGGCAATTGCAGCAGGAACGTCAATAAAAGGAGCAGTGCTGGAAAATCATTAGAAGAGAGTACTTTTAACTTTGTTCCTTGAGTACATGGGCTTCTTCCCTGGGCAGGCTGGCTGACACTTCTTCTGTCTCCAGAAATTTATTGTAGCAGTGGAAGTTGAAATTGGTTCAGTTAAAATAAAGGATGTGTGGAGCCTCCAGCTAAACCCAGAAGGAAACCCAAAGGATGGGCTGTTAGAGGTACAAAACACATAGTGCGTTTTTCTTCCTCGTACTTCTTTTCTTGCTAATTCCTGCTGGAAATATGAACAGAAGCTCTGAAAGGCCTTTTGAGTGTTTCTGGCCCAGTAAGGAACAGAAAGCAGCATGCAAGGAGCTTGTGAAAGCATCAGCCATGTTTTCAGAGCAAGAAAGATCCAAAAAGTCCAATAAAGCTGAGACCAGCAAAGAGCACATGAGGTCTTAGTGTGACCAAGACTTTTTATTTGGTTTTGTAGTCAATGGGAATCTATCAGCAGGACTTCAGTGAATTTCTGAGGCAATCCTTTTCTCTTAGGCCTCCTGTAGCTACACCTATCCAACCCCTGACAGACGCCTGAACAGGGATTTATTCTAATAGTACTACACTGTCTGTTAAAGGTGAGTCAAATGCACCGTGAGAGATATCTCGGCTCAGACTGGAGGCACTAAAAAGACCTCAAAAGCAAACCCCAAAATGCCTCAGGGGAAATTCACTTGGGCTGTGTAAGCTACATCCTCTCTGCAACCCGGCCTTCAGACGACTTGGCTGACTTGTTTGGCTAGTATTTGTTTTATCCAGGCTGCCCATTTTAAGATGTAGGTGCAGGCTTAACATGAGAGTATGGGGAAAACATGTTGAAAAGTAGTTGCTTGATAACTGATCGCAGAGTGGAGAGGGAATTGTGGAGTTTCTGTTGTTAATTTGCCCCAGAATGAAAGTTTGGGGGAGCTTTTCCCCTTATATTTCCATTTCCACTTTGTACTTTGAGATAAGGAAAAGGAGATCACTTACCAATTACCATCGAGGGCAAAACAGACTCAAAACAGGGAATTTTTTTCTTCCAATTAAAATAGATTCTGATAGTGAGAAACAAAGACAAAAACATTAAAACAACACCTTCCCTCCACACGCCCCTTTTCCCCAGGCCCACCTTCACCCCTTCACCCCCGACTCCTCTCCCCCTGAGGGGCGCAGGGGTGGGGATGGGGGCTGGGGTCAGTCCATCACAGCCCCTCTCGGCCGCTCCTCCCTCCTCCCCCGTCTCCCTGCTCCAGCGCGGGCCCTTCCCCGGGCTGCAGTCCTTCAGGGACAACCTGCTCCCGCCCGGGCTCCCCACGGCCGCAGCTCCTGCAGGAAATATCCCCTGCTGCGGCGTGGGGCCCTCCCCGGGCTGCAGGGGGGGTCTCTGCTCCAGCGGGGTCTCTCAGGGCTGCCGCGGATCCCTGCTCCGGGCCTGCAGCCCCTCCTGCCCTCCTCCTCCTCCGCCCTCGGGTTCCCTCTGCTGCTGCTCCCTCTGCTGCTGCTCCCTCCTTGGCTTCCTCCTCCTCTGCCTCTGCCGCCTTCGGCCCTTTCGGAGACCTGTTTCCCCCCGGCGCCCCCAGCTTGGCTGAGGGGCTCAGCTGTGTCCTGTGGTGGGGCCCTTGGAGCTGGCTGGGACCGGCTGGGACCGGCTGTGTCCGGCACGGGGCAGCCCCGGCCTCTCCCCACAGAGGCTCCCTGCAGCCCCGCTGCCAGCGCCTGGGCACGGACACTCAGTGCACCCAGTAAACTCCAGAGTTGTCCCAAGACGCTCATGTGGATGGCAGGGACCATGCTCTGGATTTACTGTTTTTTCCAGAGGCCACTTTTTAGCTGCAAAACTATTTTGCCACCTGTGAAAAGACCCAGTGTCCACGCCAGCGCCAAGCTGGATGCACAGAGAGAAGCGCTACCACTCTTCCATAGATGGGAAACCCAGTGATAGTCCCTGATCCAGTCACCCAACCAGCAGAACTATCTCTATATCCACAGGCAGGAGAATGTAAAGCCACCTTTAATAACCTCTTAGTCCCAGCAAACCAAGACTGCTGTATTAGAAACAGAGATGTGGAACGTTTTTGTATTTTTCTTCTTGAAAGTGAGAATCCTTTTTCATGTCTTTAATTCAATTAATGTTTTTCCATCACCACGTTTCCTCTCTTCATCATTTTCTCATTTTAGAGATCTGTCAGTGGAAGGTAACGAAGATGTAAGCAAGCCAGGGTTGTGTGGGTGGGAAGTAAACCTTGGTGTTAAGTTAAAAATCACAATTTGAGGTCTGGGTGCACTTCCAGCGGTAATTCACTTGGTAAATCAACCAGTTTGTCCTATCATCAAGCTGTCATTTCTAAGTAGTGCTGCACCAGGTTCCTGCCAGAGACTATTAAGCAAGTCATTATTATTTCAGCCCCATTAGCTAACAGGATACACCTCTCTACCCAAGTAAAGATGCTAATCAGCTTTGCGTTGAAACAGTATATTCAGCCTTTTGCTTCTGAGATATGGCTTCCTACACCATTACTAAATAGCAGCTTCAACTTTGGAGGACAGAGCAGAGCATTCGGGGGGGAGATAACCTAATACCTTCTTCACCTGGCCATGGTGGCAAGTAGTAAAGACGAGCTTGGAACCAGGAGCTACAGATTCCATCAGGAAAAGAATAAAAACACAGTTCTAGTTTCCTAGCTGAACATGATGGTCAGCTCATTCCACCCACCTCCTTCTTCCTCCTTCAGTTACCTTTGAAAACTGAAGACATGCTGTGAAGTCGCTCAAGGGCCTTTGATAATTTCTCCCTTGGCTTTAGTTATCAAAGGATCAGACATGGAATTTCACTCCCATTTTGTCAGAGGTAGCCAAACCTGCTGGGCTTGCAGCAGGGGGTTTCCTCCTCTCTCAGCCGAATAGCTGCAAGGCTGCTGTGTCCTTAGCTCCAGCCTGGAGTGAGGCTGAGCATGTGTTCCCAATAGATACACACCACGCATACATATGCACACACACACACACACACTACAGGCTCCACACATGCCCAGACACACTGAATAATGCAGATAGAAATTACTTTTATTTTTTTTTTTTTATTGACATCCACACAAACAAACCCAGCACTCACAGAAACAGGAACAAAGACAGCTCAATCCTCTCCTCCCCTGTGGCTGATCAAGATTGAAGGCTGCTATTGGAATACACACACATGATGTGGGTCTCTCCAGCAGCTGGGACCCCTGGTCTGCCCAGTACCCAGCCCCTGGACCATGGTCTCCTCCAGTTGCTGGCACCCAGACCTCTTATCCCAGTTGCCAGCCAGCCCACCCTGCAGCTCACTAGCATTGACACATGCACAGTTACAATAGAGAGGGTAGTTGGAAATGGGATTTCATGAGGATACAGGATAGACTGTAGGGATCAAGCACTGTCTATCCAGCAAGAGAAAAATACTCACCAGTAACATGGTGGGACATGTCCAGCTCCTTTTCCCTTTATCTCCCTACTCTTGTTTCTCCCCAGTTCACCTCAATCCCTCCCTTTCCCCACCTTCGGTTCTTCCTCTAATCACCCCATAATACATTTTGCACATTTCCATAACCCCCTTAAAACCTTTCATTCTAAATTTTACACAATCCCAAAATGCTCTTCCTACGATGAATCCTGTACCCCTTTTGGCAACAAACTGTTCGGGTGGCATGGCTCTCTGGGGAAGGAGTGATTTTGGTTGGCTCCACACCAGGACAACGTTCTAGTCCTTCTCCTCTGAAGGTCTGAGGAGCAGCTGGTGCAGTGCTTTGGTTTGCATTGGTTGTTAGGTTTTCACCATGCAGATAGATGGTGAATCTGTGCTTAACGTTTTGTGCTCTATCCCTGCTCATCACAGGCATTTTCACCTCTGTCAGCATTTAACACCTGTCTAATGGCCAACTTTTAAGGGGGTCTCTACATAGTTTCCCCACCTGCTTATTTTTCATAAAGTTTGAAGAAAAATATGGATTTTTTCAAACATCAGCAAGCGGCTCTGCCTTGTGGTCCCAGCAAGGGTTATTGCAGCAGCACTCCAGCAGATGGCTGGCTTCTGTCAGGAATAAAACTCTGCCAAGGAAAGCACATCGTGCAGCAGCACATTCGCAGGAAAAAACAGAGATTTATTTCCTTTGGCTATTGATTAATACAGCAGCTCTCTTTCCACTTTGGATTCGTTAATGAAACTCGAAATAAAAACAACCCTGTGCAGTTCAAGGAAGACAAATATGACAAAGGGAAGTAAATTGCTGACATGAAAAGATTCACTATCCCCTAAAGAAAAGCCACTAAATTCCATTCCTAGTTCAACTCTCCTTTTTAAGAACTGGTACTGCTAATGTGTTTAACACTTTTATTCTGGATGGATTCTCTTTGGGTCATGCTAAAGTAAGTACCGTTCCCCTTCCCTAGAACCAAAGGGAAAAGCCTGAATGTATGATTACAGCAAATAGATTTGATTTGTCTCAGTAGGAGAGTGAAAGATGAAACAAAAAAGGCCAGGTGAGATGATCTTGCAGTTCTTGAACACTCAGATCTGTGAATTAAAGCGAGCGTGCTCAACAGCAGAGCAAGCAAATCTTCAAATCCTGGGAGCTGTTGGACTCAGGTTGCTTCTGACAGAAACATGCCCTGAAATCTTTCAGCTTTCAGTCTCATCGCATGCAAAAGTAGGTAAATCCCAATTCTTCCCAGCTATTGAAGTAAAACAGGGGGAAAAAAGGGCCTCGAGTCTAAGTGTCATAAACAACATACATGGAAGATTATCCAGCCCTGACGTGCTGGTACCACCACTGCCATCTCTGCAGTAGCTAAGCTGACAGACAATTTGATGTTTGCCACTGCATTCAGTAAAGGGATGAAGTTATGGCCCAGGAGCCACAGCTGTGGGGTGAGTACTGTAGCATAGTGAATCACAGAAAACAGGGCTTAAGGGACTTCCAGAGACTCCTCACCTAGTCCGTGTTCCTGCTCCATACAAATCTGTCCTAGTAGTGCTTTTTCAAATTCCAAAAAAAACCCCAACCAACCCCAAACCCCAAACTTTCCAAGAATAAAGATTTCAAGTCTATTTCAGTAGCCCTGTGAATACTGTTTTTTTCTCTGACAATTTATCTTTATTTCCTTAAAGACAACTGAAGTCCATTGCTTGTTGACCTAACCCAGATGGGTATGCAGAAAAATCTACTACCTTTCTCCTTTCAGCAGCCTCCTACATACTTCAGGATTTCTGTCATGTCCCCCCTCAATTTCCTCTTTGCTAGGCTAAACAATCCATTCCTTTCAATCTATTTCCTTAGGTCATGCTTTCCTGACTTTTGAGCATTCATCCAGCTCTCTGAATAGCGTCCAGTTCAGCCACTTCGTTCTTGTTATGTAGAGCCTGAAACAGAACACAGCACGGAGTGTTGTAAAAGCTAACGTTTAAGAGTATTGGATAAGCATCTTTTAGTCTGCAAATGAAAGCACATGTTCTGCCATATGGCTGCTGTCAATTCAACATGTGCCTTTCTTTTTTGTTAGTGCAATGCCCTCTCCAGGTGAAGAGGTGAAGGGATTAAACCTATTTGCCTGTATTCCAAATAACTGTATAGGAATTTATATTTGGAATGTGAACCAACCCATAAAAGTACTTTGAAAAAAAATACTTTGAAAAGTATTTCAAAGGTCCTCTTTCACATCCCATCTGCACCACAGGAACAAACAGAGCCATAGGTCATCCAGGGCAGTATTTTCGGTCTGACAGTTGTCATCTTTGATATTTAAAGAAGGTACCGTTAACCTCAGAGGCGATCACTGTGGGATGCTGTGGGCATGGGAAAGTGTTTTAATTCTGTGAGAGAGAGATTGGCTAATGCTTTTAAACTTCATCATTTATGTCCCCTTTTAAAAGCATGGTATAATCCTCACTCATGAAATTCTCAGACTGCTAAATTGCAATTATCTGTCACATCCCATTAAATACATTTATTCACTTTCCTTAAGAAGTAATGGATTAGTAGATATAGAGGAAGTGACATAAAGGTACTTCATGACTTCTGTTGGCTTTTGGTAAGGTCTGATGTGACATTTTCAGATACACACAATGACCAAAAGATGACATGTGAATGACAGATTAGAAAATCACTCCCAAAATTATTCAGTCAGTTTGAGTGGAGATGCTGAGTAGGCTTCTAGCAGAGTCTCTACTGAATGCACAGTTACTGAGTTACCTTCATTAAAGACTTGGATGATGGAAGATAGTGAATTTTAGTAAATGTACAGCTAACGCCATGACGGTGGAAAAAAGCTGAGATTAAATTATGTCTCTTTATTCATGTTTATTTATGAATGGATGAGTATGTGCCGTTACTGACATAGACTTCAATACACAGACTAATTAGAGCAGTATGAGCAAAAAGCAACAAGGCTGGCAAAAGCTTTTGAGAATATAGACTAATCTGGCTTGTTTAGGCTAGAAAAGAGAGTGCTGAGGAGGAACCCAATAGCACTGTTCAGCTATGTAATCAGATAATGTCTTTGTTTTAAAGAAGTAACGATTAACTTTTCCCAGTTCATTCTGCAGAGGCAGTATGCATCTTAGTTCATAGCAAAGGACATTTAGGAAAAACTTTCTAACTTTAATAACTGTCAAGTATTAGGAAAATAATAATAATTTCTGAGGGCAATCGTCGTTACCCAGGTCAGACAGGCTTCCACTGGGATGGCCTAAGCTATCAGGTTCATTTGGTGGCCTACATGGCAAACCCAGTCCATGAGGCATTTCTATCTAGTTCGCAGTCTTCCTCCTGTAGAAGACTAAAAGAGCTGTTTGAGGAATAAATGCCATGTGAGCAGGTTAAAGCCATTTCTTGAGCCAAAATAGCTGTCTGAGAGTATCGCTCACGTTGCAGTGATACTGTCTCCCCAGGGAGCTTCCAAAACTGGGAATCACCTGTAAAAGCAGCTGAGGCCAGATGACACTCATGTGGGATTGACTAGAGAGATCATTCTAGAAGAACTGTGCCTTTCTATATAGTAATTTGTTCAGAACTAAATCACTTGCAGAGCTAAATATTCACATTTTTCCTTATCCGTGTGAGCCAGGTTCACTGTTTGGACAAGCCATCAAGTGCCAGTCTGTGCTGCCTTGCCACCTAAATTTCTGCGAAATGGAAGAACCTTATGAAGCTGTTTATTTGCATGAAAACATGGTCACATTAAATCACAAGTAATCTCACAAGGGACTTAAAAACATTATTTTTAGTGGAGCTGAGCAGAAGCTTTGTTCCCAAAGTTGCAGGTATTTTAGTCATTCATTTATGTGGGGGAATTTATGGTGGCTGATAAAATACATGGAAATGGACAGTGAACATAGGGAAGGTTCCAAACCTTTAAGACTTTTTAGTTTCAGCGTCCTGACAACACGCATATTTTTGTACAGTGAGGTGAATTCTGTACACAGTCGTTAGTGACACTCATGGAATGAAGCTCACTGATATAGCATGTAGCATTACCACTCCTCTGAGTTTCTAAATGCCA
The DNA here is from genome assembly GCA_009819775.1 of Phoenicopterus ruber ruber. Taxonomy (NCBI): domain Eukaryota; kingdom Metazoa; phylum Chordata; class Aves; order Phoenicopteriformes; family Phoenicopteridae; genus Phoenicopterus; species Phoenicopterus ruber. Next base: position 164,949,085 of record CM020216.1, on the reverse strand, counting down.
CAGCAGACTCCTTCTAAGACTGTGGTGAAGAGATATAACCGTGCTGCTGTGCTCACTGCTGATATTTTACTTAGATTGTGATGGGAGTGAGATATCCTACAGTCATCACAAGCTATAACACTTAAGTAGGATGTTCAGCTTAGGAGAGGAGCACTCAGCGCTGACAGAAGCAGGGGAAATGTTTTATCAGGCTCCCTTTGAGACCGTGAGTTAGATCCCACAGGGATACATTTTTGAAACCATGTTGAACACTTCACTAAAATTACTGAGCCAGTTTTTGGCTCCATTGTAATATTTCTTTTCATCACTAGTGAGAAAGCTATAAAAAGCCCATGAAGAATCTGTTGTGATGGGGCTTTCCACCAGACCTACATAACCCTCATCCCAGTAAAAGGAACATAGCAAGCTGAAAAGACCAGACAGAGATTAATGTCCCATCTGATGAAACAAGAGCGATTCCTTAACTGCTCTGGCATTTAGGAGGGCAAAGAGGTGGTAAAGGTCAAATCTGCCCTCCCATTTCTTAGCTGCACTTACTGATCGTGACGGATTGTTGTGTCTGATGCTTATCACATTTGTCACTACCAGAAAAGGGTCTGGCCTTGCCTGAGCTAGACCCCAAGTACAGTGCCCTCCTTCACACATGTCATAACTGAGTATCCTGGGAAACCCATACCTGAAGGTCAGACATTTATTCTGTGCATAAGGTAGTTAAGAGGACTTGAGCAAAAATGTGTTTTGTGAGGAATCTAAAAAAAAAAGATCAGATTGCTTCACAAAGTTTTGCCCTGACATAAGCTTGTAGCAAAAATCCTGAAAATTAAAATTTTCGCATTAAGAATGTTGGGGATTCTAGAAAGAAAAAAGTTCATTTTCAACAAGAAATATTTTTAGTGAGGCTTTTTGCCTTATGTTGATGCTGAGTTTTTCTTTCCTTGTTTTATTATTTCTACATCTTTGTTTCTCAGGGCAATTGAATGAATCTCCTCACACACCATCTGTGAGACAAAACACTAATGGCTAATCCAGAAAACCATTGCTCTCTTCTTTTCCTGTGGTCTGGCTATTTATCCTCCTCCAGAATTTCTTGGGCTTGTCTTACTGTACATTTTGTTTCCCAGTGACTTTCAATGGGGCTGTGTATGTCCCTAACACAACCAACTGCCTTCCTTTTCCATGGTCTTCCTAAGGTATGTGTGATGTCTGATTTACTGCAGTTAACTCCCAGATATAGATCTCCTGCAACAAGGAGCAGAATTCTACTGCAGAAAAGGGAAAATCTTATTATGGGAAGTATTAATGGGCAGGAGGATCAATTATTCCATCACACTTGGAGCCTGTGAGGCCTCATTTGGAGCACTGGATGCTGTTTTGGGTACTACACACTAGAAAACATTGACAAGGGGAGACAGTGTAAATGAACAGGAAATAATCCATGAAGAAACACATCTTTGCTGTCAGTTAAGTATGGGTCCATCTACTCTCAGACTAAGCTTACCTACTTTTCACATTGTTTACCACAATGTGCACTTTGAAAGAGGATTCCTCAACCTGAGTCCCAAAGCTTACCTTGGCATCTTGACGCTGTTCAGCACAGGGACAACCTCAGTTGCTTTATGTTGTACAGACTGAGCTGAGATGTATCTGAAGATGCCTGGGACAAGTCCTCCAGTGAACATCCCAGGAGATCTACCAATCATTCCTCGAGAGGCTTCATGGTCACTGTAGCAAAGGACTAAGAAACACCTCGCCCACTTGAGCCTGGGTCTTCCTGGGAACAATATGGACAATATGTTTCAAGTTATAAGCAGACTATAAGAGAACTAAAGTTAGCAATGTGAGGAAAGAACAGATGCCTCAATGTGCCAAAGCATGCTCTTCCAAGTATTCTGCACCTTGTGGTGCACAGAAGTCTTCCAGAGTGCAAAAGCTGCTTTAAAGGAGGCCGAGTCAAGCAGCTCTGGTGTCGGCATCATCAGCAGCGGAGGGCTCTAGCGTGGTGCACAGGGGGGTTTCCTGAACCGGGGGAACCTCAGGGGAGTGGAGAGACCCGCCAGGAGCCCACAGCTCCCGCAACAGCAGCTGACGAGACCTGTCGTCAAGGCGAGCAGCTCCAGTTCACGTGAAGGGCGCGCAGGAAGGGCGCTGTAACTCTGCCAGCTCGACCAGGGAGCAATGGCATCCACCCGGCAGAAGGCCACGGCCTCTCTAAGCTCTGCACCCGCCGCGACTGACGCAGCTTCCCAGGCAGAGCCGCGGTGGGAACACGCTGCTGCCCGGGTGGGGGGCTGCAGGGTGAGCCCTGCTCTGACGCCAGCACCGGCCGGCAGTTTATGACCTTTGGAAGAAGGGGCAGGCCACTCAGGAGGACTACAAGGATGTCGCGAGGTTATGCAGGGAGAAAATTAGAAGGGCCAAGGCCCAACTAGAACTTAATTTGGCTACTGCAGTAAAAGACAATCAAAAATGTTTCTACAAAAACATTAGCAACAAAAGGAGGGCTAAGGAGAATCTCCCTCCTTTATGGGATGCAGGGGGAAACAGAGTGACAAAGGATGAGGAAAAGGATGACGTACTTAATGCCTTTAGTCAGACCAATTTTTCTCAGGGTACCCAGCGCGCTGAGCTGGAAGACAGAGATGGGGAGCAGAATGAAGCCCCCATAATCCAAGGGGAAATGGTTGGCGACCTGCTACACCACACAAGCCTATGGGGCCGGATGGGATCCACCCAAGGGTGCTGAAAGAGCTGGCAGAAGTGCTCACCAAGCCACTCTCCATCATTTATCAGCAGTCCTGGCTCACCAAGGAGGTCCCAGTTGACTGGAGGTTAGCAAGTGTAACACCCATCTACAAGAAGGGCTGGAAGGAGGATCCGGGGAACTACAGGCCTGTCAGCCTAACCTCGGTGTCAGGGAAGGATATGGAGCAGGTCATCTCGAGTGCCACCACACAGGCCAACCAGGCGATCAGGCCCAGTCAGAATAGGTTTATGAAAGGCAGGTCCTGCTTGGCTAACATGATGCCCTTCTATGACAAGGTGACCCACTTAGTGGATGTGGGAAAGGCTGTGGATGTTGTTTACCTGGACTTTAGTAAAGCCTTCGACACCATTTCCCACAGCATTCTCCTGGAGAAACTGGCTGCTCATGGCTTGGATGGGCGTACTCTGCGCTGGGTAAAAAACTGGCTGGATGGCTGGGCCCAAAGAGTTGCGGTGAATGGAGTTAAGTCCAGTTGGCGGCTGGTCACAACTGGTGTTCCCCAGGGCTCAGTACTGGGATCAATTCTGTTCAATATCTTTATCAATGATCTGGAAGAGGGGATCGAGTGCACCCTCAGTAAGTTTGCAGATGACACCAAGCTGGGCGGGAGTGTTGATCTGCTGGAGGGCAGGCAGGCGCTACAGCGGGACCTGGACAGGCTGGATTGATGGGCCAAGGCCTATTGTAGGAGGTTCAACAAGGCCAAGTGCCGGGTCCTGCACTTGGGTCACAACAACCCCAGGCAACGCTACAGGCTTGGGGGGGAGTGGCTGGAAAGCTGCCCGGCGGAAAAGGACCTGGGGGTGTTGGTTAATGGCCGGCTGAATATGAGCCAGCAGTGGGCCCAGGTGGCCAAGAAGGCCAACGGCATCCTGGCCTGTATCAGAAATAGTGTGGCCAGCAGGAGTAGGGAGGTGATCGTCCCCCTGTACTTGGCCCTGGTGAGGCCGCACCTCGACTAGTGTGTTCAGCTGCTGGAGCGTGTCCAGAGACAGGCAACGAAGCTGGTGAAGGGTCTGGAACACAAGTCCTATGAGGAGCGGCTGAGGGAACTGGGGTTGTTCAGCCTGGAGAAAAGGAGGCTGAGGGGAGACCTTATTGCTCTCTACAACTCGCTGAAAGGAGGTGGTAGCAAGGTGGGGGTCAGTCTCTTTTCCCAAGTAACAAGTGATAGGACAAAAGGAAACAGCCTCAAGTTGCACCAGGGGAGCAACTTGGTATTAGGATTGGATCTTATGAAAAATTTCTTCCCTGAAAGGGTTATCAAGCTCTGGAACAGGCTGCCCAGGAAAGTGGTTGAGTCCACACCCCTGGAGGTATTTAAAAGACATGTAGATGTGGCACTTCGGGACATGGTTTAGTGGTGAACTTGGCAGTGTTAGGTTTATGGTTGGACTCGATGATCTTATGGGTCTTTTCCAACCTAAATGATTCTATGGTTCTATGATGCATCCCTGTTAGAGAGGGAGAAGTAAAAGTCCACGTAGTACAGCTTATGAGACCGGCCAAAGGAGCAAGACCTCCTAATTCACTTGCTAAACTGGTATTTTGCTTTGACCAGCACCTCTGCTTTTTCAGCCTATATTTCAGGGAAAAGATCTTTAGTGATTTGGGGAAGATGCAAAGCTTTCCCTGAACAGTGAATGACATCAGGAATTTGATAATTCTGTTTTGAATATATAGCGGATTAATTTGAATAAACAGCAGATTCTGTTTTAAATGTATGCCACTTTCCCAGAAAGCAACTACACTTGATCAGTAAAAGCTGGGAACTGCTGCCAGTCTTTCAGGCTCCCCCTCTGCTGCAAGTGGCAGCCTTTTACCTTACTTACAGCTTCCTACAGCGTGTAGCACAGTGCACAGCTTCACAGTGGTGAGAGGTCACCCGTGGAATCTCACTGGGATGGGTGTGAGATGTTGTCCTAGAAAGAGAGCTGAACAAAAAGGAGACAAAACTCTCTAATAATAATAAATCATTAATGTTGGAAGAGAGATAAACCAACTGCACACAGAGACAGAAAGACTTCATGACTCTGAAGGACTGGCAAGTACAACATCAGATCAAATTCCTTATAGATAAATATAAAAGGGTGCACATGGGAAACCAATCCCAAATGTATACACAGACTGGTAAGTTTTGACCCAATTGTTAGATCAAGGTCTTGGGATTCTATTAGGTAGGTCTATGAAACACTCAACAGCAGTCAAAAAAAAGAGCATGTTGCAATTATGAGGAAAAGAATAGAGAGCAAAGCAATAAGTATTAAGTTACCGTATAAGTCTTGGTATGAGCAAATCATGACTACTGACTCTGGCCCTTGTTGCTTCCCAAGCAATTCCCCATCTTAATACGGATAAACTGGAATTTGAAAATGTACAGGGAAGACTGGCAGGGATAGTTAGATGTTTGAGAAGGTTTTCATATGAAGATTAAGCAAATGAGCTACAGTTCTTCACCCTGCAAGAAAAGAAGACTGAAGAGGAGTATGATAGAGGCTTATTAAATCATGGATGATACGGAGATGCTGAACAAGGAATGGTTGCACTCTAGTCTAATAAAGGTACTAAGGGTCATCAAATAAAATAAGTAGATGCCAAATACATAGAAGGAGTTGGTTGTTTGCACAATGCGGTAAAGTTTTGAAACTTTCTGTGGGATAAGTTTGCATGGGTTCAAAAAGGAATTGTCTATTTCATGAGGGAGAAATCCACTGAAAGTTGTGAGATACCACCCTCTCATCTAGGAACAAACTCAACTACAAATTACTGGAGCAAGGGAGATTATTCTGGGAAAGCTTCACTGTAGGCTTGCCCTGTTTTTCTCTAGGCATGTCGCATTGGCTATTAGTGGAGTCAAGATTAGGGGCTAAGTGCCACTTTGGTCTGACTCAGTACAGCTCTTCTTATGTTCTTGTAATTTCTAAAACACATACATTATCCCACAGTCTTCAAAAAGCAACCAGTAAAATCATTCTTCTGGCTTGCCACTCTACTAAGTCACCCTGTCACCCTGCCCTAAGCTGCCTGATGTGCATGCCGTGAAATTCAAGCTTCTTTAGTGTTCCTTCAGAAATCTCACAATTCTTCGCCATCCCAAATTTTCCATCTGTTCATATTTTACATCATGTCTGAAGACCAAACTTGCAGCCCGTTGCGTCCAGCAACAGAGTCTGGATCACCCAGCTGTGTGCTGTATTACACGCACAGAATAATCTTCCAAGTTCCTCTCCTCCCCAGTTGCACCTCAACTCATCCCACCTGTCTGACAGGACAAACCTTGCCTTCAGTCCTCTCCTCTCTCAAAATGTCTCCTTTTTTTTTTTTCCTCATGCCTCTTCTCAACCGGTATGTCAGCTAGTGTGTTAATATTTCTTTAACGGGACCAAAAAGAAATACAATCAACTCTTCAATTGAAAATTGTATTTTATATTCATAGGAGTTTTTTCACCACCCTGTTCAGGCTGTAAATATATAGCAGCTGTTGTCGTCATTGCTGACACTGATTTTTCTCTATATTTTGAAGTCTAATGGAAAAAAAAAAGGCTCTGTCTAGTAAATATACTATACATGAGTTATGGATATCCATGTAATAAATCCATATATTATTTCCCTTTGACCACTTCACCAGCTCAATACCCTCTAACCTTTCTTCCCAGACTAACTGTAATATTTCAAACCTAGAAAAAACATTAGGCAGTTACCATTTAAAAGAAGTTATTCTATATGAGAATATCATCTTCATCTCTCAAACTTATTCCTTAAAAATTTCCTTATATGTTTTTCTTGGCTTGAGGCCATGAATAAGCCATATTCAGTCCGGGTCATTATTTTTGTCTTCTGTATATAAAAATCTACAGAACTTTGTTTTCTGGAAGTCATGGGAGAAGAAATTTTACTTTATCTTTGGTTAATACAGGATTTTTGCCTCCTAATGGGGTACAAAATATGACTTATAGACCCAGAAGGTACCAAGATACGAAATTATTCACACTGGAAAGTTATTTCTGCATTGAGAATGCTATTTTGCATTGAAAATGTAAGGAGAAAAATGTTACAGAAATATTTCTGGGCTTTTAAAATCGCTTCACAGAGAAGGACACTTGGGTGGTGTAAGCATGGGAGTCTATGGTTGATAGGATGAACAACATCAGCCTCCAACCATTTAACATACCGGACGACAGGCTAACACACTGCAAAAAGGAAATGTATGATTAGCCCTGGCTTAGGATGCCCAGCTCCTTCGTATAGGAGCAATAGCCTCATCTCAAATGTGCATTGTGAAAGGTTTTACACCCACAGCACCGCTCCCCCTCATGTATTTCCTTGTGTACGACACGCACAGTCTCTTCCCTCTGATTTACTGCTTTCACACTGCTGGTACGTCCAGTTGTAAGTTCTCCAGCGTGGTTCTAGAATTAAGCAAGGATGCTCACACGTGAACAAGTTTTACTGATGTGGAGCTGTTGCAGGATGTATCAACCAGCACAAGCTGGAGAACAAACCATTTCAGATCAACTGCTTGTAAAGGATATTTCAGCACAAGTAAGGGTCACAGTGCTGACGAAGATATCAGAATAAATTTCTTTTCCTACAGGTATTGTTACAAGGTCATGAATGACCATGAGGGCACGAAGCTGGTTAATTATCTCATTCAAAATATGGATTGTAATATTTTATATCTACATCGGTACCCTTAACTCCAGAGTCATATTCATATCTTTAATTCCTGCTCCTGTTCCATTTGTCTCTATTCAAAGAATAACTGTTTGATTTCAATGCAACAGAAGTTTTAAAGGAATAGAGAATATACACAAAAGTAAGATCACTTAGAGAGACAGTGTATAGCACGTGCCTTTTCTCTCAATCTGCATTACATTCACAAGAAGAGGCCAGGAAAAAACCCTCTGCCCATGTTTAAAGGTGAACTACACACAGTAACGTATTGGTGATATTCAACATACAGTCCTACTCCGGGCGTATGTGATGTCCTTGAGTTCAGTGAGCAGCGGTGTTTGTAAATGAATTCGGACTGTGGAATTCCAGATTCTTTGCTGATTGTAAGAACACTGAGATGTAAGTGGAAGAGGTGAAGAAAGATGTCTCACTGTCTTAACAGAGACGGAGATACCGCATTTAGGTTTTACTTTCAGCAGCCAAAGCCATGTTCGCTTTGCCTGGCTCCACTGAAATGCCAGTAAAGGGGCATTGATGTTGATTTACCATATTACAAGGAAATGCTAAGTTGAAGTGCACTCCAGGCAAATCCTTGAAATGTTGCTCAATAAAGAGGAAGAAAACTGCTCAGCGCTACTCCATCAGGCAAGCTCCGTTTTGAATTCATTGACTACCTGAGCCACTGAGTCATAGACATCTTCAGAAGCCCCCTTCCACCGCACCAATACCATTAAACGTGTCCTGATTTCAAGTGCGATGTGATTTATTACTTTGCTCCAGAACTCTACAGAAGTTTATCACCTATAGCCGGAGAGAAGAAACAGCATTTAATTATAGAACTGAACTATCACCTACGATCAGCTATCCATCCGACTTACAGAAGCTACTAAATCTACCAGTAGTCTTAATTTGCAATAATTAAATCAGACCTATGTAAATGATGTGATACTTGGCCCTCTTTGATATTTATATAACTAACCAGAACTAAGTTATATGTTTGGCTTTTGCATTGCTTTTGCAGACTATTGTGGAGGGAGCCATGTGATTAATCACATTTATTATATATGCAGAACTTTGTTCCACTATGCATCATGCTCATATGTCAGTCCAATGAGCTGCTTAAAACAGTTATGTTTTACAAAAATGAGTTTTAAAAGGTTGGGCCATCATAAAGAAAGTTTTTTCCTTTTCTCTAGCATAGCATTTTCTGTCACAAATTACATGGAGAAGACAAATGGGGTCTTATTAAATACTGCACTTGTGATATGGTCTAGCTCATCGAATTAAAGGTTACATTCTTGTAAAGGTGATTTGTGAACAAAGAGCCAGAAGTTGGTGACTGTGGAGGTGGATAAACATAAACACTGCATTAGAGAGATGGAGCAGTATGAGTCCATCCTTAAACAAGTCAGGAAACAAGAAATACTTAAAATATAACAAGAATAATGATTTGTGTGAGCTATCATTGTTCTTAAAAGTGCTTTAGATTAAGTGGGATTTAGATGTAGTTGGGATTATCAATACAGGAATTAATTCTATATGGCTCAAGCAGTCAGCTAAACAATGATCTTTCTAAAGACAAGGCAGTAAATTTTGAAAGTCTTCGCTCACGATGGGGGGGGGGGGTGGGGGGTGTCCATTTTTGTTGCTATTTCTCTTCAGTTTTTAAGGTTTTATTCCAAAAAGCACCATAGGATTAGTAGAAATTTTATTTGCTGTTAGATTAACTTTACGAGTCTTTTCACTAAACTGTGAGGATTCCATAATTCATGACTTTGTAACTTCCAGTACTGGGTGAAGTGCTGCATGCAGTGCTCATCAAACACAAATTATTTATGAGTCAAGATCCGGGAATGACAAATCCTGTCATTCATTAACAACAACAAAGTAAGATAATAAGAAGTACGACCAAAACAACATGGTGTCATGAAACATGTATCATATAAAACCTATAACAAACTAAACCGTGATATACAGCACAATAACGTGATAGAGCACACGATGCATAATGCAACACGAGACAGCACATATATTCTACTGCAGAATTTAGTATTTTTCTTTCATTGCTTTTAATGGGTTTTGGCATAGAAAATTCTACACTGCAGGAAAGAAAGAAAAACATTTTTATGCTAGATAGACTTTTTTTTTTAAGAGAGACCATTTGAATCTGCTTCATGCCTTGAAATGTAAGCCATTTGGGACTATAACACATAATGTGTACAAGAGAATATATATAAAAATATAAAAGGCACAGGAGTATTCCCCAGTGATGTAATTCCTCGTTTCCTAGGAATTTATGAGTTGCCAACACACAGCTACTGATCTGAGCCTTGCCAGCACCAGAATTTTCAGGAAATTTGTAAAAGAAACCAGTCAGAGCCCTGAGCCACTGTTAACTAGTCAGAAGAAAAAGCGCTGCACGATTGCAGCAAAGTTACCGAAGGAAAAACTGGCTGATGGTTGTGGTGATACGGTTGTATCTGTGATCAAACGAGTAGTTTCAGGCAGGGAAGGCACCGTGGTTTGCAGCCTGCGTAATTCCTGGGAGTGAACTACTGCGGAGTGCGTTGCCACAAAATGTTTGGAAGGATTCAATTAGAAATGTTTATGGGGATTCAAATGTGGCTGGGCAAATTTACTGAAGAAGAAAGGACTGTGAGCTGTTCACGCCACACACCATGTCTCTGTGAGGAAATCCCCGTGCCACAAGCGCAGACGGAGAAGCTATTCTGGGGAAGCATTGTGGATAATGTCTGTTTTCTTACACACCTGCCGAGGCATCCATTCCTGAGGGTAAGATAACAGGCTATGCAGACCTTCTTCCTGACCTGGTACAGCCATCTCTTATATTCCTAACCCCAGGGTGAAAATGGAAATCAAAGGCTCACAATCAGAACAGAAAGGACTGCAAAATGTGGGGAAATTGAGTTATGTATCCGTGCATCGACGGTTGCCATAGCCCTCTGAGCTGCTGGTTCAGTGCCGTTTCCAGTAGAAATCCTAAGAAGACAGCACCTTGAATTACCATCTACATATTCTTAAAACAGTTTATGTTTCTCCCCAGATGACTGGAGACAAAATATCTGCAAAGAGGAATGATTTCCCTTCTGTTAATCACCTTGGTACAATGTAAAGAGAAGCAAGAGCTTTAACAGCTGAGCTTGCTTGCAGTATGTTGACAGAGGATTATTATATGCAGTAGCTGAAATAGGAACTGCTGCAAAATACAAATACATACTAGGCCACTGTTAAAGACAGAGTGAGGATATTAGGTTTTCTTCACTGTATGCAGCACTCCTCTTTGATACAACACTTGGTTTGATCTCTTGCGGCTGATCAAGCGAATGCATTGGTGAAAAGATCCCTTTCCCGTTAGCGTCACCAAATTCTTGGGAAGATGAAGCTTTAGGGAGAAAACCACCAGCATCTCATAGACTTAACACTTTGACATTAGGCAAGGATAGTATTTAATCAAATATTGGGTTGAAAAATAAAGCAGCCTGAAGAAAAAGGTATGCAGAAAGTCGGCATAGATAGCGAAGCACTCAATTTGGTTTGCTACTTTGGTCCAGAGTTGAGCAACCCTCCATCCTCCTGGTTCTTTTGATGCAGTCTGTGAATGCGGGAATGGGAACAGCCCGAGACAGATGTTTCCTTTTCAGGGTTATAGATGTATATGCAGAATTACATACTGCCTCTATTTTTTGTAGCCTAATGAAAGGCTGATTCTGATGGCAGAGCTGTGAATAAGCTGTGCAACCACTCCAGAAGCCAGGCAGTATTCAAGCAGGTTGTGGGTCCTCAAGAAATTTTTACCTTTCTGCTCTCACTTATAGATGTTTTCTTTCTGGTGGAAAAAAAAAATCTCTGAACAGATTTTCTAATAACCTGTGCCTAAAATGCAATCCTGCAAAGAAATTTTAAACAGCCACGCTATGAACACTAACTCCAACTCCCAATTCAGTAAATAGGTACCTAAGTGCTCTGCTGAATCAAGCTCTCACTTGCATTGAGGTAATGATCCCTGCAGGAAACCTGAAAGGGAACAGCAAAGATGATGATTCTGCTTCATTAGCCAAGTCTTTTTATACCCACACAGAAGATAAGGAACGTGTTCTGCCCACGGAAGGGAGGACCTGATAGATGAAACAGGTCTCTTACAAATGCACGGGATGGCCGTGAACTGGTGTAATAACGCGCAAAGGATAACATCATTATACCTTGGCGCCTTGGCAGTAGCAGGGAGGAGACTGGGGTGAGAGAAAATAACATGCCAGAGGCAAGAGGGTTTACAGAAAGCCCTGGAGAGCTGCCGCCCCAGCCGTCTCGCGGGACAGAAGTCTCTCCGTTTAAGCACATTTCAACTGAATGCACCACAGCCTTTGGTACCTGAAATAAACTGAAGCGACTCCACTTGATTTCTGTGTGCGTCAGAAGATTTTTAGCTGTATGAATAAACTGGAGAAAGGGGCAGCATGTAAAGGGGAGCTTTATTTTGCTGTAGGTATTACGCAGGGAAAAACCCCTTAGAGGTACACAGTGGCCCGCTGACCCGAGCGCTCTGGATGCCCTGGAGCACGTGGGGGTAGTTTGTGAGCACCATATAATCTGCCCCGTGTAACTCCGCTTCCTTCCCACAGCAATTTGAGGCAAAACCCCAGAGATTCTGATCGCAGGGGGCAGCGGGACCTTCCTCCTGTGTGTTAGTTTGCAGCGAGCACTTGCCAGACACAGACAGGCATGTGGTGAGAGGGGCCAAATGGAAAAACAGCGTCTAGTTCAGGTCAGACTCCCACCTGCCAGCACCTGCTACAGTAAGCCTAAAATAATGCATTATAAAGATTTGTTTCATTTATTTATAATTTTATTGTAAAAACTATGACTTTCAATAATATATATCTTTTTGCCCAAACCATTGGGAATATGTGTATGTATTTTAAAAATTTAAATTATACACACACATGTAAATATATATATAAAGTGAATACATGTTTCCCAATAGATTTTGAAATATGGCTAGGAATAACTGAATTTGGTCAATGTTTTTTCTTTGGAAAGCTGAAAGCTTTGTAGAAAGGTATCTGCAGTGCTCCTTCTGCTCGAGGGTGAGCTGTAACACAACACAAATCAGTTTCCGCATCTGTTGGTACCACGTAGCAGACAGACCAGATAAAATAAAACTATAATTGGAACAGGTTGCCCAGAGAAGCTGTGGTTGCCCCATCCCTGGAAGTGTTCAAGGCCAGGTTGGATGGGGCTTTGAGCAACCTGGTCTATTGGAAGGTGTCCCTGCCCATGGCAGGGGGTTGGAACTAGATGATCTCTAAGGTCACTTCCAACCCAAACCGTTCTATGATTCTATGATAATCTGCCACCAAAGATTGACATTCATGGAGCTGAGCAGCCTCAATGCTGCTACACCTCAGGTCTCAATCCTGCACTGGGAAATTTTAGCAGATGCAGGAACATCTCCATAACCCCATCTAGATCCTGGCTCACAGACCTGCTCTAGATGCAACGGCATTTACAGCCGTGCTAAATAATCACATGGAAACGCGGGGCACTGATGACACCCTTTGTATGTCCTCTGGCCCTCACCTGAGACCAGCAGTTTGGGACGGACTGGGCGACTTTGTGAGCCTCGCAGCCCCCTGATGGGCATCCGTCCCTGATGAAACAGTGGGGGACAGCTACCGAAATGCTTCCTAAGGGGGAGAAGCGACGGTACGTGCGGCAGCGGAGGAGACAGAGGGGGATGTGTCTGGAGGAGGGGTGAAGGACTGGCAGCTCCAGCGCACAAGTCAGAGTTGAAATTCAAGCAAAAATATCCCAGCGGAGGGCTTTTTATTTAGACGCTGAGCTCAGGGGGGAGGTAAAAGCAGAGGCCACCTGTTCGCCAAACCAGAAAGGGCTTTTCCTCCCCGCACTGCTCGGGACGCATCTCCCTCCTGTTCTCTGTCCCCTCCGGGGTGGGTCATTTCTCTGTCCCGTCTCTTAGGGCTCAGGTTGCCCCACATGCCCCTTGGGCCGGCACCCCCAGACCTCATTCCCCACCTCTCTCACCCCCGGGTCCCTCAGCGCCCCGGCCCCCAGCCCTTCGCACACCCCCGCCCCCATCCCCGGCCGCCCCCCCGCTCCCGGCCGGCGGCGGGGCCCGCAGCCCTCCCCGCCCAGCGCCTTCCCCTCCCCTCGCTCCTTAAACCCCGCGCCCGCCCCGGCCCGGCCCCTCTCCCGCCTCGGCGCCCGGCCCGGCCCGGCTCCCGCGCCCGCCCGCCGCCGGCTCCCGCCGCCGCCCTGCCCTCCCCGCCGGCCGGCTGCCGCCCTGCTCGCTCCCCGGCCGTTCCCTCCCTCCCATCCGTCTTGCTTTGCTCTTTTCTTTTCTTTTCTTTTCTTTTCTTTTCTTTTCTTTTCTTTTCTTTTCTTTTCTTTTCTTTTCTTTTCTTTTCTTTTCTTTTCTTTTCTTTTCTTTTCTTTTCTTTTCTTTTCTTTTCTTTTTCTTTTCTTTTCTTTTCTTTCTCTTTTCTTTCTTCTCTTTCTTTTCTTCTCTTTCTTTTCTTTCTTTTCTTCTCTTCTCTTTTCTTCTCTTCTCTTTCTTCTCTTTTCTTTTCTTCTCTTTTCTTTTCTCTTTTCTTTCCTTTTTTCTTTCCTTTTTTCTTTCCTTTTTTCTTTCCTTTTTTCTTTCCTTTTTCTTTTTTCTTTCCTTTTTTCTTTCCTTTTTTTCTCTTCTCTTCTCTTCTCTTCTCTTCTCTTCTCTTCTCTTCTCTTCTCTTCTCTTTTTTCCTTTCTGTTTTTTTTCCTTTCTTTTTCTTTCTTTTTTCCTTTCTTCCCTTTCTTTCTTTTATTTTCTTTTCCCTTTTTCTTTCTTTTTTTTCTTCCCCCCTTCTTCCTTCTTTCTTTCTTTTTCTTTCTTTTTCTTTCTTTTTCTTTCTTTTTCTTTCTTTTTCTTTCTTTTCCTTCCTTCCTTCGTTCGTTCCTTCCTTCGTTCGTTCGTTCCTTCCTTCCTTCCTTCCTTCCTTTCTTCCTTCCTTCCTTCCTTTTCCTTCTTTCTTTTTCTTTCTTTCTGTCTTTCTCTTTCTTCCCTCTGCCTCTCCTCTCCTCTCCTCTCCTCTCCTCTCCCTCCTTTCCTTCCCCTGGTTTCCCCCGCGGGGCAGGGGTGGGTGGGCAGAGGATGCAGCGTTTTGCCCATCCCTGCTCTGTCACCAGCATGTCCCTGTGAGCGCGTGTGTGCACACGGGGGCTTTGAGGCTGCCTGCCCGCGTCTGTCTGTCTGTCTGTCTGTCCGTGCGCTCCTGCCCTGCATGCCCATCGCCACAGCCCGTCCCCGGGCTGGCAGCTCTGCAAAGGGCACCCGGCTGCGTGTGGCTCGGGAGCCAGGCACTGCTTCGGGTGGTGCTGTGTTTGTGCAGGTAAGAGGACATTTTGGGGTTTACAAGCCTGGCACCCGCGACACTGTGGCTCTGAACACAACCTTTGCTTTGTCCTTTTCATTTTCCCCGTGCACAGGGAGGCAGCTCAAGTTCAGAAGAAGAATTTTTTTTTCAGTACGCAAACATGCAGGAACAAGATCTGTCTTTTAAAAAGAAAATCCAGAAGGAACTGTGTTACGCTATTCTTAAGCTGGGTTTGTGTATGTTTTCTTTAGTCACCAACGCTTTCAGACCACAGACTGCTAGGGGAGTCTGTCCTCTGAGCTCGGGTCTGGTTCAGCCCTCGAGGTGTGAGGAGCAGATGCAGAGAGCCTTCACTGCAGGTGGTAAAGCAGAGCCTGGCGAATGGTAATGCCTTCATTGAGGAAACCCACTGAAAAAGTTCAGAGCTGACAGGAGATGTCAGAGAATACATTAATAATGACTGTAGGGTTGGTTCTTTTAATCATAAATACCTTGGGATTTTGATGACTTAACGCCTTCTTGTATTCTATCTGTGCAACACTTCAATTTCTATCAGTGCGCGGGAATACCATGCCGTGATAACAGGATGATGTTTTCTTCAGCTCATATTTATTACAAATGTGCTATGCGTTGCTTCCTAGCTGTAGCCTCTAAGTCTTCCTCTAAGCTGCCTAATTCAGCAGTTCCTTCGCTTCTGCATTTTTACACAGCTAGTGTTCTTAAAAAAGTGTATTGGCTGCTTCACAGCTGACACTTCGCAGGCATTAGTATGCACGCGGTGCTGTGCCTGTTTGCACGTATTTTGATTAAGACCTTAAAATAACACAGCCCATCTGCGCAGTGTGGACACTAATGGAATCACTCTCAGGAAGATGCACCTGCAAAATCTGTCTATGTAACTGTGTGCTCCATTCTTAATTTCCACCCAGCATTACTCTAGACGCGTGCCTGAGTCTCCTCTCTTTCTTTTACAAATGCATGTTTAGACATCTGATTCGCGGGAGTTTGCATAAATAGTGAAGAATAAATACTAATTGCTAAAATAGTAGGGGGAGTTTCTCAAATAGGTTAGGCAGGTGATTGCAAGGTTTGTTTCACTTCAAAAGCTCCATGACTTTTTTTTTTAAGAGTAAGCATTTAGTAGTTTTTACTGAAGTTTCAATCCTACCAACTGTCATGCGTATTTCCCAGCGTGATGCTGCTATTCTGAATATACAAAGCCTATGCTCTTTGTCCGCAGTTGGGACAGTGCTTCCAGTAAGACATATCAAGTACCTGATATACCTTATCTTATATATTAGAATTTACATCAGTGTTTATGGAATGCTATTACAAAAGACAGTTCTGAGTCTGTATTGCGGATTCACTGTGTGTCCTCAATAAGTGTGTTGTGTTGCTGTGGCCTCTAATGAG
This sequence comes from Phoenicopterus ruber ruber, assembly GCA_009819775.1. NCBI lineage: Eukaryota > Metazoa > Chordata > Aves > Phoenicopteriformes > Phoenicopteridae > Phoenicopterus > Phoenicopterus ruber. The sequence goes on along the minus strand of CM020216.1, from coordinate 164,932,843 downwards.
GGGCAATGTGCTGCTTTGGGATCCTTTCTGGGGAAACTGAGTCCCATTCTGAACTCAGCAATGGGCAGCCTTCCAGCTGATGCACGTCATCTGGTTTTGGGTGGAATTATTCCAAGTAACTTGCAGAAGGGCAGTCCTCAACACATTGCAAAGCGAAGGGAAGAAACCAGGTCTTCTGGCTTCCAGACCAGCAGATGATGGTGCCACTCTCTCCTGGGATCAGTTTGGGGCCAAATCTTGCTTGTTTTATCAGTGCAAATAGTATTCTCTCTCTAATTTGAGTGTTTGTCTCTCAAATTTGAGTGAGAACAATGTCATGAATGAGAAGAGACTTTGGATTGGAACAGTACATCTGATGGAAGACTTATTGTGGGGGAAGTATCAGGATGACTCATGAATATGACTCATGTTAGTATGGTGGAAGAACAAGGTCCCCAGTGGGGACTTAACAGCGGAAGAATTAGGTGGAAGAATTAGTCTGTTTCTGTGGTCTGTGGGAAGTTTTTCTGAGCTCAGAGACCCAGACAACGTGTGGGTGAGTGTGTCTGTAGCACCTATACATACACGTAAGTCTTTTCTACTTCTGCTGACATTTCATACAGTTTTAGGGCCAACGTCTTTGCTATATGCTGGAAGTAGCTTTTGATTCTGGAGATTATGATACTGAAAATAATAGGAATAAAAGAACGCTTTTGTTTCCAGCATGTGATAACTTTCTTGCTAAAATACGTTTCTGAGATTTGCTGGGTAATTATCTTGGCTTCAAAGGATATTTCAATTTGTCATACTGCAACGCTTTCTTCTAAAACCTGCTTTGATTAATCACTGCTGGGTGATTGCAATTCCTGCCTTTTAAAAACCATTCTTAAACTCTTCCCCTTTCTCATAATGAGGAGCAAAACCTTGAAGAAAGAACCTGCATTATATCAACGTCTTGTCTGTACCACCATACCCGAATACTACGGGTGATACTGGGCTATTTCAGCTGTTCAGGCAATGCTCAATTCCCCAATCTTTCTTAGATAAACTTTAATTGTGTATTGTCTCCCATGGCACTGAAATATCCCCTTCCAGCCTTTCGAACTCCGTTTTCCCTAGCGAGGAAGATGTGGCAGTGCATTTCTGCCTTTACAACTAGTTCTTTAGAGAGGAGCCGTTCCTGCGGGTCTTTTTTTGGCCAAATGAGTCTAAAGACAGTAACGTTGGGTCCTTACTGGATACTGCTCACTTTGTATGGGGCACTACCAACTGTCACAAAGACCTTTTGGAGCTTCAGAGCTCAAATTTTGGGAATGAGAAAAGGAGGAGACAGCATCTACAGAAATCACTGAACTGTAACTGAGGAATTTGGAACATATTTTGAAATTCTTGTAGCAACTGCAGGTAGAACAGGAAAAGAGCAGGAAAACGAACAGATTAGACACTATCTAGTCATACTTGGACACAAGCTTGCTCTATTAATTTCCTGCATTGCATACTTCATTTTACTTGGTGTTTTCCTAATGGCTTGTTCCAGTTGCTGCTGAAGGTTTTGTGATTCCCTGGAATGGAAGTCACATCAGACGTCTGAAGCTGGCACGAGCAAAGCTCGGCTGAGATGACTCTGTCCCAGCTCAATTAGCGCAGCCAAGCAGAGCCATGGATTTTGCAGGGAGAGAAGTTTCTGCAAAGATCTCCCATTGTGGTTTTGGGAGACTTATATGTCTTAAGGCTTGAAGTGGTCTGCTCAAGCCACACTCAGACTTCCATTCTCCTTGGCAAGCAAGTATGAGATCTTGTGAAGTAATAAATCATAACTTTTATTTTATAGTTTTCCATTTCAAATTTTGTTTAAAAAGCACTGCTAGGTTTTCAGGTGCTTTTCAGGGGAGAAGAGGTGTTAGTCCTAATGATCTTCATTTATAAATGACTCCAAGAGTCAGTAAATTACAGGTGGAATTAAGGATTTTTGCCTTAACATTACAGCTAAAAAGCCCACTGGTGTATAGTCAGGGGCCGCGGACAGAGGATGTTGCTCTGGCAGATGTTCTGCATGGCCTTTAGCAAGTCAGTGAATCTCTGCACAGTCAGTTCTTCCACCTGTGAATGAGAGAGAATATTAGAAGGAGGTCTGACATCAACCGTGACCTTGAGGTCCTAAAAAAGAAAAAAAAAAAGGGTTTTATTAGTTCAAAGTATTCTGATTTCTTATTAATTGAGTAATATATTCTCTAATGTTCGCCAACATTTCCAGAATTCTAGTTGCAAGGAGAGACTAATTGGGTCCAATTTTTGGGAAGTATGGAATGACTTGTCCTCTAACATCTTTCCCCCTTTCTGTCTTGGAGCGTGTCACTGGTGAAAAGATCTGGCCACGGCTGGTTTGTGTCGGGGAAGGAGGCCCTGGGAACCCAGCTTTACCCTGGCACGGCTCTGAAACCACGAAGAGCAGGGAAGCTGCAGAACGGGCAGGCAGCCCCCTTTTTTTTGTGTCCGAGACACGTGCATGAAGCCACCTTGCTGATGTTTCAGCCCACGTCCATGACTCTCGCAGCGTGTCTGTACTCCAGTTACTGAGAAATGGGAGCAAAGATGACGTGATCTTCTATTCAGAGATAGTAATGCAACACTGAGACTGCTACAACCCTTGTTCTCCATCTCAGGACTTTTCCTTTCCTTTATGTGATCTCCTTTGCCCTCGCTGGTGCCGGCTGCCGTGGGGGCTGTGACCAGCGGTTACAAACCCTGGGCTGACATCCCCGGCCGTGGAGCTTGGCCAGGGGCGTTTGGGGGGAGTGTGCACTCATTTCTTCTCCCCGCTCTACTCCCGATGTCCAGCTCCACTGCCTAGGTTGAAATATTTTATCATCATGTGAACATGATCTGCAAAATAGGACCAACTGTTCTGGTTGAGGGAAAAGTTGCTTATTCGTTCCTAATCTGAATATGCGCGTGGGAGGGGGCTGATAAGATTTATTTTTCCACATCACTAAAAGGTTTATGAAGATTGAATAGCTGATACTCCACCTAGCAAGGAAAAAGTATGCGCACATTATTATCGCCTTGAGAAAACTGTTTCAGAATTGGCAGTAGGTGGGTAGATGGTGGGTATATCACCTGCCAGGGTCTTGTGGCGTAGATTAGAGATTTAATCTGGAGCGGGGAAAAAAAGAAACAACCCACCTGTCTAATAAACATTGTTGATATACAACAGATATGTTACTTCCTGCTGGTTAGCGGAAAATTAATTTCACATCACAGGTGATGCAAGCAGTGAGATAGCTTTTGTTTCCTTGTGCTGCTGGAAACAACCAAAAAAAAGAGAGTTGCTTTGCCTGGGAGGCTGAAAAGAGGCTGGGTTGCCGTTCTTTATTATATTGAGGTTTTCATGGCAAATACCTCATATCTTTTTGTAGAGTGACAAAGAAGAGCCTGAGATTTCTGGAAGTGTTTTGACTGTGAAAGGCTTCTTCCTGTAAAACAGCATGAATGCTCTTTAAAAACTTCCCATATTTTTGCCTAGTATAGAGGAAATTTAGCAATAAAGAGAGGGCAGTTGCCCGTGAACCCTGGCACTTGCTTGCAAACCCTCGCGCTACAGAAATAGTGAAGCAGCCCGTCCTGGGAGCCCACAAATCCCACGCCAGGGTGTTCGTGGCTGCAGAGCTGGCCAAACAGTGCAAAACCTGGGGCTGATCTGGTTACATGTCACAAAGCTTCTCTAAGCTACGTTAGCCTTGACAATTCATTAGGAATGAATGAAATCGAGTTATGGGTCATATTTTGCAAGTGCTGTCAGTCCTGATTATGCAGTTGTCTAGATTTCCTTTGCTCGGGGAGTACCGCTATCGCAGAGCTTATCTACTATGCAGTAGATGTAAGCTGTCCTTCCCCGGCTTATCAGAATCTATTTACTTTGCATTGATTCAGTTCCTTAGAAATTAATCTTTGGTTCTTTGCAAAACAGAAGGATCCCTTGTGTTCGGTTTAAGCAACTTGATTTGATTATTTTTATGTCCTGAATATTGATTCTTAAGTGATTTTAATAAGAGATGCCCAAAACTGCCATATTTCATATCGCATTTGAGGGGAAGTTTAAACCATTGACAGTTTTAAATATTTTGGGGCTCATGCTCTTTGATCTAGGCTTAGCCAACACTTGGTTGTGGTTTGAGTGCTCATTACCCAAGTGCAATTTTTGCAGTGCTGTTTGCTTAACTGTGTTGAATTATGTGCCTATTGGCAGCATCCAGGTATTTCTTTCCAGAGAAACCAAGTTTATATTGATTGTCATAAGAAAAATTATTCTGCATATCAATTGCAAAGATTTTCTTTGAGCTGGAAAGTTTAGAGCTGGGGGTACCAGGGGGATTTCTGTTGGCTCCACATTTCGTATAAAAGTCATTACTGCTTGTATGACAGAACTTCAGTAATTCCAATTTCATCAGCAAATAAAGGCTACAAATAACCTGCACGGACTGTCTCGATTGCCACTGCAGCTCTTAGAAATGAAACAACGGCTGGTACCCGTTTCAAAGCACTTCTTCTTGTACTGGGCATCCCCGCAACCCTTTATCCATTTCAGCGGTAAGACACAGTTTTTCTGCACAGTAAGTGAGATACCCTAATGAAACGATAAGGTAGGACTGCAAAGGAACGCATGGTTTTCAGTCCATTGTAGTACTTGGTAAGAGAAGAGTGCTCAGTGCTGATCTTTGCAAAATATACCAGAAAATCTTCAACAAACCCCATTGACTAGATCTAGGGAGGGTGGTCAGGCGCAGTGGTTTTAACTCCTGACGGGGAAATTAATTCAGTCCCTGCTAAGAGGCAGCAAGGCACAGCCCTGCTGCGGCACCTGAAATTCAACGGGTCCTGCGCGAGCGCTGGCAGAGCTCAGATCTGCCTCGTTTGTACCATCTGCTGCATCACAGCCCGGGATGCTCCCAGCCCGAATGCGGGACCTGATGATCTGCTTCTGCAGCGGCCAGCGACTGCACGTTCCTGCAGCAGGAAGAAACAAAAAAAATCATTCCTTTTGTAAAGGACAATGCTTTAGCATAAGTAATAAACTGCTCAACCACTCTGGGAGGCTGGGGCAGGAGCGAATTGCTCACTCCTAACAGATGGGTTGACAACCTTTGTTCAAGTCCGACATTTCATAAGCCACCTCGTGCTTGAGTTGTTTCAAACCAATTTCCCCTGTCCTGCTTTGCTGTTTAATTATGGCACCACCTCTAGAGTATTTCTGAGAGTAGTTTTTATGTTTTCTGCAGGCTTTTCTTAATTATACGGGTAAATACTTTTATGATTGATTCCTGAAATTGAAACAGTTTATAAGTGGGCTTTAGCTTCTTTCTTTGCAATCCCTTGGTTTTACTACTGAGTGCATTTTCTGTTTGTTTTTTCACTCGAGTTATTTGTGCATTTCTGAGTACTTTCTTCTTCTTTTTAATTCAGTGTTCTGTCTTTTTTATTGCCTTCTTCGACTTTTTTTTCCTTTTCAGTAGATATCTCTATTGTCGTATTTTCTTCCCTTGGCATCCTTTGCACTTCCCTTAGCAGCTGTTCCCAGACGACGGGCCACGACCCCAAGAAGGCTGTGGCAGCTATGAGTGGGCTGTAAAGTTAAGTTGCTAATTTTAGATGCGACAATACAGCAAAGTTGGAGAAATGCTGCTTTCCAGGACAGAATCCGATTGAGCTGTATACTAACATAAAGAGAGATCACCTTTCCTTCAGCAGTTTCTGAGCTAAGATTGGAAACAGCACGCAGCAAAACAGATAAAACATAAAGCACCCTTATGCCAGATTCCACTTGTGTGATAAACAAAAATATTTACTCTTACTTCCATTTCTCCTCATTTCCATGTCTCTGTTTTTGCTCCCTGCCTCTTTCCCAGAGAGTATTTTTGAAGGTAATAACCCGTAAGGCAGGTCCCAGCCAGCCGAGGAAGCCACAGAGGGAGCTCGCAGGTACGCTGAGTTTTGGGGAGCCTGTCCCCCTCGGTGCAGGAGCTGCTGAGGGCTGGCAGCTTTGCAGGTCTGCAGGATTCATGAGATGATAAAAAACCAAACCACAAACTCCCCACCACAAATAAGCAAGAACGATTCTGTGTTAACCAGTGTCACTTCTTTCCCTTAGCTGTATGCCTTTGTCCTTCTCCTCATTAGTGACTTGAAGAGGCATCTTATTATGGGCTGAATTCCCTTAAATAGTTACCACGGCACGTGGTATGGATGGGCATAGCCCCGGGGCAGTGGCTGTGCCACTCTCTTGGGTCTGTCTGCCTGAAGCAGAAGTGGAAACGTCTGGAGATGGCCCTTTCAGCCCAAGATGTCACGATGGGCCACCTCACCTGGTTTCAGATGGCTGTTGGAGACTCTCCCACTCAGCCAGACACCCCTCGCTCCCTTTAGAGCTGGTGAAGAAAAATAGGAGGTTTTACAGGATGATTCATCTGACCCGTTTGAAATGTATGACTCCCTAGAAGTGTCTGTTCCTCTCTATGGATTATAAAAGGCTGATAGGTGGTTTACTCAGATACAGACAACTACACTGTAAATCTCTTGTTTGGTCAGATTAATCCCTGTAATTTCAATAAGGCTCCGTGCATCGCTCAGCAGAGTTACCTAGCAGCACTGCATTCCCCACGGGCAGGCTGGGGCGGCCGTGGCTGTTGACCAACACGCAGCCACATCTCTCTCCCAATAAATGAGCACTGCAGAAAAGTTTTCTGTTGATTGAAACTATCAGAGCAGTTTAGGTGAGCAGGAGGATCTGGAACAACTGTAGCAAGGTGATGTGACAATCTTATCCCAGGTGTCAGATTTAGGATCTTTCAGGAGATACGTGGTGTGACAGTGATGTCATGTAGCGAAGTGCTCCATCATGTGTAGATGATATAGGAAGCACTAGGCTGTTGGACTGCACATTATCTTAAGAAAGCTCTTCTTTCTCTCCTCCAGGGCCCATGCAGGAGGAGGGATTACACTGGCTTTGGGGAATACTAGCCTTTGGGTTGATTTAGTTGTCCCTTGTATCCAATTTAAGACAATACTGACATGAACACAGTGTTTCTCCTGCACTGAAAACAGCCAGCAAAAATAATTGCTGGAGCATGGTGACAAATTTTTGTGCAACAGACACTTATGTAAATGATCGTTTTACTTATCCCTGTCATAAATGGGCTAATGTTTATTAATTCTGATTTGTCATTAAGAGGCTCCACAGAGCATGGATTTTTCCAGTCTTACGCTGTCTGCAAAAATTGGCCTTTATCTATGAAGTCTCTCAATTAAATAACAGTATTAGGAATACTCTTGGTCCATGCCTATGTGGGGGGACCCGTGCCATTGTGCATACAGCTTTTCCGTCTCTTTACCAGCTCTTCTTGCTTAGCTAACTTGTTTGCCTGATCAGATGATAAGTACTAATCCCTTCTCTGTTCTGGGACATGATGCTGTATTAGATGGCAGTGAAGCTGATAGGAGAGTTTTTCTCCTTAAATACTCTCCTTAAGAATGGGAAGGGTGAGGAGACTATTAATCCCCTTTGAATCCTTTATGGCTGTGTACTCACAGCATTTGTGAAATCCTGTCTGTTAGATTGTAAAATCTTTTGGCACAGGGATCATGTCTGGTAAACAGGGGACCCTTTGCTCCTGTCCCAGCAGAGACAATGTGGGACAAGAGGGCTTTTGTTTTGGTGCAAAACTTGGACTGCTGGACTGAGCTTAATTCCCTCTCTGTCACAGTAACCTTATGCAAAACAAATCCTTCAGTGTCCAAGCCCTCTGTGTGAAAAATTGGTATTTTAAAGACCAGGTGACAGGTGAAGAGCCCTTTTCTCATCCCTCCAGGACTTGTTTCCCATTCAGTTCATAACAGAGACCTACTGGGAGATGTATCCCAATGGGAGACTTGAGGCATGGTGGCATCTCGAAGATCAGATGAGGAAGCATTTTGTTTTAGGACTTTAAAAGGCTCACTCAGCATAGAGGCACTTGGAGGAACTACCACGGGAAAATCACGGGTAACTCTTCAGGGCAGAGCCTGACTTTGAACTGTTCCCCTGCCAAAATCCCCCAAGCTGCTGTTAGGGAGACCATCACTTAAACGAGATCTGGGGTGAGGAGACACACATTTACGCTTCAGGAGACTTAAGCAGGCTAAAAGAGGAGTTGGGGGATGGATTTATCAGCCTACCCCTGTTTGTCCCACCATCTGCCCATGTTGTTTATTCATTGACTAACTCCCGTTTCTTCCTGGAAACTTCTGGCTTGGCGGCTTCTTTCATTGCTTGGGAGCTGTGACAGCGCGGGGAGCAGCACCCAGACTCCTGAGCACTAGATGGGTGACCAAGAGCATCTTGTAGGTTTTAGACTAGGTCCCTGTTGTCTTACCAGGTTGTAAAGAACCAGTTATGACCAGTTCATGCTTCTGGCATTACCGCCATTTCAAGCGTGGTGCCTGCTGCCAGGAGCAGAGTCTTCTTCCTAGGCATCTGGATGGTTACTGGACTTGCTTTGTCATTTTAAAACCCGCCTGATTCACGTTGAAGCATCACCGTCCTTTGGTCCTAGGAGCTGTGCAATCTTGTGTTTTACTGGAGATGGTCCTTTTCAGCTCATGGTTTATCACAAAAGACAAGCTTTTGGCCTTCTTGGAGAAGTCCAACTGAATCACAAAAGACTCTCTGAATTTCATCCCCTGGGGTATAAAATCACTTTGATATGTACCACAAAAAGTGAAAAGAATGGGAATTAAAGGCTAAAATTTGCAAAAGGAGGTTGTCAAGTATTAGGTACTGGGGCAAATTTTCAAAAGATTGTGCTATTATTTTCTAGGAGAAAGGAGAAATACCCATGTCTTATTAAATAAAAAAAAAAAATAGCCTGACACTTGAAGGAGAATAAACACTTAAATCTTCCATCAATGATTCCACTGAAGTGGAAGTTTTAAGATGCATTTGAAAATACAAGCTGCTTCCTTTGGTGACCAGATATAAAAATAGCAGCGTGCATCTCTCCTTCAGTGCCTGCTTCTATGCCATAGGCTGTGGGATCCCAAATCCCAAACTTTTAATGAGACAAGTTGGTGATGGAAATAAGTAGATATTCTGGATAGGTGAGAACTCGGGGATTACTCAGGGATTGCTTTATATCCGACTCTATATTTAAGGCACAGACGTCACGTTCTCCAGGTTCTTTCATTGTACCCCCTGAGTTCGGGGAAAGGCCTCTGACCTTGTTCACGCTGATGCTTTCTTAGTAAAAATCGATTCTTTGGGATATGGTTTAAACAGTGTCTGAACAGAATGGGAAATAGAGATAGGAAAATTAATGCAATCCTTCCCTGAGGTTTAATGTTTTCTGGGAATAAATCCATGAAAGTCTAAGAAGGGCTCTGTCACGAGCAATAGTTATCTGTGATTTAAGGTTTCAACAGCGTGTTTGGTGTTATACAGACTTAAGTGGAAAATGACTCCCGATTTATTGAGGCTTGTACCGTGATTTCTTTATTTAGGGGCAGATTCTGTCAATCCAATAAAAAATTATGGAGTGCTTTAATCTGCTGAGAGGTGTGCTGAGATACCAGTGGGATCGTCTGAGCATTGATCTTTTTGCAAGCTGTGTTACTAAATCAGCAGAGCTAGCAAAGACTCTCGTCGTTTCTGAATCACATAATTCAGGGTGTGGTATTTAAAAAAAAAAAAGTTGTCTGTGTGGGCTTCCACTGATGTGATGAGTTTGGTAGGAACACTTGAAGTGCTACAAATACATAACTTAAAGATATAACTTCTTAAATGCTTTCAATAATTGTCAAAATCTATATGCTTAAAATTATGATTTAAACATTTTTTAAGATTTGTATATGACAAGCTATGAAAAAATAATGCCCTCTACAGCAAAAGCAGGTGAGCTAGAACATTTCTGGCAATGTGCTTTCTAGGCAGTTGCATCAGGAAATGCTTGAAATCACAGCCGAGAAGCCGCTGACCTCTGCTTGCCAGGCAGCAATCGGAATTAAATGGGTATCTGCAAATACGGGTGCGCTCCCCAGTACACGAGTGCCGACACTGGGACCAGCACAGGGACTGGTGCATCCGTCTGCAGGCGAAAGGGAGGTTAAGCAGTGCCCGCGTGTTGTCCTGGGCCAGGCGCGAGCAGACGCTGCCCAAGCAGTAACGGTGGGAGGCACCGCAGCGGGGATAGCCCTTCGTTACCGTCCTTCTCTTCTGCATTTGTGGTGGCTGTGAGGCTACTTTGGTCCCTGGGAGGGGTAGAGTAGATCCCAAGTTCTGCCCACATCCTGCCCATCCCTGCCTGTTTACTTGCAGGGCTGGAGCCTGCAAGAAAGGCATTCCCCTGCTGCAGGACAGAGCTCAGAAATAAGGTAGGTCTTACGTGGCTGAGAGCCACATGGTGGGAAAAATACTTTTCCCTACTCTCATTCTTTCCCTAAGATGAGAAACGGGAGAATATAACCCAGTCCTAGATGAAATGTTTGCATTTCCCCTAGAAATGTTCCCTTCGCTGTGAGATTCACACTATGCAAAGGCAGTGCTCCTATTTATAACTTGTGGTTGAAGAGAAGTCTTTCATTAAGTAGAAGAATCATCTCAGAGTAACTGTTGAATGGATTTAAATGCTTTGGTAACATACTTCTTTTAAGAGCTTGTCCTCTGCAGAAAGGTGGGTCAGCCTCAGCATCAGGGTCTGTGTGGCTTAATTAATACTTTGCACTCATACAATTCCATTGGGGCTTGGGGGTTTTTGTTGTTGGTTTTGGTTTCGATTTTTCTTTTTGATTTACACTAATACAGAGAGTTGCACCTGCACATCAAGATGGAGCCAGGCTCTGAGATACCAGAGATTTGCTGCTACAAAAAAATAATTGATTCCTGCTATTTGGAATCTGATGAAACCGAAATGTGTTAAGTTTGAATACTTAGCCTGCACTTGCATGATCTTTCCAATAACTCATGTTCCTTTGAAGTCGTTTCATTGTCCTGACTTTCCTGTTCTTGAATTGTTGCCAGTGAAACTGAGTCCTCTTGGTGTAATTCATAGGCAGGAGTCATAAAGCTGACACTCTTGTACATTGGTATGTGGGGAAGAAATCTTTTTGCCTCTAGGATGTTATTAGGAACAAGATGACAACTTGTGAATATTTTCCAGGTATCATAAGGCTTTAATATATTGGAATGTTGAATAACATTGGTGATAACATCACAGCAACGTGTGACAGAAGAATTAGCTTTTCTGTTGCACTGAATTTTGGCTATATTTGTTCTAGCTTAAGGTGGACATCAAAAGTCTTAATGCCAAAACTGGTATTCTAGCTTTTAACATTGGGTTTTGTCTTTTAATGCTTTTAACCTTACAGGGACTTCACTTGCAAAGTATGCAAAACCAGGGAAAACACTAGTCTCATGGATATTCAGTGGCATTTCTGTGGATATAACTCAATGCTTTATAAAAATAATGGACTAGCTTTTATAAAAAGTGTCCCAAAGCAAAGCTTTTAGAAGAGATCTAATAGTATGCTATGAAGGATGTTTTTGTGGGTTTGGTTTTGTTTTTCATGGTGAACTCTTAGAATCATAGAATCATAGAATTGTTCTGGTTGGAAGAGACCTCCGAGATCATCTGGTCCAACCATTAACCTATCACTACCAAGTCCCCCACTAAATCATATCCCTTAGGGCCTCATCTAAATGCCTTTTGAATACCTCCAGAGATGGAGGTAATTCTTCATAATTAATGAAGTCACGGGCAAGTTAGACAAGCTGCTACATGTAAATAAATGAATCAGTACGTCAAACTGATGTAGTGGTGTGGAAAAGTAAGAAGCGGTCCATTGTCAGTGAGAAGAGACTCGGGGGCTGTGGAAGCGGATGTGCTTTGCAGTTTGCTCTGACAAACATTTTTCCACAGACTTCAGAAGTGGTGGGTCTGCGTCAAGACTGAAGACCTGTGTTATGCTTTCAATCTTCTCTCTGTTTCACACAGCTCAGAGGGAAATAAGATTCTGTCTTCTCAAAGGGGAGACCAGATGTGAAGTGGTAGTGTGCTTCACTAAGCGGGCATCGAAGCTGGTGAAGTGTCTAGAGCACAAGTCCTATGAGGAGCGGCTGAGGGAACTGGGGATGTTTAGTCTGGAGAAAAGGAGGCTGAGGGGAGACCTTATTGCTCTCTACAACTCCCTGAAAGGAGGTTGGAGGCAGGGGGGGTCGGACTCTTCTCCCTAGTAACAGACGACAGAACAAGAGGAAATGGCCTCAAGTTGCGCCAGGGGAGGTTTAGATTGGACATTCGTAAAAATTTCTTCACCGAAAGGGTTGTCGGGCATTGGAACAGGCTGCCCAGGGAGGTGGTGGAGTCCCCATCCCTGGAGGTATTCAAAAGACGTTTAGACGAGGCCCTAAGGGATATGATTTAGTGGGGGACTTGGTAATGCTAGGTTAATGGTTGGACCCGATGATCTTGGAGGTCTCTTCCAACCAGAACAATTCTATGATTCGATGATTCTATGATTCTCTCTCAGACTTGAGTCAAAGCTATTGTCCGCGCAGTTGGGAGCACCAGAGAGAAGAGTTAAGCCTACAGCAGTCTTTGGCTCTGGTGGTTGATTCAAGGAACACAGGAAACCAGCAGCACGCTCATCTGGTCTCACATAGCTATTTCAAGGCAGGGAAAAAATGCCTTTCAACAGATAAATGTCAAACATGGCTATTGTGCTGCATGATGCCAATCATATAGAAAAGACCGTGCCGTGGAAAGGCGTAATTTATGTAAGATGGACTGAGTATAGTGGCTCTCCAAGGCTTTCGTATCCCAAGTAGTGTTGAAGTTTTGCTGCTTTACAGCACTTGCTAGTAAGTAAATGTAGCAAGACCAGAATTCGATACAGCAAATATTTCTCCAGATCTAAGAAGTTAGGATTCTTAAAGATGATTTCTTTCCCCATCCCCTTTATAGTGTTTTGGGACTTACATCAGTTACTGCTTTAAGTGTAATTCTCCTCGGATGTCCGATTTGCCTGAGAGATGTAAGTGTGCCGACATGGCGTTGCACTGGAAATGAAAGCCACAGTTCAGCAGTTTAGATTTAAGCCTGCTGAATTTTGGAGAGAGAATTCCTTCCCCGAATTTGGGAGTCACCCCAGCAACTCACATGCCATGCATGCCAAGTGGAAGCCGAAGGGTCGAAGCTGAATGGAGAGCAGGATTGCGTCGAAAGGCCTGAAAGTTAGATACATAAATAATGGCTGAAAAATGTACTTTCTTAAGTAGCTTTAAAAAAATCTTTTCTAGTAAAAATACAGTGAATGCAGTTGCTATAGCTACCAGCAGGGTTTTGTGGAGAACTTCTTGAGATCCTTACTGTTTAGCTGTACAGAAATGCATAGTTTTTCTGAGTCTGAGGATTCAACATCACCTTGTGTTTGGATTCTCTCCTAAAGCGTTTAAGCTGCCACTGGTAAGCAGCGGCGGTGTTTAGAGTTTGTGGAGAGAGTAGACAAAGGCGAGGTGCTATGTTGATCTTGAGAATTCTTTTTTTTCTCTCTATTGCACAAGTGAAACATTGCTAATGCAGCTGAGCTAGTGTTTTATTTCATTTCTTATTTGTTAGTCTACTTGGGGTTCTTTTTAGGCTAAGGAATAGTTAATAGCATTGTGGGGTTTCATGTTTACCTTAGTAGTGAAAAAATTCAAATTCTTTAATTATTAACCACCAGCCTAGCAACTCGTTCTGGGCCCCAGAAGCCAAGGAAAGCTTTCAGATTAAAACATGATGAGACGTAAGGACACTGCAAACAGAAGATGAATGCATTCATTCTAGAGATCAAGTACATCAGGCGATGGTAACTGAGCACTTGAACAACTTTCTAGTTCTGGTGCGGGAACCGTCTCATATTCTGTCTCATAAATCAAGACTGATGGCTCTCTAGAGCAGGAAAAGTACTGCAACTTTTGTACAAGATACAGATGAGGTACTGGTATTATTAAGAATAATTTTGGGCTTACGTTAGCCAGGAAGTCAGACTGTACATAATCATCCCTTTCATCTGTAATAATCTATAAATAAGAGTTGTTCCCTGAATACATCAACACGAATGTGAAAAACTTTCATACATTAAATTAAGTCTTATACATATCCACGGAAAACGAGTTATAACACCTATTTTTATCTAACAAAGAATAGGCTGTCAGTCTTGCTAACACAGAGACAAACCAGCAAAACAAACACAATCTCATCATCTTTTTTTTTTTAATTGGCAACAGACAGATTAAAACAGATTCTTCAGAACACAACTGTGTTTGAGATATTTCCTTACCTGTATATGGGGTAAATTCATGTCCATCTCTGCCCACTGTGGAGGTGTGTTAGTACTTTGGCATTTTCCTTGGCATCAAAAGGGAAGCAAAGCAAAGTACCTGCTTGCTGCTCAGTGGGACAGGCAATCTAGTGACAAAGAAGATGTAGAAAAGGCCAAGGTACTCAGTGCCTCTTTGTAACCTTTATTTTATTGGTGAGGACTGTCTTCAGGCCTCCAGGTCCCTGAGCCCACTTGCAGAGTCCGTGAGAGCAAAGCATCACCCACTGGCATTTAAGACAGTTGAACGTCAGGGCTGACTTCATCTTATGGACACAGACAACTCAGACTGAAGTTTAACCCTTTAGGCAATCCAAGATTCCATGAATGCCCCATAGTTTTAGTTCCTATACCCATTATGATTCACCCATAAACTGGACTAAGTCCTGTGTAAGATGTTCTTAAGCTCTTTTACTGGTGTAAAAGTTCCAAAAGACATTGCTTTTCCTAGCTCCATTTTGGTCCTTCTACCCAAACCTGCTTTTCTAAGACAGTTTCGTCATTCAGGAAGGGATGTCTGTTTAGAAATCTAGATGTGCTGCTTCTGTTCCCCATTAGGCAAAGACTTTATACTCCAGCCTTTTCACCCGCTGCCTCTGAACTTGCTGAAGTTTCCTATTATTACCATTACCATCTGTTCGCTGTTGCTGCTTTTGGCTCACTTTCTTATGTCAATTTAACCAGATAGACATCTGCTGAAATATCAGTATCTGTTGAAATATCAATATCTAAATCTTAGCTGTTTGTCTAGGCTCCCTTTATTGCACCTGGGGAAAACAAGCACATCTAAGCACTTCTTGTGTGTAGTTCATTTATTTTGCTCATCCTCCTTAAAAAGAGATAAAATCAATCTGGCTATGGATCCCCCCCCCCCGAAGTGGAAAGGGGACCTATCCTGAGGAGCTCAAGTATAAAACCACATACAATGTTAGTTAGACACCTACAATCTAAACTTAAATGAGATAAATCCTAGCCAAAGCTCTGCAATGTCTTAGGAAATAGCCTAGTGTGAGAGAGTATCTTAAATTCATCTTTAAAGCCCAGAAAGGCACAGATGTAATTTGATTTAAGTTCTAGCACTGCTGTCTAAGCGGGTATCTCTTTTCCATTTCTTCAATTTTTCCATGTCCTTTCTCCTCCACCAAAGTTTTCAATTTTGCGTTTGCTCTTATTTTCCTGGTAACTACTGTATGTCCTGCCGTCTGACCCTGGATCTCTCATTTTCAGTTGTCTCTGTTTTCAAGGAAATACTGCTTTCCTGATGTCATCACACAGCCCTTGGCCATCTACCTGAACAGAGCACATGGATACAGATACAGTATCGTAAAAGACGGATACCGAAAGCTCAGTACCCCATCCCTGAGATAACAATTCAGTCTGCAAGGTTGTCACCAGTTTTGGAAGTAATGGGAACTTTGAAATTTTTTGAGCCCTTATCCATTTGAAAAAATCCTTCCAATTATCAACTTTTGGTTTCTTATCCTTTCTATGGAAGTGGCAGTGGTGATGAGAACCCTTCCTGGTAGAAGACAGGGGTAGCTTTGTCGAGGTTTACCCCCAGCCTGGTAGCTACCGGGAAGAAAATGAGCTCCATCCCAACCGAAACCAGGACACGGTTGCGTGCTTTCTCTGGCTACAGTTTTTTTCCTGTTTCATTTACAGCATCCAGACCCTTATTTGCTGTAACTGTCTTCTTCATCAGTTGCCTGTTTTACTTACTCACGGCCCTAGAAGCAGCAGTGCCAAGAAAAGGGTCGGGGCATAACTGTGCTGCAGATCTCCCACTGCCAGGATCATGGCAAGATCATGGAAGGATTCATAGGCAGCGATTTTCTGGGTGTTGCATTCAGAAATTGAGAGGACTAAAGTGTGTTTTATCTCAGTCTCAGGCTGTGATCACTGTGATGCTGGATAAACTCTGCTTCTGCTTGACTCTTGTGTGTTCCCCTTGTATGTTCTGCTAGCCCTGTGTGGATGGTGGCTGCAGTGTTGGGTGGAGATGGCTGAGACGTCAAGGAGATGCTGTCTGACTTGGCTTCACTCAAAGCTAGTGCTGCATTTTAAGGCTGTGCTTCTTATTTCTCTTATTTCCCTTATCTTAAAGGAGTCTATGGTGATGGCGAAGACATCCACAATGCAGACCTCTGTGGTCAGAGAAGATGAGTCCTCCTCTCTCCTCCTAGCCGCAACTCCTTTCATGGGAGAGAGAAGCATTTGAGGTTAGAGCCAAAAAAGACTTGAGGCACTCGCTTCCAAGATTTTCAGTCTCAAATCCTCCATACAACCTCCCTGGTGTGCAGACACCTAAACTGGTTAGTGTCTAACCTTAGAGTTCTGTTGTTGGGTCTTCCTAGGATTACCTCTGCCTTAAACGATTTGAGTTATGCAATTATGAGAAATAAAAGCAGCAATCCTACGTGGGTTCCAGTCCCACTTTGTGTTTCAGGTCACTTCCCAAAAGACTTTACTGCCATGCTGCAACATCAACTAACTGTGACTTGCTTTCTACCCTGGGGCCCTGCTGCAACAAGGAGGCAAAGAACGGCCTTTTTCTACAATACCTGGTGGGAAAGGGTTGCCTGCAAGCTGCCTATTTCTGGTCAGCTGTTCTTTTTCTTCTTGTGTTTTAAAAGAGAAGTGGCAATGCTTGTTCTCAGTAGATAAGAGCATGGAGGTATTCAACTATGGGTGGATTTCAGGCAGTGGATACCGCACAGGGGACAATGCCTCCTGCAGGTGCTGAGTAAAGGGGGAAAGCTTCAGAAAGGGGCGAGGGTGAGGATGTAACCCTGCTACCTGCACCTCCCCAGGTAACAACAGGTAGCTCTTGTTTTCATGGCCTTTGTTCACAGATCTTTCACTTCTGCTGGTGTGTTGGTGTCCACAGCGGAGTTCTGTGTTTCATTACAAAGGCCAAGACCATGGAAATTGGACCATGGAAAGGCTTTGCAATACTAAATCTCTTAATCAAATGTAGCGGTGGTTTCTGCACAAACTTTCATGAAATTAGATGGCCATCAACTTGTTGGAACGTGTGGAGGAGAAAGTCACCCACATAGTGCAAGTAGGAGGCATTTATATTCCTGTATTTGGGAAATTTCCTGTCGTCTGGACAGTTCAGCAGAAGTGTTGGGGAAGTGGTGGGTGAGTGCGTGGTACATTTCAAATTAGCATAGCCCTGTTAATAACCCTGAGAGTGACAGTCAATTGATATGAGCTCATTTCTGGAGCTTGTAGGGATTCTGGTAATCCTTATCCATGCCATTGTCATAAGGCATAGGGCAAGGAATCCAAAGCCATTCTTCCTTGCATTGGCCCCAGTAGGAGTTCTGGGAAATGCATTCACCAGGCTCCTCTTTGTTAGAAAGTATGTTGCCTATTTTCCAAACAGATTTAGGCTGTTACCCCATCCCGATTCCTCGCTCCATCTCTGCTAGCTGACTATATAAAGCCGTGACATATGGGTCTTTTTACTGACATAATCCTTTACTGTACTAAAAAAGAAAATATTAGGTTTCATTCCAAGAGCTGGAAGAACTTCCATGAGGATATAAAAAGCAGGAAATGGGCTCTGTAAGAGTAGAGCACTCTCATACTGAATAGCCTCGAGGGGCTCAGTGTTAAAGGCTTCTTCCTAATAGCTGACGTGGGCTGGAACAGCTCTGCCTCTGCTTGGGAGGAAATGGGATTTCTGGAACTTTCCCCATACAGGTTATAGGGCTTAGGCCAAAGGACTGGTGTTCTGTGACCCCCTGTAATAAATCCACGTGCTCCTCACATACAGCAGTGAGGACAGTCTGAGCATGTAGTGCTGGGGACAGATCTCAGGATTTTCCTCTCCACAGCAAACTACTTCTACAGTTTGAGCTGTTCGCTTCCTCTGTGGGCATCACTTTGGTCTTTGTCTTGCTTACATCACTCCTCATTAATCTGGACATCTTGCAGCCAGCAGTGGCTGTTAATTTAAATGTATGAATTGGGATCCTCTTCCCATGAAGGCCAGCGAATGATGTTATCTATTACCCTAAATAGCCAGTGTGCCTTGTATTACATGCAGGTGGTGGACTTTCCAGTTCTAGGACATGTGTATGCTGCAAACCCTGCTTCAGTGACAACATGAGAGACATTTCAGAGCTATGTTAAGTTTAAAAGAAGCAGGCAAGGGAGTATCAACGAAGTTTTCTAACTTAGCCAGAGCGCGATAGAGTCATTATTGGGATGGGTGAGCTGCCAGTTGCTATTGAGTCATGTAGTTTGGAGTGTGTGTTCCCCCCTAGTAAGTCCATCACCGTTCATAAATTATTATGTATCTAATCATTTCACTGTATTAATATCTGCAGGATTCAAATATGTTTGCACCCCAATGGATGAGCCACTGCAGAGGCATAATATGTACTAACGTGCTGTGTAAATGACTTGCAATCTATGTGAGTCAAATCATATATTTGGGGATATTACGGGGGTAGGAGAGGATAGCTCCCAAATCAGATTATGACAAGTTAACTGACCTCTGAGTCTCCTGTTCTGTTCCTAATTCCCTGGTCCATGCTAAAGAGGTTCAGGCTAGTGCTTTCCGAAGGAAAGTAAGTAAAAATTAAGAGGAAAAAATTGATTCTAACAAAATGCAGCACTGAGAGGCTACTCTATAGTAAAGAAAAATGCATCTAGAAGTATCGAACCGATGCTTCAGTTTGAAGTTCAAGATATTCTTCCTAGTTTTGCCAGCTAGTAAATAAACCTGAGGAAAGAAGCTGTCAGTGCAAGCACTACAGGTGCTGGCGCCCGGTTCTTGGGCAAACCCTGCTTTCCAGACATTGCTTTTCCAAATCAAATAGGCAAAGCTTCCCCTTATCAGCTCTCCTGGTCCCTTGGACCCCACATACACTCTGAGACACATCCTATGAGTCTTTTTCTTGATAATCATTTCAGTCAAGTTTTCAAGTTGTAATTAAGACACTTGTGGGATATGGTTTTATACAGAGCCAGCGTTTGGGATGTACAATTTCTTTTGAAATTCAAATTTCTTATTAGTTGAAGTGAGACAGGGTTACCACTTGGCTGGTCAATAAACACATATTCATATGGTGCAGTATGGATTTTTCTTACAGACCGGTTGATCATGCCAAAGCCAAAGAACTGCTGGGTGCAACTTTCTCAAACCTACTGCTTGAGAATGTACTTTTTCCACACTAGCAAGGGATGCAGCTTCTTTCTAGCTCCTGCTAAGTTATGTTGGGAGACCAAGAGACAGTTGCACTCCGTGGCATGTCCTTAAGACTTGGTTTACTCATTTGGCCAGATGTAAAACATTTGGAGCATCACGTTGTGTCATCTGTTCACCCAGGTACGTCTGCACAGCATCCAGGGCTCTGCAGAATGGTGTGCACCTATGTCTGTTCCCATCAGGGAGCTGGGATGTAGACACAGCACGCAACTGGTCCCACTGTGTGAGTGCAGCCTCTTTATAGGAGAGATAACAAAACTAATTTGGGAATGATGGTGTGGATTTGGTAGTACCCTAGCCACGGACTGCAGGATTTGAGAGATTCTATCGTAGAGACTTTCTGTTGTAGGTTAGCTTTGGGTTTTCTTAGCCGATCCGTAGAAAGATTTCTAAGCTTGACACGCAAGAGTACAATTTAAATTGGAGTTACTTCCTCTGGACAAATCACTGAAAGGTTATACTTGGGGGTATTGCATCAAGGTTTTAGCCTGCAGACACTGCGTGGCTGCAGCAGGCAAAAATACATTGCGAAGTCCTCGGCTAGCACTTAGGGTATTTTAGAATTGCAGCGATTTGGCAGGCGACCAGTAAGAGCTTGTTTTAAAGCCTCTGTGGTAGATGCATTTACAAAGGGGTCAATTTGAGGGATGCGTGATCCAAGCCTAGGTTAAGGAGTCAGGAGCGGCTGAATTCTAATTCTGACCTTCTCTCGGGTTTCCTTGTGCGTGCACGTGCAGCACCACGGAGGTTAAAAGAATGTTTCTAAGGCTGCAAAGTGGAGCATGCAGAAATTAGGAAATGCCCATGCTGAGTTAATCCAGTCCCCCTTGGGCTCTGCTTTATGGCCCTCAGACTCTTGGTTACACTCCTCTCTATGATATTTTTTCCTCTTCGATTCCTGTCTCGTTCTGTCTCCCGGACAGATATCTGTCACTTAGGAAACAGCTATTTATTATTTTTCCCCTCCTAATTGTTCAGTATGGACTTTATTTCTTGCACAATCAAACCTATTTCCAAAAGCAGTGACATCAATCATTCATGGGCCCTGGTAGTTCCAGCACCAAGTACTTCGGGGCAGTAATAGAGTTCAGCTAAGGCAAACAAATTGTGGGTTTGAATGGTCTGCTGATCTTTCCCACCACCCATTTTCATCTCCTATAAAGCTGACAGATCGCTTTGGCTAACGTTCACGCTAACCATCTCTCTGCGTCTGAGCTTTTTTTTAAGGATTGGGGTAGAAGTTGCTCTTGAGATGTGATACTGCAAAAGAAGAGATGTCTCAGCCCCTCAGCCTCGCCGGCACGTAGGGCAGATGTTGGAGAGCTGCTCGCTTGCAGGGTGCATGAATGTCCCCACCCAACATACTGTGGAGCTGCTGACAGTCCCCTTGATTTCAGCAGGCTTTGGATCAGTTGTAGTTAAACAAAGTTCCTCAGGAACAACTCTGGTGTTAGCAGAGAATTTTCTGCTCTATTGTTCACATGGGTTTTGAAATAATGCCCACTGAAATCAATGGCCCTCTTTTCATTAACTACAGTTGGCTTTGGATCAGGCCTGGGAAGATGCATATCTTCCAGAAATGCCATCGGATGATTTCTTTAAAAAGCATCGAACAAAGATATACGACTGCATGGGCTGTTTGGGGGGAAGAAAGTCCAATCTCTCTTTTATATGGTTGGCTTCCTGCTCATATCAGCAATAATTTAGATAATTAAATTGCTTAGTTCAGTAGTTGGAAGAGGCACGATCAACAAGCTGACTCTACTAAAATGTCAGATGTATTAGTGTTCTGGGTTTATTCTTTTTGTTTTTCTTTTTTGTGTGTGTGTGAAAAGCTGTATAATTGGACACTGTCTTTTTCACCCCAGGCTAACCTCTTCTTCAGAGGACCACACTAAAGAAATTTAAAATCACATTATGAATGCCAACATAGTTAGAACATTTATATGGTGTACAGTGATGTTCAGTGGCAGCAGATGAATGGATGAAATTAAGCACAATAATAGTATCACCCCATCTTGAATTTAACGCTAAGATAAACAGTTCAGTGGTATAATTTAGTAAAACGTAAGTAAAAGCTCAGATATGTTAATGAGCAGACTAAAGTCTGTAACTGGACATGCTTTTTGCATTCAGCCTTGAATCGCTGATCTTTGCACTGTCCCTGTAGGGTCTTTGAACTTTTGCTCGCATGAGGTAGAAGCAGTTTTATTAGATCACGCTGCTGAAATGCTCATTTTACGATTGACTCCGGTTTTGTTTTGTTTTATTAATACAATTCTGTGACTCAATCACTCCTTTGAAGGATGAAAGAGGTCACAGAAAGTGTTCTGTTTTTTTCCATCTCTAACTCTAATCTCCGACTCACGTGGGTTTTGGTGTTGGTGACATCTCTCAAACCAGGACAGAAGAGCAGTCTCTGGAGAGGCTGAGAGAGGGAATATCCAGTGCTTGTGCTTAAATTGCTTGTCCTAGAAATGCCATGAAGTTTTCTTCTCTGCCACATTCTTTATATCTGCCCCTTCTTCTCCCTTTATTTTTTCAAGATGCCATTTCTAAACAAACAGTTTTGCTTCTATTTTTTCATCCAAGTTTTTCCTCCTTGTCCCCTGAATTACAATGATGCGACAGCTTTGTCTGAGAAGCGAGGTTAGAACAAAGTCACTGCATGTTCCTTCAGGATCAGGCTCTGGCAGGACAAAGACAGAAAGGGCAGGATGGGGGCTTCATTTTCCCAATAAACTGATGTCAGGATATTCTTTGACTTTGGTTCAGTCAGGAATAAAGCCCCCGATAAAATGCAGCCCAGCTATGCGGTTTGGTTCTGGATATGTGTGTGATTCTTTGGATAGCAGAGCCCTAGCTCTGTTCCCAGCCTCAAGGGGTAAGGCTCGAGAAGACAAAGCAGCATCCCTTAAAATTCAGGAGTGCAAGGGAAGCCCAACAGTGAGCAAAATATTAAAATACTTTTGAGACAAGAAGGCTCAGTTCAGCTCCTTTTTTTTTTTTTAATTCTGCTTTTTATGACCATATATTTCCCAAAGAGAGTTACTTATTGTTCGAAAGTAGAGAGGCCTTACCAGGGATGCTCACTGACCTAAAACTCTATACCACCCCCCTGAAAAAGCCATCCTGAAGCTGAAGGTTATATAGAGCTCGTGTCTATCTTCTGCATATTGTTTGTTCAGCTGTGGGGTGGTATGAATAGCTTAGTACTACGCCTGTATTTTAAGTGTAGAGAACTCACTTTAACATTTACCAGCACGCTTTTCAGCCTGGATGCCATTCCCACGTCACGTTTGCATGTAGCCAGAATTATTCCTCTTTTTTTTTTTCCTATTAAACTATTAAAAACTGGGCCTCAGACACAGAGTCCGCAGTTTGGTAATAAACTCGGACGTGATAGGATTTGTCGGTTCTTTTTGCAATATCGCTTACTTAATACGTCTAAACGTGTCACAAGGGAATCCCAAAGTGGTGTTTGTGGGATAAAAAGAAAAAAGAAGGTATTTTTAAAGGATGTACATTGACTTAGGCCACTTTGAGGAAAATTATTCCCACATGATAGGCTGAACTAAAAATAATAGTAATTAAAAAAATCCATGTTGGCCATTTGGAAATAGGGTCAACTCAACAGAATTTCTTATTCTTGGATCACTCTGAAGCCTAAACTTTTGGCTCCTTTTCGGCCCTTTCTGCTGGAAGGGGAAATAAATGTTGATCAGCTGCTGTAATCTCAAACTGGGCTCAGTCTCACAGTGATGGACTGAGGTGGCAAAGAAACCAGTGTGGAAAACCCATCACTAAAAATGCTTTATCTCCAACCTTTCTTCTAATACCCCTGACGACTTCTTTGCCGTGATATGAGTCCTGTCAATATGAATGGGGCAATTTTCTCTCAGCGATATATCCATACATAAAGTAGTTGCAAGTTAAGTGACTTGGTTCAATTCTTCATGCTACTAAAATGGATAAAATGATGTATTTTGGCCTGAATGCAAGAATAATATTGAACCACAAATGTGTATTAAAGCCACCACAGGTTATGATTATAGATTTTAAGCAGATGTTCTGTTTTGATTTGGGTGTTTTTTTCCGCTATTTTTAGCCTAAATGACTGTTCTGAGACACCTTTCCACATTCATAATGCAGCAATGAGCTCTTGAAGCGTTTTGGCAAAGAGCGGAGAGGAATGACGCCTTCGAGACGCAGCTCTCGGACCTGGTCCTGTCGGTTGTCCTTCTGCTGGGGCGCAAGTCACGCGTGTACCGAGTGAGCCAGGTCCACCAAGCTCCCCGTCGCGCCGCGTCCACTGCCCGTGGAGCCAGCGTCGGTGCATCCCGCCGCCGTGCTGCTGACTGACACCGGCTGGTGCTCTGCTCCTTTTATCCTGGCCTCGTGTGTGTTAGCAGCTGGCGAAGACTGTTTTTAATAATGTATTTATAAAACTTTGCAGCCGTGCAAGTCCAGACAGAGAGGAAGGACGTTTTGAGCTCTCAGCGCTGGAGGTGCAGAACATCGCGTGGCAGATCTGGTTTCCCATCTCTCGCTGCCGCCACTAACCTGCTCTCCCAACACCAGAGCCAGAAACCAATGTTTCCTAAAAAATACACGGGAGGAAAAACCTTGGGCTGAAGGCTCCCATAGCTATTTTAAGTAATGCTTTTCCTGGTCCCTCTGCAGACAGCTGTCTGATCGGTATTTCAGCAATGTACTTATTTAAAAGGAATTTCTAACTACTGTGGGGCACGGTGATATTTTCATGCACTTTTTACCCTGCAATCTTTTTCATCTCGCTCAAACCTCAGCACCTCGCTGTCTCGCAGGGACACCGTCTGGCTGAGGTGTAAACTACAGCACCTGCTTGTGCCCTTTGGATTTAGGGATGGCACTTGAATAAGCATACTTTTTTTTTTTTTTTTTTTTTTAAATTATTTCTTGCATTTATGTTCCACTGCTGGCAGATACTTCCAAATTTTACTTGCAGAGTGCAGGGTTCATTAGATGTATTGCCTTCTCCTTGTCTGCATATGATACGGACTTTTGAAAATATAGGAGCCTGTATTTTGTCCTGGGAATAAGGATTTACAGCTACGTCTTGACAACTGCATAAGATTTTCCCCTTTTTTATTTCCTAAACCAGCAGGACATGCACTTTATTTCTGAGACACATGGTACAGATAGGCCCAGCATTTGACTGATCAAGACTGGTTTTGAGCAAATGCTGACACCACCATTCTTTTTTTGTCTGTGATTCCCACAGAACCCTATTGCTTTGAAAAGAAATATCCTAGAATGCAAAACCAACCCTGCAGCAATGATCTACAGCATTCAGTGTCCCCTTCATGCCTCTTTTACTCGGCTATCAACAGCGAGAAGCTGATGTGCATGTTAAAAGACAGAGGAAGCAGAAATTCCCGAAGAAAATGAACAAAGAAATTTGTGCATTAAAGAGGAAAAGATGGATTCAGGAGCTGGGAGAAAGTTTTCCAAAATTCCTTAAGCACTGAAGAGCTACAGAGTGGAAACTGTTTTCCCCTGTGTGTGCGTACATAGTATACAGAACTGCAATGATTTTATGGTCTGTCTAATAAAAAATAATAGAACAACAGCAATAAGGAAATAATAAAATTTTTAAAAAATGAGTTGATCTAGTGTTAGAAACCATAGCTAAACTTTTAACAGGCTGGCTTGTTACAACGCCAACTGACTTCAGTGGCTTCAGTCAAGGTAAACTCAAACCAAGGACCTTAAATTGAAGATCGTCCACCGGAGCTTTTGCACTTCTATAAACTAAATAGGCGAAAGATGTGTTTAGAAGCTGCTGAGTTGACTCCTATGGAGAAGAACAGATAGCAACAAATACGTACTTGAAAACAGCCACGTATTTTTAGCGTTTGCCGTTTCTGAAGCTCAGGAACTGAACGCAGCAGTGGGTGAAGCGGGAACCGGTTGTGTGCGATTTGCAGCGGTTTGTGTCTCGGCTCTGCGTTGTGTATCTCCTAATGATGAATGCGTGGGAGGGCCAGGTCGGGAATGGTTTCCACTCCAGTGCGTTGATTGTGTAGTTGGCAGTGGGCTCAATTAAAGTATAGTAATCTGGTAATCTCTCTTCTTTTTCCATTCAGGCTGCTGCACACTGAATAGGGCCAGTGAAAGGCTCTAGCTTTTGAAAAGTAGGTGAACTCCTGCCTCTTTGTCTGAGCAGTTTGTGTCTAGTCAAGTAAAACGACAGGCAGAAGAGACAACTCCCCAAAACGTTGCTCCCGTGACTTGCATCATTGCTTCTGTTTGTGTTTCTATGAGATAATACTTGCTCTTTATTTTCCTTTCTAGGCTACGGATTGGATTTCTAGCGAGCTTCTCACCGCAGAGAAAAGACAAGCTGATGCGAGAAAGGAGATATGTCTGTTACGGGAAGATGCCGCGTGCCCCATCTCCTGGTTCTTCTCACGCTCGTGTTCAGCAGGGAGAGAATTGAGGCACAAAGAGCAGGTACGCGCCGTTCGGCTTACTGCCTCCCGCTACATTGCTGCTGGGGCTTTTACAAGGCTGAGAAGCCATCGTTGCTAGGAGGAAAAAAATATAAAACTCAAGCAAGACATTTACTGCTGAAAAGACATCAAATAGACCTTTGGGATGGAGATAGCTCAGAGATCAAGGTTATGATTTACCTAGGGTCTCTGCTGCAGGCTTAGAAAGGTTAGCTCAGCTACCCAGAGCAAGGGGAGCAGTACGGGGTTTACTCTGGATATGCTTCATCTACTCCGCACCGGCATGGAGATCACGTCTTCCATTGCCTTCAGTGGGTTTCAGATTAGACCTGGTGAATCTTCTCTCAGGCTGGGACTTTCCCAGTGAGCTAAACAGGGCCAGGGCACTGTTCATACCCTCTCTTGGTTCATGGTTGGGGTCGGTCTCTTCTCCCTAGTAACAGACAACAGGACAAGAGGAAATGGCCTCAAGTTGCGCCAGGGGAGGTTTAGATTGGACATTCGTAAAAATTTCTTCACCGAAAGGGTTGTCGGGCATTGGAACAGGCTGCCCAGGGAGGTGGTGGAGTCCCCATCCCTGGAGGTATTCAAAAGACGTTTAGATGAGGCCCTAAGGGATATGATTTAGTGGGGGACTTGGTAGTGCTAGGTTAATGGTTGGACTAGATGATCTTGGAGGTCTCTTCCAACCAGAACAATTCTATGTTTCTATGATTCTATACTATCTAGTCGCTAGCATGGTCCCTGGCATGGCTTTTGGCCTTCGCTGATGACCACTCTCCCCCCGTTGCCACGGGATGCATTAGAGGATGGTGCAGCTGAGGGACTGTTCCTACAGGCAGTCTTGACAAGGACATGTTGTTTTTTGGGGGTAGTAGGAAGAGTTGAGTTATCTGGATGTGAATGATGCTATACCTCAGGGACAGAAAATGGTTGTAGACCCACGCAGTTTATTGGTATAAAAGCCCAAAAGTACTCTGAGATGGAGGCTTTCTGTCTTTTTCTTTTCTAGGAAAGATGCTATTCTGTAGCCTTGGGTGATTTATATGAAAGAAAAGGACTTTTTAGGCCTTCTCTCAGTCTAAGGAATAGCTGCGTTACAGTTTTGTTATGTGATCTGTATAAGGCTTCTGGATGAAGTTTAACAGGAATAAGTACTTAGTAACAAAACAAAGTGAAATCTCATCTTTTTTTTTCTGCCTGTGGATCGGTTACAGGAAGGAAATGGTGGTACCATTTATATGTTCATTCTGCGATTACTTTAAATAATTTTGGGCTTATGGCTTGTTTGTGAACTATTTTTAATGGCAATATTGCAGAACAGTTGACTCAGTGTCTGAGTGGATGAACACAACTCCTGGAATTATGCTTCCAGAGAGTATTCCTGTAATTACAAAACTGAAAGTTCACTTTCTATGAATTATCTCCCATATTCCCTTAACGTGAACTGTTTGTGCCAGCAAACAATATTATTATAGCATTCTTGGAAAACAATCAATTTTGTCCAGCAGTGGACATTACTCTGCTAAAAATGCAGATTAATATTTACTAAAAGCTTTTCTGCAGCATTTCATCTCACTGCCATCAGGCCTGTAAGCAAAGAATCACTGACTCTCAGAAAATGATCCTGAAAGCCCATGTTTTTCTTCCCTGCAATACTGCCTGAATAGGCATCACTTTTTAAACCTTAAACCCCCCTTGTTTTAAGGCTCATTGCCCTTGAACACAGACAGGATTCATTCTGTCTGTTCTGTTTGTTTTTAAATTGCAGTCATCTCACCTGCTGAGAGTCCTTAAAATAAGCAACAGGAAAGTCTGCATCTTGTGGGTTTTATACTCAAACCTTTATATTCTCTAGTTAGTCTCAATTAATATTCTTTCAGACAGAATAGACGAATATAATAATGAGGTTTTTTGAGGGGGAGAAATGGCGATTTCTTGCTTACCCTTTACTGTTATATTCTTTATATTCTGCAAAAATCAAGCAGGACTACACTTGGCAGTCTAGCTGATATACACAGATGTAATATAACTTACATCCCATAATATAAAATGATATATACCGTTATCTCCATATTCCCATTACCTTTGAGAGAGTTTCTGTGTGTATCCAGCCAGACCTTTCTTGCTCTGCGGTTAGAGACAAGCATTCCATCGCTAACAATATGCCGTCACAGAACACGATCCCACGTGGAGAGGTTGTTCCCAACGTGATCCCATGGGGATGGGCTGTTCCCAGTGTGATCCCAATCCCTTGTGCACGGGTTGTTCCCGTAGTCACTGAAAGAACAGCAGCACCTGGGATGTACTGTTCTATGGAAGTTAACACAGCAACAGGCGATGCTCATTTTTTATCGTCACCTGCAACTCACTGGGTGTACATTCAGCCACTCTCGCGGCCATCATGCAATACCATGAGCACTCACCTACAGCGTTATAATGCCTACCTATAATGCTTCTCCTCTTATCGGAAGGCAAATCCTCTTCATGTGGCTGAGCTACCCACGCTCTCCTTTCCAGTGCAGTGGGCTGTTCTGGGATTCCTGTCCTCTTCAGGGCAGGTGCACAGCCCCAGGACGATCAAAAGCACCAGAGCTAAATTATGAACACCGTAAGGTCAAATTTGGGTGTGGGAGAAGACTTTGTGACCTTCCTGTAGGCTCAAATGCTGGAACTCAGTGAGGAAATATGGCCACAACATCATTCCCTCTACCTTTGGGTAGCATGATTCATATTTCTGTTCACTAAGCTGGATGTCAAGCAAGTGCTTGACTGGATGAATGGTGTATGGTACCTTCACACTCTTTGGTCTGTTGCAGGGGAAAAAATCCTAGTCCTCAGCTAACGTCCACATTGGATGTATTTACATCAGTGGTTTAGCTCTGGTCAGGAATGCAGCAAGGACAGACTGCTTCCTAAGAGATGGGGAGCCAGGAGCTGGGGGTCTCTCTGGGCTGGCAGGACAGGGTCTCACCAGCTACAGCCTGTCCCACCACTCCAGCCAGGGAGCAGGGCAGGCTGAGGGATGGCAGCCAGGCTCAACGGACAATCCAAATTCCCCGACAAGCTCATAGTGCTGAAGCAGGTCCAAGATCAAGCCAGGAACATGAGTCAGCAAGTCAAGGTCTGGATCATGTCTAAAGACAGCAGCCAGGGTCAGACATTCTCCAGGCAAGTCCACAGAGGTAAGGCAGGTCTGAGGTCTTAGTCATTGATGGACACTTAGCTGCTGGGACCTGGCTGGAACTAGTCTGATGTGAAACCACACAAACTGTACAGTGGGAATGTCACTTTTTAATGTATGGAGAGCTAAACTGTCCTCGGTGGGCATACCCCGGAGTTATGTATTCTCACAAATACTCTCAGATTTTTTGACCGAAGGAGGTAGGTTGGTCAGTCCAGGTCAGAGCCCAGAGGAGACGATTAATATGGTCATAGTGGGAACAGTTCAGGGAGTCAGGGTCCGCCAGTGAAACAGTCAACAGAACAGATCTGCTCTCAGTGGGTATGGGTAGATGTGGGCTACCAGCTCAGACCCTGGTAAAGCAGCAGGATTTAAAGGCAATTGCCAACAGTTTAGGGGACAAACGGAACATCTCCAGTTCAATGGGACATAGAAAAGCTCTGTTACTCTGAGAGAAATAAAGTGGCAGAGGCACTGGTATGGACGAGCTCTCTGTCTTGTATCATATTATATGTGCTTTTTTCTCCACATGATTGGTCAAATCCAACCCAAACCATTCTATGATTCTATGAAATTAGCTTTTTACCGTTGGTTCAAACAAGCAGTTGCACTTTGTGAGACAATGTGAGACAAGAACTACTGGAGAAACAATGGTTGGTGGTTGTGACCATACAAGTTGACTTTGTAGAGCAGCTTTCAATCTTGAAAGTCATAATTTGTTAGGGACTGTGGTATGTAATAGTGAATTAAATAAACATGTATATATATACATTTTGTTCAGTTGGGGCATTATGTTGATAAATCTTTGGCATCTGTGGGACATTTATGAATCTGCTGCCTTCTGGCTTGCATATATTCAGAAACAGCTAGAAACATCTCCTGGGAGATCTACATTCTTGGCAAGCAGCTGACAAATATATGACCAGTCTGGCTTCATAGAGCAAGCAAGCTACAGCTAAAATACATTTGCCTTGTGGATTACACAGGCCTCAGATTACAAATATCACGGCTGGAGGCAAAAGAGTGGTTGTGGGGATAAGTGAACTTTTCCCTTACAAAGCAATTGCCCTTTGTTGTCAAGGAAGCCATCCCAGGATTCAGTGAGTCATCCTTCAGTCAATAGTCAGTGGCAGAGCGCCTCAAAATCAAAATAATCTTGTTATAAACTTGCTTCACCAACATATCAAGATGAGCAAAAGAACTGCTTCTAGCTAAGCATAAATAAATCATAATGTTAATGCAAGAGGGAACATGAAAGCTTCACTACTCACGGTCAGGATTGGCATAGGCAAGGTCAGGGCAGGTCTCTTGATCTGCCAAGGTCATTTCAGAGCATTGCCTGAGCAAAGGCACTGCAATGAAGTTTGAGAAAAATAGCTTCATATGCATGCAGATGGTGTAGGTGAAAGACTGAGCAAAGGCAGTTAGTAGTGCGGGAAGAGAAAGGGTTTGCATTTCAAAGCGGTGTGTGTGCTGATCTACTGTAGATGTCCTGAAACAGATGAGGTGAGTCACAAGGAAGAAAGGCTGAGAACCTGCACTTTCTCTGCAGGATAGGGAGAGGGTTTGCTAACTCCTCCAAATTGCTCACTAGGGAGCCGTGCCTAGGGAATATTTGGTATGTCTGATATGCTTCTTTCATCTTCCCTTAGCGATATTTTCTGCCGCTCTTGCAGGTTGCAAGAATGTTCACTATGACCTTGTCTTCATCTTGGATGCCTCCTCCAGCGTCGGAAAAGAAGATTTTGAGAAAGTTCGGCAGTGGGTGTCTAATTTGGTGGAAACTTTTGAGATTGGCCCAGACAAAACCCGCGTAGGTGTGGTGCGATACAGTGATCGTCCAACCACAGAGTTCGACCTGGGAAAGTACAAAACCCGTGAGGAAATCAAAGAGGCTGCACGAAAAATTAAGTATTATGGGGGTAATACAAACACTGGAGATGCTCTCAGGTACATCAACACTTACAGTTTTTCCAAAGAAGCTGGTGGGAGACTTAGTGATCGAACTGTTAAAAAAGTGGCTATCCTTTTGACTGATGGACGGAGCCAGGATTATGTCTTGGATCCAGCCACTGCAGCCCATCAGGCTGGGATTAGGATCTTCGCTGTGGGTGTTGGTGAAGCCTTAAAAGAGGAACTCGATGAGATTGCTTCAGAACCCAAGTCTGCTCACGTGTTTCATGTCTCCGATTACAACGCCATCGATAAAATTCGGGGGAAGCTGAGAAGACGTCTCTGTGAAAGTAAGTAGAGTTCCCAGTTCTTCTACACCATTAGAAGTATAAGAGGTTCAGTTAGCATATAGGTATGAAAATCTGTGATTGTTACCTTTCATGGTTATAATTCTATGCTGATAATTCTTTATTTTAGTGTCTTCCACTCTGTTCCACTCTGTAAGAAGTCATTTTACTACCTGGAGCATGATGAAGTGATCACTTTTGGGTTCTTCTGCCCAAGTCAGTATTAACTACAGGTCAGCTTCTAGTGGTCAACTGGAGAGCAAAATGTGAATTCCCTTTTGGTTCTGATATCGCTCAATTACTTTATATTTTGGACTAGTATATTTTGGACTACTAATATTTTGGACTACTGGATATGAAGGGTGACATCTTATTTATACCCAGATTTTGGTTTATTTTGTATAGGAGCTATTTCCCCCTGCCTTGTTTTCTGGCATTGTACTGTGAAAACAGTGCTCTGGATGCTGCTGAGAATGATCCTTTAGGAAGCAAAAGGATACTTGTGCTCTTTTGCCTTTCAGCATCCCAACTCTACTGACAACTGGTGTTCACTAGCGCTCTGGCTATCAAGCACATAAACCTTGGTGATGTTTTGAATGGCTTTTAATGGAGAACAGTGTGTGAAATTCACACTGAATAAATGAATTTTGAATTTTCAGCCCCTTGGTGAAGAGGACTGTAATGGCATTAAGGCTGGTATCTCCCAGCACTTTAATGGGAACAGCAATCACATAGCCCTTTCTCCTTCCACCACTGTTAAATCACTCTCTCGTTATTACACAGAAGCTACCTGGTTTTGCTGCTTTTTGCAGTGTGTGTTGTGGTTACTGTGAGTTCTTTGGGTCAAAGTCATGAGACACCACTCTGGTTCCTAGGTCTGAACCCAGGCCTGAAAAAATGCAGGCCTTGTAGCTGGTATTGTGAAGCTCTTCTCTTGCTCTCTCTGACCTCTCCATTTGCAAGGAAAGAAGTGCTAACGTAATGCTCTGGGCTTATGTATGCTTCTTAAAGAGTGACTAGCGCAAGCAGGCATAAACCAGTTGACATTGCCCAGCAATATCAAGGTGCGACTGCTTTTTTGCAGCCTGAATAAAAATGGGTACGGACAGTGCAATCCGAATACAAGTGGAAGTCATGGTGGATATTGACTGCAGGCTGAAGGAGCTCGGTCTTTTCCCCTGAAAATCTCATTGAATCATACGCACAGCTGGGGTGTAACAAAGACGGGTGAACCCTTCTGGTGGGCCCACTCAACCAACTCAACCAACTTCCTACTGCAGCTGCTGAACTCCCAAAATGTGCTTTTACTTTGAAATTCTATTACTTTCCTTCTCTAAAGCGAGTGTTTTCAGTACTTTGTACCTGGGTCGGTGTTTGTCACCTTCTCAAAAAAATGATTTCTCTGTCTGTTGGAGTATAACGCCGTTTGTCTGTGGCTTTCTGAGCCCATACGTTCGGACATGGGGGAAGCTTCTGGCAGCTTCTCGCAGAAGCCACCCCTGTAGCCCCCCCGCTACCAAAACCTTGCCACGCAAACCCGATACAAAGCTGCTAAATGGGTTGGTTCAGTGTAAGGACAAAGGGAATCAGGCTGCTGTCAATGAACATCGATAAGGAAGGGAGCAGCGAGGAGGGAATTAGCTGAGCAAACAGCGAGGGGGTGATGTGCACATACTGAGGATCGCTCAGGCGGAATAATGACGTAAGGAAGTTACCAGTGACAAGGGACATTGAGTATCCAGGTACACGGGACACAGGGAATGCGGGTGGATGTGACGAAGTGACTGCAGGATAGAAAGAGGGGTTGTGAACTAAACACAGGTGCGATGGGCTGATTTCCCCAGCAACAGCAGTTACAGAAGAAAGGTCTGCCGTACCTGTTCCTGGGTGGTGTTCTTCTCATCCAAGGACTCCGGTGAGATGCTGTAACATCCCTAAATCCTTCGTTCCAGCCTTGATGGGGGACACCTTCTTCTCAGTGTCTGGCCTCAGTCCCTCTCACTGCAATTGGAGCCCGGTTTTGTCCTGTTTTCACTGGATATAAAAAAATAGTTTATTATCTTCCTCTGTACACCAGTCTTTTCTGCTTGGAAGGCTGTTACATGTCTTCCCTAAGTCTTTTCTTCGTAGACTTAAAGCAGGGAAGCTGCTCTTTGGCAGAATCAATCTTGTCATACTTATTTATTTCATTTATTGTTTTGCATGCAAAATGTTTTTAACAGGCATGATGTTTAGATCAGATCTAAACACAAAAGAAATTCTTGCTCTCACTGAAGCTGTCTGTTAAAATACAGGGTGAGACAGCGAGAGCACCACCACCAGCAGTATTAACGTAGGGATCCGGTAACTTCTTTGTTACCTGAATGCGTGGGGTGGAACTGTTTCGGGGGGTGGGAGAGGGCTGGTGGAGAACAGGACAGATGTTTTCTTGTGTGTGTGCCACTTTTAAATTTCACGTTAACATAGTGGGAGCAGGAAAGGAGTTCACTGTAAGGGCTATGCCTTACACATATTTAGAAGGTAAAACTTTTCATAGCTGCTGTAGTTGACTTTCTGTGGTTTTAATGACAGCACTGCATAAACCAGGAACCTACAAACCACCAGGTGGGTGGAGGACGTGACGAGGGCACGTGCCAAGCTGCTGTTTAGTTGTGCACATTCTAAGACAAAAGCATATATTGCCACAGCCAAGCTTGGATTTTAATAGACATAATCCTTTGTGAGCTCCTGGGAGACACATGAATCAAGGAGCAGAAACAGTAGAGAGATTTTTTTTGTTGTACTGACCGGTGATGCGTCTTCCAGTCCTTGTACTGCTGTACTACCGAAACGTGAAGAGTCGTGCAGTGTTGCAAATACTGGATTTCATGCCAGCAGCTGTTCAGAATCCCTTGTCTCAGGTCTCACTGGACGTCTGTCCTAGACTCAGTCATTCCATCTTGCTATATTTGACTGAATTTATTGCTAAGAACATGTCATTAAGTGCATTAATAGCATTTTAGCTCTCATTTTATCTTGTGGAAGTAAGCGTAGCAGAATCAAAAAATAACGCGTCTGCTCAGTGGGACATTGTGGCAGTGGGAGATATTTTTGCCAAACATCTTTATTACATTCTGGACTATAGTTAGCAGGCAAAAATGGTTGATGCTTTCACAGGAAAGCAGGAGAGATGCATTCTGCTAAAAATTCCAGAGATGCTACGTGCTTCCTAAATAGGCTCTCTACTAGTATGTTGTAGAGATGACAACAAGTAGCCATGGAATATTTAAAAATATACTAGCATCTGCTTCTGGTAGGTAAATAGTAGGTTTATGCTTGTCAAAGAGAGCAAATTGCTTTGATTTCAACCCAGATTTAATTTAAAGCTGGATTTGATAAGTTAGTGCACGTACAAAGTTGTCAACCTGACTTGGATCTGGTGGCACTGGGGTCTAACACTATCATCTGACATTTAAGCCCCAATGGGGAAGACATTGCGATGGTGACCTAAACCAACCGTACCTGCTTAGACGTAATTATTTCTTAAAAACACTGATTGCAGTGCTTTGGATGCTGTAATTCTTGAGTTTATTCTGTTATCATTAAGCCAGGCAAGTGATAAGATACAGTTTGCAAAGCTGAGCGAAAACGTTCTCCAGAAACATTCTCACTCTTTACTGGCTCCATAAAGCGGAAGCCTGTGACTTGGCACCCTCGGAGCACATGGCATCTATGTGCGATTACTAAGCTTCTGCTCTGCTGCAAAAGTCAGATTTCACAGCTTGAAAATAAATTTGGCTTTAGAGGTGCAGTCTCTGCTAAGATTTGGAGTTTTTTTTCCTACAGCTAGTAAGAGGAGAAACACAAGCAGATGTTTTCTGAGGAAGTACTATAGGAGTATTGTGCTCGGTATTGGTCTATGTCCAGTAGTGACTTTCATGTATAATGTAGCCCTTTCTACAACCAGTTTTTAGTTGTCTGTGAGCTTGCTGAGCTCCCTGCCATGATGTGTTCCCCCAAAAATGTGTGGAAGACCAAACGACTATGTCATCATATGAATCTCAAATGCTTTGCAAATGCTTCTTGGCCTTCAATGTTAAAAATATCTCATGCACAGAGACCATGACAAACGGGAGGCATCTGAATTGCCATATCTTGACTGACAGTTCCTAGGAGACTTATCAATATAGTGAAATCTCACATGAGTGCTGAAATGTCTGAACACATCAGCACCTAAAGGTATTTTCCTAACTGTTGACCTCCAGTTTATACTTCCAGTTGAGCGCTGAGATTTCACTGTAAAAGCATTCATTTCTAGATAGCTTTGCATTAGACATCATGGAATAGGAAAGGAGGTGCAACTCAACAAGCTGGCAGAAGTGGGAATCCTGAAGTATTTTAATGAACTCAGTTGTGGTAGTAGTTTTAATTCTTTTAGTTTGTTGAGCAGAATTTGTGGATGTGGGAATTTGTAAACTGGTTTTACTTCCTTAGTTGGAGTATGACTTTATTTGGGTTCTTCAAAAGTTCAGCTTAGCAGTAGCTCCAAGTCTTGCTTGGTCTCATCACAAGAGCTCTTTTTCATTGTTGTGATGTCTTGTAGACACCTGTTACAAATGTGAACATAGCTTCTTGTCATCTGGCAGAACTCGGTACGTGCCAGAAGCGCACCTATACATTTACTTGGAAAAATCCGTGGCACCCACCTCCATGTTGAATGAACGGTTGAGGTGTTTTGGAGTAATAAGCAGTGTCTAACAGACTGGGTAAAGTCTGATTAGCACAATATATCCCATGAAGATAATCTAACTAATTCTTGTGCTTCTAACTCATGTATACATCACACCCGCCACAGGCCGCATTCTTAGTGGGATATACCACATTTGGCTGCTTAACAGTATGTCCAGGCTAAGTGCAGCTACTAACATGCACGACTTCGATTCTCACTTGAAAATCTAGTCACTTCCAGATGGTTTGGGAAGTCTGTTAAAAGCTCAGCAGACAACTGCTGCTTTTTTAAAAGCTGCAGCAGGGCAGTGACCCAGCTGGTATCTCCTCTGATATCTCCTGTTGCTTCTTGATGCTTTTCTCCCCGGAGCTGCAGCGGTGGCTTTCTCAAACTCTGTAACATCTCCAACTTCTAGCAATCTCTCATGTCACAGATGACAGGATCCCAGATCCTTTCATCACCATGTTTGCTGACTAACTGTGGTTTCCTGCGATGACATAAAAAGCCTGTGACAGAATTCCCAACTGATTTATCTTTTGCTTGAAAAAGAAGAAAAAAAGTCACTTTTCATGGACAGTATGCTGGGAGGAGATAAAATATTTGATGGGCTTAGTGGTGATGACGTTATGCAACTTTCTTCTGCCATTGGGTGGGTTGAAGGACAGCCTGGTATCTTGGATTATGGCTCCAGGAAGCACAGGAAAGATACACTTCTTCTCTTACCTAATTTTTTGTTTTCAAATCAAACGCCTAAAACTCTCAGATCTAATTTTCCACTTGGTCCAGTCATCACCAGCTTAGAGCAAGATGACTCCAGAGCTGGTGTCTGGCGGGCAGAAACCCTTGAGCTCGGGGAGTGAGCACTGGCTGCTGATTGCTCCTCAGTTCCTCCACAGATCACGTAGAAGTGACTGTTTTCCCAGATCACAGCTACAGTTCTGTTCCGCCACTGTGCAATCTCCATATCATTTAAATAACTTCCTATTTTGCTTGGGACTCTGAAATGAATAGGTTTATTCTGAGATTAGCAACAGTGCTGTTTTATGACCAGTTAAAGCCGGCCCCACTGCTAAAAAAGAAAGTCTTATTCTTTCTAACTTCCTTCTCCCATCTGCCAGCACAGGCATTTATGTGGCCCCACCATGAACTACAGCAGGGAGCCAATGAAGGATCTTGTTTTCTTTCCCAGATTAGTTTTTACTCAGATTTAGTTCACCATGCAGCCACATGGACATTTACTGTCCCGGGGGAGGAACTGGCACGAGGTGAGAACAAATAACTAGGGGCAGAAGACCTGGATTGCATCCTTTGATGCAGTGCTAGTTCATATCAGCTTGATGAAGGTCAGCAGAAGACTTAAGAGAGCTGAGGGAAATCCTCTGGGTGCTCCCACCGTAAACGTGAGCCTGTGCTCTGCTATCCTCTGGTTTAAGTGCGCACAAAGTGGATTGCTAGGCAGGTTCTTCCCATTCAAACTCCACTTGTAGGCTTCAGCACAGCTTGCTTGCCTTGAATAAACTGCCTGTTTAACAAAAATATCCCACTGCAGACGGATCTCTTCGTGATTCTGTTCCCTTTTCCTTAAACAGGCTTTTCAGTATGCATAGTTATTGCTGCTTTACTACTGACTTAGCTTCTGGTTGTTCGGGGGGGTAGCTGTAATGACAGAGCTCTCCCTCCTCGGACACGCTCTGTGTCTGGCTGGGAGCATCGTGCCGGGAGTCGCGGGTAGGTGGGGTGTGGAAGCTGACCACCGCCTGCACTTAGATACAGACTGTCTGTCAGTCCCTCCAGGCAGCACTTCGGTATTTCTGTGATCCGGCACCCGGGTACCTTCTCTCCCCCAGAATGGATGTTAGCTCTGTTACAGTTTTGGAAAGTGATTTATTGATTTATTTTTCTTCCCTTGTATGTTGGAAAAAGCAATGTCTTAGACATTGCCTTCAGGTGAGAAGGAAATTCAGCCTTGTGGCAGCTGTGGCCTGATTTCTCCTTTTTGCTGAGGGAGCAATGGTATGAATCCCACAGTCATCCAAACAACATCATAGTTTTGGAAATAACTCTGTGGCAGAAAATGGAGTTACTTCTACTCTTCTTTGATACAGCTGAGAAAAGGAGTCTGTTCCAAACTTGCAGCTTCATATAGACCACTGGGAACCTTAATAAGGAACCCTGAAGGTAGAAGTATAATAAAAGGAGATCAATTAAACCTTTTGCATTTGCCTTTCTTATCTCTAGTTTCTTTCTTTAACAGTTACATACAAATAGTAGCATCATAAAACGTGAACAATCACTTTACATAAAGCAATGAGTCTCTGGACTGCCAACAACGTCTTGTTTGAAATCACAGAATCTAGCTGAATGATAACATCTGCCCTAGCTAGTAATAGTTTTCCTTGCATTTCAGACAAGAAATCTCTGTGAGCAATGTTTGATGTACAGTAAAACTAATTGTAAAGGCAGAGAGAAGATTAGACTCATGACAAATAAAAGTAAGTCCCACACATTAGAAAGAAACATTGAGACAATCAGGAAAAGTATGGGTCTCAGTGGCAGGAGAAATTACGTCTTATGAAAAAGTAATGTGCCGTTTAGAGAACAAAAAGAGGAAAAATATGATGACTATGGGAGCCATTTCTAAATAGTGTAGGAATGAAAGAGAAATACAGAAATAGGAACAGGCAAAAAGCTGGAACATATTGTCATGTGCTGAAAGTATCTTGTTTTTCAACACTGCCTGCAGCCCCCATTGATTTTCAGGAGCTGTGGGTGCTCAGCACTTTCAAAATTAGGCGGTGGAGCCTAGTACTTATCCAGCTGCAATCAGAAGGAGGCTTTCTGTCTGCTGCGGTGGAGTCCGAACGATGGGGTAAAAGAGAGGGCATCCTCGGGGCAGCACTGTCTATCTTGGTGTTTGCTTTCTGATGGACTGGTAAGGCATGGTCAGTAGAAAGAATAACTTCTGAAGTTGGGCAGATGCTCAGCAGGAGACTAGGGCAAGGCATACAAGAACCTCTGAGGTTTCAGGTTTAGTTACAGGCTTTTCTGTCCAAGCAAAACACAGAGATGAGGAGAAAACCCTTGCCATGTGTCCTTCACAAAGCTAAAAGGTCTTTAAACTTCAGCAGCTTTAAACCATAGGAGAGATGCTTCAGTCCCCTCATCATCTTCGTAGCCCTCCGCTGGGCATCTTTCTTGCACTGGGGAGCCCAGAACTGGACACAGGTCTCCAGATGGGGCCTCACAAGGGCAGAGTAGAGGGGGAGGAGAACCTCCCTCGACCTGCTGGCCACACTCTTCTTAATGCACCCCAGGATGCCGTTGGCCTTCCTGGCCCAAGGGCACGTTGCTGGCTCATGGTGAACTTGTCATCTACCAGGACTCCCAGGTCCTTCTCTGCAGAGCTGCTTTCCAGGAGGTCACCCCCAACCTGTACCGGTGCATGGGGTTGTTCCTCCCCAGGTGCAGGACCCTGCACTTGCCCGTGTTGAACCTCATGAGGTTCCTCTCCGCCCAATGCTCCAGCCTGTCCAGGTCTCGCTGAATGGCAGCACAGCCTTCTGAGGTATCAGCCAGACCTCCCAGTTTCATATCATCAGCAAACTGGCTGAGGGTACACTCTGTAATGCTCTAGACCTGCCTTTTTTTTTTGTTGTTTATGTGACTATTCCCATAAAAAACTAATGGTATCTTCCAGCACAGGCTATAAATGGAGCTAGACCAAAACCTGCTCCGGTTAGGTGCACTGTAAATTAAAGATTTTCTGTGCACTCCCTCGATTTGGGGATGCACTTGTATTTAGGAAAGGGAAAGCCAAGTCTGGAAAGATGCTATGGAGATTTAGCCCCAGTTCTGCTGATGGAGCTGATAGAATTTACTGCAAATAATTGAGAAGTGTTAATGATTGTCAGAGCATGCAAAATCCCATGCAATGCATCGAAAGTCCCATCATAGTATATTAAACTTTTCCTGGAATCCTGTGGATTTCCTGAACCCCGCAGCTGCTAATGAAATCAATGTTTCTGTAAGCCTCATACAGCGATGGTGAGCTTGGTCTCTCAGGGCTGTTTTATTTTTTGCTCCTGGCTTCATACATTCAAGCCTCGAAGTCTTGTGATGAATAGCTGCAATGAGAGCTGCAGAATCTAATCTGACAGGTAACGAGGGAGCTTGGAGGTACCGCGGGGGTGCTGGGTCTCGCGGGAGGGACAGAGCCATTGCTGGTCACAGGCTGCCTGTGACACCTGGGGAAAAGTTTAGCACAAAATGTCCAGCCTGGGTAAATGGCCACTTTCTCATCAGACAGCTTCACTGGAAAATTTGTGACCTTTCGCAGTATTGAATCAAGGTCTTCACATCACCTGAAAGTTAAACAGGCAGAAGTGAACTCTAAAAACAAAACCGTGCTCAGACCTAGATAAGCTGTCACATTAACACCTGGAACAAAATGGGCAGGACCACCTATTTTTAAGATCTGGAATGAAACCGTTGCTACCAGTTCTGTGTCTTGCAGAGCTGTCTTTAGAAGCCCGTGTTTATCCTTGTGCTCAGGACAGAAGCAAAGCTTGTCATTTAAATTTGTAAGGGCTCATTTTGAAGCTGTAGG
Organism: Phoenicopterus ruber ruber; assembly: GCA_009819775.1. NCBI lineage: Eukaryota > Metazoa > Chordata > Aves > Phoenicopteriformes > Phoenicopteridae > Phoenicopterus > Phoenicopterus ruber. Next base: position 164,892,023 of record CM020216.1, on the reverse strand, counting down.
TAGATTTCTGACACACGTAAACCTCGCATGGACTCTCTGCAAAAGAGATCTTCATGTTATTACTGGAGTTCAAACTCAAATGACTTAATCATTTCCTTTTTCATCCGTCGGTAATATGAACTGCTGCATCCTTTCTTCTGTGGAAGTTTGTAAAGGTTGTCAGCCCTTTCTGCCACTGAATTTCAACTTCTCGTTTTGTTTTCAAATGAACTGGGCCAACAGGCAAAATTGAATTGTACCGGTCTGCTGAGAATATTTCTTCCCCAGTGGCAGAGCTGCAGCATGGTTTAGCTGGTGGGCTATTTTTGTTAGTAAATTGTAGGGTTAGTGTTTCAATCCCATCGAGTTCCCTACAAGTTACACCCAAAGACTAAACTCCTTTTCAAATCAGTAATCTTGTTTATAATGTGAAACAAAAGCAGTGGGAGCGTTTCGAACACCTAGGAGAACTGCTTTCTGGTAACGTAGTAATTAGGTTCTTTAAAATGCAAATAAGAGATTGTACCAGGCTCCGCTATATTAATGTAGTTACAAGTGATGGAGAACAGTTCAGAGTTCTGCATAAAATGCCTTTTGGCATGGTCTCCACTTTGGGAATTCGGAGTACTACTGCTAACGCTGACCAGAATTAGGGAGGGTTTCTTGCAGGGAAGGCACCTCAACTGGATACTGTGGGGTTTGTCACTTGCTGTCCTAAATTGTTCCGTAACAGCCTCGTGTGATGTCAGGTTTCAAAACTGTTCATTTCATTACAGCTTAATAGTCAACATCTAGTGTCGGTTTGGCTCTAACTTGATCTGTACTCCAGGAAATTAAGAAATTTATATATATTATATATATGTGTGTGTGTGTGTGAGACATTTATTTTTATATATATTCACATATATATAAACTCTGGAAAATAAAGCTGTGTCCTTTCAGCCTGAAGCATCAGTCTTTTTTTTTTACAGTAAGGTAGATAAAAAGCCATAACATGTTAGAGCCCTAGTGAAGATGAAATACAGGACATTGTTACTGCAGTGTAACTACACACGATCAACCCAATCCACCACCTCTGGGCGAGACTTCGTTTAGCTACACTGCAGTAGAAATCACTATACTTTGTTCCCCCAGGGTTTTATAGCAAGATGGATAGCATATATTAGCTATCTACTATAAAAACCTCGCAGTTTTGGCAGTGAAGATGTAACATCTCTGTGAGAGGCTGCAGTGCTAATATGACACAAGTAGGATGGTGCAGCAGAATTTTAGTCGCTAGCGCTAATGCTTTCTGGCAAATGACTAATAGCTTGAGGGTGTTTCTGAGTTTAAAACAGATGTTGGATCAGAATTGAGATCCATAAATTGAATTAAACAATATTGTATCTTTGTATTCAAGTATCTTCAGTGGGATTCATATCATCTAACTGCAGTGGCCTGAAAGTTATTTGTCTAGACTCTTTTGATAGTCAGTGGAAAGGAAAAGACACCTCCAGAGAGTGATTCATCCTTCTCGAAGAAGACTGTCCAAGACAGGTGGCATGATTCAACCTCTGAGTGCCTATCTCTTTTCATTAACTTTTGAGAGAGCTTAGATAACTTGCTCGCGTCGGATTCCTCACTTTGACAGCCAAAAGCAGAAGAGTTGAATCTTTCCCCTCCGCGTTCTGGGAATACAATAATATTTGGTTCCTTATGCCAGTAAATCAATCTGTTGGGATTTACATTACTGATGCATATATAGGCCAGTGTGGCTGCGCGCTCAAGTGCGGGCGTTGCATTTCTCACGTAGCTACTGACGCCGCAGTATTTGGGCAGCCGCAGGAGGTGATAACGCCAGTTTAGAGAACTATTGTCAAGTATCGCCATGTGTTGTGGGTCAAACGTTGTACTGCTAAATTGCACTTCATCCCTAAGGGACTGCTCCTGTGAGAAGGATGGTTTCCTCTCCGTGATCTTGGGCTTCTTCCTAAAATTTGTGATAAATTGGCCTTTGAAGTAAAGCGCATTGTGGTACTACCTGCTGCAGTCTGTTGACTCATTATAGCAAGGAGATAATGCTTTAAAAAAACCTAATGGCTGAAATACAATTAAGAGTAACAGAGCAGACAGCTTTTTTAATTAATGTTGTTGAAAGACACCTTTGCTGTAAATAGCCTTTTTTTGTTGTTAATTGAAGCATGAAGGTTGTGTCCTGAGACAGGCCCACAAATCCACTCTTGCTTAATGATCTTTCCAGTTTTCACTGTAACAAAGTCAGACCCCAAAACAAACTGTACGCTGCTGGAATCAAAACGGGAAGGATGCCAGCTCAGACCAGCTCGCATGTTAACCAAGTCGGTGTTACTGGTCCGTTCCGATTGTCCTCCCTACAGACAAGCTAAGAATTCACTTGTAGGAGCTGGTGAAAAAACCCAGTGGAAGAACTGCTGGTGCATCTTGTGGATTTGGGGCTATGAACAGGACTGGAAAGCTGGCAAATGACTTTGAACCAGCGGAGTCCCTAAGTACGGGTTTAGGTAATTAAAGAAATCGTTACTCAAGTTTTTGATGAATTCACTGCAGGTGCCATTTGCAGAAGCGTCCATGTGAATGGTTGCTCTGCAGTAGTCTCTGCTCTGCTGGAAGACAGCATGGCTTGTTTTGAATGTTTTGACTCTTGTATATAAGCGTGGTGCACATAATAAGGATCATGATAGAGAGAGGATGTGCTCAGCACCGACAATCCCAGGGGACTGAATTGAGCCAGACAGGCCTTTGAGTTTCAGATTCCTGAAACAGTCTCAATGCTCTCGGGTGCAACACACTGCATAGCTCCAGCAGAGGTGAAAGGGTCTGCTTGGCATTTTGGAAAGGTCACTTAGGTGTCTAGACTAAGAACCTTGGATATCCATTTTTTTCAATTATCAAGGCCACTATATCTCCCTATATATTTTGGCAGTGCCCAGCCCCAGGAGTCCTGTTAAAGTGCAAACACTGGGCATAATGCTCGTGCCCTAGTCCAGCCTATTGACAATCTGCAATCACGACTCCCCTTCCAGTGAAATGACCCCCCTTCTACACTTATGGCCCTATTAGTTCAGAGCTCACTGCTTTAATGAAAAGGCTAACAGAATATAAATCCAGAAGGAAGTCACAGAATCATAGAATCAGAGAATAGTTTGGGTTGGAAGGGACCTTTAAAGGACATCTAGTCCACCACTCCCCCCTGCAATGAGCAGGGACATCTTCAACCAGATCAGGTTGCTCAGAGCCCCGTCCAGCCTGACCTTGAATGTTTCCAGGGATGGGGCATCTACCACCTCTCTGGGCAACCTGTGCCAGTGCTTCACCACCCTCATTGTGAAAAATTTTTTCGTTATATCTAGTCTAAATCTACGTTCTTTTACTTTAAAATCATTATACCTTGTCCTATCACAACAGGCCCTGCTAAAATGTTTGTCCCCATCTTTCCTATAGGCCCCCTTTAAGTACTGAAAGGCTGCAATAAGGTCTCCCTGCAGCCTTCTCTGCTCCAGGCTGAACAAGCCCAATTCTCTCAGCCTGTCTTCATAGGAGAGGTGCTCCAGCCCTCTGAGCATTTTTGTGGCCTCCTCTGGACCCGCTCCAGCAGGTCCATGTCTTTCCTGTGCTTGAGGACTCTGGAGCTGGATGCAGTACTCCAGGTGGGGTCTCACAGTACAGGGGCAGAATCCCCTCCCTCGGCCTGCTGGCCACGCTTCTTTGGATGCAGCCCAGGATATGGTTGGCTTTCTGACCTTCAAGCGCACATTGCTGGCTCATGTCCAGCTTTTCATCTACCAGTACCCCCAAGTCCTTCTCAGCAGGGCTACTCTCGATCCCTTCGTCCCCCAGCCTGTATTGATACCGGGGGTTGCTCTGACCCAGGTGCAGGACCTTGCATTTGGCCTTGTTGAACTTCATGAGGTTCATACAGACCCACTTCTCGAGCTTGTGCAGGTCCCTCTGGATGGCATCCCGTCCCTCAGGCGTGTCCATCGCACCGCTCAGCTTGGTGTCATCCACAAACTTGCTGAGGGTGCACTCGATCCCACTGTCAATGTCACTGATGAAGATATTAAACAGTACTGATCCCAATACAGACTCCTGAGGGACACTGCTTGTCATCAGTCTCCATCTGGACATTGAGCCATTGACCACTACCCTCTGGATGTGACCATCCAACCAATTCCTCATCCACCTAACAGTCCACCCATCAAATACATCTCTCTCCAATTTAGAGAGAAGGATGTTGTGGGGGACCGGTTCAAAGGCCTTACAGAAGTCCAGACGACATCCATAGCTCTTCCGCTGTCCACTGATGTAGTCACTCTGTCATAGAAGGCCACTTGGTTGGTCAGGCAGGACTTGCCCTTGGTGAAGCCATGCTGGCTGTCTTGAATCACCTCCCTGCCCTCCATGTGCCTCAGCATAGCTTCTAGGAGGATCTGCTCCATGATCTTCCCAGGCACAGAGGTGAGGCTGACAGGTTGGTAGTTCCCGGGGTTCTCCTTCCCACCCTTTTTAAAAATGGGGGCAATGTTTCCCTTTTTCCAGTCCCCAGGGACTTCACCCAACTGCCACGACTTTTCAAATATTATGGAGAGTGGCTTGGGAACTACATCAGCCAGTTCTCTCAGGACTCTGGGATGCATCTCATCAGGTCCCATAGACTTATGCACGTTCAGGTTCCTCAGGTGGTGACGAACCTGATCTTCTCACAGTTGGAGGGATTTTGCTCCCCCAGTCCCCGTCTTGCAGTCCATCCACTCGAGAGGTGTGGGAAGAGAGGTTGCCAGTGAAGAGTGGGGCAAAAAAGTTGTTGAGTACCTCAGCCTTCTCCTCGTCCGTTGTTACCAGTTTGCCACTCCTGCTCATCAGGGTGGGTATGCTTTCTTTGATCTTCCTTTTCTGGCTGACATACCCGTAGAAGTCCTTCTTGTTATTCTTCGCATCCCTTGCCAAGTTCAGCTCCATCTGTGCCTTGGCCTTCCCGACCACGTCCCTACAGAGCCAGGCAGTGTCCCTATACCCTTCCCAGGACACCTGTCCCTGCTTCCACTGCCTGTGCATTTCCTTCTTGCCCTTTAGTTTGACCAGCAGGTCTCGACTCAGCCATGCTGGTCTCTTGCCACCTTTGCTCGTTTTCTTACGCCTGGGGACTGAGAGCTCTTGTGCTTTATGGAAAGTGTCCTTAAAGATCTGCCAGCTCTGTTCTGCCCCCTTGTCCCTGAGGGCAGTTTCCCAGGGGTCCTATTGACTAACTCCTTGAAGAGCTGCAAGTTTGCTTTCCTAAAATTCAGGGTCCTGACTTTACTCTTTGCCTGACCCACATCCCTCAGGACTGCAAACTCCACCAGTGCGTGATCACTGCAGCCCAGGCTGCCTCCAATCTTGATGTCACTGATTGCATTGGTGACCAACAGGTCCAGTATCGCATCCCCTCTGGTAGAGCTGTCTATTACCTGGCTTAAGAAGTTCTCCTCCATGCACTCCAGGAGTCTCCTGGATTGCCTACAGCTGCCTGTGCTGCTATTCCAGCAGATGTCGGGGTGGCTGAAGTCCCCCAGCAGGACGAGAGCCTGCGAGCGCGATGCCTCCTGTAGCTGGAGCAAGAAGGCTTCGTCAATAGGCTCCCCTTGATCGGGTGGCCTGTAGTAGACGCCAACCACAAGGTTCCTTTTGTTGCCTCGGTCTCTGATTCTTAACCATAAGCTTTCAACCTGCTCGTGGCTCTTCTTCAGAGACAGCTCCTCACACTCTGTCCATTTGTTGATGTAGAGGGCAAGTCATCATTATCTTAGCTGTAACGCATTGGCCATGAGACTTACTTGAACTGTGAGTATATAAAATATCTCATGAAAAAAGGCAAAATGTCCTCAAAAATTTACTGTGTTAGTTACAAATCAATATATTTAGGGAGGTACCTGCTAACTATTCCTCCAAGCTATCAGAGCTCTGTGCTGGAATAGTGAGTCATACATGTTGATTTTTAACAGAGCTGTTTAAGGACTAGTGTAAAATATGCAAAACTACAAATCTTTCAGAAATTCAACATCATTTCCACTAGCTGTTACTATTTCTATTAGCAAGCATAGCAGCTGATGTTTGTCTTGTTTACCTGTCTGATAAACTGTTGTTTGACTCTGTAGTGGCCTTGATAATATCCCGAATAATTAATTTCCTTGGGCTAATAGTATGTTTGTAATGTATTTATCAACAACTGAATATTTACTGCTCACAGCTTTATATGCTGTGAGACACTGCGGTTTCACACAATATAAGATGATGCACAGGAATGTCTTTAATTTATGGCTGGTTCAGACTAAAGGACTTTTATCATCTATAATTAGTAGCTTATCCCAGTGGGTGGGATTTTCTTTCCATGTAAATCCTTTTGCATATTATTATTTAGTTAAAAATACTGTCCTGGGTACTTGCTGACAGCACAAAAACACAGTGTAGGACCGCTAAACAAATGGAATTAGTGGATGGGTTGCTACACCCTGCCACCACGTTCAGCTCTACAAACTATTTCTGACTTGATTACATCTCTCCAGTAATTTTACTTTGGAGGTGGATATATTTGTTTGTTTTAGAGCAGGGGGCCTGTAATAAAGAAGTAGCCGCTTTTTTCTTTGATTTTCACAGGCGCATGCCTTGATCATAAAATGTTATGCCCTGCTGAAATTTCCAAACCCATCTCTTGGTCTCACAGGGACAAGAAAGTTTTCCCTTGTTCAGATCCTACTGCAAGTTGTTTCCTTTTTTTAGTTCTTTTAACATTAATGCTCTTTGTTTAGATTATAACTAAAGCAGTAAGTTTTATTTTGGGGCTCTCATCTGGAGCGTTGAGCAGTTTCACTCATCTGTGTTTAAGCTCAGTAATATCTCACTGCTAATTATTTTCCATGAACTAGTGGTGTAGCAAGATAATAATTGTTTAATTAGCCAAACATCTGAGAAAGTATTAGACTCTGATTGGCCACAACTTTGTACAGATATTTACATCAATTCTTAGTTACTTCTAGTGAATCCAACCGTTTTCTTAGGCTCACACAGCAGGGCAGTAAAAGACCTCAGAAAAAAACTTTGATTGACCTGATTTACACCTGGTGCAGTTTCCTTCACTGTGGGAAACTCCGAAGATTTGTATGAGAGGTTTGGTGCACGCAAGCAAAAAGATGATGCATGAGATCGGGTCCAACTTCTTCAGTCCTAACATAAGTCTTCTCCTACTAGCAGGGAAGATATTTGACACAGATGTAGAAATTCTTCTTAGGAGATTGTTCCTCACTCCTGGCTATATGTGGGGCATTAGGTATTGGGGAGGGTATGTCCCTACATCTTCCTGGTGTGCTCAGCACAGTCCAGCACTCAAGATGGACCTGGCCTGGCTCTGGAGGTTTCCAGATGGTGGTTCTGGTCACATCTCTTCTACTGCTGATTGACAGGCGTCGCCAGTGTCGTGCCAGGACGATGTTATGTTGGTGCAGTTCAGGAGTGGTGCAGGAGCTCTTGAGGCTGTAATTGTGCAAGGGTGGCCCTTTCATCTTCTGTTCTTTTCTTTTTCTTCTCAATGATTGTCTTCCCTTCACCACAAAACGTACAGGAGAAAAACAGCTTTTCAGGAAGAGTCTTTTCTACCCGTAACTCTGTGCTGCGGTGGAACGAGAGGGAGAAATGCCAAGAAAAGCAGATAAATTTATGCCAATAAGTTTGTAGCCACAGAGGTTGGTTTGCCTGTGGTTTTTCTCCCCCCACCCACACTTCATTATAGCATAAGCTTCCAAGTAACCTGCTGTCACCAGAAAGTGATGGGACTGAGTGCACCGAGGGCGCTCACCCCTTCATCTGCTCAGCCCGGGGAGCCGCTGCCTGTGCCTGGACGGTTTCAAACTGAGCAGGAGATGAAGTATTAATCAAATCACTGACAAGGGACTCCACATCTCCCATGGACTTGAGCATCCTCCACAATCCTAGCTTGAAATCAGCCTCTTTTGGAGCACGGGCTCTATCCAGCATCCTTTCTGTTTTCTTCTGCACTTAATTCTTTTTATAGCACCCACTATTTTTTTTTTTTAATGTATATACATGCTTATATATATATTTAGCTGGATGTGAATCAAGTGATTTTCTTTCAGTCAATGCAAATAAAATCTAGGGAATGGAAACCACAGGGGTGGCTAAACATGCTATTCATGCTGGGTGGATCTGTGCTCCCACGGGGGGAGCGGAGCGTCCTAATTTCAGAATAGTACAGACTGCGTTTTTGTTAAATCAGTAAGTGTTTAATTATATAATTTTGGATGGGAAAGTGGAGAACATAGACATGTATCTGCAATATATCTATAATTGTATAGTCATTTCTGTATTTTTTGTTGGGTTTCTGGTGTTGGGGTTTTTTTTTGACAGGTTGTGTATGATTTTCCTAGGGTTGGTAGGACCTATGAAAAAGCAGCTGAAATCAGTAAAGAGAAGCCAGTGTCTGGGTGTTTTCCTGCTTTTAGGTTGAGCTTTTCATGTCCCTTTCTGTCTGAAACATCAGGCTGGGTGCCAAGTTTGATTCTCCCTGCACTTTTGGGTTTGTAGCTGAGGAGGAACTGTGCGAAGGTGACAGCGTGAAGAAGTGTTAAATGTTATCTTTCACCTAGGAAAACATTACACAGTGCTCACTCCCCTACGATTCTGCCTAGCAGCATTTAACCTTCCCTGCTGGATGCGCTCATTCTGCTATGGCAGCTCTTTTCAATGACGGTGAAGCAGAAAGAGATGAAATCCAACTGTGGGAGGTGGATACTCTCTTAGTTAAAATGAGCCAGCTTGCGAAGTGATTCTAGTGAGCTACACCACGGCAACGTTAATTCAAAAGCAAGTACATTTAGCAGGTTATCTGTGTGTATAAAGTAGTTAATGCAAATAATAGATTGGATCTACAAGTGCAGCTTTATGTTTGCATCACATACTTTGTGATGAAAGCTTGGGCTTGCTCAGTTATTGTGCAAGATGTCAAGAGAGTCGTGGTGCTGTGGACGTGGTCCCAGCACTGCCTCCAGTAGAGACCCATTGAAACATTGGCCTGTCCTTAGCTGTTGGTTGCCCAGCCGTCCTTTCAGATCAGGAGAGAAGGTGTGCCTATAGTCTAGTCTTGTGTCTCTGTTTTCTATGTATAGGTCCAAATTCATTCCTGCTCAGTAGTTACAGCAGGTGTGAATCTGCCTCATGATTCAAGACTTGTTTCTGACCAGGGATGAATCTGGCCTTTCATCAGAGGAACTTCACTGCCCAGAGATAATACTACCATTCTCTCTTTATGCTCTCAATGCTTACTAAAAGGACTGTGCAGTCTCTCTGGAGCTTCTCACCTTTATTATATTTGGAGAAACACGATCTTGGTAACATACTCTGATTAAAAGAATGGACATTGTGGGGTTTTTAGTCATCCTAGTCTAACGAAACAGTTTAAAATATACTTCCCTTAGAAGAAGACTGCCAGTCTGTTTAGTGTATCATTCTTTGCTTTGGACTGAATCTGAATCCTACCTTTAAATTACTCTTTTATTTGGACTTATAAATGACCTTGCACTGACGTAGAAAATTCATGCCACATTAAACACCAGTATTGCTAATGATCAAACTTCCCAGACCACCTATGGAATAATACATTAGGAGATACGACCATCAGTGCCCATCACGCCTTTGGAGGAGTATGGAAACATGAAAACAATGGGCCGGTCAGCTATGTTAAAACTCACTGCCCTTACAGGAATTGTGGAGTAGACCATAACCTCAGTGCTACAAATCAGACCATAAACACTTTGAAAAACAGTGTGACACACTGATTGTCTGGATCCCTTCAGCAAGACAAAAGTGGAAACTAAAGGTTGTTTCTCAAGGGGCACGTAAGATTAATTTTTTCTAACTCTGAGGATAATTAATCACTGGAACAAGATTGCCAAGGGTGATGGTAGAGTGTGTCCCTCTGGCTTGAGGGGCTGATGCCTTTGTAAGAGATGTGGTCTTGCGCAGCTCAGCCTCACACTGATGGTTTTAACAGCAATTTCTTCTGAGAAAGGAGAGATTCATTCCCAAATGAGCAGATATTGCTGCGGGACACGAGATGTCTGATGTCCTGTGCAAGAGGCCTCGATGCTGGTCATAGTTTTCTGTAGCTGTGCAACCTGTGGATCTGGCAGAGAGATCTGAAAAAAGCTCTTTGTTGAGAGATCACCAATATATTTGCCTTATGCTTTCTCCCAGCAGAAGAGCCAACAGACCGTCTCTCTCTCAGACTCTGAGCTTTCAGACCCTGGTGGGAAGGACATTTAAATCTATAAGTGTCTATATGTATAGAGTTGTTTGCAGCATCTTGGCCCTGGCATGGGAGGAAGATGGGAAGAAGGAAAAAATGGAAAACATGTCCTTTGATTAGAAGGCAAACTGTGCTCTAATGGAGATGATTATAGGCAAATTGAAGACTTTGTTTGTCCATAACACAATCGAGCAGTTTTGTTGTCTGGAAGGCTGCCAAGATGTTTCTCAGTAACTAATCCTGAGTCAGTTATGGGCACAGAAGACAACGCCGCATATCTAACACTTATCGGGGAAAGAGGGCGTACACTCGTGCTGGTGATCACTGCAGAGAGCAAGCTCTCACTTTCCCACCAGGAGTGCTGGGTCCATATCTCTCCCCCGGGCTTGTCTGCTTCCCAGAGAGGCAGTGGTGGAACAATTCAAGAGGAACTGGCCTTGGGATTGATCATTATAAAGACAGTAAGTTCTTTGGCTGTGAAGCTAATGATGTGATGGCTAGTGGATGGCTAGGAAAGAAAAGATCCAAGATGGATCAAGTCTGACTTTGAAAGGACTCAGTCCTGCATTGTCTTACTTCTTATATGAAAATTCCCTCTTTCTATAACGCCATGTGTCATATAAAAACATGTCCTGCCCAAGAAATGTCCCTGTGTAGAATGTAGGCCTTTGTAGGATGGAGTCGCTGTCGTCTGGAAGGCATTCTGCCTGTGTCTCCTCTTGTTTACCGGGACAGCTGCCACTAGTAGCTTAAGGCAATGTCCTGGTGAAGCTTAAGCTACCAGTAGTAGCTACCACTGGTACATAAGGACTTAACAAGTACTTGTCTCCTTCATGCTCTGTTGATTGAGGCAACCGCTTCAAGTAGGACATCCCTCTCTGTGGATGACTGTGCTGAGGAGCAGTGATGGAGGGCCTGGCTCTACACATGCACGCACAGTGGAGCAAGGAGAAATGCAACCCAGAGGGATGTGCTGTGTTGAGACAGGCCCTTGGAAGCTACACCTCTGCCAGTACAAGGCCTGTGCCCTGGCACTGTCCCACCGTGGCCCATGGGACACTCGATGGGATGGATTCACGCTGTGCTAATGAGCTCTTTCTAAACAATGACCAGACATGGTTCAGAGAACATCAGAGTCCCAGGCCAAGAACCTTTCCCTAACAGGCAGCGGGAATGTGGCATCCTGGTTTTGGGTGGATGGGAGTGGGGAGAATAGTTTGGCTCTGCCTTCTTGCCCTCCTGGCCAAAGAACGAGTTTGGTTTGTATAGAAATACAGAAGTGCTGAGCACTGTAAAGCAGATGGGATGTTTGAGTGTGGAAGCATTGGGCCGTACTACACTCTTTTGGGGTGTGGGTGGGGGTTCCCTCAGCTAGTTCTGAATGCTGTCATTGTCTTACCTTTAACGGCACAGCTGTCAGGTTTGTAAGTAGTCCTTATGCACCTCACATCCTTCATGGTGTCTTCTTCTATGCGGATTTGGGTTTTCATACAGTGAACTGTGAAGTCTAATCTGAGATATTGCTGGGATGAGGAGCCCAGTGAAATACAGAAGCTCTGGAACCTCATGACCAAAGCCAAGAATGTGATGTATTTATTATATATCAGGGTTTCTCACTGTTTACCAAGTCAAGGCTGTCTTTGACATCTCCACGTGGGGAATTTGAGCATACTGCCGTTCCTGCCTCCTTCCTTTGCTCCCCAATAATTCTGTGTGAGCCTTATCTAGATTAATCTCCATTCACCTGAACATCTCTGCAACCTCAAATTAAGTTTGGGGGCTAGCAGCCGTAACAGGACACATCACTGTTTCATAGCAGGCCTTGGTCACTAGGGATAGGGCTCAGTTTGTGGTGTCCTGTGTTGTGCTTTTAGCTTTGTTTCTCTGCTATCAGCAACAGCAGCAGACGGGTGTTCACAAAACAAAACACCCAGCTACATTCTGCACTCATTTACATTGATCTAAATCCAGATTAATTTCACTTTAATGAATGAGTAACTAAGCAAAAGAGTTGGCCTATCACCACACTTAGCACTAATTAGTATTTTTCTTACCAGTGCCTGCAGAAAAGCCAGTCTGTTTGGTATTCTGAGCTGAAAAACACCCTCTGGTTTGCAGTAATTTTCATCACCAGCATGTCAGTCATTCCTCTGGGCTTCCACAGCTGCTTAGAAAATCCTGTTGCAGGACAAAATAATTTAGCCAAGCTGCTGGTGCTCAGCAAGTGTGGGTCGCTAGACATGCTCTCTGCCATGGGGACTTTCCTGGAATTCGTACTGGCCTCCGTTTGCTCATCGCTGTTTTTTGTGATAGTTGCTTTCCATGCAAATAGACCAGCTTTTGTGAAATACCAGCGCAGACCCGTGTGAGTGGCAGCTGTGCTCTGCGGTAAGGGTAGCTTTGCCTTTGTCGGAGGGGTTGGTACTTGCTCTCGGTTATTCAGAGCCTCAATTAAAGGAGGCGAGCTGTGGTTATTAGTTGTGCTCGCTGGGGCAGAGCACAATGAGGTCGGCTCGGTGTGCGAGGGAACCCCCTGGATGGCTCAGGCAGCTCAGGCCTCCGAAAGACCCAGGGGGAAACGGGGAGGGGAAGAGGACAAAGCTCCGGGTGCTGGTGCCAGGCAGGGACACTTGGACTAAGCATGTCGTACGCAGTCCTGCTCTCCGGAGGGGATGTGGGGCGATGCGTGGGAATGGTGCCGGTGCCAGCAAATCCCGGCAGTGGGGCCTTTGTTCACCGGCGGTATTTGCTGAGCTGATGGATCTTGTTTCCATTGCCCTGAAGTAGAAGGTGGCAAGGGGCCAACTGGTCCACACTAGGACTTGTGCGGTGTGTTTTGGAGTTACTAAAAGGTTTTTTTAAGAAATGGATTAACTTCCTTAGCTCTATTTTCCATCCCCTCCATTCCCCTCTCATGTGTATTCTGCATAATTTTTATAATGAACCTATACTTTTTGCCACTTTATGCTTTTGGCCCCTCTAGCTAATGGCAATTATACAGAATATTTATAATCTTATCAGAAAGTGCTGATGAAAAGCTTTAACGTGCCTAGTCATAATCCCGTAGCAGACTTCACCACTGCTCCTTCCCTCACGTACAAAGTCCCAGCACAGTATGTGCCCTGATACACTTCTGCAAGCACAAACTCATTCTCCTGCGATCCTTGTGCAGAAACGATTTCTTCGTCAGGTCAGCACATAAAATATCCACTCCCCGAGGCTGTACGTCTGCCAGCTGGGTCAGGTAAACGTGCACAAACCTTCACCACATTTGGTTAAGGCTCAAGTCTTGCTTTAAGAGGAGAAGAATCCAGCCTGCAAAAGGTAGCTGGTAACTTCCTTAGGCATTGTAGTCCCTGCAATAACATTCGCTCCTCTTCCAGTTCTCCCTCTACATCGGTAACACATAGCTGCAAGCCAAACCTCACTGAATAGGCAACTTCCCTGGTCAGTAAAGCTGTGATACTATTTTAGCCCATGAGGGACAGATGCTACGATCCAGCCCAAGTACCAGCTCTGCATTGATCGGTAGCTGACTGCGTAGCTAACTCCTGCGTAGCGTGCACCCACACACCTTCCCCATTGTTTCTGCATCTTATGGGCAACTGGGAATGACCGTCAGGGAGCTTTCTGCAGGGATGCTTTTCTGTAGTGCAGATAAAAAACCGAAGCTGGTTGCCCTGTCCTTTGCCAGGTGTTTGTGAGCCCTTCTAGCTGTGCCCTCTTTGTGAGTAGAGACAACATGAAGATCCCAGCCAGCCTCTGCCCCTGCTCCTCCCTGCTTTTATTTTGCTTTGTGCCCAACACACTCTGTAAAAAACATGGGAAATAACTGCTAAAGAGCTCCAAGAACTACTTTTTTAGGTATCAACTATACTAGTAGTAGTCAGCTTCAATGCTCATGCAGAAAGGGGGAGCAATATCTGCAATAATAGACAGGAGAAAAAAATTAAATTAAAGCAGTAGAGTCTGCCCAGTTCTCAGTGTCTGTGTGGCTCTTTGGTGCAAGGAGAGCATCTTTGTTTTAGTGCTGCACAAAGGCATAGACCAGTGGGGTTTCAGAGGCTGCATGACTGTGTCCACCCAGTGCCGTGCTGGAGCCAACGGAGGCAAGCTGGCTGGGGAAAGACATGATGGGTTGTGCTGAAGAGGGTCGCGGTGGATCCCCGTGCCGGGTGATGCAGACCGAGGATGGGGAGCTGACTCTGAAATCCCACTTCACAGCTACATAGCCTTGCCTGATGATTCCCTAAGGCAGCAGTTCCCAGCACGTGCTCTGCAGAAGCATCACTTGGGAAAAAAAGTCTGAAAGGAAGACAAGCAATTGTTACTTGGCCCAAATTTGAAACACGGGTTCTAGGAGTCCTTGAAAAAACATAAGGGTGTGCAAATTAAAAAAATAACCAAAAAACCTCCGGCAATTAGTGCTTTAAAATGTGCAGTGACTCTGCAAGGACACCTTCTGGAGATGGGTTTCACCACAGACCACTTCTCCTGCTGAGCTGCTGCAGAAGCATTTGACGACAGCAAATGTGTCCTCTCCTGAGTCCACAAGAGCTTTTCTGAAACCGCTTCTTTTCTCAGACTGGAGAGGAGCGTGCAGGATGAGCAATTGCTGAAAGTTGTCCTTCAGGACTTGTCAGAAGGTCTCGAGCTGAAATATTGTACTTCTGCCTGCAATTTTTATTTTATTTCTGATTTAAACATCAATTTCAAATCTTTCTTTCCTCACTGGCAGCAGATAAAATTACCCACCTCCCACACTACACAGCCCTACGTGCATGGGCTTACGGACAGTACATTGCGTAGGAAAAGAAACCTCTCAGAATTGGTTTGGGACCTTTTAATTAAATGCCTGTCACAGGGAAAATGCTAATTCGTCAAGATTGAAACTTCCTGGGAAAAGCCAATTTAGATAAGTTGTTGGCGATGTAGAAGGGATTGGAAAAAAGTTTTGAACTTATTAAAATATCTTATTTTGATCTTTTTTTTTTGCAAAGTGACGAAGCTCTGTTTTCAGTTCAAAACGTCAATTATTTAATATATTTAAAAAAAAATCAATGCAAACCACGTTCCCTTTCAGACAGTCAGCGTGCTCGGCTCCCTGGAGAGGGACTGTGGGGACAGGTACAGTCACTCCGAGCTTGCAGGTCCTCAGTAGGTGCCTGGTCTCTCATGCTGGGGTGTACCTTTTGCGGCTGGGTAGCTGAAACTTTGACAGCATTAACTCATCCTGGCACGTCTGTCTGGAGGCTTGGGTTGCGTTGCTGGCAGGCTAGCAGAAGAATAGCACGATTTGATTCCAAATACAGGCATAAGAAAGCACAGGTGTATTGCACAGTGTGGCAGTGCTGTATTATGGCACAGAGCTTGATAAATGGGAGCTTTTCTGGCACAGGTAGGCACTTAGTGGGGAATGAAGGCCTCGGTATCCAGAGGTGGCAGGGCTGTAGCTGCTGATCAATACCCGCGTGCTTTTCTGCCTTTTTGTACTCTGGGTTGATTCTCTCCCCTTCTTGCAGAGTTGTCTTGCCTGAAGTATCATTTCAGACCTCTTTCTTCTCCTTAAAAATGAGTGATTGCCATTTTTGAGTGGGGAAAACTCGGAAGGAGAGGAAGAGGAAGAATGCATTTGAACTATGCGCACCTGGCTCGAGGATCACAGCTCAGGTTGTGCCTGCTTTGATTTATGGCCCCCAGAGTCTTGCTTTCCAGGCTCCCATTGTAACATCCTTTGTGTAGCAGAGACAGGAGGGGGCAGATGCCCCCAAAAGCACTTCCCACTTAGTTGCTTTTCTTTCGATGGCTTTTAGGCTTCGGAGGACACATTCCTGCAAGTGCCCATGGGAGTGAAGTGCCCAGATCTCAGGCAAACCTCCTTAGAAAGTGTGGGCCTGGTGGCATGCATGGGAACTGGCACGTGGATAAGGCTGCTCAGATAAAATATTGGACTGAAGTTATCTTTAAAACCATAATTCAGAAGTGAACCCAGTGCTTTCAGCCTGGCTTTTTTTAAGTGTGTTTGAGAGGTGTAAAACCCAGATAGTCCCTTAAAGGTCTTTAAATCGGTAAAGATGCCAAACGTCAAGGCCAATGACCCTTTTAAACTCTTTGCATGTAAGGAAGCAGGCCTTGGGCTTGATTCTGCCATCCTTCAGGACTTTTAATAATGTCTTTTTCCAGCTGACTCTGTAGCATACAAGAAGGCAGAACCAGAGAGTTCACTGAGCTCTGAAAGTTGACAGCTTGTGGTGACACCCAGTTTGGGACAAGTCCTTGTTCTCACGTGGTCAGTCACTTCATCCCTACGCTGTTTCCAGTGGTGTCCCCAAGGTTTAACCCCGTGAAGATTATCAGGGGGATGGTCTTCTCTTAAAGGATCTCTTCTGAAGAGCTTTACCACCAAAAAAGTGTCCCATTGGTTTCTCTAGTTGGGGATGGGGTCTTGCACACGCCCCCTGCTACCTTCTGCCTATGTGTGGCCAGTTCAGCATCTCGCCCATGAAAGGTCAAATACAGGTAGTGGAAGGACGTGGACTGCAACCAGGCCAACTGCTGAGTTTGCTGAGGTGCATCCAGGCCCTTCTGCCAGGATGTTAATTTATCCTGGCTTCTTCTAAGAGGAAAAGTCACTTATTTATCTTCAACTCCCCTCTATTTTGGAAAGGTGATGTTACAATTCCTTACAAAACAAAAACAAACTCTTAACCAGAGTCAAGCCTTGCATTTATACGGAAATTTCCCTGCTTTGCTCTTGTGATATAATTATACTGCTGCTGGTTTGAGTCCCAAAGCCACTGTTACAGTAAGCCCCCAAAATACCCACATGGAAGACGATACTGTTCAATTTGCAGTTGTATAATTACACCAGAAGAGTAATGACAGTCAGAGTCCCTCTTAAACATGTCCTTGAGCTATATTTCTCTCTTGAAAGTTATTTGAGAACAACCAGTGTATATTTATTGATCAGCTGAAAAGGCATCAGCTTTGAACCAAGTTGCTTCTAATTAATTCACTTTAGGGACTACTGTGAAGTAACAGAATGCCATACCTGTATTTCTTGTTATTATTCTGGAGAAGTCATTGTTTTCATAGCAATTTAACAAATAAAATAACGTTTTCAGTCTTCTCAGAATTTGCTTTTTGAAAATCAATTATAAACCCTAACTCGGCATCTCACTGTTTTGACAGCGCTCAGATTAGGAGACTCTATACTCTTGTCTCTGTGTTGTGGCACATGGGAGGATAATGGACAGACGGGCTTGTGCCTCCAGCCGGCAGTGGGAACCGATGTCTTCGGCAGATCTGTAGCCGTATCGCTCTGTTGGGCTCATTTGGGGCCTTTCATGAATGCCGAGTGCAAGTGAGATTGATGGGGTTTTATAGCAGAAATATTGTAATGTTCCTATTCAGTGAGAGCCAACCTACCGAAGCTTCGCACTGAGTTTATTTTTAATCTCAGTTGTTTCAATTACAGGGCTAACACAGAATTGCTACTTTAAAAACCAAATGAAACAAAACCACCTTCTGTCTTGTGTCAATAGCATTTTACAACATGAGTCCATCCTAAACCCAGCCACTGCTATAAGAGATTTAGCATTTTTTTGCTACTGTTGCTACCGTCTCCCTGTTGTGAAATTTGCTGCTGGCAAAATTTTGCTTCCGTATTACTTGCTTAATAGCACAGGAAAAAAGATAAGAGAGATCGGCTTCTGTTAGTGGAGATGCTTCTCCTCCTATTTCTACAATCAACACTTCCATGTGTAGTATTGATCCTTATAAGTCTTCAAAGGATTATAAAGCACAGATGTTTCAGCTTGTCTCCTCTTACAGACCATAGAAGTCTCATTTCTTCATTACACTGATGGATATTGGAATTGACCCATATCCAAAGGTGCAAAATACAGGAAGAGAAAAGCCTTATCTTATAAAACTTCATGAGCGAGAAGGGGAGAGAGAACAATGAAATTTTTGGACGCTTGGCAGTTCTGCAGCCGTGAGATGGTCAGCAGATTAAACAGTCTCCCTGGAGTGCTTTCTGTTGCCATCCACAGACTATTCATCCTCATCTTCACCCCTAGAGAGGCACTATCTGCGGCTCTCTTCTTTCTGCACTTTTGGGATCCTCACTTCGTTGGGTGCTGCAGCTTTGTCTCTGCCCAGCCAGGTCAGCAGTACTTTTAGTCCTTGTTCTTGTCTGGGACACAGGGGCAAGCAGGAAACTTTCTCAGCCTTGCAGCACCCTGCTCTCTCCGGCCTGTGAAGTACAGGCGGTGAACACGGCTAAAATTGTCCCAAGGAGCCCAGCAGCTGGGTGAGGAGTGACACGGTCCGTCTGTGCCCTCAGAGCAGCCGCTGGGGAAGGGCTTGTCGCTGTGGCTGCTGGCTCCTGGAGGATATGCTCCAACGCAACTCCATACTGTTATCCTGGTGAATATCTTATAGCTCATCACCACGAAGACATTTTCCTGGCAATTTATCCGCTAAGGCAATGATCAGCCACTCAGGAGAAACCCTGCGGTTCGCTGGGATCAAGCACGCGTTGCGAGGTGAAGCTTCAAGTCTTTCCCAAGATGGGAGAACCAGAGAGAAAGGGGTGGACTCGTGCCCCAGAGCAGCAATCAGCGCACAGCCCGAGTGGAAAGCGCTGCAGCTGCTAATTGCTTTCCTCAAAACCTTGTGCTGTTTGCCGACAAGCTCCTTGGCACACAGTCTGTGTATTTGTTTAGGGGCAGACAGAAGCAAATTAGCTTGGAAGTGCTGAGGCCTGATGCTATATTCATAGTTCCCATAGTGCCATTTATTCCCTGTGGGAGCACGTGCAAATTAATTCTGTATGCTGCTCACTTAAACAGTGCTAATTACATCAGTACTCTTGACAATATACGTCTGCTGTCAGCCATCCAACAAGATTCTTCTAGTGGCCAGCAGGTCGAGGGAGGTTCTCCTCCCTCTCTACTCTGCCCTAGTGAGGCCCCATCCAGAGTCCTGCGTCCAGTTCTGGGCTCCCCAGTGCGAGAAAGATGAGGAATTACTGGAGAGAGTCCAGCGGAGGGCCATGAAGATGATTAGGGACTGGAGCATCTCTCCTGTGGGGAAAGCCTGAGGGAGCTGGGGCTGTTCAGCCTGAGGAAGAGAAGACTGAGAGGGGACCTCATCAACGCTTACCAATATCTCAAGGGCAGGTGTCAAGAGGATGGGGCCAGACTCTTCTCAGTGGTGCCCAGCGACAGGACAAGGGGCAACGGGCACAAACTGGAACATGGGAATTTCCGCCTGAACATGAAGAAAAACTTCTTCACTGTGAGGTGCCAGAGCCCTGGCCCAGGCTGCCCAGGGAGGGTGTGGAGTCCCCTTCTCTGGAGAGATTCCAACCCGCCTGGACGCGGCCCTGTGCAGCCTGCGCTGGGTGACCCTGCTCTGGCAGGGGCTGGGCTGGATGGTCTCCAGAGGTCCCTTCCAACCCCTGCCATTCTGTGATTCCGTGATTCTTGCATTTGTGTGGGTGTGTTAGAGAGGGAGAGGCTGTCGGTGAATCCTGCAGTGTAGGTATCTTTTGGAAAGATGAGTCCTCACTAAGATTCAGGAGCTTCTCCAGGAAATTTTAATGGAGATCTGGGGATGGGCTAAGGGTTAGAATATGGGATCAACTGGGAGATAGAGCTGTTGGGCTGTTCAGTGTTCCCTCTGTTGGTGGGGTTGTGCAATTGTCACTTCATGTGTGCTGTTGAGGTGTGAGTACTTGTCGTAGGATGGTGCCTTTTGGAATCAAGATCTAGAGCACACGACAGACAGAAATGAGAAATAAAAAAGGTTGTGGACTGTCACAACAGGAGAAGAGAGAGGAACTTGGATCCAGGTGAGAAGGTGGCATAAATGCATATCACAGCCTGCCACGTTGTTGGGAAAACAGTATTTTTCACATTTATTTACACACTTCTAGTGTAAGTGAGACAGGACAGGAAGCAAAGTGTGGGAAAAGAATTTAACATTTTTTTTCCTTTTTCACCTTCAAAACGACTTTGAGTGTTTTGCAAATGCCAGAACTCCCTGCATTTCCCCTGTCCCTACTTAAACAGGACACAAGATTTCTTGGCTGTGCACTCAGCCCCTTCCCACTTTCTTGTTTGAACTGAATGCATTTAAAAATTGGTGACCTGTGACCATAAAATGAATTTAGCATTTTTACCCAAGAGGCTCCTTTTGATCTTTATTACAGAGCTTTTAGCAAAGGATGATATTTATGGGCTGTACCTAAACTAGTAACCATAAATGTGGCCATAAGCATTCCTGGGCAATGTAACGCACTCATCTGCGCCGGTGTCTGGCACATTTTGGCCCAGGCGAGCTAACGCTCCGTCGGAACATTTCTAGGGCCCAGATGGGTACTTGTAACATGCCAGGGAGTGTTCATGGTCAGCAGCCGCCTTGTTTTGGAGGCTAAGGCTGTTTGCTGTTATAGACGTGGGCTTGAACATGCCTTGGCCTCAGTGCTCGGGAATGCACCCAGCCGTGCTTGTTTTAATTGGATGGATGTAACTGTGGTGCCTTTGATAGACCTCTAACTTGGGAGCCATGTGTCCTTAGGTTCCCCCTGTCACCAACAGGAACAGAGAAGCTTTTCCAGGGGTAAATCGGGGCACCTAAATTGGGTTTCTGCTCTGAATTGCCCTCTGAAGGAGCCTTGCTTCTCTGTTCCTGTAGAAGGAACCAAAGAAGAGCGTCCTCTTGCCTGGGACCTTAAATGTATGTTGCATGAATGCTGTCTGGGGTATAATACCTAGCAGTAGTAGTTTTGCTTGCCCTCTGTGTGGAATATAACATCCACTGACCAGTGCCGGGCACTGAATGTGTTGCTACCCAAAGACCGACGTTTTCTGGCTGCTGTGCTGACACAGGGGGACGGAGCCTTGCAAAATGCAGATGTCTACATCCCGCTGCAGTCATTTGGGACCTACTCAGGAGCCAGGGGAGTCTGGAGAGCGATTCAGCTGGGTGTTGGTGCAGTTTCAGAGTAATGTTTTAGTGGAAAAACACGACAATGCCACAGCCTTGGAATAGCACGAGGAGTAGGGTGGGCCGCAGCTGTGTTTGCTCAGTCTGTAAGCTGTGCTGTGGGGCGGGTTTGTTACTCCCTTTCCATTTCATCGTGAGCGTTTATGAGGTCCGTCACTGTGATGACAGAGTGCCTTGGTGTGCAAATATGGAAACCTCATCCGGAATCAACGTAGGCATTATGTGAAGGGAAAAAAGCAGAATGCACCGTGGCTGCAGTGGCCGTGAATGGGTGATTTTCCTGGCACTGATGGACTTTAAGCTTTACGGTGAGAGGCTATAGTGTGATTTCAGAGGGGAAGTGAGAATTGCATTAGGCATTAAACTGCCAGGTGGAATCGTATAATTGCTGTGATGCTCTGTTTTACCTACACCTTGCTACAAATTATAATGTTAGTATAGAAGCAATTGCAGTATCATTACACTGTCAGTGCCACCGCTGTAGTTGAAAGATATGCCAGGTTTTTTCCTTATGAATTTGTTTCCAAGGGTGGGTGGCACTTCAAGGATTGTTTCGTTTGCTGGGAAAGAATATCTGACAATGAACATTTGCAAAAAGTATTTAGTGAATATGGGCAGAGCACGGAGGTATTCTTCTAAAAGAAGTATTTTTAAAAAAGTGGGGAAACCCCCCCCTTAAATGTTGAGGCTTCATAATAGTCCATGTACAATGTTTTATAAAAGAAAAAAAAAAAAGGTAGTGATTTATATAGGTGTCACTTTTGTTATCAGCTGACTACAGGGGTTAAGTGTGCTGGAGGAACTGCTGCACAGCTGACCAACTAAGTAATTGAAGAGCAGAACTAACGGGGTCTGGGAAAGCTCCGCTGACAAACTACTTTCATGAAATCTTCTTAACTTTAAGAAAAATTTTCTCACCAGGCCCTTCCCCTTTAAGTGTAGGCTTCAATGGGAAAATTTGTTTCAATGTAGAAAAAAATCTGCAATGTTAAGTACAGAAAAAAATGAAGCTTACTCTATGCAGGTGCCCCCCTCCTGCTCCCAAATCCCCCAAATCTCTCTTTCTTGCAAGGTTATCATTACTTAGCTCTGGAAAACACACAAAATTCAGAGTTCATCTTTGGACAGTGGCTAAAGAATAGTTATCCCTTGCAAATATTTTGAAGTCTGGTTTAAAGTTTTGGGAGACAGCTTTTAATGAGGCCTGCAGTTGCCAGGCTATTTCCTTATCCGTGGATAGAATTTATGGTGGGCTAAAGATCGCTGTCAGGGGATGAGACAACTCAAATGTTTAGGTTGGGAATATAATGTTTTTTAACAGAAAGTGGGGAGTTTCTTTTGCGGGAATGGAAAAATGATGGAGATGCAGAGAGCAGCTGAATCTCGGGCAGTGCACTGGGCGCTGCTGAGAATCTGGAATCCTAAAATTCTTGGTTTGGTGAGGAAAAAAAAGAAACATAGTAATAAATAATATTTTCTTTAACCTTCTTGTGTTTCTGTTCTCACCTCTCTACTTTATTCTTGTGTAACTTGACAGCTACACGTGTTCAGCATTCATTATACACAAGTCCCCAGAGGAGCCCTTGGCAGCTGAGGGCTTACTTACTCTTGAAAGAATAAAAATGAAAATGAAGAAACTCTTTAAGCAGAGTCCTCAGGACAAAAGGATGGAGAGCTGGCAAGTGGGGGTTGTGTTTAGCGCTTTGTAGGGGAGGTTTCTCAGTAGAAAGCCCTGAGGCCCAGCAGGATCACACCGTTCCTGGCCAGGGATCGCCGTAACAGACATGGTGCCATGACTTCAACCTAAGTTTCCAAGTGAGGGAGTTGCCTTCAAAAGGATGTTTTAAGAAATGGCTACTCAGCCTGGCCTCGTGAAGGCAGTTCTTCCAAGAATTACACTCTTCCTACGGGACCAAAAAAAAAAGGAGATTCATAAACTTGCGGGGTGAAGGGGGAACGCCATGGCCCATCGGCGTGAGCTCCGGCAGCACGGCAGGCTGTGCCGTGCCCCTGCGCGCTCCCTGCCCACTCCTTGCCTGCTCCCTGCCCGCTCCCTGCCTGTCGGGTCTGGCTGAGTCACTGCTCAGCCCCCAGGCAGACGTACGCACAGGCTGCCCTGGGATGCTCGGCGGAGAGAGAGCCTCATGTCCTCCTCGTGTAAGCTGGTCCAGAGGTGGAAAAAGGAAATGTCGGAAAGGAAAAAGTGCCTTATGGTTTGAATCTGTCTTGCTACAGTTTCAAGGGAGAGTTTGGCAGATTTAATAACCCACTACAGTGCAAAATCATTTCTCCGTTTTTATGTTTATAGACCCTAAGTGAATATTTCTGTGTCAAACTGGCCCTTTTCTCTTTGCCTTTGCCTTTGCCTTTGCCTTTTCCTCTTTTCTTTTTACTCTGTATTATCTTCTGTCCTCTCCGCTCTCTCTCTTTTCCTTTTCTTCCTCTCTCTCTCTCCCTCCCGCCTTCCATCTTTCCTTCTTTCCTTACAGGTTAGGGTTGACCTCCTGGAAAGCAGCTCTGCAGAGAAGGACCTGGGAGTCCTGGTAGATGACAAATTCACCATGAGCCAGCATCGTGCCCTTGCAGCCAGGAAGGCCAACAGCATCCTGGGGTGCATTAAGAACTGTGTGGCCAGCAGGTTGAGGGAGGTTCTCCTCCCCCTCTACTCTGCCCTAGTGAGGCCCCATCTGGAGTCCTGCGTCCAGTTCTGGGCTCCCCAGTTCAGAAAAGATGAGGAGCTACTGGAGAGAGCCCAGCGGAGGCTACAAAGATGATTAAGGGACTGGAGCATCTCTCCTCTGGGGAAAGGCTGAGGGAGCTGGGGCTGTTCCGCCTGAGGAAGAGGAGACTGAGAGGGGACCTCATCAACGCTTATCAATATCTCAAGGGCGGGTGTCAAGAGGATGGGGCCAGACTCTTTTCAGAGGTGCCCAGTGACAGGACAAGGGGCAACGGGCACAAACTGGAACACGGGAAGTTCCACCTGAACATGAGGAAAAACTTCTTCGCTGTGAGGTGCCAGAGCCCTGGCCCAGGCTGCCCAGGGAGGGTGTGGAGTCTCCTTCTCTGGAGAGATTCCAACCCGCCTGGACGCGGCCCTGTGCAGCCTGCGCTGGGTGACCCTGCTCTGGCAGGGGGTTGGACTGGATGATCTCCAGAGGTCCCTTCCAACCCCTACCATTCTGTGATTCTGTGATTCTGTGATTCTTTCTTTCTTTCCTTCTTTCTCTCTCCCTTTCTCTCTGCTCTTTCTCTCTACTCTTTTCTCTTTCTCTTTTGCTTTTTCCTTTTTTCTGTCCCCTTTCCTTGACTTTCCTTTGAAATGGCTTAGAGGCAAAGAGACTTAAACTGTCAGATCATTCACATCATTGTTCTTTTCCAAACTCACAGCCCTATTATTACAGTTTCACGTCAATATGTTATTAATGCTAATTTAATGCTAGTGAAAGTTCCTGAGCTGACATGCTCTGCTGACATGTCTCTTACCGTGCATATACTCTGTAAGACGTACTGTCTCTTTTAATTTTAAAATGTTTGACAGCTTTGGGATTTTTCATAGGGAATAGTCTAAAGGATGATATGTAAAAGTGAGGCTTAAATCACTCATTATCATCAAGCAGATCTCAGTATGATTTACTTACAGAATAGGGTGTTATCTGCAGTTAGATCACTTTCAGAAAACCACATTGTGGTTCCTCGAACAAGAAGCTCAGACGCACCGTCAGTTTGTTCAGTGATGAGCAGGATTCAGAGGAGGATTTCACAGTCCTACGAGGCAGGACAGAGAGCCCCATTTCATAATCATAGAATCATAGAATCGTTTTGGTTGGAAGAGACCTCCAAGATCATTGAGTCCAACTGTTAAGGTTCTTAAGGTCCTTCAGGTTCTTAAGCGTTTTTATGATGGGAATTGCCTCACCTAACTTTACCTGCTTTAAAGTAAACTATATCTATTGCAAAAGAGATACTCAGGCTCTGTCAATATTAAATGCAGAGAGAGACATCTCCAAGGAGTGGTGCATCCCATCCGAAAACTGGTGTCCAAGGCAGGTCTGGAGGGTGCTAAGATAGCTCAGATTAGGTAAGAGTTTCTCAGTGCCCAATGTATCGCATCAATTCTTGGTGTGTTCCCTCTGAAATGATGCATCGCTAAGATCACAATCTGTGACTAAAGGCATCTCCTGAAAGTGTATTCTTGCAGGAGAAACAAAGCCCTTTGGGGTAATTTTAAGAGTTTCTGTCTATGTTTCTTCTCTAAGTCACCACTCAGAAGAGGTTCTTTCTCTTTTTTGACTGTAGAGGACATCTAGGGAGAGTCGTCTTTCTATGTGAAAGCTAAACTTTGAGAATGCTGGTCCTAACTATCTGCTTCCATCAAAACCAATAATACTCTACCAGGTGCACAGTCACTATAAGATGTGTGGGCATCTTTTGAAAGCATTCAGGATACATTTTCCATAAGCAAACATCTGCAGTGCTTGGAAACAGTTGACTGCCTCTTTGAAAGATATACAGTATCCATTTCTCTTAGAGATTCAGTGGTCACTATGACCAAAATATTTTTTCTCGATGTTTTCTGTTGTTACTCATTTGTAGTTGAGCAGCTCCCACAGCAGGCATCTGATCAAATGCCCCTCTGTTCCAGAGGACTTTGTAGGTTGGAGCGAGGGAGGACAGGGATCAGGGTGGAAAAATAGAGAGTCCTGGATGTGACACACTCATCTCCTGTCAGTTCTGCGTGCCTGTGGGTATCTGTAAAGATCACCCCAGGAGCAGGGCAGGTAGAAAACTGTTGTCCTTGAGTCAGCACCAAGGCTTGTGTGAGGCTGAACTGGATTCTCTGCTTTCTCACTGACGTGGGCTCTGCAAACAGTTCTGAACAATTTGGAGATCTGTGAAAAAGGAGTGGAAAAGGAGGCTGCAAGAATCAAGTGGTTGTCTCACATCCAGCAAGTCACCTGCTGAAGCGTCTGTCTCTGGAGGAAGGCAATGAGGTTTCAGGTGACAGCCCTGGATGGACCTTCTGGCTGTAAGAAGCAAATGTCTAGGAGAAATTTATCCACCGTCCTAACGAAACACAGTCGTCTTTGGCAAGTTTGGACTACTAGAGCATAACAATAGTAAAAGAGAAGAAAGATACCTGGGAAAATGTATAGCTTCCTCATACAACACTAATTATGGGACTTTGAAATGATGATAAATCATTTCCGTGATAAATCATCATGATGAATGAGGGATGGCGTGCCAGCGAGGCCCTTCGGTCAGCTGTCTCAGATGAGGTAGGACAGAGAGACCCGTGCGGCAGCAGGGACACAGGGGTCATTGACCAGCTAGGAACCATGGAAATACCTGAGATGGGACATGTAGGGAGTAGGGCTTCTCCCACCACAAAGGCAACAGGATCACTAGCCCAGCTGAAGTGCATCTACACGAATGCACGGAGCATGGGCAACAAACAGGAGGAGCTTGAGGCTGTTGTGAAAGGGGAAAACTACGATATAGTTGCCATCACGGAAACATGGTGGGATGACACACAT
Source organism: Phoenicopterus ruber ruber (assembly GCA_009819775.1). Lineage (NCBI taxonomy): Eukaryota > Metazoa > Chordata > Aves > Phoenicopteriformes > Phoenicopteridae > Phoenicopterus > Phoenicopterus ruber. The sequence goes on along the minus strand of CM020216.1, from coordinate 164,865,179 downwards.
AGCTGGAGTGCCACGATGGACGGCTATAAACTCTTTAGAAGGGATAGGCAAGGAAGGAGAGGCGGTGGGGTAGCCCTCTATGTTAAGGAGAGTCTGGACTGCCTTGAGCTCGAGGATGGTGACGAGAGGGTTGAGTGCCTGTGGGTCAAAATCAGGGGGAAGGCCACCAAGGCAGACATTGTGGTGGGAGTCTGTTATAGACCACCCAACCAGGATGAGGAGGCAGATGAAGTATTCTACAGGCAGCTGGGAGAAGCCTCACGATCGCTGGCCCTTGTTCTCGTGGGGGACTTCAACTTGCCGGATGTCTGCTGGAAATACAATGCAGCAGAGAGGAAACAGTCCAGGAGGTTCCTGGAGTGTGTGGAAGATAACTTCCTCACGCAGCTGGTGAGGGAGCCCACGAGAGAAGGCGCCCCGCTGGACCTGTTGTTTGTGAACAGAGAAGGTCTTGTGGGTGATGTGACGGTCGGAGGCCGTCTTGGGCTCAGTGACCACGAAATGATAGAATTCTCGATTCTCAGAGAAGTAAAGAGGAGGGTCACCAGAACTGCCACCTTGGACTTCCGGAGGGCAGACTTTGGCCTGTTTAGGAGTCTGGTTGGCAGAGTCCCTTGGGAGGCAGTCCTGGAGGGCAAAGGCGTCCAGGAAGGCTGGACATTCTTCAAGAGGGAAATCTTAAAGGCGCAGGAGCAGGCCGTCCCCGTGAGCCGAAAGATGAGCCGGCGGGGAAGAAGACCGGCCTGGCTGAGCAGAGAGCTCCGGCTGGAACTTAGGAAAAAAAAGAGAGTCTACCACCTTTGGAGGAAGGGGCAGGCAACTCAGGAGGACTACAAGGATGTTGTGAGGTCATGCAGGGAGAAAATTAGAAGGGCCAAAGCCCAATTAGAACTTAGTCTGGCTACTGCCATAAAAGACAACAAAAAGTCCTTCTATAAATACATTAACAATAAAAAGGGGACTAAGGAGAATCTCCCTCCTCTATTGGATGCGGAGGGAAACTTAGTGTCAAGGGATGAGGAAAAGGCTGAGGTGCTAAATACCTTCTTTGCCTCAGTCTTCAACAGCAAGGGAAGTTGCTCTCTGGGCACCCAGCCCCCTGAGCAGGAAGACAGGGATGGGGAGCAGAATGTAGACCCCGAAGTCCAAGGGGAAATGGTCAGTGACCTGCTACGCCACCTAGACACGCACAAGTCTATGGGGCCGGATGGGATCCACCCAAGGGTGCTGAAAGAGCTGGCAGAAGTGCTCATCAAGCCACTCTCCATCATTTACCAGCAGTCCTGGCTAACCGGGGAGGTCCCAGTTGACTGGAAGCTGGCAAATGTGACGCCCATCTACAAGAAGGGCCGGAAGGAGGATCCGGGCAACTACAGGCCTGTCAGCCTGACCTCGGTGCCCGGGAAGGTTATGGAGCAGATCATCTTGAGTGCCATCACGCGGCACATACGGGACAACCGGGTGATCGGGCCCAGTCAGCACGGGTTTATGAAAGGCAGGTCCTGTCTGACCAACCTGATCTCCTTCTACGACATGGTGACCCGCTTAGTGGATGAGGGAAAGGCTGTGGATGTTGTGTACCTGGACTTTAGTAAAGCCTTTGACACCGTCTCCCACAGCATTCTCTTGGAGAAGTTGGCTACCCATGGCTTGGATGGGCATACTCTGCGCTGGGTAGGAAACTGGCTGGATGGCCGGGCCCAAAGAGTTGTGGTGAATGGAGTTCAATCCGGTTGGAGGCCGGTCACAAGTGGTGTTCCCCAGGGCTCAGTACTGGGGCCAGTTCTGTTCAATATCTTTATCAATGATCTGGACGAGGGGATCGAGTGCACCCTCAGTAAGTTTGCAGATGACACCAAGTTGGGAGGGAGTGTTGATCTGCTGGAGGGCAGGCAGGCGCTACAGCGGGACCTGGACAGGCTGGATCGATGGGCCGAGGCCAATTGTATGAGGTTCAACAAGGCCAAGTGCCGGGTCCTGCACTTGGGTCACAACAACCCCAGGCAACGCTACAGGCTTGGGGGGGAGTGGCTGGAAAGCTGCCCGGCGGAAAAGGACCTGGGGGTGTTGGTTGACGGCCGGCTGAACATGAGCCAGCAGTGTGCCCAGGTGGCCAAGAAGGCCAACGGCATCCTGGCCTGTATCAGAAATAGTGTGGCCAGCAGGACTAGGGAGGTGATTGTCCCCCTGTACTCGGCCCTGGTGAGGCCGCACCTCGAGTACTGTGTTCAGTTTTGGGCCCCTCACTACAAGAAAGACATTGAGGTGCTGGAGCGTGTCCAGAGACGGGCAACGAGGCTGGTGAAGGGTCTGGAACACAAGTCCTATGAGGAGCGGCTGAGGGAACTGGGGATGTTTAGCCTGGAGAAAAGGAGGCTGAGGGGAGACCTTATTGCTCTCTACAACTACCTGAAAGGAGGTTGTAGAGAGATGGGGGTTGGTCTCTTCTCCCTAGTAACAGACAACAAAACAAGAGGAAATGGCCTCAAGTTGCGCCAGGGGAGGTTTAGATTGGACATTCGTAAAAACTTCTTTACTGAAAGGGTTGTCAGGCATTGGAACAGGCTGCCCAGGGAGGTGGTGGAGTCCCCATCCCTGGAGGTATTCAAAAGGCGTTTAGATGAGGCCCTAAGGGATATGATTTAGTGGGGGACTTGGTAGTGATAGGTTAATGGTTGGACCCGATGATCTTGGAGGTCTCTTCCAACCAGAACAATTCTATGATTCTATGATTCTATGATAATGTATTGCTATTAAAAAATGAAAAATTATTCATATGTATAGCTATAGACCAATTTGCCTGATATCACTTACAAAAAAATAATAATTGGCCTCGAAGCCAGTGAATAAAGTATTACAGAATGGGAATTGTTATGTATCCCTATTAAAGGATTATGATTTTATGAGAAAGAGGTCATCTCTAGCAAAACTAATTTCTTTCTGTGGAGAGTTACAGTTTGGTTGATATGGTAACTACCTAGATATCATATATTTGTTCTTAGGCATTGTTATTGTCTGTTGAATGACATTTGCATGAAAAAGTAACACTCCACAATGGATTAAGAGCTGACTGATATCATGTAGCAGATGTCAGTGGAAAGTCATCATTTCTAGTGCAACTGTAAAAGGGATATATAGCAGTTCTGGTGCTATTAAAAATTTCCATGAACGACACGGACATAAATGCAAAATCTTTGCTGATAAAATTTGTGCGTAAAGCAATGGATTGACAGAATACTGCATAAAGTTGAGAACGAGGAAGTAGTTTTAAACAATATGTATTTAAAAGCAACTGCAAACTCATACTCATATAGATTTGAATGACACGGCCAGAGGGGCTGTAATGAGGAGCAGTGGCTGAAAGCTCAGGTCAGTCAGTTGTAGCTTCTCTTTTGCAATGTCTGTAAATGATTACAAATTAGTAGAGATGTAGCTGCAGTGCAGATTTTTTTACTCTTTCTGCCATTTACGGCAGATGCTCATTGCTGCAAATCCTTCAAGCACCGTGTGTGCTCTAAGTTTGGCCTGGCAGTAGCAGAAAGAATAGACATCAACACTCTGATGTTAAAATGTTCACGTATATCAGGGATCTTGTCGAAAGGCTCCAAAGGAGAGGAACAGGTTTTGTGTTGCCTTTCCTATCAATGCACTCCTGGGTGTAGCGCTGAGGCCTGATCGTGGGTTGGGACCGGTTGATGTGCTGTCAGTCTGGCACGCTCTTCCTTCGGACACAAGGAGCCGTGCTGCTGACTTGGATGGTAAAGCACTAACCTCTTTTGTGCCTCTGTGGATTAATCTGTCGCTGGAAAGTGAGCGTTGCAATCATTTTCTTTCCCTCGTGGACTATTTATGCTTGGGCCTTAGATGCAGACAGGAAGGGAGAAGCCAAAAGGAGCTTTTTGTGGCAAGACAGTTCTGCACCAAGGCCAAGCGCGTGAGTTTGCTGTATAGTCCTGGCTCCAAAATAGAGGCTAAAACCAGGAAGATTTTGCTAGCTCATACTTTCCTGGTAGGAAGCCATGGTTCTTTCTAATTGGATCTGGTGGAGGGTGTGTGATGTCATTAAAGAGTGGAGGAATAATTTATATATCTGTAATTCAGACATTACCTCCTGTGTCTGAGACTTGTTTTATTCTTCCCTGTGTATCTCTTAGGAGTCCTGGGCAGCAGGAGTGAATGAAATTTTTGTGGTTTTATTCATGCCTTTCATTTGTTTACTCTTTATTTGAGGAAATTTTGCTCGTTTTGATTTCTTATGTTGCTTATTTTACTGCATAGCCATACATTTTCCAGCTCTGAGACTGGGGCTCAGAAGCGCTGTTTGCTGCACTGAGTCAGTGCCTGTAACCAAAAGAGCATTTGTTGTTAGCAAAGCCAAAATTTAAAAGATCAATATAACATCTGCACAGGGCTTCTGACACTTCTAAGCAAATCTTTTATCTGTACAGCTTAGTTTTGAATGGGAATAGAGGTGACTTAACTTTGGCTCTTGCAAGTCTTAATAGTTTAAAAGTTTTTCAACTTTTAAAGTTCTCCTAGCAGAGGAGAGGTTCCCTGTTGTGCAGACTTCTGATGGAGGGGGAACTACCACATGGTTCCACATGCCTAATGTTAAGACATAAGCAGGCTTGAGTGAAGCATCCTGTCTTTCAAACCACCAGGCAGCAGGGAGCGAAAGAGACGTCTGGCTAAAATTTACACAAGTGACCCTGTGCATCAATCAGGGTTGATTCCTGGTGTGGTGGAAAAAAAGTGACTGCTCTGAATCTAGTTGAGGATGTCCCTGCTCATTGCAGGGGGGTTGGACTAGATGGCCTTTAAAAGGTCTCTTCCAACCCAAACTATTCTATGATTCTATGCTTCTATGATTCTATGAATTTTATCTATAGAAGCAGCAGACCTAAAGATGGTCCAAAGAAAATCTGAAATGCCCTGGATAACACACTCTTGCCTGAGCAACTGCTGCTGCAAAGGGGTGGCTGAATGTATTCAACCGCTTTTGATGGCTGCGGTGGCTGTTGGGCTTCTGGCAATGGCTTTTACAGTCCCCTCTCTTTCCACTGAGCTGCGAGTGCCTCATCTGCAGCTGATAGTCTGAACCGTAAATTCATTAGCACAATAAAGCAGGAAAAATATCTGTTTTCATTGCTAGGCTTAACCAAACATTGTGGAATATTGGATTTCTTACTGAGAATCAGGAAGCAGGAGGAAAGATATAGGGCCTGCTGGCAACGTCCTCAGAAAAGTCATTTTTATCTCGTGATTCTGGATGTAGCTTCACACACAACTCGGGGTAGACCTGCTGTAGAAAGTCTTGAGAGAGACCTGTGAGATTGTGCCGCATTGGCGAGGGCATTGCCCGGGCTTGGGTCGCCCTCAGCTCCTGGCTCCCCATCCCTTAGGGAGCAGTTGGCCCTCGCTGCTCCTTTACAAGCACAACAATTAATGATACTGAAGGAATAATGTACTAAACACCAGGTGGAGATGATGCGAAATACCATATGCATCAAGATGAGTATTGCAACTGCAGAGGATACGTATTATCATGCGTGCAACTGGGCAAATGAAGGAAAGGGGCTTGGCTGTCCTCACCTGGTTGCTCTTTAAATCAGAGAAAGGACATAAATGTGGGGCTGTGCAAGCGGTGAAAAGTCAGGGGTTCATTTTTATATTCTCATTTAACTGATTCCTTGAGCTACCTGTCCCCGTTGTTTACAAGTGTGCAATTGCCTATTGATCTGGGAAAACAAAGCATAAATAAATGTTACTTCAAAGATATGGCAGGAAAGAGGTGGATAAGTAGACAGTTCTCTGCAGTTCTCTGCATTTACCTGCGATTGTGTTGACACTAATTGGGAGCATGAGAAATGGCTGACAAAGGCTGGGTATTTTCATGACTTTTTTGAAACCTATGTGTAGGGGTGACTATTCTTCAAAGTTTTAGTCATATTTAATGCTGCTTTCTGCTTGAACAAGCTCAAGGAGCAGACACATAAGTAGGCATGATCCTGGAGAAGTGTTAACAGGGGAATCACACGTAGTACAGTAATATATAGGAGAGTGGGCTTCACTTTTTCTCTCTGACACTGGCCTGTGATGGGACATTGGTATGACTAAAGTCACTTCATTGTTCTGTGCTCTGGATTCCCTTTCCTGTCTTAGCACTTTAGGTTTGAGGTTTTTCTGAGTAGGAACTGGCCTTTCTGAAAAGCCTGGACAGCACCTGTACGTCATCTGGGCCTTCCGGAATTCCCTTCCAACAAATCTAGGAGTGGAATCATATTTTCAATTTTCTTAAGTTTTTGTGACTTTCGTGCAGATTTGCAGACTAGTGAAAGAGAAAAACCCAGAGTGATGTCCTAGCTGAGAGAAAGGCTCTGGTCATCTGTTCTGTTTGGATTCTTGGCTGGCCAGTCATCAAAAAGTGGCTCAAAACCAGATGTAGTCTATTGGGTCTCTTGCCCAGCATGTGGTTAGGGGATAGGATAGAGGACGGGTATTTAGGGCATGCAGAGACAGGGAACAGAATTATTGCTGTGGGACCATGTGCAAGTGTTGGACAAAACCCAGGAGATCAGCCTTTGTGAGTTCCATAGCTTCCAAGATGATGTGTTTACCTATGATAATTTTGTAATGTTTTTTTTTGCTTTTCAGATGTCCTGTGTCCAAATGTCCACGTGGAAGGAGATCGATTCAAACACACCAATGGGGGGACTGATGAGATTCCAGGTAAAGAGTCACACTTTTCTGTTGTACATCTGGGAATTGAAGTAGTATAACTGTACGTTTCTAGTGTGATATTCTGATTCATTACACCTTTCCTAGTTGGTGTTTTCTTAATCCAACACATATTCAGTGGTGGAGAAGTATATTAGAAACTGCAGGACTGGAAAAGAGTTATCTGTTGACAGTCGACAGCAATTAATCATGACATTAAAAGATAAAAAGTCCCAGGAAGAACCATCTTTTCTGAAATGCTGGTGAAAAATCAAGAGGAAAGCCAGTCTGGTGATATCTCTGCTTTTCTGTGAGTTCTGATGTCTCTTTCCAGCCAGCTGAAGGACTTAATCTGTCAGATATATGCATGGGCTGTGCCTCTTTTCTAGCCCCCCAAGACTGTTTGAGCTGTTGGCAGGGAAAACCTGCCCATCAAGGATGTACTGGGAATATCTGTGACTGACCCAAGAACATAAGTCACTGCAGTGGGAGGCTGGAGGCAATTCTGCATTGATTATGAGTAGAAATGGTCAAGGCTTCACAGCTCTGCTACTCGCTCAGAGTTTTTTAATTAGGGGATTTTCACTGCCTGCACAAAATACCAGTTCCAACTGTGCTGTCTGTAGGCAGCTTATTTTGGCTGCAGTCTGATTACACCTAAGCCTGTGATAATGTTGGGTGGTAACATCTTTTCTGGTTGTTAGACCCAAACTTATAATCCCCAAGCACCCATATTCAACTGCTGTCTGTTGCTAGGTCTTGCGTTAACCTGTTCTGACAGTCCTCCCATCACTGGGCTGCGCAAACAGTAGAGCTGTTCAGCAAATAGCCCTGCCGATTCTGGATGAACCTATTTGCAGTGGAAGCTGCTGCTCAAAATGAGTAGGAGGATTGTGTCCCTCCTCAGATGATCATCTTCTGTGTGATCCTTTCCAGAAGAATGGAGTTGCAAATGGCCGACTGTGTCTAGTTCATGTGTATCTGAATTTTAATTCAAGTGCTAATTAATAGACTCTATGCTTTTATCTGACTTCAAAAATACGTCTTCTATTGAGCAGTGTAAAGGACAAGAATCCCAATTCAGGTCTGGCACAAAAATTTTGAGTAGAGTGAGGTGTAGATGCGTATATGCATGTATATTTATATATGTATGTACATATACTTATGCTCTTCTGTGAAGTTTTTGACTTATTTTTCCTTTTATCTTCAAATCCCACTTCCCTCCTAGAAAACAAGTCAATATTCAGCATTTTAACTTAAAAGATGACTTTGCTGTCATGCTTAGATCTGTAGATTAGTTCAGGTTGGAAGGGTCCTATGGAAATCATCTGGTCCAACCTCCTGCTCAAAGCAGGCCTACTTTGAAGTTAGGTCCACTTTGAAGTTAGAACAGGTTGTTCAGGGCCTCATACAGTTGAGTTTTGAGTATCTCCAAAGATGGACATTCCACAGGTCCTCTCGGCAACTGTTCCAGTTTGGTCACTATCACACTGAATATTTTTTTTTGCCTAATATCTAAACAGAATTTAATTTATTGCAACATGTCTGTTCCCCTGGTTAGGCTGGTAGCATAAGGCTGTCATTTATTTGACCCTGGGAACCTCTCTTCATTGTAAAGTGCGAACATTTACCATGTCATGCAGTGACTTAATGACAGGATTGGTTTAGTATTTAATTAAACTGACATCTCTGGCCCCTCTCCACCAATACAAGAGGATTTGTAGATGGCTCCTGATTGCTCCTATATGGTGAGACAACAACGATTTCTTTCTCTTCCTGCTGCTGGTGATTAGGAAAATGTATGCCTCTTCTCTGGAAAAAATTGAATGGATATTCTGGGTCTGCTAAGGGTCATTGTGCTGCTGGAGATGGATCAATATAGGACTAAAATGCTGTTCCAGTCCTTATGTACTCCTTACATACTCTATAGCGCATTGTGAAGACTCTGGGCCACTGGGTCAAATTCCAACAGAAAATCATTGCCTTCTCCCAGCTAAAGTAACAAAAAAATTTCTGTTGGCTTAGTGTGCTGTGTTTCCTCTTCCCAAAGGATGGGTTGTGCTGTTAGTTGTTGCTGAAAGGTTTTTGTATTCTGCCCAGGAGAGGACCGCACTTCAGTTTTGAGGAGCAAAACCTCCTGCCTCTTGCTCCCTCACACTTGGGAGAGCGGTTCAGCTCTGGGATTCCTGTGGATTCACTGGTGACAGCATTGAGGGGGAGGCTGTTCCTCTGCTACCCACGTTCTCCTATGTTCAAGGATTTGAAGTTAACACCTCTGTCTTGTGCTCCACTTGGAAGCTTAATGACAACCAAAATTGATCCTTGCCCATCAGGCTCCTAACACAGAACTTCATAGCTACATCTTCATAGAATCATAGAATGGTTTGGGTTGGAAGGGACATTTAAAGGTCACCTAGTCCAACCCCCCTGCAATAAGCAGGGACATCCTCAACTAGATCAGGTTGCCCAGAGCCTCGTCCAGCCTGACCTGGAATGTTTTCAGGGATGGGGCATCTCCCACCTCTGGGCAACCTGTGCCAGGGCCTCACCCCCCTCATTGTGAAAAACTTCTTCCTTATGTCTAGTCTAAATCTCCTCTCCTTTAGTTTAAAACCATTCCCCCTTGTCCTATCTCAACAGGCCCTGCTAAAAAGTTTGTCCCCATCTTTCTTATAAGCCCCCTTTAGGTACTGAAAGGCTGCAATAGGCTTGTGCAATCTTGCAGAAGCTTATTTCTAGATGGACGCAAAGTGCAGCCCCATAGAGTGGAAGTTGCAGTAAATCTCATTTTGGGAACAGGGAAGACTATGTTAAAAAGCTTCTCGGATTAAACACCTTTTCCCTCTGTCAGACAGGGACAAGATGTCAGAACTGAAGGTAAGAAGGACAAAAGTCTTTCTGGGGATTTTTTTTTTCTTATCTTTTTATTGGGTGAAATGCACCGGCAGCTGGCACAGGCAATGGTTTCACACAGAACATCACCAGTGCCAGCCCTTTCTCGTATACCCCACCTGCATACAGGTTGTAGCATGACCTGCTACCTTTAAGTCTGTGTCTGCAGTTAAGTGAATGTGAATTGAGGTGCTCTGGATTAGTAGAAGTAAAAATAGAAGCTAAATTATAAAATGAGGTTTAAAAGGACAAAGTTTGTGAAATGAAGGGAACCAGTGGTGTGACTGAGAGGTGGAAGTTGCATGGGATTTTGTTAAGTCAGAGGCTGAGAGTAAGGGTGAGGGTAGGGAGGGTGGCTCGATGCATAATCAAGTGAATAACTGCATCAAAAAGCACATTATGAGCTGGAAGAGAGCCAACAGCCTAAACTGATATTTTCCTTTTAAAAGACAGGTGATTTTTTTTTCTTTAGGCAAAAGAACTAGGTAAATCTCATCTATCTGGACTTCAGAAGGCATTTGTTGAGTGCTGTATTGAAAATCACTGCTCAAGTGAAAAAGGGTAGAGATGAATAAAGTTGTAAAGTGAGACAGAAACAGGCTAGGAGGGAGATAATGATGAAGTTTCTAGGAAAGGGAATAACAAGCCAGAGGGCAGACAGTGGTGGACCTCCTCAGGATCCAGTTTTCGGTCTAATCTTCTCTGTGAGTTACCGCTATATAGATTGGGATCGGAATATCCTTGAAGGAGGAATTGGTTGGCCTGAAAAACCTGGGAGTTTTTCCAGCTGACTTGGGACTATTAGTTTAAAAGGCCTGTGATGGTACGTATGGATCGATAACAGGACTTTGTGCTATAAACTCATACCCTGGAAGCTGATGGTGTCTTAGTCAGCAGATGTTTGTAAGTCACAGTGCTGTACAGTGAGGGGAAAAGGCAAAGGTCATTACTGGACAAGGTAAAGTAGGTCTTGTAGAGATAGGGAAGAATTCATGAGAGTAGACAGGGTTTTGGTTACAGCTTATCTAGAATCATAGAATCATAGAATTGTTCTGGTTGGAAGAGACCTCCAAGATCATCGGGTCCAACCATTAACCTAGCACTACCAAGTCCCCCACTAAATCATATCCCTTAGGGCCTCATCTAAACGTCTTTTGAATACCTCCAGGGATGGGGACTCCCCCACCTCCCTGGGCAGCCTGTTCCAATGCCCGACAACCCTTTTGGTAAAGAAATTTTTACGAATGTCCAATCTAAACCTCCCCTGGTGCAACTTGAGGCCATTTCCTCTTGTTCTGTTGTCTGTTACTAGGGAGAAGAGTCCGACCCCCATCTCTCTACAACCTCCTTTCAGGGAGTTGTAGAGAGCAATAAGGTCTCCCCTCAGCCTCCTTTTCTCCAGACTAAACATCCCCAGTTCCCTCAGCCGCTCCTCATAGGACTTGTGCTCTAGACCCTTCACCAGCTTTGTTGCCCGTCTCTGGACACGCTCCAGCACCTCAATGTCTTTCTTGTAGTGAGGGGCCCAAAACTGAACCCAGTACTTGAGGTGCGGCCTCACCAGGGCCGAGTACAGGGGGACGATCACCTCCCAGAAAAGTGTGCTCAGACGTCCTTAGCTCAGGAAAGATGGATTCAGCCTCGAGGAGCTATTAGCGTGGTCAGGAGCCAGAGGGACTATGTTCAAACAGGAGATTAGAAAACTGGGTTTGATTAATCTTGCAGTGTGCAGGTGGGAAGGGGAGACAGTATCGCTTTCTGCAAATAGAACAGGGGAACAGTGGGAGGGACATAGGGGAATCACTCAAGCTAAAGGACAAAGAAATGGGTATCAACTGTTTAAGAGATACATTCAAGACATTAGAAGAAGGTTTCAAACTGCCAGAGATATGAAGTACTGGAACAAGCAGTGAAGTAGTAGTAATGGAGACAAATAAACAGCGATGAATAGTCATGAGTCCCCTCATAGCGGAGAATTGTACTCTATGACCCTCTGGTATCATAGCATTTAAATAAAAAATCACTAGCTGTAGCATTCAGTAAGGGCTGCCACAGTGAAACAGGATTGCATGAGGTGACAATATATAGGCAGCTTTACTCTACTACTGATACAAATTTTGGCAGTGAAGTGAAGCAGCATCTGCTTAACAGTTTGTAACACGTAAATTCAGAATATAAATGTTGCTGCATGCATTAGAAATCACACAGGGAATTTTAAAAGAAAGCGAGAAATCTGGTTAGAATACCAGGATAAACACTGTTTCTCTTCCAGCAAGTCTGATATTTTAAAGCAATGCTTAATGATACTTTAGACAAAGTTCTTACAGCATCCTTGTGGGTACCATGTTTTTTTTTAATCAAGTAGTGAAATGAAGATAAAAGAGGGTTTAACTCATCTGCCCTGAAGTATTCAAAATAAAACCCCAGTTGAAATACTTAATATCTCTCATATTGCTGAACTGTCATTTTGGTTCCATCAGCATTTAACAAAGGATCATGGCCTACTGTTAATCATGACCAGGCAGGAAAACACAACGATAACATTTTGCACCCTGAAGATTACACCCTTGTGTATTTTTATGAACCATTATATTGCATCGAAACAACACATGAAAGTTATTGAAAATGCATTATACTTCCTGAGGTTTTAAAACTTCCCATTTGAATTATTTGTCTTTTAAACTAGACCTGCAGTACCTGGGATTTGGTTGCAGAAATCTGGATGATCTCTAGAATTAAAAATGAGCTGAGCTCTAGTCCTCAACTTTATCCACCAGAGGAGATAAGACTCCTCAACAGATACCAGCTGCTGTTTTCGGAGGGAATCTGCCACAGAAGTAAAGAATGACCCGCAATGGTTTCCATAAAGTCCTATGAGAAATTAACCCTGGGGAGGGATACTTCCAACCGCTACATCACATTATACACCCCATACAAGCCACACTGGATGGTGTTAATGAGGCAAGGCGGGAACATAAAAGCCCTGTCTCTAACTCCTAAGCAGTCGCAAAGGCCGTGTGTACGAAGAACAGCAGAAGCTGCGTTATGGGTTGTACCATAGGCTGACCTCAGCCTCTAACTCTCTTCCCCATCTCGGAAACCTCCATGCGCAAATGAGCATATTTATGACCTCTGTGTTTTTCTGTAGCTCTATAAAGGATGTTTGGGCATTTTACGATAGAGGCGCTGGTTGTAAAACTAGTACCCTACAATTATAGACTGCAGTGGCTGGGTTTAACTGTCAGCACGTCTCCAGTGTCCTGTGGTTTGCAGCACAGGGTTTGCATTCCAGAGATGCCAGTGACTCACCAGCTAATTATAATATCCCTGGGACTATTTATATTTGCCCACTAAAACACGTGGTAGCAGGAGGAAATTGGAGTGTCCAGGCTGCTGAACCTGCAGAACGAGCACATTAGACCGATGTCCTCCGGGGGACAAAAGTGGTTTTGTGGTGCCTGTGTGAGACGGGCATTTTGCCCTCCCTTTGCACTTTGTCCCTCTCAGTCTCCTTGGGAAGCCGGTGAGAGGCAACTGGAAAGTCCATGAATAGCTGCAGAGATTTGTAACGGATCACTGTCTGCAGACAGAGATGCACAGACACCGTGGCCGGCAGCAAGGACTGCACATACGCAGTGCCGGTGAAGCTGGCTATTCGTGCGGACACCAGCCGCTCTCCTCTCCATCCTCAGGGTCCTACCTGTGTAGGCAGGACTGGATACACCTGTGATGTGGATGGGAGATGGGGCAGAAGGATGAAGCTTTGCTGTGCCATGGCATAGCCACTTTTCTGTCCCATTTTTCAGTGACAAAGATAATCATAGAATCATAGAATCATAGAATTGTTCTGGTTGGAAGAGACCTCCAAGATCATCGGGTCCAACCATTAACCTATCACTACCAAGTCCCCCACTAAATCATATCCCTTAGGGCCTCATCTAAACGCCTTTTGAATACCCCCAGAGATGGGGACTCCACCACCTCCCTGGGCAGCCTGTTCCAATGCCTGACAACCCTTTCGGTAAAGAAGTTTTTACGAATGTCCAATCTAAACCTCCCCTGGCGCAACTTGAGGCCATTTCCTCTTGTTTTGTTGTCTGTTACTAGGGAGAAGAGACCAACCCCCATCTCTCTACAACCTCCTTTCAGGGAGTTGTAGAGAGCAATAAGGTCTCCCCTCAGCCTCCTTTTCTCCAGGCTAAACATCCCCAGTTCCCTCAGCCGCTCCTCATAGGACTTGTGTTCCAGACCCTTCACCAGCCTCGTTGCCCTTCTCTGGACACGCTCCAGCACCTCAATGTCTTTCTTGGAGTGAGGGGCCCAAAACTGAACACAGTACTCGAGGTGCGGCCTCACCAGGGCCGAGTACAGGGGGACAATCACCTCCCTACTCCTGCTGGCCACACTAGTTCTGATACAGGCCAGGATGCCGTTGGCCTTCTTGGCCACCTGGGCACACTGCTGGCTCATATTCAGCCGGCCGTCAACCAACACCCCCAGGTCCTTTTCCGCCGGGCAGCTTTCCAGCCACTCCCCCCCAAGCCTGTAGCGTTGCCTGGGGTTGTTGTGACCCAAGTGCAGGACCTGGCACTTGGCCTTGTTGAACCTCATACAATTGGCCTCGGCCCATCGATCCAGCCTGTCCAGGTCCCGCTGTAGCGCCTGCCTGCCCTCCAGCAGATCAACACTCCCTCCCAACGTGGTGTCATCTGCAAACTTACTGAGGGTGCACTCGATCCCCTCGTCCAGATCACTGATAAAGATATTGAACAGAACTGGCCCCAATACTGAGCCCTGGGGAACACCACTTGTGACCGGCCTCCAACCGGATTTAACTCCATTCACCACAACTCTTTGGGCCCGGCCATCCAGCCAGTTTCCTACCCAGCGCAGAGTATGCCCATCCAAGCCATGGGCAGCCAACTTCTCCAAGAGAATGCTGTGGGAGACGGTGTCAAAGGCTTTACTAAAGTCCAGGTACACAACGTCCACAGCCTTTCCCTCATCCACTAAGCGGGTCACCATGTCGTAGAAGGAGATCAGGTTGGTCAGACAGGACCTTCCTTTCATAAACCCGTGCTGACTGGGCCCGATCACCCGGTTGTCCCGTATGTGCCGCGTGATGGCACTCAAGATGATCTGCTCCATAACCTTCCCGGGCACCGAGGTCAGGCTGACAGGCCTGTAGTTGCCCGGATCCTCCCTCCGGCCCTTCTTGTAGATGGGCGTCACATTTGCCAGCTTCCAGTCAACTGGGACCTCCCCAGTTAGCCAGGACTGCTGGTAAATGATGGAGAGTGGCTTGATGGGGAAAGGGCTAAGGGCTTCTTATTTCCTCCTCCCCCCACACTTGCCCTAGCAAGTCCCCCATATAAAATTTTGTAGAGAGTGATTAGCGCTGCCTTAAGCGCTAATGTTCTCCATTCTTTAAGGATCTGGAGAGCTGAATTCGAAACCCGGTTCCTGAGACACATACATCTGGCTATAGCTGCTGTATATCCATGAGAAGTATACAGGGAAAGTAGCAGCTGACCTGTACCTGTAGTCCCAAAAGTCATTTCAGCCTCCTCTGAGCTGGAGAAAATGCATGGTCTTGTGCTGTGGGGTGGATTTGTCTTCTGGGCTGGTAGGTGGGATACCGTCAGTGCAGGTGACCTTGGCGAGTCCCTTCTAGCTTTGCTTTCTAGGAGTCTATGTACCGTGCAAGAGCTAATCTTAACATTATAGCCTAGATCATTGCACTTAAAAGATCTTCGAAGTTTTTCAGAGGTTGCCAAATGATTCACCCGTGTTCAAGGACATTTTAATACCCAGTAACTCCAAGAAAACTAGGTCAAGCAGGCAAATAATTACCAATAAGTCATCTGTGACTTCTAAGCGTAGCCACTGCAGTCCTATGGGCTAGCTCTAACCTGCGCATCAGATGTGCACTGTGGCATGCCCGCTGTCCAGATCCCTCAGTTTTCCAGCGTGGGGACCTATGATGGTTTCTTTTGGGCTTATGTACCAAGGAATTTCCCTTCTACAGAAACTAAAGAATTGGGAAGTGGAAGTGTGCGGTCATCCCAACAGGAGGTAGGGTGCCACCAAAGTGTGCATCTGCATTAGGAGCCTGGAAACACCCAAGCATCCCACAGAGTGTGCATAACCACGCTGTCACCAACAGAGCTGGGTTGAGTTCTTCGAATAAACCCCCCATGTTTTGTATGAATCTTTTTCCCAATATGGTCAGAGATGTAGCTGTTACCCAGCATTGTGGATCTCAGTGGACTTCTGGCGCTGGGAATGACCTGACTGATGCTGGGCATCAGATCTGTGCTGGAGCAGGTAGCCTGGCTGAGCTGCTCAAAGACAGCAGGAAACATGGAGAACGAATGCTGAAATTACTTTAGAATCTGCTACTGCAGGAAGAAAACTGATAACAGCTGAGCTGCCCCTGTGAAAGCCTTTCTCTGGTCTGAATCTCAGCAGTGACAAATTCTGACTTCTGCATTCTCATAAAAGACTTAACAAGGGTTAACCACGCACAGGAATGTGCACATGAAGTGTTCAGATCTACCTGCATATTAAAAAAAACCAAAAATAAATCTAACCGTAAAGGCTGTTTTTTTTTTTTTAACCTAGTAGTATTTGCTTTCTCCCAGAAGATAAACAAGCCAGGATTTTTTCTTATTCCAGTGCATTTGTGGTTGATGAAAAGGAAATAAATTCAGTTTTTGACTATTCATTAGATTAATTCTACTTCAGAACAAGATTGCTGCAAAAGAGGGGCCTGGAGAAACCATCCCACAGATTCTTCATCAGTGCAAGCTTTCTGGCCATTGTGGACACATGATGGGAAGAAGGCGCATATACAATTTCAATAAACTCCTCCTAACACTTGGAGTTAAATCAGTCTGTCTGATGTGAATGGTCTCTGATGAGCTGTGACCAGGTTTTGGTGTACCTGCAGGTCTAATCTGTTTTGCACTGATCGTCTGGCATAAAGCAACCGCCACAGTCTCTTACAGAGCAATCCCTACCTGCTTCCATATTAGACCTTGCTCGTAGTACCTAAAATTAACGGGTATATTTTTATTTTCATCAATAACGTTTCGGTGGCATTTTCCTATAGCCCAGATAGTAGCATTGCAAGGAGAATCTAGCAGGTTATGTCTTAGTAAGGTGTTTTTCCTCAAATACCTTTTCTTACCCTAAAAATAATACTAGCTTCTTGTATGAGCAAGCAGTAAGAATTGTTGCTAGTTATGTTGAATTCACCAGTCCTGCCACTCTGCTCTCATAAACACTTATCCACTGTCATTTTTCTCAGCTATATGCATAGAGTCCTCCCAACAAAACCTTTATTCAAAGAAGTGTAGCATCCTCCCCTCCTCACTTCTATCCCAAGTGGTGAGTTTGCGGTTATGCCACTTTATGGCTTTCCAGAGGAACACAGAGCACCTTAGCACCTGAGGAACTCAAAAGAGGACTTCAAAACAGAGGAACTAATTAAAATCAGAACCTAATACAAATAGTCCTGGTAAGTTCAGCTGGTGCAAACCTATCTGGCATACAAGGACATCAAAGGAATAATGAACCCCTGTTTAATCTTGTAAACCACTGGAGCAGGAAAGGAGCTGAAAGAGGGCCCGTGGCACTAAGCCAAACGCCCATCACTGAGAAAATGGGGAAGGACTTCAACACAGAAAAGCCTTCAGTAATGAGGCAAAGAGTTCAGTGTCAAAACCAGCTTTCAGTATCGTTCAATATGCCACTTGCAACTGTCTGAAAACTGAGAGGCAAACGGATAAGAACGAATGAGTGGAGTGATGTAGATAAACAGAACAATGCGTTAAATAAAGTGGTGTGTTATTAACATGAGATCAGGTGCTGAAAGGTGCTGCCTCTGAGGCAGCCGCTGTAGACATGTATTTATTTCCTGTTTTTACAACAGGGTAGGGGTTAGATTACAACAGCCCTTTCCACCACATGGGAGGACTATAACTGGGCATTGGAACAGGCTGCCCAGGGAGGTGGTGGAGTCCCCATCCCTGGGGGTATTCAAAAGACGTTTAGACGAGGCCCTAAGGGATATGATTTAGTGGAGGACTTGGTAATGCTGGGTTAATGGTTGGACCCGATGATCTTGGAGGTCTCTTCCAACCAGAACAGTTCTATGATTCTATGATTCTATGATTCTATGATTCTATGATTCTAACTGTATTCGCTTATTTGCTTGTGGTTTTGACCTCTGTCTCATACTGTCTCTTTGGCCTAATTCTCTTTTTGGTTTTATATCCTTTTTATCGTTCCTGAAGTGTTATCTTTCCTATGTAAGGCTACCAAGTGCGGTATCTGTCCCCTGTTTTCGACTGATGATTTAGGCTGATGTTTCTGAAACAGAGAGTCCCTGTAGTTCAACCTGGTCATCGCCTGCTCACCTGCATCGCTGCCTCCCAAAGCTTGCTCCTTTTTGAGGTGTAACTCTGTTATATTCCTCAAACAAGGTTTCTGCTTCTCATAATCCCAAAAGTGGATTGGTGCTTGAGCTGAGATCCAGCTCTTTTTGTGATCTGCATGGGAGTCTTGTAGCTTACTGCTTTGCCGGGGCCAAGGAAAAGTAGAAATCGTGTCTCCCAAGTGTCATGATGCAGAGGAAGCAAACCAGGATCAGTAAACCAACTGCCTGAGTGGTGGCATCGTGTATGAGGGATAAGTCTGGTTTATTATTGTTATAAAACTGAGACCATCTAAAGGGTCCTCCGAGCCACCTTATGGAGTATCACCTGGAAGGCAGTAGGCTTGCTGGAAGATACCTTCTTCATGCTGGTTTAAGAGCTGTTCTGTGTGCTTCAACAAAGCCTCATTATTAACTTAAGCTCTTAGCTGCTGTCCTCCCTGAAGTCTGGTGGATCTGGTGAGAAGAAAGTCAGACCAGCATAAAGTGCTGCTTAAATCCCAACTGCAACATCTGTGGAAAAAAAGGGCAATTGGTTAATAGCAAGAACCTCTTTAAAACACTCTTGAGGCTCTTTAATCTATAGGCTTTGGAAAATTTTATAGTTCCAAAATTCCCTTGCAAGCTGCTTGTAAAATATAGCGAATTAATTTTTTTAATGACTTGTGCAACCCCTTTAGTCACCACACTACTTCATGAAGGGCTTGTAGGCAGCCAGTAAATCTCTCTGGTTTGTTCCTCCAGAGGTGCAGTCCTTAATGCTTTGGGAATAAGTCAGATAACCACTGCTGGATGCTGCTGCTGAGTCAAACTGTTGAGCTGGGAGTGCTGGATGTGGGGTGAATTATCCATGCAAAAAATAAGCTGCTGTCTTTTCTGTCTTTGCTGGAGAGGTGAGCTAGAGGGCAATAAAACAGTGCAAGAAGACAGAATTCTTATCCATTGTAAGTCTTTGGAAATCACTTCTTTCCACAGCCAGAGAGACTTAAAAACAATTAGTCCAGCGAAAGTCTTTCTTTCAAACCCCTTTTTACAATCATTCGCAATGAGACAAGTCTAAAAAGTATCTGAGCTGCAGGACCCTGACCTTCCCTGTTGTCTGGATTACCACGAGCAAACAAGTGAAGCCTGTGTGCCCCACGGGGGTGTTGGGACAATGTGAAGATACAGTGTCTGGCTGCTTTGACATTGGCCCCGGTGGTGTCGTCATAGACAGCTCACCAACCCAAGCAGCTGGTCGTCACGAAAGAGAAAAAGGGCTTTCTGACTGCCTCCTGCCAGCACACCAGAAAGGCTCGGACATCGAAGGATGACAGCATCAGGGTGCACCTCACCCCCTCCTAAATACTCCTTCTTGTTGCCAAGAGGAACTATGGTTGGGGCAGTGATATACACTGATATGGATGTGGGTAATTTTAATATGGTGGAAGAGCCTTGGAGACAGAGACTTGAGTGAGCTCTTAAAAATATCCCTAATATCTGATACTCTGTCAGCTCTTGACAGGATTTCCTTTCCTGTGGAGGAAGGAATGTCAGGAACAGCAAAAATGCTGTAGCAGACGATGGCTACTATAGCAATAACAGCAACACATGTTGAGTAAAGTAGTAGGTCTCCCCTTCAGGGTTTGGACACTTTTACTTCTATCCCAGCCCTGAAACGAGACACATCTTGGCTGTCCAGAAATAGCTATTTTCAGCCTAGAGCACTGTGGAACATAAGGATGCCAAAGGTTTAGATACAGTAGAAGAAAAATCATACCTGTCATCTACACTCCTACTTCAAGTAACTAATTGCCAGACACAGATGGTTAAATGCACTATTTCACTTTAAAATATGGCATGATAACACTTTTTATTCTGTTACTTTTAGAGTATATATTAGCACGGAAAGTAACTAAGACAGGTAACAAAAATGAGGGCTCTTTATAGTGGTAATGGCCTTGCAGACCATACCGGAGGAATTGAAAGGGGTGTTCAGGATCTAGTGAGCACGCAGGCTCTTCCTTGTGAGCACAGGGAATCCGTGAAAGCTTAACTTTCAAGACTGCAGAAATGTTAGGCAAGAAAATTGATAAGATCTTGTATTTGCTGAAAGACTCCCAAGTGATGCTGCTCTTCCTAGGAATTTATACGCTCCTCTAGTCTACCGTAAAGTTTATTGCCATTGACCTCCCTCTAGTAAAAGTAACATATGCTGTTTTATCACAGGCAATACAGATTGCTATTTTCGGGAGTCTCAGAGAAACAGTAGCTGATGACAACCTCTCTGACCTTGACTATTGGTGATACTCCATCAATATGTTGACAAGGCTGATAATTCAGCTGAGAGTTTAAGCAAGACCAGAGTATGGAGCATTTCCTGCAAAAGCTGCTTTGTTTTATATTAGTGCTGGTGGCTGGAAATCCTCCATAATAAATATATTCTGGACACATCGCTTGAGACTCTGATGTCCGGTGCCTTTCCTGGTTTCTTTCTCACCTGCTTTCCACATTCCCCTTCAGGCCGTTGTCTCACCAGAAGCTTCCACAATTAGAAGCAGCCCAGTGGTTCCCCCTGTGAGTGTTATCTGGGGCTCCTTGGCAAAGCAGGAGACTTTTCTCAGGAGGTTTCTTCAGGCTAAAGAAGTTGTTAATGGCTCTTTCCTGCTTTGAGAAGACTTTCCAAATGTGCACACTGCTGTGTTTTCTGGCTATTAAAACTTCCCTTTGTTTCTCTGGTTTTCTGGCTTTGGGTGCTGTTTTAATTTGGGGTTTTTTTTGCCCCTGAACACAGGACAGACAGGAAAAGCTCCACATACGCACTAGCTGCCACCATGCTGTCCATATCAGATCCTTAATGGAGCCAGGCAGAAATCCAGCTCATACTCAGGGCAACCAACCATAGCCCCTTTAGTCTGGTCTTGAAATAATTATCTTGAAACAAATCGTGTAGGACCACTGGGCAAATACAGAGCTGCTTGATCATCCTTTGGCCACGCTTTATGGTGTGGTTGGGTGCAGTGTGGACATCTTTCCTGTAAAAGAGAATCTGGTTGTATATGACAGTTCGACGATGTAGAAATTGTCCAGTGCCAAGTTTTGCGCATCTTTCCCCTATAACAGGGAGATCTGGGTGTGTTTTGCAATTCTGGAAAAATGGGCTGCTTCCTGTAAGGGAGTTATTACTCGCAAGTAGAGACGTTCGGCTGATTTGATCAGCAGAGCAGTGCATAAGAAATTGCTTTTCAAGCCAAGTATGCTGTTAGGAATCTGAGCTTCTCTTTCAGGTCACTATTTTAATTTTAATGTTAATGGACTAGAGTGTGCTGCTTTTCAGGAGATGTAATCATGTTAGAGGGTTTCAGTGGTCCCATATTGTTTTAGTAGCTATAATGAAGTAGGAGGCTTATGATCAAAGAGCATTATTCATCTTATTAATTGCCATATTTATGGCATTACTGATTAAATAGTTTATAAGCCAACTGGGAAACCACACCTGCCCTGGTACACAAAAAACCACCTTTTAAATCAAAGCAACTGAGAACAGGAAAGTCCCACCCTTTCATCCCGTGCTCTCGAGTGGTACAATAACTGGGTAACAGTAGCTTTGTCCTTGCTAATTTAGGCAGGTACGTTCCTTCCCATTTCACTTGCGGAGAGGACTGGGAAGCTACATGTAGGATCTCATTTTCATTATGGCACTGACAGCGTGGTCCCTCCTTGGTGGTGGAAAAAGCAATGGACAGCATATTTCTGCTGTCACTCCAGCCCAGAAATGCTGTATGACCGACTAAATGGCCAGCGAGATGTTTGGGGAAAGATCTAAAAGTGAGCTGGTTCCACTGCACTGTTAGCAGCCAGACAGTGGGCCATGGTTTAACCCCAGCCGGCAGCTAAGCACCACACAGCCGCTCGCTCACTCCCCCCGGAGGGATGGGGGAGAGAATTGGAAGGGTAAAAGTGAGAAAACTTGTCAGTTGAAATAAAGACATTTTAATAGGGAAAGCAAAAGCCGTGCACACAAGCAAAGCAAAACAAGGAATTCATTCACCACTTCCCATGGGCAGGCAGGTGTTCAGCCATCTCCAGGAAAGCAGGGCTGCGTCACATCTAACGGTGACTTGGGAACCGTTACTTTATCATCTCTCCTACGAGGAAAGGCTGAGGGAGCTGGGGCTGTTCAGCCTGAGGAAGAGAAGACTGAGAGGGGACCTCATCAACGCTTATCAATATCTCAAGGGCGGGTGTCAAGAGGATGGGGCCAGACTCTTCTCAGTGGTGCCCAGTGATGGGACAAGGAGCAACGGGCACAAACTGGAACATGGGAAGTTCCGCCTGAACATGAGGAAAAACTTCTTCCCTGTGAGGGTGCCAGAGCCCTGGCCCAGGCTGCCCAGGGAGGGTGTGGAGTCTCCTTCTCTGGAGAGATTCAAACCCGCCTGGACGCAGCCCTGTGCAGCCTGCGCTGGGTGACCCTGCTCTGGCAGGGGGGTTGGACTAGATGATCTCCAGAGGTCCCTTCCAACCCCTACCCCATCCTGTGATTCTGTCATTCTGTGATTAGTTAACATTTTTTTCCTTTTTGCTTCTGTTTCATTCACTGCACAAAACGGATGGCATTCCCTATGAGTAGAATACATCTCACCCAACTTCAGCAGTCTGAAAATGGCTGTCTGTATGGGCTTGCTTTCTGGTGAATGGAAGGAGGTAGGCACTGCCAAATAGTGGTTCTTTAGCCTGTCTTTAGATGGGTCCAAGACAGATGCAATGAGTCGTCTTCCTAGAGACCCATGTATTTCTCTGCTGACCCACAAGGGAACTGAGGAAACCTGCATACATCAGGTGTCTCCTTTTCAGACAGCTAAAATTAGGTGAGATGCATCTCACCCTCGGCAGAGTTCTTCATTGTTTAGTGTATGGCCCGATGCCACATTTTCTGTAATGCTATTGAAATGCTTCACCAACCAAAGTGTCCATGACCTCCATGGACTTTGGTTGGCAATGGAGTATCTAAGAGTGGAGGTTATCTCACCAGCTACAGACCTTTACTAGGTGAGGTTTAGCATGCAACCTGAGCATCCTAAGCTCTCTTTATGTCAATGGAGAGAAACGTGCACTTTTGGCATCTGTTTTAGTATGAGATTAATCTTTCCCTAGAAGTGCCAGTATTTGGCTCTCTGTGCCAAAGTGAATGAGAGTCTCTGTTATTACCCTGTCCAGAGAGCTGACATTTAGCCACATGAACCCCATGTGAAGTGCTCTGTAAACATAAATTAGTTTGTTTCGTAGCTCCCTCTAAGGAAAGTGGAGGCAGTAGCTGAATTTGACACAGAACAAATTCATAGTGTGATTAAAACAAAACCATTTGCTGGTTTTGACTGTGGAGTCAGACACATCTAGGGCTTAACCTTCCCGTGGACCTGCGTGGCATTTTTCAAAGAACGATCCTCATTCATTCTTCAATGAAAAATATGTCAAGAAATTTGCAATTTGCTGATCCATAGCCTGATTAAGAAAAATCCTATTATGATTTAAATCTGGCTCTTGACTTGTTTCCATTGGAAAAGCATGCTAGCGTGCACACACCTTCGCAGTTGCTCATGACGTGAAGCTTGAGTTGTCAGAGGAAGATGAGAGTCAGTTTGTGTCTGAGCTTATGATGGGAAAATGTAGCAAGAAGTTTTTGTCACTGTATCTTGCACTAGTGTATTTTAAGCAATGGAGCTTTACGAGCTCCATATGAGATGAGCAATACTCCACAGCTTGAGGACTCTGGTCACTTAACATTATGATGTCACTTGGGCCCCATTTCAGCCTTCACCATCCACAGCTCAGATGCTCTGAATGGTCAACAATTTCCCTTGCCAGTCAGTGTGGTCTCTTCTTACCAGCGATGCTCAACTGCCTTCCTCACACTTCTGTGGTTGGTGTAGATGAAGGATATGTACTGCATGGTGAAATGAGCTATGTGAGGGTTTACATGGACAGGTCATACTGGTTTTTATGTGATAGCCAGAAGGGAGCTCTCATGTTCTGGTAGGGTCTATTTGCTATGATTTATAGCTGCAATCATGGCTGATTACAGTATGGCAGAAGGGTGTATCACTAGTGTTGCTGCAGAGGTGATTATGAAGTGGAGCCATGAGGCCCTGGAGCACCTTAGCTGTCTTATGTGCCCCCTGCATGTCCAATATTGACTGAAAATAGAGTGGACAGGAGGGAAAAGCTGTTGACAGCCAGGAAAGTTGCTTTAATATAAAAGGCCTCAACTTGGCACCAGGCAACTGTTTCTGTCTTTGCAAACAATTAAGATTATATTTCCTCAGAAAAAAAGCTATTTCTTTTGAAAAAGCTCCGTGATGGAATCATAGAATCATTTAGGTTGGAAAAGACCTTTAAGATCATCGAGTCCAACCATTAACCTAACACTGCCAAGTCCACCACAAAACCATGTCCCTAAGTGCCACATCTGCACGTCTTTTAAATACCTCCAGGGATGGGGACTCAACCACTTCCCTGGGCAGCCTGTTCCAGTGCCTGACAACCCTTTCAGTGAAGAAATTTTTCCCAATGTCCAATCTAAACCTCCCCTGGCACAACTCTTGTCCTATCACTTGCAACTTAGGAGAAGAGACCAAGAAGCACCCCCAGGTCCTTTTCCACCGGGCACTTTCCAGCCACTCCGCCCCAAGCCTGTGGCGTTGCCTGGGGTTGTTGTGACCCAAGTGCAGGACCCGGCACTTGACCTTGTTGAACCTCATACAATTGGCCTCGGCCCATCGATCCAGCCTGTCCAGATCCTTCTGTAGCACCTTCCTACCCTCAAACAGATCAACACTCCCACCCAACTTCATGTCGTCTGCAAACTTACTGAGGGTGCACTCGATCCCCTCGTCCAGATCATTGATAAAGATATTAAAGAGAACTGACGCCAGTACTGAGCCCTGGGGACACCAGTTGTGACCGGCCTCCAACCGGATTTAACTCCATTCACCACAACTCTTTGGGCTCGGCCATCCAGCCAGTTCTTTACCCAGCAAAGAGTACCCCCATCCAAGCCATGAGCAGCCAGTTTCTCCAGGAGAATGCTGTGGGGAACAGTGTCAAAGGCTTTACTAAGGTCTAGGTAGGGAGCTTTATGTTTTATTTGCTGTCTGCTGTCACATCTTTTATTGCCTCGGGACTGGCCCACACAGTTTTTTTGCACCTATTTATTCCTATAAATTTGAAGAAAAATACCATTAGGTGAATGCTTTTCCTGTTGCGTCTGTTTTCAAGCCTTGTAGTGGCTTTCAGCCTGCAGGTTGTGAAAGGGTCATGAGGGCAACTAAGAAACCCAAGAATCTTAGGGCCTAAGTTCACCACACAAAAGTGTTTATCTATCCTATAAAAGTTTTAGGAGCTTACTTACTAAACAAAGTTAAAAGCACTGCCATAGTTTAAAATCAATTTATCAAAATAAGCTATTCTAATATCACCAGTTTTGTGTGGTGGAATTACACCCACAGGAGTTAATATGTGTAATTGCGCACGTGTGAGGGGGAGAAGAGGTTGGAATAGCCCAAATAAAAGAAAAACACAGGTTCTCTGCTCAGTCTCTCACAACCTGCCTTTGCGGTGTCTTTGCCTCTAACTCCACAGGGTGTTTGGTTCTGGGAGCGGCTATTAGTTTGGATGTGCTTCTTGTGGAGCCACTTTGGAGCTAAAAGCAGGATGGTTGCATCCACACAGTACTGCCCCTCCAGGAACTGGATGCATTCAGGACCACGGCACAGCTGTACCCCCACTGTCCCTGGCAGGGTTTAGCACCTGGGACTTCATGTCACAAAAGCATGGGTTTGTTGTGGCTGGGACCATATTGACGCTCGAGCTGCTTAGACCCACGTGTGTCGTTTATGCTTGAACTAATAAGCCTTGTCAGAACAAAGTCAGAAGCTTTACACAAATGTCTGCAGTCAAGATTAATAGCTTGTGATAATGACAAGTTGATTGGACTGAGTTGTATTGAAATGATATGAAAAGTGTATGATGTCCAGTGTCTTGGACTAGCAGTTTTCAATAAAAACATGTACCTATTAGAGTGGTTCCAGAGGGGGGCCACAAAAATGCTCAGAGGGCTGGAGCACCTCTCCTATGAAGACAGGTTGAGAGAGTTGGGCTTGTTCAGCCTGGAGAAGAGAAGGCTCTGGGGAGACCTTATTGCGGCCTTTCAGTACTTCAAGGGGGCTTATAGGAAAGACAGAGAGAGACTTTTTGCCAAGGCCTGTAGTGACAGGACAAGGGGCAACAGTTTTAAACTGAAAGAGGGTAGGTTTAGGTTGGAGATAAGGAAAACAGCTTTTATGATGAGGGTGGTGAGGCACTGGAACAGGTTGCCCAGAGAAGTTGTGGATGCTCCATTACTGGCAGTGTTCAAGGTCAGGTTGGACAGGGCTTTGAGCAACCAAGTCTAGTGAAAGATGTCTCTGCTCCTAGCAGGGGGTTTGGACTAGATGGTCTTTCAAGGTCCCTTCCAACCCAAACCATTCTATGATTCTGTGGTTCTATGATTCTATGAATAAGGGTTTCAGTCTGCACCTGTGCATTTTTCTACACAGTAGTTAATGAATTATACAGCATTTTCAGGGTGTTGTGGCCATGCAAACAATAACTATTGATTTTTGGAGAACTCTGTTCTAATCTCTCCAGGACTTATTACAATTTGAATTTATGCTTGCCTTGAGTTTTTGGACTAAGCAGATTAGACCATGTCAGAATCTTGTTCTGTCTTGTCAAGAACAAGGTTAATCTCTGAAGTGCGGTGTTTGTGGGCTAAGATAACTACCTAAGTACAGTTAAAGACATGTCCACTGCCCGATCAATGTCTCGTATTTACAATTCTGTTATGGACAGGATTTGACCTGATGGATTCATTCAGCGTGAAACAGATTTTTGGAATGAAAGAAAATGGAATTCAAAGTGCTTATGTACGACTTGGAAGCTTCCCTGTTGTTCAGAAAACTGAGTGAGTACCCTTTTTTTTTCACTTTATTTTCATCTGAGCCTCTGCTTTACACTATTTGGTTCCTCTAGGTTAACCTTGTGGTAGTTAATCTAGTACCTACACATATATCACTGCTTTGATCAGCTCTTTCAGTTCTGCTGGTGCAGAATTTATACAACGTGGTTGGGAGCCTCCGCACCAACTACAAGCTCCATCCTGGTAGAGTATGAGCTGGTTTCAGTGTATCTCAATGGTACCAAGAAATTCACAAAAGAACTTAGGGCTTAATAAATAGCTTCTAAAAGGAATATTTGGTAGCACTCCCATTGAGATACATATTTGCTAATCACAAGAGACCAGTTCCTAGTAGATGTTGTTATCAGTTAGCTAATATGGGTTTTGGCCTCCTAAAAGAATGAGCAATTTTTAATCCTGTGTCAACATGGATTCAGTCCTTGGAGCCTTTTATGACCTGAGGCTGCCAGTTGTGTCGTAGTCTGTCAGAATGGTTTCTCTTCGAGTTGTCATTTGAGTCCTGCTAGCATTAGCCTTGAAAAGACTGAGTGCATAATTTCACTCAGTAACCATGAGCCATAGATTGAATTGTCATCATTAACATTTTTGCAGTAAATTTCTCTGTGCTGGTTTGAACTTCGGCTTAAAAAATCGATAGTAATTCTTTTCCTTCTTACGGATGAGGGCTGTTATTTTTTATTCTGTTTTATCTCTTTTACTCAGCTCACTGCATCTTTGAGATTGTCCTGTGACTTAACATTTGCTTGATTTCACAATATTTTTTTCATCCTGGAGCCGACCTGGATTAATTTGCCCTTCTCCCCTTCCCCTCTTTCTCCATATAAACACACAGTCTTTAAAAAAAAGCCCAAAAAACAAAGTACAAATATGATATAACGAAAGGAAAACTGTTTGCTCTAAAGTCCATAAATGATGTCAAGTCTCAAGGTAAGTAAATTCATGATCTGGGAGAAGGGAGAAGGCCAGCCAACTAAAGACACCTTGGTCTTGATTACTAGTATATACATACCTGGTGTGTGTGGGGAGGGGAATAAACCTATTCTGTTTGGCTCACAGCAGTCTCTGGGTAGACTCTCTGCCTGCTGCAGCTTGTAACAGCTGGTGGTAGTGCGCTTTATCACTGGAGAATGTTACCACCAAGACTACATAGAAAGAAGCCCTTGAAGTGAAGAAGTCCAGTTTGCGCTTCAGAAATTCTAGGAATGATGATCTATGGAATCTGAGCTCTTGGTAATACTATGACAAACAGGACTATTGCAATCCTTGGGTGTATAAGCAGGAACTGTCAAGTATGAGCTGACTATCTCCGTATCAGGCAACTCAGTCACCACTGCTGGGATGCTACGTCCAGTCCTTGTTTCCGTAACTCAGTAGATAGGAATGGAGCGAATGAAAGTTTAAATAACTGGGAAACAAGTCTAACAGTGAGAAATTCAAGAAGTGCAGTGTAGTCAGGTAAAATTAAGAAGCAGTTAGCAACTGAGTTGGTCACTCTCTGTAAGAACCTCTGGGAAATCAACGTTTAGTAAAGGGTCTTTGGTGCTAAGGATGGTGGTAGCCTGCAAGTCAGTGGCTACCTGTTAATGACACACAGTGGCACACTTTTAACGATGAATGTATTTAAGCACTGGAACAAGTTAGCACAGATTACAGAGTTGTACGTTTGCATTTCTTTTTCAAATTAAGGGTTGAAGTACTTTGTTGTTGTTGTTACTGTCGTTTTTCTCCCCGAAAGACTGAGGGAGTGAAGCCAGACCAACCAGCTATGATGGCTTTCCGTCTGCTCGGATTGCATCCATTTATTTGTTGTTGTTGTTTTTAAAATAAGCAGAATATTTTATGGCCCAGGACAATTAGAAGTAAAACATCCTTAATTAGTAGATTCAAATGACTAAGCTTCCTTTTGAATGATTAACTGAAACATGGAATTCAAGAAGAACTTTTGTATTTTCAGCCTTTTGTATTTTAACTCCCATACTCTTGTGGTTTGGGAATGAGCCCAAATGGATATATCACCATGGAAGGTATCTGCATATTTGGTTTATTTTAGCCTTTGGATTCTGAGATGGTGCATACAGGGTCATTGCTCACAGAAAATGAAATCTTGTAAAGCTGCACAAAACTGATAACTGGAATAATAAACAAAACAAAAACATCTGTCCTGCCTCGCAGATAACCTCAAGCAATGTTTAGCAACTGATAGCAACATCTCATAATTAGATACAAAATCATTAACTGAGTAATATATGTAATTCACTTTATTATCTGCTTAAAGGATTTGTATCCTTTTATATAAGCACTAGTACTTTTACAAAGTACCAGCTTAGCTGCCTGGGAAATGTGCCTGTTCATCTTCTGATTTGGAGCCTACAACTAGGAACTGTCTTCCCATTTGTGGCGAGGCATCCTGTGATGTTCTGTGAGGAAGCAAACGCAACAGCCAGGAACGGGGCCGCCATGAATGTCCTGGTCACTGAGGGACTTACAGGTCTCTCTAGCTGGCTGAGGGCTGCTCCATAGATCTGGCTGGTGCTTTTCCCACTCCTCAGGTAACTGGGGCTGTCCTACTGTTTACTCATGGCTCCTCAGTGGATCTTCTGGCCAAAGCTGTGCCCCAGATTTCTGGTTTTGGGTACTCAGGCTTGTTTCTCATTACTGTTGTCTTGGCTAATGCCAAGCTTTTGGCTCACTGTCATGTTCTGTCCTCCATCTATTTCTCCTAGTCCTGAGCCAGAGCCTTCCTCCTGGCCATGTCCATCCCTCAATTTTCTCTTGCCTGGTCTGGTTCCAGCCTGGCTTGGTCCTTATCTCAGCTGCCACTGCACAGAACTTCCTGATGCTTGGCCTAGCTGCTAGTCATCGTCTGTTTGCTCTTTATATTGGTACAGTGTCATCTTCCCCAGTTTCTGTGTCTTGGGTTGTTTTGGGCATGTATACCTTGGTGTGTTTGTCTGGGGACTCTGTCTCCTGATGTCAACTTTGACTTCAGTTACCTGCCTTGGGTTTCTCCATGAACTCTTGCCTTGGTGTCATCATTTGTTCTGCTCCACAGAGAAGAAAATTCCGCCCAAAGCTGCCAAAACCTCCTACACTAAACATGAAACCTGTTGAATGCTTCCTTGTTCCTTACTTATTCTCAAACATACATGTCATATGAGGAACAGCGGAGACAACTAAGGTTCTCCAGCTTGGAGAAGAGAAGGCTCAGAGGGATCTTATCCATGTGTATAAATACCTGATGGGGAGGAAGCAAAGAAGATGGAGCCAGAATCTTCTCAGTGGTATCCATTGACAGGACAAGAAGCAATGGGAACAAATTAAAATAATGAAATTCTGTCTGAACACAAGAAAAAACTTCTTTAGACTAGATGATCTCAAGAGGTCCCTTCCACCCTCAACAATTCTGGGATTTGTGATTCAATGCTACACCCTCTCCCACTCTCTGCCAG
Organism: Phoenicopterus ruber ruber; assembly: GCA_009819775.1. Classification (NCBI taxonomy): domain Eukaryota; kingdom Metazoa; phylum Chordata; class Aves; order Phoenicopteriformes; family Phoenicopteridae; genus Phoenicopterus; species Phoenicopterus ruber. The sequence goes on along the minus strand of CM020216.1, from coordinate 164,834,683 downwards.
CCCTGTCTTTCCCTTTCCCACTCTCTTTCCCCATACCAGAGGCAGCTGTTAGGCCTGGTCTGCGACCTGTCCCAAAATTTCTCATGGTGCTGGAGTTGGAAAAAGACCAAGATACTGTGCTGAAGTCAGGGATGAGACACAAGACTCCTTGCTCTAAGAAAGTGGTGAGAGCAGACTCCCAGCTGAAGGATCTTACTGTGGCCCCTGTCTGATCTCATGACCTCTATTGCCAGACAAGTGCTTGTCATCTAGAAGAATAAACATGTCTGTCCAAATCTGCTGTGAAGTTAGTAGGAATATATCTATTAGGAGCACACCTGAGGAGTTCTTGTAGGCTTCTTCTTTACTAGCCAATGAAACAGGGAGAATTCATGGGCCCCAGCACTAGACCCATATCATTTGTGCTCTTCAATTTCTTCACCGAAAGGGTTGTCAGGCATTGGAACAGGCTGCCCAGGGAGGTGGTGGAGGTATTCAAAAGACGTTTAGACGAGGCCCTAAGGGATATGATTTATTGGGGGACTTGGTAATGCTAGGTTAATGGTTGGACCCGATGATCTTGGAGGTCTCTTCCAACCAGAACAATTCTATGATTCTATGATTCACCTGTTCATGTGCTCATGTCAAGTTAGTTTTAACTGACGTCAAGCAATGTTATCCCAGACAATGCCTGGGCCTGGTGTGGAGGATGGAGCATGCCAGAGACTGCTCCCCAAAGGCAGTTTGAATACGATCACTCTTTTTGGGAAAGGAGCGTTCGGCTGAACTGCACTCGTAGCTAGTGAATGGACCCTGACCATTATTTACTAGTGTGCATATAGACATTGAGTCTCCTACTTCTAACAAGGTAAAGGAGATTAAGCATGACTGAGGTGTAATGGCTGAAGGCTTTTTTTTGTCTTTTAGAGAGTAAAAGACTGAGAGGAGGGCTGATAAACATACAAAAGGCTGCAGCAAAGCGCGAACAAGTTGTTCGCATGGTTCCTTGTGGAAAAAAAGTTGTTTCAGGAAGATTAAACTGCAGCAAGTGAGATTTAGGATAGACTTTTTTTGCAGCATGTATGATAGTGAAACACAGGAAGAAATTACCTGGAGAGGTTGTATCTAGTCCATCACTGAGGTTTCTGAAGCAGAGGCCAAAAAGATGTTTGCCAAGGATGTATGGGTGGGGTTGATTCTGTGTTGTGACAATCATAGAATAGTTTGGGTTGGAAGGGACCTTTAAAGGCCATCTAGTCCAACCCCCCTGCCATGAGCAGGGACATCCTCAACTAGATCAGGTTGCCCAGAACCCCGTCCAGCCTGACCTGGAATGTTTCCAGGGATGGGGCATCTCCCACCTCTCTGGGCAACCTGTGCCAGTGCTTCACCACCCTCATTGTGAAAAATGTCTTCCTTATATCTAGTGTAAATCTCCCCTCCTTTAGTTTAAACCCCCCCTTGTTCTATCACCACAGGCCCTGCTAAAAAGTTTTTCCCCATCTTTCCTATAAGCCCCCTTTAAGTATTGAAAGGCTGCAATAAGGTGTCCCTGTAGCCTTCTCTGCTCCAGGCTGAACAAGCCCAGCTCTCTCAGCCTGTCTTCACAGGAGAGGTGCTCCAGCCCTCTGAGCATCTTTGTGGCCTCCTCTGGACCCGCTCCAACAGGTCCATCTCTTTCCTGTGCTGAGGACTCCAGAGCTGGACACAGCACAATCCTTCTATAGCCTTTTTTTTTCACTTTTTCACTTTTGTTTCATATTTTTTCCCCCTGTGATACATATAGAAATGAACTGGCTTTCCCCAACCTTGTTTCATAGACCTTAGTGAGTTACATTTCATAGCAGCGGTTTTTAGCTGTTGTAAAAGTGGTCAAATTTCCCAAATACATTAATTATGTTCTTCCTCACCAAAATGCAGACACTCTATTGATTGTTGTTACATTCAGTGTCTGAAATGAGAACTGATGATGATAATCTTATTTTTCTCCATTGTGTTATTATTATAGATGTAGGATCTCATGCTGATTGTCACAGATGTAGGCTCTTACGCCAAACAAAAGCATGTAAGAAGGAGGCTATATATTGAAAATGAGCAATGGCTAAAAGAGTTTCTGCCTGGTTATTATCATTTTTTCTTTGTAGAAGTTGTAATTCACCTGACCTTGTAGCTGGTTAATTAACTCTTAGACTAACCTGCAGCACTGGGGGATTCTCTTGTCTTGGAGTTTTATAAGGGCCTCCTCTGCAGTCTATCCCGTTGTCAGAATTATAGACCAAGGAGCTGGCAGAGTGCTCCCTGTAGGTACCAGGCATCCAGCAAAGCTCCATAATATGGATCATCAGTTCTATTCAGCCTTGGGTGAAAGAAGGAAATAAAACATTTCTGGGGACAGCAATTCCTGCCTTTGGATTCCTAAGTACAGCTGAACTTCTAGGTGGAGATGACTTTTTAGTGAGGAACTAAATGAAAACTCATAAACAGAGTTTTTGTTATTTCTGCAGTAATGCATCTCTGTAAAAGATGCAGGGACCAAGGACTTCAGAAACTGTTTTTATCATATCTTCAGAGCAACGAGAGTGTCTTTAGATTTGCTTTTGGCACAAAGCCTTTCTCTGTCGGGAACTTGCAGCCAGTTCTTCGGCACCTTTAAAAATCAGTGGAGGGTGACAGGTAATAGGTCATTATAGCTTTCTATCAGTTTAAATCTACCTGATGGGACATTTGTCAGCCTCTGTGTGATGAGGTGTGGCCTAACTCACAAGGACATTTAGGTACCAAACTCCCAGTTATTTCTGTGGACATTAAGCATCTGAAAACCTTTTCTGAATTTAAGCTTGCATCGTGGTATCCCTGTTCCCAGCTCAGTCCAGAAAGACTGTCTTAGCACAGAGGCCAGCAGTTAGTTGTAGGTTGCCAGGCCCAAGGCTCAATGTGATATCTTGGGGGATTAATTTCAACCACATGCTCCTATACCTCCCTGCTCAGCAAAGCAGTGATGCCACGGTTACAGCCACTGCCTTTAATTCGTACTTGGAACCAAGCACAACTTGCATATGCAGAGTTGAAAAACCGGTAGGGAAAGGCAGCGTTGAAAACATGTGTCCTGCTGCTGTTGATGTGTCCTGTCATTGGGCACCACTGAAAAGAGTCTGGCCCCATCCTCTTGACACCCACCCTTGAGATATTGATAAGCATTGATGAGGTCCCCTCTCAGTCTCCTCTTCCTCAGGCGGAACAGCCCCAGCTCCCTCAGCGTTTCCCCAGAGGAGAGATGCTCCAGGCCCTTAATCATCTTTGTAGCCTCCGCTGGACTCTCTCCAGTAGTTCCTTATCTGTCTTGAACTGGGGAGCCCAGAACTGGACACAGGACTCCAGATGGGGCCTCACTAGGGCAGAGTAGAGGGGGAGGAGAACCTGCCTTGACCTGCTGGCCACACTCTTCTTAATGCCCCCCAGGATGCCGTTGGCCTTCCTGGCCGCAAGGGCACGATGCTGGCTCATGGTGAATTTGTTGTCTACCAGGACTCCCAGGTCCTTCTCCTCAGAGCTGCTTTCCAGGAGGTCAACCCCTAACCTGTACCAGTTACGATGCACTAGATGTGTGCTGCAACGACATAGTTCAAGGAGCTGAGCCACAGGGAAAAGCCTCACTGGCAGCACTCTCATGTAGAAACATCCATGGTTTTTGTTCAAGAGGATGGAGAGATAAGCAATGCCTTTTCAACTGTCAACATTACCACCTTGCTGAAGTTTCTGGAAGGGGTGGATGTTAAAAGCTGAAACACGCATCTTCTTCTCTGACAAACTTGGACACAATGAGTGTACAAAGACATTTGATGGGAAATTTGCACTAAGGCCTGCCAATGGTTGAGGAGACTTGGTGGGGTGCCCTGCCAAGGCTGGGAGGGCTGACGTGACTGACCCGACTCTCTCTTGCCAAACATCCCGTAGACTTCCTTGGTGGCTTTCGGTGCCTCAGTCATTCCAGTTGCATTCTCCATGGCAACTCTGCCACAAGAGTGACAACCGACACACTTCTTGCTTTGTCATGAAGGGAGGGAGTGTCTGGCTATTTTGTGTGCCATGGGAGAGATGGGTGCTGGGGTGAGGTGGATCTGCGACCAGGGAGGGCTAGTTTGTGAATAGCTAGTACCAAGAAGTGACACAGCCTTGGCTGCTTTCCTAAAGGAATGATTTTGTAAAGGATCTAGCAGGAGCCTGGTTCAGTTTTCTTTTGTGTTGGAAGACTTCAGAGAGTGCCTGTGTCCGCAGCGGGAAGACCAGCTTATAATGGTGCATAGCCTTCATGGGCGTTTTATATAGCAAAAGCAATACCAGTGGATGAAACCACAGTGTTCTGAATTTTTAACTTGGCTAAAAAGATAGGAAATTCAAAGCACAGGTTAAAAGATGACTGAATATTTTGGCGTTAGGAAAGACTGGCTTTGAACCTTTGCTGTAATTGCAAAACAAAGTATTTTGGAAATTTTGAGGATTTTTGCTTTAAACACTCTTAAGAGCCTCTAGTTTTGTGTGCCTTTGTGCCAGTTTCTGCAGCGTGATGGACTATGTCAAATATTCCTTAAGAGAATCTGTCTTCATTGTTTTCCTCTTCATTAATTGCTGCCGTTGTGTTTTGTTTTCTAATGGGTGCTTATGCCTGACTGCTCTGATGTCCGGAAGCACAGACATGATATTTAGGAAGGGCCTGTTTAGGAATGATCGGAGGAGCAGGCTGGCTTGGGCATGAGGAACAATGAAGTTAACTGGGACTCTTCAGCTGGAAAAAGAGATGGCTTAGAGGCATTATAAGCAAAGTTTGCAAAACCATGAATGGCATAAAAAATAGAAAAAGAATAGGGTCATTGTGTTGTCCCTTATAAGAACTGAGCTAGGTCTTAAACAAGCAAGAGGAGGCTCATTGGGTAGCAGAGCTGTGTGATTCCTTGCCAAAGGATATTGCAGATGCGATAAGTTTACCTGAATTCAAGAAGAGACTGGAGAAGTCCATACAAGATAAATCCACAAAAAGTTATTAATGTAGAAATTGTAGTTGTCTCTGAATTTGACCCCTGGATCTGAAAGAGTTGGAGGTAGGGGGAATATGTTTGTTCTGTTCATTCTCATTCTTAGGCATCCAGTAATGGCTTGCGACAAAAAAAATAATAATACTGGGTTAGTTATCCCTTCCCTCCAGCCCTGCATGCTCATGGTATGGTATGTTGTTATGTTGGGGCTGAGTCAAACAGTGCTGGTTTTGGTTATCTCAGACTTATGCATGGATCGTGGTGTCACACTGAGCAAATTTCTGCCGAATGTGTTTGTAATGTTGGATTTGAGAAGGTTCTTCTGTTCTCCCAGGCCATCAGCCAAGGAGCATCTTCTTTGGCAGGCATAAGGTGTAGTGCCTGTTTTAGGGCAAATATTACAATATTTGTTTCTATAACTTTGTACATTTACAGAGAGTTTCAGGTGTGCCTGCCCATTGTCAGATGTCACAGGTCTCCAGTGCACGTAGAGAACAACAGAATGGTTTACAGATTGCGTGAACTGAAGCATCGGGTGAAAAACAACTGCTTTGACATGATGGATACTAGATTGCATTTTTTCACCATTTCTTATTTAATTTGAGAGCTTCACTGTTGTTCCAAAAGGGGCTCCTCAAGGACAGAACCACCTGGAGGGCACAAGCTCATGTTCATCTCTCTGCAGGCTGCCAAATACAGCAGATTTTGTAGGAACTATGTGATACTTCGGGGAAGCGTTGCTGGTACAAGCAGAGCGTTTTAGAAGTTCTGCTCTCCACCACTAAGCCTGATACATTGCTCTCTTTTTCCCTCCCCATGCCAGGGATGTATTTCCACAAGGTCTGCCTGACGAATATGCCTTTGTAACTACCTTCAAATTCCGGAAGGCTTCCAGGAAAGAAGACTGGTATATTTGGCAGATTATTGACAAGTACGGCATACCACAGGTACGAGGCTCTTTGCAGCCGGCAAGAGCAGCCCTGTTTCTCTTTTGTTGCATGAACCAACTTTGTTGCCTTAACCTCCCACTCCTTTTTCCTCGTGGACTAGTTAAAATCCCTTTGCCTGTCTTTCGGTTCATTTTTCTGAAAACCCTTCACCTTTAATTCAAACCCTGGAGGAAGGTTTGCATAGACCTTGATTATTGCTGGCATGCAGATAGATACATTAGTTGGCAAGGGGGAGAAAAATATACCATCCTTGCTCTTGAAACCACTTTTTTGGGTTTTGGGTTGTTTTGTTCAGGTAGTTCTGTTCGGGGAAAATATTTTGCCCGTTTGCAAAAAGATAGCCACACAGAGCAGCGAGCTATGTCAAGTTTTTGCCCAGACTTCTAGATATCATGCAAAGGCGTTACGGGTTCCCTACTTAGGATGTGGATGTAACACCTATTATTGCTCCACAGCCCCGAGTCCTTGCTGCTGCAGAATTTGATCTCATAATTTTTGTCAGGTACTCTCTGGTTCTCAGAAGAAAAATACCATAGTAGTGTACTAAAGGGCTGTCTGTTCCTATATAACATGTTCTTAGCAGCAGGCTCTAGTTTAGGGGTTCGAGGGTGCTTGAGGATGGAGTGGTTTGGATGGGCTGTGTGTTCTTCTGCTCACTACAAACATGGTGCTGATGGCATCACCTGTGACTCTAAACTGGGCTGTTGGCATGGGCTCACGTAGCTGTGTAACGCAGTATTGCTGCTTTGGGGCTGGTATTCAAAAGGATTTGGAGAACTCACAGTGAAGGATAGGTGCAGTTTGAGGACTTTTCGCTAACTGAGATTCAGACAATGGTAAAAGGTTAATACGAAAATTATTTTCAGCTGCACTTTGTTAAATGAAACATGATTTACTGTGCTAACATGTGTTCCTAATTCCTACATAGTGAGAATATGTATATCACTCAGTATTCTTGGAGGTAGCTGAAAACTTGAGCTGCTTAGGTATGGAGAGAAAAAAGCACTCAAGATTCTCAGCAATATTTTCAAAAGTGCCTTGAATTGTGGTGTCAGAAGTGCCTTAGAGCCTCATGAGCCTTGTTTCATGCAAAGTCGATAGCAGTTTGGCCACTACGTTGCAGACCTGCATAACTTACAGACTGCAGACGCTTCTGTGCTAACGCTGATCCGAGCTGGCACTTCCAGCCAGCACGGTGCTCAGCTGCGTAGAGATGTCGGGTCAGGCCTGGAGTCAGCCCACCCTGGGCTGCGTACATCAGACACGTCCTGCTGCCGACGTGGCCACACTCCCTCCAGCTCTGCAGCTTGTGGACGCACCGTTTGCTCCCCAGGCTCTGCGCTTTGCTCCATTCCCTGCTGCTAGCTGGTAACTGTCTGGCTTCGGTAAAAGAAGAAAGCAATTTGTAAATGAACTAAAAGTATTATGTCTTCAAAAGCCTATTTTTGCCGGCTCCATAGCTTGCAACACGGCGGAGGGATGTGGCAAGATGCTGTTAGGAATGGCTTGTGAGGGGAGAAAGGCAGGGACAGGTAGAGGGAAAAAGGTGGAGGGCAGCAGCAGTGGGATTTTGATTCTGCAGTGGTCAAGTGGAGTGACATGATTTAGTACAGGATTAAAACGGAGTTTTTTTCACTCTCATTTGAAAATGCTTTGCTTAAGAATAACCACTTAGAACCTCATTTCTTGTGTGTTACACTTGATTATTTTAGTCAGAAAGGAAGACAGTTGAGGCCATCTGTCCTCAAGCCCTTCTAACTTTCCTGCATCCCTATGCATCCTCTCTTCTATCTCTAATTAACCGGATTAAGCCAGGAACCAGTCTTCGGCACTGACTTTAAGTGGCACGGCCTTGCTGCGTCCACACCGTGTAATACATGGCCCTAGGTCTCCTCTGAGCCTAAGGCATAGTCATTATTCTGTGTTTCAGTGTTCTGTTCAAAGCATCTGAAATAAAGTCTGGGCAGTGCTACAGCTCAGCAGACTGGTTTCATACCAGGCAATAAGGGGTTTGTCCATGCCCCGTGGGGCAGTTGAAGACGTGATGGGACTAAAGAGCACAGAGCCTGCTGGGAAGTAGTGGAGGAGTGCACAGGATAGAGGGATCCAAAACAGGCTCAGCTTTGTCTATCTGCCTTTGGGGAGGTGCCCCTGACGTGTGCTACCACCCAACCATGGCCAAGCATTGCCTGGGAGACATCAAGGTGGCATGTGCTGAAACCGTGTCAAGGATTGTACTCACGAGAGAAGGCCTTAGATGGTCATGGGTCTGCACCCAAGCCTGTGCCCTGCCCCATCTCATTTACTAGAACGGGTGTAGGCTCCCTGTCCACTTCATATCTCACACAAAACTCTGTCCTCTGCTCTTTGCTTGGGCTTCTCACCACATGCTGTACCTTCCCTGAATTTGGGGGGTCAGTTGCGATGGAAAGCGGGCAGGAGGAAGGAGGAGGCTTTGTATTTTAGTAGCAAAATTACTTCTGTCTGCTTGCAGGTCTCGATCCGACTGGATGGAGAGAACAAAGCTGTGGAGTACAATGCCATTGGGCTCACCAAGGACGCCGTGAGAGTGGTCTTCCGAAATGCACGAGTCAGTGATCTTTTTGACCGCAGCTGGCACAAAATTGCCCTCAGCATCCAGTCAAAGGCCGTCTCCCTTTACATAGACTGCAGACTGGTGCAGATGCTGCCTATTGAAGACAGGGAAAATATTGACATTCAAGGGAAGACTGTGATTGGCAAACGCTTGTATGACAGCGTCCCCATTGATGTAAGTACTGCGTGCGCTGATTCGAGCTGGGGTAACGTTCAGCATTGGGTTTGCAGCATGTGAACATTTTTTTGGAGGTTATGTTGTAATTGGTCCTTTTCCTGAAGCAGCATCACTGAAATGTTATCTGTATTACATAGCTAAGACAGATGGGCATGTCATCGTGTACAAGACTTGCTGTCTTTTTATGTGAGACTGCCAGTATCTCTGTAAGAGGGATTAAAAATGAGAAATTCATTTCATCTTTCTGTCTAGTCCCAGAATATGCCATAGTTAAAATCAGAGACAAAATCATCCACAAATACCATCAAACCGGGTACTGAACAACACACATAAAGGTCTTTTGCTGTCTGATCTTGGCCTTATGAATATTTCCACCTGTGATAGGAAGAGATGAGAAAAAAAAGAAAGCTTGTTAACTCAGGAGAGTCATGATGTATGTTCAGTTCCTTGGAAAAGATACCTGATATTAAATGACTCTTGCTCCAGTTGAACTGAAGTTGAGATCTGCAGGTTGGACCTGAACGTCTAGCAGCAGTGTTAACCCAGTATAACTTATGTGTAATTGTTTGGTGTTTTGAGACATCTGCAATCTTTCTTAGCTGTGCAAAATGGATGGAATGTGCATATTAAATGTGCTAATAGCATTTCTCACGCAGGGGTAAATGGTCAGAAAATGCAAGGCACAACAGGAGAAAAACAAACTTTATGTCTAGATGAAATTCTAGGAAGGATGGAGGTGGTCAGAATATGTCTTCTCAGACAGGAATATGGCCATGACATGGGGATTAGCATGACTCCTTATTTGTATGAAAACCTGCACCAGAATTTTAATAGGCATATTCAGGGTCTCATTAGCTCAGCACTCTTGGAGCACACTGAGATATTGGTCCATTATTGATAGAGAGAGACAGATATTGACTACAGGATCCATGGAATCACTATGAAGTTAGCCCCATCTGGTTTTTGTTTGTATTCATCTGCACTGTTTGTATCCAAGCAAAAGGACATGCAGTCTTTAATAATTTACTGTCTCTGAGACTATTGCCTCACTTTATCTTCTAGTTTGATCTTCAGCGGATGGTTATTTACTGTGATTCTCGGCACGCTGAGCTGGAGACCTGCTGTGACATTCCCTCTGGACCAGTAAGCTTCTTTTTGTCGTTTATTCATTTTCACATGAACACTCTTCATTGAAATCTATTCCATAAATCAGGGAATATACGACAGTGTGGGATTATAATTTTTTTTAATGATGTGGATGAAATCTAACTATGTAATTGGTAATGTAGCAGCTCCAGAAGAGGACCACTGCAGAGGGATGAGTATGAGGAATTTGAAGTTTCCAAGTTGCTCTTTCCTTGTCAAACTCTCAGGGGACACTAAACCCTGAAGTGATGATGGAACAACAGAAATTCAGCATTAAATATTCAACATATTTCCCACTGGTTTTATTTGGGAAGAGCTAAAACGGTGCCAGTTGCTGCTTAGTTTCCTGTGCCCAGCTCTTGTTAGAAACTTCCACCCTCCTTTCACTTTTCTCCCCTCGATCCTGGTTAAAGAGATTCGTTGTTGATTTCACCACATTCTTCCCTATTGCTTGAATGAATGGCTTTTGTGGGATTTCGTTCCTCACTACGACTCATTTAGCTGTGCGTTACCCGGTAATGCCCATGTGGTTTCTCTAAAGCGGGTGGAAGAGGAAGCTTTCTAGCATCAAAGGCTTCGTCATGACCTTGAGTGTTTGGGTGTAGTGCCAGGTCACGGTCCTGACGGAAGCACCTCCTCTGGAAGTGAGGCCCACTGTTGGCAACGAGCAAGTTGGCCACCTCAAGACTGTCAACTGCTCCTGTCCTGCTGGACAAAAGGTGAGTGTTGAGATGAGTGTGTTTCATTTGAGGCGTGCTGGATAGGTTTGGAAATAGGGGTATGACACCGTGCAAGTGAGTTGTAAGAAGGGCTGTATTTGTTTGTGAAGCACTTCAAGACGTAGTGGTGGAAAGCGCTTCATAGACAGAGCCAGGCATGTGTTATTCACAGGTGGGATGTGTGTAGAGGTAACGGCAGTCTTCCCAGGTGTTTGCTCTTTACCTGATTCAGTGATTTTGATCATGCTGGTAGTCCTGGTAACAACCTTGAAAACAAAGTGGTTATTCTTATCCAGCCCGGTTATGTTCATCCTTCTTCAAATAAAGAGGTTCTGAAGGTAAATATAGCCACAGTGAAAAAATCTCATAGCTTTTAAAAGCAGTGTGCTTGCTTCTGTTGACTGGGACCTCTGAGAAGCCAACTTCGCTGCCATTGCTCTTGAAGGCATGTCATTTTTAGTCTGTTTGCCACTAAAACCTGAAAACTTTTTTGTTGTCCTCAGTTGCTGTGGGATTGAACCCCTTGCTTTGTTATATAATGAGAAAATCAGTCTGACTAATCATGTGGTTTTTTGTCTCAGGGGGAGAGAGGTCCAACTGGCCCTGAAGGTCCTAAAGGTCAAAAGGTCAGTAATATGTGCTAGTTCATTTGTTTAATAAAAACAACAACAACAACAACAACAACAACCATTTCAGAGTAAGTTGAGGAGTTTAAGATTTTGAGAAATGAGTCAATTTGGCATATGACCAAGTTCAGATAGTTTTGGATGAGCCTGGGAGTGCAGGAGACTCCGGCCATCTTGTATCTTTGCTCTAGGCTTGCATTTGAGCTTCTCTGTTGCTGCTTCATGTCATTCTTAGAGTAAAAGTGTGTTCCAAAATCTTTTCCTGTAGCTTCTAAACTGGCATTTTTGCAAGTTAGTGCTATTCCCTAGGTCATGTACAGCTTTCATGATAAGTGACCTGCAAAACCATGTGCTGCTTCTGTGCTGTGCCTTGCCCAGCAGTACTAGGTATCCATAGGTTAGGTAGCAGCTTCCCAGTCACACTCTACAAAATTTCCTAAAGGATTAGCTACAATCTGTTCTCCTTAGGAAGACTGTCTGAGTCATGATGTTAAATGTAGGCTACTTTCCTCAGTACTCTTCTTCCTAGATAACAAGGTCAGAGAGTGGTTATGATGTCTGCTTCAAGTTTCACAGCGCAGCCTCTATATTATCCTGCATATTTTGTAGGCTTCTTTGATATGCCCATGTCTGCATTCAGCATACACACATTTTCCTTCTGTGCTTGGTTACAAATAGAGCTGTGAGACAATTGACTTAAAGGGAGCACTTGTACTGGAAGAACACAAAGATTGACAACATTGCTGAAGAGGTGAAAGTTGGTGATGGTGGTGGTTCCCAGTTTCATCATCTGTGTGATTAAGAAGATGTTTGGGAACAATTTGTATTCAAAACTATTCCCAGCTGAATCACTTCTGCAAATTCGGTCACTGAATTTATACCTGTTTGGTGAATAAACGAATTGCATCCCACCAAAAGGTACTCGGTTATTATGAAACACTGTGGGAACGGAAAGGAGAAATCTCTGGTTCTTGCAAGGTCAGACAGCCTCAGCAATGTGTTTGGCAAGGCTTGGTCTGCTGTCTGCAGGGAGAAGTTTGGGATGATGAGGAGATGTGTTTTGGAGTATGTTTTCTGCTGGCATGAAAGAACATGGGCACGTTAATGCTCAGATATGCCTGGCTGAAACTGCAGAAGATGTTTCTTTATGCTTCCACATGTATATAAATAGCAACTTTCTATTTTAATCTGTGACAGCTTAAATAATGATAGGCTGTTTAGAAGAATGGCAGAGCCATGACTGTTGTGAGGAGGTTGCAGAAGGACGATGATGATGATAATAATAAAAGTGCCCTGCAGCATCATCGTGTTGTCTTTCACCACTTTGACAAGGTCTATGCGCTGGTGAGGATGTCTGTGCTGTGTAACGTGGTACGCTGCCGGGGTGCAGGAGATACTAGTCAAATACAAAATAGTGTATATCCAAGCACAGCATCACCAGGTTTTCTGTAACAGATCCCGAAATGGCTGTCCCACTCCTGCAGGTGGGTTGCAGAAGAGCTCTGCAGATGTGTGTGACTTTTCCCTGGCAGTAGTGCTCCGAGACTTGTATACAGCCGAGGCAGGACTGCGTCACAGTCTGAGGGAGCTGGGGATGATGCCATTTAAATCCAGGCTCTGACAACAATTTGGTGCAAGTGTGATGATTTGAGACAAATAACTTAGCTTCCCTATCTACTAAATAAGGCAAGTAATAGATCTTGCTCCTGACTTGCAAAGATGTTGTGATTAAATAACGTATCCCGCCCTTGACAGCAGTTCTTGCATCACTATTGCCAAGGACCAGTTTGTCACAGTCCCTGCTTTATGTGCAGGAACTAATGTCTCTCTCCTCTCTCTCTCTGCAACATTATCAAGCCTCACAGGCTAAAATGCTGGTCATGAGGAAGAAAGTGAATGCTATTTGCAACTCCCACTAAAGGCCCACAAAAGTATGAGTGGCTTCTGCATTATGTGGTTGTAAGTGTCCATAATATGTTTTAGGATCATTCAACTTGGCTCCTCATTTCTAAGGTGCAAGGGTTGTGTTTTAAAGCTTTGTTGTTGTGTAAAGCCTTTTTAAGGTAATATAATAAAAGATTTCCATTTGTTACTTGAATCCAAGAGCTGAGGCTTCAAGAAACACTAAAAAAACCCCCCATAAGATCTCTACTGTACTCTTAGGTTTGATTAAAACATGCTAACAACAAGTACAGCATAAGAAAAGACCAAGCATTAATTGACTAAACAGAGACATGGGAGTAAACAAATGAATAAGGAAAGAAATTATCAGAGTAACATCAGGACTCTGAGTCAAAATTCCTCATTGTCTCTATAGCCATCATCACTACTGAGCATCTATTTGGGATGAATTGCAAGGCTAATAAGTAACTGGGGCCCAAGGGATATTTAGGTAGGCTGCAGGCACTTGAGCATTATCCAAAAATATTTTACAGGCCGATAGTGAGAAATGCCCTGTGAGAGACTATATGGCCATATAAGAACCCAGGAAAGGAGCTGGTTCAGCTGTATCAGAAAAACAGCACAGAGCTGGTGGGAGTCACCTGAGAAATGAGTCCCACCAGGGGATACTAATAGGGAGGGAGGTCAGTGTCAAAAAAACAAAACAGCCCCTTTTGCCCCAAAACAGGGATCTTTGGAGAGGTTGGCAAAGGCAGGACTCCTTTTCTAAGCTAAGACAGTTTTGGGGTTTAGTTTAGTTTTGTTTTCCCTAGACCAGTACTAGCTGGTGGCTTTTTCACTCTTTTTCCAAAGAAGGGATAAGGGTTATGTGGTTCTTTCTGTTTTCTTCAAAAATAGGTCAGTTTGAGGGTCTGTTAAGTAAAGTGAATGTGGCTGTTGTCTACCTGAGTTGAAGATGGAGAGACTGGTGTTCAGGCTCTGCTATCCTGAGCTCCCGTAGCATATTCCTTCTTGTAGGGGAGGAGGTTTGGACGGGCTTTTCTTATGGTACCATCTGACCAATGGAAGTATTCGAAGTGTGTAACCAGTGTAGGAAGATAAATGAGTCTCTGTTCCTCTCTCATTTAAGTCTCTAAAGGCAGGGCCAAACAGGAGTGCTTGCAGGTGTTAGAAAAAGTGAAAAAAAAAATCCCTCAGAGATGAACATGTCTGCCTCAATCATCCATGCTGCCAAACTGAAGGCAGTGCATGGAGACACAGCGTGCATGTTTTGGAAGGAGATGCAGTAAAGGATGATGCTGGGGAAGAGTGAGGCAGGAAATAGCTTTGGAAGAGATGGCTGACATGCCTGAAGCTGGGGCCTATTGATACATTTTAGATGCTAACGACAGCCCAGTCTAATTTATTTTCCTTCCGTACTCGCTCTGCATGCGGTGTTGGTTGCAGGCGGCCAGGCTGGCTGGTTGGGGCACTGGGCTGATGGTCAACGGGCTTCTGCTCTCTTCCAGCACTGCTATCGATCCAAGTTTAGAGAAAATCACTTCTCTGTGAGATGTGGTTTTGTCCACATCATAGAAATGACATTACTTACTTGCATTTGGGAAGTTTGTGAAGTCCAGTGTATTAGACATGCTCTAGCAGGATGTATTTTTTCCTCCAAATTAGAAAGGAGTTTTGATGTATTTTAAGTGACTTAAAAGAGACGGTTGCATAAAAACTTTTATGAATTTTGCCACAGCCTACTTGAATTGACTGTGAGATTGATTTTGCGTAGATGCTTCTTGCTCTGTGAGGTTTCTTTCTTTTGGCAGGAAAAAGATAAAGCTTAAAGAAAGAAACTTTCATATTTCCTGTGCTTTCAAAAGCCTGTCTTCATCTGAGGAAAAGAAAGCACGATCCTGACAAATGTTTCAGTGTCTGGTGCAGCTAAAGCACATTTTTTGGAGCATAGATCAGGACAAATTGAATAGAGCCACAAAATTAAATCCTATTGTGTCCATGTGGGGAGATTTGGGGAGTACAGGGGTCATTGGACTTATCTCTGCCATGGTACTGGAGGGTCCTGCTCCAGGTCTGAGACTTTTTCCACTTGATGCCATGTCTACACTGAAGCCCAAAGTGCCCAAACTCCCTACAAGCAAAAGGCGATGGGAGGTACAAGTAGGTGAGGACAATGTATTTGTTAGTGATGGATGGGGAGCTCAGCACAGCATGGTTCTGGTATAGACCTTTTGGGTGGGAATCAGGCAGGAGCTAGGGGGAAGTGTGTGGGCAGAGCCCTCTGCTCTCCAGCAGCTCCTGGTGCTGGAGGAATTGAAGGAACTGCTGGCAACCTTGCACATAGTCTTAAACTGGTCTTAGTAATGGGTATATCCTTAGCTGGTCCTTCTTCCAGTTTTGTGACTGCAGAGCAGTATGTGAAAATGATTTGCAGGTACTTTTTTTCTGCACTTGCTGGGTTTTGCACCACTTCTAGTTCCGTATATGATGAATATTTATGAAATGATGCATCGTCTTTCATTCTTTATCCCTTTCACCCCTGTCCTTTTTAGGAGACAAGTGAAGAAAAAGTTTTTGCTTGGTTTTTGACTGACCACTTTTCTCTTGTCCTCCCTATGTATTTGCTTCTCCAGTTTTCATTCCTCTACCCATCACAATTTGTATGTTTTCAACTGTCTTTTTTCTGTATTCCCTTCCCTCTCTTCCATAGGAGCAAGCAGGGAGAGCGACTGTGTGTGTGTTGCACACTTCTCCGAGGGAAGGGAGGAGTTAGCTGACCATGAAAATTTAGCATGAATGAAAACAATGAGTTTTGAATTTTTTTTTAAACAGCTTTAAAATCTTGACAATGTTTACCGGTTTATTTTTTCCATATTTTATGTGTGCACCCTCTAGGTCTTATGCAAACCACCTTTCCAAGTCCTGCCTGACTTAGTAGAAAATAAGGACCTTTGAAGTACCTCACAAGAGAAAGCTCTCTGCTTTGCCAATGCACTCTGAAGGCTTCTAGCAGTATTTTCACATGAAAAATAGAATAGAAAATCAATCTATCTGAGAACTTGGACATTCAAGTCAGTATAAATGCAATGAGGTACACCCAGTCCTTATGGCAGGAGCTGAAATCTTGACAGTGGGACAGAAGTGTCCACAATCTCGGTCAAAGCCTCGTTGCATTCTTCCCAAAAAATCAAAGCAACAGAAAGCTGATCACAAAATACAAACACTAATGTGGTACACTTCACAAATGAGTCCAGCAGGGAGGTGTAAGAGGAAATCTCATCGGTTACTTCTGTGCCTGTCAAGAAAGGAATGAATTAACTCTGTGGTATTAACACCCTTTCTTCTTTTTCAAGGGAGAAAGTGGCAGCCAAGGGCTTCCTGGACTCAGAGGAGAGAAAGGAGAGTCAGTAAGTAAGAAATATCAGAATAATTTTACGTAAGGAGATGGAAACACAAGTAGTTGTTTTCTCCTTTATGGTGAGAACTTGCTCACTATGTCAACGTGCCCTGTTGAATACGTTCTCTTTGCTGGGCCTTTATCCCAGGAGAAAGCTGTTCTTTCTGGTACCCGCTGGTGTTTCTTGGAGGGGGGGAAATGGATGGGTTCATCCCTGAGTTCAGCTGATAACTGACTTAGTATTGGCCTTCTAATTAAGGTATGTGACTTGGGAGTACTTGATTTTAGCACAGCTGCACATCCCATGGGGACAGTGTGAGGCAACTGATCACAAAGAAGATGCAAATCTCTCTCAACTCTTTTACATTCAGATGTCTAAGATACAGGTTTCCCCAGTTGCAATTAATGCAAATGCCAGACTGAGTTTTTAGGCGAGAAAATCTTTAACCCTATGTAAAATTCATTCTAATAAGAGTTGTTGGCATCTTTGATTTTGGAAATGTAATAGCAGACTCTGCCCTGAATAGAAGATAAGATGTTTTCCTGGCTGCAGTAGGAGAATTGGGGATAGATTTTTTATTTTAATTTGTCACTGAATTATTATCAAGGGATTATGCCCAAAGAAAATTACTTTCCCTATAGTAGGTGTCCTGTGACTTGTGTGTCTATATATATATATAGACATGATATATATCTGGATAGATAGATCAGATCAGATATATCTCAGACATATAACAAGGAAAACATGAAATATATATTTATAGTGTTGTTTGACACCCTTGCTATCAGATGTACCTTTTCCCCCTCTTCTTTCGTTTCTAGGGCAGAGCCTATGGCAGAGGAGAAAAAGGAGAAAAGGTAAGATCTAATCCTGCATTGGACTAATTAAATGAGAGTCACTTGCTGTTGCCTTCCGTAGCTCAGAGGTGACTTTTGGAGTGCACAGAGATGTGATGCAGTTGGATCTTTGTGGGGAACTTTTATATTGTATTACGCCCCCTTCTGCAGAAAAGCTTTTGAGTGTTCATTGCTTTCCCCCTTCGTGTTCTTTGAGTTTCCTTTGTGCATTGGCCATGTAAAATGCTATCAAACTGAAATCATAATCTTTGCTTTGTGTAAGCATTAAATTTGGGTGATGAAAAGACTGTCACATTGTTTCTTTTCATTGGATACTTTCATTAATAACCTGAAGGACAAAAGCTGGAGTATTTTCTTACTGCAAATATTAGGCAGGGCAGAGTACTAAGACTTGGAAGTTAAAATTGCGGATACAGAATAACCACTGAAAATTGCTAGGTTATCTAGCTTGGAAAATATGCTCAATGGTGATCAACAATGGGAAACAAGTAGCATGACTGGACTAATTTGCATTACAAAAGATGTTAGTTTCCAGGCAATTCTGGCTGCACACTTGCCGTGCCCCACGACAAAATGAGGCTGCAGACCTAGGCTGCAGAGGAGAAGTAGCTCTTTCTCTCTGTAGCTCCATATCACACCTGGTTGTGGGTGTTTTCCTTATCGCCAAAACGAAATTTCAAGTTGTGGGGAACAATGGAAAAAGATTGACGGGACAGTCTAGGAGATAGATGGATGTAGTAAGGAAGAAGTCATGGTTCATACTGAAAATGGGACTGAGAATCTGTGGAGCTGTTTTCCGGGGGGTCTGTGGCTACCCGTTTGCTCAGGGAATTTAAAATAATATTGGATTGTGGTCTGAAAGGAAGAATGCCGCACTAGCGAGAACATGGCATTTATGGCCATTGCATCTTCTCATTTGTTCTTTCTATGATTATGATATATTGATTGTATATAGTGGTAATGCATCATGTGAAATTACAATCTAAATGAGGGTTGCTTATGGCAGGAAATATCATCAAGCCAGGCTGGAGACACGGGGGTTATAAAGCACACATTTCTGCATCCATCTTCCTGCAGTCCTCCCACTGACAGCCACTATTTAGCCTTTGAGACTCAGGATTCAGCCTTTGGAAACCAGCTCGTGTTTGGCAGGTGGTGAGGGCAGTCTGATGGGAAACATGATGTTTACAACACGAGTTGTGCCACAGTTGAATCAAGTTCGTGTTTTCTTATGTTTTGATCTCTGCAGAAAAGTGTCAGAAAACATCACTCCATCTGTATTACTGTCATGCCTAGAAAAATAGGTCTGCAAGTCTGAACTGGAGGGGAAAAAGTAAAAAGACCCCACAGTATGTGCAGAACTTCTTTGATTGGGGTAGCCAGGCAACATTGACTGGCCCAAATGAATGTGTAGGCACGGAGATCCCCGGGTTTACGGCCAGCTTGTTTTGTTTGTTTGGTGCTCCTGCCAGCCGAGGCAGCTTGTCCTCATCTGTGGAGGAAATGTATTTGGGACTTGGTGTGTTTGTGCCCCATGTCTGCCCAACGGCTGAGTGTCAGCGCTGTTGCTGATGAGAGCAAAGATATATCAGCTGTACGTTGCTGACTTGATTAAAAAGGGAGCCTGGGGATATAGAATCGTAGAATATCTCAAGTTAGAAGGGATCCATAAGGATCATCGAGTCCAACTCCCTGCTCCTCACAGGGCTACCTAAAACTAAACCATATGACTAAATGCATCATCCAGACGCTCCTTGAACTCTGCCAGGCTTGGTGCCATGACCGCTTCCCTGGGGACCCTGTTCCAGTGACCGACCAGCCTCTCAGTGAAGAACCTTCTCCTAAGGTCCCATCTGAACTTCCCCTGACGCAGCTTCATTCCATTCCCTCGTGTCCTGTCGCTGGTCACCAGAGAGAGGAGATCAGCACCTCCCCCTCCGCTGTCCCCCTTGAGGAAGGTCTAGACTGTGATGAGGTCACCCCTCCCCTTCTCTTCTCCAAGCTGAACAAACCAAGTGACCTCAGCTGCTCCTCGTAAGTCTTGCCCTTGAGGCCTTTCACCATCTTGGTCACCCTCCTCTGGACACACTCTAATAGTCTGATGTCCTTCTTCTATTGAGGCGCCCAAAACCGCACACAGAACTCGAGGTGGGGCTGCACCAGGGCAGTGTAGAGTGGGACAATCACCTCCCTGGACCGGCAGGCGATGCTGTGCTTGATGCACCCCAGGACACAGTTGACCCTTTTGGCTGCCAGGGCGCACTGTTGACTCATATTCAACTTGCCATCAACCCAGACCCCCCAGATCTCTTTCCGCGGCGCTGCTCTCCAGCCTCTTGTCCCCCAATTTGTATGTATAACCAGGATTACCCCATCCCAGGTGGAGAATCTGGCACTTGCCTTTGTTAAATTTCATACAGTTGGTGATTGCCCAGCTCTCTAGTCTATTCAGATCTCCCCTTGAGGGTGTCCACAGCTCCTCCTAGTTCAGCATCATCAGCAGACTTACTTAATGTACATTTGATTCCTGCGTCTAGATCATTTATAAAAACATTAAAGAGCACCAGACCTAAAATTGAGCCCTGGGGAACCCCACTGGCCGCCAGCCTGATGTAACCCCATTTACTACAACCCTTTGAGCCCAACCCATCAGCCAATTGCTCACTCAACATATTATGGACTTGTCTAGCTGTGTGCTGGACATTTTGTCCAGAAGGATACTTTTGATATCAAAAGCTTTGCTAAAATCCAAAACCAACCACATCTCCTGGCTTCCCTTGGTCAACTATATGGGTGATCTTGTCATAAAAGGAAATTAAGTTGTCTAAGCAAGACTTTACCTTTGTGAACCTGTGCTGACTGTGACCGACTGCATTGTCTCTCAAGTGTTTTTCAGTAAGTCCCAGAATAACCTTCTCCATAATTTTACCAGGCACTGAATTGAGACTGTGACAGGCCTGAATTACCAGCGTCTTCCTTCTTACCCTTCTTGAAAATTGGGACAACATTTACCAGCTTCCAGTTGACTGGGACCTCTCCAGACTCCCAAGACCTTGCTGCTGTGCCACGGCCTGTTTCCCCACCCTGGTCATGGTGCTCCCAGTTGCTAGTGCTCCCCAGGGGCTTCTTTTATAGGTGTGGGGGCTTGTCTGCCTGTCCTGGTTTAGGCCAGGATGGAGCTAGTTTTGTTTTCAGCAGCTCCTGTGTTTTGGCTTTAGTGTGAGAAGAACAGTGACAGCACACTGATGTTGCTGGTTGCTGCTGAACCACCAAGGACATTTGGTTGTTTTCCAGGTTCTGCTAACATGCAGGTGCAAAACTTGGGAGGGGTAGAGACAGAATAGTTGATCCAAACTGGCCAAAGAGAGTATTCCATACCATAGACGTCATGCTTGATATAAGTGAGGGTCGGTCGGGGGGGCACTAGATCTTTTGGGCTTTTGAGGCTTTTGAGACCTTTAACTTGCCCTAATAGTTAAGCTTCCCTTCGGGTTGCTTTTTGTTTCCCTATTTTTACCTTTTTGGTTTTTTCGCTCATTTGGCTGTTGGTTCCCTCGCCTGCTTTCCCTGGAACTTGCTGTTCTGGGATAGCTGGGGGGGATACCCCTGCTCCCTGCCTGCTGCTCGGGACGGGCTGTATCGGTCGTCGGGTGGTGAGAAATTGTGTATCGTTTGTTTTATATATTCTATTATCCTTGTATATATTATCATTATTATCATTATTAATATATTTTCATATTTTTCCTTTGCTGTCCTGGTGAGCTGTTTTTATCTCAACCCGTGAGTTTTCCTTTCTCTCCAATTCTCCTCCCCACCCCAGCGGGGACGGGGGGAGTGAGCGAGCGGCTGCGTGGTATTGGGTTACAATTTGGGGTTAAACCACAACACTGCCGTTGCTCCTGGCCCTGCCCAGGTCTCCTCAGCCACTGTCACACGAGCTGCGGGTTCCTGGCGGGTCTCTCTGCTCCCCTCAGGTTCCCCCAGTTCAGGACCCCCCCCCCGCGCACCACGCCAGAGCGCGCCGCTGCCTACCGTGCTGGCACCAGAGCTGCTCACCTCGGCAATGTGTTTGTGTGTATCATTTTTTCCTGAACACAAAATCATCTTCAGCATCAGCCTTCAGGTGCAAAGGTGAGCCTTCAGCAGCAGAAAGGGGTAGGACTGTAAGTCGGGGGGATCAGCCGTGCAGGGGGTGTGCACACGCTGTTGCATGTAGGGGCAGAGTACCACGTCTGTGTCTTGGCGCCAGAAGAAGCGCCTATGAGAGGGAAGTCGCCAGAACCACGGGGAGCCGAGATGCAAGTGCCTGCAATGCTAGTTGCCATCTATACTCCTGAAAAAAGGAGGAGAGCCTATGAAATGAAACCCTTCCCAGACAGGAGAACACCTGGAAGGAGAGGATTCACGTGGCTCCTCTCTGTTTGCCTGCTGCGCTGCGACGGCTGCATGAGCATGAATTCTTGTTTTTCACTCTGGCTGTGACAGCTTTATGTTTCCTTGATTTTTATGGGTATGGGCCAGTGCTAGGAAACTGGATCAGAGATGCTGGGCTTCAAACAGCTGCAGTCTGTGCAATCACTGCTGTGCGTGTGCTGTGGGCTCCTTTATAAGGACAAGGCTCGCATCCTAAGTGTTGATAGAATAAAGTTATCTCACCTTTGAAAAGACCGAGATGACAAGATTCAAATCATCCCCTTATTATAGTATTGCTCTCCAGCTGCGCTGGTGCCAAACACCTGCCAGATCGTGGCGTTGCCAAGTGTTGTGTGCAGGGCGATGATGTGAGGTCTGAGGCATTTGTTAGATGGCAAATCCTGTGCTTTTCCAGGAGGACAGCAGAGGCACTGGCCTTGCTTCTCCAGGCCGTTGCCTCAGTTATATCACTAAGTTAAAGCCAAAATGATGCTTGTATTAGAATACATAACACACCAAGCACATCATTAGTGGTAAACCAAAAGATAATAGCAGCTGTGACTAAAAACCTAATTCATGTCGACGTGAGGGCTTGTGTGACTTTGAAAACCAGGAAATTCACTGTGATAGCTCAAGCAACAGCCCAGCATGTTCCGCCAGGCCTAAATATCTCAGCCTAGTAGAGGATGCTTTTTATGTACAGAATCATGCATGTGCAGACCAAGTAATTGTGCATAGATACAAAAAAAGAAAACAATATAATGCATCTAGAGGTGCTCTCAAGTGGATTTCGTGGTTAAGTGTGATTCAGCTGCCACTGCTCTGACTGGATCTTAAATTTCCACTGTTGACTGTCATCTTTCAGCCCTTGGAGTGTTTAATCCCCATGGCATTAGATGTAGTCTGTCATATTTCTGCTCATAAATCTGCGTCCCTTTACTGTGTGTTCATTCACTTGTTTTGCACACACTTATGTTATTGAACTGATTATTATACACGGGCAAATATCCAATTCTATAACATGGTCATCATGAAGGCAATGTTTTGGCTTTATTCTGTAGGTTATTCAAATGGATATTTGCTAGACCAGATGGCCTGGTCCTGCAAGGGTTATAACTCAAATCTTCAAACCTCTGTTGATCCAAGAGGAGTAGGTGCAGCAGAGGAGTAAGGGCAGAGGAACACCTGTAGAGCATTCTTGAGGATGATTCAAGCAAGACAGGGTTTCAGTGACTCTTGATCAAAGTCGGGGAAATCCTGTTTGACAAGGGAGGTTCTGTAGAGTATGTGGTCTGCATTCCTGGGGCACAGCCATCCACATCATGAGCCAGCCTGCCCTTCCAATGCCTCCGTACAAAGTTCAACTTAGAGACTTTCAAAAACTTACGCCCTTGTCTTGCAAAGTACAGAGCATTATGTGCTGAGCCACCCTTCTAGCATCCTAAAGGCCAACGGTAGTGAGAAGACTCTGCAGGTGGGAAGGTGCTTGGAAAAGTGTTGACTTTGGAGGGGATACGATGAAAATCTGTCAAACATTGACTGGTATGGAGGTATCAGTAGGAAATTATTTTTCACTGTTTCTTCTGTTGTAAAAGCTAAGGGGAAGCAAATCAAAGTAGCTGATGACAAGTTTAAAATGAATAAAACGAAGTTGCTTTTCATACAATTGGAGTTCCTCTTTACAGTCTGCTCTGGAGGTTAAAATTCTGTGTGTTTAAAACAGTGTGTATGAGTGAATTAAAGACAGAGTTCTGTAAACATCTAGGCAGTACAAAGACGTTATCTCTGCTTCAGGACATTGACAAGTCTCTGCAAACTGTGATCAATGATTGCTGCCTTTCAGTACTTAAAGGGGGCCTATAAGAAAGATGGGGAAATACTTTTTAAGCAGGGCCTGCTGTGATAGGACAAGGGGTAATAGTTTTAAACGAAAAAAGGGGGGATATAGACTAGACTTAAGGAAGAAATTTTTTACAGTGAGGGTGGGGAAGCACTGGAACACGTTGCCCAGAGAGGTGGTAGATGCCCCATCCCTGGAAACATTCCAGGTCAGGCTGGATGGGGCTCTGAGCAACCTGATCTAGTTGAGGATGTCCCTGCTCATGGCAGGGGGCTTGGACTAGATGGCCTTTAAAGGTCCCTTCCAACCCAAACTGTTCTATGATTCTATAGCAGGACAGTAGCCTGGAGAAGTCTCCCATAAGGCCACTGCTGCAGATGGGATAGACGCTAGCTAGATCTTTGGCCTGACTGCTGGTAGCTATTCTTAGACTTTTGTACAACTCTTGAATGTTCCTAATGCCCTCATTGCCCAGAAGGGGACAGAAGTTTCCATAGTCCACTCAGGGCTTGGGCCAACGGTGTCTATAGCTGTTGAAGAAGAGTAGGAAACACAAGAAACGTGTCGTGAAACAGTTGAGTCAAGTGATCACTACTGTGATTTTCCACAGTAAACCAGTCTGTCGGCGGAGAAAACTCTAACCACTCACCTTCTGCAGAGGTGGTGGATGAAGGTTTCATTATGGTTTACACTGGGACTTCTCTCACTAATGTGTTTCCAAGAGTATCCAAGATTTCCCTTTGTGCTTTATCTGTTTCCATTCATGCTAATAATCACATATGCAGCAATGAATATGAGAAACTTTAGTAGGTTAAGTCTATAGTCTCCTAACAATGTTTTTTTTCATGGTAATGACTCGCTCTGATAAAAATGCAGGCGGATTATTATAGGATTTCTAACAAGAATAAAACCTCTGAAGTGTCTTGGCTTATTAGAGATGCAGTGACTGCAAGACCAAGCATAGAAAAGAAAAGCAGGCAGATAGTTAAGGCTCTGGGCTAGGCTGCAGGAGACCCAGGCTTAAAACTTGGCTCCAACAGATTTTCTGACCTTGGGCAAAGCAGCTAGTCTTTGTTCCTGTAAAATGAAGCTGGAGAACCTCTTTCCCTCCAGGCATTGTATATCTTGCCTGCTAGATCCTTCAAACAAAGGCTCTGCTTCCCCTTCCCTTACTCATCTTCCAAATTGGAGTTATTGCCATTTTTAGGGCTTCTAGAAAAGCTGTGGAAATCTACCCTGTTACATATCCACATAGAGCCCTGTGCTCTCTGTCTTTGCCCCGAGGCAGCTGAATATAAGAAAGGTCTGACCTGAAAGCCACGTACCTTTTTTTACCCCAGCGCTGTGCTGTCAGCAGGGCTTACCAAATTAGCACGAGTGCGGTGCCTCTGGGTTGGGGCTGGCCAGGATCCAGCAGCTTGGGATACAAGCAAAATGAGTGCAGGTCTGTCTGCAAAAGGTGCCGCAGGTGTAACTGGAGTCTGGTACTGCGTGCTGGTTTGACAGGATTTTTAAAGGATGCGTTTTGGGACCAGAAGGGCTGTGTGCATGATGTGTTTGCAGGTAAGGCTTAGGCTGGAAGTGATATTTTAGGCACGCAGAGCTATAATAACGTTTGGGGGAGTCAGTTCCCTGAGTGTCAGGGTGCAGCGAGGACCAGCTGTGCCCCGAGGGAGATGGAGCTGGGAGCAATACCGTGGCTGGCAGGGCAGGGACCTCACCGGCCAGGGCTTATCCGAGCACCTCAGCAAGGGAGCATGGTGGGTCAGTGATGGTAGCCAGGTTCACCTGAGAGTCCGGATCACCAGACTGGTCCACGGTGACAAAGCAAGTCTAAGTCCAAGCCAGGAAGGTGATTCTGCAAGTCAGGGTCAGGATTAGCAGGGTCCATGGCCAGGATGCTGCAGCGTATTTCAAGCAAGGGCCAAAGGTACGAGCTTAAAACCAGCTTCAGTAAGAAAGAGGGGGAACAACCATCTGAACTTCTAAAAGCACGATGTGCTCACTAAGCACTTACACGATGTGGAGTCTGAGCTTGCATGAACTAAGAATTAGTCCTTATTCCTGCAACTTCCAACTAAAACTAATTATCACTCCAGGAGATGAGGTGTGTGTCCTTTTCACTACTGAAACCTTGAGCCCGGTGCAGGGAAGGTGCTCTAGTGAGGTTACAGGCCTTGTTTGGGCTGCTGTGGTGTTCAGACATTGTCGCCAGGTCCCAAAACTCTTAAATGCCACCCAGTTTACCCAGGGCTGGTGAGCTGGAGGGTGACTCGGAGAGCCTAAGGAAGCAGCAGGAGCCTTTGGGCCTTGACTTCCAGGTCGGCAGGCAGTGCTCTTTCAGCCGGCACATCTTGACAGTAAAAAGATGGGAAAACATCTCCAAGTTTAGAGATACTATTGAATTTGAAATCAAAACAAAACCCCAACTGCCCAGTAACTGGTGATCCTTGGAGACAGCGGCTGTGGAAACATTGCCTCCTCGGGGTTTGGTTCTTAGCACTCAGATCTTCTTAGCTTATTGCAGGATAAAAAATAATGTGAGCGTAGCTCAAACTGACCTGGTAGTGAAAAGTGAAAGTGCAATATCTGCAGGTTTTTTTCTTACTATTTTTTGTGCTGGAATCATCTCTCTCGGAAACCATTCTTAGCTACTGACTTCATCTGGTTAAGGTCACTCAGCACTTAACCTCTCAGTCCAGCACTTAAACATCTGTATAATAACACCTCATCTACTCTATAAGGCTGTCATGTAGCTCACTGAAGTCACTTGTATCTGTGATTTCTTTTCTGAATCTTCTGATTAAAAGGTGAAACGTATTATTGTTAGTATCTGCCTTACTACTCCGAGTATGTTCTGAATCCTCTTGTGTATGCGGGTGATTTTGGTCTGCACGTGGAGTATTTTTGAGTCCTCTTAGCTGTAGTTAAAGTACATTCTGCACAGCTAAATAACCATGGTTCGATGGAGTACTTTTTCTTAACGATAATTAGAGGGTTTTAGATAAATTCTGTGGTGTTCTGTGACCCAGAATAACAGCTGCAGATTGTAATAAACAACTCGAAGCCAGATCACATACTAATTGTGCATCGTGACAGCTTAATTCTCAGCAGTGCAAGAATACTAGTAACTTGGGGTTTTTTCCTTACATAAACTTAGAAAACATTTCTTTCTGTTCAGCATTGGCCCCTGGCTGGCAGGTACATTGCTGGTATATAATGACACCTACTGGCAACCAGAAGTTTGCAAAGTCTCCAGCACTTGTTTCTTTAGAGGATTTCTCTGCCAAGATCCACTGGCAGTGGGGAAAGGAAACACATGAGAAAGATTTGCCAACTTTGTGCTGCTTCTGATAGAAGAACTTGGGGGGGACACACCAGATTGCCTTGATTCTGTCATTGGTAACTGTTGTTGGAATGCACGATGCTCATGAGATGGTGGTGGGTAGGTATGGAGTAGCTGCCTGTTAGGTGGAAAATAGAAAAGCTTTCCTAGCAGTCTGGAGCATACACTCTGAAGTGGATCTCGTAGCCTAATGAATCACAGAGAGCTGAAGCGTTACACGAAGCAAGTTGCTATCACCGGTCTATCAAAGGCATCTTATGTGTTCCCTGTCCCGCTCCCTGCTACATGTTTTCACATCTATCTAGTTAAGCAGCCAGATTTTCCCCTTTCCACTGATCAAAGCTGATGCCAGGCTGAGTTTCCTTGTTCATGGCTGAGAAGGTGCAGGTGCCTTGTTCATGGGCTCTGTGAAGGTGCAGGTGAGGACAGGTGAGACCATGGCAGCACCATGTTTCATGCTGTTCTTTACTTGCCCGAGTAAAACCCTGGACATCTTTAATTTCCCCTTTTGGATTTCTCACCCTTTTTCTTAAGCACTACCTAGAGATTTTGTGTCTTCTGAAGTCCACAAGGCCTGTTGTCTCTGGCTTTGACAGAAAGATGGTGATTTGTGTCTCAGACCATGCTGGGTAATAAACATGCACATAGTAGCAACTGACAGATGAGGAAAATGTGATTTTCTTTCATGGCAAATGTTTATTTTCCTGGTGAAATGGTGCATGGACCATTAGTGGTGGTTTTTTTTTCAAGAGAATCTGATACATTTGGTGTTGTGAGTGAGTTTGGGTCTCTGGAGACTCAGTTTGTATTTCTGGCTCTGTATGATTGGCTCCATAGGGGATCTTGGCCTTAGCTTTTCCCCTTCTGTGTTCAAGTAAAATGGGAAGAACGATCATGACCTTTGTAATGCACTCTGAGATTAAAAAGACCTAGAGAGCAGCATCACTTTATAAACAAATATGTCTGGTTGGACCAAAACTATGTATAATTTTGGCAAAGATGTGACTGAGCATCCTCAGGTATGTTTGGCGGTCAGCAGAGGTGTATCGCTGCAAGTTATAAGTAGGCGGTGATAAGACTTCAGGCAGGGTGCTGTCTCCGGTTTGGACGTGGCCTTGAAAGAGAGATGTGGAGAGATGTTGCTCGTTGCAGAGAGCAATGAGAAGAATGATCGGTGATTTTGCAAATTTAACCACCAGGGAGAGACTGAAAGGAACGGGCTGTGCAAGGAAGGGAGAAATCATGGAGTAGATGATGTGGTTAAACTTGAGGAAAAGCTTTTACACATTTTAGTGAGGGCTGGAATAGATTCTAAGGGGCGAATGTGGAATATCAGTAGCAGCAGATGTTTAAGAGCAGATCGGCGCTGGAGTTTGGAGTACACTGACACAGTACTCCTCTGCCCTAATTGCTCTTCTCAGAGCTACTGAAATGTCTGAGGGGTGTGTGGAGGTCTGAAGCATCGGGAACTTCCCAGAAGTGGAGCAAAAGGAATTAACGGATTTTTCTCGCAAGGCAAAATATCAACCTAGTATGTAGCAAATCACCCACAAGACCGGAACTATTTTCTGTGTGCTATTTATAGATGTAAGGACATAAATTAATCAATGTCATGATACATGACTGGGTTATTTTTCTACTTCAGTGATCACTTCCCCTCCAGCACTTGGCAAGCTGTTTGTCTGGTCCTGAGCTGTGCCAGATGCCAGGAAGGAGAGCATCATCTTGAACTTCGAGACAAGGAAGTTTTCGGAGCAGAACTGTTCTGTTTTTCACATTTCAAAGTGTCTGAAAAATGTATCTTTAATTGAGGACCCTCTTGCCCCAACCATGCAAACATGAAAAACTGGAATTTCAGTAACTTCTGGCCCTGTTTCTGGGAATCCAACCCATTGTAGTTCAGTTTATTTCTCAGGTTATTCCTCTGTGTAGTGGGATTGTGATACCAACCGATTCCAGTTATCTTCTGCCTCCTATTCAGTATGTTCAATCATAAATAGCTCTGCAAACAACTTGACTGTTTCTTAATTTGCAGATTTCATCAGTTGATTGAGCAACTCGTCTAGCTGTTGAACAAAAGTATTTAAAATACAACAGCTTCCCCCTGTTCTCTCCTGTGCTCTCTCTGTTGCAGAGGTAGATGATTTCTTCGAGGAAGTACTCTACTTGGGACAGTCTTGATTATAGGTGAACCAGCAGTTCAACATTGTCAAAGGTGTCTGACCACCCCAGTCTTTCATAAATCCTTTATATAGTGAGAGGAGGAGTGTCACAGTGGGGATGCAACTAGTACGAAGCTAATGAACGGGATCTTGGGCACCAAAGACAGCTTTGAAGTTTTTAGGACATTTCCAGGCTATTCTGAAGTCTACAGTGACCTTGATCAGGGTATAGCTGGTTTCCAAATCAGTAAGCTCTGATGCATTTTCTCTCCTGCAGCGCCAAGTTTATTGGTGACCATGTGCCAAATTAACTGATACACACCTATTGTTTCACCTATTTCGATGCAAAGGTGGAGCATCAGGTTTCTTCAGAAAAAGGTATCTGTTAATAACCCTCAAAATTGATGCACCTGCTCTGCCCAGGAGAACATTAAATGACTGGAATCATACAATGAAGGGTCAGAAGGGCCCATCTGGTCTCATGGTAGGGTCCGTGATGTTCATGATAAGGTTCAAGGGTTCAGAGACCCTTGAAAGACAAGGTCTCCTGAATTTCTCCTGGGGAAGTACCTTTTGGGGACAACTGACTTCTATGCAATGCATTGAATAAAATCTTTCATACGCTTGCTGTATAAAAAAATACTCATAACTATCATTTACCCAGCTGTCTGCATACCGGGCTGGGTCTCCTGATAGACTAGCCAAACCTATGACTTCTACTGGCCCCTGGGTGTCATGTCCACATGGCCTTTCTGTTTATTAAGTCAGAATGTAACACAGAGATCCAGCAGAGATGATTTGCTTCTTTTCTTTGAATGAACTAGAGGGAAATGCAAGTTGAGATGAATGTCTTATTTCTTGTGGAGGCAAAAGACAATGCCAGCTTTGGTGTCAAATTTGCCAAGATATTAATAGGATTTTAGCATCGTTAAGCTAATAGACTCCTGCATCCGTGCATTGGAGAATGGCAGTCATTTGTGCTGCCTGTCTGCTCAACAGCTTTTGAAAATGGAGCTGGGTGACATATATCCACTGCTGCTCTGCCTCTCAGTTGATCTGCAGATCATCCCTGGCTTTTAATAAAACTTTTGTCTTTGCCTTGCCACTCTAAAAAAAAAGACAGACCCCCAAATTACAATGTTTTTCAAGAAGAATTTATCTTGTCCAGCTGCTAGTGACAAAGTTGTGCAATCTCTTTCACTTCAACCTCCTCAAGTTAGTAGCTTCTGAATAGAAAAAAACTAGAAAAGAAAGATATTACATCCTTCCAGACTCATGCGGTCTCTTGGAAGTGTTTTTAGACATTTGAACTTGAAGACCACACTTAACTTGTGACATCTCTTCTGTTGTTCTTCACTTTTCTCATCAGTGAAAACAGTTTAGTGCGTACCATGGATCAGCAGTAAGCCACTTACCCATGGTCTTCTAGTTTATTCTTTGTGAACATCAGGTTGCCAAGTTAAATGCAGGCCAAAGAGCCAGGAGAGAGAAAGAATAAACTTATGGTTAGGGCACTGACCTAGGACACAGGAAAGCTGGCGTGAGTTTCTCTCTTTGTCCCAGACTGTGACATTCCGTATGTCTTCTGCTCAGTTGTACCTCTGACTCGTCACCCTCTTGAGATGAAAGCCATATTACAGTTGCTATAACTTCCTTCTCGTTTCACGGGGATGCTGTGAAGTTAATTAGCAAAGGAGAGAGGGATGTCTTAATGGTTGAAGTGGTAACACTGCGCAGTTCAATTTTGCTTCTGTTTCCATTTCATCTTGCCGCTTTTGTTCTGTTTCTCTTCAGCTCTTGCTATTTTGTCTCCTACCTTGGATATAGATGCCCCAGTTTGTGCAGCTGTCAACATGCTGGCTGCGTGATTCATGGGGTTCTGCTTGGCAGACTTTTGAAGGTCTCCCAATGACACCTTTATTGACGTTTTGTGACAGGGTTAGAAATTTTTATTTCATTTTAGGATTAGAAAAGTGGCACTTTTGTGTTAGATGTAGACCAGTTTGGAAAAGAAAATAAAGAAAATGTATAGAATTGACCTTAGAATGATCAATCTTCTGTCATCGGCTCTGTAAGCCGAAGGAAAAGTCCAGTGATTTACGTGAATTTGACAGGCAAATGAGAATCTAACCATGTGTTTTGGACTGATTTTTTCCCCATTATGTTCTTGTTTAGTTTGCTCTCATTTCCACTAACGTAGGCCACAACCCAGAGTTTGAAATAAAATATGTGATTATAGGCCACAGCTGTTCTCGAGTTGGAAGAAATATTTGTAAACTTGGCAGCTGCTTGAGGAGCTGCAAGTGGAGGAAAGAAAAGCAGTTAAACTTGAGTAGATTGCTTAAAAACATCACTGAGGGGTTATTCCTTTGTGAGCTTCTGATGTCTCCCTAGGATCATATAATACTGAATTGTTCTATCTCTGTATCTTTCCATGTACCTGCAGATCCCTTCCTTCTCCATTTTAGGCCTCTTTCTTTTCAGAGAAATTCTGCTATGAGGCTGGATATGACAAAATCCCTGTATTAGTTGTTCCCAATCTGAGGAAACATATCATCTAACAATTAGGTTATCTGCTTTTAATTTCATAGTTATCTCTATTCAGCCATCTGAGGATCTACATGGGTTGTAGATATAATTTGGTCACAGACTGTGTACATAATGTTCAGCTGATTCTGTGGGGTAGTGAGGCTCAATATGACCCAAGTGAGGTGAATCGTTGGATGGTATGCAACAAATTAAGCTATATGTGCATAAGATGAACATGTAATGGAAGCTTTTTAAAAAAAAAAACAAACCACAAACCTTCATGACCACGGAGGGATCACTAACCTAGAGTTGGGGTGATCTGGTAAATCCATGTGACACTGGTGTACCAAAAAGACATCCTTGCTCAAATATAGAAATGGGATAACTCTGCTAATGTACACAGGCTAATAAAGGAACCGATCTGGATGTGTCTATACTTCCCCAGCTCACCTCTGTGCTTTTAATGGATGTATGCTTGAAGCCAAGGGGTGTATCTTTATTCTTTGTCACCCCAGTACTCTGTCTGCAGCAGATGAGAGTTGCCTGCGCTCTGAATTTCCTCATGATGTGGCATTTCTTTTTGTCCATTGGGTCTGGACAAACCACGTACCCATGTAAGCCTTGCTTTGAGACCCGCCAGGAAGGACACAAGTAGTGTTTAGGCCTTGCTCTGTATCCTTTGTGTGGGTCCTCACCTCCATTAAAAAGTAAATACAAGCAAATTCAAAATTCTATCCTTTTTACTGAATTCTACCTAAACCTTTTGCTTTCGTATGGCTCAGAAGACTTTCCTAATTTGCTTGCAGAATTTGTATCAATTCCTTGAGGAATGAAAGATGGAGTTTTCAGAGTGATTTGTCTAGTGCCACATCCTATGAGCTTGCAATATTCAATTTCTTAGGAACTTTCTAAGCCAAGCTGTCATATTTGTTAATGCACTTCCTCACGGGTACAACTACCTACACATTCAAGGTTTTGTCCGCAAAACTGCTGGCCAAGGAAGCAATAGGTCACTCCACCTAAACTGTAAAACTACTCCGGAAAATGTAGGCTAAGCCTAAGGGAAGCTGTCTTAGAACCTATATGCTGTTCCCCTCCTTATCAGTAGTCTCTTCTGACTTTGCTGCTTCTTCTCATTTCCTTGGTCCTTGTAACCTTCCTATTCTGGTCCAGAAAGCGACAGCCTTCGAAGTTCAGGTATCCATAAAGTAGATGGGTGGCAGGAGAAACGCACGGCCTAAGCAGATAGGTGTGGTTTACATGTCACCACCAGATTCTCATTGTGTTGAAGCTGGGAATGCAGCCAGCCTGTGGGTATGGAGTATTATTTTTATCCCTTTCAGTGGCACAACCAGGTTTGGCCTTGGTGCAAGGAATGTGATGGGCTTTTCTTCCCCGGGGCTTAATGCCGGCTGCCGAAGCCTACCCATTTTCCCACTGTGGTGCCTGGATCCTTCAGCCCGGCATGCTTGCAAACCGTGTTTGCTTGGCAGCTATTTCACTGGCCTGTGCTCTCTGCCTCTGCTATTTCTTTATTATATTTACACATTGCTTGCAATTTTGAACTGAGATTCGGAGTGTAGTGGCTGTCATTTAACATTTATTCATACAGTGTCCAGCAGAGTGACCCAAGCAGGGAACAAATGAGGCGTTGCTGTAATTCAAGTAAATAACTGTAGAATAACTACTGAAAAGTGAAAAATGGCATTTGTAGAAATATGTAGCTACCTGTGCACTACGTAACCTCCGTATATGCACAGTCTGTGTCAGTATGTGGCTTCAGTGCTTGAAGTACCTGCCTGCCCTCTCTTGCTCGGCAGTATCTGCTTCCACGTGACTGGCTGCACGTCACGGCCGTATTGCAAGAAAAGTCCTCTGGTTGCTTTAGATCAGACGGCAGCTTGCCAAATCCAGGCTCTTTTGACAAGTATTTTGTCAACGGTGAGCTAATGAACGTGTTTATTCCCTTGCTAACTTTGGTGGAAATCTTTGATTAAAGGCCACTGGCTGTGCAGCACAGCGGACAAAGCGAAGCACAGGTGGCCAGCGTTCCCGCGGATGAGGAAAGGGCAGCACGCCCGTGAGCCTGGAAAGGGGAAAGCACTCAGGAAAATCTGCTGCTTTCCTTTTGAGCTTAATTGCTGAAGCTGTAACCTCCGCAGCAAGAACTCCTCTTGAACAATGTTATTTCAGGCCGCTGTGATTTCTTCTTTGGCCAATTTTGTTATTCTCCAGTTGCAACTTTCCCTGGCTTTAGAAAGTGGTTTCCAGGAGAGAGGTGCTGGCAGAGCCCCTCAATCCACAAGAGCTGGAGCGAGAGGCGAGCTCTTTTGCTAACCCAGCTGACCTGATTGGAGGAGTTGAGGGGAGGGAAGAGACACCTTTTGGGTACATGTCGTGGTTTAACCCCAGTCGGCAACCGAGCACCACACAGCCACTCAGTCACTCCCTGCCCCAGTGGGATGGGGGAGAGAATTGGAAAAAAAACCCTCATGGGCTGAGATAAAGACAGTTTAATAGGACAGCAAAGGAAGAGAGAATAATAATAATAATAATAATAATAATGATGATGATGATGATGATAGAATATAAAAAACAAGTGATGCACAATGCAACTGTTCACCACCCGCTGACCGATGCCCAGCCCCTCCCTGAGCAGCGATCCCTCCCCAGCCAACTCCCCCCAGTTTCTATACTGAGCATGACGCCATATGGTATGGAATATCCCTCTGGCCAGTTTGGGTCAGCTCTCCTGGCTGTGCCCCCTCCCAGCTCCGTGTGCCCCTCCTCGCTGGCAGAGCACGGGAAGCCAAAAAGTCCTCAACTTAGTATAAGTACTACTTAGCAACAGCTAAAAACATCAGTGTGTTATCAACATTATTCTCGTCCTAAACCCGAACCACAGCACTCTACCAGCTCCTAGGAAGAAAAGTAACTCTATCCGAGCTGAAACCAGGACAGTACACCAGCACTTCCCTAGGTCTTAGCATCATGCTGAGCACAATGCTTGGGATTTTACCTGATTAAAAATATCTGGTGGACAAACGAAAAGAA
This sequence comes from Phoenicopterus ruber ruber, assembly GCA_009819775.1. Taxonomy (NCBI): domain Eukaryota; kingdom Metazoa; phylum Chordata; class Aves; order Phoenicopteriformes; family Phoenicopteridae; genus Phoenicopterus; species Phoenicopterus ruber. Next base: position 164,799,959 of record CM020216.1, on the reverse strand, counting down.
AAAGTGATTGTTCTGCGATGCAGTTCATGAAGTTGGTTAGCTGAAAAAAAAAAAAAAAAAAAGAAAAGAGTTGCTTAGTGAAGTAAATTGCTCTGACAACATGACTCCGTTCCAGTTAGCTGCGTCCTCAGCGAGGGTTTTGGCAGCCGGCTGTGAGTTAAGGGTGCAAGCTGTTGGTTGCTTTCCCGTCCCTGCCTGTCACAGCTACTTTGGCGCTGTGCAAGCACAGCAGCACCGATGCTTTTCTGTTTCCTGCTCTCTCCCACTGCTCACTCCTGTAGGTTGTGCAGTTTACTTCGTGAACGTGAGAGTTTTGACACAGGCAACACAATCTCTTGTGCTTTTATTGAGGTTCAGGCAGCTGCTGAGCTTACCCTTAGCCTGACAGCTTTTTCTGCATAGTGAGGGATACGAAGCAGCTCGCCAGCGTTAAGGGGGAGTCAGTGAAAGGGGCAGAAGTAGGAGCCCTTTCTACTCCCTAGCCTGGTGGGGTTCCGTGGTGGTTCCCCAGGAGACGTTCAACTTGTCTCTAGAGTCTAGGTTGCTTCTGTGCAGTCTTCCTCTTGGGGAACAACTGCTAAAGCTGGTCGATACTCAAAGATTTCCATTGCAAACTGTCAAAACTCTCTAGCTTTATTTCTAGTAAAGGGTCAGCTCTGTGCTGGGCTGTCTGATGTACGGCAGTGCTGGGCTTTGCTGGGTCACCTATTCCTGAGCACGGTGCACCCCTGAAACCCCTCTCCCCTGCTTGGTGACTCCGGAGCTGATCAGTGGGTGGCAGTTCGGGCTGACCAGCTGTCTCTGGCGTGTATGGTCACCAAGTGGGAGAGAGTCTACGGTGCTTTCCTGCAAATGTCTGTGCAGTCTCTTGGCTGTGAGGGCCAACAGATCTGCTCTGGGCTTCACATCTTTGTAGGCAGCTGCTTGAGACCTGTTAAGAGTCAAAAGGACAAAATCGCACTGCTTTAGTTAATAAATAAAAAATGCAAAAGGAAAAGCCTTTTTCTCCTCCTGGGATGCTATTGGCTTAGGAGGCAAGTTACCATTTGCATCTGGGAAGAGGAGTAACCTTATTTTTGGAGGTTTTCAACACCAAATTGGATAAACCCTGAACAACTTGGTCTGAATTCACTGTTGATGGTGCTTTGAGTGGGAGGCTGGACTGGAAACCTTACAAGGTCCTGTCCAGCATGAATGGCTCTATGAACACTGTGCATCAAACCTATTGGCTGACACTACGATTAATTTATTCAGCTGTGAGAAGGAGTTGCTACTTCATGGAGGAAAAAAAAAGGAAAAAAAAAGCGAGAGAAGAAGCTAATTAACCATGTTCCTTTACTTTGCATAGAAAAGACACAAATCATTCTCCTACCTATGCTACACACTTTGCCATGGAACAGCAGTTCCTTCAAGTCATATTAACCTCTTAGAGCAAATGATTTCCTTAAAAATCACATTTGCTATTTGATGGGTTTTCTATCTCATTAGGGAGCCATTCAAATACAGCAGATCTGATTTTTACCACTAGCTGCATTGCAAATTCTAGAAAGAGTACTTCATGAAGGTTCAGTTAGCAAGAAAAGTGATTATAAAAGTATCTAATGACTTTAATTTGCATATACAGCACAGATACTTTCTAGATACTATCTTTTATTAACCTTTAAGTGCCAAATATACCTATAAATAAATAAAGCTGGATTTTGTCACTCTGTCTGACACTGACTGGAACCTTGCCCTGGAAATACATCCATCTAAGTCTGCTGGACTACTCATGCAGGGAAAAAGCATCACATATAAGACTGAGTGTGGTAGAATTTGGTCTGAATTTATCTGCATATTTAGGTTATCCTTGTGTATATACAGGCAAATTAGAAATATATGCATCAACTGCTTAGCCACTTTAATGTTCTTTCAACAGGATTCTTCTATGTTATTAGGTTTTTACAGAAGCAGATGGGGGAAAAGCTCTCCGTTGCTTAGCTCTGCTTTGTGGCATGTCATTTGCCAGCAGTGCTAGTGGCTTTACATCCCACGTGTGGATGGCCACTGTTTCAGGTAGCAGAGGAACTGGTAACAGTCCATTGATGGACTCAAGCCAACACCTCTGGTAAAATCCAGCAGTGCTGGAACCTGGTTGCCATCAGTCGGAGCATGACCATGCAGGACAGATGTAGGCAGGCTGCTGGGTCACGGCCACGTACCCCGCGACACAGGACATAATCCTGCTCCATTCACGGAGCTCTGGCTGGAACCTGCTCTGAATCTTTGGATAAGTTATATCTGTTGACTATGAGAAGTACCTATTGATAAAGTCTAAATGGAGTGCTTCAGGGTTACATTTTGGCCTAATGTGAGCAGGTAAAGGGGAAAAAAATCCCAAATTTGGGTTTTTCCAAAAAATTTCCATGCCATTGGAATTTGACGTGGCAGTAAGTTGGCCATGACAAATTTCGAGTCCCCATGCTTTGAAATGTGGCAACAGGAAAGTTTCTCAGTGAAATGTTTGTGCTTCAAATACTCTTATTTAACAAGACTAGGTCTCTAATCTTGTTCTTGGAAAAAGACTGGTTCTGGATGGTATTTACAAAAAGGAGGGGAGGGAGAGATCAGCCAGAGGAAGATACTTGAATGGAAAATTGAAACTGAACCTGTTCAAACATGGGCAAGTTAGAGGTGACTGAGAACATCATCGTTACAGCAAGGAGAAGTTGGCCTCAACTCTCAACGGATGATAACTGGGCTGTCTAAAATACACAAATATACCACAGAATGGTGTGGCATTTCATATGAGGTGTATTTTTCATTGGTGTTGTAGGGTGAAGACGGGCCTCCAGGCTTTCCTGGACTGAAAGGGGATAAAGGAGAAAAAGTAAGTCCAAGTCTTCATTAATTATATTGTGAAATGTTTCAGAGTTTATAAAGCTATTGTGGAAGGTGAATGAAAACAGGCCCTCTTCTAAGTCTTTTGTTTTACCCCTGTGTTTTCTTGTTTTGTGTTAGCAAGGTGCTGAGGAAAGGAGACTATGCTGTTGTACTATTTTTCAGCAAAGTACACCTTAAAATCTTTAAACCTGTCGACGATGCTCAGCCACATTTAACAAATGTGTGGAGATCTCAAGGGCATGAACTTTGTCTAAACTTTGTAAAACTCCAAAACAGAACAGAAGAGTGAAACAGAGTAGAAGCTTAGTGCTAATGCCTCCACATACAGAAACAGCCATGTTTCTTCAATATGAGACATGGAAGGCTAAAGGTTATCATGTCCTTTCGTGCACTGAACATAAATAATTTTTGGACTGAGATGGCCTTTAGCTGCTTACTGTGTCAACATCTTAAAAAAAAAAAAAATTATCCTGCACCGAGCTGGCTCTGTCGACTAGTATTTACTTTGGCCACATTTATCGGAAGTGCCTTAAACGTCATTTGCAGGAGGGATTTTAGGAATTTAAACTTTTTCCACTCCTTGTAAAATAGCAAGTGTTCCGGATTGGAAGGCAAGATCCCCCTCCAAGTAATACACAGCAACCCAGCTCGGATTAATCAGAGCCCGGAGGGGTAATTTGCAGTGCCCATGTCTGTTTCTCATTTGAGCCTTTTTTTCACGATGCACTTAAAAAGAAACCGCTGCAGTGCCTAGAAGTAGAAACACCGAGCCAGTTCCTCACGATGTACGTTGGCTCGCGTGTTGTGTGTCTATTCCCTTTCCATTCTCCATTGGTTCTTTAAAATCGCCAGCTGCATGCAGCAAAACTTGCCTTTTCTCTGCGCTTGCTGCAGTCCCTGTTAGCTGTGGTGCTGCCAGCCCCAACATACTTAGTCCCATTCGTCCTTGTGCCCTTTTTTTGTGTCTTTGTTTTCTGTGGCTTTTCACATTCACGGCTCTGAGACTCGCTTCCCAGTAGCCAGGGCAGTTCCTCAGGGCTGCTTGAGTTCTTCAAGACCTCTTTTCTGTTTGCTTTTAGGCTTATTACTTACGTGCATTATAGCTGTGCCTAGAGACTTCTGAGCTTTGGGATGGATGCTGTCCAAGCATGGAATAAAAAAAAATAATTTAAAAATTAATGAGTATTTAGTGACAAAACAGCTGGTTTTTGAGATAATGGAATGGTGGACAGAGAGATTGAGTGGAGATGATACTGAGATGACTCAGTGGTTACATGTCTAATTAGCTGCAGAACTTTTATATTAATTTATTCTTAAACGAGTTAAGTGGCCAAGAGTGCCTAGTTCCTCATTAACAGCTCATCAATTGGCCATAGTGTGTTAATGTCAGCAGCAGCTCCTCCAGAGACTGTAAATAATAAATGTTTACATTGAAATGATTCTCCTCATTCCTTATTCTTGTCTTGATGCATTGCTCATGTCCTTGCACTTGCAACGGGTGCTAATATTGTGCTGATGATAATTCTGTTGTTGTTACAGGGGTCCCTGGGCTTGCCTGGCCCCCCTGGGAAGGATGGAGCAAAAGGAGAAGCCGTAAGACTTTTTGTTCCTCCCATGTAATCCTTGCCTTTCCGTGCAAGGCAGGCAGTGGAAATCAAGCTGTATTGGTGTGGTGGGTTGACCCTGGCTGGACGCCGGGTGCCCACCACAGCCACTCCGTCACCCCCCTCCTCAGCTGGGCAGGGGGAGAAAATATAACGAAAGGCTCGTGGGTTGAGATGAGGACAGGGAGATCACTCAGCAGTTACCGTCACGGGCAAAACAGACTTGACTTGGGGAAATTAATTTAATTTATTACCAATCAAATCAGAGTAGGGTAATAAGAAATAAAACCAAATCTTAAAACGCCTTCCCCCCACCCCTCCCTTCTTCCCAGGCTCAGCTTCATTCCTGATTTCTCTACCTCCTCTCCCCAAGCGGTGCAGGGGGACGGGGAATGGGGGTTGTGGTCAGTTCATCTCTGCTGCTCCTCAGGGGAGGACTCCTCACACTCTTCCCCTGCTCCATCGTGGGATCTTTCCCACGGGCTGCAGTTCTTCATGAACTGCTCCAGTGTGGGTCCCTCCCACGGGGCACAGTCCTGCAGGAACAGACGGCTCCAGCGTGGGTCCCCCACAGGGTCACAAGTCCTGCCAGCAAACCTGCTCCAGCCTGGGCTCCTCTCTCCACGGGGCCACAGGTCCTGCCAGGAGCCTGCTCCAGTGTTGGTTTCCCACGGGGTCAGAGCCTCCTTCGGGCATCCCCCTGCCCCGGCGTGGGGTTCTCCACGGGCTGCAGGTGGGGATCTGCTCCCCCGTGGGCCTCCATGGGTGCAGGGGCACAGCCGGCCTCGCCATGGGCTGCACCACGGGCTGCCGGGGAATCTCTGCTCTGGCGCCTGGAGCACCTCCTCCCCCTCCTTCTTCATGACCTTGGTGTCTGCAGAGCTGTTGCTCTCACATCTTCTCACTCCTCTCTCTGGCTGCAGTTTCTGTTCCTCAGGGGTGTTTTGGCTTTTTTTTCCCCCCTTCTTAACTCTGTTACCCCCGAGGCGCTGCCACCGTCGCTGATGAGCTCGGCCTTGGCCAGCGGTGGGTCTGTCTTGGAGCTGCTGGCGTTGGCTCTGTGGGACATGGGGGAAGCTTCTGGCAGCTTCTCACCAAAGCCACCCCTGTAGCCCCCCTGCTACCAAAACCTTGCCACGCAAACCCAATACAATTGAGTGTAACGTGTCTTGGGGATTTGTATGGCCATTTTAGGAGAGGCAGAAACAAATGGTAGGAGGTGAACGGCCCCAGCACTCTCCCTCGCACGTTTGCAGTGATGGAAGTGTTGTATGGATTAGCCATGCTGAGAGGCTCCCGGGGCAGCTCTGTTGCCACTCATTAAGATGGGAAAGGGGTCTGTCGTGTCACCCTGCGGTTTGGGACCCACTGCTGCGGCTGTGTTGGTTAACAGCTGCAGCTGCAGAGCTTGGCCGTTTGCTTTAAGTCTGGCAAAGAGTCATCAGCTCGTGGAGATGACAGGGAGTGCAGGGGACCATCTTGTGCTTCCACAACAGACAGGGGTGAGAGAAACAGGTGTATCGGTCACAGAAGCAAGGACCTGAACTCCTCTTGCGCACTGCTGAAAGCTAAGAGCAAAGCAAGAGGTGCAGGGTTAGCTCAAAAAAGGATAAAGCATGCCAAATATTGCCTTTAAGAGGATTACGGTTGAGGCATAAAACCACAAATACATTTTCCAGAATTTTATGTAAGTGTGTTTTAGAGCCTTCCCTCCTTTCCTCTGCTTCATCACCATCTCTTTGAATTATCTCCATCTCGATGGTGGACCTTTATCGTCTCATTCACTGTCCCTTTGTGGCAGTCATTTGGTGGCGACTGGTGGAACTTGGGGAAAGGAGTCTTTGGAAGGTCAGGCATATGCAAAAGTAGTGGTACGCAGCAGATAAGCTCTTTTTTTTTCCTGTCACTTACATCTTGTTTCTGCTTTGTGCTACACTTGTCTCACTTTGGAAAAACTGTAATTTTTCCATGTAGCTTCCAGAACTGATGCAACTTCATCACATCACACATGGCGTAGTCTGAGATCAGACAGTGACATACTTGGACTTGCAGAATTTCTTATAGGACGTGTTTATTGCACCAAAAATGCGTTATGGTATCTCCAAGGAATCCATGTTTGTAGACTGTTGTTGGCGCAAGCTGTTGACAACTTAGGGAACTCATTTATTAATACTTAGGTGGTTGTGTTTGAAGAGCAGATGAATAGCTGCTTCCGTTTTCGGTTTGTCTCTTTCTGCTTTTATTTTTGCAAAGAAAGCACATCCCAAACTTTCAGATCTCTGGATAGTGGTACTCAGGACTGTAGATGCTGGATAGAGCTTCCATTTCCAAAGCTGTATGTAATGACTGTTTTGAGCCATCCTAGCCTTTATAGATAAAAGATTAGCATTTACCATCGATATTGCTGTTACTTGCAGGGTGAACCAGGACAGTCAGGAGCATTTGGGCTGCCTGGGCCAGCGGGTCCAAAGGTAAGCTTTCCATTTCTTCTTCACATGGACAGGTATTTTTTTTCCCTAACTTTTTGTATGTGTGGACTGCTTGAATTACTTTTTGTTTATGACTTTCGATATTCTCACTGCTGAATGAAGAAACTCGAAATACTCATTTTCATCAGGGGTCTGCTAAGGTATCAGCAATTAGGCAAGGTATGTAAAAAGAAGAAATACCTTTTGTTCAATCACCAGCATAGATGGAGAAGGTGAAGAGAACATGTTTTTGGGCACATAAGCCTTGCTTCGTGTCTTCAGTAAGCCTTCCCAACTCTCACAAAGATGCCGGTGAGAATTATTATCCCTACTCTATCACTCGGGGGGGGGAAACCACAGAAAGATCATAGCCTGGATGTTTCTGCCTATTTTGCGAGCTTCAGTTTTGCACCAGTAGACAGTGGCAAAGTGATACAGAAATTGAGCCAATGCTTATATCCCTGGATTTACTTCAAACACGGTGCTTCTGAATGAGGGTCTGGTGAGACTTAACTGAGCGTCAGAAATGAGAATTTTGAAGCTCTTCTCATGAGCAATTCTTTACCGTCCTTTCAATGCCTCAGCTCTCCTTGCCTTGTTCCCTCATTACTGAGGGGTTAACTACCCATCAGCTGGTTTCAGTCTTGTTGTTATAACACAAAAAGGAGATGGTGCACTAGGTTGACAAGTGTGTTTTCAGGGGCATCATGCACAGCAAGTTCAGCTCAGCCTATGAAAGGTGCTGCAAGGACAACAGATTGATTGCCCAAATTTACTTCACCCCGTTCTGCTCCTGTACAAGCAAAGGTCTTTGAGCATCACATCTTTATAGAAGAGCCGTATCTGGTCATCTGAACCTCCCACTGAGTTCACTGATGCCTTTGTCCTCAAATAGGAGTTAAGTGCCTGAACACCTTTCCAGATGTAGTCCTGATTGTCACTTGTCTCTGTCTGAGAGGACTCTGTGAAGCAGTTTATTTATGTAAGTCCTTCTGGGTTCCTCAGCTATGGAGACGTGCTTTCTCCAAAATGTCTTTTTTTTTCATAGAGGGAAATGTTCATCATTTCCTAAAGTCTCATCAGGAGGGTATCGGAACTAATGGTGTGTTTGTGGATTAGCGGAAATAGTTGGCAGCCGTCCCACGGTTCTCTGCGGGAGCGATATTGCCGTCAGCAACGCGAAGGGGTTGATTGTGGAAGCTGCATGGCGGCATGTTCAGCAGGGGATAAATGACAGCTGTAAAGCGGGTCTGGGCTGAGCTGAGTGGAGGCACTCTGGATATCATTTTGCCCTTCAGTGGGATTTGGGAGTGGATGAAATGAACTGGATTCATCACCCACAAATGCCTGTCACCTGCATCTCTCCTATCCTAGAAATAAATACATATTTTCTCTCTGTCCTACATGTTTCCCGTAGTGGAATTACAAACCAGTAGGCTATACGATGTTCCTTGTGGTATGAAGTTCCTTGCTCTTGCTTTGCAAAGCTTTTACAAACCAAGCTAAACTGAGGCATCTACATCTACCTCCAGAAGGGTTTGATCCTGGAAAACGCTCCCTATTTCCCACCAGGATCACCAGGCACATATAGTTCAGCCAAGTAACAAGGCAATGCTGAAGAGAAGTTCAGCACTGTGGGCTGGGCAGGATAGGTGCTGGTGGAGCTGGACCTAAAGGCGCCTGGCGAGGCAGTGCCGAATGCTGCCAGGGAAGAGGTGAGCTTGGCTAACCCCAGCTCTCAGCTACAGTGGCTAAATATAAAATGATCGTGTGCCTTCACAGTGACTTATTTACTTCCACAGATGTGCTGGCTATATGCAGCGTCCTTGTGCTGGATTCTGGCTGGAGCTATTTTAAGAAACAATCCTGACTTTGCTGACAGGGTTTTAAAATCAAAAATATGAATCCACACTCCTTTACTCCTCGGTGTAAAGCCGAGCCACCTTGCCGGTGTGGAACGGGATGTGTAGAGATGGCTGCAGTTGGCAATCAGGAAGGTCACATCTCCAATTACTGTTGTAATGATTGTTTTTTGCCAGATCACTTATTTTTATTTAAAATCATCAGCATCAATACAGTGGCTCTGAGCTCTACCCCAGGCTCCATGGAGACCTACCTTGCAGTTTCTCTGGTCGGTTGGGATGTGGTCCTTGCCGGCTCAATCCATCTTCATTTGTGTCGAGCCAGGCAAGCGCAGTGCACACTCAGCAGCTGTACGTGCGCCCCGGGAAATTCAGCCCCCTGCTTATCTGCTTGGCTGAGGGATTTCCAGTCTTTTGCCTCAGTGGGCGCTTGCTTTTAAGGAGGTGCCTCACAGCTTCTACAGACCTCATTAATTGTGTGAAGCTTCCAGTAGCACAGATAAGGGTCCTGCAGACTCTTGGTAACAGGACTTCAGTTCACAGAGGTACCGCAATGGATGATGAGCCCATTTTTATGTCACCTCTGATTTTACTGCTTTTGCTGCTCAGTGAAGTCTCCAGGGGAGATTGTTCCTAGCTCAGTGTCTTCATCTTAAAATTTGTGGGGTTTTTGGTGTTTTGGTTTTTTTTTCATCAAACTTGGTGGATAAACTTCACTGCTCACCAGGAAGGATGTATGATCTTGCTGGCTACGAGCTGGTGGAAGCAAAGAAGAGCTCTCAAAGTCAGCCTTGTGCTAATCAGTGTTGGAACTTCTGGTTGCAGAAGACGCCACAGTGGTCTGAGATGGCAAGAAATACCCATACGTCAGCGGAGAAGGCTCCCATGTAAATATGTGGTACCTGGCAGGTTCATTTAAATGGAGTAAGCAGGTCCACAGAAAACAGGCTGTAGCTCAGGTCCCTCACTGTATGATATTATAGCAGTGAAACAAAGCTTGAATTTTTGAGACCAGGCCCTGTAGCCTGTAAAATCCTGCAGCAAATATTCAATCTTTTCCTTCTTTTTTTCCCTGTATCTTTAATAAAAAGTTAAAGAGATTTTTTCATGGCTGTCATTGCTATGGCACTGATCTAGCTATAGCATTCCCATCTGAACTGACAGTTATCTGCACTTGATAGAAAAAACAGAGGAAGAGGGAAAAAAATCAAGCTTTTGAAATATAAAGTATTAGGTAAGAGTTTCATTTTGACAAATTTCTTTCTTGTTTGCTTCAGCTGTCGAAGGTCCCACACTTCTCTGGTTTACCAGACATGATCTCAGCACAGGCCTTGAGTGGGATCAGCAAGTCTTCTCATCCAGACAAACCCAGTTTCTCTATCTGTAATTTTTGCTGAGCATTATAACCACGTTTTATGTAACGCTACTGAGTTGGACTTTGATAATTTGGACAGCTCGGAGCAGGCCTCTATTTCCGTAGCGGTTTTGCCTAGACTTTGACAGCAGTATTTTTCTGCGGGCTGAAGGCAGAGATTTCAGCGCATGCCTGCGGCTCTCCCTCTGGCACCAGAGGACTTGCACCGCTTCCTGGCCTTGCAGAGGTCCTCAGATGTCATGGAGACCCCAGAGCCACCTTTGCTTGTGCCTAAGCCCAGCTCTTGTTAACCTGTTTGCGACTCTCCCCCCCGAGTTTGCTATGTGGTTCGCTTCCATACTTAACACTGGTTCAACCATTTTACCGCGGGGCTGATGAACTGCTCACAGGCTTCAGGGCACGGCTTCGTCTGCTTTAACAAATCAAGTCCTCTCTGGCAGAGGGAGGGGACAGTTTTGGCAATGCACTGCTTAAAGCAGTGGTGAAACACTAGCCAAGTACAGTCCAGCCAGCCTGCCAGGTCTGTGCTTAGCAACTGCTCCAAATGAGATTTTCATTCAGGCTAAGGCAAGTGTAAACAGTGGTGTGACATGACCAGTCTCCTGGGCACTTGCACTGGGACAAAAAAGCCTCAGTTCTGCTAATAATTCATTGCAAACACATCCTGCATTTTTAATTCTTTTTTTTTTTTTTTAAAGTGAGAAACCTCTATTAATATGAAATGTAGAAATGATTTAAAAATAAAATCTTGATCTGTTTTGAAGCCTTATCCGCTACAGCCACTCAATACAGGAGTTACCCAGATGAGAGAGGGGAGGAAAAGGGAAGTAGGAAAAGTAAGAAAATAATCAGTCACATCGGTGATATAAGATGCCAAACCAGTTCTCATGGTCAACTTGTCAGGCCCAGGCTGTCTCCATAGGATGGCTCTGAGAGCTGAGCCTGTTCAGCTGAGGATCCAGACCATTTGCAGGCGTTGTAAGGCACATAAAAGCACACAGTGAGAGCGCTCTCCTTTTCAGTTTACCTTCTCCAGGGACAGAGTCAGTGTGCAACCAGCTGAAGGACTGTTGAAATGTCCCTGATCCTCTTCCATTTCTCCCACTTACGCTGAAAATAAACATCGGAGAATATAGTTCTGATCTGTTTCATTTCATTTACTCTTCAAAATATATAACACATTGAAGTCTGTGGTTCATTTACGCTGGGATACAGCCTGTGCTGAAGCCTTTACAGCAACGTACGCCTGCGCTTTGTTCCACCGACATCATGTTCAGGAGTCAAGACAGAGCTCCATCACCCTGCGCACAACAGGCAGGCAATGACTGCCGTTGCCAAAACTTCTGAAAGGACCTGTAGAGGAACTTGCGTGGGACAGTTTGCCTTTGTAGGGCAAGACTGAAAGCAGAAGAACAAACATGCTAATGTCTGAGTGCTGGGGACAGAGGAAAACTTTGGGGTGTCACTTTGGGTAAGTAGCTGGAAAGTCGGACGCTGCTCTGTGTATTAGGGCTGAGACAGTCGAGAGGCCTCAACAGCCCTGTGTAAGCCCAGGAGTGCAAGCTACGTTTCTGAATAACTGTTTTTATTTTTGGTCGTTTATGTGAAACAGTTTCTGGTGTTTTACTGTATCTCAATTCCTTGCCAGGGATCCGAGGGAAAACAGGGTCCTCCAGGAATTAAAGGCTACGTAGGCGCACCAGTAAGTCATGGTTCTTATTAAATTTTTGACACTCTAGAAACTTTCTCCACTTTTTCAGTATGTTCTGCCCACTTATCTTTTTTTTTTCTTTTTAATTAAGCACTATAGGGTATGTCTGACCACTTACCTGTACTATGTCCAAACAGTGACATTTTCTTGACTTCATTGAGTTTCTTCTGACTTCTTTAAATGAGAACAGACCTGTAGCCAGTAGAAAGATGTGAGCAGAAATTACTTGATTACCAAGATAACAGCTGGTGACTTTGTGATGCTCCCACTGTAATGCAATTGCTTTGGTCCGTGTTGATGCGCCATTTATATAGTGCTCGAAAACTTCATCATAACACCAACAAAAAAATACGACCTCTCAGCAAGTTTCCGATCAAATTTTCAAAACTGTCAGGGAGTAGCCTTTGGGCTCAGGGGACAAACCTGCCTTGAATGAATGGACAGCAAGACCAAAATAAATCAGATTCTGTCAAGTTAGCATCTCCATCTTGTGGTCTCACCTTGGTAATTACGGAGGCAGCCTTTAAGCTGGTGTTGGAAACACTGATGGGATTTTCTGAGGTTTAATGACCCGGCTGTACATCAGTGTGCTTTAGTGGCGTACCAGACGTGCACATGCACTGAAAGATTTCCCTGTGCCGGCCGAGGACTTGCTTTACAACTCACTACAAAGAGACCCCATGTGTTCAAAACAGCTTGAGCGCTTTTGTCTTTGCCCAGGTGCATGCTGTTTCCCTGCATGGTCTAAGGCTGAATTGTATTAGGCTTGAAGATGATGAAACGAATACGAGGGTGGCATTACCTGCCCAAGCCATAGACCCTTGCAATATTAATGAGATAAATGGACAAAAAGCTATAAGGATACTTCCTTCCTGCTCCTTGAGTCACATTTTTGGGTGAGAAGGAAAGCACTCGCATGCGGTGCACTGTTGCTGAAGGTCCTATCCGTTTCTGTCATAAGATTGGCATTTGGCTTGGGCTGCTGGGGAGGAGCAAGGCAGCAACCATCTACTCAGTCTACATGAAAGCCCCATAGTTATCAGTGCATTAAAGGAGTCATATTTTTAAACCTCCTGCCATCTGCGTTTTGGAAATAGTAGGGAAATATAGGGTAAAGTAAATTGAAGTTTAAATACAAATGTGTTACTAGAATAAGAAGCATTTTAAGCTTTGGCAGTTTTAGAGAGGTCACTACTGACTGAACATATTGATCTGCCTGTAGCCATTAGCTGGTTGCTCAGTTGCTACAATAAAGGTAAAATACAAGGTGCTTCCTGTGCCAAGGGACGGTGGAATCTGTTCCTGCCCGTTGAGTCGATGGCCTGTATTAGCGTCACTGTCTTTCATCAGACTAAGGCCCAGCAAATGGTTCTGGTGTACCTGGGAGCAGATGAATTATGCAGTCCAGATGAACACTGGCATTGGATTCACAGCACAAAAATGTGCTTGGGCCCCCAGGACAGGGATTATCTAGCATCTGCCAGTTCTCAGAGGTACCTGCTGTCTGCCTAGCTACCGCATCCAAAACTACCAGGAACGGGCATTCTTGCTTGTTTATGCAATAGGTTTTTCCATCAGTATTGTCCTCTACGTAAGTCCTCATTGTTTACGAGCAACATGAAAAATGCAGAGCACTGGTTGTTTTCCAGACCATCTGCAGCTGTGGTGTGTTCCCTGTCCCTCCACACTGCTGTTGGCAGGAGGGTCGTGTGTCTGCGGGCAATATAATATTACAGACGTTCTTGGGCCCAGAGGTCATCCCTGCTCTGTAAGTCTGCTTAGACCATGCTCGTGGCCAACTTTGAGCACTGGCAACTGGAAAATGTCCTTGAGATTCACTTGAATAGATTGTGCAGACACGCACAGTGTTTTGGTGACTAATTAGAGGAGATAACTATGCCTCTACTTGGACTGAGTTTTATAATCTCTTTTTTCTCTTTATTTTTAGGGTCTACAAGGAGAAAGAGGAGAAAAGGGAACACGAGGAGACAAGGTATTCCTGCTGCATGCTTGGAAAAGCCAGGCTGCTCTTTGCCTTTGCTCCTTACGTGGGGTGGGCTTCCAGGCCAGCAGCTCTGGAGGGTGATTGATGATGGAGTTTCCTCACTGCGCTGCACGTCCCGGTGCTGTCTGGGAATGACCTCCCGTGGGAGTGCAGGAGGGCTTTACGGATCTCTGCTGTCTACCAAGCACACATTTAGGGACTTCTTGTCTGTGTGTAGCTGGGAATGGTGGAGAGAGAGGAGGGAGTGGAGTGAAGGTATGCCACTGGGGAGATCTAGCGAGGTGTCCACACCATGTGCACCACCTGAGAGCTGTGAATGACCACTGACTGCTGCTGACAACACCTGCATCCAGCATTTCCCCATCTCGCTGCAGTTGCTCAGATTGTCCAACTTCCGATGTTTCTGTTTTCTCCCATCACCATGAGGTCAGTTTTTAATGAGGACCATGTAGTTTCTCTATTAAAGGCTTCATCCAACTGGTCCTGCTTCCCGGTTCTCTGCTCTCTCCTGTCTGGGAGTAGCTGTTTTACCGATCACAGGACACTCTGGGATTTGAACCACGTTTATGGTTCAGGAAAGAGACCAAGTGCCTATTATACCTGGAATAAGCGTTTAAAAGGAGAGCTGGGCAGACACAAAGTGTTCATTATTTCAGTTTGCTCGTTGTCTTCGGAGAGACCTCAGATGTGCACACACCTCTGCCGCAGACCTGCGAGGGGTGCTCGAGGTTCCCCAGAAATTCCTCCAAAAATGTGTTTTGCTGTCCCTGCCAGGAGAAGCAGGTGCTGGTCCACTCCTGCCCTGACAAGCGGTGGGAGATGGGGCATCACCAGGCTCTCAGTCTGACACAAGTCACCCCTTTTCTCACGCAGGCAGAACAGGCAGCAGGGCCTCTCTTGCCAGCTCTGAGTGGCTCGCAGCCCTGAACCGTGGCCTGTCTTGCTTATGTCTCAAGCTGGTCCTGCGACAGGAATATCTCAGTGCTGGTCTGGCAGCTCTGCCGGTGTTCAAGCTGTCTGTAGTGATATCTGGCTGTATGTGTTTGTGCAAAGGAGGGAGTTATTAGCTTGCTAGCGCGGCCTTGTTCCCATTTCTCACTTTCCATCTCCTACTGGAGGAGAAAACCAGAGATTTACGCCAAGCTTTTGCCTACTGAGAAAAATGATCAATAGGCACTTAGTGTGAGATACTGTGTTTTGCTATACCATGTGTTAAGGTGTCTGTTCCCAGTGTCCATTTTTTTGTTTATGATGAAGTAGCTGCGACCGTGTTTCGTATTATCTGTCCTCGCTGCTGCAGCTGGAGCAAAAGCCTGGATCGTACTTTATCTTCCTCGTGCTTTTGCCTCAGCCCTTTGCAGGACTGGCTCAGTGTGTTGTGTCTAGCCAGTGCCTCCGCTGCTTTTCTGGGGGTGAAGTTGTCTAATCTGCTGGAATATTTGGCTCCCGGAAGAAAATCCATCTTTCTGACATCACCGTGATGGGAGAGGAAATGGGAGCTGTGTGTGGGCAGGCAGCTGACTAAGCTAGAGGAAGATTAAAGTGAGGAAGAAATGAATTAGGTTTTGTTTCATTAAAAGGATATGCACAATTAGAGCTCCCTTTTTTTTTTTTCCTTGGAGCAGCCAGATCTCTGCTACAACAATTGTACTTTGATTTTTTCCAGCTTTAATGCTAGTCTCAGAACATCCACTGCCATTGCTTTGACTTCTACCAGTCAGTACTACTGTGAAAACAGTGGGCGTAAATTCGGTGGGCCAAATATTTCCTTGTCTGCTCTTCAGTTTGTAACTTGAATACTGACACCTACGCAACCTGTGTTTCTTTGTGCCTGAGGAGAAAAGTGTTTGTTATATCAGACGAGAGTGCTAGCCCATGCACCGAGTATCAGTCTATTGGATCTGCACCCTAGTATGAAAAAGGGCTAAATATTCCATAATACATCTTGCTGCTATATTCTCGTATCCTGCGACCTCAGATGTAAACATTGAGGTTTTATAGTGAGGTTTCCAAATCCAGTATTATCGGTGACACCTGCACTTTAGGAGATCCACTGCACGGTGTGAGTGACGTCTCATGTCCTTTTGCATCCAGTGGCCTTGCTGTAAACTCCAGGGCAGACTCTGCAGAGATAAGTGTGATGCACTTCCCCGCCAACATAAGCCATATATATATATCTATATGTGATACTTGGCATGTTAATTGAGGCATGTACAGCAATTCAATGTGACACGGGGCATTGCTTTTGCTGCCTAAGCATGTGTCCATCCAGTAAATCCTCGTCTGTTGTATTGGAGAAGAGCTCATGTAAGGAGGCAGCAGTGCTGGTCTGCTGCTGCCAGGTCCCTCTGTGCAGTGGGTTTGCTCTCCTCCAGTCTTTCCCAGGGCCCTACAGACTCTTGGGAAATCATTTTTCCAACAAAACATTACACTTTCTATCTGGTAGAGGTGAGAAAACAGCACTAAAGTTTGTGTGGAATTGGGATTTCTGCTGGTTGCTTACAACTCTTCACCATTTTGTTCCACTGGTTAAAAGCAGAAAACCCAGTAGAGCACAGGGGAAGGAAACGGGGTCTTGAAGTGAAAATTTGAGAATAAAACTTTTATTGTGGTTTTTTCTTTCTTTTGGAAAAAAGAAAACTTTCTCTAGCTTTTTTTTTAAAGAATAGAAAAAAAAATATTTATAATGACAGATTTTTCTGAAGAAACAACTGAAAGGACAATCAGTTGGAATTTTTCAAACAGCTTTATTGTATACATTTGTATAAATAATACATTTGCCTTTCCCAGCCCCCATTACTAGCAGTACGAACATCGACACTTTTCTGTTTTGGCAGCTAAAACAGCATGTGTGAAGTACTCGTTGCTGCAGTGTATTGATGTCAAAAATTCTCCTGAGAATGCACTGCACATTTTGTCAGCAATCCACCAGACCGTCGCTTACTGAAAGTCTCAAATTCAGGATACTCCTAGTTCAGTCAGTGCAAAGGAAACCATGAATGTGGAAACTATCACCCCAAAACCAAATAGATCTGGATGTCTGACACTGGTTTTCAGCTGCTTTCTGTAGGGTGCAGGTCTCTCTAATTTCATTCCTTGGAAGCATCATTTTGAAATAACATTCCTGTTACAAAACTGATTGACTTTCTAATGGGGGAAAAGAAATAAATTGATTTGCAAATCCATTTCTGACTTGCTGAATCAATGTAGTTTTCGAAAGGATCTCATTAAATCCAACGCCGTAAGTGCGGGTGTGCAGATGATAACAGAGGTCTAACAGGGATCCTGTGGGACAGTAATCAGAATTAAAATGTCTGAAACATAAACAGTAGAGTAAAACTAATATTTTGCCGTCACTGCTTGTACTTGTAGAGTTTGTTTTTACATGCACATTTATGTTAACAGTGGCACTGTGTGTGTATTTGGTAATTTGTATTCAGCGGTGTGTGCAGGATCCAAGCAAAATCAGTGTTTCATTTTACAGAGGTTTTAGTATTTACACAGTAAGAGAAAGTCCCTATTTCAAAGAGTTTTGAACTAAAGAGGCCGGAACGGGCAAGGGTCACAATCCATAAGAGAAAAGTAAAGTTCAGCAGGAGTATGTCATTGGTCTAGTCATCATCTCTGTCCTGGAAGGACCTGGATTATAAAATACGGAATATTTTAACTTTGAATGTGGAAGTACAAAGCAGAAGGTAACATTGAGAAGGAGCAGCTGCAGGATGCTTCATAGGTGTAAGACAACAAATTGCACACTGCTACGGATTGGGAACAACTGAATAAGTGAGTTTGGGGTAAAGTAAGTGTCATCCTGGGATTTAAACAGAAGAATGCTCTATAATACTCTTTCTGCTCAAAGTTAGCCTCAGCTGTGTCCAGCTTTGGGCACCTAGCTACAGTGAAGACGTGGAAAAACTGGACAGTACACAAATGAGAGCAACAAAAATGATCAGAGGTCTGAAAAACAGGCCCATGAAGAGAAGTTGAAAGTATTGAGGTTGTTTAGTCTAGAGAAGTTTGAAGGGGGAGTTTTGTAAGTCTTCAAATACATAAAAGGCTATTGTAAAGATGAAGGGAACAGTCTGTTCTCTGTGAGGGGTTAGGGAAAGACAGACTGGTCTGAAACTGTAGCAAGAAAAAGTCAGGTACAGGGGAAAAAAACATATCTTCAGGTATTAAAAATAAAGTAGTGGAATAGATTGCCTGTGGACTGTCCAACTCTGAAGACATATAGGAATGGAGTAATTGTTCCCCCAGGTTACAGAAAGGTGAAAAATGAAAGGTTTTTCTTAACTGGGTAAAAATGAACTATTGCTGGATTGTGGATTCATTATTTTTTAAGAGCTATTCTGGCCTGATGCTCCTCTGGTGCACTTTGTCCAGTTTACATGAACCCACCTCAGCAGGCAGAGGAAGGATGCCCCCGTGGGAAGCTGGCACACAACCGCTTCTCGTCTCTAAATTCACATCCCAGGTATTTGGTGCTAAGTTTTCTGGATAGACAAGTGCCAACAGTTAGCAAAGTTAGAGAGAATAAAAGTTGCCTGCTGACTACACTTGATTCACCTCCTTGTTGAGGAGCAACTCAAGTGCTTGTCTCAGCAACTTTTTGTAGTAGAGGTGTGGGGACTTCAGCCATTTTCTCTATTGGGCTGGCTTGAATTTCTCTCCTTATTCCTTACTCTTGGAGCAGATAACACGGACATCTCTTGCAGAATGGTGACTTAAACACTACAGATTTGAGTTATATGGTTCCTTCTCTTCTTTCTCCAGGGAGAACAAGGCCTAGACGGGTTCCCTGGAAAGCCAGGTGCGGAGGGGAAACAGGTACGTGGCACATACTCAACGACTGGAGGCTTTTCTTTGGAATGAGTGGAAGTCGACTCAAACTGAGACTTACACTGGGTGGCTGCTGAGTCATGGAAGGACCCCGCTGCATCAGCAGGTTTTGTGCTGCTTATTCTAAGGATCTTTGTTGGCACAGTTTTCGTTTTTTGTTTGTTTGGTTTTAGAATTAAATAGTAATGCAATATACACTTAAAGGAAATGCCAGTCTTTTAACCATGGTAAGTTAGATGTTTATCTTAATTTTCATTAAAGACATGAGGAAGCACATACAAAAATTCAGTTGTTCAAGCCTGATTTTTTTATAAACTTTTTTTCCCTCCCACAACATGAAAGGGGGAGAACTGGATTTAATATATTTGGTTTGTTTTCACTAAGAAAGGCTTGGAACTATTTACATTTTTAAGACAAAATGAAACCAGAAAATGGTCTAAAAGATCAATACATTTCTGCTGATTAGACAGATAGTGCTTTGTCTAAAACTGCTATCTGTAGATCCCACAAGACCATTTTCATTACTCAGGGTATGATACCTAATGAGAGACATCCTTTACTCCCAAGGTTCTTCTGGTCTAAATAGCAAAGGACAGAGTAAGAGGAAGAGGCTAAAAAGTGATTTGCCGAAAGCCATGCAGCTAATCATTGCCGCCCTCAAGCCTGAAGCCTCCAGGATGCTGCATCTGCATCCCATTCACTAGCCCTTGCTGTTTCCCTCTCTGGAAAGGATCATTTGAAGGCATGTTTTTGCAGTTGCAGAGGTGCACGTCGAATCCTTAGGATAGTTCGTCTTCAGGTGGTTGATCCCGCTGCTCGCACAGACCAAGCGGCCGCTGGGTCTGACCTGAACGTGCTTTACGAGCACAGTAGCCACGGGCTGCCCGAGTGCCTTGCTCTCGCTCTTTTAGCAGCCAGAGTTGCAACTGGATTTTATTGGGAAGTATTTTTGTTTCCATATCAGAGACATCTTTTGTATTTAGATGGCAAGATATAGTGTCATTAACAGTCTTAATCTTGGTTAAATCTACACCTTCCTCTCTGTGAGGTGACAAAGATTATTGCACTAAATGTTCTTTTGCTTCTCTAGGGGGGATTTTACAGTTAATCTTTGCTTTCTCTCTGCTCTGTTCCTCAGTCACTGTTTACCCTATACTGAGAAGTATTTGTCTAGTTAGTGTTTATCACTATCCTTGTAAGATGGAAATGTTTTCCGGTGCTAGATGCAGCACTGGAATCACAATGAACTATGATCACTATGCCCATTACATTGATTACAGGACTGGTTTAGACTTGCAGCAAATGTGGATGAAGTGAGGAATTGCAGAGGGATGTGAAGGTGGACGCTGATTGTTTACTACTTCTAAGGAACAATTTCTCCAAGTGACACCCTATTACTGAAGCTGGGTTTTTCTGAAGCTTTTTTGCCTTTTTCATGTCTAGACACTTAGCAGCGGGCAAATCTTCATGCCTGAATTTTATCCTAAATTTTGTGTTTGACACCGATGTACTCCCTGAACTGCAATCCTTCTGAACCAGCTGAAATTGGATTGCCGTTATGGTGGCTGCTGTGGCATCTCTATCCTTATTCCCCCTCCTCTCTACGCAGCAGAGCCAAAGCAACCTTGTGTGTTGTATTAACTCCTACCTCGGTGCAATGGGACATAACTGTTTGTGCTGCCGATACTCAAACCTGCAGCCTTATGTTTCTCCTGTACTTTAAGGGGGATTGCAATTGATGACCTGCAATATGTAAAACAAAGATTTTTCTCTCTGTTTTACCTGTTTATAGGGCCCTGCTGGCAGCCCGGGCGCTCCAGGTGCCAGTGGGATCAAAGGAGAAAAGGTGAGTTGGGACGGGATGCATGGGAGGGGTTTGGCCACACATTCATTAATTCCTCCTTAGGCGCCCAGTGCTGGAATATCAGTGCTATTGGCTTAATATTTCCCTCGTTTGTGTACAAGTGAAGCTTATACGCATTTAGATGTTTCACTTTTCTGACATTTCTTCAGTCTGAAATGGGTATAAGTGAGAGGTAAATCGGGTCTGGTTCTAGCTCCTCTGCTCTTTAACCCTCTTAGTAGGAGTACAAGGAAGTAGAGAGTAGTTTGGCTCAGGAAATCTTCCTCACTTAAGAAAGGCGAGTAGAAATGTCAGTATGTTTGTGTAGATGCCAATTTTCTGACCCAGGAGATGGAGAATTGACTCAGCAAGTGCCAATGAAACAAGCCCAACCCTCCTACCTGCAAAATAATTATTCACTACTCTCGGCAGTGATTTTGACCTCATTATTTTACAGAGCTGTTAGAGTTTCCAGGGCAGCCTTACGTTTCCCTCTCTGCTAAAGGTGACATTGTGGTTTTGGTATTTCCTACCCAGTTCTTTGGCATGAGTGGAAAGGCATGCCCGATTCTGGATTTTCTTTCTCCTTTTCTCCTCCAGATAAGACAGTGAGCCTTATCCAAGAATGCGGAGATGAGAAGCAAATCTCTCTGTTTCCTCACTGCATTTGGAGCTTCCAGAAGATGTTTAGCTCCTTGCTCCACTAGTTTCAGTGCAGCTGATGTGTGTCTCTTCAGTCCTTCTGCCAGAGTATGGACTGTCTTTAGAATAAATAACAAAGAGTAATTAAACTTGCCTGAAGAGGAAATACCGTGAAAGATATGTCGGGTCATTCGGAGACCCACATGAGTAATGAATAAATAGAGCGTGAAAGGATGCTATATGATAATTTTTGCATTAGTCTGTACCTAAAGTAAAGGAGATGATACCTTCTGTACCTAAAGTAAAGGAGATGATACCTTCTGGAGGCTTCGTCTTAAAGCGTAATAAATAGTGGACACTGCTGGAAAAAAATGTGCTGGAACAAATTGATAGCCTAGGTGGCAATAAATCATATAAAGAGGGTGTAGCATCTCAGTGTCCTGCAAACAGTTATAGCGTGATTCTGCTCTATAAAATGACTTGGGGAAAACAGTACCATTTCTCACTTTTTTTTCTTTTCGCAAAGATTTTTTAATCATTAACAAACAAAAGCATTTTGACCCCTAAATATCCATCCTGCAGACTCTGATGGGATCTGAGCATCAATCAGGTTTATTTGTGTGGTATGTGTACACCAATTATAAGATTTTTGAAGCTCAAATTTAATGTTACGGTGTGCCCAGTGCATCATTCATTTTAAGTCACTAAATGTCATTAAAATCAATGTGTAGCATCACAGTAACGGAGAACACAACCAGTCCTGCATGTATTCATCTGCAGGGCAGAGAAAATGGAGTTAATTGGGATTGCATGTTCATACCTATTAATTATGGGGTGGTATTGAAAATAAGAATGAACAACAGCAGTTGGAAAACATGCTCAGAGGTTTGCTTTCGTTTTGTGTTACGTTATGTATTGTGCTATGTTGTGTTCTGTATTATAGTGTGTTTTGTCATTTCTTTCATGTTTCCCTGCAGGGTGAACCAGGACTTCCAGGATTGCCTGGCTCTTCAGTAAGCTTTTTTTTTAGCTTTCTCAAACATTGTAGTCATTACTGCATGAGAAGGGGAGGTGGAAGCTGGGGGTGGGAGGACTTTACTAAATGAGAGATGACCTTAAATTTTTTTTTCAAAAAAACCCTGAAGTTTAAGGCAGTGAAGATTTTTGAAGAAGGATGGGTTCCAACAAGGAGATGCACTGCCACAATTTTGGGAGGTTTTGAAAAGTGAGGATTAGGACTTGAAGAGGTAATGAGAGCATGGCCTCAGGTGCATCAGAGAGCGCAGTACTGTGACAGGACTGTGTGGTTTCCAGGACAGTTGTTGATTCGATGCCCAGTGGTCTTTGGAAAATAGAGCCTGTGGAAGTTATAAAAGCAAATGAAAGTTCAGAATTGAGTTGAATTATTGAGTGCCTTTGTCATGGGCTGGATGTGAGAGCTGGGAGGGGAGAAGAAAAAGGCAATTTCTGAGGAGGAGGAATGATGTTTCCTTGTATTATGTCTGAAAAAGCCCTGGTGAAATATGAGACAAACTAGGAGCTCATGTGCTGAAATCAGGAAAGCAGTGATAAAAAAGCAAACCAAGAAGGTAGGAGAGGGGGGCTGATCATTCCTGTGGCACTAGATTTACATGCCTTTGTGCATCCCTCCGCCTCCAGCAATGCCTTCAGTGACCCCGGAGGCGTCACTAGCAGGGACATAAGGATGTCCAGAGGTTAGAATTGTCTGTATGAAGAGGTCATCTCCAAGTGAATGGAGAAAGAAGATTTACCATAAAATGTGCAGAGGAGAGGTCTAGAACTGAGTTCTGCAGGGGCTGGTAATGAAGCGGTTGGGGAGTATCCCTTTTACTTTCAAAAAAAACAGGATAAAAATTAGGAAACAGCACTCTTGGGCTATTGGTGGAAAGCATTAAAGGGCCACTGATACCAGCAACATTTAACTGTAGCACTGTGCCGAAGAAGGTCTGGGTGCTAAAGACAAGAATGAGAAGCTCCCTGGTCATCATGAGAAAGGCAGCAGGCAATTCCTTTACCCAGAATGTGGTAGAAAGCAAAGGAGGCAGAAAGAGAGAGTGCTGGAAAAAACCTGTTTGGGTAAGAGCCTTTTACTGTCCTGCTTAAATGTGAAATTAGTGACGTGACAGTAGTTGCCAAAAGATTTCGAAAGGTACGTATAAAACCTGAAAAAGAGCCTGAAGTTCCAGGAGATGGGTGGAGAACAGGCTGAGAAGACTGACAGTTGTCAGTCACAGCCCCGGTGGCTTGTATCGAGGAGCTGAAGGAAAGTTTGAATCATGCACATATTGAAAGTCAGCCTGCTATTTATATGGTGCCTTCTTCATTCAGCACAACTTCGTAATTTAAAATAAGACAAGAGCCGGGGAATTTGCTAACTTATTTTTACCAATGGGGTAATGAATTAAGTCCTCACTGTTTATACAGCCACACAAATCACTTCACAGGTAACTGAGTGAGCAAACCTTGTGCCAGTCTGAGCTGTTTAAATAGAAAGTATCCCCCAGGCTGCAGCAGGAGTTGAGGAGCTGTAGCAGTTAGCGAGGGAATGGCGAGGGGAGAGAAATACACTGTGGGGGACCATCGCACCCCTGGCACCTCCTGTGTTGTCTTTCCTCTTTTTCTCCTTTATGACTCTGCATTTTCATTGCAGGTGCATATTGAAGGCCTAAAAGGAGAGCAAGTAAGAGAGATTCAATATCTATTCTTCCGTTGCAAGGATGCTTTTATGTAGTTCAATTGCCTGTTAGATTAGAATCATAGAATCATAGAATCATAGAATTGTTCTGGTTGGAAGAGACCTCCAAGATCATCGGGTCCAACCATTAACCTATCACTACCAAGTCCCCCACTAAATCATATCCCTTAGGGCCTCATCTAAACGCCTTTTGAATACCCCCAGAGATGGGGACTCCACCACCTCCCTGGGCAGCCTGTTCCAATGCCTGACAACCCTTTCGGTAAAGAAGTTTTTACGAATGTCCAATCGAAACCTCCCCTGACGCAACTTGAGGCCATTTCCTCTTGTTTTGTTGTCTGTTACTAGGGAGAAGAGTCCGACCCCCATCTCTCTACAACCTCCTTTCAGGTAGTTGTAGAGAGTGATAAGGTCTCCCCTCAGCCTCCTTTTCTCCAGGCTAAACATCCCCAGTTCCCTCAGCCGCTCCTCATAGGACTTGTGTTCCAGACCCTTCACCAGCCTCGTTGCCCGTCTCTGGACACGCTCCAGCACCTCAATGTCTTTCTTGTAGTGAGGGGCCCAAAACTGAACACAGTACTCGAGGTGCGGCCTCACCAGGGCCGAGTACAGGGGGACAATCACCTCCCTACTCCTGCTGGCCACACTATTTCTGATACAGGCCAGGATGCCGTTGGCCTTCTTGGCCGCCTGGGCACACTGCTGGCTCATATTCAGCCGGCCGTCAACCAACACCCCCAGGTCCTTTTCCGCCGGGCAGCTTTCCAGCCACTCCCCCCCAAGCCTGTAGCGTTGCCTGGGGTTGTTGTGACCCAAGTGCAGGACCCGGCACTTGGCCTTGTTGAACCTCATACAATTGGCCTCGGCCCATCGATCCAGCCTGTCCAGGTCCCGCTGTAGCGCCTGCCTGCCCTCCAGCAGATCAACACTCCCTCCCAACTTGGTGTCATCTGCAAACTTACTGAGGGTGCACTCAATCCCCTCGTCCAGATCATTGATAAAGATATTGAACAGAACTGGCCCCAGTACTGAGCCCTGGGGAACACCACTTGTGACCGGCCTCCAACCGGATTGAACTCCATTCACCACAACTCTTTGGGCCCGGCCATCCAGCCAGTTTCCTACCCAGCGCAGAGTATGCCCATCCAAGCCATGGGTAGCCAACTTCTCCAAGAGAATGCTGTGGGAGACGGTGTCAAAGGCTTTACTAAAGTCCAGGTACACAACGTCCACAGCCTTTCCCTCATCCACTAAGCGGGTCACCATGTCGTAGAAGGAGATCAGGTTGGTCAGACAGGACCTGCCTTTCATAAACCCGTGCTGACTGGGCCCGATCACCCGGTTGTCCCGTATGTGCCACGTGATGGCACTCAAGATGATCTGCTCCATAACCTTCCCGGGCACCGAGGTCAGGCTGACAGGCCTGTAGTTGCCCGGATCCTCCTTCCGGCCCTTCTTGTAGATGGGCGTCACATTTGCCAGCTTCCAGTCAACTGGGACCTCCCCAGTTAGCCAGGACTGCTGGTAAATGATGGAGAGTGGCTTGATGAGCACTTCTGCCAGCTCTTTCAGCACCCTTGGGTGGATCCCATCCGGCCCCATAGACTTGTGCGTGTCTAGGTGGCGTAGCAGGTCACTGACCATTTCCCCTTGGACTTCGGGGTTTACATTCTGCTCCCCATCCCTGTCTTCCTGCTCAGGGGGCTGGGTGCCCAGAGAGCAACTTCCCTTGCTGTTGAAGACTGAGGCAAAGAAGGTATTTAGCACCTCAGCCTTTTCCTCATCCCTTGACACTAAGTTTCCCTCCGCATCCAATAGAGGAGGGAGATTCTCCTTAGCCCCCTTTTTATTGTTAATGTATTTGTAGAAGGACTTTTTGTTGTCTTTTATGGCAGTAGCCAGACTAAGTTCTAATTGTGGTTTTGCTTTAAAATAATACTTCAAAATTAAGGTGGATAGCAGCATTGTCAGGCCATCAAGAAGCAAGTTTTCCTATTTACAGTGGAGAAATAAACAAGAAAGGAAAAAAGGCAATGTCCTTTTCTGGTGCGGTGAATCTAAAATGGATGAGAAGTATAAATTGGAGAGTAAGCTACGCAAATCTTTAAGTCCAGGGAAGTGTTAATATGAAAGTTAAACTGTATTTGAGTTTTATGCTGAGTTTGTCTCTGAACCTGGGCACTCAAACAGGGGAGAGGTACCCGTTGCTTCAGTCTGTTAGTCCTGCATATAAATAAAATACATTTAAATTCTGATTTTGTGTTGGTAGGTGCATAACTTGTATTTAACCATTATTTAATATATTGATATGCATCATATAGCTGATACTTTAAAGCCCTTCACAGCTGTGCTGGCTCGGGGGAAATGCCAGTGGAAGCTGTTTTTGCAAGAGTTGCTCTTCTCCACCACCGAACCCTAACCCACAGTGTTTTATTGGAATATCCAGGAAAGCCCGGTGTCTTTGGTAGAGTGACTGCCTTTGGAAACACAAAGAGCCAGTAATGGATAAATGCCTGCTGAGCGTGGGTGGATCAGTCTGTGTGCAGTCTAATGAGTGCTGATAATTCAAGTAGCCGAAGGATTAAGGAGAAAACCAGCTGGTCTCTGCACTGGTTCTTCGGGATCCATGAGGAAAGGGGTGGTATAGGTCCTGCACAGATGATCAACATGAGTAATGTGCCCATATAATTTTTCATACAGATACTTTAACACTTTTTTTTTTTAAAAAAAAAAAACATTTCTGTAGGGAGAGCCTGGGCCACGAGGACCACAAGGCCAACCTGGACTTCCTGGACCTCCAGTAAGTTGTTTCTCTCACTGCTTGCAGTTCCCAGACACTGAAGCTCAGACTGGCGTGAGGCACACGGGCAAATCTTATACATTATTCGGGCACTAAGATCTTAAATGGTGCCCCCAGCCTCCTGTTTTCTCCACTGCTGAGAGAAGGTCTCCTGCTGTGGGTGGCCACTCTGAACAGATGGAGGTGGCACCCAGGAGGTGGGCACTCATCGCACAGAGGCAGACTTTGCCTCAAGGCTGTTGTCATGCAGAACCTGATTGGTTTTCTGTTTCTAATGTCCTGAAGAGCTGTGTGGGCATTCAGCACGTCTCGGAGAGGCACTCACTGGTAACTTGGACGCTATCATGTAATGAAGGTCAGAGGACTGTTGCTGTAAAAGGGGTTGGCTTTATGCCACAAGGTCCTGGCTGAAGTATTTTGTAGATGAAAAATAAGAGTTGAGTATGTGTGTTTGTGTTTCAACACAATTTTTGCGACAATTTAGACATGCCAGCATTCTTACTTTTGACTTAATTGTAGCTTCTTCTAGTTATATTTTATAACCCAACTCTGCAGGATATCTCAGTTCAGACTGTCACTGCTGCCTCATTTGCAAATACTCTGTATTTTCTCGCTTCTGAATTGTTTGTTGTGTTTCACTGTTGATTGGGTTTTGTAAAATTGATGGCATTGTGAAGATGCATTACTTAGGTAATCTGGTTTTAATTATGTAATCTAAATATAGTTGTGTGCTCTGTATTAATCAGGGCATTGTCATTTTTCTGTATCCTGTTTTCGTATTCTCTTCTGCTCACAGGACAACATAATCATCAGGTAAGAGTTGTCTAGGTAGCCATGCAGTAACGGTAACGCAAAACAGCTAGGAACTGGTTATATAGTTCATTAGTTTTTCTTACTCAGTTAACTTTCTAAACCTTTTCATTTTAAAGGGAGAGGCTGGTTTGGAAGGCAAGCCTGGCGTCCCTGGTTTCCCAGGTCAAAGGGTGAGTTGCTGTTTTTATTTAATGTAAGTCTCAAGAGGCTGGGGACAGCTCTGCTCAATAAGGTTTGACGCACTTCACGTATACTTTTCTACTTATTTAAGGGTCCTGGAGGCCCCAGTCCTTTCCTCTATTCCTTCTTTATGGTCCAGCAACTTTCAGTACCTCTTGGAGTCCACAGATTGTGTACAGTGCCCTGTGGGACCCTTGGAAAGTGTCTTTCTTGTCCTTTGCTCACCTGTCTTTGCGTCTGCTCCTTGCTGCCAAGAGGATTCTTGGTATGACTCTGAGTGTGTAGAGCCACTAGTAATACAGAGGGATTGAAAGTTCAGAGAAATGCTATTGTCCTGGAAGTCGAAGAAATGCAAAGACACTTGCAATACTTATTACTTTCTGTTCTATTTGGTCTGTACTTGAACAGAAACTCCCACAAAATGGGAGCTGGTGTACTGTTCTCACCAGGAGCTTAGATAGTTTCCTCTTGTTAAAAAACATACTGGATTTTCTCTGACTCAGAGTTATGTCTTGAAGATAAAAGGTAAATTTCACAGTAGGCCTGATCACATCACATGAATGCTCTGAACCTGCCTTTCCTTGCTTCAGCCCATTCATATGAAGAACATTGCACTAGACAACAATAAGGGTGGAAGAGAGATACTTGTTTAGCCTTTGTGGAGGCAGTTACTTCAGTCTCAGTACTACTGTTTGATGGGTTACTTTTTTAGACAGGCACAGAGATTTGATCATAGCTTGATCCGTAGAGGAGATTGTGGGGGTTGCTTGTAATGCTTTGCACTTGAGTCAGCACCAGTGCTATTAAAGAGTGGGTGTGAAAGAGCGTGGGAGGGTTATGGGCAAAGGACAATACAGGGAAGAAATATATTCCTTGGTAGGTGGTTTTCTACAGACTTTCCATTGAATTGCATGATGTTAAATTGAGCTGTAAGCTTGGCTTTTAGGAATCTTCTCCTTTGGAAGATGGGGCATGCAGTCTTGTGTTAATGCCACAGTGGAAAAGGGCATTTACTGGCTTTCTTGTACTTTTCCAGTCTACAGAAAATATCATCTCATCACTTTAGCAAATAACCGTGCTGTGCTTTACTTATGAGTTGACAAGTTCTGAATTGTCCTGGTTTTAAAGCCTGCTGTGAAACATTGTTTCTTGAATAAGATTAATAGAGCATATTAGCTGGGGAAAGGACAGTGATCTGTCAGGATCTGCAACAGGACAAAATGCTCCTGCTAATGATCATTTGATTAGAGATGTCATTTGATCCACACTGTCTTTGAATGTTTCCCTAGACTCTGTTGTGTTTAGCTAGTTAGAATTCTCCTAAGGGTCTTTATTAGTTACTAGGCATCTTAAGTGGATAGATGTATTTTTTTAAAGATCATTATTCAATGGCTGAATACCTGAGATGAATCAAAGTCCTGGGCTTGGTGGATCTACATGGAAAACCTCCATGTGGGAGAGAGAACAGACTAGCAGATACTACTAATTCACTATTAGTACAGTTCTTGACAAAGCACAAATATAAATCCAGTCTCTGATTGTCATCTTACATAAATTTGGCTGCGGAAAGCATTTCTCTAGACAGGCTTAGAAGTTAAAATGCCAAGAGCAGAAAGCTCCTCAAATATTTGTTTGAGTCTAGTTTTAAATGACTGGATGTGAGGTGAGGACAGGCGCTGAAGTCACAGCTCAGAGCTGTAGCAAGCCCTTCTGCACACACCCAAACCAGAAGGCTCTCTAGCAGCATAGCCCAGCAACGAGGACATGGCCGTGGTCATGATGCCTCAGTTTCATTTGTGGCTCCAGCCCTGGCTTGTTGTAAGACTTGGCTTGTTGATTGGATATTAGGAAAAAATTCTTCACGGAAAGGATTGTCAAGCACTGGAACAGGCTGCCCAGGGAAGTGGTAGAGTCACCATCCCTGGAGGTATTTAAAAGTCGTGTAGACATGGCGCTTAGGGACATGGTTTAGTGGTGGACTTGGCAGTGTTAGGTTAACAGTTGGACTCAACCTTAAAGGTCTTTTCCAACCCAAATGATTCGATGATTCTTTTCTAAGACATTCACATCTCTTCACCTGTGCACCCCCTGTGAATAGGGGTAGGAGTGTAAGGCTATACAAAAGTATGTGAGCAAACCAAACAGCCGGAGCAGCGATGTGAGCATGGGTTTGTTTATCACAGAGCATGTTCCCCAGCACACCTTTGGGTCATGCCAAGTAGTTGTCTCCCACAAACGTCCCTGCATTGCAGGGTGACTATATCTGGCAGGCTGAATGACAAAGGCCATCTTTTGTGAGAAGGAGTTTAGCTGCATGAACATAAGCTCCTATGCTCTTTGCATGTGAAGCCCTGGCCCATCGTATTTAGCACAGTTGTAGCCTTCTTCACTGTGGTAAGGACAGAAAAATCAGACATAGCTAGAGGCAGATTTGGGACTACTTTTCAGTATTGCTAGGAGGCCTATGCAGAACAGATGAAAATCACTAATCATCCGCTTGGCTGGTCCCTCTGCTGTTTTATGCGGGGGGGGGAGGTCCAGACATGATGCTACACTAATTTATATCTCCTGAAAATGTAGTTCCTGAGGTACTTTATAACTATTCTGCACTAATATCTTGTAACATAAGGGACAGATTACAATGCAAGATTGACTGCAGGACCCTCTCAAGTAGCATGCTGCAACGGGGCTGAAGTAAAACAGTTACTGTTTTGCAGTATGATTCAACCTAGTTTTGCTTTATGGTCCTCAACCAGAAACTCGGCACATCACAGAGTCCCTGTCCTGACACAGGGATGCAGATACAACCATTTGTTGGAGTTCTTAGAAGCCTGCAGTACTTTATTTAGCTGTAACGCAACTGGCACAAACTACTAATGGACTAACAATGTGTTTGGAACCATTTCACAGAGGAATTCATGTCTCATAACACAGTCCACTGGAAGTGAAGGATCCTGAGCTGTGCAAGGACAGAGGCGATGTTGGCTGACGTTAGAAATACGATACAGGAGCCACCTACACAGTGTGCAGATTTCATAGCAGATGACATATTGTGCCAAATACCCTAGTGACAGTTTGGCTGACAGGAATAGGGTCATACATTTTGGGAAGATTTCTAGGAAAAGAGGAAGTATGATATTCTTTTAGTCTGAAGTTGCTGTTCCTCTTATTGCTGAAGAAATAAAAGAATACATGGGATAGTACGGTTGCCAATAAACAAGGCATATTCTTTATAGAGTAACCATTTGTGTTATAGTAAAGAAAGTGTCAGTTTAATTTCTTAAGATGGCTACTGCAAGCTTAATCTTTCGTTTAGATGCATTTGTTACACTTACATAAAAGATTTTCCATCACTTCTGCTTAGACTGCACATTTCTTGAAGCAGTTGCAGTCTTCTGCAAATGTGTGATACAAGTAGGGCTGAATAACCAAGTGGGCTGAAGAATCCCTGGCATCAGGGCTTATGAGGGCCCAAGACTTCTTCTGGCCTTGGTATTACAGATTGCTTAAGACCATGTTATAGATTGCTTAAGACCATGCTTAAGACCAAGAACCAGGGCTCACTATTGGGGCCAGTTCTGCTTCATATCTTTATCAGTGATCTGGACGAGGGGATCGAGTGCACCCTCAGTGAGTTTGCAGATGACACCAGATGCTGGGATGCAGATGCAGATGCTGGGAGGGAGTGTTGATCTGCTGGAGGGCAGGCAGGCGCTACAGCGGGACCTGGACAGGCTGGATCGATGGGCCAAGGCCAATTGTATGAGGTTCAACAAGGCCAAGTGCTGGGTCCTGCACTTGGGTCACAACAACCCCAGGCAATGCTACAGGCTTGGGGACGAGTGGCTGGAAAGCTGCCCGGCAGAAAAGGACCTGGGGGTGTTGGTTGACAGCCGGCTGAATAGGAGCCAGCAGTGTGCCCAGGTGGCCAAGAAGGCCAACGGCATCCTGGCTTGTGTCAGAACTAGTGTGGCCAGCAGGAGTAGGGAAGTGATTGTCCCCCTGTACTCGGCCCTGGTGAGGCCGCACCTCGAGTGCTGGGTTCAGTTTTGGGCCCCTCACTCCAAGAAGGACATTGAGGTGCTGGAGCGTGTCCAGAGAAGGGCAACGGAGCTGGTGAAGGGTCTAGAGCACGAGTCCTATGAGGAACGTCTGAGGGAACTGGGGATGTTTAGTCTGGAGAAAAGGAGGCTGAGGGGAGACCTTATCGCTCTCTGAAAGGAGGTTGTAGTGAGGTGGGTGTCAGGCTCTTCTCCCAAGTAACAGGTGATACGACAAGAGGAAATGGCCTCAAGTTGCACCAGGGGAGGTTTAGATTGGGTATTAGGAAACATTTCTTCACTGAAAGGGTTATCAAGCATTGGAACAGGCTGCCCAGGGAAGTGGTTGGGTCCCCGTCCCTGGAGGTATTTAAAAGACGTGTAGATGTGGCGCTTAGGGACGTGGTTTATTGGTGGACTTGGCAGTGTTAGGTTAACGGTTGGACTCGATGATCTTATGGGTCTTTTCCAACCTAAGTGATTCTATGATTCTATTCTATGTCTCTGTTGCCTTTTGAGGGCTTGCCACCAAACCAGTCTTGCGATCTGCAAGCATTGAGAACTTCAGATGTAGCCCAGCCATGCCAGCAAGTCACCTCCAAGCAGTTTGAGCACCACCGTTTTACTCTCAGAACACTTTCCAGAAGTTGTGGACAAGAGAGCAGCATACTCACAGCTGTTCCCGAAAGCATAAAGGTTGCTGGTGAGTCACAGAAAGTGTGCCCGAAGGCTGGGATTTGCTGCTGTGCAGGAGGATGGGGTCTGAGGGAGCTAGAGATCTGATATTGCCAAATATATCATAAGCTAAGCTTGCTGTATATGAACCTCTCCCTCCTGCAGCCCATTCCTAGGAGCTCCAATATGGAGCGTGTGGTTTCAATGTAGTTGTAAGAACATACACTCACAGACATAGTTCTTTAATATGGAAAGCTAATTGGAGGACTGCTTACATTTTGGGGAGTGGCCCAGTAGTGGAAACACACTAAGAGGAGCATAAGCTGGGAAGACAGATCATCTTTTGAGCATTCAAAAGCACTTTGCTGTTAGCCTGCTTTAGTTGCAGGTCTTGAAGTGTTTTATGGGCACAGAGAAAATGCGCAGTCTCCTGGGTGCATCTGCTGAACTGCTAATCTGACAATCCACGTCCATCCTTTGATCCTGTCTGGAGGCAGGAGATAACAATTCCAACCTGAACCAGGCAACTGGGTTATGTTCATTTTATTAGCCAGCTGCTTCCAAGTGCCTGGCATCTGATGTCTATATTTTGACAACGATACCCTCATGTCAAGAGCACACAGTGGAAAGAAAGAACCTTTGCTGTTCTCATCTGTCCCGTAAGACCTTTGAGTGATAGACAATACTGTCTCTCTGATTTTACTAAAACTGCCTGAAAAAGAGGTAGACTCTGAGAGTCTGGTTTCATTTTAGGCTGGTTTTGTGGGGTTTTTTTCCCTATTCTTCTCCTCCTCTTTCTTCTGTGAAATTGAAGAGAATTGAAGTGCTTTGATTCTGCTCTTAAGTTTTTTGACACCTGATCTACTGAAATATTTACTGGAAATAAACCCAACTTTTTTTGCTTGGTAGACACAAAAGGTGCAGATCATAGAATCATAGAATCATAGAATGGTTCTGGTTGGAAGAGACCTCCGAGATCATCGGGTCCAACCATTAACCTATCACTACCAAGTCCCCCACTAAATCGTATCCCTTAGGGCCTCATCTAAACGTCTTTTGAATACCTCCAGGGATGGTGACTCCACCACCTCCCTGGGCAGCCTGTTCCAGTGCCCGACAGCCCTTTCGGTGAAGAAATTTTTACGAATGTCCAATCTAAACCTCCCCTGGCGCAACTTGAGGCCATTTCCTCTTGTTCTGTCATCTGTTACTAGGGAGAAGAGTCCGACCCCCATCTCTCTACAACCTCCTTTCAGGTAGTTGTAGAGAGCGATAAGGTCTCCCCTCAGCCTCCTTTTCTCCAGGCTAAACATCCCCAGTTCCCTCAGCCGCTCCTCATAGATGCATGACATGCTCCTGGAAAGCATGCAGATCTTTGGGTAATCCTGCCTAAACACAGGGTTCTTCTGAAGTGTGCTCCAAATAACTTGACGTTCAAGAATTTGCCTCTTACTGAAATGAGGCAAGTTCATTCAAGTGACTGAAATTTCAGAAGGAAACCAAAAGAAAATAACTATTTGTCCTATAGCAGTACTTTCCACATAGGCATGAGGTAGCAGCTACCTAGACCATTTTGAATCTGATGTGCTGTATTGCGGCCTAACTTTCTAAATTTGCATTGTCAAAATTTTCCCATGCTCAAAGAACGATCAGTGCAAAACAAAAAAAAAATACAGCAGTATCATAGGACAGTAAGAATAGTCTTATGGGGAAAAAAAATTAATGGAAAATATCTTTTTGAAATAGTGACCTTTAATGAATGTCCTTCTCCATGATTAAGACTCCAATGTACATCAGTCAGACAGATAAGTAATAATAATTCCGCTTTTTTCAAGTTACTTCATGCACAAAATAATTTATGTGAAGCACAGAATGAGAGTGAGTTGGATGTAGAAACAGAGATAACTTAGAAAAAATTTACTGCAAGAGCCTTTTTTGTGAGCTAATTGCAAAGTTCGGTGTCCACAGTCTGTTGGGTTGGAGGCAAGAGGAACGGATGCAGCTCCAGGAGTGAGTTACAAAGGGGTGTCTTCTGCATCTTTAATTCAGCTGTCATGTTGCAACAGGTTTTCGTGTTCATGTGTCTACATCCCCTGAATGTTTATCCCCAAAGTCAGAGCAGCACAAAAAGCTTAACAGACCTTTCTTGACTCTTTACAACTAGATTACAAGGCTACGAGTCTCAATAAGAGCTACGTATTTGTTTTACAGTAGAGCCTAAAGGGTTCTGTTAAAACTGGGGACTACTGGGTTCAGGGCACACCCTTCACCCAGAAGAGATGTGTTAAGAGCACTTGCCAACACATGAAAGGTTTTTCCCTGTTAGCTGTCACGGGGAAGATAAATTTATCAAATCCCTGGAGGGCTGCTGAGCTCTTCTTTGTGTGTTGGATGGCGGGATAGAAATACATGTATTTGACTTTCCCCTTCTTGACCCATCTCTCTCCTGTCTAAGTGGGTTCTTGCATACGATGTGCCTGTTCTGGCCAGTCACAGATTGAAATGGGCAGTCAACACTCTTTAAACTGTTATTTCCCTGTGTATGAACACCCCTTGATTTGAACCACCTTAGACTTGCAAGGTCCAAGGGAAGCAGATAGTTGACTGGTATCTCCAGGGAGAGATGTGTCAATAACCTGGGAGAGAGAAGAGAATAAGTTTGCCCGGCAAACTACGTAGACTTTTTGGAAAGAGCCAGTCCCAAGATGCAATTTCTCTCAATGTCCAAAAGCCCTTTTAGCCCATATTTTTCTTTGTCACAACAGCCCCCATGATCACCCATTAGCTGGCCAACCCTGATGGTATTTGCATCCTCAGGCTAGGGAGATGCTCTCACCTCTTAGTTTACTGTCATTGTCTAATACTTATGGAGACTGTAAAAGGCTGGTACCTTCAGGGAGTTCAAACATTGATTAACACTGCTGGATTTCTTCTGGTTCCTCTAGTAATGTAGGGGTAAAAGGACAGGGCTGAAAGGGGTAATTCTAGCATCCCATCTAGCTTACAGAGGAAAGAGTTGGAATTTATGCTAGCAGTCATATTCGTTCGCAATTAAAGATGCTTCCTATGTACTTGGTACCAAACCCACCTCTCTGTTCCTGGGGCCAAACCTCAGTGAAAACCATGCTATGAAAATATATGCCATTCTGGCTGTCGGACAGCAAGGTAAAAAAGAGTCCTGGACTAGAATATCTTTCAAAATTTCCCCTCTAGCAGAATGGAGCCAACATTTTCTCTTGGTTCGCTGTCTTCTGTATGGTAGAGATATTTCCAATGGATGGTTGTGTTCATATGTATTCGTGGATGCTTGAAATGTTCAGACGACGTTGCCTACCCTTGCAAGGTTCAGCAGTGCACATACAGAAATGTAAGCAAATGAACAAAAAGAACAAAAAAGGGATTGATGGAGTAGATTAAATCCAGAGTGAAACTGTAATTGTCAGTGAGGTAAATATATCCCTTTCCAAAAAACCACACATTTTTAACTGTGCTGTTGTTCAAATTGCTGATGAAGGCAAATAACATATATTTCATATAGTCAAAGGGCACATATTCTTACACACTTAGCTGATTCTTACTATAAGTAACAGAGCATAATTGCTGGTTTTCTCTGTCATATTATTTGGTGATGTGACATTTTGCTGAGCTTTGCTCTCATAGGTATAATTTCTCCCAGCAAGTATTTCTGTACTTTACAGACAGGCTGTAATGTTAAGGAGCAAATCTATTGTAGTTTGATTTTGGCTAACCTCTGAGTGGCCAAAATGTCCCCTTCACAATGGGAAATTACACCCTCAGCCTCTCTGTCAGTATAATTACATGCTACTTTAAGGGATTTCTCAGTGTTTTGAAAAGCACCAAAGTTTCTCAGCATTATGCCCAAGGAAAGGATAGGCTCCTCTCACATCTCTCATTGCTGCCACGGAGTAGCGTGCCCAGCCATCAGTGTGGAAACAGAACAACCCATGTATACTTATCACAGGAGGTGAAATATGTCCTTCCTGCCCCTTCCCGGCTTTTGAGATGAGTTTGGGTAGAAGGTGATGCTGCTGTGTCCTTCCTCAGGTTCCCCAAGTAATATTTTTTCAGGTGGGACCAAGTTTCCAAAATGCAGCAGCTTCAGCAAACTGTAACCAGATAAAGCCCTTAAGCTATGAAGCTGCCAAAGCCACATCCTGTGGACCTCCAAAATAAAGTCTACGTGTAGTACTTGCATGTCTTCACTTGCAAGGTTACATTGGGATTTTGTTGGTGTGAACTTTAATGTACGTATCACCCATTGTGGTTTTGTATAGAGTACACAACAGAGTGTGTTCGTGCTCTCCAACTGGTGATATCTGGGTGACTACTTAGGGAGCCAATTCCATTACACTCCTTGAAAGGGTTATCAAAAGGGTTTCTGTCAGGTTCCTGCCTCTAATGCAGTCTCTGAATCAGTCTAAGGAGATGCACAAACATTGCAAGGGGAGGTACAAGCTGGCTCATAAATATGCCCAGCGACCAACGAGGTTGGTGAGACGTGAAGGAATCACTTACACCGTGTTGTATGCTGGCCTCAGTGTTGTAGCTGTGGAACCAGCCACCATAATGCACGGCTCCCATGTTGATGGGAAGCTGGAGGTGGCATCCAGTCCTCTCCCGTGTCGGACCCCACACACCGCGTCCTGTATGCTCTATTCGTAAGCTTGTTTATTTATTTAAACGAGTATTTTAACAGTGTCCTTTCCATGGTCACCTTGGCAGTTGGCAAAATGAGCATCTTTAACTAGAAGACATATGTTGAATCATGCAGTGACATGAGTCCTTCAGGTTAAAAATGGGCTCTTTTTGGCTTTGACAAGAAAATGACAGATATTGAAAAAGTAGGAAGAGCACTCATGAATAGCTCATGTACTTGAGTATATAATGCAGATTTTTATTGGTATTAAGGTCCTGGAGATGACTACAAACTCCTCCTGATACCCAAGGACCTCATAATCACTCCTTTATTTTTCTTAAATTCTTCTGTATATGACAATTGCTTTTTTTGTTATGAGGAAAATAAGGAAAAGAACAGATTCTAACACACCAGCTAATGAAACTCAGATAAAACTGGGGGAAATATGATGAAAACTTGGTTTGTTTGTGATGGTTTTAGTTTTTTCACTCATTTAACTTAGAAGGAATTTTACAAATTGTTTCTGGATGTATTTCAATAAAGAAAAATAAAGGGAAAACTATATATCAGACTCTTAGATTTCTGTATGACCAATCACATCACCAGTGACATGAAACTTGCTTAGTTTATAATATCCATCTAAGAAGAAAATCAGTTTGGGTGAGAAGTAGAAATGAGGGGGGGAAATCACTTTTTTCTGTCTCTCAGATATTTACATGACTCCTCTTGTACCCTCCTAGTATATTACTAATGACTTCAGAAGTATTAATGATTCAGTGCCTATTACACATCAGGGAAGAATAGATAATTTTTACAAGAAAGCTGAGTCACAAAATATGTGACTTGCCCAAAGTAACACAGCAAGTCAGCTGTTGAGTTGAGAAACAAATCCAACCTCTGCCTTGACTCCAGTGCTTCACTCATCCATCCTTTCTTCCTCTTTTTTCTCATGTAGGGCTTTTCTTTCTGAACTATTTGAGGTCAAACCCATGGGGAACACAGGTGCCACAGCATCCATATAGGTGAACTCGTCTCAAGGATATACTCCGGGTCCTGGCTTATCCTTCCCCTGCACCAGCGAAGCTCTCTGGTTCCTCTGGAGGAATCTTTTTTTGCTTGCAGAGGACTCAGTGAGCTCTGTTCTTTCCTTGGTGGTCATGCCAACCCTAGTTAGAAATGCCTCATGGATTCCTGTTTTCTGGCTTAGAGATTGTGAATCTTTTCTATTCATCCATGCGCCAGAGTTCTTAATTATTTTCTTTCTTAATGCATGCGACAGTGCAAGGACCACAAGGGGCACTGCTTGGCTTTGTCGGTTGGGTGAAGGGCTAGACTGCAGCAATGCCTCTCAGCATGTGTCTACGTGTGGTACCTCCCTGGGCTGCTCCTCAGCACTGTGACTTCTCCGACCCGCTGTGGGCAGCACCCAGGTGGGATGGCGGAGTGTAAGAGACGCCAAGATGTACATGAGACCAACCCTCATCTGTGGGGGCTGTTATCACAATCGGGGGGCTGTTATCACAATCTGGGACATACAGACCTGTCAGAGACAACTGGAGTTTCACATCCAAATGGTGTCTGCTGCCTTCGTTTCTACCCTTAGTGTTTTGTGTACCCGCATTATGGTGATTTACCAGTTTTGGGGTGAAAGACTTTGAAAAGTCAGTAGAAGTCTTTCCCTGGTGTCTAATATTTGCTCCTCTGTTGAACACACAGGGTAAAAAGGGAGAAC
This sequence comes from Phoenicopterus ruber ruber, assembly GCA_009819775.1. Lineage (NCBI taxonomy): Eukaryota > Metazoa > Chordata > Aves > Phoenicopteriformes > Phoenicopteridae > Phoenicopterus > Phoenicopterus ruber. The sequence goes on along the minus strand of CM020216.1, from coordinate 164,761,114 downwards.
CAGGATTCCCAGGAATCAATGGTCTGATGGGCCCTCAGGTAAGTGATGATTTTTTCATTTTCATATAATATGTGGAAAAACGTATTTTGTGGCAACAAGTGACTTGGAACTGCAATGCAGCATGCCGTGACCTTGTTCTCTTCTCATCTGCACCGCCTTTAAGAGCCAAACTAATTTATCCTGTTGTGATTGAGGGAAGTCTGCCTGTCTGGCAGCAATTACTTTTACCTTCCACAGTTTTTCAGCATCTTTGAACAGGGGGCATAAGGAGCTGTTTTGTGTGTGATTTCCCCGTTGCTTGTGCATAGAGCAGTATGATTCCGGAGGGAAAGCAATGATTTGTGTTTTGTAATATTTAGGACAGTGTCTCAGCTAATTGTTGGCTGTGTGAATTGGCAATTGCAGATATAGCTCCTGTGCTGCAGGCTTGAGAGAAGCAGCAGTTTCAAAGGTATTTGCTCTTCAGAAAGCACACTTCTTAGAGCAGAAGACTGGTTTTGTGGCTTTGATACTCACATTTCTACTTGTTACAGAGGGATAGGTGTTGGCTTATTGAGGAAGGTAGAGACAGGGGCTTAAAACTCAATGTTTATTCTCCCCATAAGGAAGGATGTCTTAAGTTAATGACCCCTTAGCTCCTTTTTTTTAAAGCTTTTGGCAAGATAGTGCTCCAAATTGCACCATCTGTAACATCATAAGGGCAAAACAGCGCTGTGTATGTTAAGCATCGTCAGAAAGGATTTGGCTCCACCTTGGATCAACCCATTCTGCCCTGTATTATAACAACACTGACACTTCCCTCTGGCTTGGTTTCTTGCTAACTTTGTAGCCAAATTCAGCTGACCCGAGTCACTTTGTAGGGTCAGCCCTGCAATAAGAAAGATATCTGTGGGAATGTCCTCAAGCAGGAAAGTTGCAACCTCACTTTAAGCTGACCACTCGGGATAAAACTGAGCATCTCCTTCATTCCCTTTTCAATAATAAATTAACGAACTGGGTCTTTGGCTTTGGGATTTTGTTTCAATAATCTGTTAAATTTTGGGCAGGAATGAAGAGCCTCCACTACCACAGCTGTTGGTGATGTATTGCAATAAACGGCACACTGCTAGAGAGCAGATGCTGATTTTTTCATTTATTTCCTCTGGCAAGCTATGCCCTTGTAACCACAAAACATGATCTAGAAATGGTTTTTGTGGCAGACATTTTGCAATGAGCTGTTCACGTGTCTGTGGAGGCTGTCAGAGAGGCAATCCAGGGGCTTGTGACCCCGTGGAGGTGAGGGCCCTCGTGTCCAGCTGGGAACCCTGCCCTGCAAAGCACCACTGGATACTGGTTAACGTATTTTTAAGACTTTTTCCTTTGGCACAGCACCTGGTTTGCAAGTGTTTCATGAGCAGCCTTCAAGAGGAATGAAGACAGTATTTCTAATGGATTTAAAAGATTTTGTTGATTTTGTTTTGGTTTGTTTTGGTTTTCCGTTGGATAACATTAAAAGGTCCCCCCAAGCCTTCTGAACCGCTGGGAGAGAATTTTCCTCGCTTTGGGGGGAAGATTTTTCTCCATGCATTGTTTCTGAGATATCTGACACTATCTATCCAAACAATGTCATATGTGCTCAGCTCAAGTTCCCTGTAACTTTTTAAAAAAATATATATGCATGTGTTAGCAATTTTATAAATGTATCTGAGAAAATTGCTGACATAGCATTAAGTACTTTTCCTTTCTGCACAAGGCTAAATAAAGTTAGCAAATTTTATGTTAATTAAAACTGCACATAATGCTAGCCGCATCGAGGGATACTTAAATTGACTGTTCCTCCAAGCTAACTGTAAGAATGGAAAAATATTGCTCCTATTCCTGCAGTGGCACTCTGTTCTGGACATATTACTGCAGATTTCCATATTTCTGTTTGGAGAAAGTGCTTACATTCAGTTTGCGACAAAACTGCTTTTCAGCTTAGCAGCACTTTTTTGTGACATTAGTTTTTTTAAGCACTTTATCAGCACTTTTTTTATCTTAATCAGAATATGCCCCAAAAATACGCAAGAAGAAAAGCGGTTTCCTTATGCTGTAGTTTCATGGATATTCTTCCAAGTCATGTATGGAAGTCTGTGTCACCTGTTGCTATGCTATCTCCATGGCGTTGAGCGCCAACTGTTTTGAGTTGCCCATACATAAACTAGATTAGGACACTAAAATAACCTCCCTTTCCTCTGCTATTTTAAATTTAAATATAGTTTTGTTTTCTGACCTGATTCCCCCTGTTGATAGCTGTGTGGGCAAAAGGAAGGAGTGGATATAGCAGCTGTAGAAGGCACATTGTTCCTGAAAGACATAGAAAAGACCACCTGAAGGTATCGTTGGGCTTTGTCAAGAAAAATAGTTGCTGTCATGCTTAGTCCAGCTGAGAAGCCACAGAAGGATCAGGCAGCTGTGCAAGGGAACCAACCTGAGGGCTACTCTGGAGCAGGGTCAGCAGATCCAGCGATGAACCGCAGCTGAGATCATGTCAGTCCGACTCTCAAGGACCATTGAATAGGTGTGTTCACATTCCAAGAGTCAATTTAAGTGTCAAATCCCGAAGCAGCAGCTAGGAGGCAACTTCCCAGCTAGCCTGGGATGTTTTGTGACCGTAGGGTAGCCCTAGTTTTGCCTCTCTCCTTGCACACACCAACTCAAACTAAATTTTAATCCAAAAAGATTTCAAAATGTGTTTTTCCTTCTAAATCAGTTGTGATGGTGAATCAGTCTATGTGCTTATTCGCTCCATGTGTTCCAGTCAGCACCCCCAAAAATGAGCGTTTATTTTCCTGTGACCTTTAGAAATGGTGCATCTTGCAACATCATTAAGCCCTGGAGCAGACACTCCGGGGGTTATTTCCCCTCTGGATATGAATGATTTTCCTGCAGCAAGGACACGGACATCTGAACTCATAATGTGTTTATGTTGTTATTATTTATTTGTACTATTTTAGTTTCCAGGAACCTTAATCATGGGCCAAACTTCTATTGCAGCAGGCTGTTCAAATGCAGACTGAAAAATGAGCATTTCTGTAAAGTGCTTTCAGTTGAAATAGATGGATGGGTACCAAGCATGGGAAACGACGAGGCTGTGCATTTCTGCATGGTCGCCCGAGATCTCGGTATACCTTGTCTGTCCCATCATCTGTTGAGAGGAAGAGTCCAGAGAAGGGGCTGAAGGCAGTTGATGAGGTATCTTTGCAAATGCTTTTCTAGGCCTGAGGGGTATCCTGAGGAGAAGGCAGGTTTGCAGCTAGGCTGTGTATGCTAAGTGAGCCACGGAGGCTGCGTTCACGGGCTCAGCAGCGAGGGGAGCTGATGCCTCAGTGCTAACCGAGAGCTCAGACCCTCTGAGCTGCGTCACTGAATCACCAGGGCTGGGATTCAGCTCCAAATGCCAGCACTTGTTGGGTTAAGGATGGGGATGCAGGTGTCTGAGCTCCTGTTGATGAAGATCCAGTTAATATCATCAGTGGAGCCTGAAGCTCTCCTAAAGCAGGTACCTACAAATGGTCCACTGAGCCGCTCTCTAGATTCCCTGAGCTGAGCAGGTGCATGCTGTCCAGCTGTGAGATAGCAAACAAGTCAAAACTCTTTGAATTTTACACAAAAATGCCATATCTCACACTTGCAAGATCGCTGGGCTGTTATTGAGGTTTGCCTGATGCTGGATAACCTGGTGGTATAATGAAGACCTGCGAGGAAGACCAGTACAAGCTGTACCTTTTATGGTTGTGGTTGGGAGTGATTTAATTAGTATAGAACTGTCTGTAGGGTGTGAGCTCAAAGCCCAGATTTTCTTAAGTAATTCAGGACATAAATTATGTCCTCTGAAATGCATAGTGTCCTTAACGTCCTTTTTATAATGCAAGTTAATACTGTGAAATGTAAGAAAAGGATACAGGCCCCAGCTGCAAAGCTCAGATTGAATTCAAACTATGCCAGTGCTGCTTGAAATTGGAAGATATTGCTCAGAGCTATCTTTAATAAGATCTATACCTTTAACAAAAATAAAGAAAAAAAAAAGTCTTCACCAGTGAAGATCACTAATAGTACTGAAACGAAAGACCATAAGGGGTTTTTTTTTGTTGTTTTTCTAATTTGCTGCACTGACTCAGTAAACCAACTCAAAGCGAACACATAGGGAAATAAATCTCCCTCTGTAGACAAAATAGATCATGTCCACATCTTACACTAAGTGATGAAATTAAACAAATACTGCCTTTCACTGGAAGCAAGAAATTCTCCTGGTGAGACTGCTATGTACAAAGCCAACTTTATTCAGTACTTTTACAGAGCTGGAAAGACAGTTTGAAGAATTTTTGTTGAAAAAACATTATTTTAAAAAATAATATTTGTACTCCAATGACAATGCCACCTGGTGAAATAACTGGAGACCTCATCCGCTTATGAATTATGGCACTATCACGGAAGCTAACTATAGAGCATGCATCACAGGTAAATGCTCACATGTGTTGGCTCTTTAGGCTTTTGGTTTTCAGTGTCATCCGCAACAGCCTTTTTCTGTATCCTCTTGTCTTTGCCTTGGTTTGTAAGGCAGGATTTAAGCAAAGAGAGCAACATGGTGCTCTAAGGCAGCGTTACTGAAAATAATTCACAGTAGTGTGCGGGTGCATACGGTAGTGCCTGGGGTGAGAAATGAAGAGCAGATTTGGGGGGCTGATATGAGAAACTGCTCCGATGCAACAGAGGAGAAACGGAGAGCTGGGGTAGCAAGGGACATAGTGAGATATGTGAACCGCTCCACAAAACTACCTGCAACAGCCTCATTTCTGATGGGAGAGAAGTGGAAATAAAGGGGAGACAGTGCAAAGCCAACAGGAAGGGTCCGTGGGGACTTTGAGAGGTGAAATTGCAGGGAGTAATTGGGTTTGAAGTAGAGAGAGGCACAGACACTGGAGGGGAAAAGGCTGTCAGCACCGCGGTTATGCATTTCACTATCACTGTGGCAGCAGACAGGACGCTCCTGTGTGTCCCGGAGGTTCTTCTCGTTCGTAGAGCTGGCACACTGCCTAAAAAGCCTAGACCACAGTCTGTTTTGACATGGGTTAAGGGCTTATCTAAGCTTTTCTCATAGTGTAAGAGGATCCAGTCATCAGCATGGAATAATATACAGAAAAAATGCGTGTGCACGCTTTGCCTCCAGAGACAGATATCTGGAAAAGCCATCAGACTTCAGTTTCCATCTTGGAATGGCATTTATTGACCTCCCTCTAAAACATAGGCATCTCTTCTTTCATGCAAAAGAGATTTAGGCCAAGCAGCCTACTGACGTAGTCACAGACAAAGGGTTTTGTTCCTTTTCAGAGCTTCCTTAGGGAGTGCAGAACCTAAATCTTAATAGCTCTGCCGTTCCCAGCCTGTCTTTCAGCAAGGTACGCACTGGAAGGGGAGAGCATCCTTTGGTGGATCCTGGAGGACAGGCACAGCTGTTCCTCCAATACGGAGCGTGTCAGATTTCTTTCCTGAGAACTGTCCCTGCATTACATTGTCTAAGGAATGGAGCTGGATGAAACACAAGCGTGAAAAAATCAACCCCCCCCGATGTTTTTAAAGGTGTCCGACCTCATGACACACCCCCCTCACCTCTACACACTATTTGCATTTTAATGAACATTTGAAATCTTTTTGTTTCAGAACAACAGTTTGAAAATACTTTGGTTTAAACATTTTGATAAAAGATCCATGTTTCGCATTTGTTTTCTAAACCGAATTTGTGTAGTCCTGTTTTAGAATAAAGTTTTCATACATCAGTTTTTCCTTCAGCGTGTAGGAAACACACATCCGAGTTTTTACCAGCCAGAAAAAAACGCTCCATGATTATTTTCTTCTAGATCAGAGTTTTAAAGGGACAACACTGGGGACTGCATTTGGGACAGGGACTGTCATCTGTATAATTCATCAAATGATCTCTGAAAAAGGTGATCAGTAAAATCAGGTACTTTAATCTGCATTCAGTTGCAAAAGGGAAGCAAAGAAAACAGATGGCGTGAGATTTTGGGGTTAAACATTACAGGCTGTCCTGCTGCTGCTGTTTTGTGGGGTTGTTTTAATCACAAATAAATGCTGTCAGTTTGTTCCTTTCTAAATAGTTAGAAAGAATAGTCCTTGCTCTGAAGTATACTCAGAAGTCAGGAGAAGGCCTAAAATAACAGAAATTTATAAACAAGGGAAACTGATTTGCTCTGGACAGTAGCAAAAGGGAGGGCTCTGTCAAGGACATTTTTAATGCATTTCTGCAACTTTCACGTGATTGTGCCATTTTCTTTCTCTGTGTCTCAGTTACTTGATGTAGCCCAGGCTGCAGAAAGCAAGAGATCCAGTAGCCTGCAGCCGGCTGGAGCGGGCTGTGAGCATCCTGTGCATCTCCCAGGGACACTGGTGGTCATTACGTAAAGCTGTTCTCTCTACGTCCATCTCGGAGAGGTTTCCATTAGTGGGTGTAATGTTTGTTGGTGCAACATGTGGTGAAGCTACCCGAGTAAACCAGTCTTGGGCATGACGTCCTGGATGATTGCTCTCACAGAGAGCAATGAAATCGAATTATTAGTGGCAATTCAGGGTAAGGATCAGTGCGCTTACATTGCCAGGCTTACAGTTGTGTAAGGCTATTGTGGTCCAGGGTATAAAGTTTAAGAGAATAATTAGAAGTTGTCTTGAATAGCGAGAATATACTAGGAGAAATAATTGGGGTGAGGACGATGTAGCATCTCATGTTTCAGGGGTTACACTGGTTGCTTGAGTGAGACTTTGCTTTTGGGGCAGATTGACCCCTGTCTGTACTGTGTAGGGTAACTGGGGGATGCTCGGGCTGAGATGGGTCCAGGTTGAGGTTTTTCACCTCTTGGTAGGGCCATGGAGAATATGTGTTTGATGGTGGGAGGTGGTTCAGTTATTGGCAGAGAGAGGGAGAACAAAATTAGGCTATTAGGGAGGAACCAATGGAATTGGCAAGGAAAGTCTGCAAAGGTAAATTTTGCACTTTCTTTCCCGCACTTATGCATAGTCCACTCTGCCGCTGAATCAGTTTGTTGTTGTTTTTCTAAAGGTACCTTTGCCTTCTTTCCCACTACTGCACCCACTCTTCATGGAAGCCCCTTCTTGGAGCCCGTACCTTCTGCAGGGCCTCTCAGCAATACCACCCTTGTAGTGGTGGAGTAGGGCCAAGCAGAACTTCCAGGTCCCTGGCGTCTGAGGTCACTCCATCCAGTTGTGTCTGCAGCGTGGTATTTTCTTTTGTGCTGGGCTAATTTGGACTTTTGATTCATTTCTTTGAATGGTGAAGCCTTTTTTAAGTGCTGGATGGTCTCAACCAGGTGTCTCCTGATGGGATTAGAGCTCCTTAACTGCAGGATGCTTCTGCAAACGAACCAACACCCCCAGAAGCCGATGCAGGGCTCCCTAGGAATTATGTCAGCAGCATCAGTGCATCCCAAGGCACATTTTTCTGGGGATTTTTTAGTTGTGCCCACATTTAAAGCACTCTACAAATGCTAATGGTGGTGGTGGGATGACTCCATGTCTGTTCTGAGCTATAGTGAAAGCAGATCATGGGAGCCAAGTGCATCTGCAGGTCCCTTTTTTGGTCGCTTTGCCCCATCTATTGGTGAGAGGCTGTCTTCTCTTCTGGCTGAATTTTACAAGTGTATTCTAAAAAGACCACTTATCTGCTACCTTCTCTGTCAAACCACGCCACAAATAACTCCTTGTCCTCACTTTTTTACACCGTTTTCTTCTCTTCAGCTACATTTTTCCTTAGATGTGAAATGCTAATATTGATCCATGACTCGTAATACCTTAATCACAACAGCTGTGCTTTGTGATATTGGATGGTGACACAGGGAAAATGCTGACTGGCCATTTTCTATCTTGTATCAGTTGCTCAGTTTCGATTCTTTACATAGGGGTTGGGGGGGTGGGGAGGGTGTTTGTTGGGTTTTTTTAAGTACAAACACACCAGAACTCCCCCTATGCTGAAAACTGAAAATGAATGAAATCATCGTGTTAGAAAGACAAAAAGAGACAGCCAGGGTAAAATTTCAACTCAGTCATATATCCATTTCTCACATCCATCCTCATGTTGTTTGCTTAGGTCCCGATCCAAAAAATACACAAACACGTGCTTCATTCTGAGCACAGGAGAAATCCTATCATCTTGTCTGCAGTGGAAGCTGGAAGTAACAAACACCTCTGCATCTCAGGCAACCTGTTAAGATCTGTCGAGTATGGAAACAAATTTCTCAGCTAGGAAGCCAAATTTAACAATTTGCTCAATACACAAAAATAAATTCCTCTCAAAATCGGATGGCTATTGAGAGAATATTTTCCCTAAGAGAAACAGCCGTTGCAGGGAGATGAGTAAGACAGACTGTTAGGACATTTCCAACTGAATGTGTGCCTTGAAGTGCGAGTTTGTGAGGACCTTTTACTATGAACAAGGTTAATGTAGAGCACTAAAATGGCGGTGCCTTTGTTTTAAAACACCTGATCCACTACATTGTTTCTCCATACTCTTGGATTCATAATTTTACCCCCACCCCTCAAAAAAAGCTCAAACCACAAGCCTGTTCCATTCACTAGTTACTTGAGAGATCTTTTTGCGGAGGTAAGTTGTTCACTTTGAAACAACATTAATCAAGATTAAATTAGACTGGATGCCGCAAGGGATCCCACTGGACAAGCTTTGTGATGTATGTTACCCTTGATGGCCTTCAACTCCTCCGTCTCTTGTACTGGGGTGGAGGATGGAGCTCACCTTGTAGCAGTAGTAATTAGTGGCTTAAGCAGGAGATTCTGCTCTGCTCGTGAGCACAGTTCGCTGGGAGGTCAGTTTGGCATCTTGCATTTTTTTGGTACAAGTTAATGAAATAAAACTCAGCACTTTTGCTGTTTCGAATAGGGCCCCGACTGCACAGAGAAAGACCTGAGGATTTCAGCCACTATCAGAGTTTGACAAAGTGGTTTTGCTTCCTCTCTTACAGGGACCTCCAGGGCCCCCAGGGATTGCTGGACCCCCTGGACCACCTGGAGCACCGGTAAGAAAACAGGCTTGGTTTTTTTTTTGTTTTTTTTTTGTTTGTTTTTTTTTTAATTTTATATGAAGGAGAGGAAAAAATAGCTGGGGAGAAGTTTAGATCATGGGTTTCAGTGGGAACTGAGTCAGGGCCTCCGGCAATGTGTGTTTTCTCTTGTATTTTCTCTCTGAAAAGCCACAGCTGGTCCTAGAGGACAGTTTCTCTGTGCCGAGCGTTGGAACCACGTTGGTGCTACCTGGGGATAAGTCAATGTCTGCAGGACCTCCCACGGCAGAGACCTGACTGCTGCGGAAGGGAAAATTGCATTTAAATTGAAAGCAGTAACCTCCATTGAGATAGCTGCAAAGGACAGAAATACTGATTTTTATTTCTTTTTTCTGGTTTCATTTTTCAGGGACTGCCAGGAGAAATTGGAGTTTCTGGTAAAACTGGACCACCGGGACCAGCTGTAAGTGTTGAGGAACTGCTTCCCTTGCCTTCATGCTCTCCATGACTTCAGACACTTTAATTCTCAAGTCTTTGCCTCCTTTCCTGAAGCTTGTCTGCACGCAAGGTTTTAATGTGGGCTCCAACACTGTTGCCTTTAATGCAGACATCAGCCTCTGATACCTTTTGTGAACAAGAATTTTACCAGACACAGCTCCATTATTCCTACATGCTGGGACCATGATGTTTTCTTTGTGCGATACCTTTCAAAAGTCATTTTGCATTTGGCAAGGTTCTTCCAAACCTGGTGTTTCCTGAATTAGGCCAAAGAATTGAAATGAAAATCTCAGATTTAGCAAAGCATAGCAATTTCTGTTGGCTGTTAAGTCAAGAAAGGTGAATTATGAAATCCTTTTAGTATTAAGAAGTGCCACCTACAGCCTGCAGTGTTTGGGGATTGACTGACACTTGGAAAGGGGACAAAACTTTTTCTCACCATTTTAAATGCATTTCAGGAAGTAATTTTAATTTTTATCTTGCTGAACAATTCTGTCACTATGTGTTATATAATTTAACTTTGGAAGTCTGTGTATTGCATAAGAAATTACCAATATTTAAAAGGAGAAATAGACTTCAAAAAATCTTTATAGCTACAGATAATAGAGACTTGTAGAGAATTGTAAGCAAAAATGTAATTTTTAAAGTTATTTAAGAATCCACAGTGCATAAAAGCGCTAGACTGTTGCTTCTCTGCAACAACACTGACATCCAGTGGTCATTCACCAAAACTGGGATACCGGAAAAAGGGCAGAGCAGATATGGGCATTGTGAGAACTTTGGAATATTTTGAGTCACAGTAGCAAAAAAGTCAGAACAAAATGCATGAGGTGGTTCTTCTTTTCTTAAACTTAGGTCAGTGGCAAGAGGGACGAACTGAGTATGTTTATGCTGAGCTTGCTGTTAACGATTGCGGCCTTTCAGTACTTAAAGGGGCTTATAGGAAAGATGGGGAAAAACTTTTTAGCAGGGTCTGTTGTGATAGGACAAGGGGTGATGGTTTTAAACTGAAGAAGGGGAGATTTAGACTAGACATAAGGAAGAAATTTTTCACAATGAGGGTGGTGAAGCACTGGCACAGGTTGCCCAGAGAGGTGGGAGATGCCCCATCCCTGGAAACATTCCAGGTCAGGCTGGACGGGGCTCTGGGAAACCTGATCTAGTAGAGGATGCCCCTGCTCATGGCGGGGGGGTTGGACTAGATGGCCTTTAAAGGTCCCTTCCAACCCAAAGTATTCTATGATTCTATGATTTAAAGAAAAGGTGCTTACAGCTTATGATTTTCTCTTGTTTAGGGGTTGCCTGGCAAAGATGGATTCAATGGGCTTCCCGGGCTTCCAGGTCAAAAGGCAAGTGACACCACGTACACTGGTATTAAGCTGCTTACCTGGGCAGCGTACCTGGGTGAGCTAGCAAGCGTAAGTGAGAAGGGGGGCACATCTCCAGAGCCAAACACCACCTCACCAGTCCCACATTACTGAGCCACTGGTGAAGCTCCAGGGCCAAGGCAGATGGTGAGATTACACTGTATTGAGTCATTATGAAGATGGAGCTGGTTGTAAATACAGCAGGGATGAGAGATCTTCTTCCAGTCTTCAACTACTGCATCCTATTTGGCAAACACAGCTGAGGACTGCAAACAGAGAAGCTTCTACTGTCACTCAGGAAAGCCAGCAACACTGGCACCTCAAGGCATGTGTCCAAGGCACAAAGAAGAACAAAAAAGTGTGGCAGGCTCCAAAGACATTCCCTTCTTTCCTCCCTGAAGGGCTGGAACGCTTCTGTAGGTCTGTGTGGCAGAGACAATTCTTCATTATTTCCTACTTCTTATGCCCCATTTGAAAGCTTCTACAAATGACAGATTGGGAAGAGCTGTCTCCTCTGCTGTCTCTGCAGTGGGAGAAGGGAGACAGGAGATTCAGAGGTAGGAGACACTCTGGTTGCCTTGCCATCACTATGTAAATAAGTGTCAAAGAAATGTGCCATATTTTGACCATGAAGGCCAAGCTAGGCTTTGGGGATGGTGACACTGTATTGGAATAAGGACAACAGCTCTTAACCATCTACTGCCCTGGATTGCATTGGCAGCAGTCGTCTTGCCTCTGACACTTGAGCACTGTGACCCCTACTTGTTCCAATAACACCCTACATTTATGCTTGTCTCAACTGAGTGCACTGAGTGCTTGAGCCCAAGTCTAGCAGAGTCTCCAGCTCCCATTTAGTGATGAATAAAGGTGAGTAATTTGGAGCCTATAACAAATTTCTGAGGCTAAATAAATCTTTGGATTTTATCCACAGCACTGTGTAGTACCTACTGCACTTCCCAGCTATGTAGCGCATTTCAGCTCTTAATCCACTGCAGCCTCTGCTCTCCATGCTGACACCTCCTGCATTGAAAGATCAGTTTCAAAATATTTACCTAAAAGGCCCAGTGGCCAAGGTCCCAATCCCACAATTATTTATTTTTCTTAACAGAAATAATGTAGACTTTCTAACCACATGTAGTTTGAAGAAACTGAAGAGAGGTTTTGTTTTTCAGGTAATTCACTATGGACATCTTTAATGTAACAGTGGTTGACTTTGTGTTATTCTGGAAATATTCCGGTAGGGTGATCGGTGCTGGAGATGTGATTGCAAACAGCACTAGAATGGAAAAACATTCCAGGAAACATATTCTCACATGGCTCCATTTACATCCTCGGATCTGAGTCAAAAGATTCCTCGCTGTTGCCTGCAAATATGCTGCACTGCCAGAGGAGTTTGTATATAACTTCTTGTGTTCCCTGCAGGGAGAACAAGGGGAAAAGGGTGAGGAAGGCTTTCCTGGAAAAGCTGGCCCTAAGGTAAGGAATTTTATTTCATAGTTTGCTGTAGCCATTGAGTCAGTCAAGGCATGACTTTGGAAGGTCTTATACTGAAGTCAGGAGAGTAAGATTCCTCTAAAGTTGGAGGCATAAGAGGATGAGCAGATGTGTCTCATTGCCTTTCTGAGTTCATGATGTTTCAAAATAACAAACGTTGCCTGATGCTTCTCTATCAAGACTACATGTGTAAGGACATCTGACCTGGCCCTTGCGTTGGGTCCCTGTGGTCTGGGTTCCCAAGCCATCAATAAGGCAATTTCAGTGCATTATGAGAACAGGTAGAAGAACTTGGGCCAGGGCCATAGGAGACACACTTTACTAATGAGAAAGTGTTCTTACAAAAGGGTCAGGTCCTTGCAATGTTAAAGTTTGGCTTTTGTTTTTCCAGGGTGACCCAGGGAGCCGTGGCCAACCTGGTGAGCAGGTAAGCAGGAAAAATAGTCTTAGCAACAAGGCCTACCTGTCAGAGTGATATAAAGTGACCACACACAATAACAAAGCCATATCATCTGCCTTGTTGGCCTTCCCCCTGATTCTTACCCATAAACACTCGACCCTTTCATCACCAGTGTCAAGCTCTAGGACAATCAAAACACTCCCTAACATACAGGGCTACCCCACCGCCTCTCCTTCCTTGCCTGTCCCTTCTGAAGAGTTTGTAGCCATCCATTGCAGCAGTCCAGTTCTGTGAGTCATCCCACCATGTTTCCACGACGGCAACTATATCATAGTTTTCGTGCTGCACAATGGCTTCCAACTGCTCCTGTTGCACCATGCTGCGTGCGTTGGTGTAGATGCACTTCAGTTGGGCTGTTGACCCTGCCACCTTTTTTGGAGGAGAAGCCCTAATTCCTGTGTGACCATTCTCAGGTGCTTCTGTGGTTTCTAATGCATCGACAGCCCTTGGGTCTTCATTCCCTGCCTCCGCTGAAATGGCTAAGGTGCTGCGCGCATTAGTACAGGGACATTTCAAATGTGCTCCCGTGTACCCAGCACATCGTGGAGCAGACTGAAGGACCTCGCTAGCACACCGTCCCTCAAACACTGGCGTGCCGCCCACAGGCTTATCCCTAGTGAGCCTGGTTTTATCCCTTTCCCCCTTCAAATCTAGTTTAAAGCTCTTTCAATGAGCCCTGCTAACTCCTGTGTAAAGATCCTTTTCCCTCTTTGAGAATGGTGTACCCTGTCTGTTGCCAGCAGGCCTGGTGTCGTGTAGACTGACCCATGATCAAAAACCCCAAATTCTGCCAGTGACACCAGGCTCAGAGCCAGGTGTTGATCTGCTGGGTCTTCCTGTTTCTTCCATCATCATTCCCTGCAACTGGAAGGATAGAGGAGAACACTGCTTGTGCTCCTGATCCCTTAATCAGTCATCCCAAGGCCCTGAAGTCTCTCTTGATTGCCCTTGGACTTCTTGTTGCAACTTCATCACTGCCTACATGAAAAATCAATCATGAATAATAATCTGAGGGCCGTACCAGGGTAGGAAGTTTTCTCATCACATCTCTAACCCAGGCCCCAGGGAGGCAGCAGACTTCCCTAAGAAGTGGGTCTGGTCGGTGTATTGGGCCTTCTGTTCCCCTCAGAAGGGAGTCTCCTATGACAATGACCAGTCTATTTGTCTTTATGGGAGCGGTTTTGACGCAGGACATAGGCCGACTTAACCTTGGCAACACCTCCAAGCTGGATGAACCATCGTCCTTATCATTGTTCGGTTCTACTTGCAGAGCCTTGTACCCATCGTGCAAGGGCACCTGGGAAGGTGGAGGAGTCACAGAGGAGATGTGCCTGCTGTGCCGGGCAGGAACTTGTCACCATTGCCCCTGTCCCTTAAGTCACCGTGTTCTGCTGGGTGGAGAGAGGATAAGGATAGGGAATCCTCCGTATCATGCATCCTGTCTGCCTGACAGGTTTGTCCCAGGGAAGGTGGGGTGCGATTCCAGTCGTCTCTCTCCCTCTCGCACTCCCTGATACTCCTCAACCTCCTCCCCTCCTCTGCCGGGCTTGCAATTGCCAGGCAAGCTCAGGCCCAGTGCCACGAAGGGTCAGACCCCCAACCAAAGCACGGCCACTTGGTCTGGATCGTCTCCCCACACAGGGCTCTTTTGAATTCTAATACTGCCTTCCAAAATGCTTGCCTCGCTCTCCACAGCGTGGTGTTCTCCATACATTTCATAAATGTTCTCTTTTCTGTCACCTCAGTCATAAATTGAAATATTGAATAGTGCAGACTCTTAGAGGACTTCGCTTCATATATCCTCTGAATTTGACAGGGAACAGCTAATAACAGGTGCGTGAATGTATTTTTTTCCATCAGTTGTACACCATCCTCCAGAGATCCTTCTTCTACACCGTATTTCTGTAGTTTGCTAATGAAAATGTCATGTTGACCCATGTCAGATGTCTTACTAATGTCAAGATACATCACATAAATGCTTCCTTCTTGTCTGCTTAGTTACCACGTCAAGAGAGGGAACTGGATGGGTTTGACATGATTAGTTTTTAAGAAATCCACATTGGCTGTTTTGTATTACCTGTCTGTCCTTAAGCTCATACAAACTCACTGACATTTTGCTTCAGTACCTTTCCAGAGGCCAAAGTTACACCACATGTTTTTATTTTTCCTCTAAGTTCTCCTTTTTTCTTCTTTAATATGAGGCCCTCTGTTTGTCCTCATGATCTCTGGGATCTCATCATCAGCCAGGATTCTGCAGTGGCTCTCCTAAAGCATCGCTCCCTCTGTTACCAAATGTCACTTTCTTCAGAATTCTCCAAACATCACCCTGATGTTCCCAGTCATATTCAGTCACTAAAGCATCTTGTTCCTCACCTGATTTCTTCTGCAGACTCATTGCACCTATATCATGATAATGTTTTGATTCTACCCATACTTCAGAGATAACCTCTTTAAAGCAGGGATCACCTTTTCTTAGCTCAGTATTTGCACAGCACTTAGTGCGTTTGGGTCCTGTCCGTGACTGAGATCCTTTGTGATATTGCACTACAAATGCAGATAGCACAATAATTATAAATAGGAAACCGCATGGTTATTTTCAGATGACAAACTGGGTCAACTTGGAGCTAAATTTGAGAATACTTGATATAGAACAAACTTGATTTAGAACAAAACACATGACGCAGAGATCGTGATTACTCCAACAGCAACTATTATCAAGCAGAAACTCAAAGGTAAGATTCAAACAGAACGAAATCCAAACATGCAATAGTGCATCCAGAAAATTCTAGATCTGCTCATGCGGTAACATCTGTACCATTCAGATTAATGCAGCGCAGTTTTTGCATTTCCAGACTACACCAGATTATTAAAAATGAAAATAAAAAGTTAGATTTAATTTTTTTTAGCAGCTTTTATTTGCTTGCTTGGTGCTGCTGCAGAGCAGGGTGAAGAATACATCCCCTAAATTTCATGGTCTCAGTTAACAGTGTAAATAATGATTTTCCAAGAATAAGAAATTATTTGATAATCAAACTAATCCCATTCTCTCACCACAAACTACATCTAGAATCAATCCCATGAAAACACTGGGGCAGGTTCTGGCCTACAGTTCAACCATATGTATCATGATGTCACTGGGTATCAAGAAGAAACCATCTGCCGTCATTGTGAGTTCTGAACAATTCACAGTCTAGTAACAGACATGCAAAGAGACAGACAGCTCAACCAAGGTTCTGGCCTTCCCAGCTTGAGGGCACTGTGGCTAGATTAGTCTACCCTGAGGACCAGACTTGATGTATTTTTAACTGACATGAGTGAGAGAAGAGTTTGACCCACTGTTCTGCCTTTTCATTCTTAATTATATTTGAGACTAATGGGGTTTATTAATAGAAGCCATGCTTGATGTCTGTTCCTAGATCTCACACACTACTTTGTCTTATTGTCAGGGTGAAGCAGGTCTTCCTGGTCCTCAGGGTGTACCTGGACTGAGAGGAGAAAAGGGAGACCAGGTGAGTGACTTTGAGCCACAGCTTGATTTTTTTTTTTGCCATTTGGCACTAGGAGGACTTACCTTGAATGTCCCTAGATGATGTTCTCTCTTGGTGTGATCGCTGTGATGAGCAGCTGATTGGCATCCAGCAAAGTCACCAAGTAGTCCTTCCAAAAAAGTACTTTGCTGCCTAGTGACTGTTCCTAATTGCGGCATAGGTGCTAATGAAGAGTGTCTATCCTAAATGCCGAAGGTCATGACCGATGCCATACTGCTTGTGAGGCAGTCGAGGGGGTACAGTGCTCTTTAGGCCTCACGTTCAGAAATACCTGCCTGATGTAAGAACATTAAAAAAAATCAGTAACAACAAAAAAATCACAAATCCCCCTTGTCCCTGAGCCCTGGAGAAGGCTCCAGATGGTCGGATCACACTCTGATGGCCTAACTTCCATCCAAGTCCTGGTGTCTGCTGCTTCCCCTGGCTAACTCCAGACCTTGAGAGGCATTTACGTACTGGGAAATAGTTGCATCAGGGGCCTGACAGTAGATTTAGCCATGTAAATGAGGCCTGTACTCCTGATAACTGACTGCATGCTTGAGTGTGAGCAGGAAGGATCTAAAATCAACTGAGGTCTTACTGTTCAGTTTCCTATATTGTACGTATTGTAGAGCAGAGGATATAGAATATACTGTCTCTCTCTATAAAATCGTAGAAATGTAGGTCGGATATCTCCTATTTGAATGCAGGATAAATATGTTTTGTGTATGCACGTTGAGGAGTATTCACATCATCCTTGTTAAGCATCTCCCATTCAGATGATCAGGTTACCTGGGCAAAATAGAGAGGTAGGCACCAGTGAATGGCTGGTTCAGAAATCTTTAACCTAAATAAAACTGGTAGTACGAATGTCCACTTTGAGTCTTAACTCCTGTTCTGGTGCCTTTCTTGTCCAACTAGAAAAAACACGGCTTTTATAACTGCATCAGGCAGTAGGATCTTCTACATGCAAGTTGATTTAGGATTGGTGCTTTCCTTTCCATGAACTTAATTGCTGTTCATTGGCTTTTGAAAATAGTGTGGATTTTATGAAGCTATCTCCAAAATGTTACGGTTTTAATTGCTTGCACTACATCTTGGAGGACAGGTAAGATCAACTGAAAGCGTAAAATATTCTAGTGGGACTGATGCAATCAAATCAAAACACACTTATTTCCTGCTTTCTTTTCCCTGCTTTTAGGGAGAAAAAGGAAAAGATGGTCACCCAGGATTGAAAGGTGAAAGAGGAGTAAAGGTGAGTCATGAAATGAGCACGCTCCTCTGTAGACAAGAGAGGAAAAGAAGCAAGGGCACAGAGACAAGTGATAGAGAATATCTGAGGAAGATTAGAAACATTAGAAGTCTGTTAGCTGAGCCTTACCAAGAAGCAGCAGAGAAAGCTGCGTGTGGGACAGAGATAACCATTTATTGAGTAATGCAAGAAATAGTAAGCAGTTGATGAGATCTAAGGACAGTTTCTTTAGTTCAAGAAAACTTTTCTTTGTTTTAAAATTGTCTGATAGAAATGAGCCTGGAATTAAATTCTAAAGAACTTCCCTGTGCCTGCCTGTGATGTGCTAGAACAATAATTCAAGGAATGGTCTGGGCTTCTGCCATCACAATACTATTAATTTTAGTGAAAATGAGAGAACTAGACAAAGGTGATGTCCACCAAAATTTACATTCAACCACTGTGAACATGAAGGTGAAGATGAAGCACTGACCTTGCAGATGCCTATGGTTGTATAGTGAAAAATTTGCCCTCATTATAGCGGCAATAGCCATCAGGAAGTGGCTACCACTTTGTTCTTCCTAGGATACATCAGCCCCCAGTTTACCAGTGACTTTCACCGTCTATGGAGGGCGAGAACTAGATTGAGAAACTTACATTTTTGATGAAAAACAGAGGATTTATTTTTCCATCCACAAAAGAAGTTAATCTAAAACATGTTGTTCCATCAAGAATTTTGATCAACTTGAACTTAAGATGCGAATTGAACTCCGTATCACTCCTACGCTGCATGGGGTAACATTAGAAATTCATTGACCTGTGAGGTCAGGTCAATGATAAAGTCATAAAGTGATGAAGACAGCAAAGTGAGAATCCTGTCTGCAACAAAGCAAGGACAGCAGAAATTCTGGCCAGAGCGATGGGGTAAATTCCACCCATCAGAGAAGTGCTATGGGATTTTCAGTGTCAGGGATCTGACAGGTTTTCATTGGATTACATCTCGTCTGGTAATGTTGCATCTTCTAGCTGATAATGTTGAGGTGTTTTGGGCATCTTTTTATATCCTTAGTTACATTTTTCTGCTCTGTCTAGGGTGACACGGGTTCCCCTGGACCACCAGGCTTACCTGGAACAGTAAGTAAGATTGTGTTCTGTGCTGTAACAATAATTAAGACATCATCACACTTCCTCCACACAAATTCCTCAGAAACAAAGCTTTTCAAGATCCCTACTTCTCTGCAGAAACTTTAGGACCCATTTACTCTGAGATTGTCTCCCTTTGCTTCAGAGAGGCAATACCAAGGTGTATTTCATCTTTTTATTTTGGGGGGAGGTTGTGCCCTCCTCTGCCTCTTTGCAAACAGCATTTTTGGATGCCCTTGCCTTGTGGTAGCACTTAAATTGAATTTGTGATTTGTTTAGCAGCTGTGGGAGCTGCCTGAAGAAGGTCATGGCTGAAAGAAAGATGGGGAAAAACTTTTTATCAGGGCCTGCTGTGATAGGACAAGGGGTAATGGTTTTAAACTAAAAGAGGGGAGATTTAGGCTAGACATAAGGAAGAAGTTTTTCACAATGAGGGTGGTGAAGCACTGGCACAGGTTGCCCAGAGAGGTGGTAGAAGCCCCATCCCTGGAAACATTCAAGGTCAGGCTGGACGGGGCTCTGGGCAACCTGATCTAGTTGAGAATGTCCCTGTTCATTGCAGGGAGGTTGGACTAGATGACCTTTAAAGGTCTCTTCCAACCCAAACAATTCCATGAAAACAGGGAGTGTGTTCATACAGATTTTCCAGGGTAAGCTAGATTTTTCCAACTGAAATCTCAGGGTAAGACGGGCTCTGAACAGATACCAGTGAACAAATGCTTGTCTTGGGGAACAATTCACCTTCTTCCAGGAAGAACGGAGGGTTGCACTTCTCATTGACATGAACTTATGAGGTGGCGGATTCAGCTTCAGCAGTGCTGTAACCTCCCAGAGCCTCTGTGCATACAGTGCCGTGCTGTGCTGTAAGCCCAGAAAGACCCTCTCGTCCCAGAGTTCGTTCTGGGTTCAGCACTAGATCCAACACACAAACCAGTCATACCTGATTGCACATACCCTTTCTGCTAGCAAAAAAAAAGACCAAGAAAACATCAATTTATTGTTTTAAAAATGAGCCTGCAAAATTACTTTTGGGAGCATGAACATAATTACAGTGAAGTTCACTACAGGCAATTAAACCAGCATCCACTAAATGTAAATACATAAACCTCACAGTTCCCTCCAGCAAAATCTGAGTAAGCAGCTTGGAGTAAGCACTAGGAACAGGCCTGTCATTGCAACAGGAGGGCTGATCCCTGTCACAGATCCTCCAAAAAATGGCAGATACCCACTTTTCAGCTTTGCTCACCACCACTGCTTACAGCTGCCACAGTCACATTACGGAGAGAATTTGAATCAAGGTCCGTTGGCAAAAATCAAGTGCCTACAGACCTTCATGCAGCAATGGAGGAGGTGTTATAATTTATTCCCTGCCATTAGTTGGGCCTCTTGAATCTATTCCAAAGGGTGATTCATGGTAAGACTCCATGTGTATCATACAAGAATGATCCAGTCGCAACACCAAGGATGAATCTGTCTTAGTCAAGGCGGAGAAGGCAGCTTACAAACGCAGTACAACATGGCTAGATACAGAGAAGATATGCCCGGCTGCTCGAGCTTACTGTGTTTGTAGGGAAAAATGATTTCTATTTCAGCTGTAGAAGTAGGTGATGATTTTGACATATCCTCATTTCATCAAGGACTAAATTTTTCTTCCTAATTTTATCAGTTTTGATAAAAGATACTGCCTCTCTCTACAAAACCTGATCCTTTTTTTGTGGCTAGTCCTTCAGGATGACTGTGTAATCCCTAAGACAACCATGTTGAGATGTATATGTCTTGTACATGGTACAAAGCAGACAGAGAACACGCCAAGCTCAGCCATGGAGTTAGGAAGTCTAATAACACTGAAGATGACTCCAAGTGGAAAAGTGAGCTGGGCATTGCTAACAGTAAACTTGCTAACAAGGTTAAAGATTGTTTGGTTTTTCGTAGCAGTGGGACATACAGGATGTTTTTGAGTTTATGTTCATATTTCAAATACTCTAGGAAGTGTCTGATATTTGTGGGCTTTTTTCCAAACAGCCAGATGTTGCAATGAGTTGCTCATTTATAAACTTACTGATGGATATATGGAATATGTAATCTGTAATGACAAGGAGAATACATAAATTATTGCATTTCAAGGAAAATAGGCAATGCTGCTTCTAACACTGTGGTTTCTCTTCCAGACAGCCTTCTTCACCCCACACCCTAGGATTCCTGTAAGTAACGTCTCTAATAAACATGGCCTCTGGCTTATTGCCTCTTGTATGTGATACAGACACAGAACACCTTAGAATTTTCCGTGTTATTTAAATGCTTTCAGTGAAGAACTCAGCTTGAGTCCGGTTCTGGGCGACTTCACCATTGTAACCAGCCGTGATGAGAAGTCCATGGCTGTCTTGGTAACAGCAGCATCCAAGCCAACTGTGGCCAGGTCACAGCTATATGCTGTCCCAGCCTCTTAAATGAAGTTTAAAATGAAGTTTTATCTCCCACTTGCAGCGCATAGTGGGAAATATCTGGCATTATATAGGATCACACTGTTGATACATGAATAAGCTTGTTAAGGATCAGGAGGCTTTACGGCATGCATCAATGGCAGAGGTAGGCTGTAAGAGTGCCATTAGAAAAGAAAGTGTCTATGACAGGTTCTTCAGCGGCTGAGGAAGGAAATAGGAATGTGAGGTAGTACTGGAAATAGAGACAAGATTTCTTTGCTTCACTTTTTCCCTTGGCTTATAGTTTGCTAGTATGTATACAAAGGAAATATGCAGAACAATTACATCTTATGTGGCCTTTGTAGTGCTACAGTCACAGAAGGAGTTCTCTCTTTTACTTTAAGCGCGTTACTCTTGTAAATGAGGTGCAAGACAGTAAAGAATAAAAGGCTTGAAGTGTGTCAGCAGGTCGGGTCGCTGGGATTTCTCCATGTGCAAGATGAATGCGATGATACTGTAGCACAGGTCTGCACGTAGCGTTGCAAGCTTTGGGAGAAGGGGAGGAAAGGATGGTTACCTTTGATTTACAGCTTTACAGATTAAGGTGTCAGAAGGTAGTGATAAGCCTTAGGAGAGTGTCATGGGTCTGTTATAGAGGCTGCAGGACCAACAGGGTACTGAAAGTTGTCCCGCACTCCCTATACACAGTACTGGCCATTGCTTTCCATTGAGTATGTATGTGGTGTATGGCAACAGGGAGCAACTTACACAGGCGGAGGCAGGAAACACAGCCTGGATAGAAGGCAGCAGCCCCATTACTCTATTTACTTATCATTAGTTAAAATCAATTTCATTTAAAACACTCCTTGGCTATTGTCAGAAATGGAAAATCTCTGTCCAAGTGAGTCTGAGCTCCCATTTACCCACCACCGCAGCCCCGTTGTGTGTTTTGGGTGCAGCCTGTGCTGAGCTCTGCAGAAACTCACTGATGTGGCAGGGCAGTAGAGGGGGGAGGCGGTTTCTTCCATGGAGTGCAGGGAACTTTTTCATGTTTACTTAGGCCAGTGAGTTAAAATCACTAAATATTTCTTGGAGATGGGGTGTGTGAGAACCACAGTGGTGGTCAGGTATGATGGCTGAAAAGAGGCAGAAGCAGTAAAGCAGGAGATGGCTCCTCGCTTTGCCTTCTGCCTCCCCCTGCAGCTGGGCCCAGCTGAGCCCCCACTGCGTTTGCTCTCCTTTAAGTGGCACAGAAATGACTAACACATTAACTGAGACTACGGGAGGACACTGCCGAGCGCAGGTCAAGGAAGCCGTAAGCACTGATCTGGCTCGGGTTGGCAGCAGCTGTTAGCTGTCACCGCATCATTTCTGGTCACTGAGCTGTAGGAGAGAAGTGGGTGGCCGTGGATTAAGTCCAGCTGCCAGGGGCAGAGGTCTCCACAACGCGCAGCACTAGCAGACAGTGTTAACAGTCTCGGCAGATAGTCGTGGGTTCGGCAAATTTGGAAGGACTTGCAAGCTGATTTTCTGGCAGGTTGGGTTAAGAAATGCTGCCTCTACCCTCACCTGTTTTAGGTGACCCTGCTCTGGCAGGGGGTTGGACTAGATGATCTCCAGAGGTCCCTTCCAACCCCTACCATTCTGTGGTTCTGTGATTCTACCCATGTTTGTGGCTGTGCAAGGACATTAGACCGGAATTTTGCCAGTTTTGCATGATGCAAGTCAAGTATCAAGGAAAAAGTGGGAGAAAGGAGAATATTAAAAAAGCTTCCTCCATTTATCTGTTGAGTTACTCCTTCCCTTTGCAGTCTTGTTTTCACTGGTAGTATGTGCCCATATTCCCACTTAGGAACACCATCCCTGCCTACAAATTTATTGCCGTATGTCAGTGCTTTGTTGCTCTGCTCTCTCAAAAGGGTTTCAGACCTTGAAATGTCATTGCGCAAAACAACTTCCAGGCACAACCATACAGGTTTGTTGTGTAGGACCCTTTGCTTGAAGTACTTTAGGTGGTCCTGTTATCTTTCTGAAGGCCACTAGATGGCATAAGGGACTGCCTGATTAAAAGTTGATCTAACGGGGTGCTACTTGTAGAGTAAAATTCCTCCCATTATTTATCACAGATGATAATATTTATTCATAATGCATAATAAATACAGACGTAAGTAATATTTATGCAGTTACATTTATTTTGTCTGTTAGAGAGTGATTTGCAAATGGACTTTGAATTCCCATGTGTTGCAGAAATGATTGGCAAATAGCTGACGTGAATAAAATTCAAGCTGATTTGTCTTGGGCTCTGCATTTTGACTGATCACTATTCCTTGCGTGTGTACGTAGCTTAAATCACTGATGTTCTTACTCTTCCTTGATTGCATAATTGAAACACCTTGTATGATAAATAATGAATAAGTAATGATTGCTGTTGCCTGAATACATATGTTCATATAAATATACAAATGTGAGTATTCATGTAGTGCTTATTTTATTCCAGCTAGTTCCATAATTGTGTGCTGTTCCTTTTCCATTTATAAAAAGCAGAAATATGGACTTATTGATTATCGTTCTAGAACTCAGAACAAAACTGATAAACTTCTGTCTGGAAGCATCTTCAATTTACTGTAAGGAGGAAGAACAGGAATAAATTAATCCTATTAGTCAATGATGGCGGTGCATGAAATAATGTACTGACATTGCAGGAGGGAGGGGAAGTTGCATGAATGTATGGAGATGTTAAAAGAACTAGAGATCAGGAAAAGCTGCGTAGTACACATCGCTGGAAGTGCTCAAGAAGAGACCCTAAACGCCCCTCTCTTTTAGGTGGAACTGTCTGTATGTGGGATAATTTCCCGAACCGTAGGATGACATTAGGCCCGTGGTCCTACAGAGGGGCAGTGCAGTGGCACTGGCACTTTTGCTGTTTGTCATATCACCTGCCCTATTAATACATTGGAGCTGAATTGATCAAATTTTAGTATGGTAAATTCTTTAACCACTATTCTCTCTGAGGGAAAACTGCTCTCTTTTAAAAGTGAACATATTTGCAATTGGTATCGTAACAGTTCCAGGAGTCTAGACAACGATCTCCAAATCTTAATGTGTGATATGGTAGTTTTGATTCATTGACCTCAAAGTCCTTTGAGGAAGCTACTCTATGTCACAAATTGATAACATATTGAAAGAGCCCTTTTACCAAACAGGACTAGTGTAACTTCCAGCCATGGAAATAGCTTTTATTTCTCTCTTTGTCTTCTTGTTTTATATCAGGGTGAACCTGGACCAAAAGGGGAGAAAGGAGATCAAGGAACGAGCGGAGAACCTGTAAGCACAGCCAAGTGTTTCTTCAGTTGGTTTTGAACTTCAGCAAGGAGAGGACATGAGAGCTGCCTGTTTTGGAGGGAGAGGGTGGGACATGCTCCTTCCATAGTTGTGATGCCTCTCTTGTCAGAAATGGCTACAGTGGTGCTTGGCTTTGTACTGACTGTATGGGAAGCTAGGTGACTATATGAAACTAAGCACCTAGTTTATAGCTCTGGACATTAGTGGCTGAGAAGAGCACTCTGGGGTTCGCTAGACAGAGCTGGGCTGACAGTAAGGTTGTACAGGATTTATTAAGGGCTTTTGAAGTGATGTGGCCCAGCTAAATTGTGCAATTGGCTACTTCATTTGTATTCTGGTCTGCTCTTGTTCAGGAGAGAGAGTCTTGTGCAGCCACAGCCTCCGTAAAAAAGACCTTTTCTTCTCTCAGTGGGAGGAAGGAGAAACATCTCCTTTTGCTCAGGAGAAGAAATGGGAAGTTTCCTTCAGCTCCTTCACATCTCCCTCTGTTTTTGCAGGGATTACCTGGCGTCCCAGGTGAACAGGGTGTCCCAGGACCTGCGGGACTACAGGTATGAGGGCCCGGCCTTGAAGAAAATCTTTGATATGAGCAGAGACCGGTGCCTTCAAGGTCTATATCACTGCAAATAATTCTTCCCCTATACACCAACAGCCCATTTCTCCTTCCTCATTGCTGTAAGTTCAGGGAATTCTGTAGAGGCATTTACTTATGCTGGACATCAGGACAACATGAGGAAACTCAAAGCAGAAACATGGCATCTCTGCAGCATGATCAGTATTGTCTGAGAGACTCTTTCCAACTTCAGGATCCTTCAAGAGGGCATCTTGTACTGATGCCACTGAAGCACAGGTCTCACAGATAAGTTACTGCAGTACATCGGCAAGACGTTGCAGAGCATTCAGATTCAACCCCAGCCTATGTGGCCTATTTGAATGCACTATGGCTCACGTGAAATGGTTTTATAGTCTCAATTATCTTCTGAAAATGTCTTGGCTCACGTGTATTATTTGCAGTCATCACTGACGTATGTTTTCATGTTAACATGGGAGGGTGTTCACTCTGCCATCATCTGTGCTGTGCCCAAGCCATATAGTCAGCTATTACTTGGGCATCAACAGCTTAAACAGGTTAACAGCAGTCTTAGCATTATGAAAAAACTGTAATACCATGCAACTTTTAACTAAGATCTGCTAAATGGGGGACTGGTTCAGTGAGTAGACTCTGTCCTGCCAAAATCCTTAAGGAAGGGCTACGTGATATGTAGGACTGGGACAAACCCTCTGCACTATGATCTGTTTTGGCCATTTCTAAATGACTGTTTTTTGTATTTGACAACTGCAGGCAAAACTTTTTCTGTGCAGGGAGTTAGGCTGAAAATGAAGTAGCTGGTAGGCCTGAGGGTAGGAAGGAGTTTCACCCAGATGAATGCCTGCAAGTGTCAGCATCCTGTGCTGAGAAACAGCCTCTGAGCTGATCAGTCATTAGTAATTCTTCTTATGTCTCAGGGTTTTATTTTTATATTTCATTTTCTTGCTTCACAGAGAACTGGGAGCCATTTCCTCAGCCGTTAAACTCCTCTGTGAATTGATTAACGAAAACAATTGCCTAGTGCACGTTCAGGCATCTTGAGGTCTTTTTGTCTGGCAGGCGGTCCTGTCCCATCTCTAATCTGCCGGTATCTCTCTTCTTTCCACCCAGGGCACAAAGGGGCAGAAAGGAGCCCGAGGAGAAGCCGGAGCCCCTGGAGAGACTGTAAGTAACTGCTTCTCTTGCAGCATTTTTCCCTGACAGTAACACACCTGAAGGGACTCTGAAGTCAATGCCTTGCAGATTCGCAGTCCCAGGCTGCCTGGGCGCAGGGCATATCCTAAGCTACGGCTGGAAGAGTCGCTGCTTGTGGGCAAATAGGCACAGCTGCACCAAACAGATCAATTCCCCCATCAGCCCAGCTCTAAATCGTGCACCTTTTGTCAGCCAAGTCTCTCCCTTTCTCACAAAACACCCTCTTTTCTGGGTGAGGTGCTGGCAGAGCTTGTTACTGCACTGCGATATCAGCCAAGCCCAGGCAGCCAGCCGGTACGGGGAGCTCCCTTCTCATCAGCAGCCTGAATTAGTTTTTGATCGTGGTTGGTTTTAGGCTTCTTAGCCAATTCTGCTTTCTTTAATACACGCGAATCACCAGAGGAATCATCACATACCACTTTTTGCGGCATGTGTTGTAGGGAGTGCTGCTATTGTCTGACTGTGTGCTAAAGAACAGCAGAGGATTCAAGTCCCATTTTGTTATTGTGAGAACGTGTAAGCCCTTTGCGGCTGAATAAAAGGCCACACACTTTTTGCAAGCAAAGAAGGAAGACTGAAGAGCTATTTGAAATAATGATTGAGAGAGAATGTTTGTGTCTGGGAGAGGGAGGCAATAGGAAATCCAAATGAAGCATCCTAGAGCACTGAAATTTCTTCCTACACATTTGTGTTCATGATTTTCCTTCTTGGGTTTGTGCTTAGACATTGTCTCTAGCAGTGCTTTGACCCTCAACTCTGAACTGCCAGTCCCCCCGCAACTCCTGGTTGAAGGACTCCTTAATCTTTTTGGGCAGAAAAAAAAAAAGGCAAAAAGGGTCCTCCCTCTTCCACCAAATCTACCCATTGGGTTTATTTCTTTGTATAACCTGGTGGCTCAGAGGATGTTAATGATATGGAAATGCAGGCATGTGCAGGCATCCTTTTTCTTGCCACCCTTTCACAGACTGCCACTGCTCCAAATGTTTCTATCGGCTCGTAGACGAGCAACTGTAAATAACACAGACACGAGGAAACCTTTAATTCTCTTTTAGTGAACCAAAGGCAACAGAAAGACATTCACTCTGTGAAGAGCTGCGCTGTGGAAGATTTTCATCATTTCCCCACTGTTTGCGTTGTCCTTCTGCAAGATAGGGGGGTTCTCTGCGCTTTACTCCAAGTCAGACAGATTATTTCAATCTGCTGATGCAGATTTTTTTAGATAGCGTGTCTGATTTAGCCCTGAATGGGTTAGATATGCTAATAGAAATCCTTTTCCTTGCACAGCTGTGATGACAGGTGAACCCTGGCCCGTGCAGGGTGACGAGCAACTACAGAGGTAGCACCTTCAACCTGATATGGTCAAGTATAGAGGAAAATATCTAAATATAGCCTGGTAACCCCCAACATACATCTCTGTGGGGACATAAGTCCCCAAATATATGTCCTCTCATGCCCCCCATGTATTTTTGGGGACACACATGGGCTTTCCCACCCTAAAAAGCTTTCACTTGCAGACAGAAGAGACCTACAATTCGGAACTATAACACTCTGAATGGTTTGAGCTGTTCATCTATTTAGTGCAAATGAGTGTTTTCATGTTTTGTTCCCCAGAGTAGAGAAAGGTAG
The DNA here is from genome assembly GCA_009819775.1 of Phoenicopterus ruber ruber. Taxonomy (NCBI): domain Eukaryota; kingdom Metazoa; phylum Chordata; class Aves; order Phoenicopteriformes; family Phoenicopteridae; genus Phoenicopterus; species Phoenicopterus ruber. Next base: position 164,733,161 of record CM020216.1, on the reverse strand, counting down.
AATTGTTAAGAAAGTGTATTTTGTTGACCTAGATTTTTATTTTAACGATAAATTAACATGATCCATACTTTTGATGTTTTAGGCCCAGACATTTCTTCCTGTGTCTCAGCTAGATTTAGGATTTATTTTGATGGAGGGTAATTTTAAGGTCCCAAAGAGAGTCTTCATCCATTTTGTATTGTTTAATGCTTCTTTACACTACAAAGTGTTTCAAAAAAATGCTATTTTTTGCTTTGTGCTTATACGACACCTTGTCTGACATGAACTCCAATCTCACTTGGAACATCTTGTTCCTGTGGTGGTACAAGTTGTGAATTATGTATGCGCACACATTTCATTTTCTTAAAACAGGGTGCGACTGGACCAGCAGGGCCACCGGGTCCAAGAGGCTTGCCAGGAAATGTGGTATGTATGCACCAATGTATTTGTTTTCCCATCTGTGCCCTGATTTCTTTACTTAATATGTTTAATTTTTCCTTCCACAGGGTTCAAAAGGCTGTGTTTCTTTACACTTTTTTTATGGTTGAATTGAAAGATCTGGAGGTACCTGGGAATGGTGTAGCCATGAAACATATTCTCATAATCATTTGTAGCAAAAGGGAGGCATGAGGCTGCTTAATTCCTCACCAAATTGTCAAAAGTCATTTTTGCTGACAGCTCCTGAAGAGAAAAATTACAATGTTTATTGTCTGTCCAATTTTGTTTCATTTGCCTCATTTTCATTTGTCTTTTCCTTTTGAAAACATGACTTCTTGATATAAAAATTGCATTGTAAACTCCTATTTGTATTATGAAAATATGTAAGTCCTACAGTCAGAGCCTTGAAATCAATATGGTGTCCTCCTTAGCTCAGTAGATGTTCATCACCATTATTAAGTTGTGCGTGATAGACCTTTTCATGTTTGCAAAAAAAAAAAACCTTTCATAGAATCATAGAATTGTTCTGGTTGGAAGAGACCTCCAAGATCATCAGGTCCAACCATTAACCTAGCACTACCAAGTCCACCACTAAATCGTATCCCTTAGGGCCTCATCTAAACGTCTTTTGAATACCCCCAGAGATGGGGACTCCACCACCTCCCTGGGCAGCCTGTTCCAATGCCTGACAACCCTTTCGATGAAGAAATTTTTACGCATATCCAATCTAAACTTCCCCTGGCGCAACTTGAGGCCGTTTCCTCTTGCTCTGTTGTCTATTACTAGGGAGAAGAGACCGACCCTCACCTCGCTACAACCTCCTTTCAGGGAGTTGCAGAGAGCGAGAAGGTCTCCCCTCAGCCTCCTTTTCTCCAGGCTAAACACCCCCAGTTCCCTCAGCCGCTCCTCACAGCACTTGTGTTCCAGACCCTTCACCAGCTTCGTTGCCCATCTCTGGACACGCTCCAGCACCTCAATGTCTTTCTTGGAGTGAGGGGCCCAAAACTGAACCCAGTACTCGAGGTGCGGCCTCACCAGGGCCGAGTACAGGGGGACGATCACTTCCCTACTCCTGCTGGCCACACTATTTCTGATACAGGCCAGGATGCTGTTGGCCTTCTTGGCCACCTGGGCACACTGCTGGCTCATATTCAGCCGGCCGTCAACCAACAGCCCCAGGTCCTTTTCCGCCGGGCACTTTCCAGCCACTCCCCCCCAAGCCTGTAGCGTTGCCTGGGGTTGTTGTGACCCAAGTGCAAGACCCGGCACTTGGCCTTGTTACGAGGCCTCATACAATTGGCCTCGGCCCATCGATCCAGCCTGTCCAGGTCCCGCTGTAGCGCCTGCCTGCCCTCCAGCAGATCAACACTCCCTCCCAACTTGGTGTCATCTGCAAACTTACTGAGGGTGCCCTCGATCCCCTCATCCAGATCACTGATAAATATATTAAACTGGACTGGCCCCAATAGTGGGCCCTGGGGAACACCACTTGTGACTACTTTGGACTAACTCTACTCCCTGGTCCACCAGTGTAATTTTCTTTCTAGTGCCTGAGGTTTCTCTGGGTTTACACCACAGTAAGTGAAAAACAGCAGTTAGACTCCATGTTATAATGTATTCAGACACAGTGGTTTAGCACAGAGGACTCTTTAAGGCAGGGTGTTTTACCTGGGCAATCCAAGAAATCTTAAATTGCCTTTCTACTAATTGTTAAGATACATTTGATTTAATTGTATTAATGTAGTGATTTAATTTCAAACTGAAAGATGATATCGAAAAGGAAGACCTTTTCCAATTTCATATTCCTTTTATCAAACTTCTATACCAGTAATACCAATATATTACCTATAAAAGCTAATATAGTTGGAAATAATTTCTACTGGTGCAGAAAGGAAAATAATTATGGCATCCATCCTGTGAGGAGGTCAATCCAATCTTACTGGTGCCAAGACATCATTTCACATCTTAAAAGGGAGCACCACTCCATAATGTGTTTTGGTGAGTTAGGAAGTTACAACATTTAATTTGGAGCTCTAAATCACCTGCATTTTGACAAGGAATCTTTTGAGATCTACCAAGACGTGAAAAGGATTGAAAACTGAAATAGAGGGTAAACCAAACATAGCTGTGTTTTCCAATGTATAGCTTTGGAGAGCAATAGCCATAAAAAAAATATTATTGTGAGACTTTTGGCTTCTCTGATACAGAGGTGATGATTGGGGGGTTGTTGGTAATGGATTAGGAACTGCTGAGGATTTCACAGAATGAAAAAAATAGTTACTGGTAGAAAGAGAATGCACAAATCTGGGATTAGCTCAATTTCTGCTTTTGCTGTTCAGCTCTTTTTTATATTGAAAAAAAATAACTCCTTTAACCACTTGGTACACATCTCTTATGTGGTGTTCTCTGGATTACAGGTTGTCTGTACTGGGAAATGTAAAACTGATACTAATCCTTGAGATAGACTGAACTGAACGCACAGGTCTATCCATTTGCTTTAGGATCAAATACTGCCTGAAAGAAAGTTTTAAGCTTTAAAGTTCTTTTCTCTTCAGGGTGTGCCTGGAGACCCTGGACTACCAGGAAAGGAGGGAGAAAAGGGGGAAAGGGTGAGTTTGTTCTTTCATGGATTTGTTTCTTTTCTTCTTGGGCATTTCAAGTAACCTGGGACAGAAGCAGTCTGAACTGGGAAACCATTTCATAGGTTTGTGGACGGTTAAGACACATGGGCTCATTATCATAGAATCATAGAATCATAGAATTGTTTTGGTTGGAAGAAACCTCCAAGGTCATGGAGTCCAACCGTTAACCTAGCACTGCCAAGTCCACCACTAAACCATGTCCCTAAGCGCCACATCTACACGTCTTTTAAATACCTCCAGGGATGGTGACTCCACCACTTCCCTGGGCAGCCTGTTCCAGGGCCTCACAACCCTTTCGGTAGATCATCTTGTCTGACCTCCTACATTACACATGCTTATTATAAGGTTTTCACCCTGTTGCAGCTTTATAATTTACCTGGTAAAACCACTGAGATACAACTGGATACAGTGAAGTCACTGCTATGCATTTATGCAGTGATGATCTACTGTCCTCACTGCCTGACGAGAGCGGGGATTTGGTGTTTTACGTGCCTCCTTTAAGTACCTTTGGTGTTTTAAGTACCTCCTTTAGGTTTAGCACTGTAAATCCAAAGCTGGAAGAAAAACTGGCTTTCATGGTTAGGAAAATGAGATTTCTGCTTTCTTGAGAAGCTGTTGTAATTGGACCATTACTTCAGCTTTCCGGTACACCCTCACTTGTACCTTTTGTTGCTTTGCCCAACTGTTACGTCCCATCTCATGGCTCGGCAGTGAGCTCTCTGGTCAGGGGTTTGTAATTTGCTCGTATGCTGCGTAGTGCCCAGCACGCTGGAGTCCCAATCTTTGTTTGCTGGAGTAGGAATGATTAATCAGAAGCATGGCCCTGTATAGGCACATATATGGAGTTTAGAAGGGGATGAATCCCAGCCCCACCAGTCAAATCGTGTTCCAGATTACTGAGATCTACCTCAGGTCACGTGTGGGCAAAGGGCTCTCTCATATAGCTGGTTCCCAAAACATTTTGAAGTCTCCTTTTACTTTCCTTAAGGAAAATTACAAATGCTCTGAGACTACTGAAGGAAAAGGCTTCCTGTAAAAGAGGGTTTCCTATGATACCAAGAAAAAACACATATCTTTCGGTCCCAATGAAAGACCTGAGTCAGGAATGGTCTTTAGTGTGCCAACAAGAGTTTTGCTGGATTGTCTTCTACAGGGTGATCCTGGAAAAGAAGGAAAAGTGGGTTTACCTGGGCGAGCTGGTGAGCCAGGGCCTGCTGGAGAGCCGGGTTTGCCTGGCAAGGGTAAAGATGGAGAGCAGGTAAGTAGTGCTGGCAAGCTCTGCACTTAAGTAGTTCAGTGTGAGATAGGCGAGTGGGACTTCTGCAGCAGAACGGTGCATTTTCGTTAGAGTTAGGCTGTGTTGTCACAAGTGCTTGCAGACTGTCTACTGAAGACACGAAAGGCCTGGCTGTGCAAAATGCTGCAGATCACAGTGCTGCATCCAAAAAGGCAGAGAGTTCTGAACACGAAACCCCCTTCAGTGTGCCATGGTGGCCACTGAAAATGGAGACCTCCACAAGGCGTAGCTGTTGTCCTTGTGATCAGTACAAAAATGATTAGCTTGATGGAAGTTCCCTGAAAGCGTTTAATTCTAGCCAAGTTAGCAGATTATTTAATTTGGTTACATGTTATCAGTAAAATATTCCCAGGACTGTGTGAGGCAAGGAGGGTGGTGGTGGGGTGCTTGCTGCCTTGACTCTCTCAAAGTCCAGGCTCCTGTTTGGCTGCATGGTGACTGTTTTCTGGTTTTGGCTCTGTCACTTTAGGGGCAAAGAGGCCCACCAGGCTTGCCAGGACCCTTTGGACATAAGGTGAGCCTGTGCTTTATTGTGGACTGTGCTTCACTCCATCGCTGGAACTGGAGAAAAAGTTATGGGGAAAACATGGTCTGTTTTTCACTGGAAAAGAGATTTGTGAAGCTTTCACTCAAAAATGCACTTCTAGCCTTTAAGGAAGTTCCTTTCTTTATTAGTCCAATATGTCTGTAGATGTAAATATTGAGATATGAATTAGCTGTGTTCACTTTCCACATTTAAAATTTCTTCCAGCATTATGTGAATTCAATACAGACTAAGGGCTAAATGCACACTTTTTCAGGGAAACTGTGGCTGGAGACCTTTAATCCATACAGCTAGAGAGACATTGCATAGCTAAAGTTTGACCTACTCTTGAGACCGCCTGTCAGCCCCTCAAAGAGCACTCCTCCGGAGCACTCATTTCTTTCACCTCTCTCCAAGGAGGACGTGAATTATTTTCCAATGGGACCAGATAGTCCTGGTTTGCCCTCCTATATTGTAGTTAAGGCAAAGACTAGCTAGTTGATTAAGTTAATGACACTGATTTCAGCTGAAAATAATGTTTATTCCCTTGTAAGTACACAGCAAATAGAGAAAGGAATAAAATAGCAAAAACCTTTGCTTCTGGGAATATCTGGATTGTGCTTGAATCTTCAATCAGATATGTCAGAAATTCTCCTCTTTGAAATGACCGTGTCCTGATCTGGATCGGAAGAAGAATAGGATGTTGAAACAGGTTCTGTATGTGATATAAGTAAGAATATAGCAGTATGAGACTAGATCCATCTAGGTCCCATATTTTTGAAATAACCAAACTGCTATGAAGTGTTTTCTTTTCATTTTGCTGCATTCTGTATAAATGCATCGTAGTCTGTTGTATGTATCTTCGACAGCTCAGAACACACACACAACAATAGACTAAGAATCAATACAAAAGTCAGAAAAAAAACGTAAAAGAAATCTCATGAAATATTCTATTCAATATCAACACAAGATGGTAAGAATCTTAATTGTGTGTGGGAAAATACTATTGAACTTCTTGTATTGAAATTATGTTCTTGAATAAAATAACAGATAAGGGATCTGCCAGAGTGTTTGAACTAATCAGAATACATTTTCTCTCGCTGTCCTTGCAGTATTGTTTCTTTGTAATATAAGATTAGTTTAAGAAGAAAGCAAGAAAGGGAAAAAAATTAGGAGATATTGTAGACTGAATTTTAGGTGGGCAGAATCCACAGGTAACAATTTTTCTGTCACACTTCTACATAGCTGGAAATAGTGCAATAATAAATAACGTAAATAAGATTCGTTAAGGCTGCTGCCAATGTGAGACCAAATCTCACAACTGCAATACAATACATAAAAATCTTATTTGATTTCTCCTTGTAACAAGAGAATAGACATTAAATTTAAGTATTACAGCTGAATACTTTCTTAATCCTCTGTCTATGGTGCCCATTAAACAGCGTCAAGTAGTTGTCTGTGCTCTGCAGGTTTTACTATTGAAAATCTTGTTTTCTAGAAGGGAGGGTCTCTCCTTTTGTAGTATAATCGTCTAGAGAGAGTGGTAGAACTGTTGAGTTATTTTTTTACAAAAAATTATCCATACACTTCTGTGAGTAGGCCTAAGTTGGTAAAGGAAAGAAGAATGTTAAGATGTAACCGAACATCCCTAATTCTGTCTTCCCCAGATAAATAATCTGCATTTAGCAATGTTTGTAGGTAAACCATCTACCATAGAAACACAGGGAGAGAAAAACGCATTACGGTGCTTAGCGTTTCCCCAAGCCAAGGAGAGTGCCGAATACCCTGCGGGCAATCGCAAACGCTGGAAATTGGATGCTGTGCACTAAAATAAATTAAAATACTTGTAGAGGCTGTGTTCCCGCTCAGTTGTGTGATGTGGCACACACTGGCGTGGTGCGAGTGCTCACCAAGGTGGGCTGGGGCTCGTGTGAAGGAAGGGGACAGTTTTCGTGGCGTGATGTGACGGTAGCTGTGCCGTATCCCCATGCTGCCACAACCTGGGACCGTTCCTCTGTGGGCAGGATCAGGTCAGGATGTGTCAGCGTTACGTTCTGTTGTAAAACCTGATTGCATTTCGGCACGTTTTCTCAACAGTGCCCAAGGCACTTTAACTTCTTCCTTTGTTTCAGGGTGAGAGGGGAGCTCCTGGCCTCCCCGGACAGCCAGGAGACAGAGGTGTGCCGGGAATCGGGCTGGCTGGACCCCCTGTAAGTAGCAGGTCCTGCTGCAACCTGTAACAAGGCAAAACCTTACCCGTCGCCATCTGGGGAATGCGTTGCCTGTGCTCAGCTGTGCCAAGAGCCTGTGGGACATTTTACCCTCTGAAGATGCAGACCGCAGACTAGTCCAGAGGCTGCCATTTGTGGCTCAGATGTCTGTTGTAAGGGCTCTTGATGAATTTGGTTTTAGTTGAAAGAGAAAGGCAGAGAAGTGCTATAGGAGTGATTGATATCACTTGTGACTTTTCTGCATCGTCTTGACACATTGGCTGTGGATGTGAGTCGAGATCTGTGCTAAGCCGGCAGGACTGGTCTGCTGGGGGGATGTAACCCTGCTGGCACCCCATTAGAAGGGATGAACGTGACACACATGCCCACACCAGTGACATAGTCAGTGCTTTGATAGGGAAATACAAAATCAAATTACTTCTATTGCTGTGTTCCAAGAGTGCCATCGTCCCCATAATTTCCCACAGAGGTTTAGTTGCACCTCATCCAGCTCTACCCTCACCTCCTCGGTGTTGAAGGCCACCCTTACCGGGAGGCCACGAGGTGTATCTGGGATTCTACTCCATAAAGTTTGGATTTTCATATCATTGGGGTTCAGTCATTCCAGTACTTGGCATGTACAACCCCTCCTGAGATCACAGGGATTTGGGAGTGCCCTGGTCGGAGTCCTCCAGATATGCACTGAATTTGCGAGTGAAATAAGTTTAGGAGGAAGCAAACTTTATTCCCAGCTGTAATTGCTAGAGGACATCTGAGACCGTGCATTCTTTTGCAACCCCTTGTACAGGCCATGATGCTGTGCCAGTCACAGTCAGTGTTTTCATGCTCTGGTTATCTAGATATAAGTTTCCCAATTAGCACACAGAATTACCTTGAAATGATAAGTCTGTGTAACACTGGTTGACAAATCTAGGTTTTTGAGGTGTATCTCCACTTAATATTTGCTTTTACCATGCTGAATACTATATAAGGTAAAGCAGACTGGGTCAGTCATGTTTCACACTGTGACTGTGTCATGGCCTTCATGGTCCTCACAGGGTTACCGACGATTGAAGATTTGCTGGGTGTTATTTGTTATGATTTATCTAAGGAACAGTGATGTTCTTGCATTTCTTAATGTTCAGTCACGAATATTAAAATTAAAATGAAATTAGCAAATGAGCGTCTGGCTTGTTTGAAGTCACTAGGCTGTGGCTAGTTTTTAATTTTTAATTACTGATTTTTAGATTCAGTACAAGGGTAGACGAGTTCACTTCTGCATCCTAATGTACACCAGATGACAGTTATTCTTCACTGAGGCTTTAGCATCTGCATATCCATGAACACAAATGACTAAGAACTTGACTCCAAATGTAGACATCACTTGTCTTACACCAGAGGATTTACTTTTTCTTGTGCCATCCTTGTTTGACCACTGTCAGGATGAGTAGCCACCTACATACCGCACTATTGCCGATTGATTTGTTTTTATTTATTTAATCTGCTTCACTAAATACTTTTTTTTTTAACAACTATTATGATGGTTTTCTCCACTGTAGATTCATCATAACCTCAGCTCCAGTGCAAAGACTCTGGAATTTGAAAAACACTGTATAACCTTGAATCCATGAGGCTTTCACAAAGACTGAGTCCCACAGAAAAAAACAGAATAAAGTCAGTGGATCTGCTTCAGTGCATATTACACACTGAATTAGAGGTGTCAGCCTATACCCTTTTTAGCGATGTGACAAAGCTGTGTGTATAATACTTTCAGCTTCAGAGCTGAGAGCCAGCAACTCTTTTTAATTGGAGTCCTCACCCTCTTTCCTCCTGTGCCCTTAACCTCTCTTGGGCTTTGCTCCCTGCATAAAAGGTATACATAGGTGAGGATTTTTTTACTTTATCTGCTAAAGTATTGAGTTACTATTTACATAACGCTGAGCTATAAACTGAGTATTAGCAGAGTGTGTTCTTCCCAGCTGAACCAGAAGCAGAAGAGGGGACTGCCTGGAGAAATGGGGTGAATTCACGTGCTCCTGCTGAAGTTGCCTAATGGATGGGTGTGCTCCATAAGTAGAAGAGTTTTGCTCTTGCTCTGCCTTGCCCTGTTCATATAACTACGAGTTCAGAATTATGTATTTAGCCTTCTCTTGAGCAGAGCATTAAGGCGTCTTGCATGGAGGACTGTATGAGGATTAGTGAATTAATGTGCCTGAAATAGAAACCAAAGGGAGAGGAGTCATAGCGTGAGCCAATTTATTCAAACACAGCCCCAGAGATGTGAGGTCAGGTCTTGTTTTGGGTGTGTTTGGAATGCCAGATTGACTCATCCATGCTGGATATGGGTACTGCATCACTTCTGTGGTGTTCCTATAGAAGCAGATACCTTCTGGTGGCTCACTCCACTCAGTTGCACCTTTTTAAGTTGCATCCCCAAACGAATAGTATATGCAAGCCCACTAGACTCCCTGCTTTGACCTTATTTAAAAAGCGCACAGGTCCTGTGGGATGCTTTTCCTTGTGTTAGAGGTAGCTGAATACAGTGGTCTTCAGGACCTGGGGGAATTGTCCTGTCCCAGCCCAACAGATGCGAGGGTGCTGTGGTTCTGTGTCCTCAGGTCCAGCCAGTAGCGAGGCTGAGCACGTATTGCTTATGGGCACATGCATGTACAATGCACACACATATGCACAGATGTGTGTGGCCCCACAGACCAGTGAAGAGAATAATGCCCTTATCAGTTCTCATATAAACCTAAACGGCACCCTCAGAAACATGGGCAAGGATGTCTCGATCCTGCTCCCCCTCCCTGGCGGTTACTGTTGGAATATACACATGAAGTGTGGACCTTTCCAGCAGCTGGTCGTGGACACCTGCTCCGCCCAGTACCCAGGGCCCTGCACCCCAGTGTCCTCCAGTTGCTGGCACCCAGACCTGCAAGCCCCTTGGGTTCCCAGCCTTGCACCCCAGTTGCTGGCACCGAGACCTCTCCTGAAGCATTCAACCACACGAGCTCAGATTCATGAGCTCACCCATGCTGAAGAGTGTTACAAATAGGATTTAATGAGAATATAGGACGGACTGTGGTGATCAAGTGCACGGCTCAGTCAGACAAGCAACACGTTAGCATACAGCTGGACTCTTTAGTCCCTTTTTCTCTCTTTTTTTCTCACACTTTTTCCTCCATGATCCACCTCAATTTCTTCCTTACTCTGCCTTTGATCCTTCCCCTAAGCATCCTACTGTGAATATTGCACACCCCAACAATGTCTGTCTGTGCAGCCTGTCAGACTTGCTCCTTCTCCTTACCCTTCCTTCTCCATTTTTTTTGTCTTGGTGCTTCGGGACCCACCCTGATGAGCCAAGGGGGATGTTAATTTTAAACTCCGCTAGTATTTTGATTGCTGTGTCTTTTCTGTTTGCAGGGCCCTGTGGGACCCCCAGGAGACAAAGGGTCATTGGTACAGTATGTCTTTCTAACTACACCCAGATTTTATGAGGAGGGGACAACCACGTTAATTGTGTCTCTACCAGTTATTTCATAAAGGCATTTTTAATTAGTTTCTTTCTGCCCAAGGATGGTAGAGCCACAAGATGGCTGTCCCTCCAAAGGGAACTTCACGTGTACATTACCAGCTACTTGTCTGCTATATTTGGTTGTGAGAAAAAGAGTTGATCAAGACTCTTGGTGTGGTGACAACTTTTCCTTACCTGTCAACAGTCCTACAAAAGAAAGAATGAATCACTTGTTTAACCCTTCATTCAAAAAATGTATTTCAAGGCACATAATTCAAGGCACACTGCTATTCCTTATAGCAAGGCCTCAAAGGTTTAAAATAAACCATTTTTAAGCGTTTTTCTCACTTAGGTCTTAAATAAAAGCCTGCATTTCAGTATTCACCAAACACCTTGTTCCTCAACATGCGGCTTTACAAAGATGCAACCCATTGGTGTGAAACAAAGAACTGCGTATTGTGGTCTCAGCATGCACTGGCATGGATTTCCAGCACTACAGGCAGTCCTAGCCAGTGTACTAGCTTTGCACTGAGCAGCTGGACCTTCTTTTCTCCTCTGCAGTCCTGTGCTCACTCATATTTTCTCCCTGTTTGTAAACTTACCTGCCTGTAAAGAGTCATCATTACTTTTCCAATCAAGGTATGTGAAGCTTGACTTTAGTGATGAATGTAAAGTCCCTGGAGGCACAGAAATGGCAGATACTGTGATAGTGCAATGTGAGATTTTTTTTTTATTTTTTTTTTTTAGCTCTCTCATAGTTGTTTAACTGCTAGTTAATTTTTTTCCCAATAACTCTTGGGTTGAGATGGTTTTTTTTCTTCAGCTAAGAAGCACCCGATAAGTGCTGTTCACGTTAGTGGGTTTGTCTGTTCTCTCCCTACCAGGGTCCCCGCGGTGTACCTGGTATCCCCGGACCACAGGGGCCTCCTGGCCAGGACGTAAGTAAAATAAAAGTGTAAGTGCTCAAGAAATTTGCCAATGCTCAAATCTAATTTCCCTAAAAATTGTGCTCATACCCAACCACAGTCACTGAGCGTTACTAGGATGGTCCAAGGGAGATGATTCGCAGAAGTGGAGCTTCAGTGGATGTCAGGGGAAGAAGCAATGAGGCTGAGGAGTAACCTCTCAAGGAATGTGGTGGACTTTACCACTGAACCATTTTAAAATGACACTGGGAAGGGACTTGGCAGCATACTCTGGGGAATGAGCGCACACTGGAAAAGGATGATGGTTAAGCTGTCTAGGAACTTCTTAGAAGCCGCTGAAATAAGTAACCTGTAATATTTCTATGAAAATAGGGTCACAGCTGTTAAAAAGCTCTTTGTGAGTTCATTTTGCTGCTGCTGCTGTGCATGAGAGATGACATTTTAACCTCTTGGTGTGTTGTCCTCGCTCCTGCTGTCTCAGTGGGTGAGTCATGGAGCTGAGGAACAGAGAGAAACGTGGCAGCCTCCCAGCTGGAAAGCTGACCCCTCTCGTTGCCCGGCTTTGTCGCAGCGTTGAATCAGAAAGAAGAGAGGGTTTTTGTCTCTGTGATGTGGAAAGCAGTACTGGAGGAAAACCAGCAAGGGGGCTCTGAAGATTTTGAAAGGCTTGATCTTTGGATTTGTGCCTGTTGAGGGAACGCTGTGGGGAGGGGGCAGTGACCTTCTGTAGCTCTCCTCCTTAGCACCGCCTTATGATGCTGTTGTGTCTGAAATGGGTACCAGTTTTCATGAAGTCCATAGCAAGCGATTTTCAACCCTAGTGTAGCTTTATTGACATACGTCAGCTGGCCTAAACGGTGTACTTTCCTATGGGATTGGTCTCCTTTCCTCCTGCAGTGTTTGGAGAAGGTCTGGTTTTCTTCCCACCTACTTTACCACAAGACAAATGATTATGGCCAGGGTGTTCCTCCACAGCCCATGACAGTAGAAATGGTCCTTTGCCTCCATCACTCTGTGTCCCTGAGCAGCCACAGATTCGGGATTGATTGTGTCCTGCTGACTGCCCCTAGAGCTCTTCACCTTATCTCAGATGTTTGAGATTTTTAACCTAGAGGTGTTAAACAGGAGATACAATAGATGGGTTTATTACAACCATGTTGTGTGAGGAGAGTGCTGGAGCCGGCTTTTCTGAGTCTCTTTCTGGCTGTACTCAGGTCAGCGTTGACTGGTCCACTCTTAGAGAGGCAATACTACAGTCTTTACACCATTCCTTTTCCCCGCAGAAAATTACCCGAGCAGAACCATTCCTCATAGTACTTATAATACACATCCTCTGCTACGCTAATTGTTTTAATTGCACTCCACATGTTTTTTAGGTCTCTGTATTCTGGTTGATCACCTACTAAGCAATTCTGCCTGTGTTTCAGGAAGCGTAAATGTAACTACAGAGCACATTCTAACATTTCTTGGTATACCAGCAGGGATACCTATTTTGACAAGATCATACATTTGCAGTTTCTTGATCTCCACTTTCATTTATGACTAGTACAAAGGATTTTTTGTTCTGCTTTTGCACTCTTGTATATCGATGTAGTATTCCTGTATTCTTTGAAGCATGCCCATTTTTGTACTCTGTTGTGTTTAAACAGTATGTCATCAGTTAGGAAAGCTCCAGTTTGAATTGCTAATATGAATTTGCTGTGTAATTCCCAAGCCATTCAGTGGCAATAACCTTAATGACTTGCTTCAGTGTCTTGGCTTTTGCTGGGGCCGTTGCAAATATATTCCATGTTTTTTCTGAGACTGAATAATTCTTTTAAATCACATTTACATACATTAGGTTATTCTCTGTATTGTTTTTCCAGTTACAGACTCATCAGATGCTCTTTTGTGTCTGCTATAAGTTGTTGTATTCCCTGATATTACCAAATCAGATTTACAGTTGCATTTGGGGAGGTAGAAGAGTCAATACTTCTTTTGCAATAGCTTTGGCCAGAATTATCTCCCATAGATGAATAGATTGGGGTTTTTTACATGACTACATTCTGGCTTCTTTCTAGTGCCCTAAAAGCATGTGCCATATTTTTTGCAATAGCACTGCCCAAGGTCACCTTTTGAAACATCTGTTGGCACCTTGATCAAATATCAAGAGTTCTCAGGACAGTGTCTTGTTTTATGGAAATTTAGGTTTTGGAAATCCTTGTCCAGGTTTCCAGTACAGTTGGTTGGCCTTGTTCTGACTCTTAGCAAAAGGCTTGGTGTTTATTTGTATGAAACGTCCTCTAGAATTCACTACGCCCATAAATCCCTACAGATTCTCTTCTTCTGGGACAAAGCTGGGACATGTTGTCTTTGTCCCATGTACGTTATTTTCTTGTCTTTAAATTTGCGATTTTTTTTTTCTGATTAACTAAAGCTCCAATTCTTAAAGCCTGAAAAGTTCTTTCTGTAGGCTTTTTTGTGTTCTTTGTTTTTCCCTATAGTAGGACTAATTTGCTCCATAACAGGACTACTACATATCATGCTTGCTTTCATGCCCTTAATTACTTCCAATATTATTTGCATTTGCTTTTGGAAAAAAAAAAAATCCAAATCACATGTTAAGCTGGCAGTATTCCTGTATCAAGTATTAAAAAAGCGTAGCCTTAAATACCGTCTTCAGAGAAACTGGCCGCATCTATGTCATATTCTGAGAACTGCAAAAACTAATTCTACATGTTAAGAGAAGTTATGTGCATGGCCACCTCCTCCGGCTGCTCCAGACCAGGTCCCTCCTGCCTGACTTCTGGTGCCCAGGACCCAGGGTCTCTGCCCAGGCTGCTGCTTTCCCGTTTGCAGGTTCAACCAGTAACGAGCTGCCCAGGAATCCCAGAGACACAGGCATGGACGCACAGACACAGAGGACACTGATGCAGCCAGTCACAGATTGTCACAGATGAGGTGCTGCCTTCAACAGCACCTGCATACAGGACTCACAGCACCACACAGCCGGCCAAGCCCCCTCCTCCTCCTGGGCTGGCAGGGACAGGAGCTCACTAGTGGTGGGACACACACACCCCTCTCTAGGTTCACAAACACACACATACTTGCAGATCCCTCGAGCATCAGCACAGCCCCTCTGTCCACCCAGCACTGCTGCCTGGATCCTGGTCCCCCTTACCCACCCCACGGGTCCCCTACTTGCCGGCTGCTCCAGCCCGACGCTCCCTGCAAACACCCATGCATTCACACTCTCATCCCTCGTGTACCCGGCTGGTACCTTGGCCCAAACCCAAGGTCCCTCTGCTTGCCCGCTGGTCCAGCTATGAGTTTGTTGGTGAATACACACGCACCTCTCGTGCACGCCACACCAGGCACGTGGGCTGTGACCCACGGTCCTGCTTCCCCTGCACATCCCCTCATGGGTCTGCGCAGCTCTATCAGTTCCCGCTCCCCTCCCAGTTCAGGGTCCCCCTGGTTTACAATCGCATCACTTGCAAAGTCCAGGTTGATCTTCCCAGAAGTGCAGCCTGTGGTTTCTTCATAGCCCATCAATTAGTGTGAGTGGCGAGGGGTTTTTCCTGTCAGGTCTGTGTGTTGGCGTATTTTGTTTCTGATTTCCTCCTTTTCCCTTAGTTTCCAAATTGACAAGGTCCCGGATCAGATAACCTTGCTGGGATAAACATTCCCACACTCCTGCACGCCCTCATCAATTAGTGTGACTGGCCAGGTTTGGTTCCCATCACTGGCTCCCTTACCCTTTGTCGGTCAGGTTTGTGACCCTGTATGGTCTTGTTTATGGCTTCCTCATTTTCCCTTGCTGCGTTGAAGAAGGTCCTTGGCCAGATTCCCCTACAGGAGCAGACACCCTGCTGCCACTACACTACCCTTACACGACGTATTTCTCAGGAAGCATCCACTTTCCTCTGCCTGTCTGCTGGGAGAGAAAATGCTTCTGTTCAACACACCTACTTAGTTCCCTTAGATGAGAAAACAATCTGAATGAGACATTCTCTTGTCCTACTATTAGCAGTGAGGGCACCCATTTTAATAGGCCTTTCTGTATTTTGATTATGATAATTTTAATTAACAAAAACATTGAATTAATCACTTTTTAATTATGGTAATTATTTCTGATAACTAAGTTCCAGTATTACCGGGAAGTTAATCTTCCCCTGCATTTATTTTCATAATTACAAAAACTTTGTGGATGCATACATTACTGCCATCGGATCTGAAAGCAGAGTTTTCTGTTCTGGTGTTAGGCGGCCAGTTCCAAGGAGCCTTTATGTTTGGTTTAGGGTTCATAACACCCTAAATCAGAGTACACTTAGTAAATCTCCTATTGTCTTTTCATTCCTGGAACTTATAACCTATTTAAGCTATTGCATTTCATATTTAGTCTTTTAATAGTACTACCCCACCATAAGCCTGCAATTTTACTGTTCCTGTGTGACTGGCTTCCTTATATATTTTCTCTTTCTTTTATTTTCACGTACATCACTTACCTGAGCACCATTTTTCAGCGTGTCATCTGCACAGCTTCCATCAGTTCCCACTTAGAGACCATTCCTGCGTGCCAGGTTTTGCAGGCCGCTAGAGTCCTTTGGATCCTGTGCATCATACCTCCTCATGGCTGACGGCTTTTCCTGCACTGGTATGCTGTACCACTCCTTTGATATTCTACTTTGTGCCAGCCACTGTTGGCTGCAAAGTCCTGAAAGTATTCGGACTTTATGAGCTTTCCAGTGGTGGCTGTTTTTTGGGTCTGTGCCTGTTCCCACATCGCATTAGCAGCGGTTCTTTTCAGCGCCATGCAGGTTTTGGGGCAAACTCTTTTAAGTTCTTTTTTTCCTTTCTGGCTTTCTCTTTCCCAGTTTTCTCCCCTGTTAGTCAGCTTGTCAGATGCAGTTTTACCCTCCATGCCTTCCTTCTACCATTTGCGTTCTGCTCTGAGCAATGTTTGCAGCTTGGCCCCTCTTGTCAGCCTTTTCTACCTCCTGGCCTCTATAGTCCAGCAAACTTTCCTCTGTTTTGGGCTCTGCTTCCAGTTGCCTGTTCGCAACATGCTGAAGTGCCATCGTCCGACGTCTAGTTTGTTCGTTTCAGCTCAGACAAAGCCACTCTCTTTTTTGCAGTCTTGTACCGTTCAACTGTTTAACTTTTCCTGGGGATGCAGTGGTTTTCAGATTTGTCAGCCATGGTACATGGCTTAATTTCTTATCCTGGCTTATTTGCATCTTGTTAAAGACATCACCAGCTCCACATGTAGCATTCAAGAAAAAAGGTTCATCCCTTTTTGTCTCAAGGCAATCTCATACCATGTGGATATCACCGCCATGCTTAAATCTTTCCCAGGATTTCTGTTTTAGTCACTCCCTTCTTGCGTGTCTTTTCTCATAACTAAGAGGTCTTTTCCTATATTCTTCTTTAAATAAATCTTCTTGAAATGCTCAAATTCCACTGCTAGTACCATGTCATGTTTCAGGTCCCTAAGCAAAAGGCTGTCAGTGAGCCCTATGGCAGAAACAGTTTATTTATGGCTATGTTAATAGTCAGCATGAAAGACACTTCTGCATTGTTTTTCTGTGTTGCTTTCTGATCCGGGAATCATCCAGGATGATTCTCATGGCTCAAGTCTTTGTTTTGCATCGCGGTCCTTAAAGCAAGTGCTGTGTGAGTCTTCCTGAACAAAGTGGGTCTGGGAATGTAAGATCTGTGTAATTGTTATTTAGGCAACCCTCCTCCCACTTGTAGAAGTGGTTGAGAACCACAGTGGAGAGGACGCCAAAAGCATGACCTGACGATTAGCATCTGTGAAAGAGAAGGGACTTTGGGAACATCCCACAGTCTTCTAACAGCCACGTTGCTGCTCTGTGGAAGAAGCAAAACTATAAATGGTTATAATGTTTCCTTATATTTACTCAATTCCCCAGAAGGACATTTGTGGGGAATTATGAGCTAAGAATCTCCTACACACCTAGTCTTCTCTTGGTTCTCACCTGCAGAAATTTTAGCTCCTTGAGAAACAAGCTTTCATCCCTGGATTTCTGTACTACTTCAGTTCCACTTTATCTCCACTTCAGTTTGTGTTTAATATTCATCTCGTAGAAAGTCAAGGTAACTGAAGGGTTGTTGTTCACCCAGAAGTGTCTAATGTGGACATAGAAAAAGAACAATCAATATATTTTCCCATTTTCTTTCTCCTCTAGCAAGAGGTATGACATTTAAGTTGTAAGTGAGATACAAGGATGAAATTCAAGTTTGCTCTATAGCTGTAATTATGGTGTAGCAGGGTATCACGACTTCGCCTGTGCACACACAGTGCACTTAAGTCGCTAATCCCCAGGTAGCCAAGTAACTCCCCATCTGGTTGTCTGCAGAAATAATACAATGAGCTGACTGGAGACAACGGACCAACCTGAGACAAGGTGATTGACAGAACACCTAGTCCCCTTCCTGACAAAGCATTTGACCAATTTTTAAAGGAGTTTTCCAGGTGTAAATTTTTAATAGTCTCAGAGAGTGCCCTAGGTAGCCCTTGCTGAGCCTAGACCAATTGAAAGCCACTACTTGTATCTTCAGGGAGTTGATTAACGTCCTGGGGGGGAATCTGGTGTCATCTCAGAGACCTCCCCATGTGGGTCCTGCTGCAGAATCAACCAAACTGAACACAGATGCTTTTAAATAGTCAGTAGAAACTGTTTTTGCAGATGCAAAAAGGGTCACGTAGGACAGCCTTTTGTGTGTGGTTAAGGTAGATATAAGATATTTTGTATGTACTTTAAGGTACTCAATGGGGATAGAACATGCATATGCTTGAGTGATTACATAGGATGACAGGCCAGCTGGATACAGGAATTTAGCAGAGAATGATTTGGCAAAATCTCACCCAGTCCAACTTAAAACACCACTGCAGGGATGCTTGCAATGCACATTTCTGTCATCATCTGGACAGTGACCAACTGTCCTGTTCAAAAGACTCCATTTTCCATGTGAGAGTTACTTTATGCAAAGATTCAAAAAAATCAAGTTTTATTTTGTTTTGTTTGGTGTTTGGTGGTTTTTTTTAACAAACTAATGACTTGCTAATGACAGGCAAGAGATGCCCATTGCAGCAGGGTCCCTTTTCCAGACCATGACTTCATGGACCTTAAATTCTAAGGATGCTGGTCATTTCTGTGGCTTCATCTCATGAAAACTGATACCACTACACCCCTATAAACAAACAAACAAACAAACAAACAAACAAGCTCAATGCTATTTCAGGTGCAAGGGACCTGTTTGCAAGGCTCGTGCAAAGCAAGGTCTTGATTTTGCATGTTACAAGTGTCTTCAGGGATTTAAAGCTTCATCCTTCACACTATTGCAGTTCATAGTGTTTCCTGTGAACAGGAGACCAGCTAAAGCGATTTCAGTCTTTGTGTGACTCAAATGAATTTAACAGGGTCATATGGTAGATAAGTGAGATTTAGGAGGGGTTGAGAGGGAGTGATTAAGCGATGGCAAAAAATCAAGAGGGACAACTTTTAAAGTTGCAGATATTTAAAGGAGTTTACTGTTTGTCACGTGCAAGGAGCAGTGGTACTCAGTGGCAGAAAGTAAAATGTGTGCTAGTCCAGAGCAGTCAGCAGAGTGTGGAAGCAACCTGGGGGTTATTGTATGATAATTTCACAATTTTTTCTTTCTCTTGATCTGTAGGGTCTACCTGGAAATCCAGGGGAAAGAGGACCTCCTGGAAAACCAGTATGTAACTTCACTTTTATATTACATCTGCCTTTTAACTCAGTTTCCACCTGTACGCCTCACCTCAGAAGTGCACTTCAGAGCATTGCCACTGCTGCTCTTCCCAGCAGAGCAACTGGAAAAACACATAGAACCACTAAGGGGTTATGAGAAAAATACCTGTGGTGGCTTTGGAACAGTATGAAAATAACTGGATATCCTGCATGTAAATAAAAGCCAAAATTTTAAAGGCACTTCCTTAGCACCACTGTGCAGTACCCTCAGCAAGAACTAATCTCAGGTGTGATGGAGTGCGCTGATATTGTAGGGCAAGAAGTATGTGTTTGGCCCGGTGGGTCCTAGGCAGAGCAAGGGAAACCGATGAGTGTCCATAAGCATGTTCAGGAAAATGTCTTATATCTTGATGCCTTTTAAAATTGCCTGAGATAATGAATTTCTCATTCCACAGGGTTCCTCACCCCTGCTCTCTCCAGAGGACATAAATCTCTTAGTAAAGGTAATCAGCCTTTGATGATGGTGGGAGTTTATCTGTATGTTTGATTCAGACCTGACTAACACTCTGTGATGGGAAAGTGTCTGAGCTACAAATGCAAAAGGTGCCTTTAAACACTCTGTCAAAGCTTGAAATTTGCAGGTCTCCTACTTGCACTGGTGTTGGGACAATAGAGCACATGCTGGAGACCAAAATCCAATGCCTTTTGACTGTCCCCAGCAGTGAAAAGACCTACAAAGATCTTTACAACGTGGTGTATGTTACAAAAGCTCTGAGACTTTTTCAGCTCTTTCTGAGGCATGCGTTCCCAAGGAGAAATAAACATTGCCAAGTTGTATTACCTCAACCAGAAAATGGAAATCATTTTAATAAAATGATTTTCCATGTATACCTTCAACAGTGACTGGAGTAGGTTTGAACTGTGGGTGCCAAGTCAATTTGCATAGTGCACCTAAAAGGATGCAGGTAATTAACCCCAGATGCACCCATATTTCAAAAGCGATGATCTGTCTGTCTGCTTTTACTCTCCAAGTAGAGAGCTGTCTGGGAAATAAGTCAGTATTTGATAGGTGTTGACTGCAAAATCTTTACAGATTTACCTGGGTTGAGTCGGGAGATTTTTAAGCAGTCTTGGGACATGGCAAGAAATCCATTCTTATTGATTAAAAGAAACTAAAAAATTACCTTTTTTACCAACCCATTAACGAAAGGACCCTTTTAAGATTGCTGCTGTGAAATGCCTTTGTTGAAGAGCTATCTTTCTTATGGTGCCAAGTATTTTTCTGGAGATTTCACTGTATGGTGGTGTTTGGGATTTCTGATCAGAACAATAGCAAGAGACTGATTCTTGGGTATAGGATGTCATTTTGACGTTACTTTGTTTTCTTCCTTTGATTATGTTATGGTTAAACACACTCATATGCCTTGCATATTCTTTCAGCTTGGTATTTTTCACTCCACACTTGGTACAGGTCTATATAAAGCAGCACCTTGAAATCCCAGATGAAATTAGGCTCTGTTGTTCTGGGTGTTTCTCAAGCACTTCTATTTTAAGTAGATAAATATGCACATAGGGACTGAGACTTAGAAAGACAGTCTACCCCACAATGTTGCAATAGATCATTGACAGAGTTGGGTGTTGGAGCAAGGTCTCCTAACTCTCGGCCTGATGATCTGTCTGTTGTGCTACCCTGTCTCTTATAGGCAGGATTCACTCCCCTTTTGCTGGAGGGAGGCTGCCTTTGAACTGGAAATGTCATACCCATGGTATTTCATTTCCTGAAGACAGTAAAAATGTAAAGACTACTGAGATGATGAGATGGTGCTTCAAAGCGTTTTGGAAGGAGTGAGGTGGTAATTCTCCATGACAGAATTTGGCCACGACACTGTGCCATTCACTTGGTCTTCACGAACTCCATCGGATGAGTTCTCCTTGGCCATGCTAGCTGCTGAATACAATTTTCCTTGTAGAACACCCTTTCTGACATTGTGCTGCACCTGGGTTTTCTCTAGCAATCTGCTCTCTGAGCAGTAACCCAGCTCTTTCAGACTGGTGTAGACACAGTTTTGTAGTAGTCTTGTAGCTTCAAAACAAGGTTGTTCTTGATAGTCTTGCTTTGCGGTTCTCTGACCTCCCCATTAGGAAGATCTTTTCCTTGGTTTCTTGATCCTGGATGATCAATTAGGACCTGTCCAACCAGAACTGATAGGAAACTTCCCATGTGTGAGCTCAGCTGCTGACCCTCGCTCTGCTCAACACTGTCCTCACTTCAGTTCTGTAAGGCAAAGTAACCCAGATCCTCCCCAGCATGGTCAAACTGCAAAGGCCTACATATTAAACTAGCGCCACACCGCTGCATTTGTAGTGGGTGTCTGCAGGGCCTGCTAGGCGCCTTCCATCTATTGCTAATTTATTTCTCCATGTTCTCTCCTAGGACGTGTGCAGTGAGTGCCCTCCTGGCCCACCAGGATTGCCAGGCATCCCAGGTTTCAAAGGTGATAAAGGTCTCCGAGGACCACCAGGTAGAGACGGCCAGGATGGGAAAATGGTAAGAGAGCTGGGGAAGTGACGGTGCCTTGGATGTGGTGTAACTTTGCTATTCTTATAATGTTTTTAGATGGTTGATTTTTTTTTTTTTCATCAACAACCTACTGAATCTTCTTTAGATGTCTGTGGAGTCAGTGGACCAAACTAGTGTTTACCTCTACCTCTTCTGCATTGCAGGGGAATGCTGGTCCCAGAGGTCCTGCAGGCCCACCTGGGCTGGATGGCCCAAAGGTTGGTTGGTTTTCTTCGGTTGTCTAATGAAAACTTATTTGTGACTAGTTAGTACACTGGGTGAAGTAGGAACTTGGTGGCATCCATCTGTGTGTAAAGGGGTAGGACTGACCTGTTGGGTGGGCCCTGTACTGGCTGTTCACTGGTGTGCCACATGTGTGCAGAACTGCACAGCTCCCCACATGAACACTGTTTCACTTAAACAGTGTCTTCTGCTGCCCCTTTGTTCACACACAGGCACACACGTAAGTGAAGGGCCTGATCCTTGATGTTGAATTTCATTACATTGGTGTTTGATGACAGATAAGGACTTGAGAGCAAGTTTCAATCCAAATCAGCTGATGAAGAAATTAAAGCCTCGAGAGTAGCCACCCTGCATGTTCCTTTCCTCTTTGAACCCTATATGCCTGAATCAATTAAATTAAGGGTGATACATTGGGCTGCTGGGCTCCGTATACACTATCTGCCATGGTGGTTTTAACCACAGCCTCTGAATGTTTCCTGAAACACACTATAGGAAGAACTCCTTGTTTCAGCTATGTGCTTCCACCTAACGGTCTAGGGACATAGGCCAACATAAAACTTTCAGTGTCTGAAGGATTCCAATAATGATGTCACATTTCAAGCATTTCCCGTGAAGAGGTCCGTCATCAGTCTGCTCACAGTGCCAGTGCCTGGTCACCATCAAAACCTTTACAACTGCCTAATGTGGAATAAATCAAAACAAATCAATGGAGGGAGCGACAAGATAATTCATGATGGACCACAGCTTCCTCCAGAATTCCCTGCATTACTGACCTACTGTCTAAACCAGCTTCTGCTATTTTAACATCTTTGTATTTGCACTTATTAGAGTGTAAGACAAGCTAATAGAGATTCATGAATTAATTTTATTTCTTGCAATTAAAAGTGTGGTGGGGAGAGCAGTAGAGTCTCAAAAGCAAATATAGGGTTGATCAAAATGAAAGTATGTTCCAGGATAAAATCTGCAAAAGAATTAATAACCCATAAAGACAGTAACTGGCAGAAACGCCAAGCAGTCTGAGACATACCATGTCTGCTGCTTTTTTATATGCTATGAGAAAGCAGAGTTTTGGGCAGCAAGACTGAATGTTTAGGTGAAGTAACAGGACCAATTTTAAACTGTACATGTGCATAAAATAAAATCAAGAAATTGATAAATAGTCTAACTTGTATTTGGTAAAAAGGCAGATTCACAGAGTTTGCAAATGTTCAAAGAAAAAATTGTAAGGCCCCCTAAGAAGGTGCAAACACAAAGACAGTCTTTGTGACGCCTTTCTAAATACATTAGGAGGATCCTCGCAGTGAAAGACCCAAAGAGCTCTGCACTTTTCAAGATGTAATATATGGTCCTTATCAACACCACCCTAACTAGTATTAGGTCCCATTCTGAAACAGAGCAGTAGAACTGCAAATCTTTGCTCGTGAGCAGCTTCATGCCTTCTGGCAATATGAATTAGGCCTCTTTTAATTAATAAATAGGAGCCCTCCCTCCCCCACTTGTCTCCAAGCTCTCATGTAGTAAATCAGAATATTATTTTCATGGCCAGCAGTTCATTTGTGTTCTGTGCATTGTTCATAAATTGTTCCCCATCATCTCAGTATTTTTCACTGTGTGAGACTCATCTTGCCTTACTTCAAGCATTGATAATACAGACATCTACATTTGAATTAGCTGTCTCTGTTCTGTTGTCACTAGGACAGAAGGAGAGAGAGAAAGAGGGGGACACTTTATAGATATGAATTTTCTGGCTGCACCTTGAAAATGCTGTTTTTATTGCTGCTGTCCCTGAAGGGAGAGGAGATTACTAGCTCATAGTGGACACCTCTGTTGGGCCAGATGATATCTTACTGAGATCTGATTTAGTGAAATTCCTAACAACCTGTCTACTTTCTAAGAATGTGTAAGTCCTTTTCATGTCCATGAGACTACAACATAAAAAAAAAAGGCTATGCTGGATCTGCTCAAAGGCCTTTCTTCACATATATCCCTGGCTCCACCATTAACAGTGAAAGTCCAGGGAAGAATTTAAGAGGAGGGCAAGTAGGACTCAATCCTAATTTATGTGTTTTATGCTCAAATGTCCAAGTGCTTTATGAAATAGGACAAAAAGCTGATACAGTACTGAATCTAGGTGACTTTCCATGGCTTTTTTTTTCATTATCAGGGTGCTAAAGGAGACCGTGGTATGACTGGGGATGCAGGAGAAAAAGGTGAACAGGTAAAAACAGAGTGCGGTTTCCAACAGTGCTGTCACTGTGATTGTTCCTTCATCAATAATTCCTATGATGTCAGTAGAGGAATGCCCTTCTCAGAGGCAGAGGAGGAAGATGGGAACTCTCCATCACTGATAAACCTCAAATGGGCTATGCTGAAGAGTGGAAATGTAGCAGTCCTCCACAGGCTTCCATCCCCATCTCCAATAAAAACCTTCCCTATAATCTGTTTCCTTACCTCTGGACTGGATGTGTTCAATTCTCTACATTACCCAGCCTTTAGTCATTTCCCCAGATAACGCCTAGATGAGATCCAGGAGGTCAGGTGTCTTTGGGTTGAAAAAGCCAGTGTTTGTCCTAGAAGATGAATGTAAGGATGACCTCTTTTAGGAGGGACTGAAATGCCACAGGAAAGAGGAGAATAGTCTAAATTAGAGTAAACTTTCATAGTTAATTTTGCCAAAGGCTGAGTCAATAGTTTAAGGTGCAAATCAGCACCTCTTCAAGGAGACTTGTAGGCTATTTTAAACAGGTTTCGTTTCCTGCCTGATCTCCTGCCTTGTACAATTCCACAATATCTGTTCTCATCTCCCATTAGTATAAACTAAAGTACACACTGGAAAACTACACCTTAAATCTAACTATGTTTATTTCTGAAGTGCATGCTTTGAAAACCAAGGTTTTGCTTTAAAAAGCCATGGCTCCGTATTTCCTTATAACCAGCTCTCTGTGTATTGTCTCATTTTGATGTTACCTCACAATGTTCAAGCACCAGTTATCTTTTATACAACTAGAGATGTGAATAATGCATAAAGAAAGTCTCTCTTTTCATTCTGTAGGGCCACCCTGGAATGCCTGGCTTCTCGGGGGCTCCTGGAAACCCTGGTCCACCTGTAAGTTCCTGTTGCAAAGATGGCCCTGTATTTTGCTTACTAATAAAGGTTGTTGCAAGCTCCATATGGAAGAAAGGACCATTCCTACCTGTCTGTGCATTGCATTTGCATTTTCCAGTGGGTTCCTAATGGTCCCCTGACTGTCATAGATTTCTCCACTCGTGATAATCGATATTTAATACATTGGCCACTTTTCACTGATTGCTTCAACTCACTCTGTAAATTGATGCTAAGCTTCAGTCGCTCTCTTTATACATGGCAATGATCATGAAAACTCTTCCACGGAGACTACTTAGTAGTATGTGTATAGGTGTTTTCTTATATGTGGAATAAGTTGCCAGTCTAGAACCAGCAGATCTCAGAGTATTTTAGTTCTCAATTTTACACAGTGGTGTGAGGCTGGATTTTCTCCAATTTTCATATCCTGTGGGTTACTTTTGAATTAAAAGGCCTTTTACATGTGTCCCTCTCCATCACAGTCCTTCTCATTCTTAGCTCTGCTCTCTCCACGAACACAATATTATGCTGCTTTGTATTTAAAAAGGGGTGACAGTGCAGAAGCAGGGGTGAAATAACTTGGCTCACCTGCTTGTGGTATCACCGCTTATGCCCTCCAAGAGTTGGGGCTTTTCCTGAGCAAAGGACTTTTCTTTCCAAACCGCCTTTCTTTGCCCGCAGTCATCACCACTCACATTACGGTGCGGTTTGGCTCTGCCATGCTAAGGGTGTGCAGCCTTCGTCTGTTCTGGGGATCAGCACGGTCTCTTCAAAGCTGAATTTACATTGCACTGACTAAATGGCAGGAGGTACCAGAAAAGATGATTAGATATTAGATTAAAATTCTGTTCTCAGATGGTAGCAGTGCCTAAAGGATGCTGAATGCTTTGCCAGTGGGACAACATGTGGACCTGCTTTGTGGGTCATTTGCACTCCCGTGAGCATTATTTTAGGAGAAACTAATAACACAGACACATTTACTGTGTCTGTAGTAACCTCATAGTGCCACAGCCATAGGGTTATTCCAGTAGGATTAAAAGTCTTAAAATTGTCCTATGAGACCCTCTGAATAGACTCACAAAGGAAAAGTGCAAAGTAAAACTGATCCTGTCAAAGCAGAACAAAATGTGATGCTCCCCTAGATATTTTTTTTCTTCAACTTTTGTTGACTTTTTCCTCTATCTGCATTGACTTGTGGCTCCAGGAGTTTGCCTGACAGAGAGCGTGCTTCAAACTGCTCCCATAATTTCTGTTCTTCAGAGTTATTTTTGTCACAAGATTGGCTTTTTCCTATTTGTCCCTTATTTTCAGAAGGAAGGGCAAGGACCAAACTCAAATATCTGACTATTTCTGGCTTTGGAGGCTGATTGAATGCAGCGGTTGGCACTGTTTTTCTGTGATGAATGAAAAAACGATGGAATGAATGCTGAACTGAGTGACTGGAGAAAACTTCAGTGTCGCCAGCTGTGGTAGGGAGTGTGTTGACAAAGGTACAAAATGTGTTAATCACTCATATTGTTTCTGCTTTATTTTGTTTAGGGATCAGATGGGGCACCAGGACCAATAGGACCAGCGGGAAACCCAGGAGACATAGTAAGCTTTAAGCTGTGTGTTTCATCACCAGCTTCACCTATATTTAGATCTGTGAAGTAAAGCTGAGCTGGAACCCATGTAATGTCCTTTGAAAGCTCCCCAAACTATTCAGCCTGAATCAACTCTACACCTGCAAGCAGGACCCCCACAAATAACCACAGATTACTCTGTTCCTGCAGTTATGTTTACTCACCGAAAGAAACTCCAAATTAGCCAGACCATAATCTAGTCCATGGGACCTCTAAGGAGGTTTTTGTACCTCTTGTCTGTCTGTCCTTGCTGTTAACATCTCTTAACCTCTAGAACAGGATGACTAAATCTGTTAGGATGCTTCATGACCCAGGCTAACCCTTGAACTGTGCGTGGGGATTGTCAAAATTAAACCAGCAACTTTTTGAAAGGTGTCACAGCACAGACCGCTCAGATCCCAGGGTCTGAGACCATTCCCTGGCACCACTGAAAATACTAGTACAGATGTAACCTTCAAGAAGTCCATGAAGAATTTTGCTACTGCTGCTTCATTTGAAGGGTGTTCAGATGCTACTTTATGGTAATGCATCAGAAAACCCTGGGAGAGACAGGTAATCTGATTGATGCTAACTTCAGGTTGAAAAGGAAAAAATGAACCTTCTCTGAGTAATGCATGCTGTTGAGCTGGAACAGTTTAAGACTGTGTAATTCTGTGATTAATTTCTAGAGCAAGGTTTCCTAATGTGCAAGGTGTCTTTTGCAGATCCATTTCAACCTGAACTTCATCATAAGTGAACAGTGGTGGTCCTTCTGATGGCTGTTACGAAATCAGTGAATGCTCTCAGCAGAGAGGCCAGAGTCTATATGGACAGGCTGGCTGGAATTCCCTTTCAAATGGGTGCTCAAGGTTGAGATGCTGTGAAAGACCTGGGATGCTATTGTTCAGTCCTGTAGAGTAAGGGGATTTCTTGGAACATCAAGGCACTTCTCATAACTACTCATTTGATACGTATAAAATACAGATCTTCTGCTTCCTGGCTGGACACCTCATGCAGGAAGTTAAGGACTACATATTAAATATAGTTAAACTTCGGAAAAAAATTACCGGTGATTTCAGTGGTTTCTCCATCTGTAACAACTTACAACAAATACTGACTGCTTTATGTGGAAAGGCCTCCAGTTTAAACTAGAAGGAATTCAACGAAACCTCCTACGCTGTGTGACATGGGCTACAAGACCAGCCTCCCGCAGTTGTCCCTTCTCAAACTCTACGTTTACTAAATCTTCATCTCATAGAAGCATCTGAAGAGCTTATCTGACCCGCAGTGTTTCTGCTTTCTTTCCAGGGTAAAGATGGCCCTCCAGGTCCACAGGGCCCACCAGGGTTGCCTGGACTTCCAGTGAGTGCAATTTAGCTCCTTCTCATTCAATACATTAAACTGTTCACAAGCATGTAGGCATGTAAAACAAACGAGTGACTTTTTTTTTAGCTGCTTTGAAAGCTATGCATGATCTGTAATGGTATCTCTCATGCTGATGCTATATCCTTGGTCCAGGACAGGGCGAATGCTGTATTTGATCCCTTTAAAGCTAAGTGTTAATGACCAACATGGAACAGATCTGTTCCTCATCTGCCTCCTTATGCTTTGGCATTTATACTCTTATACAGAGCACAAAAATGTAAAAAAGTAATAGCTCCAGTCTAAGGGCACAAGCATCCATAGACTGCAATATTGTCTTTATCTGAATCCACAGTCGAAATAATTGCTTTGCATTGACTCAAGTCAAGTGCATCTTGGGCATAGACTCTTCTCTTCTCGAAAATGTACTCATACAACATTTTTGGGTTTTTAATCTGTCATAGGGGTAGGGCCAGAGCTATTTCTAGCGTAAAGTAGCTTAGCTGAATGAAGATAATGGCATTATAATGATTTAGAACAGCTGTTTTTAGAATCCTGTTTTAAGACTGTCGGAGTGCTCGCCTCGCTGAAAAGGAGAAAAACCCTTAGACTTGCCATACTGGAACGGGAAACAGTTTGTGCCGTTACAGTGGTGTGGCAAGGAGAAGTTTATGGCTAACCTATAGAAACAGCATAGTTTTTGGAGGGTTAGGCAGACTTAAGCATGCCATCGTGAAGCAGCGGTGTCACTGTGAAATCTCACACTGGCAAAAACCACACCAATCTTTCCTATCGACTCCTTCCTTAGACCCTATTTTGCATTTCATTTACAGGGCATTGCTGGGAATGATGGCAAAGATGGCAAGCCAGGATCTCTTGGGGAACCGGTAATGTAATTTAAAACTGTTTCACTCAGGCAATCAGAGCCTGCATCCAGTTATTACTTTTGGATCTGCCTATCTATGGACTCCTTAGGGGTGGCAGGGATCCTGTTTGTATGTCTTTTTTTTAACACCAGAAGGACTATATTGTCTTGAGCAATTTCTAAGAGTCACGCACTAGCAATCTTGAAAAGAAACCGGGTTCTTTTACTTTTACAGCTACCATAAATACACTAAAACTTAATGATTCCGCTTTTACAGCTACCGTAAATATTGCAGAGAAAGAAGGTTGTCTTGTAACATTAAACCTAGTAATCCGTTTTTTAGATAGAAGATTATGGGGCATAAAAAGTTTAGAGGAGGTGTCTTTAAAGAAGCCATTTCAGGATTGCTCTGTGACAGTTCTTTTGTTCAGGATTAGAAGTTTTATATTTGATTTTCTCTACTTGCATTTGTTGAGGGAAAGAAGCTGAGCCATGAAGTTGTCAGCCAAAAGGAAATGTTAATAAATTGTGCAGTGAATGTTATTCCTTGCAACTGTGTTTGTTATATGAAGAATGTGCTTCCAGTATCTGGCATTACCAGCCTCCTTCTGTGACTTGTCAAATGGGACTTCGTAGTTCTGGGAAGAGCCAATTCCCCAGTCATTAGGACAACCGGTGTGCGGAGCAGTGCTTGTCACAGCAGCTGCAGACAGTTGTGTGCTTGCATCGAAACACCTGGTTTCTACGTGCAGATGCTGATTCTGTATGTGCTGACTAGGTATTGGTGCAGTTATGGGTATTACCCCTCTGACATTAAAACACTGTAAAGGTGCACCAGTCCAAAGGTGTAAGCTGCCTTTGAACCTCAAAGGCTGCGTTCATGACCGTGCAGGTAGGTGTATGTATGGGAATGTCTGTCACGACTGTCCTCCTTGTCTGCTCAGACTCTGACGTTGCTGGAGAAACCCTGGACAATCACAGTTCTCAGTGCTGTAACATTTAAGGGAGAAGAGTGGGAAGAGTTTTCAAGAGCAGAGAGATGGACCTGAGACTCTCACTAACATGAACATGATTGTTTCCCATAGGGAAAGCCTGGAGAACCAGGGCTCCCGGGCCAGGAGGGTGCCAGAGGCTTACCGGTAGGTGCTGCTCTGAAGGGTTCAATCCAGGCACTCTTCCGTACTGTAGCTGTGAAGCTTCTGTTGGGCAGATGAGGTCCCTTACTCATGCAAACATATAACTAAAGAGCTGGCTTGGCTGAGAACAGACTAAATAAATAAATAATCAACAAAAGTTGAACACAGGCATTTCCAAATCCTTTACACTTGCAGAAGAGTAGGGCCCTTACCTAGAGGTGAAAGCACATCACTTCATGACACCCCTTCTGTCAGAAGGTCCAGTCACAGCTGTAGCCCTTGTGCTCTGTTATGTGTCCTCTGAAAGGATGGGGACAAGGAAATTTAGGGCTAAGTAATCTATGGCTGGTCACACCAGGAATACACACACTACAGTCTTCCTCTTGCAGCCAAAGGAGCTATGGAAAGGGCTTTTCCCTCCCTGTAACATGGCCCTTCCTAATCACTCCCTGGGACATGGCAGCTCCGTGCTGACTGGTCCCCAGCAATCTTAGGCAAAAATGGGAAGGTTATTAAGTGCACATTCACGCTAGAGTTTTCTTAGTGTTTCATGCATCAGGGTGATTGTTGGTGTCATTCTCTTTTGTAGGGTTTCAAAGGACAGAGAGGAGACACAGGTCCCCCAGGTCCCCGGGTAAGTAATGTGCACTGCATGCATGATTGTGTGAACTGAAGTTGACCTTTCTAAGGCCAAAATGATGGCAGGTCTGTGTTTAACAGGGCTGTTTTCGACCACAGTTCCATGGGCTATACCCATGACATAAAATCACAGCAGCTTTCTTCATTCCCTCTGCTGAAGTTCTGATTCCAGGTAAGGTGAGGCAGCTGGTAGAGCTGAGTCCTCTGACTCTCCCCTTGAAATAGCTCTTTGTGAGAAAGTTTCAAGGATGCTTCCATACAACATCCCTCTGTTGTGAATGCTGACGTACAAGGTGAGGAACCCTACTGCACTTGTTGGACAAGTATCAGCTCTCCTCCAAAAATACCTAAGAAGTGCAAAGTGAGTTCAGGGACAAAACTTACAGAAATGAGAACAGAAATGTCTCTAGCCCTTTGACTTAGTTGCCAGTGGATCATAAAAGCCAAAACTCAAGTCCTGCATGAAAAGTTGTTCTCCTCTCAGTTCTGAGCAATGCAGTACAAAAAGCTCCTTGGTGTAGAAAGTGGAATGCAAAACTGAATGTTCTTCTGCCTAATTCTAGCTTTTCAGGGGGAAATAAAATGCTCTGCTTGCAGGAGCTGAGCTGAAAAATCCAGTGCTGGAATTCCTCATCTCTTCCTCATTACGGTAGTTTCTGTATCATGAATAGGTTGGTGATTTTCAGTGACTGCACCAGCAGCAGCAAATATTCTCCTGGAAAGCAGTGCACTGCCTTGTGCATCACCTACAGAAGATGCTTCGGAGTTATTTTTATAAGCTGCGTGTCGTGTATGATGTACGAGGCTCTTGTTGGCTTTCAGAAGTTTTCACTGAGCTCAGTACAATATGGCAGAAACTCCATACCACTTACAGCGGTGTTACTGGTCTGTCTTTGACCTTGAGCTGATACCTCTTTCCTTTTTGCTGAATTGCAGGGGGAGCCAGGTGCGACAGGTCCTGCTGGGCGTGAGGGGCCACCGGGGAAGGATGTAAGTGTACCATTTTTGAGCAGAAACTTATCTCCTTCTCCCTGACAAATGAAGATCTTAATTCACAACGACCCTGACCTAAAACAGCTGCAGAAACTGCAATAAAGGGTGAATTACTGCAGCAGTGCGCAGGGAACGATTTGTGCAAAGATCGTTAGGGTAACAAAGAATTTGAGGGCCTTTGTCACTGCTCAGCTGCTGACACTTAAATGTCAGCTATACCTTTGGAAAAGCAGAGAAAGCTGCATTGTTTAAATCCCAGCCATGGTCCTGCTTTGTGCCACCCCTCTCCGAGCAGTGCTTCATTCTTCAGGTCCCGCTGGGCCAGGTTCTGTCACGCTTCCCCTGCAAAAGCTGTACCTTACTGCGTGCGTAGCTCCACTGAAATCTCTGGAATACCTATAGAATAAGATGCTGCTGCTCAGAGGAAAGAGAGATGGTACAAACAGATCGTCTGACATTATTAGTGTCAAATGTAGTCACAGAACAAAGTCCTGGGAGAGTGCAGCTGACGTGGGATCCTGCAGCAGCTGCTGAGCAATGTACCAAGCGGCTGATGTGCCACTGCCAGGGGACTTGGGGAAGTGGTTTCTCATTTGCACCCCCTTGCGTCACTGGAAAACTGTTGTGCTGTAAATGGTACCCTACAAAGTAAAATGGAAGATAGGCCTAAGGGAACCCCTCAGAGAAGACAGAAGCAGGTCTTAAGCCTCCCTCAAGAGAGAACAAAGTAGTCAGTTCTTGAGAAATACTAGAGAATCTCTGTCCCTGAGAAATCCAGCTTTAAGATAACCTGATAATAATGGTTTCTGCCTGTAATCAGAATGCATTTAGTGACAGATGTTTAAAATTCAAAAGGCTGCTCTTCCTCATACATAGCTGAAAGGGGGTAGTGGGACTTCTTTAATGCTGTTTCCCCTACTATGTGAACAGTGTAATTTAGTAGGAACATTTTGAAATGCTTGTTTGCTTGCCTCTGGGTCAGATCTTTCTCACTCACCAGAATACTTTTCTTCATTTCAGGGTGATATTGGTCCCATAGGACCACAGGGCCCTCGAGGACTCAGAGGGCAGCCGGTGAGTTTTCTCTCCTGAGAAGCCGTTTCTGGAGGTACATTGTGTATAGTGGGAATGTCCTGCAGTCCAGAACTCTCTTTTGGAAGAAGAGTCTTAAGCAAGATTCAGGTGATATTTGATTAAAACACTTTGCCTACTTTGAAAACAACAAATCAGAATGATATTGCTAGAAACTGCTCTAGTTGAGGATGTCCCTGCTCATTGCAGGGGTGTTGGACTAGATGACCTTTAAAGGTCCCTTCCAACCCAAACTATTCTATGATTCTAAGAAACTGATGAAGACTTATAATAATACAACGGAGGGATGATTGCTGGCTTGGTGGGAAGAATAATTTAATGGATACTGCCAGGACTGCAGTGTCGGAAGGGCTTATATTCCAGTCCTGCCTCTGGCATCTCACTCACTTCTCACATGGGCTCAGTTTTCAAAGGTAAACACTAATTGCAGGTGTCCAGTTTGAGATATGTGGGGTCCAGTTGTGATACTATTCATTTTTTGTCATGCTCTCTGTAATTTTTTCTGCCAAAAAAGTGCATAATTTTAGGAAAAGGTTTGCTTAATTGAACACCTGTAGAGTTTTATTACAACTTCAGTGGAGAAACGGCAATTTAGTTGACATTTCAGAAGGTGTCATTTGGGATGGCTGAGAAATTACTTTTATTAATTTCATGGGTTTTTCAATTCTCTCTTAAAAATCAACCCTTTCCAAATTTGAATGCAGGTCTCTGACGCTGAACCTAGGCATATCTTTAATATGTTGCAATGAGTGATTTCTTTTCCTTCTCGGGAGACCCTCTAGTGAAACAAATTCTACAACATGTTCCATAATCAGGGTAAAATGCTGATTCAGCCGGTGATGCCAGGAGCTGGAGCGGCAGGTTGCTCTGAGCTGGGAGGGTAGGGGTTTAAATTAGACTGCAGGAACATATGGAGAGCTCCTGTGTCTCCCTTGTAATTGATCTCATTATTCCTCTACTGCTGGCATCACGCACTAACATGTCATGCCCCTGCACAACACTAGCAATGAATAAAAAGATACGAGGAGATAGAAATTATTATAACTCCAGGCCATATTCTTCTTTGGAGAAGAGATAGTTGGGGGTTTGTATGTTGGAGGGCAAAGTATCAGTTTCTCTTGTTCTTCCTCTGCTTTGTTTCTTCTCCGATAAGGAGCATGAGGCATGATTTTGAATATTGCCAGTAAAAGGGCTGGTCTTTAAGGTCAGCTCCAATGCAGGGAAAAACATCTCTGCACGGTGAGTTGGGAGGAGAGAGGAGCAGGGTGCAGAATTTCATCTCACCATACTTTAGTCAGTGTAGAAGGTCAGCTCAGCTACTTCGCTAAGGAATGGTGAGAAACGGGTCCTTTTAAAGGATGATTTGGCTCATTCTGAGTTGTCTGGTGTCAGGCAAGTATCAAATGCCTCAAGGCTTTAGAACAAGGGTTTCTCTCCATTCCCCAAAAAAGGGGAACTCTGAGATGATTAAAAAATAGATGTCTGGCCTCTGGACCCTGATTCAGATGAGGAGAAGAGGATGGCAGGCAGTAATTTGCAGGACCTACCTCAGTCACTGGAGAGAGGAAGTTTTCTAAAACAGGAAGGTGTGGGGGGATCTGGAGATATTTGTCGGCTAGTGCAGAGCGCTTTAACACTGGTCAGCGAGTTGCCAAGAGGTGCTTCAAACATGGACTAAAGGGGCGCATCTGAACATGAGTAACTTGGAGCTGCCATAGTAGGTGGCTCCATCCGTACAGGACGATGCTGCATATGATGGGGATAAGGGTGAAGAAATGGAGGAGAAGGAATGCTGGTTAGGTCTTCTTCAGACTAGGGGATTTGGGTCCACATCTCCCAATTTTTGTCCTGAAGTGGGGTCAGCCATGCAATCGGGGATGCAGAAGTTGTGGGTTTCATTGGAAACAGGAGATCCTTACTCTGCAGTCTGCCAAGAGAGGAGGTTGGACAATGCTGAAGAAATCACTGCTGGTGTAGCAGTAGGTGAATATTTTTAATTGACTGTAGTATCTGTTACTTCACTAACCTTTTCCCTTTTGATCTAGGGCAAGAATGGATCGCCTGGATCTGCAGGGGAACCTGGCCCAGCAGGTAACCCAGTAAGTACCACAAAGGGAAACTCATGCAGCAAGCAGCTATGTCAAGGAGAGGTGACTGATGAAGTGTAGATGGAGTGGATTATGTGTAGCTGCTTGCCATGCCTGAAGTTGCCATGTCTGAAGGTCAGTGATCTGAAAATCACTGGCTGGCTATGACATTGGAGGGGGTTTGGCTACATTCCTGGAATTGAGCTGCTAGCTGGGTCGTCATTTTTCCCAGCAAAAGTTAAGTGTTCACAGAAAAAGGAAATGATTGATTACCTGGTATGGAAAAAAGATTGACATGCCTCATCTTCATCAGCAGATTTAATTCTGCCAAGCAGAGACTGTGCAGCCGGCAGAGAGTTGTCACAAGGAAGGAGAGGGCCTCGGGGAGTTGGCAGGCTGCCACTGAGGAATAGCAGCAGCAGAAAAATCCTCCCCAGGCACTTGGGGAAAGAGCAGACAGTGGGCAGTAAACCAAGACCATGAAGCAGAATGAAACCCCCTTGGGGCCATCCTGTGTGGAAGAACAGCATGATAATGAAGAGCTGTAAGAGGGACTGTGAGGAGGATTTTTTTTTTTTTTTTTTCTCTGTTCTGCTGCTGAAAATTGTTCAGGGACTCAGCAAATCCATGTAAATGTACCTTTGTGTCCAGTAGCATCTATTGAAATTCAGGGCTTTTCCCTCTGTTTGTCTGCCTAGACATTACGGCTTGCTGGGCTGGTAGATTCAGATAGAAACAAAGGTATAGCAGGAGGAATCTGAAAAATTGCAGCAGGACTTCACTACTCTTTGTGGCCCTTCCAATGCCATAAAGCAACCTCAGCCTCACCACAGGCTTGTGCCGTGAGCACGTATTGCTTTGCTGCAAGGATGTCTCCTCCTCAGCGGTCGCAGGGAAGCAAGCAACAGCTTTCTGCATGGGGAGGTGATAGCTCACAGATTACAGGGGTGGTGCAGTCTCACAGCCTTCCTGCAGCCAAGAATTAGTGCCTCTGCTTTTTTCTCCTTGATACAACCTCTTCTTACCTTCCTGGGACCACTGCCATTGCTACTTACCCCGTGGATCCCTGCTGTTGCCTTTTCAACCTTCATTTCTTCTTCTCATCACGCCCACCCCTGTTCCCAATTCCTGTTGCTGTTTTTTGGCTTTCTGAAGCTTCACCAGGGCACTGTGCCTTTGGGATGCCCTGTGAGTGCCAAAAGGGGGTTATTTTTTAATCATCATTGTGTTATCACATTACCTAGACAGCCAGCTGGTGACCCAGGGACTCACCAGGCAGCTTCCTGCACAAACACAGAACTACAGCAGTCTCTGCTCCAGAGGATTTACAGTCCAAAAATAACATAAGAGACTGAAAAAGGATAAAGTCAGATGGATGAGAAAGGGGAAACAATGAGACAGTGTTGGTCAGCAGAACAGTCATCTCATCAGTATCCTTCTCTGTCATTAAAATGAGTCCTCTCCCTTACATAAAGGTTATTATGGGAAGTATTTCCTTGTGCTATACACGAGTCCATTTATTTCCAGCCTTGTCTGGAAATGCACTAATTTCCTTCACAATGTGGTGTGACAAGCCAATATATTATATGTCTAGTCTGAAAAAAAGGAGAAGCGAGAAAGGCTATCACGGCAGTAAGGGTTTCTTTTCCACCTTCACCATGGCTGACTTGTAATCACAAGGCAGAACCTGCCAGGAGCCTTCTCCTTTTGCATCTGTTGCTTGACAGTGCCCATCCCAATTCACAGCGCTCATGCTTGAGCCTGCACGCAGCGATGCCGCCCAGCCCCTGAAATCCCCAGGGCTGATTGTGTACTCGAAAGCCGTGTGCTTTGTGCCCGTCAGGTTCATTGGTGCTCCCTTTACACAAGATGGGCTTGAAATGAAGACAAGGTTTACTCTAAGAAGAAAAAGCATTATGTACTGAATTAGAAGGTGGGAGACAAAGTTGTGAAAGAAAAGGTTAAAAAAAGAGTAAAAAAAAATCAGAAGTGTACGTCAAATGGCTCCGTACCATGAACTGCCATTTAAGCTGCCCTGATCTGTGAGAAAAAGGGACAGTTTGGCAGATGATCACAGAATCATAGAATATTTTGGGTTGGAAGGGACCTTTAAAGGCCATCTAGTCCAACCCCCCTGCCATGAGCAGGGACGTCCTCCACTAGATCAGGTTGCCCAGAGCCCCGTCCAGCCTGACCTGGAATGTTTCCAGGGATGGGGCATCTCCCACCTCTCTGGGCAACCTGTGCCAGTGCTTCGCCACCCTCACTGTGAAAAATTTCTTCCATTTACCTAGTCTAAATCTCCCCTCTTTTAGTTTAAAACCATTCCCCCTTGTCCTATCACAACAGGCCCTGCTAAAAAGTTTGTCCCCATCTTTCTTATAGGCCCCCTTTAGGTACTGAAAGGCTGCAATAAGGTGTCCCTGGAGCCTTCTCTTCTCCAGGCTGAACAACCCCAACTCTCTCAGCCTGTCTTCACAGCAGAGGTGCCCCAGCCCTCTGAGCATCTCCGTGGCCTCCTCTGGACCCGCTCCAACAGGTCCATGTCCTTCTTGTGTTGGAGGCCCCAGAGCTGGATGCAGGACTGCAGGGGGGGTCTCACCAGAGCGGAGCAGAGGGGCAGAATCCCCTCCCTCGACCTGCTGGCCACGCTGCTTTGGATGCAGCCCAGGATACGGTTGGCTTTCTGGGTTGCGAGCGCACATTGCTGGCTCATGTCCAGCTTTTCATCCACCAGTACCCCCAAGTGTGTTGATTGTATTCTCAGATTTGAGCAGTATGACCATCTGCACTGTTTCCCTGTCACTGCCCATCACAGCATTTCCACTCTGCAACACCACCTTATAAACCGTGCAGCACCAGAATAGCCACCGAACATACCTCCTGTCACTTCCACGATTGTCACTTCCTTTTCGTCTTTTCGCAGGGACCCCACATAGCTGATTAATAATGCAAGCATGGTGTTTGCAATCTGCTTTTCTAAATGACTTTGGTCTTCCTTTCCCTGTCAGTTTTGGGAGTCCTGCTGCTACAGTGAAATTTCCCAGTTCCAACGTATCTGTAAATGCATGGTCTGGAAAAGAGATGTTGGAGAAGGGGCTGCTAGTGTCTGTCTCATTTCTGTCCTAAGGGTCCTAAAGGAAATAAAGGAGAAAACGGCAGCCCAGGACTCCCTGGCTTCATAGGACCCCGAGGGCCACCTGTAAGTATGTCTGGGGATGGGTTAGACCCACTAATTACCTGCTTTCAAATGTTGGACTGATGAAGATTGCACACGGTCATCTTTAATTAGGTAAAAAAAAACATAAGCAGGAGATCTAACAGATCCAGAAGCCATATGCTTTACTTCCAAAGGAAACTAGACTGCAAAAATAGCATTTTTCTTATGGATGAACATTCATAATCTCATTTAGTGAGCTGGTACCTGTCAGTCGGCCCTGATAATGTATGCATTAACCAATGGTCAATAGGCTGGTTCAACAGTCTTCTTAATGTGGGTATGAGGTGTTTAAGTTACTCAGACTATATCTCTGCATGAACTCCAGAAGGGCTAAATAGGGAAATTTTAAGTGCTGATACTAATATAGGTATTTCTGATATTTGCTGTTCCAAGGAAAATTCCTTTGTTACCTGCAACAGAGGTACATTGCAACTAAAACATTCATATATCTCCCAAAGTGATCTAAAATAATACCTATACACGTGAAAATATCACAGCCTTGAAATCAAATATCCTTAGCTCTTCCAAGGTGAGTAAAATACGTTACATTCCACTGGAAGGATGGAAAAGGTGAATGTTAGGTAAATATTTTTGTTTCTACCTCTGTTGTGACTTAAAATGAAATTTAAAAGGTTTTTGTATGAATCTAGCAGAGCTGAATTTTCCACAGGATGATTCTTTTTTTCTGGGTTTTTTTTTTTTTTTTTGGTATGATTGGAAAGGGAGTTTTGTGATGAAAAGAGGAGAAAGAAGTATTTCTCTGGAAAATTAATTTAAAGCAGCAAACGTGGTGGCCATTTAAAACAGAAGTGGCCCTAAGGAATACTCGAGTGAGTCTGATGCTGCCTAATTTGGAGCTGATGTAATCACACATCTGTGATTAGGTACATTGCTCACACGTGGATGTATGCTAGCACTGTCAAAGTTGTTATATGTGTCTCCAGGCTTTGGGAAAAATACCCCCTGCATGCACACATTATAGATACGATCATGTGTGTGGATTGTAAATGGACTATAAAGATGAATCTTTCCTGTCATGATACGGAAAAGCGGGCAGAATTTTAGCAATAACTAGCTTAATGTTTGCTTTGCTTTATCAGTGCGCTTCAGGATTTCAGTGACTTTTTTTTTTTCACTGAAATGCTAAAATGCAAAGATTGTGTTACCTAATTATCACATTATAAATGCAGAGTATAGCAAAAAAAATCCTAATAGGGTGCTTGTTTAAACTGAGGTTATTTGATATAGTTCTGAAATACAGGCAAGCTTTCAGGCTCCAACTTGCTTTATCACTGGCTCTGTATCCATTATCTCCGCTGGTGTAATACAAGATGGTACCTCTACTTACAAAATTTTACGTCCCTTACATCTTTAGACTGTTATGGCTATAACATCGGCACAGATTAAGCTAAAACAGCCCAAGTAAAGTGTACAAAGCTTTGTGAAACCTCTGCAAGAAAAAAGAATATAATGTATTGAAAGCAGGAACCCGCTTTCAATGAAAAGTCTGTCCTGATCTCAGCTGGTTCGGTAGAAGTGAATCCCTTTTATTTACAAACATTTACACAGTGCAGCTTCACTAAAAAATGCTTTCTAAATACTAGGATGTGTCTTTCCAGGAATGACCTATAGCAGTAGGATAAGCATAAATTATCTAAACCCGCTGCTGTGTAGCAGAAAACTTGTGCTCTAAACAGAAAGCAAGACTCGTGGTTATTAGGTGGGGTCTTTCTTCCAACTCCTTGCAGTGCGGTGCTAAATTCACTCTCTGTATCTCTCAGGGAGAACCAGGAGAGAAAGGTCCTCCCGGAAAAGAGGTAAGTTAAATTCCCAGTTGTTTCAAAGTAGGGCTGGTGTCTTGGGGAAAAAAAAAAAATACATCAAGGATGCTACCTGGGTTGCAACAAATTGATTTTTTTTCTTGAATTCTTGATATTTGAGAGCAAATAGGGAGCTCTCAGGAATCTGTGGGACTGACAGGGAAATAAATTTTCCCCAGGTCACAAGAATTGTTGCAAAGGCGTGGACTTTATTATTTACTGTTATTATGGATAGCTCTTTCATGCTCTCCCTTATTTTGTTGCAGGGTGCACCAGGGAAACCAGGTGAAATTGGCTCCAAAGGAGAGAAGGTAGGTTGGAGCATATTGTTAGTTATTTTATTATGTTGAAATGAAAAGAGCTATTTTGAGTTAGGGGCCAAGGAAGAGGTCATTCAAGAGTGAAGTATGGCCTGTAGAGATCTGCCGTGCTCCCCACCCTCCCAGCCCTCTCTTTAATCATTCTCCCGTCAGTAATAATTTGTGGATCATTTGTAATGCACCAGATGTTGTATTCAGTAACTTTGCCAGCTCAGCTGTTTGTGTTTCGCTGTGCTTGGAAATCAGAAGTTTGTCTCTTATTTTGTGGTGGTAATGTCGGCTTTTTTGCTTAGGGAGAGCCTGGCATCAAAGGTGAAAAAGGCCTTCGAGGAGAAAAGGGCCCTCCAGGTGATCCTGGGATACCTGGTCATAAAGGCCACCCGGGACTGATGGGTCCCCATGGACCCCCAGGGGACACTGGGCAAGTTGGACCTCCCGGTCCCCCAGGACAGCCAGGATTTCCAGGACCAAGGGTAAGATTGCCAGACAAGGGCTTTGTACAGTAATTTTACTGCCACGGTGTGTGACCAGAAAAGTACCTAAGTCTACAGCAAGGCTGACAGAAACCAGAGCGAGTGTGTGTTATAGTGGGGAGGCAGCGTTTTTATCTCCCGTCTCTCGGTATGTGAAAAGGAGCTGTAGCGTATCTCAGGGAAGTGTCGTGGGGGTGTTGGATTTAACTTCAGGGGAGCTGAGCAATCCAGGCCTGTAGCCAGGGCGGCCAGACCCTGGCATCTTATACCCCTAAAAACCTAAATCAAGTCATATGACTATGGCCATGGGTCTGGAGTCTGAAAAAGCTTCTTTCTATAAGGGTATTAATGTGTCGCATTTCATACGGAGGTCTTATGCTTTCCTCCGCGGCTGGTTGTTACGAGAGACAAAATGCTGAGCCGTGGAAAGGTCACTGCTCTATTCCTGGAAATCCTGGAGTCAGCTCATCAGAATTCATGAAATCCTATTTTTGTTTAATATTCTCTTTTTTTTTTTTCCCTAATGGGAAACAATCTCGCTACTGAGGGTGCCTGTGGGTAACGTATGTAGAAGAATGAGAAAAACTACCAACACTAGTGAAGCCGCTGTGCCCATCCTGAGGATGAATTTGAGATTACCTCGGAGGGGAATAAACAGTGAAATAATCTCTGATGTAAAAGCTGAGTAAAATTTAGACAAAGCATTTCTTTGTGTGTCTCAACAACACAGAGATTTGATGAAACCCAGTGATAATTATGGAGATTTGATGCAACTAATACAGTTAAAACTTGAAAAGATAATTTGCAAGCCTTCAAAGTATGTTCCACAATCATGTTTACTTACTGGGATTTTCACTAGAAGCCATCACAAATGGTTAGTATTTAATGACAAAATTGTTTGTTTTGTCACCAACAAACGCATCTTTTTCTCATGCAAAATTTGTGTTGGGAAGAAGGCAGCAAATTACAAGGCTGTACTTAATCAGCAACGTTATTGGTTAAAATGGAAATGGCTCTCAGCTATTTAATAAAATCTACATTTTTTAATGAAGAGTAACCTCTGATTCGGAAGACCTCACGAGGTTTTTATAAACGTGGAGGACACAGACTGCATCCTTGTATGTTAAAAGGATAGGTGTGAGGGAAAAGCAACACTTTCATGCAAATAGCTCATTCACAAAAGAATGCAATTTTTAGGTTGAGCAGAAGTATTTTCAAAATTGGCAGAAATTCAAAGAATAATTTCAGCCAAAAAAAGAAATGTGTATTTCAAGTGAAACATCTCACTTAGTGATTTACAAAGGAAAACATTTGATCGTCTTGATTCAAAATGGTTTATTTTTTAAATATAGCTAAAATTTTTCTTTTGAGTTTATGCAAAGACAAGACTCTGATTACCCTAAACCCACTATTTTATTTTCTTGGAAAGCCACAACCTAAAATATTCTCCTTCCAGCCCACCAAAAATGCTTTCATCATTTTTTCAGTTGCATCAGCCAGAGTTGTTGTTCACACAGCTTTGAGTTTTGACAGCTATTACAGCTGTTCCACAGCAACGTCGCACAAAAGAACTGAGAGAGGGGCTGAAAGACACTGTCCCTCGGAGGCTGGGTAGGGGACCAGGGCCAGGCAGCCGCATCCTCTGTCTCCCTTCAACAGCCTGAAATCAGGCAGAACCTTGTACTCGTTTGGAAGAATGGGTTTCATATGCGTAAACTGGCTTCTGTTCCCCAAGACAGGGCCTGTCGTCAGGCAATGCATCCCGTGGGGGTGTTTATAGCGAGTCTAGATACCCACCTTAAGTACCCCGGGGGCACGCATGCTCCTCTCTGCAAGGCAATGTGCAATGCTGAACAAGGAGGTCGGCTTTCCACTGTGATCTAGTAGGGCAGAGGATGTCTCCTGATTCGATTTCTACTACTCCTACGAGTGTATAGGAGGGAGATTTTCTCCAGGAAGGAGACGAGGACAGTGTCCCAACTATGCCCTCTGGGAGAAGGAGAAGGAGACTCCACACCCTCCCTGGGCAGCCTGGGACAGGGCTCTGGCACCCTCACAGGAAAGAAGTTTTTCCTCATGTTCAGGCAGAACTTCCCGTGTTCCAGTTTGTGCCCGTTGCCCCTTGTCCTGTCGCTGGGCACCACTGAAAAGAGTCTGGCCCCATCCTCTTGACACCCTCCCTTGAGATATTTACAAGCATTCATAAGATTTGCAACATTTTCTTCTGGGAACTAGTTAGAAACTTGAGCTATTACAAAGGCTATCTGCTTATGTAGTCATGTTTCTGGCTCGTATCTCACTTTGTTCTTAGAGGCAAAGCATGATGTCCAAATCAGACATCTTCATAGGCTTCAGTTCCCCCATAACATACCTACATTCTCTTTCCATGTTTTTAAAAATCAGTTTGGATTATTCATCGTACAGTTCCTAGATGCAGAGTTATTGAGTGAAAAGGCAAAATTATTCTTTCATCTTCAACTTCTAGTCCCTAGGAACAGATTGCTCTGACCAGGCTCCCTGCTTGCACCGTTGAGCCCATGGCTTGCCAGCAGGTTGGGAACTGTGGATGTTTTGAGTCCCTTTACATTCTCCTTTCAGGCAGTCCCTGCAGCCCCGTGTATGCTGTGGGTGATGAAATGCAACCCACTAAACCCTTTGTGGAGGGTGTAATTTGCACATCCCCGGGCTGTGATTATTATGTCTTGTTATTGCTGTGATTATTGCTCTCTAGGGGGAACCCCCATCTCTAGAGACTTTGAGAAGGCTCATCCAAGAGGAGTTATCCAAGCAGCTAGATGGTAAGTAATCAGCTCTGGGAAGCCAGAAGATATATCTGAGAGTATTAAAGATACTTTCCATAGCTGCGGTGGCACCTGAACCTCTCCTGCTTATCATAGAATCATAGAATCATTTTGGTTGGAAGAGACCTCCAAGATCATCAAGTCCAACCATTAACCTATCACTACCATGTCCACCACTAAACCGTGTCCCTAAGTGCCACATCTAAACGTCTTTTGAATACCTCCAGGGATGGTGACTCCATCACTTCCCTGGGCAGCCTGTGCCAGTGCCTGACAACCCTTTCAGTGAAGAAATTTTTTATGGAATTTTATGGAAGGCAATGTTGCAACAAGCCTGCCTGGAAGGAGGGATGTGTAAAATGAAATGTGCTTAGCAAGCTTCACCGTTCCCCAAGCTTGATGCTACCAAAACAGCTTTTCTGCAGACTCGTTCCTGCAGGTACCTGGGCTGAGATGGTAGGACGAGAGAAGATATGAATTCAAACAGATTAATTTGGGGCCCTGGAAGAGAAAGTAAACAGAGTAGGAACCCCCAGAGGGACTATGGGCTCTGGTAAACTTGCTTTTGTGGTCCCAGCTGGAGGAGAATGGCTGTGGCATTCGATACCCATCAGTGTGAGGAGAGGGGGTGGAGTGGATGCGGGCTGTTGCTCTCAAAGTCCACGAATTGCAGACCACTGCTGACCCCATCTACAGTGAAATACAAAGCTGTGGTGCTTCTTATGCAGCTCTTGGAGCAGCTGACACATAGCTGCAGACATTTTCCTCCATGCTAAAGATCACGATTCAATGGAGTGATTTATTTGAAGGATATTATTTACACGCTCTCAGCCTTCAAATTCCACACCAATCTAAAAGCATTCAAGATTTTGGATCAACGAAGAGAAGATAGAAAACCCTTCTCCCTCTATTCTGTAGGATGTTTTTGTGATGCTGAGTATGTCTTAAGAGCTTTCTAGGCTATTCAGGGTCTTAATATGGAAGTGGCAAGCGATGTGCCTGATTGGAAACTGGAGAATATGCTGACGCAGGGAGCTGCCTTAGTCACAGTTTCTGACTTCACAGCCAGAGATGGTTTAAATAATTTAGAGAGAGTCAGGGAGGCACCATCACGGCTTATGGGGAAGGATTGTGTGGGGAGAACAAATAAGTGGCCCTGAAAAACTGACCTGTGACAATACTTGGACTTTACTGGGCCACTGATTCTGGCTCTCCATGTCTTGGAGCACTGACCTCGTAGACTAACAAACCCATTTCCCTCTCTTCACAGCAAAATTAGCCTATCTC
This sequence comes from Phoenicopterus ruber ruber, assembly GCA_009819775.1. Classification (NCBI taxonomy): domain Eukaryota; kingdom Metazoa; phylum Chordata; class Aves; order Phoenicopteriformes; family Phoenicopteridae; genus Phoenicopterus; species Phoenicopterus ruber. The sequence continues at coordinate 164,688,312 of CM020216.1, read as the reverse complement.
CTGACTCAGATACAGCCTGCACAGGTAAAAGCATCCCATGGTAGACCAGGACCTCCTGGTCCCCCTGGGAAGGAAGGACTCCCAGGAAGAACTGGCCCTCCGGGAGAGCCTGGCCGGCCTGGACAGACTGGGTCTGAAGGGCCACCTGGACCAATTGGTCCCAAAGGTGAGTGAAACTTGATGTGTTTGGGAAGTCTGATAAAGGGATGGGTCCACCACACTTCGGTGTCCACCTCTCCTTTCAGTAGCATCTAAGTGGTCCTCGAAACGCATATGTTAGAAGCAGCTTCAGTCTTTTGAACCAGAAGTGGTGAATGTGACCAGCAGTTGCTGGTGTGTTCCACCTCTGTCCAGAACTGAAGTTGAGTGAGTCTTCATTCCCACCTAACATCCCATCTCAGAGGATGGGCCACAATTAGGAACTATTTTTAGCAAATATATTGAATTCAGTGTGGATGGAAGACCTATGGTAGTATTCTTTATTTCTGTAGATCATGCTCATCAGGTCATCATTTTTCTTTCCCTCTCTACAGGAGAAAGAGGAGCAACGGGTGAGAAAGGAGACACTGGCGTTGGCCAACGAGGGGAAATAGGTCCTCCAGGAATTCCAGGTGTGTTTATTCAGAACACCCCACAAAACACATCACTCAGAACTGCTACAAGGACACAGGTCTGTGCCATATTAGGTAGAGGATCAGGGTAATGTAAATACGGTATACACAATTCCTGTAGAAAGTGGCCCAAAGGGAAGAAATATATCCCTAGCATCATATCTGGCCACCTCTGTTTCCTCAGCCTGATTGACAGGTATAATGATCCATCTCAGTAACAGCTAGGTTAACTGACCTTTGGGACAAGTCTGAAGTGAAGCTTTAATTACTGGATACACAGTGAAGTCTCTTGTCTGCCCTTGCCAGAATCTTGTTGTGACCGAGCTGAACCCAGAGATCCAGGTGGCTTCAGATGTTATAAAAGGTCATAGCCAACACTGGTGCCTCAGGCATACAGCTCGTGTTTTACCTTGCTGACAAAGGAGCAGCAAATATATTTGTTTCTAATTTGAAATTTGGAGCCATTGATCAGTTTTGCCTTCACCCTGCTTTGTTGGGGGAGGAAACTATGGGAAGCCTTCGTAACTCCATGGTCTGCATCTGGCATACTGGCCCTGCACTGCCTTAAAATAACAATGGACCCACTATGCTTCGTACGAATGAGTTATCTCCCAAAGACAGCTCTTGCCTCAAGCCTTCCCATCCTCACCTCCTCTCTATGAGGATTATATTTCATTAGTTGGCTCATGCAGCTGCACAACTTCAACACGATAATAGAGGAAGCGCAGCCATAGCAGGGTTGTGCAGCCCAAGGATGCCATCGGGGGTGGAAAGCTTTCATTCAGAGGAGCCACACTTGTCACATCCTTGTAGATACATGCTAGCCAGACCCAAATCTGTGGAAGCTGATGTCTGCATCCCAGTTTGGCAGCAAAGCCATCTCCTGTGATGTTACACTGCTGAACACTGCACCCAGGGGGTGCCACTCACCAAGGGCATTTTGTTTTTATTTTAGGCCTCCCAGGAGAGCCTGGCTATGCCAAAGATGGGATGCCAGGACCACCCGGCCCTCAAGGCGAAGCTGGGCCACCTGGTCTTATGGGCCCACAGGGACCTCCGGGAGCCAACGGACAGTGTGACCCCACTCAGTGCGCTTACTACGCAAGCCTGGCTGCCAGACCCGCCAACGTCAAGGGGCCCTAGCGTGCAGGGAGTATCCCCAGACTTGTTTTTAAAACTTGAATTCATCACGCCTGCCAAGAGCTCTCAGATGTCTTCAACTGTGTTTCTTTTGTGGGAGGCCTTCTAAAGCCAACAAATGCTGCCGGTCGGTCAGATTATTTTTATGAATTATAATTATAATTATTATTATTATTATCTTTGATGTGATATGTGAATTTGTTTTTGTTTTCTCTAACATCAGGGCATATTAAAACATTAAAAATAAGTGGGTTTTTTCCTCTTTTGAAGAGCATATAATATCAATGCATTGTGTAGCTGTTTATGCAAAACCATTCCGATGCCAAAATTTTTGTCTGTTACCTGGTTAAGTTTTTCCAAAGCTTTACCCCTCACCCTTGAAACCGAAATCAAATCCTGCACTGTGCAGCCCGGGGCATTAACTGTGAGACACAGGCTGATCGCAGGATTGTTGGTGCTATCTGCCATCCACGTGGAGGGGAGGAAGGCAAAGCCATGCCAAAGCTGGGGAAGAGGTCTCCAGTACTTTCAACTCCCAACGGACAGACAGTTGTGAACAGCCAGTGTGTGTTTCCCGGAAGATCCCTGTTAAATTTAATGATCTTCTGCCCGTAAATGAATCTGTACGCTATAGGAGCTACTTTTTATGGGACCATGTGGGATCTCACAGTAAGGCCTGAAGAGACTCCAGAGATGATCTAAACCTCCTCACTGCTCCCCGTGCAAGAACTTCAGTACCCAGAGGGTTTGGTCCCACCAGATGGAGCTTATCTTCCTTCTGTCAGGGAGATGCCTCTGCAAAAAGCCGCAATGCTGTCCTCTGTCAGCTCAGGGATGCCAAATCCCCTTTTCATTGTCAGTGCACACACAGCTCCTTACCACCGCTTCACCCAAAAATCAGCCAGAGCAGCATAGAAAGTCATACTTTTAAAAATCTCAGGAAGCCAAGTGTGACCCAACTTCACTTTTTTGGATGATCCACTATGATTATAACTTGTCAGGGTCGTGTTTTAGAGTGTAGGTGCGAAGTTGCAGGCAGGTCTAAGAGCAGGTTGAGCTCTGATGAAAGGGAGAACAAAGAGTTCTTCAGAAACCCAGAGGAAATTTTGTTTGAGGGTGAAAGCAAAAAGTCAGACACCGACCCTTTTCTTCTATCAGCTAATTGCCAAAATCAAGTTCTGGAGAATGCAAAGACAAAGTAAAGAGGAGCTGGAGTCCGAAAAGGCCTTCACAATAGGCCATTTGTGAGTTTAACCCTCTGACCAAGACAATCCCACCCACAAAGGTGAGGATCTGAGAGGTGATCAGGCCTCGGACATGTGTCCCAGCCAGCAAAGCAGCTGCATTTTCAAAACTCTTCTGCACAAAGCAGTTTGTATTGAGAGATCAGAGTAATGAACCTGACACAGGCACTAAGTGCTGAATGTGTCTGGAAACCTCATCAGGTCTTTTGGAGACAGAAAAGAGGCACCCTGCCCTGCTGGCGCGTTCACTATATGGCATGGTGCTTCCAAGCTGGCTAAGCCAAGCAGAAGCCACAGCTGTCTATAACCACCCCAGAATCAGACCCCGAAGCTAAAGCCCAGAGATAACCATTTGCCAACCTTGGAGTCTTTTTCTCACCCAGTAGCAGATAAAATTTGCCTCTGATTTACTGAAAAATGAAGTTAAATAACTTGTTCACATGCCAAGGTTAAACAACGTCTTTACTGTGTAGCTCTCAGTGGTGCTGGTTTTGCTATTTCCTATGCAAATAAACTCTTTGATTTGATTTTACTGTGTTTCTTGCTATGGAAAGACCAATCAAAGTGAAAATATCATGAAGTGAAAAGCTTACCGCTTTTAAGTAACTCTCAATGGTATATCTGTTACTGTACTGCATCTTAGGTCAGCTTGCTATATTTCAGTGTTAAGCAAGTCTGTTGATCACATCGTATTTAACAGCACCATTTTTCCTAGTCCAGGCTGAGTGAGATTTCCTCCAGTGGTGAGGTAGAACAGGTTTCCTAGTCAGGAGATACCTCCCAACATGGCATGAGGCATCGTTTTGAATAAATGCGATGGCAACGAGCAGGTTTTATGGGGGTCAAACATGTTAAGTGGGCCATGCTAATGTGACATTTCATTCCTATCACGATGGTAACTCCTCAGCCTCTGTAGATTGTCTCTCAAGTTTCTTTGCATATGCCATGCATAGCACAGATTTTAATGCGCTCATGTGCACTATGTGAGGGGTAGATACATAATGATGTTCTGCTAAACAAATTTCAGGGTCTTTCACCTCTGTGAGATGGTGCAGTGGCATCTAGTTGAAGGATACCGAGGACTTTTTTTGGATAACCCTTTTCATTTGAACATCTGTTGGAGCCATTGCCAAGAATCTGTGTTAGGAACGTGAGGGACACACCTGCATCTTTAATAGCAATGAAAAGATCTGCATGGTCTAGGCACAGACTACGGCTCTGCAACTTCTCCACCCAGAAAAGGGGACGCAGCCTAATTCCCTTTGCTCCAGCATATTCCCTGGCATACGGTTGTCTGTTCAGTCTGTTCCTGGAGACACCCCAGACTGTCTCTGTGCCCTGAACTCAGTGGGTGCCATTTCCCTGCTTTTCCTTAAATCCTGTTTTCTCTCTAGCCAGTTAAACGGCATTTACCAAGCGTAATCTGTTGCTAGTGAGAGGAGTACGAGACACAGGCTGCAGACCCAGATCAAGACCTGTGTTTATAGCCACCCAGTTTCTATGGAGTCAAAGGGAGGCTTCTATAGCTGCCACCTCTTGCAGAAGCAAGCCCTAAGTGCCTAAAAAGTCATCTGCAACAAAAGATCACAGAATCACAGAATCACAGAATGGATGGGGTTGGAAGGGACCTCTGGAGATCATCTAGTCCAACCCCTGCCAGAGCAGGGTCACCCAGCGCAGGCTGCACAGGGCCACGTCCAGGCGGGGTTGAATCTCTCCAGAGAAGGAGACTCCACACCCTCCCTGGGCAGCCTGTGCCAGGGCTCTGGCACCTCACAGGGAAGAAGTTTTTCCTCATGTTCAGGCGGAACTTCCCGTGTTCCAGTTTGTGCCCGTTGTCCCTTGTCCTGTCGCTGGGCACCACTGAGAAGAGTCTGGCCCCATCCTCTTGACACCCGCTCTTGAGATATTGATAAGCGTTGATGAGGTCCCCTCTCAGTCTTCTCTTCCTCAGGCTGAACATGTATTTGCAGGATTTCCATCCTGCAAGCTCGAACACCAAAAGCTGCAACAGTTTTTGCCTCAGTCTGTTCATGGCTATTTGCAGTCGTTGGAGAGGTGGCCTGAGATTACTTTCCAGATCAGGTCTGCCATCTGTGCAGACAGTAAACCTACAAGTACAGCCTTGGCCATGGTCAGAAGCTGCCCTCCCGAAAATGCAGATGCCTCTGTGCCTGAGCAGGTGACTGTGTGTGCTGGAAGGCGACAAGGGTAGGTGACACGTGTGTTGTCTGTCCAGCATCTCGCAAGGCGACCGTGCAGGCTGGAGGTGGCAGATAGGGCAGGGACCTGCTGATGGCCTCTCCCCTAACTGCTCTTCAACAAGGGGGACCATGGCTTGTGCATCTCAACGTTCCTGTCTCTGCAAAAAAGACGTTGGTACATCACCATAACGTCTGTTCACTGAGTCTGAGGTTTAAACCCAGGAATATGCTGATATTTTTGTTGGATTTTTTTTGGCTGGTCCTGTGGTAAGAGAGGATATACTGCTAAAATTGCATTAGAGAGCCAGACAATGTATTATTTACATATTAAAAAGGTGCTAATGATACATGGGGTTTATGGCATCACTGTGGGTTGTTCCTTTTTTTTTTTAAATCAAGTGTGTAAATTATTGCAATTATAGCAAACAATCCATTATTCCATTTAAATTTTTACCTGTCAAATAAATAAATTAAAAAACAAAGCAACACAACAGAATCATTTGGCAAAAATATTTTTTTTGTGTTAAATTATTTCACAGAATCACAGAATGGATGGGGCTGGAAGGGACCTCTGGAGACCACCCAGTCCAACCCCTGCCAGAGCAGGGTCACCCAGCGCAGGCTGCACAGGGCCGCGTCCAGGCGGGTTGGAATCTCTCCAGAGAAGGAGACTCCACACCCTCCCTGGGCAGCCTGTGCCAGGGCTCTGGCACCTCACAGGGAAGAAGTTTTTCCTCATATTTAGACAGAGCTTCCTGTGTTCCAGTTCGTTTATACTTGTTTTCTAAACTATTTTGAATTAGCTGCTTCTCAGAAGCTGTAGCAGGGCATGGATTATTTTACCTCTTTGCCACTTGTGAGTGGTTCTTCTCAGTACAGCCTTGTGGTGCTGTTTTCCTGAGCTGTCCTTTTCCCACCTCTTGTTGTTAATATGAGATAATTAAACGGTGTAAGGTTGAACTCTGTAACCAAAGCAAGACCAGTCTCTTCAGGACTAAACCAAATGTGTGTGTTTTTTTCCCAGAGAAACAATAAAAATGCTGTAGCAGCTAAGCCCAAGCTCTGTGCTCTGACCACAAAACAGGCTGGGAGATGTGCACAGATTTTACATTCTGGGCAATTTAAAAAATAATAATAATTAAAATTATATTAAAAAAATAAAGAAAATAGAGTTTACTGATGGCTCAGTCTTTTAATGTGGACACTGACCAAGCTCTGCCCTGCTACAGATTGCATTTTGGCAGCTCCTGGAACAGGACTTGATGCCTAGGCAGGGCTGGGTGTCCCTGTCTGACAATGTGTAGGGTGCCAGAGACACCATCAGTGGACCGGCAGATACGATGTAGGACCTACGCGAGTCTTTCCAGACCTGCAGTGGGTGACCCTAGGGGAGATTATGTATCATGTCAAATGATGTAAGATGCTTATGTCCATGTACCTGAATCCCATAGTCAGTCCCTCACAGTGGGACCCAGCGTCAAGCCCTGGCACCTGCCCGTTGGTGGCTCCGGCGTGAGCTGTGGAGCCTGGAGAGTGATTCAGCTCATCCTGAAGCAGTCAGCTGAAGCGCTCTGGGCTGCGTTGCCTACGTTACCTAGGTCTTCACGGGAAAAGATCTTCTGATAGCTGTCTTTATCTTCCACCGTTACTGACTCACATTCCCACTGAGTTGGTGTGGGGATATCTGTGTTGCAGATGATGAGATGTTGGGTGCTATGTCACTAGGAATCAGGCAGCTCAGAGGGAGAGGGACAAGGTCATGGCACGAACCTGTACTGTCCTTGTGCCAGGGAATAACAGGAAAATTTTCTTAAAATGACTGCACTAACTCAACAGTGACAACATGCTGAAAAAAATCCACTACCGCCTCCTTCAGCCTCCGTGAGCTGGAGTCCAGCGCTGCTGAGGGTTAAGGTTGTTGCTCCGTGGCATGGGGAGGAAGAGCGGCACAGGGACAGAGCCAGTCTGGGGGCGAAGGCAGGCTCCTGCCCCGGTCCGCAGCCCTGTACAGGGGTGAGCATCCAGCAGAGACCATGAGGAGGCCTCCTTGCTGCTGGCTCTGCAGAGCCAGTGCTGCTGCGGGAAGAGTCTCTGCATCAGCCACCCAGCTGCCTCCTACATCCCGATTTCGGCACCTGAGGTCCTTAGGGTAATAAGGGACCACTGGAGTCCGGACTTTTCTTTCAACACTTTTGTAAATGGTGAAGTTGAATTAAGAAAAGAAAGCCTGCTTGTCTTAATCAATTTGGTTTAAACCTGGAAGTCACAAACATAGATTTTTGTCTTTTGACTTATGAAATGGGAACAGCTGATTAGAAAAGCATGAAGACATGATGACCAGGAGACTGGTTTTCGGAGTTGCTTTACAAAGCAGATTTTCGCTGTAAGGGCTAACTTCTGACTACCTTGCGTAGCTTGACTCAAGATTATTGATGCTGGCAATATTCTTATTGGAGTTTGTCTGAACTGAGAACGAGAATATCCTGCTGGGTCTCTAGCGGGATCACGTGTTGAAAATATGGGCTCTGTCTTGTTGTTTTACATTTTGGATCATGAACCTTATGTAGGAAGCACAAGGGAACAATTTGACAGAGGGACATTAATCACACTCTGACGTTCCCGATGAGCCAGAGATCAGTGTCAGGAAGAAGGATGTCCTGCAAGATGGAGCAGAAAAGAACCTGCCACCTTGGCAAAGGAAAACCCAGGGTCAAACTCCAGGTGTGAAAAAGTGCAACAGGAGCACAGTGCCCAACATCACAAAACCCTCTCTCTGACCACAGCTTTGGCTCTGCACGACATGCTGTCTGAAAGACTCGGGGTTTGATTTGAAGAGATAAGCACGTTTAAGCAGAAGGCAGCACACGCAGCAATTCAGTTTATTTCACAGGACAGACGTATTTGACAATGTGTTCTCAGAAACACATTTTTCCCCTTATTAATGTGGGGGATGGCTTTTGTCCAAGTCTGAAATGCCTCTCATTGCAATAACTTCTTCAGCACTTCCTTGATGGGAGTTGAGTTTAACTTTGAGTCTTATTTTTATGGTTAATTGTGAGGTCTGTCATTTCTGGTAATCAACTTTCCCTTGCAAGTGAAAAATCTCACTTTTCCTTGGCTACTGTACTCATCTCTGATGTACACATATTTCCAAGCTATTGTAGCCATTCTTACTTAGGAACAACTATTAGACTTTCTCGAGTTCTGCTGAATCTTTTTTTGTGTGAAATGTCCAGCCTTTCTTGATGAAGCTCGCACAGCCTTCAGACCCCATTGACATTACCGACGACCCTAAAGAACAGGAGTAACCGCTTTCAGTGTCCCCAGGATCTGCTCACGCTGTTGCCTACTCAGCTGCGAAAGCCCCAGCTCAATAGCTTGTGCAGTCCCTACTGGGAAACCCAGCGGGTCTGTCTCCAGCCACCACCATCCCAGGAGCTTATAATGCCAAAGCAGCCTCCCAACACTGCTGGATACTAGGCAAGTGATGCAGTTTTCTCTTACGGATGCTGAAAATGAATCTGGAGGAAATTCAGGGCTTGATTTCAATAGGGTTATGGTATCTGCACTCTGAATCCAAGTCAAGGGTAACAGCTGGTATGTAACAGGCACAAAAAATCTGTGTTTCAGGGTAAAGCCCAGATAAAAAACAGCAGAGCCTAAAGTGTAAGCTCAGATGCTGACAATCCTCTTGTCAGCATGGTCTGGATAGAGGGGTCCCAGCACTCGCCACCCATGTGCACAGCCACACGCCCCCGGCACTGGGACACGGGCTCCCTGCAAACTCAGCACAATCCTGGGCTGCGGAGACCAGAACTGAGCAGGGTGGGAAAGCAAAGCTGACATGCTCCCCCTTCACGAGACCTGACCTGGTGGACCTGCTGAGACCATGCCTCTAACATGCTGTATTCCACCTTTAGTAGCCTGTGGGGTGCTGTGGAGGCCTCTCTCCTTGAAAAGCATTTGAAATTAGGGATATGATTTAGTGGTGGACTTAGTAATGCTAGGTTAATGGTTGGGCCCGATGATCTTGGAGGTCTCTTCCAACCAGAACAATTCTATGATTCTATGAAATAGTTGTCTTAAGCATTTTTCAGCTGAAAGCCTTAAGGATTAGAGGATGAAGTAAAAGAGATGGGCTCTCTCAGCCTGAGGCTTCAAACCCACCATTTTCTCCTTCCAGCAAAATGCCCTGCTCTCTACATTGTACGCTGTGCTAAGTGGCTGGGGATAAACCTGGCATTTTTCATCTCTCCTGCAAAAGCTATGCCAGTGAGGAATAAAAATTTGCTTTTAAATATGCCAGAGCAAGTGCAGCACAAGAAAGACGGTGTCTCTGTGGTGCAGGAGGGAGAAGGACTTCCAGATTTCAAAACTGATTCTTTATTGTGTTTGCTGAATGCTAAAGGCACAAACTGACCTGAGGGCAGGACCTGCTCATGGTTCCCAGCTCCCAAGCCACCAGCTATGAGTCTGTCATCTCCTTGTCCCGTTTAGCATGTGCTTTATCTACCCAGCTTTGCTGCTTCCATTGCAATCCCTTGCACTGACCAACGTGAATTCCTCAGGCAGCAGCACCCTGGGTGCTCTCAGGAGAGAGCTACACACAAACAAGGATTTGAACCGACCTGCTGAAAAGCACAGGCGCAGCGTTGCTGTTTCACTTTTTAAACACCGACAGGTCTTTGCCACCGGCTCAGTGGCTGCAACCGCAAGAGGCAGCATCGTAGCCCGGGAGCTGGGTTTTGTGTACGCTGCAGAGCTGGAAGGGGAACACCTGACAAAGTGCGAACACCAAGTGTTTACTCCGTGGGATGTATCTGAGCAACCCAAACACTCTGCATGTGTGTTGGTAACGTACCTGGCAGAGAGGAAAGCTGCCACGATCCACCAAGAACCTCAGAGGTTGTCCGTGGACCGTGCAACAAATCATCAGAGACTGTCTCAGTTCAACCAGCCACAGTTCTGGTGGGTCAATGGACGCAACCACCTCCTTCCAATGTGCCTCTACGGGCCCCGATCTGCTCTGGAGGTACCTTACAGAGCGTGATCCAAAGCATGAAGGGAAGAAGAAACTCAAGATCTCAGGCAGAGAGCTGGCATCGGTTCCTGCACAGGTCTTTGGCTTGGACCAGCTACAGGTCCTGGAGATGAGCCCAGAACGAGAGAGCTGCCTGAGGTACCGGCTGGAGCTGCTCCCTCGGGAGATCAGCCGCCTGAGGAACCTAACCCACCTCTACATGGACTCCAACAACTTGAAGAAAATCCCTGCTGAAATCGGCACTTTGAGTCGCTTGGAGAGGCTCACTCTGAGCAACAACAGCCTGAGCTCGCTGCCCCCAGAAATGGGGGCACTTCAAAGGCTGCACAGCCTCCACCTGGCCAACAACAGCCTCACCGAGCTGCCTGCACCCCTCTGCCAGCTGAGGAGCCTCACCTTCCTGGATGTGAGTGACAACAAAATAGGTACAATCCCCTCCAGCATTCGGCATCTGGAGAAACTGGAAACGCTGCTATTGCTCTTCAACTCACTGGAGAGTCTGCCTGAGGATGTCTGTCTGTTAAGGAATCTGCGCACGCTTTGGTTGGGAAACAACCGTCTATGGGCCCTTCCAGCAAGCTTTGGGGAGCTAGTGAACCTGGACTGGGGATACAATTACTGTTCGTGCAATTTTGAGGGCAATCCACTGGAAAATCCTCCCCCTGAAGTCTGCAGCAGAGGTCCTGAAGAGATCAGAGACTATTTCTTGTCATTTCATAGGACTTAGAGCGACTAGACCATTGGTGTCGGTCCTCTTGAAGTGACCGAGATGGATTTATTGTGTGCAAATCGACTACACAAGCAAAATGTGTTTCAGATGGAAAAGTCTGGTAAAATCACTCTGCAGAGCAAAAAAGCTTCCTCTCTGCTGTGAAGTGATTTCTCTGGCAGTCGTTTTTTTTGTCACTAGTATTGAACGGTGGCATATACCTTTCAAAAATTCGTTCAGGGACAACTATAATCTCTCTGTTATTTGTAGTTGCGTAGATCTATCTCAGAAACTGCTGCAGCCAAACATCCAGTCTGAGAAAATGAACAATAGCTAGTCTGAGAGGGTAAGAGTCAGGTAAACAACTGGCGGTACATAAATAGCAGTAATATGTACTGTTTGTTTGCACACTGGGTTGGTGCTTGAGTCTGGACTTGAAGTAGGTGCAGGCTGAGATTTCTGGAAGCGTTTAAGGCCATACAGACTTGTGGGTTTGGCTTTGCTTCAGGTAGCCCAGAATTTCATTATTTCCCATGGTATTTTACGTCCAACACACACGTTGAATCAGCTCAGGCTTCTGTCTATCTCTGGATAAGAACCAGCCTGTGTCCAGGTCCCACAAGGTCCCATGCAAGCACTGTCTCCATTGCTTTGGCAGGACATAGCGTCTTTCTTACCCTGCTTCTCCTGAAGAGCAGTTTCAGTACAGGGCTGTCACACTCTCTGGAGCCAGCGTGGACCTGGAGTTGATGTGCCAGTCCCTCCAGAGACCTCAGCTCCGTGGAGCTTGGTGATGCACAGGAGTAGCCCAGATTTAGAGCATGCAGCACGAGCAAAAAGGTTTCTGCTTCTACCCAGGCTGGGAAAGTGTTCAGAGATATTGAAATATGAGTATGCAAACTTTCCGCAAGGGAGCATTTCTGAGAATTCCTGTCTATAACCATAAAAGGCTTCATCAGTGTTACATTATGGAGATTTGCTGAGACTCTTTTCTGTTTCATTTTGCTCTCTTTTCCCCCTAGCCTCTCAGCAGCATTTCCCTCCTACCTCTCCTTAGCTTTGCTCTTTCTGGGTGTTTTCTCTGTGGCTACTCCCTCTGACATTGTCTTTGTGTTTCATTATTTTCTCATCAAAAGCCTCTCATTCCCTTATAAATGCTTTTCTTTGCCCTCTGCCTCCTTTGTTTCCTAGTTCTCCTTTGGCCAAGGTACAGAAAGCTGCGGCTTTGTGCCTTTCCTGGAAAGGAGAAGGGCTGAGTCAGGCCTGCTGGGAGATGAACAGGCGCTTCCAGGGTTCACAGAGAAGAGGAGAGGGAAAGAGCTTGAGACATTGATACACAGACCATTAAGTCTCTTGTTCAGTCATTTTCTTCTCCTTGTAGCAAAGACCAGGATAAGAGATCTGAGCTGATGCTGAAATTTTACTGGGTGACAATAAGCACAACTCCAGATATTCTTAGCATGAACTGATTTTTACACTGCTCTGACGCCGAGTCTGCCCCCGACCTCTGTGAAGCTTTCACACCAGCCATCGCCTTTTGGTGGGACACTAACCAGATGATACAGTATAGGAGTAGTATATCACACGCTGATAAATCAATGCATGGCAATAATGAGCGTGCAATAACGTCACACCAGTTTGTTCGGTTTTCCTGCAGCTGGTTATTTCTAAGGTGTGTGACACAGGAAAGAAAGGAGTAAAGGGACCGTGGTGTCTTGCTCACTTGGCTCCTTCTGCGGCAGCATGGAGAATCAAAGATGAAGGAGCAGGACAATGAACTGTACGTCCTTTGCACTTGGTTGTTTTTCCGAGGAGATTTGCAGCATGATAAGGGAATGTGTGTGAAGTAGCTCCTGAAGCTGGTGGTAGGTCAGACAGAGGGTGTATCAAGGTGGCAGCGCTAAAGGCATCGAAGGACTAGGCGTTTGTTCCTGTTTCTGCCGTTGATCCATTCTCTGGAGTCAAACAGGTCTGCGTCTTATTTCCCCATTCCTCCCGCCCCATTCCATACGTGCAGTCATCCTGCCTTTCTAAAGCTTCTCTAGTATAGAACGTGAGTATAAAGGCAGTACTAGCAGGGGGAACAAGTAAAGACAAGGTTATTCCCCTGTTCTGGGACATGTGCAGGAATGAAATCCTGGTACCTGTGCTCTTTTTGAGAGGCTTGTGTCTAACACATCGAACCCTTCCAGGGCATCAACTTAGGCAAGTGGTAAGAGGGACAATTTCTCATGTCCCATGTCAAACTCTTCAGATCTTGTCTTGCTGTTTTTCTTCTACATTGCACGGGGTTTCAGCTTGAGGATCCATTTCCAATTTTGGCTAGATTTCCCTTCTGCTTCTTGGCCAGTGATTCCCAAAAGGCAAGCTGACTTTAGCTTGTTTGGGGAGTTTATAACGTCTCACCGCTTTCACTTTTGGTTTTAGCCGATCAGGTTTCACACGCTTAGTTTAACTAGTCCTCTCTCAAAAAAACACAGACACTATTTCTGAAGCATGATTGTATCTGTTAATAATATATCTGTCATTCCTGGGAGTGAATAGAGCTAAAAAAGGGGTTCAAGCCTGCAAGAAAAAGTAATCTTTATTAAAGAGTGCCACTACATTTGCTGTAATTCTCCAGTCTTTTGGGATTATGAGAAATTCTGAGAAATAATTAATGCAAGTGAGGGCACTTCGACCATACCATCAAGCCGCTTGAGCAGACTGAATATGTTATTCAGCTAGAAGAAATTCTGTCCTGACACCATGCTGTCCGTTACCTCTTCCTCTCCCTTTGTCCTGGTTGCTTCCAAAATCCCCCTTCCCAAAGTGGAAACCCCAACAGTGCACATGCGCTGCGGTATTCTGGCATCTGTGTTAGTGGCATAGTTACGCAGAGCAATAACTAGATCTTGGTGTTGTCATTAAGATGGCATTAAAACCTAATCTCAAACTGCTTATCCTGTGTTTGTTGTACTCTCTGTATTGTTGCTAAGCACCCTCCTTTGCCTGTGCTCATTAAAACTTCAAGCGTTAATATCAGAGAATGGCAAACTGCTCGGATATAGGCCCCTGGCGAAAAGACCTAGATATAATCCATACTCGGGGGGCGAGAGGGAGGAGGGAGGGGGGGAATTGTTAAAGCTGACATTGAGCGTTGGTAGAAGTTGTGCATGCAATTCCCTTTGCCCCATACTGTACTGCAAACAGACTGGCGCAGGAGAAGAGCATTGTCCCCTGGAATTGCATAGGACTTTCATTTGGAAACTTTGAACTCTTGCAGCAGAACAGTAATGAAATATAAAAGCAGTGAGTGAAAAAAGCTCCAAATAGAAATTCAGAAGAATAATATATATAAGGGCAGAGGGCTCTTTAATTTAACATACAAATGCACAACACTTCACGGGCTGGTAGCTCAAGCCAGACAAGATCTGACTACAGATAAGCTGCATATTTTTAACGCTGGAGAGTTCACCTGAGGATATGGCAGATTCTCCACCACCTGAAGTCTCTAAAACCCACAGTCTAGCTCACCCGAAGGTATGACTGTGACACTCCACCTTGGTTTATGCGAAGTGAAAGTTACAGCGGCTCCTTCTGTCTTTAAAAGTATATGGCCACCATCTATGGCAACCATAGATCTAAAAGATTAGATCCCAGCATTTACTTACTTCTCCCTCAATTTGCCTCTGCATGAACTTCAGCTTTTTAGTTTTCAATGGCTACGAGCAATGCTTAAAGAATTGAAGGTCACTAAGCCAGGAGTGCTGATCAGAGGGCTCTCATGTTCAGCGGTGGAGTCTCTGAGTTGGCAAAACACAAATGAAGTGGCAGTTGCTGTTCTCCTCATGCCTCTTGGAGTCAGCAGCAGATTTCCAGGCTCACAAATGGAAGACTGGTCCTGAATTCACTTCCAGTGGAGTTTAGCATCCACCAGTTTTCCAAGTCTTTGAAAAGTTTTGTGGTTGATCAATCAAATATGTTACATATGAGCAGACATCAAAGGAAACAGCTTTGCAGACCAGAGAACAAAAGACGGTCCAGCTAGTGTCCTACATACAATACAAACATATGTGATATCTGAAAGGAGAGTGCTACCTTCTGAACATGCAGTTGTTGGGGATCTGTTCCCAGATGTTTTCTGTGTGTTCCCTAGTCCAGGAGGGAATCCATCCAAAAGGCCATCATCACCGAGAGAGGCCACTGCTCCTGCTAGCTGGACAGACCCCAATGCCACCCGCCTTTCTGTCTTCCTCTGTGCTCTGTAGCCTCATCTCCGAACCTGACGGTCTGACTTCAGAAATGACGATTTTCTGGTGATGCAACACTGAGTCAGTGCAAGACGTTCAAGTCTGACATGAATCCATGGAATCGATCGGTTTAATTATCATTGGTTGCATACGATCAGTCACTGTCAGAGGCACCAGATTCAACTGAAGATGTTTCCCTACGCTTGGGGAATGGTACCACAGGAGAAACAAAGCAATCTATCACGAGTAAGTGTCATATTGTTCAGCACACAAATTTCAATGAAAGCTTAAGTAGCATATCTAATGAAGATCACTCTAAGCCATACAAAGAAAGGTTTTTAACTCCCCAGAGTGTTCTGCCCATGAACCAAGAGACAGGTAGTAAATGGTGCTTAAATAAATACTGCATCCAAGTCGTGGATTTCTTATGTTTGTTAAAGATCTCAGCAGTCGTCAAGAAGCTTTTTATTTTTCTGCCACCCTAGGGAAACTATAAAATGCGTTGCCATTCCCACTGCCGTGCAAACAAACTTTCCTTGAACAGTTCAGGCAGCAAGAAAATAGCAAGAGGGGAAGAGACTGATGCCACGAGCAAAGCCCAGATGGAATAGCCCACACTGAGTCTTTGTACTGAAACTCACTGGGTCTTGCCAGACTTAAGCGTCTGACAGAGCCAGCCTGGAGCTCGCTGCTGCTGAGACTCCCCAAACAATCCCACATCCAGGCATTTGGTGCATGAGCTTTGTGAGGACTTGCATTTAGTAGGATGCAGTGACTCTCGCATCAAAGGTATGTCTACAGAGAAAGCTTTCCAGTGCTTTGCAAGTCTCACTGTTGAAAAGTTCAAACTGGAACTTATTCCTGCAATGCAAGCTGCTTTTTGTTTTTTCCATTCCCCAGAGACTTAGAAAACAGATTATTCTTCTCCTGTTTGCAACAAGCCTTTTACATACATGAAGCTCATTGAAGAGCTTCTTATGAGACTTATTAAAGTTAAACAAGCACTGACCCTGTCAGTCTTTCTGCTCTGGCCATGTTCTTGACATCTCTGGTGGTGCTCTTCTCCTCTGGACTATTGCTACACATCCTTACTGAGCAGTCACATTCAGAACTGAATGCAATATGGCATCTGAAATCTTTCTAGTGCCAAAGAAAGGACTACTGCACATCATGAAAGTTATAACCGTGTCTGTTCACTCTTGTACCGTGGTGATTTCTCTTTTTTCACAAGCAGTTCAACTTGTCATCTACTGTGATACCACACTTTGCTACAGAGCTGCTATTGGCAAATTTTGGTATTTGTGTATTTGTGTAAGCTGAAGTTGGTAACCTTGCACTTGTCCCTGCTGAATTTCAGCTTTCCCCCTCCCACTCCAGACAGGTTATACAATTCTTCAAAATCATTCTGAATTCAAATCCTGTCCTCCTGTGCTTACAATGCCTCCGAGCTTTATGCCATCTGAAAATTTAATAACCATACTCTCTTTTCTATCGTCTAATTCGTTAATGAAAACACATGCCAGGACTGGATCCAGAACAGACTTGGCTGAACTCCACTTTCTACATCCTTCCACTCTGACAAAGCACCACCGATAACCTTTCTGATACATTATCAAACCAGCTTTGCACCCAATCGATCATTGTCTCATCTAGATCATGCTGCTGTGGCTTGCTTATGAGAATGTCCCATGCAACCATTTTGAAAACCTTAGTAGTAGTAAGATTTGTGATAGTTGCTTTTCCTTTATTTTTAAAGCCTGTTACATTGCTAAAAGTGGAGATTAGATCAGTTCAACACAATTTATTCTTGACAAATCCACATGGGCTGCTTGTCCTTGCTGCTACATGAAGCAGCTGCTGCTGTGACTTGTTATCTTCCAGGTGCTTACGAAATGTGCGTTTGTTCCAGAATTTTTGCAAGGCTTGAAGGTAGGTGAGGATCGTTTCCTATCCCTCTCCTCCAATAAAAAGAAAAAGAAAAGGAAAAAAAAATGCCTTTTAGCTTAGACTATATATATTCTTTATTGCTAGCATGACTTTTTGGCCTTGCACAGGCCTGGTATTGTGTGAAACTGCTATCTTTAATGCAACAGCCACTTGCAGCTTCAGCCTCAGGAGAAAGATTCAGGGCTGGTTGGGGACCAGGACTCCAATAGAGCTCATTAGAGCACAAGCACATCCAGGCTGGCAGGATTTGGTAGGGTCTGTACCACGTCATGGCCAGTCCTGATGTGCCCTGGGTGGTCCCATGGTGGTAGTGGAGGGCTCCAGCTCCTCTCACAGTTTGGGAAATGCAGCTCAGAAACCTGTGGGAAAACATTAACTTCCCTTTCCCTGTTTGGTTGCTGTGCAGACGACTTCAACCAGGTCATGGTCCAGCGAAAAGGCAGTCACTGGGAGGGGGAATGACACAAGTCTCGAGGTACCCAACCCATTTTGGTCCTGTCTTGTCAACTGGGAGCTCTCCTTGGCTTTTCTTGCTGCGTCCTATTTTCAAATAGGTGTCCTTAATTCTATTTCTTAGACTCAGAACAGGCCTCAGTAGCATGGAATTTCTAAGAAGGCAGCAGGAAACTGGCAGTTTTGATCCTGCAATCACTAGCTTCAGTAGCTCACAGTATGCGTCTGCGTGTGTTCCCTGGGCAGCGATGTCAACTAGAGGATATCTGCACCCTTCGACTTGTAAAAAGGGTGTTTCAGATCAGCCCACACATCTTCTTTTGATCTAGATGAAAGGAGGATTCCTTTTTGTTCTCAACACTACTGCCAGCTGTTAGGAGGTTCGCCCTTTGCATTTGGTCTGTACGTTCACAGAAAGAATAGGAATAAAAAGCTAGCACACGTAGGCTGAATATCTGCCAGACTGATTGTTTCTGCATAGTTTTCACACATAAAATACTGTTGCACTTTAGCTATTTCTAAACATCCACACAGCAATAACAGCATCCTTCTGTCTCTGGTTACTGTTTGCAAAGTTTCCTTTTCAGATGTAAAGCAGGTGTTATCCAGACTGAATAACTGTGATTTGTTCCGAGAGCACTAATAAACCTAAATTATCCCTTTTTCCTAATTTTTTTGCAACGCTGAGGTTCAAGCACTGTAGTCATGCCCTTGATTCCCTCTTCTAGTGTTTGGTGGTGTCAAGGTTCGCACACCTGGGGAGAGTTACACGGCCTGTGGTATATGGGACTGAGAGGCAGAGCTTCTCTGTAGAGCCCTTTTGAGCTAATGATGTCTATCAAAAGGCTACCTGCCCTTCCAAGATGTTAGACTTGATGATCCTGCTTGTTCCTTCTAGTTCTGTGCTCTCATTAGGCGGTGTGGCTTGTTGGGAACATGCTAAACTGATACTCTGTATATCTCTTTCTGTTTGAAATGTTAAGGTTATCTTTCTTTAGCTTTTTGTACTGTTGTTTGCACTGTACAGGCTGACACCAGTTCTGCACAGTTCTGACACATTCCGCACCGTCATATACACTGGGATATTTTTTTGTTTCGTAGAAAACTTTTGATGATCTGACTGAATGAAACTAGAAAAGAGAATGAAAGAAGTTATATGATGCCATGGGTATGTGTGCATGTGGATCCTGCAAGCTCGTTTAGCAGAGCCATTAGCCAGATGCCCTGTATGGATCCCAGTTCCTTGCCCTGTTTTAGTATTTCCAGACTCTTCTGGATGTCATTGTGTTCATGTCAGACATTCAGATGTTTCTTCAGAAAGAAAGGATAATAATGGACTGACATTATACAGAAAAAATATTAGCTTTATTTGAACTTGGTAGATCGTCACTGGAAACAGCTTGCATTTCAGACTGGTAGAAACAGCCTAAGCCAAAACGATCTTCCTCCTCTCTAGAGAACAACACATAGGATATTTTACAATTATTTTTCAAAATGAAATGTGTTTTTTAGTTGCACAAGTCCTCCCCTGCCCCCCCCCAATGAAATAAAAAGTGTTTTATTTCAGAAATATCAAAAGTTTGCCTTTAACTTTTCTTACTGCAGACAATAGTAACAAATCTGCATCTTATTTTCTTTTGCTCTCTGTGCACACTGCATGTATCATACACGGGCAAAATACAGACATTGTTATTGCAGAAAAACCTGAAGATTTTTTAATCTAATCTAATCCCCTGGATAAGATGAGGGTGGCTACAGGAGTGACATTAAATTGATGTTTTCATTGCTGGAGCTGTTGAGCTGCAGGATCATTCAGGAGCCGGCAAAGACTGATTCCCTCTTATCTCCAGTCATTAGTCTCTGGCACTGATTGCAAAGAGCTCCTTGGGGAAACGGTCTCAAAGCGGTTCCCGCTGAGGACCCCTCCATGTGACAGTAGTGCTGTGTATTGCCAGCCTTGTTGATGCTTCTTGGAGAAGAAATGAGGACCTGAGGGAACCCGGAGCGAAGCTCTTCTCCAGAGAGATTCCCTGCAGGCCCAACTTACTAGAGCTGACGATTCTTTCCTTGGATAGCATGTTCTACAGTGCAAACTGCTCCCTGGGTAGGGCTGCTTATTTATTTTCTGAGCGCACTTGTCAGCAGTCTTCTGCAGGCATCTCCTAACAAACGGGTCCTGGTTTGACCCCACAGCTGGGGAACTGTGATAGGCTGCAGTAAGTTCTCAAATTTAATATCTACCATGGAGAAATCAGCCATCTCGGCTGTGGTTCCCTGCCCTTCACTTGAATCTGCAGCCACAGAGATCTAAAACAAGTCTTCAAACACTGAGGCCAAACAAGGTTTTGGAGGTGATAGGGTGGTATTAATTGCACACCGTGGTGCTCAGTGACCATTTCTGTATATGACAGTCTATGCCTGTGGTCCTCTGCTCGGTGAATATGGCTGAACTAGTTGGTCTCCCCTGGCTACACACCTGGAAAAAAATCTGGAGGGTTTAACCTGCTGGAAATGGTGCCTGGAAGCACCATTCTTGCAGCACCAGTCTGTTGTATGCACCCTGCGCATGAAGGTCGGAGCTTACAGATGGATTTGCCTATACATTTTCCTGAAAGTGAGACGTCCCCACCCCTAAAATTCCCAACAGACCTTAGACCCTCAAAAGCTGGGCTGTACTAGGGCACTAATCATTTTAAAAGCAACTAGCGCACTAGTAATTTTAAACCCAAGAAAGCTCAGTGTGGGAGAGAACGAATGAAAATTGGTTTATAAAGACAACTCTGTAGTGGCAATGGGGTCCTTTATTTGAGATTTGTTGTCTCCCCAGTAATCTTTCAGTAGCTTCTGGGATTGCAACATACTGCACATGGTACCCACTGGAGTAGTTTGTTTTCATCCCTTATTAGTGCTGGCTGCCTGTCTCTGGAAGAAGAGCCATACTGGTTCAGATCAAGGGTTATCTTGGACCATCTGCACAGTATTGTCTCTCTAATTAGGGCCATAAAAAGTAGCCTAAGGAAAAATAAGAACAAGGAAAAAACATTTAATTCTACCCTCTAATGCTTTGCCAGTTTCTGAGTATTTACTGTTCAGGAGAGACCTTAACCTGATGTAGCTTGTCTGCTTAACAGATAATCCCAGGTTCTCTCTTCCAAGTACCAGTCCAGTCTGCTTTGAGCCCACACAAACTTCTTGCATCCACACCATCTTTCACAAGGAGTTTCCCAGGTCTAGAGCCCTTTTCATAAAGAATCACCTCCTTTTGAGGCCTCCACTGGCCTCACTTTACTCTGAACCGTCAGTCCCCATCCGCCCTCTTTTGCTGCTTGGGAGACATGAGCACCTTCTACCTCCTGCCCATGCTGCAGCCTCTCTCCTGGCCATGTTTCTTCTCTACCTGTTCCATATGTCATCTTGAAAGCTTTTCTCTTCCAGGCATGTTTAGTTATTCTAAGGAAGGCACAAACTTCTCCCTTCTTGACGCTTTTACCTGGCCAGGTCGTTGCATCACCAGCAAAAGGAAAACAGACATCCTCCCTTCTTACTACTCAACTAAAGCCTTTGAAAGGAAAACACATAAATGACATGTGAAACATATGACTGGTCTCACTGAGTTTCTTATTGTGTTTTAAGGAATCCCTTCTTTTTTTTTTCCAGCCCCCTCCACTCCAGTAGTTTTTCTCTGCTCAAAAAATGGCACTTCTTTTTCGATTAAAATAGAACAAGGACCCGTTTTGAGCAAATATGTTAATTAAAACTAAACATGTTTGAGGCCTAATCGCAAGGTCTCTGTCGGATAAAGGACATTCCAGTAATACTAAAAAGAAAAGTTGCAGAGTCATCTAGTATGAAAGTGCAAGCTAGATCTATAGTAAAGACTGCTTTAGTTCCACTCACTTCTGTACAACTGCAGCAATTTACTGCACTTGACCTTTAGCATGAGATTTAGAGAGGAAATGTTTGATATTCTGCTCTATTTGCAGGAAACCTGTGAGGCAGATAAGTAATACTGCCTTCTTTTCCAGATTGTTCCCTGAATAATTTCTTTGATACACAGTCAGAATTCAGAGACCTTGATTTCTTGCTCAATGATCTCTTAGGAAGAGAGAGCCTGCCATTGAACACGCTACGTCTTGACATCACAAGCCCATACACTCCTGTTTTCAAATTCTTCCTTAAAAAGTCCTTCAAGAATTATACCGAGAATCAGCACAAACCTGTTCTTTAGGGAAAAATCTACGAAGCTTGTTAAAGTAGGTGGAAATCTGCGTGTCCTGGAGGTTAGCATTCTGGCTTTGCTTCCTCCAGCACTTTGTATGACTTGGGAATCCGTGCTAAATTTCACATGAAATTACCTCTACAGGAGTCCCATCATAAACGCACCGTATAGTCTGCAGCAAAGAAATGGGTCTGTTCTGCAGTGGTCACTGGCGAGTGGTGCTGGCTATATATGAAGTCATCACAGTGTATTTGCTACTGGTTATTCGGAAACCCAGAATTCTTTCAATAATGGATGAGAAGAACATTAATTTAATTCTTGCCATGTTCATTTTACTCTAGAACTTCAATATACGTATCCAGATATCTACATATAGCCTTCCAGCATTATTTCTGCCTTTTTTAAAGGCAGAATGGGTATTGCATTTCTGAGCGCTTTAAGCCCTGAGTTTTGCAGGATCATCACTGTATTAAAGTACTGTAAAATATCTACACAGCATCTATCCGTAAACCATCAAGTGAAACCTCTTTCTGGAAACAGCTCTAAGAGTGCTGCCAAGCTGCACACACAGTGTTTCAGGCAATGTTTCAGAACTGGGGTATGATGACGAGCACTGGGGGAAAAGGACTAGTTTTCAGGAAGGAGCCTCTCGAGGGTAGCATCCAGGTCTTTAAGAGGCTGAATTGCCTTCATGTAGTTTAAGTATTTAATTCCAGAAGCCACTCTATGATACTGGCCACTTTGTATGACGAGTGCTGATCTTTCCTACAGGATAACATCTCTCATTATTAATGAAGAGCACAGGCTTTCTCTTTGATCCTCCCACTCACTTGCTGTTGAGTGATATTTACTGAGTAAATCACAAGTGCTTTTTTTTTTTTCCCCCCATTGTTACTTTGGGTCTTGCTTTCATTCCTTGCCTACTTGACTACTGAAGTAGTCCATGAGTCCAACTGAAACCATTGCTAACCTAGGCACCAGAGTTTTAGACTGGATTTTGTAGCATCTATTGAAGCATGCTAACCTTTGTACATGAATAAGTTGTCCAAAATGGTGTCCAAAATGAAAATGAGATTTCACAAGACCAGGCTTGCTTATGCCTCTTTATTGCTGCTTTTTTTTTTTCTGATGCAAGTGAATTTTGTGCAGTTTTCAGTACATAATATGTTGTTGATGCAGAAACTTGCTACAGATAACAGCGCTAGACAGAGCAGCAGGGATCAAGAGCTATGGTATTTTTGTGTGGAGAAATTTTGTAAATGAAAAGTGCTATGAAAATGCAAGGCATGAATACATTATGGCCTCCTTAGCTTTCAGAGCTAAGGGCTTAGTAAATGTAATTACTTCAGTCACATGCTTTCCCCATACCATGTTAACAGAACAGAAGGAAGACGTAAAGTATAGTGACTGATAAACTCCATTGGCCCAGACTTCATTCATTCCTTCACATATGGGAAACAAAATGCCTACTGAAGTACTTTTTGCTGCTTTTATGGTGAAGTTATTAAGAATCAGGCTGGAATTGTCACAACAGTAGGTGTTCTGGGCCATTATGTATCTGGTTCAATAGCTGAAGAGATAAGCACGCCCTTTGCCTTCAGAAATTAAAATCAGCTTAGTACAAAAATATGGTCAATGAGCATTCACGTTCACACTTGTCTCCCCGGGCTAACATCAAGGGATTTGAGAAAACAGTAAGAGGAGAAAAGACATCGAATTGTACAGGTGGGATTGCTGTTCAGTCTCTGCTTACTGGACCAAGGCTTGAAAAGTCACCAGGTAACGTGATGAAGAACAAGTCCAGCACAGCAAGTGTCAGAGGGTGCTTGTCTTTACGAAGGGAGACGTGTGATGTGCTGAATTAGAGACAGAGGAAGACAAGGCTGATTTTACACAGGCTGCTTGATTTAGCTGCTGCTCACTCACCCGTCAAAGGCATCTCAGGCTAGACTAGATTCAGTATGCTGGCCCGCAGTAGCATCTCATTGTATATAGATTTTTCTGGCTGCTGACTGTTTTTATCAAGATCTCTGGAACAACAACAAAAAAGAGCAAAGTCAATAAGATTGCATGCAAGTTATTGAAGAACCTTAAATCCTTAGGGTTAGCAGCGGTAGTTTCTATCCATTTTTTTATGTAACAGCTGTGGAAGTTTTCCGAGAGCACCACAAAGGGTTTTCAGAAAAAAGATTGCTTTTATTTGGTTGACAGTGTTCTATTTATAGTTGGCAAATATTTCCACAGTGCAGGTTTATGAGCACGCTGTAGGCTTTGGTATCATGACTCAAGCTTAAGCCAGTTATAACCATGCAGCAGATAGTACGTGAGGCTTTTTTTGCTGGGAGGAGCAATTGAGGATGCAGCAGTTACATTCATCTCAAGAACAGAGCTGCCAGCCACAAGGTCCAATAACGAAGAAAAAATTGTGTAATGGCTTCAAAAGTCAAGCTTAATAATTTGGTTTACCAATGAATAAAAAAAAAATAGAGAGGTAAGCTACCCAAAAGCTGCGAGTACCTTTGCTTTAATATATTCAATGATAATGATAAGGAAACAGATCCCAAGCAGAAAGTCAACAGTTTTGCACCTCAAACTGTGGATACTTGCTGACCATAACCACTGCTGAAGATGTAGCTATCTTTGTCCTCTGCCCTGTGGGATATCTTACTCAGAGTACCAAAATATTGTTGAACAGCTCTGGAGAACGATGATATTACAACGTTGTGTGCTTCCTTGGATGCAAAGCAATGCTACACTTGTGTGCCAGTCAAAGTTAGGAAAAAAAAAAGAAAAATAAGCCCTAAAATTTAGGCAATGTGGAAGAGATCTTTTTCAAAACTGGGACAAGAACAAGAATGTGAGCTTTCAATGTCTCTCACTCTGAAATTGCAGGGGTTTGCATGCTATCCTTAATAGCACAGTGAAGATCACCTCTTCTTTTCCCAAAGAGGTTAAGCTGCCCCAGCATCTGTCATTCAGATCGGTCCATCATTTACTACATGTGAACTGCCGGGTCAGATCTTGGATATGTCCCTGCAGACTGATCCTTTGTACCCCAGGCAAGCCCACTCTGGGAGTGCAAAGTGGGAGGGAGGGAATTTGAACGATCGACCACAGCGAGCGTCACTGACATCTCATGGGAGTCTGTATCTGTCTGACACGGATTACAAGACCCTTTCAGAGTAGAGATGATAAGGGAAAATAAGGATAATCATGACAGTATTTGAAATATATATCTTGCACATGCCTTGCACTCTACCTAATATTCCCACTTCTTTGGGAAACATGGGGCTATTTATTCCTGTTGAAATAAAACCAAAATATAGAGGCATATTAATAACTGGAGGAAACTTTTTTAGGGGCAGATATGTAAAGCTTGTGGGAGTTTGCCAAAGTGTACAACAACCTGTAGTGTATCTGGATCCTGGGGTTTATTTAAGAACCAGGGAGACAGGAGTTTTTACCTGTACTTGATTGTCTCGGACTCACTCGCGTGCTTTGCCTCACAGTGTTTGCATTCATGTGGATTAATCTGTCCCTCCCTGCAGGAGGTCACTGCTGGCCTGGGACACGCGGGAAGAAAGTTGTGCCAGCCTGCACGCTGCTGCTGCTCACAGTAACAGCTCTTGGGGGTTACTGGTGAGGTCCCGGGGTCTCCCCCCGGGACTTGTCTCCATGCATCTGCCCCATCTCCAGGACCTTCTCTCACTTTCAGGATCTTTTCTCCAGCCAAGATCTTCATCACCGTCTTTCCAGGCCCCCTGTTTCTTCTCAAAATCACTTCTCTTTTTCAAGTATACATCTTCTCTTTTGTCCAGACTGAGAGCCCACAGTTTTCCCAGTCTGGACTATGTACCGAAGCACAGCATGTGATCAGCCTCCTGGCTGGTGGTCTTTTTTTCATGTGTCTTTACTGATAGGGGGATTCAGGATGTGTCATTTCTGCTTAGACCAGAAGTTATCAAAATTTACAGGCAGCCTCTACCAGTTGCAGCTAGCAAGTAGCAGGCTTCTGCTCGAGAGTTCAGAAGTTCAACTTCAGACATTTCCCACAAACACACATGTACCCAATTATCTGCTGCCTGTCAGCTTTCACAATTCAAGCTTTTTTTTCGCCTACGACGTGTTTATAATCTGAAAAAAATATGTATGGATCACTAGATGAGAAGTGTTGCCATTCAGGATATTTAAACAGTCTTAAACTGTTGTCTCCAGAAGGCATCACCGGAGTCAGGTGATACCATTTCTGAAATTTCTGTCTATGGCTTAATAATGAAGTACCTCCACGTCTATTCTTTGATCTCAAAAACTGCTTAAATTTGGTAATTTAATAAGCCCATCAGAGATCATTCAAAAGCAAACAGCCCTTACTCTTCTTACCTCCAGCATCTTCTTCTCCCTTTTTCTTATTTTAGTTGTTGGAGAGACAAATTATGACGGCTCCTGTTTTGCCCAACACAGCTGTGCCTTCAGCTACAGAGCTGAGGTCTCTGACCATGATGCACTCCTTGCTGGGAGGGTGAGCCCAGGGGAGGTCCCGTTGCACACACACCTGGAGGGCAGAGAACTGGGGCAAAAGCAGAAATTTTTGGTGATTTTGACTTTGACTATAAGCTTCTGTAGGCAGGGCAGTGTAGTATCATCTCTTTTGTTTGTTATTTTCATCTATGGGAGTCTTGAAAGTTATTAATGAATAATGGTTTTCAATCATCTATCACATAGAACTTTAGAATTCTTTTAGCTGACTGTTGTGACGATTGAGGGTGAGACATTTCAGGCACGGAGTGGTTGCTCTCCCTGCCTTGTCCTCACTCTTCATTAGCAATGGAAGCCAAACTGTGTAGTGTGAAAGTAAACATTTCAAAGTTCATAGCTCAGCAGCTGGTGAGTCATTCCCGAGCCAAGGGGAATGTCAATAAGAAGAGATGCACTATGAGAGGTGATTAGTTTCTGTAGAGAGATTCAGTGATTCATTATCAGGTCTTGCTGCATTTTAATTGAAAAGGTTAGAAAACTATGTTTTGACCTAGCGGTTAATAAGGAAAATAACAAGTTTTTGTTGAGTGGAAGGTCTTAGCTGAAACATTTACTAAGATCTGCTTGTAGCCATTAGCTGTGCATGTCTTTCATGTCTTTTATTTGTATCTGTGCACCGGTATTAAGAAACTGAGTCTTGTGCCAGGATTGCATTGGAAACCTGTGGAAACAGAGAACAGAACAGTGGTCTCTGACCTGAAAAGATACTATCAGTGTAGAGCATGAAAAAAATCCAGGTGTGTACAGGTGATGGGGAAGCACGAGGGGAAAAGAAGAAAATGCAGATCACATGGAAATCTTTGAAAGAGTCAAGGATTCAAGAAGCAGTCATTTAGGTCACATAAGGGTAACCTGAGAGAAGGTCAGATGAAATGAGTGGAAGTACACTGGCAGAACTGAGAGAAGACTGACTTTTCATTTATTTAGGCAAGAAAACCAATTTTGTGCTTTTACCAGTAAGAGATAAGAACAGAGAATAAGATTCTCCTCGAGAAGGCAGTGAAAACAGAGAGGAGGAGAAAGATCTGTGTGGTATTGGTTGAGGAAAAGGTTTTATTGTCATAAGCTGAGCTAGTAGTAGAACCAGATAGGGTTAAGATTATGCAAGACTTGCCCTCATTTCTGTTACTTGTAGCTTTGCCAAACTTTAATTATCCTGGCTCAAATTTGTCTTGCTGGGTGTGTGCCTAAGACTGAAGGGTGTGTATGTGTGGTATGAAGGGTCTCTATGTGTGGTACTATTTCAGTCATCCTGAAGACTGAGAACTGAAGAAAGAATTTTTTTCCATGTGAAAGAAAAGACACTAGCCTCTTTTTTTTTTTTTTCTTCTCAAGAGGCTCTAATGCACAGAGTAGCTGAGAGTCCAGTTGTTGATAATCTTAACAGTAGAGATGTGTCTTTTGCTGCTAGCTCACTGATATCCAAGTTTGTAAATCTTCTGGAAAATATGATAGAAGCAAAAAGCTCCCAAGACATGGGTGCTCTTGAGCATGCTCCAGCACCTCACAGAATCCCCATATACAGTGGTAGCACATGCACCTTCCATAGATTGGGCAGGACCTTCTCTTCATTGACTCCAGATTATCACAAGACCTAGGTTCTTTCTGAGTGTCAACATACACATTAGTTATGTGAATGTTCATACACGTAATTTTAACATGCACAATAGGCTCTGGAGAAACTTAGAGGAGAGTAGGGCTACCCAACGGTGACGAGAGATGAACTGTTCTCTAGGCTTTATTGACTGACTGACCAAATCTCTGTTGACTTAATGGGAGCTTGGACATCTACATGTAGACATCTAGATGTAGGTACTTGAATTTGGAGTTTAATCACATCCTTCCCACCTCTGGTAAACTGGAGATAAAGGGTGTTGACAGCAGAAGGTGTTGACAGAGAATGAGCTTTGACAGCAGAAAGCCCATCATTTGTGTTCACAGTTGTTTCTTGTGCAGGCACTATGATGGAGGAGAAGAGATTCTGGCTAAAGCTGACAGAGAGGGGTTGCAAGCCAACAAACCTGGCAGCAAAGTCCAAGGAGCCCAGGTACAAAGAGACATGAGACTGGACTAGGTAGAATGACCTGGGGAAAGAGGGGTGGAAAGGAAAGTCAGCTGGAGTGGACAGAGGACAGAGCAGATTGAAATAGAGCCAGTAGGAGAGGATTTTGCTTGATTGTAGGAAACTATTTCATGGAGAGGAGGATGTGAGCAGCTTTTTTCCACAAGAAAAGCAAAATAAAGCTCAAAGTGTGCCCTTGTATAATATGCAGCAGAATCAAATTCCTAGGCTTGAGAATATCTATGTCATAACCTCATTTCTTCAGAAAATGAGGGACAGATGGGGGAGAAAATAACTTTTAGAATTGTTGTGTTTTTCATTAAAAACAAAACAAAAAACCACCATCAAGAACAACAAAAAAAAACCATTAAAAAATCTTGACAAAACCTCTTGCACACTCTTCACAGCCACCCAACACGCATGCCTCCTGGTGCTCTCAGCTGGCAATGACCTTGTACAGGGGTCATTTTACGGAATCTATTCCTGCTCACATAGAGGGCTGAAGTTTGGGTCAGAGGCTGGAAAAAGACACAGCACTGATCAACTCATCCACCTATCTCTCCATCATGTTTACACCCGGAGTAAATCTTCGGTGCATCATTTCTTTCTAATTCTTTTGAAAAGAAATCAATTAATTTGGCTAGCTAGCTATCAGATTACTAGCTAACGGGTCCAACACAGCAAGGTATAAGCAAATATTTTGCTGAATTACAGCAAATCTCATCTAGCATTTCTGGAAGCCCTGTAGCGCTTACCCGAACTTTAACTCTGGATAGCTTTGCAGGATTACATTTCAGTGTTTCAGACCCTCCGTGTCTCAGACCCTCCGTGTTTCATCCTAAATGTAAGAAAGGCACTGGGAAGTGCTTCAGCTTGTGTTTTTAGACTTGTGTTGTCAGATAGATGGATTTTATAATTAGTATTTCGTAGTGCCCAGGAGCCCTGGTCATGGATCAAGAACCCCTTGCATTAGCAGCTGTACAAAGACAGACACAATGAGCTCTCCATCCTTGTGGATAGCATCCGTTCCACTCTAATAGAATGTAGTCTTGTTGAAGCCAGGTCAAATTCTGTTGTCAGCTACCCTGGTGTATATCTAAAGCCACTTTGTTGTTATTTCACTGTAAACTCTGAGCAGAGTACAGAGCGAGATTTTTTTTTCCGTCGGACTGAATGCCCTTCACCAGTGTAGAATTGCCTCCTACAGCAGGAACATATCACTGAGCTCTGCTGCTTAATCCGTCAGGCGCTGACAGCTAATACACGAAATGCCAGCAGTGCCAACTGGCAGCCTGTTGCTTGGGTGGATTAAACCAATTATTACTGTTCTCGCTCTTTCTGCTTTGTGCTCTCCACCGACTTCCCAGGTCTTTCTGATTTCATACGTGATTTTATACAAACGTGATAGAGTTATGTTGTCTCTGTGTAAGAGAGAGGCATGGAGATGCTCAGCACGGTGCAGGCCTTCTGCATATGGCTGTTAGTGTTGTTCAGACTGAGCACACAGAGGTCCGGGTGCGCTGGAAGCATTTGGAGGATGGGCTGTATGTGGTTTTCTGCCTCCCTTCCTCTTCCTAAACCTGATCATGAATGGTTGTTTGCCTGACTCTGAAGGTTGAACCACCCAGTGCTTTAGAGGGGCATCTATGCATGAGGAGGACACCCCAGAATATAAGACAGTGCCCCTCAAGGAGACATGCAGGCTTGGGAGATAATCCTGAAATCTTCTTTGGATGGTCCTGCCTCTCTGGATGTTCCCAGGGTCGAGTCCACGGTGGTACTGCTGAATGGGTGTGCGGAGGTTTAGAAAGAAGTTGATTTCTGTGAAGGCTGTAGGTCTTCTTTCCACCTGTGGCCTAGAAAAGGGGTGTTTCCTAGCAAGAGATTGGAGAGGATGATGCAATCTGTCATGGTACGTGCATGGCACTGGATAGAATCATAGAATCATAGAATCATAGAATTGTTCTGGTTGGAAGAGACCTCCAAGATCATCAGGTCCAACCATTAACCTAGCATTACCAAGTCCCCCACTAAATCGTATCCCTTAGGGCCTCATCTAAACGTCTTTTGAATACCTCCAGGGATGGGGATAACCTCACTCCTCTCCTCCTCCTTCTGTTCCCTTCACTGTAGATCTTCAGTGGGCACAAAAATCTTCCCTGTAACACTAATCTGGGTATCACACTCCATCTGTAGCCCAGCACAGATCTGAGGTAGTCCCACGGTACAGGGACTCCCTGCATGGCAGAATCATTCAGGCTCCATCCACATGGGGCTGCTCTAACCCATTCCTGGCTGATGGACCTCCTTCTTCACAACAAGCATGCCCACGGCTGTGCTGGGCACGCAAGCATTTCACACATGGTAGTGAACGTGTTTCTTAAAAAACTCAGATCAACCTGCTGGGAACTGGCAAGTCCTGGACAGGCTTACAGGCTTCCCCCCCCCCCACCCCCCCACCCCCCATACCTTAGCAATATATTTATTCTGTTATTACTGTGAATATCACGTATCTGTTTCTCTTGACATACTATGCTGTGCTCAGAGACCTCCAGAGGAATCGCAGACAGTTATAGAATCATAGAATCATAGAATTGTTCTGGTTGGAAGAGACCTCCAAGATCATCGGGTCCAACCATTAACCTAGCACTACCAAGTCCCCCACTAAATCATATCCCTTAGGGCCTCATCTAAACGCCTTTTGAATACCCCCAGAGATGGGGACTCCACCACCTCCCTGGGCAGCCTGTTCCAATGCCTGACAACCCTTTCGGTAAAGAAGTTTTTACGAATATCCAATCTAAACCTCCCCTGGCGCAACTTGAGGCCATTTCCTCTTGTTTTGTTGTCTGTTACTAGGGAGAAGAGACCAACCCCCATCTCTCTACAACCTCCTTTCAGGTAGTTGTAGAGAGCAATAAGGTCTCCCCTCAGCCTCCTTTTCTCCAGGCTAAACATCCCCAGTTCCCTCAGCCGCTCCTCATAGGACTTGTGTTCCAGACCCTTCACCAGCCTCGTTGCCCGTCTCTGGACACGCTCCAGCACCTCAATGTCTTTCTTGTAGTGATTGTGCCAAAAAAGAATGGTATCTGCTCTTTGCTAGACCTCACCTTGCTTTTCACACCTGCTCATATTCTACCTTCCCTTCCCTTCCCTTCCCTTCCCTTCCCTTCCCTTCCCTTCCCTTCCCTTCCCTTCCCTTCCCTTCCCTTCCCTTCCCTTCCCTTCCCTTCCCTTCCCTTCCCTTCCCTTCCCTTCCCTTCCCTTCCCTTCCCTTCCCTTCCCTTCCCCTCCCTTCCCTTCCCTTCCCTTCCCTTCCCTTCCCTTCCCTTCCCTTCCCTTCCCTTCCCTTCCCTTCCCTTCCCTTCCCTTCCCTTCCCTTCCCTTTTTCCTTGATGTGTAGTCATTGCCTGCCCTGCCTTTTGGAGAATAATGTACAGAAGTCAGGCAGTAAATCAATAAAAAATACTAGTTTTCCCCTTTGTGGTTGGTCTTGTATGAGTCCTGTTCTTCCCTCTGTTCCGCTGGGCAGTAACTGCGCTCCGTCATAGTGCGTTGTTGATGTTGGTTTGGGTTTTGATACAAAAAATGTCAGATCCAACCAGAACTACTAAGTTTAATGAACAGGGCTGGGTTTTTTTCTCTTTAGTACAGCCAGATTCTTTTAAAATAGTTTGGCAAAGGAGGAATTCTAATGAAGATAAAGTTGTCTTAAGACTATGACCAGATATCCCTGGGATAAATTCCCTGTGTCTTAGCAAGGAAATGCTGGAAATCATATGGTAGCTGAATTATTTGATGTATGATCTATTATGTAATATTGAATATAATTATTATTATAACTTGTTTAAATACTAATATTTGAACAAAACCAAAGGTGGCAGAAGTGTTCTGAAGCCTGAAAAAATATCTGCCTGTATGGCAGATATTCCATTGAATGGTACTGGGGCCCCGTTTCTTTTACAAATAAAAGAACAATAAGGACCCCAGGACTGTGCTTTGTTTTTGCTGGACGGATGGAAATTTTTGCAATGGATGGTGCATAACCAGTTTATACAAAAAAAGTTCCAATATTCCACAGTATCTTCATTTCATACCTTCGAGGCATCTGTTCTATAAGCATTCAGTTACACAACCTTTAGCTGAACTAGAGCGTATCAATGCATTTATCGGAGCTCCGCAGGCCTGATGTCTCAAGGCCATGGGCAAGTAGATCCAGTGATGTTTCTTGGTGCATTTAGCTGGGAAGACCAAGCGTGTTCCTCCTCTGGCTCCCCAACGCGACGGTCCTCCAGCGCTTCCTGCGTACGGCTGAATGGAGTGGTTTAGCATCGCTGAATCCCTGTGATTTAACACGAGCCGTACCAGGTCTTCCAGAAACAACACCACAAACATTTTCCCGAAAAACTAGAACACACATGAATATTCCACCTACACATGTGTGATGTCTCTTTGCCATGCAAATAGCAAACTGAGGGCTCATACCAGACACAGATCTCACAGCAGCATGAGAAGTAGCATTTGACACTTCTGAAAACTTATTATTATTTTTTCACAGCCAAATGATTTTATCAAATAATAACCAGTGGTTAGATCAAGGATTGAAGGCTTGTTTTAGAACTGGTCTTAAATACCACCATCACTTCAGCATGACCTCAAGGATATGTCTTTGTTCTAGCTCCTCCTTTTCCTAGATAAAAGTAGAATATACTGCACTGATGCAATAAGCCCTGCTGTGACTTCATGTCTTTTGCACACATGGCAGCAAAATGGGTGAGGAACTGCCTGATTCAGGTTTTGTCATCAATCATTAAGGCTTCTCAAGAGAATGTCCTACCTAGCACTGAAATGCACTGACGACAGAACAAGAGGAAATGGCCTCAAGTTGTGCCAGGGGAGGTTTAGATTGGACATTCGTAAAAACTTCTTCACCAAAAGGGTTGTCAGGCATTGGAACAGGCTGCCCAGGGAGGTGGTGGAGTCCCCATCCCTGGGGGTATTCAAAAGGCGTTTAGATGAGGCCCTAAGGGATATGATTTAGTGGGGGACTTGGTAGTGCTAGGTTAATGGTTGGACCCGATGATCTTGGAGGTCTCTTCCAACCAGAACAATTCTGTGATTCTATGATTCTATGAAATGTGCTTCACATATGCAGTATCTTGTAGTCATGTTAATGTGAGTAAAAATGGAACAACAAAGCTTGTATTGCAGAGGAGCAGAGGACTCAGGATTCCTGCTGGACACTTTTAACTTCACAGATTCTACTTGTCTGCTCTGCCTCTTAACCCGAATGACCACCTCTGTGGAAAAGGTGACAGAGCAGGCAATGTCCTAGCCGAGCCCGCCAGATTAAGCTGTCATCGATTTAAGTTTATTCTCCACTATATGAACTGTCACAGCTGGGGGCTCCAATGCATGATCTTTACAGATGATAACATAGCAAGCTGCTGTAAGACTGTGACTTGGGGTTTTGAGACTGATTTGAAGACCGCTGTATGAAACACCTTGGTTTGCCACAACCTCTTCTCTCAGAGGGAGATGGTAATGTAATCCTGTGTCCGGGTTGCATGTAAGCTGCAGCACAAAGAAAGATGAATGGAGGAAACTGAGGGGATGTTAAACCTATGGTAGCAAGCTAACTGGTGACCTTCACACCGGTAGCTTAATGACTGTGACAGCAACTTGCAGCTGTTCGTCAAAATTTAAAGGTGAGGCTTCAGCACAGAGCATCTGAAGGATTTCTTCCAGGTACGGTAATTAGGGCATAATTAGAACAATTTACAGAGGAAGCATGTACTGTTCCCTCCCTGGGAACACGGAGATCTCTCCTCCCTGTGCTACGGCTCAGCTGCATCCATCAATGCAGGGGGCGAGCATCACGTTGTTATTTCTTTCCTCTTCCTGACTAATTATCTAGGAGAGACTTAGGCCTCTGCTGCACAGAGAATCACGTTTTGGGAGAACAGAAACATAAGAGATGTGGGAACAGGAGATTGGCATCTCTCAGCCACTCCTATTGCCAGGTGCTGAGCCTTTCCCTTTGATCTGTCTCAACAGGCAAGAGGCAGCAAGTTTTCTGCCTGTGCCAGCTTTAGGCCTTGTTAAACCATCTGAGCTCACTGTTTCCTGTAAATATAAGAAAATAAGAGCTTCCAAAGAAAATCTCTTCCATCTCACCAAGTACAGCCTCCTAAAACTACTTCATTGTCTGCCTCTGAGGGTGGTTTTTCACCCTGCTCTCCTTCTCATGTGGGTCATCATGCCTGAAGACGACTCCTTGTATGTTTTACGTATTGCCTTGGTCTTGATAATGGAGGACATGGGTTTATTGCTAGTCCAAAACCTTCATCTTCAAGCAGACAAGGTTTCCATACATCCAGCTGTGGAAGACTGGAGTTAAATCCCTGGTACTGGCTGAGAGGTTGAGAATCACCCTGTGTTTTCATTCACACTATAAGCACTCGCTTCCTTGAGGGTATTTATGATGCTACACAATTCTGTTGATGACATTTGCTAAAATCCCTTTAAATACTCAGCAATAAAAGCAGACCACTCAGTACCAAGATTAGCTGGGGAATTTTGTTGGATGCCTTTTTGAGGATTAAATGGCTTTCAGTGGAAAATCATCCTTCCTATCGAAGTTTTTCCTCATTTCAAATATAAGGTAAAAGCTTTTTGAAATATATTTCAGGGCAGCCTGGAATAGATTGTTCTTGCCCTTATTTAATTTTCACTTGAAAAATAGTCACAGGTTTTCATTTTCCCTTCACCTCACCTTCTCTTCACTTAAACTGGGTGAGCTAAGTCTCTTTATGCTTCTTTCCCATTTCAACCCTTGCAGGCCTTTTACCACCTGTGCTATGCTGCTTTGTTTCAGGCTATTTTAAAACTTCACGACTTCGGTTTCTATGAAACTGAGCAAAATACTGGCATGCCAGACATCATTAGCATGGTTAGATCAAAACTATCCTTTCATAAGGGGATGTTGTAGACAGAAATATTCCTCTCCCTACATTCTTCAAAATAGGTACCACTTGAGGATCATAAGAGGAAGCTATATAGGACGGCTTGCTTTCTCTAACATGTTGCTTTTTCAAATATATAACCTTGCCAGCCACGCTAAACAATGAAGCTGCACAGAACAGTATTGATTAGCATATCATTAGTTCCACGAGTAGAGCCTGGGACTATGGGTATGCTGTGGGTAAGCCTGGGGATGTTAACGACAGCTGTGAACAGAATCCAGATGAAGATGGATGCTCAAACATCAGCTCTCAGCGGTAGCGGAACAGCTCAGGTGTTCCTAGCTGGCCATAAATGGGAATCTGTACTGAATAGGACACAGGGTGGCAACCTGATGAAAACCTCTGTGTCCATCTGGAGTAGCTCCACTGAACTTAGCGTACATCTCAAAGCTGAAACCAGAATAGCCTAGGTAGGAATCGCATCCATAATGCAGCCACTTGCATCCAGATGACTCACTAAGTATGAACATGGTGTTGCCACTAAGGCTGTTACACAGTTTAAAAGGCACACAGTAATAGTATCAAATTAAAATATAATCGATCTTTTTTGTATAGTTTTTTCCCCATATAAAGCTTGCTCATACTAATTTATGAGCTGAGATTGTCATTTGGTTGAAGGGGCTCTTTCCCAATCCTGCCATCTTCTCTCTGCTCACCCTCCCCTGTGCTTGGCTCTTGTAGGGCAGGCTTTCTCACCCTTCTCCTCATCAGAGTAGCTGCACTGCCTTCACTTCTGCTTTGAATTTTTCTGTAACATGGAAGACGAGAATGCGGGAGTATGTAGGACTCGGTGGAGGATATTACCTTGCCCAGTGAATAAGGCGGTACCAAAGAAAGACAGTGGACCTGAGAAAATGGGTGTCCATTTATTCTCCCCCCGGCCCCAACCCTCCTGCTAAAAGCTGCACACAGATCAGGGAGGTTAACAAGGAAGAAGAAGCAGAAAAAAAGAGAATAACCATCCAAGGAAGTAATGATTTTTGCTTTGGCCAGGAAGGCAACTCTGACTGAGATATTTCAAGAGTGTCTACAATGAAAAAGACGGTGTTATTTCAGTTTTAGTCAAAGCTAACAACTGCAGTTTGTAGTCTCTTGCATTAAATTTTGTAATGAGTTCATGTCCCTGGGAAGCGATGACAAGCCCTGGGTACAATGCTGCTCTGCTACAGGGCAGCTACAGCATGACAGCTGTCATGACAGGGAATTTATGCTGAAGAGCAGGAGTCCTCACTACCTGTCATTTCTGAACAAACAAGAAAGGTGATAATTAGGCCTATTTAGGAAGCCTGGGTGAGCATCACGTATCTTTTACACAGGCTACCAGGAAGTTTTTATTAGAAACAGATTTAGTTCGTGACTAATCTGAACCATATTTAAACCATGACCTCACTCATTCATTATCTTCTATCTCAATAGGATGCACTGGAGTGAGGAAAATGATCCACGTGCTTTTCCTTCACGTCATTTGTGTATATCTTCCATCTTTTTCCATTAAAAGTATCAGCCTACAAACAAAAATTACTAGATCTAGAAAGAAACCGCAACTATAACTCTGAGTCTTGTGGGGCCATAGTATAATGCTTCCTCTGGAAGCATTTCTTTCCCTTTTAGGTGTAATCATGCAGGAAGTTTAACTTTAAAAACAACAAGGAAAGTTCTCATTGATTTATACTACATTGTAAAGGCATAACAAAAAAGCAAGAAGTTATCCCCAAAGTGCATTTTAAAGGACGTGCACTGCATAGCGAACGGATTTTAAAGAAAAAGTACGGAAAAATGAATTAATTCAAAGTTTGCTCAAGATACCTGGAACAGAAATGCATAAATGAAAAAAGAGTGGAAAGAAAAGACTATGCAGGCTTTTCCATGTGAAAGCTTACTGCTGTGGAGAAAAGGAAACAATCAGAAATGTCTATATCCACAAAAACAGAATTTTGTTATGGATTCACGAATTTACAGAAGTTTATACGCTTGAATCTCGTTGCCAACTGTAAAAATCAGTGGCTTTCTTAAAAGTCCAGATTCATACTACTGATTTCAGATACTTAACTGAACCCATTGCATGTGTCTGTTTGGCAAATGTTTCTTCTATAGGAAGAGCGAGCCTTCTTCAGAGTAATTCATCCCATCCTGAGGTCCCAGTCCCTGTCTGGAGGACTCTGGCTCTCCTCACTGGCTACACAGGCTCCTCAGAGAGAGGACGGAGGAATGTTTTTCTGCTTGATGGATTGAGTCTGGTCCTCAGTGTTACTCTGGATATCGGCTTTTCAGAGTTCACACAGCGATCCCAGATATAAGGATATCTGCTGTGAACCGAAAATATGCATCTGATAAAGAAGGAGAAGTTTGTTCATTTCAAGCCTTGGTATATGGGCAGCTCAAATAACACGCATACATATTGTCAGAGTCTTAAGATCATGCGTTTCCTAATGTAAATGGAGCCACTGGAGCAACTTATAAAAGAAAAAAAAAAGTAATTTTGGTAATGAGATTGGCTATCTTTCAAATAATACATTTTGCTTTATCTATTGGGCTTGATGCATGGTAATAACAGGGGAGTTAGACGAGTAACGATTCTGAACCTCTGTGTTATTACAACTCTGCAGATGTTTGTACGGGTCAAGAACCAGCAGCATATGGGGCAATTTTGAATGAGACGTCGCAGAGGAATGTGAGGGCACCTGGGCATAGCACCAGTGAGAGTCCCAGTGTGTTCCCAGTAGGTGCTTTGTAGAGCTGTGTCCCTACTCTGGCAGCATCCTGACTTCATGTCAGAGCAAGAGGTGGATGTCGTCTCTTGAAGGAAAGCTGGGAGCAACACTGTGTTCCATTTAATCCCTTAGTCTTAAGGCTGGTGGAAGGACAGCAGAAATTGGTTTTGTTTTGAGGTACTAACGAGTCAGCTAAATGGGATGGATGATAAATTATAAAAGATGAAATGATCAAAGGCAGCTCACCGAGAGCGACCTGTCCAGCTTAGCTGCAGCCAGGTGAATGGGCAAAAGGAAAACTGTGGTAGCCAAAGAGCAGAAAGGAGATGAACAGAGGAGAGGGCTTCATCTGTGTGCACAGCCAAAGTAGAGGAAATACCATTTAAGAGGACTTATAATACCATTAAGAAAGGTCTTATGATATATAGAAGGGAGAAATTTCTATCCTGGCTAAAATTAAAAGGCAGCAACCCTAAGTAAGAACCAGCTGAGTGCAGTTCTGCGGCAGAGGTAGGATGGAAAGAATCATCTGATCAATGTAGGATCATGAGTCTAGCTGGGATAACTCTGAAAAATGAATGTTAGTCAGTCAGCCTTGTGGGATAAAACCTTGACAAAGCATGCTTCCTAACGCCATCTCCGGTTTTTCTGGTGCACAGCTGAGAAGTTGCTTTCGTTCCCACTCTCACAGGACAGTCACATGAAATAATTAACTAGCCAGTAAACACCACATCAAATGGCAACTAGCACAAGCTGGTCTTAATAAGAGCAATTAGGAATGACGGAACAATAATTTCACTCTCCCTAGATACAAGTCAACTAGTTCAGAGACCTGTTTCTGTTAACAGCATATGGCTGCTTGAAATAAATCATATAGGTGGAGTAACCAGCTCTGGAAAACCAACGATGAATAGAGATAAGAGGACAGAAGGACTTTTGTAAGTAAGCCTTGCTAAGGGCTTGCTTTGGAGTGGGTGCTCAGTAAATCTTGGCTCAACTGCCTTACTCTGGAAGTACCAAGGTTGCAGACACTGTGTTTCCAGTGATAAATTCCTCAGACACTCACCACTCTGCTCTTGAATGTGTTTCAAAGTGCCTCAGTTTTGGAAGTGTTGATTTGCTCATATGTCTATCCAGATCAACAGTCTCTCGTACTGATCATCTACCTTTATCTGTCAGTCTGGTAGAAAGGCTTGGAGCATCCCTTACTGATCTGGCCTTGAGCAGGACACAGAAAGATATTACAGCACCCTTTCATCCAACAGATCAGTAGCCAGAGGACTCATGGAGGTTTGGGAGATTTAACTCCTTCTTCTGCCTAAAGGAAACATAGAACCACGACTCCAAATGTAAGGCAAAGACCTTAAACACTTGGTTTGAGGATGTTCACAAAAGCACTAGGGAGTAACTCTCCTCCTCTAATTTATTTAAGTGGTTTCACTTGGATTTAAATAATGATATATTCTTTAGGCGAGGGGAGAGAGAGAGAGATTGATTGTTTTGCTTAATGGTAAATCTCCCCCTGGGATGAAAAAGGGAAAAACTTTTTTAGTCTTTGCTTCACTGAGCACCTAAGGGAGGAAATATAAATTAATGAAATTTTGGGGGCAGGTGAGGGGAAGTTCTGTAGAGTCACTGGGCTCACATAACCTTTTTTAGACTCTCAATGCCCAGATAGTCCAGCTTCAACATGAGGTGCACACTAGTTCCAAAACAGCTCTTAGTATTTCACAGAACCAAACCCTTTGGGCAGATTGAGGGGAGGAGATATGGATTAACATCAACACAAGCAGGGCAAGGGAACTGATCTTGAGAGTCTACCATGTGATTGTGAATAGTTTATTCATTGAATTTTTGGATGAAAGACATAACTGTGGCTGCTCTTGCTGTGTTTTGTAATGAGCCTGAGTATAGAAAATGCAGTTATGGAGTGCTTATGTTTCCCTAATGCTTTCCCCATTCAAATCTCTTTGGTAATACTGGAAGAGGGATTGCTATCTTATGCGTCCTCTCTGGGTTAGATGATCTAGACCCTCACCTGTCCTCACCACTCAAAGCAAAAATATGTACACTGGATACACTGTATGCAGCAAGTTAAGTGCCTGGAGTGACTACTGTTATTTCTGGTGCATCGTGGGTAAAACAGGAGCTAAAGAAAGATTTTGCAGCTCCTAATTTTGAGGGCTCTCACCCTGAAATCCGGTTGACTCACAGCAGAGCATACGCAAGCACTGTGCGTACTGATGGGAATTAAATGTATCTTATGTCCGACAAAATACAAGAATGTGTAGTTAGTTGGAAGGAAACATCTGGGCCATTCAGTGAAACCCATCACTCTGTGAACACCAGGAAAGATCAAAACAATGTTGCCTTTAGATGAGTCTACAGGTCTGTTGCGTATATGTAGTTGCTCTGACACACGTGTATAAATACATATGGTTGCATCTGCAAAACAAAGGTATCAGTGCCTGAAGACACTGTGTGCAAAAGAAAGTGATCAGGGATGGTTTTATTATCTTGAGCTCCTGCAGTAGAAGGGAATTAGTTATTGGAAAAACCAACTGGATGAGCCTAACAACAGCTTCTAGCTAATTATGGATCTGGTTAGGCGTACCTTGGCCATCAAAAAGATGATCACAGATCAGCATCTCTGATCTACAGCCACTGAGGTCTCTAGCCCAGATCCACAAAGCAGTCAATAGATGTGAAGGGTCTACTCTTCTCTGAGGGCCCTAGACCACAACTGCAGGATACATGAAGGCGCTCTGGCCTCCTTTGGATTTGAAGCATTTCTTTCCCCTGAAAAGAAAGTCAAAAGACATCTGAGCCCCGCCCTGCAGAGCAGATGCCAAGGTGGATCCTGTCTAACTTGTGGTGGGTGAATCAACCGCAGGGGACATTTTTAAAAAGAAAAAAAGAAAAAGGTGAACAAGAGGAAGCCGTGTGTGGTCCGAAAGCCATTCCGGAGTGGTGGACAAGACTCCCATTGCTACTGCTGTAGTGTAACATACTGCACTCCCCTACGCTGCAATGTCAGTGATATATACACTTTTAGCTCCCTCTTACTTGCTTCTGCTGTAGGCTTAAACCCAGTAGATATGCAGGAGAGTTGACTGAAATCTGACAAAGTTAACTAACCAGGCCTACCAACAAAACATGCAACTTTAAAATAAAGTCTGATCATTATAAAGTTTAATCTAATAGCAGCTGGGAAAGCAATCCGCTTCAAGTTCAAGAACTAAAGTTAGCTGCGTTCAGGTCTGTGCATTTCACTTGGGTTTCTAATTCTTGCAAAAACCTAGCTGTGCGAATTTTTTCCTCCTAACAGGAAATGAGTTTTTATCTCTACCTTTGGGCGTACAATTGATTTCTCATCATACCGGAGTTCCTATCAACCTGTGCTAATTGGCACCCTAAGCAGTCAAATTAAAGAGGGAGGAGGCTTATTCTGTGATCCCTGGAAGCAGTTTCTCCAGAATAAGACTCGACCCTGCTGGCAGAGCAGCATGATCAAGGTAGGGTTTATAATGCCCGTGCTGTAACTGTTTTGAAGAGATACAAGGTGGGTCCCCAGGGATTCGGTGTATTACAGTTTCTCCTGCCTTAAATTCACTTCAATTTGTTTCAAGGGATTATTGATCTGAATGTTAAAGTCATTAGCCTCAGCGCTTAACTGAGGATATGAAGAAGTACTTTTAAGTTAGCATCACCAGGTCAAAGACACATGTGAGGTGGAAACCATTTCTGGAGTTCCCATGAATTGATCCAATAAAAGATAATATCTCTGCTTTAAGCCCTTGGTTCCCACGTCACACTTTTTATTTCTATACACAGTCATATCGCCGTGGCAAGCCACTCTGAAATTTATTTTTTTTTACCAAGTCAGTAGCAAACTAATGGAAAAACAAGAAGGTGATAAGTTTTAAAGAGAAGCTAGAAATTATTTTATCAGAGAGGGCAACAGGAGATAATTGCATATAATTTATCTTCTACTCTGGACTGATAAATAGTCATATACAGTTGCTCATGGAGATACGTTTTGAAGTAATGAGTAGCAACGTGTCCTTCAGCACCGGCAGTTCTTGGATACTCTGGGCACGAGGACAGTACGGTTTAGGGCTGAGAAATTCCAATTAGCCCAAGAGAAGCAGAGGCCCAACCTCATTCATTTGAAACCACAGGATAGGATTGAAATGTCAGAATTAACAATTGGAAGATGTGAATAATCAGCTCTGCGAGCTGGGACTCATCCAGAGCCCTTAATATTTGGAGATTCTCTTAAGCCCTACAGCATGAGATCTGACATCCTTTCTTAATATTTTGTTAGGGTGAATTATTTTAATTAAAAATTTTAATCATCAATAAAAATAACTCTAGG
Source organism: Phoenicopterus ruber ruber (assembly GCA_009819775.1). Lineage (NCBI taxonomy): Eukaryota > Metazoa > Chordata > Aves > Phoenicopteriformes > Phoenicopteridae > Phoenicopterus > Phoenicopterus ruber. The sequence goes on along the minus strand of CM020216.1, from coordinate 164,645,800 downwards.
CACTCCTGATATCTATGTAGATGTTCTATCCCATTTAGAATTCTGCTATTTTTTTGGCCTCATCCCCATCCTATAGCAATTAATTACAGTTTAATCACACGGTGAGTTAGAAATGACATTCCTTTGATCTGCTTTTCATTCCTCACCTCTTAATTTCCTTGAGCATCTATCTGGACTCATGAGAAAGAAAGAATCTTCTCCAGAGCATTCATTATCTTATATTTTTTTACCACATCCCGTCCTAGCCATCTGCTTTCTGAAATACATAATTGCAGCCTTTCTGAGGTTAGAATTTAGAGTAGTCTACGATGTCCTTTGGAAAATGGATCACTCTCACTTGGAAACTTTCTCCCATGAACAGCAACTCCTGATACGTACGTTAAGCAGTGAGCTACTACTCACATTTGAATGTTACTTTATTATCTTCATGTTTCTCACTCATCCGGGTCATTTAATGGAAAGGGATACAGGTGCACTGACATATAGCAACACTGAGGTTGAGCTTCTCCCCCAATTTAGATGTTGGCTCTCAGTGCCCGATTCATCTTGCCTAATCTGTTCACTACAACTCGTCATACCTCAGACTTCTCAAGTGCAGAAATGTGTGTGCCCTGGTTATCTGTTTATGTGTGTGGTGACCTTCTCCGACGCACCGCTCCGTTCCACAGCAGTGCCCCACCAAAACATCCCAAACCAACCAACCAAAAAAGAAAAGTTTTAACCAGGCCAAATGATTTAACTGTTTCCCTCCTTCCTGACTCTGCTCCCATATGACTGGAAACACCTTAACTAAAGCCCATGACCCAGGAATTACTTTTAAAGCAAGTGTAAAATCCATCGCCTCATTCGGGCTCTTCTATCATGTAGGTGAAGGTTTGAAACTATGTAGGTGTATTCCCAATAAAAAGACGTTGCTCTTTGCTGGAGTGGTGAGCTGCCACCAGCTAATTTGGGACTATTGGATAGCGGAATTGCTGTAGTCCTGCACTGTATTGGGTTTGCGTGGGAAGGTTTTGGTAACGGGGGGACGCAAAGGTGGCTTCTGTGAGAAGCTGCCAGAAGCTTCCCCCATGTCCGACAGAGCCAACGCCAGCGGCTCCAAGACGGACCCGCCGCTGGCCAAGGCCGAGCCCATCAGCGACGGTGGCAGCGCCTCGGGGGTAACAGAGTTAAGAAGGGGAAAAACTGCTGCACAACAGCAACTGCAGCCGGAGAGAGGAGTGAGAAGATGTGAGAGCAACAGCCCTGCAGACACCAAGGTCATGAAGAAGGAGGGCAGGAGGTGCTCCAGGCGCCGGAGCAGAGATTCCCCTGCAGCCTGTGGTGCAGCCCATGGTGGGACCGGCTGTCCCCCTGCACCCATGGAGGCCCACGGGGGAGCAGATCCCCACCTGCAGCCCGGGGAGGACCCCACGCCGGGGCAGGGGGATGCCCGAAGGAGGCTGTGACCCCATGGGAAGCCCACGCTGGAGCAGGCTCCTGGCAGGACCCATGGAGAGAGGAGCCCTCTCCTTGCTGGCAGGACTTGTGACCCCGTGGGGGACCCACGCTGGAGCCGTCTGTTCCTGAGGGACTGCGCCCTGTGGGAGGGACCCACGCTGGAGCAGTTCATGAAGAACTGCAGCCCGTGGGAAGGACTCACATTGGAGAATTCCATGGAGGACTGTCTCCCGTGGGAGGGACCCCACGCTGGGGCAGGGGCAGAGTGTGAGGAGTCTCCCCCTGCGGAGGAAGGAGCGGCAGAGCCGACGTGTGATGAACTGACCCCAACCCCCATTCCCCGTCCCCCTGCGCCGCTCGGGGGGAGGAGGGAGAGAAATCGGGAGTGAAGTTGAGCCCGGGAAGAAGGGAGGGGTGGGGGGAAGGTGTTTTAAGATTTGGTTTAATTTCTCATTGTCCTACTCTGATTTAATTGGCAATAAATTAAATTAATTTTTCCCCAATTGGAGTCTGTTTTGCCCGTGAGGGTAACTGCTGAGTGATCTCCCTGTCCTTATCCCAACCCACGAGCCTTTCATTGTATTTTCTCTCCTCTGCCCAGCTGAGGAGGGGAGTGATGGAACGGCTTCGGTGGGCACCCGGCGTCCAGCCAGGGTCAACCCACCACATGCAGCTACAGGATACAGAGCATCAGTGACGTGCTTTCCTTTGAAAGCAGATGTTGTGGGTCTGGGCTGTGCCTGCTGAGGGATCAAAAATGTGAGATGGAGACATGCATGGTTGCTCTCCCTAAAACAGGGAGAGCTCTTCCATGCTCTTTCTGGGTCTCATGTAAGATAAAAAGCCATGCTTCAGCCCTCAGTTATGTAGATATGAAGGATAGGATGTGCAGATACGCTAAGATAATTGGGAGTCTGAGACCTTGCTTAATGAAATTAAGGTAGAGATAACTGCCTATAAATTTACTTGGAAGAAGAGAAAGGAAACAGAGGTATTTAAGCTAAATAATAATAAACTTTGGTAAATAAATGTTGAAGGTTAGAAGGAATGATTTATTTTTGTTAACCAGTGAAAGCCAACATTAGTAAACCCCTCTGAAATGACTCAGAAGAAGATAGTAAAGAAGGCATTAAATCCTGGAGGGAGGTAAAAACGAATGGGTTCATCTTGGATGTCCATCCTGCTTCTGAAAAAAATAAACAAAAACCAATCTGCTTCTATGTGACTTAAACTTGAAAAGCTAGGACAGGGATAACAGGGAGAGGACAGGAACACTTGGAAATTGTTTTGGGAGTAAAAATAGAAAGAAGAGCTAAAGGTTAAAAAAAAAAAGTTTGACATGTGATTCTTTGGAAACTCGTCCTGCCCTCACGGCAGGGAGCAGAAAGGAAAAGCTCAGCACCTGAGATCGAAAAATGCAGGAAAAACACCACAAATGGCAAGTCCTTACATGTGGCAGTTGCGTGGTTATATGCACAGAGGGCAAGAGGGTGCATCAGGAAAAGCCACACTGCACAGGAACAGAGCAGCTGATGCATCGATGTTTGCACATCACCTCATTAACACCAGCAGGTTCTTGCCAGGTGCTGTCTTGTTTCAGGGCTGGAGAGAAGGGCTGGACACAGCCCTGCCACCACGGTGCTATTTTTATCCATAAACAGAAGATTTCTGAGTTGGAAAGGACTTCAGCTGGCAAAAAGTAGCATATTCCTGTGCTTTTAGCTAAGTCTCAGAACTGCTCTCTGCTCTGTACTCAGGTGCAGCGAGCAAGCCTTATACTTGTTTTATTCCCCGGTACAGCCGCACGGTGCAAGTGAAAATGCACAAAATATTGTAAAAGACACAAAAAGCCTGCTATGTTGTTTGTTTGTTTGTTTTTCAGAGGAATTAATCACTTATAACTCCAACTTCAGTTGTTAGACTTTCAGTTTCTCAAACATCAGGCCTGAAATAGAAACTGAAAACAAAATAGTTCTGTTCCAGACTGTCGTGGTTTAACCCCAAATTGTAACCCAGTACCACGGAGCCGCTCACTCCCCCCGTCCCCGCTGGGGTGGGGAGGAGAATCGGAGAGAAAGGAAAACTTGCGGGTTGAGATAAAAACAGTTCACCAGGACAGCAAAGGAAAAATATAAGAATATATTAATCATTATAATAATGATAATATGTATAAGGATAATAGAATATATAAAACAAACAGTGCACAATTTCTCACCACCTGACGACCGATACAGCCCATCCCGAGCAGCAGGCAGGGAGCAGGGGTATCCCCCCCCAGCCATCCCAGAACAGCAAGTTCCAGAGAGAGCAGGCGAGGGAACCAACAGCCGAACGAACGAAAAACAAAAAGGTAAAAAAAAGAGAAACAAAAAGCAACCCGAAGGGAAGCTTAAGGATTAAGGCAAGTTAAGGGTCTAAAAGCCTAGTGGCCCACCAGCTGACCCTCACTTATACCAGGCATGACGTCTATGGTATGGAATACTCTCTTTGGCCAGTTTGGATCAACTCTTCTGGCTCTGCCCCTCCCAAGTTTTTGCACCTGCACATTAACAAAACCTGGGAAACTGCAAAATGTCCTTGGTGGTGCAGCAGCAACCAGCAACATCAGTGTGCTGTCACCGTTCTTCTCACACTAAAGCCAAAACACAGGAGCTGCCGAAGACAAAAACTAGCTCTGTCCTGGCCTAAACCAGGACACAGACAAAAGAAAGAGCTGAAAAAAAAATCACTTGAACACCATTTTTCCAGGTCTAACTCAGGCTGACAATCATCATGGTCAGCTATATGTTATAGCAGAATCTCATTATTGCAAAATGTAGTTATATCTGCATCACTCAAGTAAAATTTTATTCAGCTACTATCATCTCCATCATTCTGCTGTTGCAAACACCACTGTGTTAAACACGTATGTCTCTAAAGGGACTGCTGCTCCTTTTGCTTTCAGAAGAAGAAACAACAAAACCAAGCTTCAATATTATACATATAAACTATATGCTTTAACATCAGCCACCACTTGCAGCAAGACAAGCTTGCCTAATGCTGCCAGTGATGCTGTGGGTGTAGATGAATATGTACGCACATGTTTGGGATCTTAGTCCTTCCCACCACTTAACATAATCTAAATTGTGGTGGAGCTTCTCCTATAAACACTCTGCCTTCTAAGGCTTGTATCTTTATTTTTAAAAGACACCACCCAGAAGAGCAAGCTCACTGAAACAGGTAAGTTATTTGAACTAAGAAAGAATGAAGATTCTATGATTCTAAGATAGAGAAAAGCAGATTTAGAAAGAAAGAAAAAGTTATTTTGCATTGGAATAGGATAAAGGGGTAAAGTAAGGGTTGGAAATAGATGCTGCAGATCAATACTGTTCTCTGTGCAAGGAGACGTTTCAAATCTCCGAGCTGTCTGTCAGTCTTGACGTTAACTCATTATTGTGCAAAATTTTGGTTATTTTTTCCTGTAATTGAAATGCGTTGAAGTCTCCTGTTTGAATGAGATGTCAAGATCGGTGGTCAAAAACTGACTGTAAAGGAGGTGAAATACCAAATAATCCGTAACTTCATTAATGGTATTGCCTTCCCCTTGGTGATGGCCTTCTCTTCTTGCTATCATATTGTTTTAGCTGTCTGGTTGACGCAGTTTAAGGTATTTACTGATAAAATAAGGGAAATCCACGTTGTATGGAGCTTCCAAAAGTTGTGCTGCTGTGCTGCATGTGGAAATCGGGATGCTGGTCTCTGAGCTTTCCTTGAGGATCTTGGTATATTAGTATCCATAATGAAGCGTGATGTAATAAAAACCTTGTTGAAACAAATTATTCAAACAAAATGAAAAGAGTAATCTGTTTATTTATTTGCTGATCCCCAGCTTGACTTTCCAGCTCAGTGGCTTGTGTAAAGTTCTCCTGTAAGTTATGAACTTGGACACAGTTGAATTAGGCTAATCATGGAAATGAAGTTAGGCTTTCTAATAGGAAATTCTAATTCTGACTTCTTTTTTTATTTTTTTTTCTTCCTGGGTAAAATATCTATATGTCTGCTGCTTCTAGAGCAGCAGCAACTATTCCAGAGAGTGGGAAAGGAGGATTGCTGTAGTGGTAGATTGTTGTAGTGTTGCTGATCTTAAGACATGATGCAGTCTTCTCCACTTGGGATTGACTGGTTTGGATCAATTAATGGGTTCAGTTGCTCAGATGAGTTTGACTGTTAGGGATGAGAAAATTCAGTAATGTGGTTTTCTTTTAAAAAAGAGAAAAAATTAAAAATTGAGAGCAAGCTGGAAATAAAAGACCTAAGAAAAAATTACTGTTGAGCTCCAACCCTTTGGGAAAGGATGGTCATCAGCGAAGGAGTCGTCATCTATTTGGAAAGCTGTAAGCAGTGGGGGGACATTGTACCTTTAAGTGTTCCCTGCAGGATGCAACTACAATGTATGGTCCTACTGCAGAAAGTTTTGTGGAACAGTGTTGCAGACCAGCTAAAATGGAATTAAATTAGTTGTTTGCCAGTTCGTTGTTTGTTGAATACCACCGAGGAGGGCTGAAGGAGGGGAAGTCCTCCAAGAAGAGTGCTAGTTGTCAACATGCTGAGGAGAAGAGAACTAGTGAAGGCTTAAGGGATGACTAAACAAAGCCATAGGTGTCTGTGGATGTGTGGGTTGGTTGTTTTGGTGGGGGTTTTTTTGTGGCTTATTTGAATTTCCTGGAGTGATGCTCGGAGAAGCACGTGGCACGTTGTCCTGCAAGAAAGGCAGAATCACTTTCAAAAGGAACAGAAGTTGTGGACAGCCACTTTGATTGTTGTACAGGCTGGTTGTCTCAGCAGAGCTTACCCCGCAACAGGATGCGGGCAGAGGGATGGATGGCAACCATAACAGACCATTAAAACACCCTGTTTTTATTGTGGAGGAGTGTTCCACAACAGCAAGACGACCAGCCCTGCTCCCAGGGAAAGCAGCTGCCTACCTTCCCCTGGAGCAGAATGACTCAACTTCACATCCTGCTTGACTCACCTGAAGTCTTGGCCTCCGTGGAGCTTCTGCACGTCATTTATTTGGCTCAACTGGAGTTTAGTGCTTCACTCATTCTGCGTGACCTCCTTTCTGTCACGAACTCTGGTAACTTTTTGCATAGACCCTTAAATGTGCATCACTGTGGTTTTCTGGACTTGGCAAGATACTGCACACACCCTTCTAATCAAAGGCAGTCGCAGGTAGAACTTGCTAGCAGTGGTTTAAACACAGTGAAATGTGTGTGAAAGGAGGGACTTCAAAGGACATTTGAACTGATGAATGTTTTGAATATTTAGTGATGTTACACTCCACTGAAATTACTGGAGATGAAGGTGCGTGGTAAGAGCTAGTGAGGGAAGGCAGAAGGTTGTGGGTGTTTTCCTGGGTGTTTGTGTGTTTCCCCTTTGGGATGTCCATTAGCGAGGTGGGCTGGAGTGCTCTAGCAGTTCTGATCTTGCTTTGTTCTTTTTAACTCTTCTCTGGAGATCAGACCTTCCCTGGTAGATATTCTTTAGCTCTGCTGTCTCTCCTGCTGGTATTTATTCACAGATTCATTAAGTACTATTTTCCGTAGTTAGTTTAATTAGGGACTCCTCAGCTCTGATAAAAGACTGTATTAAAGTTTATATAATCCCTGCCTGGCTTATTTGCTTGCAGACTAATTTTCCGGCCATGTTAACTTAATAAGACGTATTTCAACATTCTGTTCCACCTGTGTTTCTGTGATCCTAGTGGAAAGCTTTACTGGGAAGCTCAGCCAGCCTGTAGGCAAAGGGGCTGCTCCAAGGTCCTGATTTTTGCACTTGTGAGCCTTGATTCGGACCTTGTGCAATGTCACAGTAACACTGAAATCAGTGGAACGGGCCCTGAAATTAGAAAGGTCTAGGTTTTTCCTAGAGATGGTGTCTAACCTAAGCATTTGATTACTTTTCCATGATAGCATTTTTCTCTGGATATGCACTAGCTAAGATTTATGGGATGAAATCCTGGCCTCTTGTTGTGGTTTAACCCCAGCCGGCAACTAAGCCCCACACAGCCGCTCACTCACTCCCCCCTGGTGGGATGGGGGAGAGAATTGGAAGGATAAAAGTGAGAAAACTCGTGGATTGAGATAAGGACAGTTTAACAGGGAAAGCAAAAATCGCACACACGCAAGCAAAGCAAAACAAGGAATTCATTCACCACTTCCCATGGGCAGGCAGGTGTTCAACCATCTCCAGGACAGCAGGGCTCCATCATGCATAATGGTTACTTGGGAAGACAAACGCCATCACTCTGAATGTCCCCCCCTTCCTTCTTCTTCCCCCAGCTTTATATGCTGAGCATGACGTCGTATGTCATGGAATATCCCTTGGGTCAGTTGGGGTCAGCTGTCCCAGCTGTGTCCCCTCCCAACTCCTTGTGCCCCCCCAGCCTCCTCGCTGGTGGGGTGGGGTGAGAGGCAGAAAAGGCCTTGGCTCTGTGTCAGCCCTGCTCAGCGGTAACTAACACATCCCTGTGTTATCAGCAGTTTCCAGCACAAATCCAAACCACAGCCCCATAGTAGCTACTATGAAGAAAATTAACCCTATCCCAGCCAAAACCGGCACACCTCTGAAGACTATTGACTCCGATAGCGCCAGATACCGGTTGCTCTCAGGCCCTGAACTTGGGTGTTAAATGTTCTGGTGTCTGAGTTATTTACACAGAGCTGACAGATGTGACACAAGACCTGCGGGAGCCCTGGTCTCTTCTAGAGGAGCAGCTGGAGGACAGCAGGGAAGCCTGGGGCATCTCCAATGGCATCAGACACCTCCATTTAGGCAGCTGAGTCCCACCATGGGCGAGAACCTATCATCCGATGTAAAAGCATGTCCTCTTTTGCCATAGAAGAACCGTGTATTAAAGCATATTCTATCTAAATTGGATAGCTTATATTTTAGCTAGCATATAGCTTATATTTTAGCTAACATACACTGTGCAGAACAGTGGTTTTGATGTTTTGCACTTCTGGCCACCGTTACAGTGACTAATGACCAACATAGCTCTTCTGGAAACATAAAAATCTATTAAGCCACAAGGGTTTAGCACTTTAACCAAAGAATAAATGTGTCAGATTTCCATGTTATTTGACATTTCTGTGCATGTCTTTTTAATTGAAAATAACAAGCAGTGATATAATCAGAAGACTATGTAAAATTCCTTTTTTATCTGAAGTTTCAGAAAAGAAAAAAAAACCAAACACGTGGAAAATAATCTGAATAAGATGCGGTAAGCAGCTGAAACCCTGTGGGTTTTTTGTCGGAAGGCTTTCCCCAGGCACTGTACTTTTTTAGATGCCTTCTTGCATAATCATCTTGTAACACAAGGCTGGGCTGTGTTGTCATGGAGACTTTCAGGTTACCTCATCATTTTGCTAGAAAAGACAAATTTCAGAGTGGCTGTCATTGTATTAATTTAGTCACAGGACTAGACTTCCCACTGGTCCTATCCCTTCAGTCCTCATTCTTGTTTACACTAAATCTTTTTTATGCTGTTGCCGAGCGGAAGGGTGGTTGCATGTTCTTTTATGAGGCTGTCTTCATGTGAATTCACAGGGCACCGTGCAATAAATTAGTGTGAAGAGGGATTTATGGCCAGGCTGAGAAAAGTGTGCAGAAAAAGGCTGCTGTTTCATGAAGGAAGAAATCTGTGCTGCCATCACCAGAAACCTGGTTTACTCTTTGCTCTGTCATGTGGCACTGACTGCCCAGAGCCTGGAGAAAAAACAGCTAGTGCCTGTGTATGTGATGTCTAAGATAAAACCTGAATAACACCATTATTCCTCTCTGTGATGATTCCAGATTCAGTACCGTGTACCAAAAGATCCCCAGCTGACATTGGGAATGCTGAATTTGAATGCATTTAGTTGCAAAATGGTTTGTGCGTGTGTGAGGCTTTCTCTGCTCTCAAAGACTTGCAATACAGAGATAAAATTGCCTAGTGCAGTGCCAAGTGTTAGGAACACTTCAGACCTCCAGGGCCAGCGGTCTTTACTGCACACAGATGCCTCCCTCTCCTTCAAACGGGATTTGCCTTGCAGTCATGCAGCAAAACAGATATTATTCCTGGTGTCTGCAGGGTTGGCCTCAGGCAGCTGCCCACCTAAAAGGATTTAAGACAAAATCAATATATAACTGTCACAAGCAGCTTCCAAACATGATTTTTGCTCTGACTTGTCTCTCAACCTTCCAACTACCCTCAGCTCAAGTTTGCCCTGACATGCACCCCAGCCTTCCTCTTTGGGAATTCTTGAGTCCTCCCTCACTTCATCCTCTGCTTTCCCTGCCCCAGCCTCGTACGCCCTCAGACCTTCGTGATGCTCTTGCTTCTCTCTCACTCTGCTCTGCCTGTCAGTCTCCCTTCTGCATGAAACCAGGGAAGTTGCCTGATGCTGCTGGTATCCGACAGTTATGAAGAATTTGCAGGGATGCAAATCTCTGTCTGGGCCCTTCCCCAGGAGGTATGTGCAGGTAGAGCTGACAAATGACATGAAACCTTCACAAGGCTATTTCAGACAGACGATGTAGAAAGAAAATGGACCTATGGTAGTCTGTGTTGCTGCGTTTTGTCTGCTGTCCCTCAGATTTATTTCACCTTTGCAGGATATAAAGATTATGCGAAACCTATTTCAGGCTGATGTCCTGAAAGGACTGTTTGTCCCTCTGACTGCTTTATTTCTTTTTTTTTCCTTTTCTTTTTTCCTGTCCTCAGCTAAAGGCAAATCAAAATGTCTCTGGATGGTTGTAAATTGTCAGTGTGCATTCTCATAATATCTTTCCAAGTCAATTGATCTCAAGACTCTGAGATAACACACCCCCACATCCCCCTGTTTCAGGGAGCAAGGGGGTTACACTTTGGGTTTTAGCTGCTTGGTGAAAAATGTCTTTGCTTTCCCCTTCTGAATGACGTTTTCTTCCATGGTAAAAGATTGGGGTGGTGGGAAACCAGTAAAACCCCAACTGATTGTAGGGAGAGAAAAGGTTCCCTAATGCCCGAAGGCTCTTCCCTTCCTTTTTTGCCTTCTAGGCTTCTCTTTCAAACATCTCCCCAAATGCTTGAGTCCTCCTTTTGATCACCCCAGCACCCCAGACACACCATCTCCCACCCAATAAGTGGTCCTGGGGCTCTGAACAGATAGAGTTGGGGTGCCCCATTGGCAGAGCAGCAGAACAGGATGGCCCCCGCTTGCCCCAGGGCAGATTATGTGATGGGGCTCAGCACCATTGCAGGACCACTTGGTCTCTGGTACCTCCATGCAGAAAGCCAAAACTTGTGTTCAGACAAGTGATGAGACACTTGAGTGATGAGACATAGCAGCTCAGGAACGTGTGCGAGCTGTGCGCAGAGCACGGTGGCTACGCGTGCTGGCGCAGATGTAAAGGGGAGGCCCGGTACTGGGTTGGTCGGTAGTGACTGCTGCGGTTGGAGTAACACCCAGAGCTTCACTAGCCAGAGCTGATGTTGGAAATAAGGGCAAATTTGCCTGCTAAAGGGATGATATTTGTGAATATCCCTGTGGTTCCTCCTCCATTTCATCAGGGTGCTGGATCTATTGGAAATGCCGAGGGAAACATCATCCTTAACACATGAATCTAGGAAGACCCTGCTCTTCTTGAATCTTTTTGATTTGAAAAAGTGAATTGAGAATCTCCCAAGAATTTGACAAGTTGCTCTTAAGTCTTCTGGGACCTGCTGCTGGTATTCCCACACATAGTTTCCTACAAGTCTGAAATGGCCCCAAATTCCTAGAGATGCTTACATCCATGGGAAGGAGAGTCAGGTTGAAACTGTCACAGTGATGGCTTTTGGAGAGTATCTTGACATCTCCTCTGGTCCCGGCTTAAATCAGTGGATACCTGTCAATTTACATGTCCTGGGAATAGTTTCCAGAGAAGGTTGTGTTCTGCTGAACAACCCCATCCTATTCATCTTTACATCAGTGTTCAGCTTCAAGAAATGCACTGAGGTAGGAAGGGAACTATTCGATAGCCATCCTCCCCTGCAAGCGTGTTGTAGTCTGCAGTACTGAGAGCTACTACAGAGTATGGGTCTGTCACGGAGGCACACCAAAACAACTCCACACAGCTAAACTCAAACAAACTTTTAATTCGCAACTGAAACCAAACAACCAAAACTAACAAAACAACAGGGTAACCAAATGACACTCCGAGAACATGTAACAAGTTACAGGTTCGATATACCGGTCAGGGATGTTATTACTGCACGGCAAAACATGAGAATGATGGTCCAGGGTGTGCACACACTCACTCACAAAAAGGAAACTCTCACTCAAGGATATCCAGAAGAGTAAGAGCGCTCACCAAAAAAAGGGGGGGGGGGGGGGGGGTGTTCAGGTTCTGGTTCACTCAAGGATATATCCGGAAGAAATCACTCACCAGAAGATGGCGAGGGCACTCAATCCCGGGAAGTTTCCTTGGGTGACGTCTCAGCCCAAGGGGAGAGTTTCCAATCACAGGCCCGCTGCTCTGAGGAAAACCACTCAAAGGGGGCTCTCCGGCGGGGGCTCCTTTTATAACCTGGTCGGATCTGAGCTGTGGTCATTTATGGTCAGTGTTCCAGAAGCTTCTCTCAACCAAGGCCCGCCATTGGTTGAGGGCCCTGTCTGTCCACTGAGGGGTCCCAGTACGGTCAGAGGTCTAGAAGTTTCTCTCAGCTGAGGCCCGCCATTGGCTGGGAGCCCTACTGACTGGTCCAGGGGTCCCGCCTCTCCCACTCCCACCACAGGGAGTGGGGGGTTGACACCTGAGCTGAGGTGTGTGAGTGACAGCTGCCATGGCAAGGCACTGGAGGCGCAGAAATGAGGCGCAAAAAGGAGCCATTGGCTGCCGCCCTGAAGGCCTCTGGCCCTGGTCAGGGCAAGTGTATCTGCCACAGGGTTCCTGCATCGCTCCTCAAGAGTAACTGAAGACAAAGGTACTATGTGTTCTCTCAGTAGTAGGATGCAAAATCTTTCTAAAAGTGGGTATTTACTTTTCGTGCCTTTATTTTATTTTTTGGTGGCATATACAGGGATTTCTAGCAAAAGGTGTTTCAGTTGCTGCTTTGCTGAACAGTGACATGTTTGTTGAGGCTGTGGCTTTCCCAAAGCCATTCAAAGACTTAGAATCTTAGTAACAGAAAAGGACTAGTTATGGTTGTGGTCTCAGTGCAAGATCCTAGGCAGGTTATTGAAGGCCTTTTGACATGATACCATTGAAAAGGGTATCCTGATTTTAAATGCTTTGAATTTCAAATGTGTTGTAGGCACTTAGTCCCACTAAAAAGCCTCTAGGTCTCAGGAAAGTGAGGCTGGGCTAAGTGTTTGATGGCTATTTTAAGCAATCTTCTGCGTTTAGGAAACCACTATAAATCTTGCTTAGAAATGCCAGCATATACATTTGTATAATGTGGACATGATAAAGCAGACTGGAGCTTTTAAGAAGTGACAGAAAAGCTACTTCTTGTGGCTCTTTACCTGGCTCTTGTTGGTCTTCTCCAAATGCAGCGCATTAGCCAAATTACTTGCAGTGCATCCTACTAATGCAAAGTGTGCTTGTGGAACGGGTAGAGATATTTCATAACCCCTAATAACATTCCTTTACAAGCGGAGACAAAAACCCCTTAAGATGTATAAAATCCTGCAGTAATCTCTTACTTTAAGAGATCTTTAAATCAATTGTATGTAGTGACTGACTAGAATGTCCCAATTGCATTTGCATACAGAGAGCTTGGAAGGATGGATTAAATGATTTAGTTAATTGCCCACCCTGCTTGGCTCAGACGGGTGCGTATATACCAGTTATATTTATCTGGCAGGTGTTCTTTCCTCTCTGTCCTTTGGACTTGTTGTTCCCTGTGCTGTTACTCAATCAAGGCTTATGGAAAAAAAGGGGTAAATAAAGAAATGAGTAAGATGCTTAAGCAGTCTGTACCAGCACAGCAGTGTGGAAGGTGCCCAAGGAGCCCTGAACATCTGACCTTTCTTTCAGATGCTGCCGCATGCTTTGTTAGATGAAAAACTGAGACAGAGGAATTAAGACCATGGCAATTAAAGGATTGCCTCACACTCGAGTTTTTATTTATCTAAATACAGCATTTAGGTAACATTTAGCTCATCAGTACCTGTGCAAAATGCTATTAATTTGATGTATATCCTACTTCAGAGCATGCCTACAAGGGAGGGAAGTTCTGTTGCCACATTTTTAAAGTTGGGGTGCCATAGTATGTGATGGAGAAGTGACTTGGCTCATATGGCTGAAAAAGTCTGGCCTGGACTGGGATTCAGAGCTAAGACTTGAGCAGTGAGCAGTAAACACTTTACTATCTACCAAATTGCCAGCTCCGACTTCATGTCACTGGAATATGGCAAAGCAAGCTACAGATATCAGCCAAAGACGTTTAGACACCCCCTGTGAGCAGAGACGAGTCCTGTGGCTCTCTTAAGCCACCTCTGCAAGTCTGTGGGTTACCAGAAATTTTCTGGAGCAGAAGAAAAAGGATAGATTCAGGTAGGATTTTACGAGTTAGCTTTAGACACAAAGATTATGATGAATGGGTCTTGTGGATAAATCCCCAGATGAGTTTTGACTTCATTAACCAGTGGGCTGAGACCTCACTATAGAGCATACGTACAACACCAGTGTCAACTTCCTCGCTTTTATTTCCTCCTTTCTGTTGTCCGAGGATGCACGTATCTCTGTAATTTAGCGAGACAGGTGCTGCGGCCATTGATTATGGCCGCCCAGGGGAAGTTTGAGAATTGCCTGTGATCCGCCAGCTTGCAGCCACACAGCCAGCACGCGGGGGTGAGGGTTTGACCTTGCTGCTCTCTTTCGGGATGCCGTTCTGGATGCCAGAACAGAACACGCTGCACTTGGGAGCTGCGGGCGTCCACAGCCTCTTCAGAGATGGAGAATAATCTTATACCCTTCTGTCCATCTCTAAGTGAAGCCAAGGGCTAGAGACTCTGACTTCTGTCACCTGAAATCCTGGGAAGATTGCCATAACACACTCTGTTTCACCTCCCTTTCTAGCTGTCAGCTTTACTGGCGCCTGACATAGCCCTGTCCACCCAAGGCCCTCCAAACTCAGAGACTCCTCAGGTAGTCAGGTTGGAGAAGTGGCGATGAAATGCCCATATTGTGGTCCCACTTCTACCCCTGATCTAATGATCAGGTTTTGTGTGTCCGTGTGTGTAAGTCATTTTAAATATCTGATGCCATTATGAAACACCTAACTGCCAACCTCGGTGGGACATCATAAGGCTTAATTAAACTTTTGCAAAGTATTCTGCCACGCTGAGATGCAAGGTGCTACAGAAGGCAAAATATTATTACGAATAAAAAGTCTATCACCATCTGGGAAAGTAGGTGTTTACATTAAAGAAAAAATAAAGTGTCTGGTATAGTCACTTTCTATTGCACTCTGCAGGCACAGTGTAACTCATGAACTCTAAGAGATTCTCCCCAAAGGCAGGTCCTTGGTTGACACAAGAAGCCGTCTCACGCAAACCAAGTAAATCGTGAGTGTAAGACAGATAAGGTGGGATTAACTCTGCTTGATTTTTTTGTTTGTTTGCTTTTTGTTTTGAATGCTTACCTTGTTGTGGTCAAGATCTGAGCTACCCATTTAACCTCTCTCTATAGCCAGGGGAGATAAACAAGTTCTTTTGCCACAATCCCCCAGGCCAGTTTTGGCTCTTTCTTTGGAGCAGTATGAGTTGTGCCCTGGATTGTTACTAGAAAGGTTTAGGTTTTTAATTGTATTTGTATATCTACACTGTATATATCTAAACAGTCTGTCTCTTGAACTGTGGATCCAGTCAGCCAACATGCTGTACAGGAATCCTGTATATAATCATGATGAGTCCATCATTCTCCAATGTATCTGAAGTGCTACAGTATGTTAAAATATCTCCAAGGAAGGTGAAATCTGGCTGATGCTGAGACCGCGAAGCTAACCTTATCTCAGCTACTGAGTCTGAAAATTACTTTCGCAGAACTTGTCCCCCAGAACGTGAGGTGGGCATCAGTATGCTGTTCAGATAGTGTTGGGGTTTTTTTCTGCAGATGGAGACCTTCAGTTGTTGTATATCGTATCAGCAAACTGCTCAGCTTGCTAAGGATGAGGGCCGTGGATTCTGCTTGTTCATTCGCTTTCCATGCTATTACTTGTTTTGCATTTGATATCCTTCTCTGGGTAAATCAACCAGCACTTCTGTGTCACGAAGTGGTGGCCGTAAAGGAAATCAGCTAGGCTTGTCTCTGCTGTCAGTAGAGGGGAGCAATCCTAAAGGTAAAAGAAGCTGGTGTGAATCGTCTGTGAGAAGAAAATAAAATTCCCATCTCCTTCTGCACAGTCTCCAGGCATCATTTGTACTCCAGCACAATCACAGCCAGTGGGAAAACTCTAGATATTATTACCACTCTCGTATTTATTAGCACCAATCTGGAATTAGAGTTGTACGTAGTGCTATTTGTCACAGTGCTATCTGAGAACAGATTACAGACATCACGATGAAACACTAGGGCAGATAAACTAGGGATCATTTGAGGCATATCTCGTGTTCTCTTGCTGGGACAGTAAATCTTGTTTTGATCTTCAGTAACTTCAGGGTATAGAAGCCAATAAGTTCATGCTGCTCGGAAGGAATTAACGGAGACATAAGTGCATAAAATATTTTGCTGGGAAAATACTCCCCTTTTCCTCTCCAGGGGAAGCTATATGGGGTACATTTTTGGGAAGTTATTGCAGAGCTAGCAGGCGGCAGTGGGGAAGGTGAAAGTGATGCTGGGACACTGGAGTGGTTGGAGCAGTGGTGGGAAGAGATAATGGCTAAATGTTGGGGTTTGTTAGAGGGAAGAGGACTTGGACCAGTTGGCAGAGGCAGAAACGCATTCAGTTCTGACATGTAAGCAGTGATGTTGCAGCTCCTGTTTGTCCAGCATAACCTACTTGAAGGAGACTTGATTTTAATGGGGAGGCTTCCTTATGTTTATGGAAAATTGTGCTTATTAAATTGTTTCTGATTATGTTTAATTAGAACTTCAAAACAACCTGCTATCGTTGGCTCTATCAGTCCTGAATACTTTTATAGAACTGTAAAGTTACAAGAGCAATTAATATATGCATTAATGGCAGAAGCTGTAAATATTTTCAGTACAGTCAAAGTATCTTAAATAGCACTTACGGCATTGCTCCTTACTGCTACTCAAAGAAAAATATTATGATTCATTTGAATAGGTGTTAAAAGCATTTGTGCTTTTCGAAGCATTTGGAATCATGATGATTTGTTCTTCTACCCTGGCCTTAATTTTCCTCTTTCTTCACTAATGTGTGTGCTCTAATCCAGTGTACCCAATCATTAAGGCAAGAAATCTTGCAGGTAAAATCTAGGCTGGGATGGGTCAATAGCTCTGCTTGCTCCTTCCTGCTCTCTCTTCCTGTTCTACCACTACTGTTGCCTTCACGTCTCCAGGAAGGAGGTGGGGCTGGATGGGAAATGGTAGCTGTGCCATGTGTCCTCACACAGCCTCCCACCCCTGCTCAGCCAGTTATCCACTCCACAGGTCCGCCCAAATTGATTTGAAGCTATTCATAGCCTAGTTAATTGGGTGGATCGGTGGTACTTGTAGCTCAATGCTTTCTGTTTCTCTCCCTTGATCTCTATTGATTTCCAGTATCACCTACATGTTTCGGAGGTGAGAAGAGACTAAAGTGAGAGGAGAGTTGGTGGTTTTGGGGAGAGGAGTTAGAAATAGGTCAGGAGATCATAGAATCGTAGAATAGTTTGGGTTGGAAGGGACCTTTTAAAGGCCATCTAGTCCAACCCCCCTGAAATGAGCAGGGGCATCTTCAACTAGATCAGGTTGCCCAGAGCCCCGTCCAGCCTGACCTGGAATGTTTCCAGGGATGGGGCATCTCCCACCTCTCTGGGCAACCTGTGCCAGTGCTTCACCACACTCATTGTGAAAAGTTTCTTCCTTATATCTAGTCTAAATCTGCCCTCCTGTAGTTTAAAACCCCCTTGTCCTATTGCAACTGGCCCTGCTAAAAAGTTTGTTCCCATCTTTCCTATAAGCCCCCTTTAAGAACTGAAAGGCCACAATAAGGTCTCCCCGGAGCCTTCTCTTCTCCAGGCTGAACAAACCCAACTCTCTCAGCCTGTCTCCATAGGAGAGGTGCTCCAGCCCTCTGAGCACTTTTGTGGCCCTCCTCAAAATGATGAACCTGCTGAGGGAGGATGGGAGGAATTGGGATGGACAGACCTCAGACTGATGGGAATAAGGGAGTATCAGGAACGTTTGCTCTAAAGAAACTGGGAACTACTTGACTAAGAGTTTCTTTTTCCCATCTGGGATGCAGAAATGTTTCTGTGGTGTGCACCATGTGTTGTTATAAAACATAGATGAATCTTTCTGTGAGAGATGCATAAGTAGACCTCTTTTTCTTCTGGTTTGAGTGTTTGTAGAAAGCAATCGTTTTTTGTGACAGATGAAGTAAACTAAATTTTAAAGCTCTTTGACTCCTTCACTTTAATGAGTTTTCTTCTAAATCTCTTTCCTGTTTGTCTTTGTATTCAAGTCAGCCTGCTTTTACACTAACTGGAGAATGTTTCGTAAAGAGATGGATCCTGTAAAAATGCTTTCCATGGTGTGTTGTGCATCCTAAATTTGGGACTGAACTCAAATTTAAACCATTTTAAGAACAACTTGAGAGTAGTTCTTGAGAGTTCATTGAATCTTGAGAGTTAATTAGTAACAGAGATCAACTAGAGAAAGATGAGCACAGACACATTGAAAAGGGATAGAAATCAGTGAAAGCAGAGATACCTCTTTATCTGAGGGAATTTTTTTTAGAAGCAGCTACAATCAAATGCTTTCATTTCAGAGTTGTCAATCTGAAGTGTTAAAAATTCACAGAGCTAAATTATACTGGGTTCTTTTTCTATCTTGCCTCTCTTTTTTTAGTGATTACATTTGAAAGATTTTTCTCCAACAATATGAATTAGATATGCTACATGAAAACTGAATTTTCACTTCAGACCTCTGTTTCTGCAGTGGGGAAATTTAAGAAAAACAGCAAATGTTGTCAGGCCCAAAAAGAAGATGGCAAATAAGTAATAGTAGTACTGTGAAATTTCTTTGGATTTAAAGAGAATAATTGCTAAATAAAGCTAGACTATATGTTTAATTGATGCTAAGTGCTAGTGATGTGAAAAGTTATTAAAAAAAAAAGAAATGAGACAGTGTCATAAAAAGATGACTTTATTGTGAAGCTTAAGGCTGACTTGCATATTGTGTAAAAGTGCATCAGATGTCCAGAAATTTAAGTTCTAGGCTGTCTACCCTCTGTACCTTGGCAATTTTAATCATTTAATCATAGGATCATAGAATCATAAAATAGTTTGGGTTGGAAGGGACCTCTAAAGGTCATCTAGTCCAACCCCCATGGACAATCTGTGGGATTTGGACAGAACAGCGAGGCTCAATCATTACTCAGCAGTGGGCTCTGGATCTGCATAACCACAGCACTGAGTGTTGGATAAACACGGGATTTACCATGTACCAGAGATATTCTGTTAGCAGAGAGCAGAGGAATAGCTCTCAAAGTGAGCACATGCATATACAGCCACAATTCCCGGAGAGCAGCTGGATGGAAGCTCACAACTACTTCATAACAAGGACCACACATATTGAGCCTGTGGTGAGCAGAAGGAAGCTCAACCTTCATTTTAAGGGCAGTAAGTTACTTTAGATTTATCATGGCAGAAAAGCAAGTCAAAAGCTAAAACCTTGCTTCTACATATGGCTGTGTGAACAAGTTGCCACGAGGTAGTCTTCTACATGAAACTTGTCATTGTGATAAAGGTACCAGCACAGACTTTAATAAAAATATTTATTTTTATTTAAAAAAAGCAAATTACACAATAGTGGTTTTTTTAATAGCTTCACCTTCATACTACTTTGACATGACTGTCTAATCTGTTCCAGACATTCTTTTATATTAATTGTCTCAGTAATGGAAGATGATATCTGCATTCCCATTACTGCTATGAAGATCCAATGCATAATCGATATGATGTACAGTAAAAGAAAACCAATTATTAACCTATATGTTAATGAAAAAAATTAGCCAGAAAGATGACGATTGCACTTAGCCATTTACTTGGTGTGATTAAATGTGGGGCATCCTTCAGAGTTTCTCTAGAGGAAAAATGAATGGGGGGGTGGGAGGCACAGAATGGCTCCGGAGACTTAAGAGCCCGTTGTCAGTCATTCACAACTCAAACCCATCCTCACTTCTGAGAGAGGAAAAGATTTTATGGTCTTATGTCTGTGAGGAGTAAGAGTGTGGTCATGGTTCAATTCTAGAACATATCAGAAAGAGCCCCAACAACTTGATCCCCTTGTTTTGTTAAATAGTTTGTTGGGAGGAAGTCATTAATACAATCACAACATTCCCCTTAGCAATATTATAATGCAAAGCTCAAAGACTATGGAAAACACTGACTGAATGGCTTTTTAAGAGCTTTTCTGTCTCAGGAAGTTGCCTGGAATTAGTTTTCCCCATGCAATTTCTTCGTAACAGTGTTTCAGTGTTAGTTAACATATGTCTGGTTGAGACTGAACTTGGAGAAGCCTCAAAAGGTCACTTGGAGCAGGATGAGCATCACAAGAGGAGGGTGGGCAGTTCCATCCTGGCTGTCCACACTGGGGTTCACCTTGCAACAGCTTTCCTGTACAGCTCAAGAGCTGCCCAGGATGAAAGCAGGTTGTCTGGGAGAAACTTGCTTTTGCCATAGCAGCCACAAGCAGGACACAGTCTTCCATGGCTATTCATTGCATTGTATCTTAAAGTAGTAAAAAATGTATTTGTCTCTATCTGCACTAGAACTAATAATGGCTTTTCTGCATTTGCAGGACCCCTTTCATATCATTCAGCTGTAGGATGTAACCTTAGCAAAATAACAGGGGTTTTAACCTCATGCTCAGACTAACAGCTTGCATGCGGTATACCCTGTCACCCTAAAGAAGCATCTTTACAGGGGGAAATCTTGTGAAAGGATTCATATCTCCAAGTTATTCTTGCACAACTCTTCCATTGCGTTGTTTTGGCAGGGGTTCCTTTTCTGCTGTATCTCAAAGATCTTGAGAAAGTTAGTTCTGGCTGCATCACATTCAGTGCCTTGCCACAGGCAATAATCCTGTGGTAGCCTGAAATTCAGAAGTGTGTCATGCACCAGTCTAACATATTCCAATATCATGGGACCTCCCAGTCTGTGTGTGGGATAAAAAGCATCTCCAACATGGAATTGTATCATACGTTTTTGTTGCAAGAATTCATGCTGATAATCTGCATGTGTCTTAGCACAAGGCTATATGCAAAGCAAAAACAGTTCTTGACAACTTTAATTTAAAAAAAGAAAGAAGAAAAAAAAAAAACCTGCTCTTCACAAACTTACAGAATATATCAGTCACCTTGATGTAGAGCTTATTCATCTTTTCCATTTTAATTGTAAAATCAGTTCCCTCCTTGAACCAAAGCAAAAATCCTTCTCACAGGTGAAAAAGCACAAGCTTTAACAATATGAGAAAATTCATTTCTTATTGCCATCTGCCTCTGGGATGTGAAAAGGAAGGGGGTTGATGCTGTATGGGCTCTGCCTTTGTGATTTAGTTAATCCTGCTGTGATACAGTCCCACATCTGAAGTAGTGACTGTCAGCAGTTCCTCTGCAATAACGCACATGAAAAAGAGGGCGAACAAAAGAAACACAAAGCTAAAAGGAAAAAGAAAATGCAGGCATTTCGGTTGTAATACTGCATGCCAGCTTCATGACCAAATCAAACCTTCTCTGTTCTCATGTCCACTGCTGACTTTTATAGCTTCTAGAGAGTTTCATAGGAGGGATGGTCCAGTGCTGTGTGGAAAAGCCCATGCACTCAGAAAACAGGTATTTGACTCCTTTCTCTGTTACGGGCTTCCTTCATGACCTCTGGTTTGTCACCTGAGGCCTCTCGCTGGGGACCCTGACTTAGTTACCTTTAACCACAGAACTAGATTTCAACAGCAGATTTGTGACATATTCAGTAAATAGCAAGCCCAGGTATCCATGGTTAACCAGGACACCATGAGATGCAACTTCCCAGCAGCTGCCAGGCGAGGGATGTAGTGCAGGTCCCTGTCGTGTACATTTAAACACGTCCCGGTACACTATATCATGTATTTTCCTATTGGCTGCTTCTGTTTGTCACACATTTATTTGAACTATTTAATCTGTGTGCTAAGCATTTGCTTAAATTCCAGATATCATTTGTGCTATGGGTTTAATTTATATTTCATTGTATGCAAGTGTTTTGGGGTAGACCTGGCGTGATGCATGTGGTAGCTGATCCTGCTGTTGATTAGCCCCTGAAACTCCAGGCTGATAGCTCAGCACCATGCTATCATGTTGCTCGTCCTAGTACCTCTCCTGTACCCTCCTTTCTGTAGCCAAGTTGTGTTGACCAAGCCTTGTTCTTCAGTTTTTTTGCCTGTATGCATCAACTTTCATTCAAGTGCTTGAAAGCTTTGTCCAGCTGTGGGTCCGTCTTGGAGCTGGCTGGAACTGGCTCTGACTGACACGGGGGCAACTTCTGGTGTCTTCTCACAGAAGCCACCCCTGCCCTTTCCTCCCCTGCCTCCCCACTGCCAAAGCCTTGCCACTTAAACCCAGTGCACTTACAATAGTGATCCAACAGCTGGGTGTAATGTTTCATATGAACTCTTGAACAGATAATTATATTTTCTTTTCCCCACATACAGGACCTATCTGGATGTCAGGAGACCCTTTCTGATGTAAGCAGAAAGCTCAAGTTAAAAAAAAGTGTTATTGAAATGCAATTTTACCCCCTCTAAAAAGGAACATTTATTCTAGAATGGATTTTTTTTTTTTAAGATGATCTTATCTTAACCCCATAAAGCTTATCTGGGAAGTTCTTAGGAAAGCAAAAATAAAACAAAAGGACCACAAAAGTGTACTTTCCTCTTCCATGAAATCTGGACTGATTTCTGAGAGTGTCATCCTTTGTTTCAGTTGGTACCCAGACTCTGCACAGCCTGGAGGAAGAGAATTACCACAGGCATCAAGAATGGTTCTGTCTGTTGTGGGGGATGCTGGGCACTGAGATTTGAAAAATCAGGAGCTTCGCTCTTCTCTAGCAAAGCAGATGCTGTTTTGGTCAAGGACAGAGCAAGATCTTGTGACAACAAAGCTGAACTCTTATGCCATTGCTTGAAGATGCTGATCTTTCTTTATTGTTCCTGAAAACTGCCACACAAACTGAGAGGAAAGCATCGTGAACTTTTATTTTACACAGCTCTTTGTATGAAACACCAGACAGAAAATATGTGTCTCTGTTGGCCCAGATGCAGTCTTAAACAGGGTCAGTATCATATCTCTTGGGAAATATTTGACCTACTTCAACCACAGTTTAAAGAACTCGGAAGTTGGAACGTACTAGGGAAGAAGGGTTTTCCCTGCTGCACTAAGTGAAAGGGTCTAACGTCATGGAGTAGCTCAGAATAGATGGTTGCATTGTTCCCTCTGGTCTTACCTTGGAAACGACAAATGTCTGCAGTGGGAGATCTGTGAACTCTGCTAAACTTTGTAATTCTCTCTTAGCTTTAGCCTGAAAGTAGCTACACTGCTGTATTTGTTAATAGTGCACTTAATTCCCTGCAAAAAATTAAGTCTGTGTCAACTGAAATTACATTTTTAGCAGAACAGATTGCAGGATTCCTTTATTTACTGATGTAGAGGTTAAAAATGCAGACTTTGTTAATCCAAGTACACTAAACTTTAAAAGAATAAGTGAATGTTAAGATGAAGGTTGACTTTGGACTGTCTATCAGTTTCGTGTGCCGAGCACCGAAAACGCATTCTTCCCAGCAAGTCTAGGTGGGGGGATGACACCTGCAGCAGGAGTCACCTCTGCGTAAACTGGAAACATCTGAGCTTGCTGAGAGTGCAGTGCCTCCTCCGGGGAAGAACAGGCCCTGGGAGGTATCCCAAAGCGCTGCGTAGCCCCACGGGTCTGGGCCTCACATTGGAAAAACTTCGGTGCCTTATGCTTTGCAGTGGTCGTGGGGACTGTGGGATCACATCTAAAGTGTCTCCAGCTGGAGCCCAGAAGGAGCTGAGCACTCTGTGCCTGGAAAAGGAAGCTTCCAAGATGATTGGCCCTTAAAGATGATATAGTGTTTCCTGAATAAAATGAAATATGAAATGAAATAAAAATGAAATAGCAATATATATTTTTTTAATTGACACTAGAATTGACTGAGGGTGGAATTCATGGCCAAGCACTGTGATTTAAACACATCTCCATTTTGTTCTCCCTCTCCTCAGGAGACTGTTGCTACCTTAACCAGAAAAAAAAAATTGAACAATATTATTTGTTTCTTTTGCTGGAAGTACCTTTCTTAATTTATTTTTAACCATTTGGTGCCAGATACTGTCCCTCTGTAAAGATTGTGTGAGGCAATAAATATCTGCCATGCAGCCAGCCAACTTGGCCAAGGCTGTTGATTTATTTTAAACAACTGCTTTAATTTTTTTTCTTCAAGATTTACTCTGCAGTCGATGACACTGTTGTCTTGTGCCATTAATGTTCTTCTCTACCAGTGACACAGCCTGTTAATTAGAGAAAGGAGATAAATTAAAAGCCAGGTGGCAATCCACAAATCTTGATTTAAAAAGATTATTTTTCTTTGTATCAGGCTTTAGCACTTTTATCTCAGTACAAAAATAAAAAGAAATATGGGTAGTGTTTTTTATAATTTTTGATAGCCAGGTTTCAATACTACTAATGTTACAGCAGTGTTTGAACCATTTAACACCTCGGCACCTTTTATTTAGTTATGGGCTTTTTAGGTTTTCTGCTCACTTTGAGATTTCTAGGTGTTGCTATGTATTTCTTTCAGTTTTCATCATAGTGATTGGTTTTCTGAAACTGCCTGATTTGTGAGTTTTTTTTTTCCTTCAGATTTTTGAGAGATGCAGCAACAGATGATTAGATTTGACCCTGACAGAAAAAAATTAAATTCTTCTGCAAGGTGCTTGAGGGTGTCTGGCTGTGTCAGAACCAAGGACTACTATTTACTGCTCGGTGATCCTTTCAGCCAAGGGAACATCTGCCCCTTTTAAACTATACCTGAGCAGCAGTACAAGAGTTGTGATGGGAGGAGGAAATATAGCAGCAGCGATGCAGAAATCATTGCTGCCTTGCCCCATTCCTCCTTTTGGTGTGCTTCAGAGCCAGAATTTTGGTCAGCCTACCTCTTGGTCAGAGCACAGAAAAGGGTTATTGCAGGCGGGAGAAGGCACAGAGAGGAGAAGGCTTCTCGGCCTACTACAAAGACTTGGTTGTGTGGACAATTTTCTGGGTGGACTGTAACTCCCATTTTCCAGCATATTTGATTCAGAGAACTTCAGCATGTGCACAGAGACGCTCCAAGCAGGATGTAGGCAACTTAAAGAGTACACAGCAATTCTTCGTTGGCTGATATACATGGTAGATCTCCAAGTTTAATGAGGTAGCAGGTTAAGCATTAATATGCTCACCACAGTGTTTCTGTTGGCAAGGCACTCATCAATCAGACGGAGAAGGGCTCATCTCCATTGCTCCCTGGAACAAGCTGATCCCTAATGCTGCTGAGCTGCCATCTTCTGATTCCCTGCTTTTTTAATTAGGGTCTCATACCTTTTTTGTGTCGATATTTTTTCCCTCTTAAATGCTGGAACTGCTAGCTAATACATCTCTGCTATTACTTTTCTGTCTTTGTTTTCACTTTTCTGCTCTTGCACAGTTTTAACTCTTGAGTGTTCTTACCATGAGGATGGACATGTTCACCACCACCTCCTAACAACAGTTTTATGCAGCTGTTCTGCACCAAGACAGGTGTTGGTTCACAAACAGCTAAGTCCTTCAGCCAAGGGCAATCAGAGACATCAGGAAATAAGGAAAAACTGGGCGCTTTTAAATTAGAATAGGTAAGCCTCTACTGGATGTATCTCCAGGCAGTAGCAGGTTTTACATTGATGTATTTAATAGGTTATGGACAGATTTATAGCCTGCTACTACTGGAGGTGGAGAAGACAATATCTGGTCAGTGGAGTCTAATTTATTTTATCCTTTTGTGTATGTAGACTGCTTTATGATCCATTCTTACCATGATCAATTTGCTGATTTGCTAGCAGACTGATTTAGGGATGTATGTGTAATACTCTGTGATCCATTTGAGCTGCTTCTGTTCATGTCAGTGCTCTTTGAAATTGGACCTTAAAGGGTTCAGGATTAGTTTCCAGTTGAAAAGGTAATGTTCAACTTGCTCCTTTCGCCTATACTGTTTGTCTTCTTGGCTGCAAGCTAAAATGCTCTTTGCGTTGCACTTGGAGTAAATACTATGGATCTGATAGCTGTGTGCATAAATCATTGCTGCTTTGCTGACTTGGATTTATTCTTGGAGTTACTGTATTGATTCTCTAAGATGATATCTGGTTTGTTCTCTGAAATGATACTGTACAAAACCCAAACAGAACTTGTCTCCATCTGAAGGCTGATCTCTGAATGTGTGCCTCCCTCCTCTTCCTCTCAGTGTTTTCAGTTTAATGTGCGTTATGTAGGAAGGGGCTCACACTGCAACGTGTTGAGCAGCCATGCAGATACGCTGCCTGCTAAAACAGATGTCCAGTTGCACCATGATCTTTCTTCTTCATTTTGTTTATTTTTTCTTCCTAATCTTAACCTTCATTTAACTTCATCTCCGATCCCTGGACCCTAATGTGAACAGCAACTTACTACCTGATTCTTAACTGTTCCTATGGCTATTTCAGTCTAGAAAACTATGCCCAGTGTAGTGTGAGTTGGAGGGGGAACAGGATTGCTACAGTGCTGTAACAGTGGGACCCTTGGCTTCCAGAGAGCAGCTTGTATCGACTCCAAAGCAGCCAAAGGTACACCATTTGCACAGTGGGAAACAGATGTTTCATTACCTGTAATTCTATTTCTGCAGGTCAGAGTTGAACACCAAGTTTTGTGGCTTTGCACCAGTGTGGTTAGTTGGCAAGAGGCTTAGTACTACCAGGTTGTAATAAAATTCAACTCTTTTTCATCGCTGTCCTGAGTCAACAAGGGCTTAAAAGGAGTAGAGGACCCAGAACTGTGGAATGGGAAGTAGAATTTCTCCATAGCAGAGCAGAGAGCTGATGAGTTGAATTATGCCCAGGTTGCATTATTTTTCCAAGGGAGTCAGGAGGAAGCACTTTCTCAGTGAAGCTCTTGCTGACTTTCCTGCTTCTGCCCTTGTCTGACCCCACACACATCTGAGTACGTCAGGAGCTCCCTTCAGGGAAGCAGGAGTCATGGAATCATTTAGGTTGGAAAATACCCTTAAGATCATTAAGTCCAACTGTTAGCCTATCACTGCCAGGTCCACCACTAAACCATGTCCCTAAGCGCCACATCTACACGTCTTTTAAATATCTCCAGGGATGGTGACTCAACCACTTCCCTGGGCAG
The DNA here is from genome assembly GCA_009819775.1 of Phoenicopterus ruber ruber. Taxonomy (NCBI): domain Eukaryota; kingdom Metazoa; phylum Chordata; class Aves; order Phoenicopteriformes; family Phoenicopteridae; genus Phoenicopterus; species Phoenicopterus ruber. The sequence continues at coordinate 164,618,765 of CM020216.1, read as the reverse complement.
CCTTTTCAGGTGCTTGATAACCCTTTCGGTGAAGAAATTTTTCCTAATACCCAATCTAAACCTCCCCTGGTGCAACTTGAGGCCATTTCCTCTTGTCCTATCACTCGTTATTTGGGAGAAGAGACCGACCCCCATCTCTCTACAACCTCCTTTCAGGGAGTTGTAGAGAGTGATAAGGTCTCCCCTCAGCCTCCTTTTCTCCAGGCTAAACATCGCCAGTTCCCTCAGCCGCTCCTCACAGGACTTGTGCTCTAGACCCTTCCCCAGCTTCGTTGCCCTTCTCTGGACACGCTCCAGCACCTCAATGTCTTTGTTGTAGTGAGGGGCCCAAAACTGAACACAGTACTCGAGGTGCGGCCTCACCAGGGCCGAGTACAGGGGGACGATCACCTCCCTACTCCTGCTGGCCACACTATTTCTGATACAGGCCAGGATGCCGTTGGCCTTCTTGGCCACCTGGGCACACTGATGGCTCGTATTGACCAACCCCCCCAGGCCCTTTTCCGCCGGGCAGCTTTCCAGCCACTCCCCCCCAAGCCTGTAGCGTTGCCTGGGGTTGTTGTGACCCAAGTGCAGGACCCGGCACTTGGCCTTGTTGAACCTCATACAATTGGCCTCGGCCCATCGATCCAGCCTGTCCAGGTCCCGCTGTAGAGTCTCTCCACAGCTAAAGACCTTCTTTAAAACTAATCAAGGTGAGATAATTTAACCTTTGGGTAATTCAGGGTCTGCCTTGCAGGTTCTGCTAGGGTGCACAGTGGTGGCTGGACTAGTACCTTTATATGTGTCAAGGTAATTTGACCTTCCATTAATGAAATCCCTACATACTTCTGGAGGGAGAACAAAGTCATGAGCCAGGTCTTGGCGGTGCTGCCCTAAGACTGCAGAACAGAGTTTATGGTCTCTGTGTTGGACCTTGGAAAAATGAGAATCTTTTGTTTCTATTAAAAAGATGCTTGTGGACTGGACAAATGCAGATTAAACTAGACTTTTCTAACATGAAAGATACATTTGGAAAAGGGTGAAAGAGGCTATTACTATGTTGTGCACCCTGCAAAACCATCCACAGATGGGATATTTTGATGAAGCAGCTGTCCCATCCAAATGTAGCTGAAGCAGTTGGTTGGTTCCCACTGAGACCAGAGAGACACTTGGCAGGATTCTAGCACAGTGTTAATGTATTGTGGATGTATCTGCCAGCCAGCCATTTGAACTGTCACCGTTCTCTGCTACACGCTGCAACACGGCAAGGGCAGAGCCACGGGCACTGAATTTCAAGGCATTTGTCAGAGCTGTCCTCTTGGTACTGTCTCAAAACAGATTGCATGCTTGTAGCCAAGTTTTGTTCAAAGGGAATGTCCAACTGCATTACTGTCAGCCTCTTTGCAGCATTATGGGCTAGCCGTGCTTGTCCCCGGCTGATTCCTAAGCCATCGTCTGAGGAGCAGACTTACTCATTGGAGAGCAGGGACACCCAATGACTTTTATTTATTTATCTATTTATTTATTGTTAAGTTTTAAGTGACCTTTAAATCAAGATGATGTACTTATCGAGCAGCACTGATGCAGAGGAGAGAAGAAGCACAACGTCAGATAGACTTCGCTGGGTTGTGCTGTATAGCTGTTAAAAGACTGGATCATAGCAGGAACTTGGGCATGGTGAATGGATGCATCTAGGAGGGGTGGAGTGGTGGAGGGGACTATGCATCCCTAAAATAGGCACAGCATTTGATGCAGCTCTTCATGACACCCAAATTAGAATGGTTGTGGGCGTGTGCCTGACAGGTTGTCCCTGCTGAAGATGTTACTGCACCACTGTCATCCACAAAGACTGAAAATAGGTAGAAAACCTGGAGAATAACTGTATTTTTAAGAGGTGACTAGAATGTCTTAGAGGGTAGGAGAAGATCACTCTGGTCAGATGGTGTCATGTGCTGCAGGCATGCAGCTTTGCTGGCACTTTCGAAAGGTGATTCCTCTGTTGCAGTTTTGCAGAGGTTCATGTAGATGAGTCTCCAGTTGCAGTTCATTGTATGCTCTGATCCATGCTGTATCCTCCAACGTCCTACAAGGTATTTTAACATTTAGTTTTGGTACAAACAGGTCTTACAGTTCGCAGAAATGAAACTAACCTGGATGAATTGACCCAAGTTCTTTTTAGCTGAACGCTTGAAAGCAGCTGCATGGTACTGTAGCTTTTTTTTTAAGTACATACCAAGGATGGTTGTAATAATGATGCTGACTACTGCTTAAACAGGTAAAGAGGGCATGTTTTGTGGCTATTATTCTGGATATTGCTTCAAAGGTAGGTTGTCTAAGGTAAAGTAAATGTGAACAGAAGAGCAGAGGCTTTGTGATGGTTGAGCAGTTGATTTTTTATAGAATAATTGCTTACCTTTTCTGAAAATGAGACTTATACATATGTATTAGAATTGAAGTATCCCACATGTTATTTTACATCCCTTCGTTGGAGATAGGAAACTGAAATGACTGCAATACCAAGACTAACATACCTTCAGGAGTTACTAGTGCCAATATAACTAACCTTTAATTAATGTTTGAATATAATTAAGCAACAACAGAACGTAAACTTAATGGCAAATTTATCTGTGCTGGTTTTGGCTGGGATAGGGTTAATTTTCTTCATAGTAGCTAGTATGGGGCTATTATTTGTGCTGAAAACAGTGTTGATAATACAGGGATGTTTTAGTTACTGCTGAGCAGGGCTGACACAGAGCCAAGGCCTTTTTTGCTCCTCACCCCACCCCACCAGCGAGGAGGCTGGGGGGGCACAAGGAGTTGGGAGGGGACACAGCTGGGACAGCTGACCCCGACTGACCCAAGGGATATTCCATGCCATATGACATCATGCTCAGCATATAAAGCTGGGGGAAGAATAAGGAACGGGGGGATGTTCAGAGTAACGGCATTTGTCTTTCCAAGTAACTGTTACGTGTGATGGAGCCCTGCTGTCCTGGAGATGGCTGAACCCCTGCCTGCCCATGGGAAGTGGTGAATGAATTCCTTGTTTTGCTTTGCTTGTGTGCGTGACTTTCGCTTTACCTATTAAACTGTCTTTATCTCAACCCAGGAGTTTTCTCACTTGTACCCTTCACGTTCTCGCCCCCATCCCACCAGGGGAGAGTAAGTGAGCGGCTGCGTGGTGCTTAGTTGCCAGCGGGGGTTAAACCATGACAGTCCTTTTTCGTGCCCAATGTGGGGCTTGAAGGGTTCGAGTTAATGACAGATTTGATTGGAATGTGCTAGATCAGATTTATAGCTGTTATTGCTGTTTAGCTATTAATGGGCAGACTTCTGTGCTTGCCATGGGGCTTGCTTGCCTTACTGTATATTAGAGTCTAGTGCTCGTTAGTGGCTGCTTTTTGCTTTCGCTGCTTGCTGTACTGCTTATCATCTTACTCTACTGTTCTTCTATCATAGAAGAACCTTTCACTTCCATGAAGAACAAGAGCAGTGGTAGGAAGAATGAAAATTATATGAGTCTTCTGAGATGATGTGAGTGTATTAGTCTGCATATTGCCTACTCCACCTCTGTTTCTGAAACAACAGCACCAGAGGGTGGTTTACCTTTCTGTCACTTAATAAATTGAGCATCATTAAATACTTCGATGTAATTAATAATGAAAGTAGCTTTATCTTAATCACTTTGTACCTCCACAAACAATCCTTGCTGTGTCATATAAATTGCCAGTAAAATATGAAACGAAACCAAACAGGCACATAACATGAAAAGTTAGGGTGTGCAGCTTATGAGCTATAAGTAGCAACATAGGAAAAATACAAGCCTGTGTTTTCACTTTAAAAAGAACCTAGAAAATGCTTCTATGTGAGTTTGTTTCTCATGCAGATGAGACACCTCTCTGAAGGTCAAAATACTGGGAGTTTCAGAGTGTTTATTTAGAAACATAAACATGTATTTATTTTAAAATAAAACATGGGCGTCCTTTGACACAAAGTCATCTGGTCTGCTGTGTGTCTAGATTTGATTTTCAATTGAATCAGGTTCAGATTATAATATAACTACTTTTATCAAATGTGTGTTTCTGTGAAATTTCTTATGTTTTTTAATGAAGAGGATGGATAGGTATATCCTGCCAGAAAGCTCCTGTGGAAAGCAAAGAGATGGATATGATGAGAATGATTCAGGAAAGAGCAGTGAAGAAAGAAAGGCAGGCTCAGGTCTGTGGGAGCAGAGGTCATGGAAGGAGAAGATAAAAAGGTGATGCAGGCAAAAGGAGACAATAGAAGTCATTAAAGAGTTTGGATGACAAATATTAAGCTTTGGGCAGGATAGATGTTTCTTTCCAAAATGATTATTCCAAATATAATAAGAGGAGAGTGAAGACCTCAGAAAGAAGCAAAGGCTGCAGTAGCTGCAGTGATGGGGAAAAGTTGACCAAATGCCTGAGATGGACAGTCCATGTTGCTAGATGCTGCAAAAGAAGAAAACAAAGAATTTATATATGCCTCAGATACTTAGAAAGCAACAGAGAGGATGTTCCACTGTGGCTGTGGAAGAAAAAGGATAATCTATTAACAGATATTTTTAAGGGAGGAAAAGGCCATTAATGTACCAATGCTAAGTTCGTGCATAGAATGCATGCCCTTGATTCTAATCAACAACAACTGCTGTATCCAGCTCCTGTCTGAGCTGCAGTATACATCTTAGATGGAGATATCAACTGATGATGAAAGAAGGATGGAGAAAATAGTTGAGAGGGCTGATTTTTTTTTCATTTTTATTTTTTATATGACCTTGTTGGAAAATCCTACTGAAAATAGTATTGGAGTTCTCTGATCTTCTCACACAGGGTTGGAAATGAGTCTGCCAGATGTGAAGGACAAGTGAACCTCTTGTTAGAGGTGGCTGCTGAATGGCCTGCATGGAGATGTGAATGAAAAATTGAGCAGAGGCCAGTTGAGCTTTTGGGAATTGCCAGGTTTGGGAGACAGAAACAAATGCTGAATGAGTGTTTGTCATCAAAGGAAAGCCCACACATGTCAAAGGGGTGAACTGAGGACAGGTCCTGGAGGGACATGACCAGTGGTGACGTGTTTAAGAAGATACAGGAATTACAACACAAAACAACTGAATGAGGGCTCAGGGGCAATAGCAGAAGGAAAAGGGGCTACTTTGTCACAACAGACAAATAAGACCACATCCAGCAGCAAGTGGGTCCACTGTAAAGATATTGAGATGGTTTTCAACAGGAACAGAAGAAACTAGACTGCAAGGGTGCAGCTCTATTGCTAAATAAAACAGGCCAGGCATTCGTCTCCAACTCTGAGGTCAAATGGTGAGGTGTTGGTGTTGCTTGTACCCACATGACTAAACTCCATCTCCTCCTGTTTCCTCAGCCCACATTGCCTAATTGACTGCTAATTGACATTCTAATCACACTAGAGCGAGCGTGTGCTAACAATTAAAAACCATAAATGATTGCAGTTAACGTTTGTGTCCATGCCATGGCCCTGTTTTTATGTACTAACACATCTCTCACCCAATGAAACAGAGTGGTGAGGCCATCAAAGCCGTGAAACAGACTGTGCCATCAAAGTTCGAATGCATGGAGAGGGACTCATGGGCTCAAAGATGGGGGGTGGAAAGTATGTTCTTGCTGTACTTGGGAGATGGGCATGAATATGACAGGCATTGTATAAGGAGGAGAGAATTAGACTGAAAATGAGCCAGTCAGAAGCCCTGGAATGATGGGGTCAAGAGGGCAAGCCAAAGAGACAGAGATCAAGAGCAGGGGAGACAGCTCTGAGTCAGCAGCACTGGAAGGAAATCAAGTGAATTTCTCTCTAATGGCCTGGGGTCCTTTTATACCATTTCTCTGCAGTGCTGGCAGCAGCAATATTTGCTGTAGCAGATGTGGATTTAATTAATGTGCAGCTTCTTTCTTTCTCTGGGTCACTCTGAAACCTCAAATGGAGGGCGAGAGTGTGTATGGTGAATTGCCTGCAAATTCAAGTGGGCTAAGAGGCGACGGTAGGGTCACTCCTGGAGGTCCTGGTGTGAAGGAAGCAGAGATTGCTGTCTCTCACCCTCATATCTCAGCTGAAGTTGAGGTCAAGGGCATGAGTAAGACATGATTGTTTTTTCTGAAATTGGAGCTCTGGACACTGTGGCCAGTACAGTCTTCAGGGGACTTTTACAGCAGCTCATTAAGCTCCAGACTGGCGCATTTGGCATGGCTGGGTAGGTCACTACGAAATTTGTTTTCCACTCAGCTGCGCTTTCCTGAAGCCACTGAAATCCACTTTCTTAGGAGATGTTTCCCTACAGAGTGCTCTGTGATAGCAAAGAGATCTTACAGGAATGGATTGAAGGGATGGTGTTCTCAGCAAAGGTCCACTTTTTTCCTGCATCTCCGTCTTCCCTCTTGCAGACATTTTGACAAAGCTGCCACAATTGGCTTCCATAAATTTGATTTAAAAAAAAAAAATACTGAAGAGTAAAGACCCTGAGGGGAAATACTGAGATTTGGCTTTGGCAATACTTTAATTGTGGGAGTGAGAGGTAGATTTTTAGAAAGATGTGAAGATCCTTATTTTGATAGACAGATGCTGAATGAGATTGCAAAGGATTTCAATGGAAAAAATCACTCCACAGCAAGAGTTTCAGTGTACAGTGAGACTGGAAAAAGCATTTCTATTTGAATGCCGTTCACACAGGGTCAAGGTCTGATATCCATGGCAAGGAAGCTCTGTGGGCAATTCCACATCAGAAAGGCTGAAGCAGAGCTAGCTGGGCTTTCTCAGAAGGGATGAACCTTTCAAATGTGGTTTTGGCTGATGCAAGATTGGTAGAGGGCGGTTTCAGTTGGCACATGTCACTGAATGGAAAATGATAGCAGCACTGCAGAATGGCTAAATAGTTGGGGGAGAATAAATTGGTTCGTTAATAACAATAGTTGGAAATGTTGGTAAAGAGTGGACAATTCAGGATGAAGGCTTAAATGACTCTGTAGATACAGTCTCAGCAAAGATTCCCCTGATTCCTCTGCTTGTTGCTGTCTGCACTCCTAACGTCATTTTGCAGCTCACATCCCCTGTTGAACCTACGCCTGCTTTCTAACCCTTCCATGATGACACCAGACTTTGTCCAGGACCTGCCTGCTAGCCCAGATCTGTAGGTTCATAATCAAACATGGTTGAAAGGAGGCTTTGCAAGGTCCGTCTCCAAGCTGCAGTGTGAGGCTCCAAAGAGTGACTGATTACCTTCTATGGCCAGTAATTTCATAAGGCACTCTCTGCTGTAGGAATAATAATTAGTTGGATGGAATTCGGCTTGGCTGATTTATAGTAGGAGAGAACAATAAAGGCTTTTGGCTCCAGCTACGGGGTCATTAGTTTTTTAATCACAAAGGCAATGCAGGGCTGTCTCTGATAACAGATTTCTTGTTCCCCCTCTCTTTCTATTTGGAAATATCTCATTTGCTAAGTGGCTGTCCCACTCTTCTTGAAGCTCAGCCAGGTAACAACAACAGAAAGAGATTATATTAAAGTGTTCATGTTAAAAGAAAGTACTCAGAGCTAAAACCACTGCCAAGGGCTCATTCAAACTCAACTTTAGGGGTTTGATTTCTAATGGCAGATGTGTTTGTTCCCCATTCAGAAACTGAACATGAAGCAACATAAATGAAACCCGAAATTTCTAGTGTGAGGACAGAGAATGACAGTCCTCCTACTTCATAGCTAGGAATGAACTGTGTTAATTTGTGAAGAGGGATCTTTACAATGAGGTTATTCATTTGTATTATGGTTCTGCTAAGGAAACTCCTCTCAGGGGTTGAAAAATATTTTATATAAAGGGAGAGAGATGTGAATTAGTATTACTGTTGTAGTCTGAGGGCCTAAGGATATATGTAAAGCAAGGTCTGTAAGGAGAGGTAGTGTCTCTTAATAGACTTACTAAGATAGACAACCTTCCAGGCACAGAAATCCTTTTAAAAAGTGACTAAACATATACTTGTGCCAAAGAGCTTCGTGCCTAGCTGTGAGGATACGAGTGGGCAGATGGAGCTGAATGGGACGATGGACTCAACATAAATTTGAGGCTATTTATGGCTAAGCTAGGACTGTTAGGGATGTCTCCAGGGCATCACCCACCCCCTGGGAAAGGGGTCCATGCTTTCCTGTCAATTGTAATAACATCTACAACACTTGTCTCGTTTTGTATTTAACTTGCAGCTCCTGGTGTGGTAAGGATGGTGGAGAACTGTGATGTCCTTCTGCCTTCCGGCACTTGCTCTTCACACCCCCAGTGCTCCCACTTTATCTCATGGCTGCTTAGTTTTTAGCCTCCTGTGAAGGATCTGGCAGTGAAAGCTCCACCAGTGAAGTGTTTGAGAGGAAAATGAGGGACGCAGGAAATAGGGAACTGTGCTTCTTTTGGGCAACTCAGCTGCCTCTCCCATACAAGCATTGCGTTAAGGCTCTGCTAGTAACACTGAAGGAGCAAACAGTCTCCCATTGTCTCTACTTGCCTTCAGACTGGACTTGTCTGTTTAGGACCAGGCTGTCTGGACCTTCCCATGATCACCCTATATTCCATGAAAAGGAAACTCTTCTTCTCATCATCTTATGTCTCTTCTGTATCAGAGTCTGTCCTGTCTCCTGAAAGTCATTTACCTTTTACTGAGTCCTGTTTTTCATTCAGAGCAGTGAGTCCCTTCTGCAAGGCCTGAACGTGAGAGGCCCGCTGTTGATAACCATGAATAAAGACTTAGGCTTCCTTTTTGAGTTTTGTCTTGGTCCATCTGACACCCATTTTCCTTCTGCAATATTTATTCAAATAATTAATTTTTTTCTGTCCCATTTTTAGCCTACCGCTGTCTATGTTCTTGCAGCTTACTTGCCTTTCTCCAGCTGCTCTGACTTTCCTACTCTGGTTTTGTTCTGCTTCCAGACACTGCAGAGTTAGTTCCTAGGACTGACACAACTTAAGTGTAACTTAATGATCTCCCTGGACCCTCAGTTCCTCTTAATCCTTTGTTTTACAAAGTAAGTTTTACCATCTCATTGTTCCATTCAAGCACTTGTTGAAGCCTAAGTATAAGCCATTAGTTTGATGTTAATTTACATTTATGTTGTTTTTCCTGCTCAGTAGGAGGTAGCAAAAATCAAATCCACATCAAATGACTTTCATGACTCCTCTTTCTCTCTAAACTGGCTTTTCATCAACCTGCTCCAACTTCATGGCCCTGGTGAAGCGCTCCATGCCCTTCCCCCCTCCCCCCCCCCCCATCTTTGCACGAGGGGCTTGTTTAAATTTTCCAGTTACTTTTCTTGGAAAAACCACCCTGGTAGAAAGTGTTACAGTCCTACTTATACTGAGTTAAGGCAAAATCTCCCTATCTCTAGCCATCGTCCTATCTCTCATGGATTACTGCTGTTATACAAGTTCTTGAGCTATGATCTTCAGTCATCATTGTCTTCAGTGATAGAATAGAATAGTTCCAGTTGGAAGGGACCTACAATGACCAGCTAGTCCAACTGCCTGACCACTTCAGAGCATGGATTAATCTAAATCTATTCAGCAGGGAAAAGGTGATTTGCATGAGCTTTGCATCATACCCATCACATTTTTTGCTGCTTTGAGTCTGTTACTCAGAGGTGGTCCTTCCTGTGCAAAATGGATCCATCCATGTCTCCATTTATGGAGCACCACTCCTATGAAGACAGGCTGAGAGAGTTGGGCTTGTTCAGCCTGGAGAAGAGAAGGCTCCGGGGACACCTTATTGCAGCCTTTCAGTACCTAAAGGAGGCCTATAGGAAAGATGAGGAAAAACTTTTTAGCAGGGCCAGTTGTGATAGGACAAGGGGTAACAGTTTTAAACTAAAGGAGGGGAGATATAGGCTGGACATAAGGAGGAAGTTTTTCACAGTGAGGGTGGTGAAGCACTGGCACAGGTTGTCCAGAGAGGTGGTAGATGCCCCATCCCTGGAAACATTCCAGGTCAGGCTGGATGGGGTTCTGGGCAACCTGCTCTAGTTGAGGATGTCCCTGCTCATTGCAGGGGGGTTGGACTAGATGACCTTTAAAGGTCCCTTCCAACCCAAAGTATTCTATGGTTCTATGATTCTATGAAACCCCCTTATGTACAATAGTCTTGGCTGTGGATCTCTGCTGATAGATGTTAGGTTTTCTGAAACCTTGGATGTAATTAAAAAAAAAAAAGGTAAGTTTCTGACCTTTTCACAGGCTTTTCACAGGCAGTAATCAAGGGTTACTGCTTATTTTGTGCAACTTACAAGCCCAAGACTTTCTTGCGCTGTTTTCTACAATGAACTCTTCTTGATGTGAACCTAATACTGATCCCATTTGTTGTGGACTAACCCTGGTAGGCAGCTAAGCACCACACAGCTGCTCACTCACTTCCACCCCCCCAGTGGGATAAGGGGAGAGGAAAGGAAGAGTAAAAGCAAGAAAACTCAGAGGTTGAGATAAAAAATAAAAATAATAATAAAAAATATTTAATTAGTGAAGGATAAGTGGGAGAAGACAGAAGGAAAACAACAAAACAACTAATTCAAAGGCAATTACTCAACATCTCCCATGGGTCAACTGATGCCTATCCACTTCCTGAGCCAAAGATGGCTAACTAACATAAAAACCCCTCTTTTTGCATTTTTTTTTTTTTTGCCAAGCATGTCATTTGATGGCATGGAATATCTCTTTGGTTACTTAGGGTCATCTGCCTGCTTGTGTCCCCTCCCAACCTATTGTGCATCCCCCGATCTATTCCTGGGGAGTGGGGCAGAGGGAGAAACAGAGAAGGCCTTGATGCTGTGCAAACACTGTTCAGCAATAGCTAAAACATTAGTGTGTTATCAGTATTGTTTTGGTTACAAATCTAAAACACAGCACCATACGAGCTGCTAAGAAGAAAGTAAACTCTATGCCAGCGAGGCCCAGTACATTATTAAAGAATTTATCATCTTTTCATAATGAAGGGACTGATACAGAAACAAATAATTTCCCCAGAGACATGGAGTTTGAGATCAGATGGAACAGATATGTTCTTGTCTGACCATCAGTGTGAAGTAAGCCAAAGGACTTCCAAGCTATGGCCAATAATTACTACTAGTTTAGGGAAAGACATCTGATAATTGATACAATTTCTCCATTTGATGATGAATATACCCAAGTTAATTGCTGCAATACTTAATTATCTTTTTCTAATACAGAAAATATAGTGTAAGTCTAGCCTGACCTTCTTTAATTTATAATCCTAACTATCCAGATCCTGGCTTTAATTCTGCTCCTGTAGGAAGCTCATCCTGTAAGAGAGTTTTGCTTGATTGTTTGTGAAACGAAGAGAAATGTTGACAGCAGCTGGTGGAAGATACTAGGACTTGTGTTTTCCTGGGCACAGGAAGTTTTATTTTGGAGCTATTACAAAGGCTGTTTCAGAGGGGGCAACTTTGGCTTGCCAGAGTGCGCGCTCTGGCATTAATCCAGCAATAAACTGTACAATCTGCTTACCTTTGACGATGCAAAGATGCTTTACCACCTCACTGACAACAGTACTGTAAGTCCTAGAGGATCCAATCAGTGAAGACTGCCACAGAGCAAAAAGGGCAGAGTCCCTTTATCCCAAAAGGGGTTCTTACGCTATCAGTTGGCTCAAGAGACATTTCATGGAGATGATAGATACACCTTCAGTGTTCAGCCCTCTGTGAATGGTTCATTCAGAACCAATTTTTTTTTAGTAGGTGCCAGATGGCATTCAACAGCCCTTTTTTTTTATTCCATGTGTTGAAGTGTTAGTCGTTCACTAGACCCTCATAACCAAACTGTGCAAGACCGAAGGTCCTGTGCAAGACCAAAGGTCCTGGGTTTGAAGTGGATATCCAAGGGGGAGTAAAAAAGAGGTGAATATTCTTGTGATGCTTTCTCCTGAGGTATCTCTCCCAGCCTTCTGCTACTTTCACCTTCAGAGACTTCCTGAGCCACAACTGGTTGCTATGCCTTTGGAAACCCTCAGTGGATTTCTCTTCACTGAACTTGTCTCACTTTGATACCATGCAGACCTGTGTGCTCAAAATTATTCATCCTGTCTCTGTGGTGCCTGATGCCCCTGTTCAGTCTTAATTCAACACCCTCCCACCAAAAAACGCCCCCACAAACCAAACCCCCAAAACCTCAAACCAACTCCTCCCAAAAAAACAACAAACCAAAAACCCAGACCCCAAACCCACAATTCTTTGCACAGGCAAAGCAAAGCAACATGTTTCCTAACTGAAGTCTAGAAAAGCCTGGATTGTTGCAACCCAGGAGGGTTGTTTCATGGAAAGAGAAATATTTAGAGCTGTAGGTGTTTAAAATCAACACCTTAGCACCATTCAGGAGCTGTATACTTAAGGGGTAGGAAGTGATATATTACAAAACATAAAATGTCTATTGATGCTGTGCTTCCCCTCCCCTCCCCCCCTACTTGTTTCTTGGAACCAAAGGCCAGATGGTGGCCAGGCTGATGGGGACAAAGAAGAGAGCAGTTCGTTTAGCTCTCCCCATTGGCTTGCTTTTGAAAATAGCAAAGAGTAAGAAGAAACAAATCTTTTCCAGTTCAGAGAGAGCATGGAAGAGGCTCCAATACCACTCAGATGCATGCCTGAGAGCAAGGGTTGGTGAAGCTTTGACTTTTCCCTTCCTATTTAGTGTCCTACATGGCCAAAGAGACAAAGGAAGATGGGATAAAAATTCTTTATTGATAAGGAACTGTAGCAGTAGCAGATTACTTTTTCTGGGAATCAGAGAAGGAATTGTACCTTTCTGTCAAGTTTTACTAATTTGACAGTTCCTGAGCAAAGTTGTAGGTCTGTGCTAACCTCCCACATACATTTAGCCAGGAATGTACTAACTATTTTGATAGATATAGAGCATTAAAAAAAACCCCAACAACCTACAAATATTATGAGTGAGAAGGAGATATTGCTAAGATCTGATCAGCTCTGTGGCTTTTTTTGGCTGAGGAAGTTGATTCCAGTGGAAGAGATTATTATCTTGGTGAGCCCTCAAGGAAAAGGTCAAGTAATCAAATGGGCTGAAACAAAATAAGCATCTCCGAAATCCTTGTCCATTTTATTTCAAAAGGCTTTGGAATATTATGGCAGTTGTCAGCAGTTTTTAAATAGTTTCACTCAGATTTAAATACCTGCTTCCCTTTTACTCTCTGGAGAGCTCTGCTATTGCCTCTTGCTAGATTTCTAAGGTCCTGCACTTGGGTCACAACAACCCCAGGCAACGCTACAGGCTTGCGGGGGAGTGGCTGGAAAGCTGCCCGGTGGAAAAGGACCTGGGGGTGTTGGTTGACGGCCGGCTGAATATGAGCCCGCAGTGTGCCCAGGTGGCCAAGAAGGCCAACGGCATCCTGGCTTGTATCAGAAACAGTGTGGCCAGCAGGAGTAGGGAGGTGATTGTCCCCCTGTACTCGGCCCTGGTGAGGCCGCACCTCGAGTGCTGTGTTCAGTTTTGGGCCCCTCACTACAAGAAAGACATTGAGGTGCTGGAGCGTGTCCAGAGACGGGCAACGAGGCTGGTGAAGGGTCTGGAGCACAAGTCCTGTGAGGAGCGGCTGAGGGAACTGGGGATGTTTAGCCTGGAGAAAAGGAGGCTGAGGGGAGACCTTATTGCTCTCTACAACTACCTGAAAGGAGGTTGTAGAGAGATGGGGGTCGGTCTCTTCTCCCTAGTAACAGACAACAAAACAAGAGGAAATGGCCTCAAGTTGCGCCAGGGGAGGTTTAGATTGGACATTCGTAAAAATTTCTTTACCGAAAGGGTTGTCAGGCATTGGAACAGGCTGCCCAGGGAGGTGGTGGAGTCCCCATCTCTGGGGGTATTCAAAAGGCGTTTAGATGAGGCCCTAAGGGATATGATTTAGTGGGGGACTTGGTAGTGATAGGTTAATGGTTGGACCCGATGATCTTGGAGGTCTCTTCCAACCAGAACAATTCTATGATTCTATGATTCTAAGTCTCCGGCGCTTGGGATCCTCTGGTACTGTTCCAGAACAAAAGCAGCCATATAAGCTGGTTTCATTCCATCTTGCATGGAGATGTTTTCCACCTGCTTTGCACCTTTTCCAGCCTTACCATCTCTTTCATACTGTGTTGTTAGCTTTTGTTTCTCTGGGGGTTTTTTTACACTTTGAGTATTAATGAAACTTCCTGAGTGAGTTTTTGTTGTTTAGGATGGCTGTGAAAGGTAATATGCTCAAGAGACCAGCAAAGGCAAAATGAAACCTTAGCATACGATTTTGCTGCTGTTCCTTATTTATCTGATGCAGTCAGGATTCACTGGAGACCTGCAAAGAAATGCACTTGTTCGAGGAATGATAAACACACCTGGAAACAGCAGTAGAGCTCATACAATCTTACAGGGAAACAGGCATTTCCTTTCCTACTCCTGAACTTCCTTCTTTCTCTCCTCTCAGTTACATCTAGAGCAAGAAAGTATACTGATAGTATATGTTCTGTGTATGGAAGTATATTTAGTGGGTGAAAAAGTGAAAACGCGTGATTTAATTCCATCCTTGTTTGATTCAATGTTTGAGTAAAATGATAGTGGTTAAGACTGGTGATACTTCCTCTCTACAGAAAGCTAGTGAACCGTATGTTGTTCTCTTCTGACCTCAGAGGTATCTACTATATTGAACGAACCAATACATCAACTGTGCCTATCCACCTGGGTGTCCAATCACATAAAAAATTTGAATGACTCTCTTTCCTACCTACTTTACTTCACTGAGGACAGAATTGATAGCAATGACATACCTGTTTGTGAGAAGAAGTATTTGGTGGAGATGTTGCTTGATTCTTTGTAGTTTTCAAACTAGTGGTATATGAACTTTAGCTCTGTATTCAGCACACTTTCAGGAACAGGCTCTGAAATAATTTGTCAGCCTTGACAGTGAGCCAAAGATATCGAGGATGAATTCAATGAGAGCTGATAAGATCAGCACATATCTAAAGGTTAGGTTACAGCTATGGGTCTAGGTTTCTTGGAGATCTAGTTCTTGAACATTTTTAAGAGCAATGCACTTTCAGTAAGACAAATAGTTTGGAATTGCCTTGGCTCTACGAAAGCATAATGAAGACTGTTCAAAAATGCTGTAGTCTTTCGAAATAATGACTATAGCTTCTCACCTTCTCTGGCAAAGACAGCAGAAGCAAGCTTCTACTTCTAGCATCTGTATTTACTAAAGAGTAGTATGAAGCTGTAATTCCTGAACTGAGAGCTTTCTGTATTTTTCTTTTCTTTGGTTTTCTAGAAGATAGTAAATACTCTCTTACTTTGCCAAGCCTATCCTGCAGGGCTTAGATCAGGAACTAATTTGCCTATCAGTCACTCAGCCAGCTCTATATTTGTATTTTCAATGGAGACTTGATTACATAGACTCAGTGTGGGGTAGATGGTGTCTGGCTCTCAGCGATATGCTTGGAAAGATTCTGTATATGGAAGTACATTTAGTGGGTGAAGAAGTGAAAATGCATGATTTAATTCCATCCTTGTTTGATTCAATGTTTGAGTAAAATGGTAGGAAGTGTTGACTGCAGATCAACACAAGCTCTGCTATCCTGGAAAATGCCATGGGGAGAACATCCATTTCATTTGTTCTACTCTGTTTCCTTGGACATAAAAGGACTATATTACAACAGTAACTGTGTTTTTATATCAAAAAAAACACTACTTATTTTTGTTCTCCAGTGATCCATGCTCAAAATAAGTTGAGGACAAAGTGTGGCATAGGATCCTGCATCCAGGGTTTATTGCCTCGCCTGAAACAGCAGACGTGGTTAGGTTTTCCCAGTGAGACGGAAACCTGGCCTCCTGGTGAATGCCTACAAATCTTTAGACTGAACCAGTGTGCTTGAAAGTGAGTGGTTTGGTCATACTTGGTACTAAAACAAGATGGTGTGTTATACTACCACACATCCCTTTCCTTTGAAAATCATACATGATATTTGTGGATTCAAGTGGTCTCTTCAGTTTCCCTCTTTTGTTTTCCAAATGGCTAAAAGGGAATTCTCTAGAGAGCCAACCTCACTTACTCCACATGACTCCTATTTACCAAGAAATTCAGATGTTTTGATGTGTCCTGCAAAATCATAGAATCATAGAATAGTTTGGGTTGGAAGGGACCTTTAAAGGTAGTCCAACCCCCCTGCAATAAGCAGGGACATCCTCAACTAGATCAGGTTGCCCAGAACCCCGTCCAGCCTGACCTGGAATGTTCCCAGGGATGCGGCATCTACCACCTCTCTGGGCAACCTGTGCCAGTGCCTCACCACCCTCAATGTAAGAAATTTCTTCCTTATGTCTAGCCTGTGTCTCCCCTCCTTTAGTTTAAAACCACTACACCTTGTCCTATCACAGCAGGCCCTGCTAAAAAGTTTTTCCCCATCTTTCCTATAAGCCCCCTTTAAGAACTGAAAGGCTGCAATAAGGTGTCCCCGGAGCCTTCTCTTCTCCAGGCTGAACAAGCCCAACTCTCTCAGCCCGTCTTCATAGCAGAGGTGCTTCAGCCCTCTGATCATTTTTGTGGCCTTCTCTGGACCCGCTCCAGCAGGTCCATGTCCTTCTTGTGTCGGGGGCCCCAGAGCTGGACGCAGGACTCCAGGTGGGGTCTCAGCAGAGCAGAGCAGAGGGGCAGAATCCCCTCCCTCAACCTGCTGGCCACACTTCGTTTGATGCAGCCCAGGATACAGTTGGCTTTCTTTGGAGGGAAAGACTTCACAGGTAATTGACAAAACATGAAGTTTGTGTATAGCCCATGTAAGACAGACCTATAAGGGTAAAGACTGTCATGAGGACAAAGTGGATTGCTCTTCTGTTTTCTGTGGCTTAGGAAGGAAGGGAGCTGGGGAGGTGTGCAGACTCTGATTTATGAACACTAAGGCTATGAAAAGGCTCATCATAGTTATGTAATCCAAGCCCTCGTAAAGGGCAGATAGAAGAGTTTTGCACCAATAGGAAAAGAAAAATGTTAGCTTTCAGAAAACATTGCCTAGAAGCTATGGAGGTGCAGGGTGAGGATCTCTTAGTCAACAGAAGTCTTCCATATCTCAGGAAAATAAAGATGCCTTGACACCTCTACTTCTTTCAGAGCAATTCGAACCAGGCTTCAAGTTACAGAAGAAAAACTAAAATTTAAGGTGATGGTGGTGAAGTTGTAATGATGTCATCTACAGACAGGAAGCCAAGATAATCTTCCCAAATAACATTCCTCTGCTAGCTGAAATACCTATGTGAAATACTCGTAATGATTCTTTGAATGTATTTTCAGGCAAGACATTATTGCTGTATTAAGTCCCTTAAGATGGAGCCAAGAGTTAAGACTGCAACTCAAGAAGTGCTTAATAGCTTTTTTATTATAGCCCATGTGCATTGGCTGGCACGAACTCTCTCAAATGGATTGTATTCAAAGCTGCCACAGGCACAGCCATGCTAGAACAAGGCGCATTTTGCAATTTAGCTATGGCCTGATCTGCACTGAACAGTTTCCTCTGGGGTTGGCGGTGTTAAATGCTCTGTCACTACTCAGGAAGAGCAGCTTTTGTCTCTCAGATGATCAGGACAATCATGTTTTTGTAATGGGAATATGTTTACAATCACTTTGTGTTTCTTATCTCTGACTGGTGTTGTGCTGTGTTGATAGTGGTGTTAGGAAAACCTCTACGGTCTTGTGAAGAATGCGGAAAGATTTTATGGGACAAAGGCAGGCAGCTGTCTATGTAAAGCAGGGTAGCTCAGCAAAGGTAAGTCCAGGCAAAGATAGTGTCGTGGCTCTGCAGGAAGCACACATCATGCTTGGTATTTGCAAAATCAGTCCTCTGGGTTGCAAACATTTTATGAAGGCATGTACAGGCTTCCATTTGTTTGCGGCTGAATGCGTACGAACCAGCTGCTCAAGCTGGTGAACTTTTCTCTTGATAACTGAAGCAGGTAGAGTGTAACAGTTACATCCCCTTCCCTTCCTCCTTTCCCTTTGCTGTTCCACAAAGATTTGCTCTGGGAAGACTAACAAGTATCCCCCTTACTTAATTGCATATTCATTGATATAGGAGTATTCGGGAGACCAGGTGTACCAAAGATCCTCTGCTGCAGATGGTCTTTTCCTCCATAGCTCTCACTGACCTTTGGGTAGGCTTGGTTTTGTGCTCTCAGCACAAGGTCCCAGAAAATGCAAGTGCTTCTTATCTACCGTAAGAAAGATTAAAAGCCTTGCACTTGTTCACATTGAACTCTGCACGGAATTTCAGCATCTTTCTGAAAAGACTGCGGGAAGCAAAATTAGTGATGAACATATTTGCAGCCAGAATGGGAAAAAACAAGCATGGAAAAAACATTGTTGCAGTGTTGTAAGAAGATAAAATTATCAATTTTTTTTTATTGTGAAAACTACAATTTTTAATGGGAATTTAAAAATTCAGATTCTATTGATATGCTCTATTAAATCTATGTAGAAGTTTTGAAACATCTATTTAAAATATCTTAAAATTTTTGTCTTTGTTTCTTCCCTGACTTCCTTCTCTGCCACATACCTCTGAAAACCCAATGCTGTAGGTTTGTATTGTCTCAAACCTTTGTACCTGTGTGCATTTTCTCTCTAGAAAAGATTAGTGAAACATGTAGGGATTGAATATACTTACTGAAGTAGAGGTGCAAATGAATAACCCAAGTAACCGAAGAAGTTAATAACATGAATTGAGCCCTGTCCCAAAAGAAGGAAAGGGATCCTGATCATTACTTTACTGACGGTAGAACTGAGAGCGTGAAGAACGGTGCTTGTTACTTCAAACTCTACTGTGATACAGGCAGAGAAGCAACCACGAGATGCAGGTGAAAAGAGACACAGCTAGACTTCTCTCCTGTTTGTTTACCTTCCCATGGCTGGAAGGTAGCTTGAGCTTGTTTCTTGCTTATTTCAGAATATCCTGACCCCTCTTCTCCATCTTCTCCTAAGTGCTTTGCTTGTACCTGCCTGTGTATGGAAGATTATGTATTGCTTTCATTTCCGTGGTATGTGGTTGCTGTGGTTTGCTTCAGACAATATCCTGTGGCTTTTGCTGGCTTCCACTTTGGATACCTCCTTGTGTTCATTGTGGCATCTTTATTTTCGTATCTACTGATGAAATATGTTGTCTTGAAGGTTCCTTAGGGAGTTTTCTGTGCCCTCCCCCTCATCTCACTTTTTATTGATATTTTATATTCCCAATGAGATTTGATACCCAAGGACTTCTAGTTGTCTGTGTTAATTTATTGCCTCTCAACCCTAAGCATTCTAACAGCGCTATGCACCATATTAGCAACTTTTGGAGACCTTGGCTTTAAACGTGAATTCTGTGATTTTCATGAGTGTTTGATCATGTTCTTATCCAACAAGGGGGTGAGAAAATATTTTACTTTTTAGCAGGACCATACGAATGATCACTTTCATTCTTCTGCAGTGCCTGAAGGCTTAGGATTGTAGAGGTACTGTGTGTCTTTCCAAGGACAGTCTGGCTTGCAAGACATATTTCAAATAGGGATGTATTTGCCATTTGATCGGGCTGATGAAAAAAAAAAAAAAGAGTTAGGTGAAGAGATTAAATTTTCATTTACTTTCATATGAAAATTAATTTCTTTTGGTTCTTTTTGGTGATGAGAAGTGGATGTTTCTGTGCAGTTATATAGCAGGAATTACATAACTACGATTGAGCTCTGCTGGCTTACATCAAAAACTATCCATGCCTCTCCTGTCTCTTCATATTGCTTTCTAAGGGGGTTACATCCCTGTTAGAGGGTTTATCTTCTCCCATATGGATAAATTCTGCTGAGCATGGAGTTGTTGTCCGAAAAGTGGATCTGTTGCCCGGTGTGCGATATGCCAATAATCACACACTCAGGAGAGACATTGAGTATTTATTTGACAGTTGCGCAAGCCTGGGTGCTCGGTGTTTTTTCCACAAATCAAGCACACCCAATGCCCGTTTCTTATTACATTTATGCACTAAATTCATGCATATTCTATCTATCTAATACATATTCATCCGAATCTACATGAGTTGCATAATTATGTGGCGTCATTCTTCTTGGCTCCTGTTCAGATCCTTCTGCGCATGTCTTCCTCTTTTTGGGGGTCCTTGGGGGTCCTCCAGGATGAAGTACCCTAACTCCTTTTATCCATATATGGTCACATGTCACCTAAGGACAACTTAAGGTTACTTTCTTTTGCCAAGTTTACGCTACTTAAACACAGACAATACCTCTACATGATTGATATATTCTTGTAAGTTCTGGTTGCTCCAGGTGTACCGCAAGACAAATGCTAGTTCTCTATGCTCTACTGGTTAAAAAGTTACAGGACATAATCACAGGCTTTTAGATCTTCATGTAACAGGGTGAGACTTACTGCGAGTGCCCTGCTGCAGAGATTTTTGACATTTCCCCAGGGTCTAGTTCATCTAAGAGTCTTCCATCAGATTGCCGTTGAAATGAGCCAAGGAGCAAATAATTTAACAAAAAAAGAAATGGTGGTTTCTTTATTTGTAGTTGACAGACATCTTTCGCCTTACTCTGGAGCAGATCATGCCTGACATAACTTCTGTCACTAAACTAATTGCTGTGGAGTGTTTGGTATCTCTGAAAGATTTTTGGGGCAGACTTAACCACTTGAAATGTTTTTCTCAAATTGTTTAAAGATTAGTTTTAAGATATAGAAGAAACTCCATATTCTAATATTGGTACCACCTAGAAAGAGATACCACCAAATGTTACTACAGCATTGCAATACAGATGCTCTGAATACTCTAAATATATTACATTTTGAGGTTTAGCTTTGAGTAGTTCCTCACTGTTTCCTTTCACTTCCACAAATGAACCCCCTCACATCTCTGAAAGGATCTCTATTGCATTCACACTAGCTATTGCTATTTCAGGAACTTCATACTTGGGGGGAAAAAAAAAAATTAGAACTGTGCAGGAAGGAGAAAAAAAAAAATAGAAATCAAGACTAATTTTGTGCTCTGCTCCTGGGGATCAGCCTTTGCTTCTCACTTTTCTTTCTTTCCACAAGTGTCTCCAAGGGTTGTTCATCTTGCAGGTTCCGCCAGACTTGCTAAGCCCAGTTGACTCTCCAAGTTCGAAATGGCTTGTTCTTTCCTCAGAAGCAATGCCACCAAGCAGCTAGCAAAAATGAACCTCTTCACTTTGTACACTGTTTGAGGGACACTCAGTAATGGCCAGATTTTGGAGGGCCACACACTCACATGCTCTGGCTGAAACTGCTGGGGGAGGTGTAGCTGCCCTGCACACCTGGGAAGTACAGTCCTCTTTCAGTTCCAAAGACTGCTGTCAAATTAAACTGCACAGTGCTGTTTGAAGGCACTGTCCGAAAAACGATCCTAAGAGAAAGAGATTAGAAAAGAGGGGAGGGAAAAAAAAATCACTCCTTTTCTTCCCTTGAATTCCATTATTCGCGTTCAGCAGTACACTGACGAGTGCCAGATTCATCAATTCTTACGCGTAGCTCAGGCTTTCATACAGAAGGGAGAAGATATTTTAAAAGCCAGATAATGTGATTATGAAAGCGTAAAGAGCATCAGAGAGAGTGTGTAAAGACAGAAGTAGAATTCAGTGTGGTAACATTTTTTTTTTAAGAAGGCTGAATTTTAAACAGTTTCCTTTTATGTCCACTGTAACTGGAATCACAGTTGCTGTTGAAAATATTGGAAAGAAACTTTTATATGTCTATAAATGCATAAACAATCATCTATTTTACTTTCTTGAAAGACATCTCAAACAATCATTTGGTCCAAAGTGGGATGGTCATCATTATTTGGAGAGAAAAATGTGACTACTTTTACAGTTCTAACTGCTTCAGAATAGATTTCATTGAACCAAAAAAACCAAATAATTCTGGATTTGTCATCTGCAATTTTAAACAGCAAAGCAGAAAACATATTGTGATATATAAGGACTGTGATGGAGGCTACTGAGAAAAAAGTGCATCTTTACTTGAGATACTAAGTGCAGAACTGATGACTTATATCAAAAAGGATATTTCAGAACTCAAATGAATGCAAGGAAGGATGATGACTCTAAGAGAGTGCAGGGGAGGTCTCCTCTGAAGCAAAGCTATGAAGTTCAATACTATAAAAGAAAAAAAATATTTAATACTCCAGAGGAAGTAGATCAAGATCTTCTGTTTTTTCCCTATATCCAAACATTTGGACCAAAGCACAGTCAATGAAACGAAATAGTGAGAAGTTCAAATTCAACCAACAAAAACGTTGTTTTCCACACAATTTGTGATTAAGATGTGCAAAGTCCTGAGAACAGCAGTGAAAGTGAATTAGAAAGGGATTAGATGTTTGTACATGGATAAGAAGAAACTCAACGATGTTGGTAGTAAGTTTTGGAGTGGATCGTAAATCTTGTGCTTGACTGATAAAGATCAGGTGAGATGGATCAAATTTCCCCCTTGTGGGTTTTAAGTGTGTCATCCCTTGAAGCCTCTAATACCAGGGAGATACAACATACTGTAATAAATGGTCAACTTCTCTGATCCAGGATGGTAATCTGAGATACCAGGCACAAGTGCCTTAGGCTTTCAGCTAAGAGTTTGAACGTGATTCAGCAAACCATGGGAATTATGTATGTACTTGAAATTAAACTCTTTTCTAAATGTGGTGTTGTATAGGAATATATTTACTGTCAAGAAAATCTTCCTCATTGTAAAATGATACAGGAAGAAGCGGTAAAAAGTGAATTAAGTCAGCATGAAACATGGTAGCATGACTCACACAACGGGAGTGCTGCAATGGATGGCTCTAAACTCTTCAGAAGGGACAGGCAAGGAAGGAGAGGTGGTGGGGTAGCCCTGTGTGTTAGGGAGTGTTTTGATTGTCTAGAGCTTAATGATGGTGACAATAGGGTTGAGTGCCTATGGGTAGGAATCAGGGGGAAGGTCAACAAGGCAGATATCATGGTGAGAGTCTGTTATAGACCACCCGACCAGGATGAAGAGGCAGATGAAATAGTCTATAAGCAGCTGGGAGAGGTCTCACAATCGCTAGCCCTTGGTTCTTGGAGACATGGTTCAGTGGTGGACTTAGCAGTGCTGGGTTAGCAGTTGGACTCGATGATCTTAAATGTATTTTCTAACATAAACAATTCTATGATTCTATGAATTTGAAATTTTCCACTGAATTTTTTTAAGTTTTAAAGTACATATTCATCCCTTTTAGAGAATATTGCAGGCAGGCCTCAAGTTGCTTCTGCTTAGTAAAATGTTTTCACTGCTGCAATGGCCTCTCCATCACAACTGGCTGGCTGTATGCTTAATTTTTGTTGTCACAATAGTGCACAAATTCAGAAGCTGCATTCTAAATATATCTGCACAACACAAGCTTATGCCTGTACCAAAACAGAAATGTCAAGTGTCCTGTGACCAGGTGTTGCTCTTTCAGTTGGAATTAAAAACTTCATATCCTGGCAATCTAATCTAAGGGGAGTTTTTTTGTGTCTTATTTACTCCTGCTGACCCACCTCTATTTCTATGCGCGTTGTCTTTATGAAAATATCAATGGTCAATTAGAAAGCTCACGTTTCCAATTAACCTAGCGGGCGCCTTGTGTTTGGTATTGTGTGGATTCTGTGGGACAGTAAAGAATAGTTTAAACTCTGCACTTGGTTGATATGTGTATTTCAAGAGACATAGGGTTTCTTTTCCTGTTCATACAGCATTTAATACAACACAGTTACAGGCTGAACAATGTATAAATATTCCTATATCCTTTCTACAGGAAAGTATAAAGAGGAGGCAAGATATAAGAGGCATTGTGT
Source organism: Phoenicopterus ruber ruber (assembly GCA_009819775.1). Lineage (NCBI taxonomy): Eukaryota > Metazoa > Chordata > Aves > Phoenicopteriformes > Phoenicopteridae > Phoenicopterus > Phoenicopterus ruber. The sequence continues at coordinate 164,594,902 of CM020216.1, read as the reverse complement.
TGTTGAAAGTATATTTCTAGATGAACAATGCATTTCTCTGATACTTTATTGTTTAATTTCAACTTCAAGTATATACTGTGAAGAAGAAAAAAATCCTTTATGTGTTTTTGCTCAAGAACAATGTGTATGCTCCCTTTTTAATGGATTCATAAAGGGAATGGTAGCGGTGTTGTTTTAGCCTTTTCCAGCATCTAAGTCTTGCTAAATAATTAAATAAAAATCATAGCTGCAGTGAATAGTAATTAGGTTTATAAAAGAAAGAACATTTACTTCAGGTAAAAGAATGAGGGCCCCTATTTCTCACATTGCCCAGGCAAGCATCCATCGCTGTTCACTGTTAACGTAACTGCAGGTCACACGTGTTTCGTACAAAGCAAGCAGTGCAATTCCAGTTTGAGAATGTTAAGGCTGGAATATATCCTTGTACTTTTTAGTATAGATGTTAAGTTTCACCCAGTTAGCCTGTGCTTAGTCCTAAAGCTAGCTGAAATTTCAACTGCAATTACACGGGAATACGAGATTTACCATGGCTCTTAGAAAGATAAATCTCTGCCATATCTCCAGGTATTAGCCAACCTTTTCCAGTTTATATAACCAGGGTGTTCAGAACAACTAATCGAATTTCTCCAACTAGACCACACCAGGTGCTCTGTGCACCTTATTAAGCATTTAAACGCTGATCAAAAATATTTAAAGGAACAAATTTCATAAGAAGCTTCCAAACCTCTCATTGACAGACCTTGGTATGAATTTGATATTCAACCATCTACCATTTCTAGCCGTTCACTTCAGTAAGATTTCCCTGGAGTACCTCATATGCCGCCCAGTTTCTTGGACTGTTTTGAGTAGTTCACAAATTTTCAAAGTTCGCTGTGTTCTTGAACACCTTCTGTTGCTGTCGCTCCTTGCTTAGGGGGTCAGAGGAGGTGAACGTAGTCAAATAATTTTTTTGTATCAAAATAATTGCATCAATTCTATTTAGTCTGTCTCATCAGAATCCTTTCAACTTGGTGAAATTCTGCATTTCAAGGGATAATAGTCCATAAAAAGACCCTTTTTCTCCCTCTGAAAAGGTTAAATAAATAATGAAAGGAATACGAAATACTGCATTACACTCTAACATTATGCAATCAGCGTGGCTGATGTGATTTATCAGTCTTTTACAACTCCTGCTGCTGCCAAAGGAACAGTTCCATGAAAAATATTCTGTGGAGTGAGAAAGATGATTTTTTAGGTTGTCTTATTTTTATGACACACATCAATGTAGATTCACTAAATTTGTAGAAAAAGCCCGCTAGTCACAGAAATCTTCCCTTTGCTTCCTTCCATCCTTATTTTCCACCAGGGTCCCCCGCATGGGGTCTATGCCCTCCTGCTTCCCTCTGAACCGCTAAGCCAGCAGCCCAGAGTTGTATGCCTGCAAGGAACACAACTGTTTTCCTTGCTATACACTTAATATTTAATAGGTAACATTCAGCTCTGTGTTCTAAGTTAAATCGTTCAATAGACTATGTATTATTCAACAGGAGAAACACAGAATGTTAAATAAGTAGGCATTTAAGATCCATTTATATGAATAGGCCTGATTAATTACATAACATTTCCTTGCTTTATTGTAGGTTCATTATTACTTTTAATTCTTTCATTATTTGATTAAATTGACAGTGAAGCAGTTTGCCATCCAGGATGTTTCTAGCATTGACCTCCTTTCTTCTAGATAAGTACAAATGTGCAGTTAGTACCTAGCCCGAGTGCGTGATGCATGCAGAAGTAATAGATGGGCAAATCTTCCTGAGTGTTACAAAACCAGGAGAAATGAATGTGCTGGGATTTCTTTTTCTCCTCCATACAGTTTCTTACAGAGACTTAGAGGTATTTTTGCAGAGTATTCTTTTATTAAAGAGGGTGGAGGATTCATACTTGCTGGCACACGTGAATTACTTATGCATTCCCAGCTCCTATTGTTATTTATCTCATAATAACAACAGGAGTCCTCACCAGACTGGTTTGCTCTGCAAGCACATACTAAGATTAAGGTATCTTCAGTGAACCACAGAGCTCACAACGGAGCCTAGAGAAAGGCCAAAGAACAGCAGCACAGATTTTCTATGTTTTATTTATTGACAGGGACTTAAGTATGAGAAAAATCGCGGGCCAATTTTACCAAGGTGTTTGATTGCCTCACTTCCATTTAAATGAATGTGAATTAAGTGCCAAATTGTCGGTTAAAAAACTGACAGTGACATCTAAAAAAATGATACCAGATCTTGGCTAGAGCCATAAATTGCCCTCAAGTTTGCTGATACCCATTCCAAAATAAGTCCAATTTTTATCACAACCACTGGAATCATTTGGTGCTTAATAAATAATAGTAACCTTCCCACCCCCGGTGCAAAACCTAGAGCTGCTGTGATATGATTCCTCAAGAAGCAGGAGACGTGGCTGTTAGCACTTATCCAATCTTCCTGCAGCAGCAGAAATTCAATCTAACAAATCCCCTCTGAGATCTGAGAAAGAAGACAATGTCTAGTAGTATCAAGAGAAGAAATTTTTTTTCTCTCTTCAATCCATGACAAACCTTATCAATCTTGCAAAACCACCGTTCTTGGATTGCTAGAAATCATCTTGTAATTTTCCAACCTAAGTCTATTTCTGAACATCATACATCCAATTTATCTTGTGCCAGTATCATACTTAAAGTTAGCTAACTCTTCCACTACCTTGACATTCGTCCTTTACAAGCATGAGTCACCATATTCTCCCTCAACCTTTATATTCCTACGCCAAGCTGAGCTTTTTGTGTATCCTTGTCCCCAAATGATCTTAGTTGACCTTTTTTGTTCCTCTTTCCATTTATGTTCTTTTCTCTTGAACACAGGTGCTTAGAAATGTAAATACAATTCCATCTGAGGTCACACCAGGCTTTTTTACAACTGTATGGGTAATTCTCTACCAGTACTAAAACAAATTCAGAATACTTTGTCATTTGTAGCTGTACTGTGTTGGTTTTGTCCTTGCTGTGAGGAACTTGCTCATGAGTCTGAGCTCTCACAGGCGCAGAAAGGAAGCTCCTTGGAGATGAAGAAAGACGAGGTGTAGTCTGTTGGACACATGGTAATAAGGACCATCGTAGACCACAAAAGAAATAAGTTGACTTTGAAGACACAAACTGGTGTTTAATTCCTCTCCAGCGGACATAGTTTTATCCTTATTAACGTATGATTTAATATCCTTTCACATTTAGGTCATTCCATGGCATTCTGTTTTTCCACACAGACATGTCGCAATAACACCCCTGCTGAACTCACAGCAAATAAATATATCAGGCTATCAGGTGTCCATGCCCAGGCGCTGGCAGCGGGGCTGCAGGGAGCCTCTGTGGGGAGAGGCTGGGGCTGCCCCGTGCCGGACACAGCCGGTCCCAGCCGGTCCCAGCCGACTCCAAGGGCCCCACCGCAGGACACAGCTGAGCCCCTCAGCCAAGCTGGGGGCGCCGGGGGGAAACAGGTCTCAGAAAGGGCCGGAGGTGGCAGAGGCAGAGGAGGAGGAAGCCAAGGAGGGAGCAGCAGCAGAGGGAGCGCGAGGGCGGAGGAGGAGGAGGGCAGGAGGGGCTGCAGGCCCGGAGCAGGGATCCCCTGCAGCCCTGAGAGACCCCGCTGGAGCAGAGACCCACCCTGCAGCCCGGGGAGGGCCCCAAGACGCAGCAGGGGATATTTCCTGCAGGAGCTGCGGCCGTGGGGAGCCCGGGCGGGAGCAGGTTGTCCCTGAAGGACTGCAGCCCGGGGAAGGGCCCGCGCTGGAGCAGGGAGACGGGGAAGGAGGGAGGAGTGGCCGAGAAGGGCTGTGATGGACTGACCCCAACCCCCATCCCCACCCCTGCACCCCTCGGGGGGAGAGGATTTGGGGGTGAAGGCGTGAAGGTGGAACTGGGGAAAAGGGGTGTGTGGAGGGAAGGTGTTGTTTTAATTTTGTCTTTGTTTCTCACTACCAGAATCTATTTTACTTGTGAATAAATTAAATTAATTTTCCCCATATAATCCTGTTTTGCCTGTGATGGTAAATGTTCTCCCTGTCTTTATCTTGACACATGAGCTTTCTCCTCCTATTTTCTCCCCTTGTACCACTGAGGACGGGGAGTGAGTGAGCAGCTGGGTGGGGGTCTGGCCCTCAGCCAACGTTAACCCACCACAGAGAAACACAGGCAAGACCATATAATCTGGTTCTCATAAGGCTTCTCAAAGTGATTTCTAAAGGTTCTCGGTGTCTCAGTGTTTTACCAAGGGGCAAATGGCACCTGTTGTGGGATCAATGGATGTGCCCATTTCACCCTGCCTGAGGGTTTATCATGCTCATTTTGCTGTTCTTCTCCATTTTCGGATGGCTGAGAGAAGTGTCTTGGCTCTCCTTGCTGGCCCAGAAGAGACCGGAAGCAGGAAGGTCGTGGTCTGCATTTTTGCTTGCTTGTGAGAGCCCACTCTGAGCTGGAGGCCATATAACATGGATAGATGTGTCTGTACCCAACTTAGTAAGTCCTGAGAGCCTTTGATATATATTAGTTCAGGCTTTGAGCCACACTAATGCAGCTGCATGTCTCTGCCTACACACTCAGCCAGCAGAGACTGGCTATTTTTGTTTCCCCTGCCTGCATAAATCCACAAGATATATTCTGAGTGACTCTAGACTGAGATTTGCCAGGAAAAATCATGGCTTGAAGAATAGAAGATTTATTTTTTATTTCAACATTTAGAAGAAAGCAGCTTCCTAAAACATCTAGGCATGATCTGCATAGCACTAAATGTTCTGTGTCTGAGATACTGCAGAGCCTGTATTTGCATTTATGCTGAGAGAGCAGTGCTGCACAAGGAGGTGTGTTTGTAAATAATACTGAGACATCCCTCTGAATTACAGCAGTCTGCTAGGTTCCTGGTGGTGAGAAGAGACATGCTAAGGATGTGCAAAATAGTTAAGCATGATTGCTTCACCCCAGGTGTGATTCAGAGCTTTCTGTGAGGCCGCGACTGACTTTTAAAAAAAGTATTCTCTCAAGCTGTCCTGATATATGAGGTGAATTGTCTCAAAACATTTATGGGCTGGCTGCTTCTGGCAGCATGAGGGAGATAAACCCCGTAATGTTTGTCAATGTGCATGTCACTTCTGCTGTGCATGTGACTTCTGCCTCTGTATCAGACACCACCAGTGGCTAGGAGTGATAGACACCTCATCTTTGTCACCCAAAGGCAGGAAACTCAGTGGATGAGGTTATAGGAAGGGGGACACTTAATTGCTCATCAGCGTTTGCAGCGGTGGAGGAAATGCAGGACCAGGCTAGAGTGAGGACGCGTGTGGTGAAATGGGTGCCAAGTAAGTGAATCTCATTTATAATGTGTAAACATTTAGCCCTGGGTGTTTGTCACTGTAACTCAGATATGTTTGCAGTACCACTGTATGTACACAGGTGTGAAGGACCTTTCTGTTTCCATCTGCGCTAGAGCTCACTCTGTGTATGGTCTTATTTCCATGAGCTATTTCCCATCAGGTGCAGGAAGCATGTAAGCAACAGTCCTTCAACCCCAAGTCTGAATGCGATTTTTCTTTTCATGAAGTTTCCTGCTTTGGTTCTCAAGCAATACTTAAGAGAAAATAAAATGCTATGCAATTGTGATCATTGGCGTAGATAAAGTTAAAATAATCACAATTGATTATGGAATGCAAAAGAAAGAGTAAAAATTACTAGAAGAATATTTTCATTTCAGTGGCTGAATGCTGAGTGATAAACTTGATGGTTTGTTTCTAATCTGCCCTCTAGTGTTCAGGACACCTTCTCTTCTGGTGCATTCTCATGTCCAAGGACTTGTTTGAGCGTAGGAAATGAACAAGGGAAGTGCAGAAAAAAATGAAAATGGAATAACGATTGAAATAGTAGAACGAAGTTTCTAATGGTCTTCACAGTATGAATTCCACAGTATGAATTCAAAGAATTCAGTTTATTTCATTTATTTGTCATATTAGATAAACAGGAGGAAAAATACATTGCAAAACTGATCAACTCCAATCTCATCTCAGATTTCTTACTCTTTTAAAAGATTAAGCTGACATAATCTTTGTATGTATGTGAAATTATGAAAAGATTGATAAGTTCAGATATTATTTTCCTTGTGATTGAAATAGATTTTTTGCACTTGCCTAGAAATACCTTTTGGGTAATTTAAAATGTAAATTTATGGTAATTTGGAACGTGAAAAATACAAATATGAGAATATTTTAGAAAAAAACTTTGTTTTGAAACTGAACAGATCCTTTAGAACCAGCATTGTATTAGTCATCTTCTCAAAATATTTTTAAAATTTCAAAAGGGGTTTTGCATAAAAAAAGTAGTAACTTGTTCTAGAAAATGGATTGAAACTGTGTTTGAACTAAACGTGCACTAAAACTATGTATAACTAGCTTAGATCTGTAAGACCCAAATTTGTGTTTGTGCCTGTATGTACAAAAGCACACACACGCACGTGTAAAAAATCTTGTCAATACATGATTATGGACTAAATCATATTGTGTGTGTATACCTATAAATGTAATGTCTGTATGCATGTGTATAAATTCATATAGATATATATTTGCAGACCGTATCTGCGGATATATGTATGAATTTGTGTGTGTATATATATTTATGTATATATATTCATAGAATGATAGAATCATTTAGGTTGGAAAAGACCTTTAAGATCATCGAGTCCAACCGTAGGGACTGTTCATATGTGATTCTAGATCATTAAAACATGAGGAACTAGAAAACCGGGACTTCTCCACTGTTTTGGTAGATTCTGGAGGATCTGGAACAAGGTGCTCAGCCACATACTTCAGACCACGTGGCGGAGTTTCCCACTATGATACTTAAATAGTATTTAAGACATGACTCTTAGCCCCACTGGAAGCAGGGATGTGCAACAGTCCTCATGCTGTCTCAGGGGAGACCCTTAGGAGGCTACAGTGCCTGACCCCTCTTGCCTGGAGGCTGGCCCACCTTCACTGGACAGGCAGAGAAATCCCTGCCTTTGGTAAACCCTGATTCTGGTCTCCAGGCAAATCTCCTGGAAATTGGGAACCCTCTCAGTCCTCCATGGGGGATTCAGTCTACTGGCTCTCCAAGATGAAGTAGCCCAAAATGATGGCTAGCTTGATTCTGATACTTTTCCTAGCTACTGCTGAGGGCTGACTGGAGACGAGCTCAAATGGGCGTCCTTTGAATGGCTTTCTGGAGACCCGGGTCTCTGCAGACGAGACAGCTCTCCTACCGAAGCAGACTGAACTACCCCGCCGGGATTTTTCTTCCCCAGGGCTGCAGTGAAGTGCCTGCAGCAGGACTAGCCAAAGCACACAGTCCTGTTGCTCAGGGCTAGGACTGACAAACTCTCCCTTTTCAATCTCTTTACGCCCTGTGCAGAATCACTTTCAACTGCTTGTCGGGTGACACATCATTATTTTGCACCCACCCTGACCCTGTTTGTTCCTTATGTCACAGCTGTAGCTCAGCAGAGGATTTATTAAAGTTCACCCTGAAGTGAGTAATGATGCTGTTTGGTGACAGAACAGAGCAGAACAAAAATGATCCCACTTTTTTTCTCCATTTCAAACAAAAACATAGGTGTGAGATATCTGGCCACATTAACCAGTTTGCTTTTGCCTGGAAGGGAAAGGTATAGCTAGCTTCTGAGGACAGGGATCCTGGAGGAGCCTGCAGAGTTCATAGCAAGATAGCCAGGGTTGCAATAAGCTCTCTCAAGGTTTCTACTGCCTTATGTCCAGTGACATGCAACATGCGATATGTTGTGGTTTCTGTTAGGAGGTAGGGCTTGTCATGGGTTGGTGCTGTGGCCACTCAAGTATAAGGACCCTATTTTGCCCTGTTAAAATCCAAACACTATGTGCTGGTTTGGGCTGTTTACGGAGGTTGCAGGGGATGATGCTAACACCTAATTTAAGCACATAGGGGCTGTTACCATCCCTTGTCCCATGCGGCAGGGCAAACAAGGGCATGCTCTGTGGTGAGAACCGGACAAAACAATAGATAAGGGTTCATCACTTCTCAACAGGCAGGCTATAAGAAGAGCCTCTACTGCTTTTCACCTTGATCTATCCCTCCTTTCTCTTTCATCTCTCTTTCATAGCTGGGTGTTGGCAGGGAACTGGGTCATGCAGGCTTTCAAGGCAGAGGGAAATGTTTACTTTTCCCTTTGTGTTGAAGAGATTGAGTCTTTCTCTTGCCCCATTTAATTTCAGAGCTGGGTAATGAAGTCAATGCTATTTCTGTGTTTGTGACTAGAGAAGAAAGGAAAATAAAAAGAATGTGATGTAATGCTCTGATAAACTCAGTGATTATCTTTAGCATTCTTTCGTTTTCCTTTTTATTGGTTTGACATATACCTGCTGTGCCAATCTGTTAGCCAGAATGTCATCACTGAGAAGTACACATGCATATAATCTCTGTTTTTCCTTTCGCAGACTGAGTGCAAGGCAGGCTACTAAGGGAAGATTTAGAAAACTGGAAAAGTGACTTCTGTAGTGAGCCAGGTCATACGTATCACAGCATAATTCAGGAGGTCTTTAGCTCAGCTCCCTGCTCACAGCAGACTCAGCTGTGGGGTCAGTTAAGACTGCTCAGGGTTTTATCCAATTCAGTCTTGAAAAATTCCAAGGATGGAGACCACACAACCTCTCTGGACAACATGTTCCACTGCTTGACTGTCCTCACGGGGAAAAGGTTTGAATCTCCCTTATTTAAGGTTATGCCTGTTGTCTCTTGTCCCCCTGCCATGCACTGCTGTGAAGAACCCTTTTCCATCTTCTTTATGACCTCTCCCCATAGGCAGTGGGGGGGCTGCTGACCCCTCAACAGTCCCTCCAAAGCAGTGTCTTATCCAGGCTGGACAAGCCCTGGTCTCTTACCCTCTCCTTACTGGGCAAGTGCTTCAGATCCTACCAACCCAGTGGCTCTCTGCTGATCTTACTCTGGTTTATCCATGTACTGGGGGGACCACAACTGGACATGGTATTTAGGTGGTCTGAAGAGTGCTGAGGAAAGGAGGGATAATCCCTTCCCTTGATCTACAGGCTGTGGCCCTGTTGTTACAGGCCGGGAGGATGTTGGTCTTTGCTGCCAAGGCTCACATTCAGCTCACTGTCCACCAGGACCCCCTGAGCCTTTTCTGCAGTCCCTCAACCACAGCCTCTGTTGTTTCCAGTGTTTCTTCCTTCCCGACCCCCTACACTGCATGAGTGATTCCAAGGATACAGCAGTGTTTGTAAGAGCCGTGTTTTGCAGTTCTCCTCATTGGTTGCTGGATCTATATATAACAATATTCTTGATGTTATGCCATGATATTGCTGTGGGCAGAGTAGTGCCAGGTGCCTCGCGCTCCCACCTACACCATCTGCTGTGGTGTGTGCACAGAGTTTCCTACTTGCACTTATGTGGCAGGGAAGACCATAAAATATACTCAGATGATGGAGCTGTGCCCAGGGCTCTGGCTCTGATTAAGGCTCTATTGCTGTTAGTGCAGGCAGGGATTTTTCCTGCTGGGATGGAATGGGACAGAGGGAACAAAAACGTGTTTTTTCCCCTCTCAGATCTGGGAAGCAGAGAAGGAAAAGGAAAGTGCCTTTCCTTCTGTCACACGTACGTCCAGCCTTTGTTGTCGTCCCCTGGACTCTGACCACACTAAATTATATAAGGTGTACTGCAGCTGTTCCTCAAGAGTAACAGGGGCAATCTGCAGGGAAAATCAACAATTTTTTCTTCCTTTGGAGTTTGATAATGTCTTTTCTTAATCAGTATTTTCTGAAATAGCAACAAGAAGGGTATTCTGCTTTGATTGAATGCCGAATGTGAGGAGTTCTGCTGGGGGGTTCAGTTTACTGGGAAACAAATCCCTCTCTGTTCACATCAAGCCTCCAGCTGAGAAGTTAGTAAACACAAAGGCCTGAGTCCTTCCATCTCTAGTCATTCAAATATCTTTAGGTGCCAATATCCATAGGCTGTATGGTCTCAGTGTTAAAGATATACCTATGTGACTGGGACACGCAGTGAGAGGGTGCTATGTCACCATCCCAGATTAGCTCTATCTCCACATCTGTGCAGTCTTTGTCCTCCCCATTGAGATAAACCATTTGGTGGCATGTATTATCACGGACTCTTCTTTTCATTTGCTCAATAGAAGCACACCGACAAAAGAAGAGGACGAAATGTATTTGAATTATGTACCTGTGGACTTCAAGATAAATCCTACGCTACAGCAAATCCCTGAAGCCCTTCAGTTGATCTCTGCATCTGTGCTTTACCTCTTGCTTTAGACTTGTAGTAGTTCTCATTCTCTCTTCAATAAATAATAAGCTATAAGAAGAATAGCAGATATCTACACAGATACTGACATGGTTCTGTGATTTCTTATGCAAGATAATATCTTTCACCTTTCTTTGAGCTACCACAGACCGAAGAGTGTCATGTAGCTTGCATAGCCCCCTTTAAGCAAAACCCTAATGTTTAGCTTATCTTAAAGTTACGACACATGTATTTCATAACCACTGTTTGGCCATGCATGCAAAGAGAGGAGGGTTTTTTGGCATTAGCTCTACACAGCAGGTAGGTTTAGGTTCTTCTGGTTAATTTTCCAGCCACCCAGAAGACAAGTGAGAACTGGTCCTTTAGCACTATGTAGCCATTGTCTATGGGATTTCAGAGGTTAGTAAGGCTGAGACTCAGACACTTGCTCTGAATGGCAAGCAATTTTCTGCCTCCAATCCTCAAATTATATAGGCAAACTCAAAAATTGTAAGGCACTTCAAGAAGTCTGGGTGCACTGAACTCCCACCTTTCTACATGTACTGTATTTTTTCTCTTCACCCAAAACATCCCAGTATTTTCTTTGATTTTCCAGTTCATTCCTTCCCTGAAAATAACAAAGAAAATGGAAGCAGGCATCAAAGGAAAAGCTCCCCTGAAATGAGCCATCGGCTGCTCTACAAAATAATGAGAGAAGGTTCCTGGAATCTTGTCCCCAACATCTGATTATCCCTTAGGCTGTGTGGTGCGTGCACTTGCTGTAATGCACAGCAATTACACAGTAGCTGTATTGCTATGGCTGTGCCAGGGTAACCATGGGATGGACCCTTGTCTGAGTTCATTCAGGGACAGGAAGAGCAGAAATGAAATTTACTTTAGCACTAGAAATCCTCTATTATTTTTATTTTTTAAAGAGGAACCTCCTGAAATTTAAGCCTTTTACAGAATGGAAGAAGGAAGACATAGTTTCTCAACCATTGAGGCTTGTGAATGGGTTACTTTGATCTGTGCATGTAGCCTGCTGACTTGCTAGAACACAGGAACTCAGCTTTATGATATATATCATCTTCATGGCCTTTTGGTTATAGCTTCATTGCTCCTCTCTACCGTCCCCTGGATTAGTTTATTGTAGCTGTTACAAACTTCCTAACTTGGCTTGCTTTGCTGAGGGAGGATCTGAGGCTTCATGCTTACTAGTAACTCAAGAGAGGAGAATGAACACAACATAGTGAGAGAGGCAATCAATGGATATGTATCTCTACTTGTAATAGCTTCACTTCAGCAATGTGTTTACACTGCATCCAATACCTGTGCAAGCATTTCCAAAGCAGTCTGCAATGTAGACATGCCTCAAAAGATGCTACACTGAGCCCCTTCCACCTCATGATGCTATGAATGACCCATTTACTGAAAGTCTTTTTGAATATGAAGTAAAGAAATGTCCACCACCCAATATCAGCAGGGGTGGTTGGGACACTGACAAACATCCTACTCTGTTTTTGTTGTAATGGAGTCTATAGAGCTATGGTAGAAAAGCAGGACTCATCAGTCTGGATAATGACATCTTAAATTACTTTGCCCAGACTTGTCAGAACTGCTTAGAGTTTGACTTTTCCCTGATCTTACTCCTTCATACCATTGCACTTCCACTTTGAGCCAAGGAAGACAATGATGTCTTTAGTGGTTTCCATCTTACCACTGTTTAAATGGACTTTGGAGTGTGGTTGACCTAGAAAGCAATATGGTTGTTGGAAGGTATAGGTCAGCATTTTAAGTGACTTAAACCAGGTGTTCAGATCTCAAATATTAACCTCCACCACTGTTGAAAGTGCTGGTTTGCCATTCGCTTGGGTTTTGTACAACAGATTGCCATCCAGAGCCTTAATAACATGTTGCATGCAAGCATATCTTGGAGCAAGCTGTTTGCTTCCCTGTCCATTTTCTACTTGTAATAACCATTTCCTCAAGCACATTTAGCTTATCTGTACCATGGTTTACCTAGACAAAAATGAGGATGATGTTTCTCCTCTACTTGCAAGGCTGCAGTGTGGAGCTTATTGGAAGTAATGCTAGACAAGTGTTTGGTTCTGATTTTTTTTTTTTTTTAATCTATATATACAGACTCCACTTAATAGCAAAGTACTACTAGTACTGCCTGCCAACTGGTATTTTGCATTATAAAAGACGTATATAAAAAAGAAGCTGGAAACCACTAGGGCAGAGTCTTAAACAAACAAGCCCATCTGGCTGTTTAGTGAATTAATATGTATTTGAAGCAGGAGTGATACCAATGAGTGTTGTTAAGGTTGTCCAGCATTTCTTATAGTAATACTCTCGCTTTTATTGCTTATAATTTTGCTGTATCTTAATTGCTTGGGCTGAAACTCTTTATGCAGGGGCATCTGCCTTGCACGGAATTAATTTTGGAAAACTGCAGCCAAAATAGTTTAGCTATTTCCATAAAAGAATCTAGGAGAAATAATCAGTTTTGCCCACATTAGAAATGGATCGTATGCTTTTCTTTGGAAGACATGCACTCATGTGTTTGGGAGCAGATTCTCCAATGAGAAAAGAGGAAATGGTCTTTCTGTTGCATCCATCCCTCAGAACTTCTATCTTAAGACAGTCCATAAACCTTTGAATAAATACAGTTTTATGGTGTTCAGCAGCAACTAGACATAAGCAGCTAAGTTCCTTCGATATGTTGACTGCGCTGGATGTTTTCCAGTCTGCATCAAATGAGAATTTTTCTGCAATTTGCCTTCCTTTTTCTGGGATGCTATAGGTTAGACCAGACCCAAGGTGGGACACCCAAGGTGGGAGGAAGGGTCCCTGCACTGTGCCTAAGCTAAATAGGGGAGGAAGTTGCCCTTACGATTTACAGCACAAAATTGGCAGAGGGAGGTCTGGGAGGTAACAAGAGACCTAGGAAAAGAAAGACCAAGTGATTTGGGGTTAGGATTGCAGGTTGACTGGGATGGATGTGTGTAAGGTGTGATGATGCGTGTATGGCAACATTTGTGAGCGGAGGAAAAACCGGGCTATGTGTAAAACTAAGGGAGAGGTTAGCAGTGAACTGAGGGGGCAGAGATCAGGAATCTGTGGAATGCGTGCTGGGAGCAGCGGGGTATGGGGCTCGTTCATGATTTCACAGAACGGTTGATGTGGGAAGGCACCTCCTGAGATCACGCCGTCCACTGCCCAGCTCAAAGACACATCAGCTAGAGCAGGTTGCCCAGAACAATGTTCAATCAAGTTTTGAATATTTCTGATGATGGATACTCCAGAACCTGTCTGGGCAACCTGTTCCAGCATTCGGAGAGTTCAGCATTGACCTTCAGAAAGTCTCAGCTGCTTGTGTGCGTGCCTCTGAGGAAGTCCATGCCTTGTTTTCCATGCATAAAATAAATGGTAATGATAGCCCTTTTTCCATAGGGGTGTTTAGAAAAATAATGATTGTTTGTGATTCTGTGAGGTACTACAGTGGTGAGCGAAGTGCTCTGCAGCTCCTGAGGCTGTTTGTAACAGGATCTTTCAGGCCTGGGCTGGGTTATTCACAAAATCCCCACCCCCCCACCCAGGGAGGCATAAAGCTGAAGGTGAAGGATGGTGATCTTGTGTGCTTGGGTTCCCTTTTTGCTTCAATCATTGGTGAGATAAGAAACATACCCTAGAAAGATGTGTTAAAGTAGATATTCAATATTAGTCACTCTTCACAGATGTCGAGAATGTTTATCCCTCATTCCTATAGTTCGCTGTCAGTAGGTGTGTTATTTTTCCAGAACTTTGTTCTATGGTACACAAAGACACTTCAGAAATTGTTTTTGAACTCCTAATACTGCTGTAGTTCCTTCAAGTCCTATGAGATGTTTGTATCATGTTAAGCATTTGAAATGTGCTTAGTTTATTTACTCTGGGCTTTCCATATAGTATGCAATCTTCCAGAGTTGTGAATGAGAAGGCTGTATCCTGAGATTTCCATCTGCCTTCCAGGTAAGGGAAGCACTGGTGGGTAAATGCAGCTTTTTCTTATTTAAAGCAAGGCTGTTTACCTGACGGGTTGCTGTCGCAAATAAGATGCTGGGCTACAAATTGAATGGCAAAATGAAACAAAATATTAAATGGATAGCAGCTGAATGAGGACTCTGTGGCTTGAGGATGGGGTAAATATAAAGAGTTGTAAGGAAAAGTATAAGCTTGTGCCTTTGAAGCTTTTCTTGGATACAACCATTAAAGCAAGTCAAATCTTTGTGATCCTTGTATCTATTATATATATGTTTTTTTGTATGAAATACATAGTAAAATGATAAATTATACTTTTTACTGTAAGGGATTATTCTTTTTCTAGTGCTGTAGTCTTTACCTTTAATTCTCCTGTATGATATGTGAAAATGCTGCATGATTTTAAATGCTGCATGATTTTTAAAACACCTTTATACTGTGGTACTCCCCAAAAATCTCTTATCTTCATTAGAATCGTAGAATCATAGAATAGTCGGGGTTGGAAGGGACCTTTTAAAGGTCATCTAGTCCAACCCCCCTGCCATGAGCAGGGACATCCTCAACTAGATCAGGTTGCCCAGAGCCCCATCCAGCCTGACTTTAAACACTTCCAATGATGGGGCATGAATGATGGAGCTCTGACTGTCACCAGCTACATCAAAATAAATATAGATATATTTTAGTTAACCATTCTGGACATAGTTTACCAAATAGCTGTATGAAAGGCATTCTCTTATCCCCTCTCCTGTTTTTCTCCTTCGTCCTTTGCTTAACTGCTCCTTTGTTGCATAGCATGAAACTGGATTATGTGAGCCTGTGCTGCCTGTCGCATCAGAGAGTGTTTCAAACCCTGCTATAGCAACATGGTGCAGTGCTTCCTAAAAGAGTCTTGGCCATCTGAATTCTAGAGGGTATAGAGGATCCAGCAGAAATCAAAGCTCCAAGACTGAAAGTCCTGCCTGTTCTTGTGGGCCAGACACTTCCCCTTTGGACCTTACCTTTTCCTGAGACTATAAAGACTGAGTAGAAGGAGGCAGTCCCACGGAAACTCTGCATCACAACCAAGAGGCAAATTCAGCTTCTCAGTTAATGGAAAGAGAAGCTTGACTTTATCTGTCCATTAACTACAGAGCTGTTGGGTCTCCTGCTGCTAGCCTGAAGCACGCAATTGGCCCTACCTTCTGCTCCCCAGCCATGGTGTTGACATGTTACACATCCACGCTGCGCTGTCACAGGTTTTCCGTGCTGCAGGCTGTGTCCCAGAGCCTGAAGAAAGCTGTTGCAGCCAGGATGTGGTCTCTGCCTGTGACCACTCATTAGGTGCTCCAGGTAGAAGCTTAGTGTTGTGGTCTTTCCCTGCCACATGAGACAGCTTGCCTGAGACACACCGACTTCGTTGCCCTGTATGCGTGTTTAATTCACACGCTTGTGCCTCATCGTGTAAGGTTTTATGTGCTAACATTCGGGTACCTGGGGGAGTTTACAGTTCTGAGCTTATTTCAATTAATTTAAACCTTTTTTTTTTTTTAAATCCTGCTCTTAGCAGAATTGGTAGACTGACTATTACACTACAGCTCGAGTAATGTAGGGTAGCAGAGTGAAAAGGAGTCCACAGCCTGTAGAAATGACTCCTGGCCCAACGTGGGCCCTGCAGGATGGTCTGCTCCACTGAACATCTATTAGGTATCCTGCTACCTAATGGGAATATCTGCTCCAGGTTATTATTAAATAACCCAAAGGCTCTACACAAGGAATCTAGAATATGACATTTGCTGCCTATGCTGGGCTCTGGGATACCAAGTATGTCCAAGGATGTATGTGCTGTTAAGATTTCAGCCACTCTGGGAACATTCAGAAGCTAAACAGGCACACGGGCATCTTCATTGCTGAAACCTCAGGCTCCTGTGGGGCTAAGGCAGCAGCTAAGATGGCATTTCCAGAAGGTACATTTTGGGTTTAATCTTTATTGACAGGCATCAGAACTCAGATGTCTGATTTGGTGGGATAGCGCTTCCAAACAAGAGTTAGGGATGGGATTTGCCTTTATCTCGGGGTGTTGTAGATAAGTACAGCTAAGTTTGTCAGCCTTGGTGTCTTCCTAACAACAGGGGAGAGAAAAGGAGACACAAGGGAAAATTTAATTGATTTGTTCTAGAAGTCTGTGTTAAGCTAAGTTGATTTACCTCTCTTCAGTATTTAAAGCAAGAAAATAATCTAGACATGACTAAGGTGCATAAACATAGGTGTCTAGTATCATCTGAGATGTCCTAAGGGGTCTGTAATTCCTAAACAGGAGTGGAAGACACGACATAGGTTCTACTCTTAAAAATGAAAGCTATGACTGAAAATGCAGCTTTTCCTCTAGTCTCTGTCAAATATGGCTGTGCCATGTCCTTTTTTTAAAGAAACATATATACTTATGAAATCAACATGCTTTATGTCTTGTGCATGACTTATTTCCCTAGTGACCTGGTGCAAGTCATTGATCCCACCATGCAGGACTTCTTGGCAAGACTGAGGTCAAATGAAATTTTTTTGCCTTTTTTTTTTTGGTTGGTTGGTTTTTACGTTTTGTTAGAGCTTTATCTTCACTTTGTACTCCATTGGCACAGCTGAAGATGTGCACTCTGCAGAGTCAATGAGGTATAAAAGCCATTGGTTTTAGTGGGCTCTGCACGTCCTTAGGGGTGGATTTTTCCTCAGTGTTGCAGACTAGAGCCACCAAGAGAATTAAGGTGGGCATATCCTCAGTGGTGTAGCACAGCCATGCTGAGCTGAAGCACCTGAAGCCAAAGGGGCCAACTATCTTCTGCTATTCTTATGTGTGTTCTGGAAATCAGAGATGCAGCCCTCAAAAAATAGCCCTAATAAGCAAAGTTGGGAAATAGAAGCTTGCAAGCTGATCACACGTACCTCAGCAGATACATTTTGCAGTAGACTCCCTGATTTAGCAGAAGTAAGATCTGTCTGTGGTTTCAGTGATCTATTCAGAATAAGCATGGATTTAGTGGTCAGGTAGTTAGTTATAGAGTGGGTGATTTGGATTCACTCATAATCATTAACACAACGAGATCTTCTCTCCCTGTGCCCAGAATTACAGCAGGGAAGCCCCTGGGCCATATATGCACCAAGTATTATTTTTTAGCTCTTGAGAAATGGTTTGGAGTACTGTCTAATTTTACACGCATGACATTTTTAAAGGTTAAAATAGATAACATGTTTCTTATTTCTTTTTTGAGTGGTAGAAAGGCCTTTTGAGTCAACTATTCCATATAGTCTCTGAGTGAACATCAGAATTGTTGTCTAAAAGGATATTAATTAAAAAACCTATAGGGGGAATGATTTATATGATGACTAGTTCAATAAGATATGTGGAGACTGGGAAATGGGAAGCTACTCCAAGGAAGTCTAAGAGTGTATGCTGGTTGGTGCATTTTGCTCCTCAGTTAGGCAGTTCCAGGTTCTCCCATAGTAATGAGATATATAGAAAATGTCTTTATATGAACCACATTATGACTCTTCAAATGAACATGGTGTGGAGACACTGTCTTCTAGAATACCTTGAGAAGAGGTGCCGTCAGCACATCTCCTACGATTTTTCTCCAGGTCTGATACCTTAATAGGAAACACCACCCAGTGCATCTTTTTAATGCCTCAAGCTCACAGATTCATATTGTCTGCAGTATCCAGGCTGCAAGCAGAGCTCTGGCAGCAGGAAGCAAATCCCTTTAGAAAGTTTCCACCAGTGGTTTTTCTTTTTCAGTAGGTTTTAGACAGGGTTTCGCAATGTCCTGCAAAGAGTACCAGCTCTTGAAAGAACTGTCATGGCTTATGAGCGTTATGCAGCTTTGCACTGACATTTTTGGATGGAAGTGACATTTGATTGTTGTGACCTTGCTGTGTCTTGTGATGTTCCAGTGCAAAATGAGAGCCTCATGACATGCGTATTTGATAGATAAATGGCAACTGAATGCCGTGATTTTCACATGTCTCTCTCAGTTAGGACTCAGCATTTTGATCATGTGGCAGCCCATCCACCTGAGATCTTTTTTCTTTCTTATTTTTCAGATCCTTAGAGAAAGGCAAATTTCAGCTTGTTTGCTTCATGCCATTAGGCATGAAAGTATTAGTGTCCTGGGCTGTGTAAGAGGGCTCCTTTTAGAAAGGTTTTTCTCACTGTTTTGTGGTAAGAGGTAGTTCTCTCTCACACAAGGAACTGGCTATAAGGGGATTTCTCTATGCAAAAAACCACCTTTACACAAGAAGAGAGTAAAATCCCACTTTTAAGTCCTGATTTAAAGAAAGAGGGTCAACCTTCAGTTTAAAAGAGAAAAAGTTTAAAATTGCATCAAAACAGTAACTTTGAAAATGATTCCTCTCCTCAGCTTTGCTGTTTTGTTCACTTCCTTACAAAAATGCAAGGCACCCCCAAAAAATGAAACCCAGGCCCCCTAGAAGCTGGTGTTTGACCTTTGCAGGGCAGCGAGCTCTTTACCCACAAGTGTAGAATGCAAACATTTCGGATGCGTCGCTCCGTCTGTTTTCCCGGAGCCCCAGCGCCGTGCCAAGCAGTGACCTCCATGCTCCCCACCGTCGCTGTCCCTCTGGAAGGGCTCTGGGGTGAAGCACCCCTGCCCGTACACCGAGGGCCGTTTGGCCGTGACAGGTGCCGAGGAGATCTGGGTGCTGGGGCAGCTGTTGCGTTGAGCGGTGCTGTCGGCGCCACTGAGTTGGGTAACCATAGCAACAGCATCATTGCCAGCATCCTCCTCCTCCTCACTCAGCTCTCCTCCTCCTCGGCATCATCAGGAGCAGCAGCAGCAGCAGCAGCAGCCCTGGCAGGAGCCAGAGCCCAGCAGCCGAGACTGCAGCCAGCTGCCTGCCGTCCCCTACCTGCACCGTCACCCCGCCACAGCACCGGCACCGGCACCGCCGCTCCCCACGGGGGGAAAAATAGGGGAGAGGGAGCTGAGGGAGGTGCGCTGCAGAGGGACCCCGGACAACCCAGGTAAGAGCTGTGGGGCTGCTCGCAAACTCCCTGTGATCGATGTGGTGTGTGCCTGGCGTGTGCTTGCGTGCGAGTGTTTGTTGCTAGTTTTCCAGCTCTCTCCTTCCAACGGCAGTGTGATGACAATTCAAGGCAAGCGTGTTTTCCGGCTCATGTTTCCCATCTCTGCCATACTGTCCGTCTCCCTCTCCTCCACCCAGATACGTAAGGAATAATAAATAATATTCAAAAAGGTTGATAGGAAATGGGGTGATTGGGGAGCCCGATGTGATCAGAGTGTTGAACGGCTGTGCTTCCAGAATAAAAGTGGGCAGTAGCAGCAGAGCAAAGGTTGACATGGTAAATAATAACCCTTAAAAAAAAAATCATGCGACAACGCACTTCTGTCTCTGCCCACTCCACAAATAAATCTCTCTCATCATATTCAGCAGAGAGCTGTAAACCAGAGGTCTACGAATAGCCACGACTAGAAACCTCACTGTAGTCCACAACTGGCACATTTACCTTAAGTGCTTTAAAGCCAGACTAAATCATAGCAATAACAGTACAATCGTACCTGTGAATATGTGTATATATACTTGTAAAAATACTGCTCTTAAGCCTTTACACCTTCTAAGAAGAAAAAAAAAAAAAAATCTTCTTAAAGATGTGGGTGTGATGGCCAGGCAGTAAGAGATGCTCACTTCATCTGTGTGTGAGAAAGCATGTACTGGGTACGTTTAAAAAGGTAGGAAGAATAGCTCTAATCCAAAGGCATACAGGGACAGTCCTTGTCATTTCAAAAAGCGAAGAGATCCAAAGCTGCGGAGTGTCCTTGTGCAGGCAGATATCTGTGGATGAGTGCGTACATGTCTGAGGAGCATGAAGGGGGAGAGAATGAGAAGTAAGTTTAAGCCAAGCCGTAAGTGTTTGCTATGTAATGACTGCAGAGAGCTCTTTCCACTTCCACATAACTATTTTTATTTATTTATTTATTTGTTTTGTCATCAATAAGGCAAAAGAGAGCTGCTGCTGCTGTCTCTATCTCCTTCTCTAACCCCCTGTTCTCCCTGTCTGGTGTCCTGATCTTCCCCTGTCCTCCCCAGATCATCCTTGTCTGTGTGGCTGGAAATGCCGCTGGCTTTAATGATGATAAGCATTTTAAAAGAAGGCTTTTGAGCCTGTCCCATGTTATGACACAGTTATAATTCTGCTTCTTATTTATACTGTTGGGACAGTCTGGGTATGACCCAATACCAAGTAATACAGTAAAGGCTAAAAGGCACCTGTCGTTCATGTTAAACCTGATTTGAAAATCACAGGGCTTTTTGGTCCCAATCCGGTGTTTTGCTACTTGTCTGCAGATCCTCCTAAAATCAGCAGGAGCTGGAAGATAATTTGAGATTATAGGTATAGAACAGAAGGCAGAATTGGAACCACCTTTTCTCTCTGATTATAAGCATCCTCCTCCTGCAAGCTACAGGAAAACAAGGAATTTGGATAGGCAGGACCTCATGCCCAGTTCTTATGCAGAATTGTTGTAAAAATTACCTGGGAATTATGTCCCATCCCAAGGGAACTTGACAGGATGAGGGACAGAAAAAGAAAACAGGCAAGTATTTGGAATGAGTGCTTTGATTTGAAAAATAATTTCCTTGGGAACCTGACCTTATCATCACAACAGGTCTTCTCTCAAAGGGCCGTTTGATCTGTGTTAATAACGGTGCTCACGGACACTAAGTTTAACTGAAGAGGATGATTTTGGATACTTATGTTAATTAAACTGAGGCGCTGTAGGGCTACAGTCCTCAGGACACTAGGCTAGCCTGGCCACATTACACAGCGTATTTCTGCGTAAGATTTGGTGTCTACTTCAAATCTAGAGAATATTTAGATCTTGTGAGTTCTCCTTTGTAATAACAGAGAGGGAATAAAAGTGCCTGTAAAAATGTCTGTAAAAAGAGCCCAAACCTGCTCATGCTTCTGACACTGAGGTATCGGTAGCAGAATCAAAATCCTGTTTATACGTGTTGCAGAGGTGTAAAGTACATAGTCAAGGGGCACCTCAGTAAGGCATGGAGCCGCGATCCTCTCATCAGCACAAGCGAATCACTGAAGGTCAAAGTGCTTCGGGGATTACACATTAACACCCTGCAAGTATTCTTGTGTAGTCTTACTTTGCTGCTAGCTGTGGGCAGATGATTATGGGGGAGCCAGGACTCATATATGGACTTTTGATTACTATTGGGCTACAAAACTTCTCTTAGAAATGGCTCTGGGAAAGGCAGGAAAGGTTGATGTTTTCATGAGCACTGCTTTGCCATAAAAATCTGTGGAGACTGGTATTTTATGGAAAGTCAGGGCACTGAGTGCAATATCAGTGTAAACAGCAAAGATGTTTCCCACCTCAGATAACCGATTTTTAATGCTCAGTGCCCTCCACCCCCACCCCTCTTTCCCTTGCTTAAAATGGAAAGCTTAGGAGAGATTTTGTTTCATTTTGCCTTATGGCTTGTTCCATTATATTTTATTTCTCTAGTAATGGAAGGGAACAGAGTCTTTCTTTTGCTTTGTGCACGGCTGTTAAGAGCTGGTCTCTTGATGCCCGCTTAGTGTTGTTCACTAACACTGTTCTAAGGAAAAAAGCTATTTTTGTATCTAATGATATTACTAAGCATCTTTTAAAATCCCGATTCTTATTTTCATTAGTCACCCACTGTGTCTCTTGGAGCTCAGAACAAAAGAAGACTTATACAATAGTTGCTGTTCAAAAGTCAGCATTTGCCAACAGGTTGAAACAGGGATTTCTGAAATGCTGCAGCCAGGGCTTTTGTTTTGTGTTGGGTTTTTTTGGGGTTTTGTGTGGGTTTTTTTTTTTGATTTGTTGGTTGGTTTGTTTGTTTGTTTTTAAAGAAGGAAGCTGCTGTTTTCCAGATCCCACTCTGTAGTAACCTGAGGCAAGAGATGATTTGATGATGAATGTTATACCTTGCATTTAGTTTAACAATGCTATTCATTTTATTTTGAGGCTATGTGTAAACTGCCATTTCTTACTCCATTCAATAATCACACTCTATGATTTTCCCTGCTGCAATATTGTAATTTTTCCCCTTTGCACTATATGGTGATTGGCTAGATTGGCTGCTTAATGAGACAGGCATGTAACCATAGAAAATAAAAGTTTTCCCAGTGAGTAAGGCGAAGGTGAGATCTTTACATTGGAGCTTGGACACTCAGTATCTGTTTGGTCCCCTTAAAATTAGCAGGAGTTGTGGCCCATCCATACCTGATAAGGAAATAGACTTTTTTTGCCAATACTCATCTTCTTGAGGGGTCAGTCTGGTCTTGGCAGGTTCTCCTCAAGTCTGAGTCATACCCACGTTCATGTAATACGGACCTTTGTGTCCACCTAACGGATACCCTCACCAGCACTTGGAAAGGTTGTAACTCCTTTCTAGTCTACGGGCTGAGGTAGTGGAAGCTCTTGGTCTTTTTGTTCAGCATCTCCTGGGGTCCATCAGCTTCCTTGCTCCTGGGTTAAAACCTTCCCCCCCAGCTTGGTGAGAGAGGCTGCGAGTCGGTGCGTCTGCGCTTCCCAGCAGCACAGCTACAAGGCACTGAGAAAAGTGTGTCTAAGAGCGTGAATAGTGCAGGTGTCTCACTTTGCATTTCTTCTGATCTTCCCCGTACCCAGTTCCCTTCCTCGCACGCTGGCAATGCCTGACATGTTGCAAAGAAACCAGGGCCTGCGATGTAGCATGAGCTTTGCTAGCACTGCTCCAGGAGGTAATGGGCTGAAACTACCCGGAGCGATTGTGGCTGCTGGGCTGATCGGAGTCCTTCTTCAGAAGGTCAACACCATGACATGCCTGATCTCAACTTGTCGGGTGACTGAGTCAGGAGTTGGCTTCTTCCAAATCTTCCAAATCCAAGTAGATGTGATTTTATTCTCTCTCTAATCCTATTATTAGTGCCTGCAATGTTAAGGACTCTGTTATTCAGCAGTTTTACTTCTTCCCTGTTTCACTGCAGCAGACAGAGCATCCCAGCAAAGTATAAAAGGGAGAATTTCTTTCTTTTCTACACTCAGATGCTGCTGACATCCATGTGTTGTCCCAGATCAAAAGAGAATCCTTTGGATAGGGGGTGTGTGCTCTCTCCAGTCCTCCTACAAACCTGCCAGAAATCCGATGGCATTTCTACTTCTCTCTCGGGTTCAGACATGCCTTGGTGTGGTTTCTTTATGTCTGGAGCCCCCAAACCTTAGATGTGACCATGTTTCAGTACTGAAGCAAGCCATTTTTATGCTTGCGTCAGGTAAACAGTGATTTTGGTTCTTCTGGCATGCACAGGGAAATCAAAGTTCATCTTCAGTGGACACAGAGGGATGTGCAAAGTTTACTTCTCTTACTGCACAGGAGGCACTTAAGGTAGATGCAATATCCTGACATGTTCTTGATACTTGTTGTGTTTTCTCTCCTTAGGATCATAGGTGTAAGTCAGCCTAAGCAGCAGTTTGACCTTCTGCTGGCATATATATTTATAAAATTCTTACTTTTGTACTTTCTGATCTGTATCTAATAGATATATTTATTTACATTTGTTCTTATTTGCTCTTAGCTATGTGGTGTTGTCATGGATGGGTCATGCATCCTATCGGACTTTAAAGGAGGAATTGCAGATATCACTCTTTATAACACAGACCTGCATTAATAATGCATAGCAATGGTGCTACAAGAAGTTGGTGTCTGTCTCTCTTGTGTGGAAATTTCAAATTCTGACCTCCTGGTAACTGCCTGGCTTTTAAGGATTTACAGCACACAGCACAATGACAAGCGGGACTTTCTTAATGTAGCTTGGCTTGGTAGGGATTATTGGTGCTATTAGGACCCCGATGCCATCGTTGAGCAGCCTGGGGAGCAGCAGGCTCTTTCTTTGTCCAGTTAGTTGAGCAAACAAATCTCTCCTGTTCTATTACTATCCAGATCTGTGCAACTGGGAAGGAATCTGGCTCTGCCAGCATATTCTAACGTGTAATTTTAGTTCCTAACATGCTGCTAAAATTGCATTTATTTCTGAGGCTAGAAAGCAGTGTTCCATTACTTTTTCATGGCCCAAAAGAACATGAGTATTACTTGGAAGATGTGGCTTGAGCGAAATGTTGTTTATATCTGTGTCAATTTGTCAGCCCATACTGCCAAAACCACTGTGGCAGTAGGGAAAGCAATCCTGTTTTCTGCGAGTGATTTCATAAAGAACAGAGCAAAAGAACCAGTACTTCTCTCCACTGAGTCCTCGACAAGTGGGGTGTTTCAGTATGAAAATTTCCATCCCTATTATATTATCTCCTTCTCCTTTCCACTCATGGTCTCTCGTTCTTCTCAGTGGCTGTGACTTGACCTTGTTGTGGGCAGAGGACACTTGTAGATGGTGTAACCTCGTGGTCTAGCTAAATAGGCCCTTGGCATGTGAGTATCAGCTTTGAGGATGTCTGCATGAAACAACTGCTGAAATTATTTTGTTTGCATAAGAAAGTCTCCCATTTGTTTTAGAGGTGATGGGGAAGCATGGGGCAACACACAATTATGGAAGACCATGTCCCTTTGTATACCGCTTTTCTGGATTTGTGGCATGTAACAAACTTTGGGTTCTCACTGGTATTGTGGCTTCTGCAGAGGATTGAGACTCTGAGCTACAGGTTTTGAGCCTAAGATTCAAGCTTGCTAGCTGCTGATACCTGTAGCAACTGCTTACCCTCTGTGTGATTGAGTATCCGAGTTCAGCAGCTACTGGCTTACATCTGCACAGCTCTTCTGTGCTATTAGGACCCAACTATCCCACATCCTAAGACATGGAGATCTCTGTGGGACAAAGCAGATGGGTTTCATTAGAGCTGAGCAGCGTCTGCTGCTGCAAGTGACTCTTCTTACGGGCGCTTACGGAGTACACTACACTGCATAAATCTATTCTACACCGCGCAGCAGCACAGCCCTATTTATTTTCTTTGCCCGCCTGTCTTGGTTTAAAAGCTCAGCTGAAAACATCTCTCTTCTGTCCATGTCTCCTCATTGTTTTCTCTCTGTTTCCCTCTGCCTTTGCAGCTGTGTTTAAGCTGAGCTGTGTGAGGGTACAGTTTGCCAGGGCTGATGTTAGAGAAAATAAAGTTGCATTGTGTTATGTTCTAGAGTGCTTTGCTCTACAGCCACCCAGCCCTTTCACCGCTGGAGGCTATAGGATGCTTGCCACTGACCTCAGAAACAGCAGGATTCATCCCCATGCACAAAAGTCTTTTCAGAAGTAAAGATAATGCACAAAGCTGTGGAGATATTGTTGTTTGAGAAAGGCGTGGAAGCCTGAACCCCGTTGGTCGAAAAGCTTTTGTTGGCTGCCATGGATGGATCAAAGTCTTGATGCTCTTTTAGCCTCGGACGTCACGACCACCAGAACGTTCCTTGTCTTTGTGTGCGGAACCGAGTATCAACGTCAGGGGCATTGGGAGGCAGAAAAGGGACAAGGTAGAGAGACGTCATTTCAGGAAGGCCACTCTTTTTTGCAAGAAGTCAACATCTGCACGTTGGCCCAAAACAGAGAGGAACAATAATTCCAGAAGGTTATGTGAAAAGCCCTTAGATATGTTCTGTCTTTTATGGTGGAAAAGGGAGGAATAGATTTTGGATTACGTCAATTCTTTTGTCTGCAGAGGGAAGAAAGATTGTTGGGAAAAAAAAACAGCAAGAAAACTAGTGAGGAATGATCATCAGACTCTTGCTAATTTTTAGTAGCACTGTAAATTAGGCCTTGTTTTCTTTAGGTGACTTGCGTTGGTAGTGGGTGACATTAGTGCTTTATTATACTTGCCGTGCTGAGAAGCTCATCGGTTTAATGCAGCTAATAATAATACCCTAATCGAGAAACAGAAGGTGGGATAACTCGGCATCAGCAATTGGAATGCAGAAATAGTCGCTGCTAGGTGAACTAAAAATACACAACAGCATAACCCTCTTGCCTACAGCAGCACACGCTGAACACACGTTGGGCTCTGGCGGCGGGGGAATGGCTTTCCTTTGTTTTCGGCAGCTGCTGGATCAGCAGTGCTCTGTGGTGACCCGGGTGTGTGACCGACAAAGCCTACCTCAGATGTGCAAGGCCCCTCACAGCCAGTTAATTAGTATCCCTGGCAAGTTAATCATTCTCCAGAGCCATAAACAGACTGTATAGGGTGAAACAGACTATATAGGATGACTTGGGAAGCCGGTTTGTCCTAGGGTGGGACTACGTGATCATGGTAGCACCTGACGAGGTGGGAGTGACCTGCAGCAGGGACAGGGATGTAACCATGGCTACTCTGTTCCTCTGCTCCGTGCTCCTGCTTGGGGATAAACAGCAGATGTCAAGATCTCTGCTGAATTATAAGCCTTGGAGTTACCACTACGCAAGCGTTGTTTGTGCTCCAAGAGATTTATCCATTTTTCTCTACAGCGTCCCAGGGCACACCTAACCTCTCAACTTGGGCTTTACAAGGGTGAAATTTAATTTAGCATTTACGTGTTTTTTCTGCTATGAACTTTGAGGTCTCCATGACAATGAGCTAAGAGTGGCCCAGATGCAGTGGTGGGGGGGACCCTGAAATAGGTTAGTTAGATTAAATCAGGACACATGTAATGCCAGAATCAGCAATGCAACACGGAGTACCTGCTACATTTGTCAGACGGTAGATCAAAGATGAGAAACGCACTGTACATAAGGAAAGGTACTGAACGAAAAGGGAGTTAACTGACTGTGTTGGGCACAAGTGATGAGACATTGTCTCCGGACAAAGGACACAAACACAACATAGTGCTGAAAGAGTGAAGACAAGAAGCAAGGGCTGAATGCTTTAATTTGAAATTCCTGCACTATGTGTAATAAAACCCTGGCTGTGGTGGGAATCCTGCACTGGTTTGAATACAGGGACGATTGGGGCTGGGATAGGAGTGGGCAAGGATATGACTGTAGCTCCTTTGGTCACCACACCTCCAGGCAGGAGGAGTACAGGTGGCTGCATCAGCACTCCTGCCTTGCTTCCCCTCCCAAAGTCAGGTGTCTGCTTACTATACAAGCACAGGTGCTGCCCTCAGAGAGGAAAATGGCACTACATTGTATGAAGAAACGCAGCTAACAGAACTGTTTTTAAAAGATTCAACCTAGAGGTAAGCACTTTCCTCAAGGCACCTGAGCTTTTCTTCTGCCTATTTTCCTTCTGTGAGGAGGGCCACAAAAATGATGAGAGGGCTGGAGCACCTCTCTTATGAAGACAGGCTGAGAGAGTTGGGGTTGTTCAGCCTGGAGAAGAGAAGGCTCTGGGGAGACCTTATTGCAGCCTTTGGGTACCTAAGGGGGGCTTACAGGAAAGATGGGGAAAAACTTTTTAGCAGGGCCTGCTGTGATAGGACAAGGGGTAATGGTTTTAAACTAAAAGAGGGGAGATATAGGCTAGATATAAGGAAGAAGTTTTTCACAATGAGGGTGGTGAAGCACTGGCACAGGTTGCCCAGAGAGGTGGTAGAAGCCCCATCCCTGGAAACATTGCAGGTCAGGCTGGATGGGGCTCTGGGCAACCTGCTCTAGTTGAGGATGTCCCTGCTCATGGCAGGGGGGTTGGACTAGATGACCTTTAAAAGGTCCCTTCCAACCCAAACTATTCGATGATTCTATGATTCTGTATTACAACCAGTAAATCTGAGGATGTCAATCTCCCTTGTGTCTCATCTGAGATTCTTTGGAGTCACAGGGTTCAGCTGTAGAGAGTCCAGGCAAAGCACAGGGGTTATTTCTCTTGCAATAGGTGCCTCTTGTGTGGATTTCTCTGGGCTGAGGTTACTCTAGATAAAGGGAGCACGAGGAATGGCAAGCTTGCTTGCCTGTTCACCTTGGCCAGTCTCAGCTTCTTTCTGGGACTGCTATTGTACTTACTCTTTGGTGAAGTGAATAGAAAAAAGCCATTTTTGTTCATAGGATATGTTCACAGGATAATTCAGGTTGGAAGGGGCCTCAGGAGGTCTCTATTCCAGTCACGTGCTCAAATCAGGGTCACCTGTGGGGTCAGACCTGCTTTCTCAGGGTTTTACCCAGTCCAGCTTTTTACCCATCTATGATGAAAAGTGGGTGGCCTGTAAAAGCTTTTGAATTGTCAGGACTAGGGTCAGTAGGAGCTTTCGTAGACAGACTGTTTTGAGAGAGAGGAGATCTGACAGCACATGCAAAGCGCATTTCCATGAGGACTTCTGACCGTGGAGATACCCAGAGGAAGGTGGCAGAGACTCTGAGAGGAGAGTGGCATGCAGAGCATGACAGAGGTGAAGATGAACTTATCAAAAGCATCTTCAGGCTGTCAAGGGCAGGTTTATTCCTAGGCTTAAATGGTTTCCTCTGGGGACTTGTGGAATACGCGTTGCTGGGGGGAAAGTGCTGACGTTTATAGTGAAACGGGTCTGGCTTGCCCTGCTTCTGTACATGGCAGATGACTGTTCTGGGAGATAATGCCTCAGGTCAGTGATTTAATTATGTCTGTTTTGGAGACCTTTTACGACACCTGAGGTAACTCAAGGTTTAAAGGATGGTTTTTGGAAGAATCATCTGTTCAGCAGCAATAATCACCAATTACTAAGAAAAGACTATTTTATAAAAAAATCACCTTACTTAGTCATTTCCCTCTTATCCCATCTTCCCACCAAAAGCTCAGTTTATAAAAGCTTTGCTTTCAGGACCAGTGTTACTGGTAATCAGAAACCTCTCATCGTAAGACCATTTAAAAAAGAGTTTGAGGACCAATTATATAAATGTTTCCTCTTTTGTAAAACAGCTTGGGACTTGTAAACATACTGGGTCCACATCTCTCTAAATAATTCATCATGATGAATTATTTAGTTGTGTAAGCTGTGTTTTACATAAGGAAATGCTTTTCTTAATGTGAAAGAAATGCAGATATTTTAGACAATTTTGAAAGGACTAGCTATGATTTCACTCTTTTGCATCTGTCTACGTTGCAATTGATTTTTGTCATGAGTATGTTCTTCAGGATTGGCTGGTACCAGGTCTGTAGCATGTCAAGGTGACTTCCTCAGCAGCAAAAATCGCAAAACCTTTCAGCAGAATAAGGCTTATCAGAAGTCGAGGAGTCCACTTCCCATTGTAGATGTGCAAAGGGCAGATTTCAGAATCATTGTTTATTTTCCAGATGAAATTTGGGATGACGACTGCAATCCATGGGAGAGGAGTAAGGGTCAATGCTGTTACTGATGGAGTCTTTTGTATGATGCTTTCATTTTTGAGCCTCATTTGGGAGATTAACTTGAATTTTGTTACCTCTTTTATACTTTGATAATTCTCTTGCATTTTCTTTTCTCTCCCCTTCCTTTTCCTCCTTCAACAACAGATGATTTTGAAGACAGCATGAATGAAACAAAATGTTGGCATGGTCTAGCTGGATTTCCTGACAAGATAAACATTAAGTTAAATGTGAGAGATATGCCTTAGTGTGTGACTGTAATTTTATAGGCTCTTTTATATGTTATGGTTGGCAACAGAATCTCTGTAGCCTATTCTGGCTAGAAAGAACAGCATTTCTTAGTCTTAAGACAGACACATGATCTAAAATCGGTATATACCACTAGCTATACAGTGTGAGTGGTGGAGTCAGTCTTGGTTATGAGTAGTTTCCATTTTGATACATTTTATAAATGGAGATGGTTATTCAGCCATGGTGCATTTGTGATAAGGATGATGGTCTAATTATCAGCAGTCCTCTTTTCTGCCTTCATCCCACCTTTGGTGTTAAAGCATCTGGAGGCAATGCGGCTCCATTTACTCCCACTGTGGAGTACAGACTTGCCTTGGGTAAGAGTATTTCCTCTGATGGTTGCACGGGTAGAAAATCGGAGGGATGTTGGCTCCAGCTCATCCTGTGAGTCACTATTTTGTGCAGCCAGACCACTGGGGGAGAGGATGAATGCCATGCCCCTCCCCGCCCCCCTCGATTCTGGGGACCAGTCACACAGTCTGGGAGCTCTTTGAACTGCAGTGAAGTCTGCTCTTCTCCCTCACCGAGAAGCTCACACAGAACCCCACCCTCCCCTCACCTTTTTATGCAAGGATCTCCATGCAGACATGCTGTTGCCAGTTCATGTATGGGAAGATGCAGGCCCATGGGTGTCCACATTTTGTATGAGATCCTGGTCATAAGTGGAATTTAATTTGCTTTACTTTAGTGATCTGCAGTGGAGTCACCTTCATCCAAAGTAGCTGCCAACTTTCTTTTTGTGGACAGGGCAGAGAAACAAATATTTCCAAGGCACTACACCGACAACTTTTTTTAAATGCCTGCTTTAGGATAGAAAGATCATGCTCAAACTTTGTCTCCACTGTCTAAATGGAAAACTGGACAAATAGTTGAGAAACAGCCATTTACACTGTAGATGTCTAATATTTTACCAAATGTATCCAATCTTATTTAGTGTCAAAATAGGGAACAGAGCACAGCCATCCTGAGTCTTATCCCTCTTCTCCAAGCACCGTTGTCACTTGTAGGACTCCTGAGATGTGTGGCATAGTGATCTTTTTTGCATGAGGGATCACATGCAGGCCTCCTGCCTTTGTCATTCAGGTTTCCAGTCTGTTCTGGTATTTGGCATGGCAAGACCACCTTTCCTCTGATCTGCCATTGCGTTCCTCTGTATGACGTCCCACTGTGGACTCCTGGCTGGTTGCTGCACTACCACGGTGAAAGAATGGTGAAGTAGCCCCTAGCATTGCTTCACATTATGTAAACTGAAGGATTTCAGTCATAAGATATAGTCAGGAACAAATGGCATATTTGGCAAAAAATGTAGCATGTTTGGAAAGTGCATTTGAGCTTCGAGGATGCAAAACTCATGAGCCAGCTTGGATAACAGAGGCACTACAGCTGCCTTAGCCCAGTGCCCAGCTGCCCCAGGACGTCACTGGGATCCACGTCTGTTTGGTAGGGTGCTTCAGCCCAAGCAGAGCACCATCCTTTCCTTGCTCCTGAGAGAGCTTGTTCAGAGATAGCTTAAGCACACCTCTGCAGTGGCTCAGATATGCAGTACCCTTTGTTTGGAGGAGTAATTTAGTGCTTTGTGTGGGTGCATTTATGGGAGCACATAGCTTCTCTTAAAGAAATATGCATGTTTCTGGTATTTGCAGATGTTATGGCTGCACATTAAGAGAAAAAAGGAAAAAAAAAAGACATTATGGTGGAGGAAATTTCCATTATCCACCAGCAGCTCTTTGCAGACAGCACTTTCAGTTGTGAATATCTTATTTGTACCTTAATAGCTTTTTCTGTGTGAGGAGAGAAGAGGGATTGGAAGTTGATTCCCAAAGGGATGAAGTATGTCTGGTAGTAAGCAAATCAACAACTTTGTGAAAAGAAGGCTGTGTTCCTACAACTGCTAGTAGAGCAACAATGAACCACACTGAGGCTTGGCCCTCATTGCCTTCTTCAGGACTCCCACCTGGGCTTTTCCTTTTGTCACTCTGGAGCCTAAACTTGTGGTTGGTTGTAGATTTTTCCTGGCTCATTCACAGGAAGCCTTTCTGACTCTGGTTGAAGTCAAGGAGAGCAGCAGTATGATGCCAGATGAACACCTAAAGCCTGAGGTGTGCAAAAATGAGAAAAAAATTGAAAAATCAGTAAACTAAGATGCTTTGCTGCTGCAACTACCGACGCAAGAGTCACCCTTCCCTGTGAGGGTGCCAGAGCCCTGGCACAGGCTGCCCAGGGAGGGTGTGGAGTCTCCTTCTCTGGAGAGATTCAAACCCACCTGGACGCAGCCCTGTGCAGCCTGCGCTGGGTGACCCTGCTCTGGCAGGGGCTGGACTGGGTGGTCTCCAGAGGTCCCTTCCAACCCCCACCATTCTGTGATTCTGTGATTCTGAGTGGCTACCGCTGCTGGCCAAAGTCGTGTCCCAGATATTGCTGACAATATGTTGAGAAGACAACTTAAATGCTTCTTTTCTCCTCTCTCCACCATTGCGCGATGTAGTACATGATCTTGCCCAACTGCTGTTCACTTGACTTCTGTGGTTGCTTCGGTAGGATGTACAGGTCAGGTGGGTGGGTTCTCACCAGGAACCTAAAATATTCATTTAAAAACTTTGTCTCTTCCAGTCTGGAGCAACTGAACTGCTGAGAGAGAATGGAAACTCCTTCCTTTTAATTTTAAGAACAATATTTATCTCATTTTGTTTATGAATCTTTGTCAAGTCTCAGCAAATCTACTGTAAGCCCCAAATCAGTGTTGAATACATCCTTTTATTCCAGATCATTGATTTAATGATCAACAAAGTAATAAAGATGGTAGAAAATGCAGAATTATTATGCTTAGTGAGACTTGTGGAAACTTAACAAAGCTGCATGAAGGAAAATGAAATTCTCTGTTGGTGAATACAAAGTAACATACAATGGAAAGAAATAACTTGAATGATTCATTACCCTTGCTGGGTTCTAAATAAATTCTCACCACTTGAGGGGAGATCCTCCAGAAAATCTTTCTATGTGTATGGTTATCTCAGGAAATAAAATCCTCTGTGAGTAAATAGAATATGTGATACTTAAGAACTGGGATGAGGATTATTTCTGAATATAAGAATTAATCATGAGGTTTTTTCCCTGCAGTGAAATATTTGTCAATTAAAAAATATTTTTTACTTAAATTAACATCAACCTGTGGGAAGCATTGATCTTCTAAAATTTGTTGTGGGAAAAAGCTGGAAATTAAGTGTTCCGTAATCCTATTGGAAAGTTCAGGGTTTGTTTTGTTTTGAAATGCCTTTTTTTAATTTCAGATTGCAATTGTTTTAGAAAAAAAAAGCTACTTAGATTTAAAAAAACCCAAAACCTCAAAATGAAATGTGCTTATTCACTGGGACACAGTGTTTCAATTCCATCAAAATATTTTTATTTCTGTCAAAAAATGCTATTTTGTGGGAAATATAGGTTTTTCATTTTGAGTCTGAACACAAATACCCACCCACTCACAGTCGGAGAATTGCTTGCTATACATCCCATGGGCGTGCTCTCCAGAACATTACAATGTCTTACCAGAGGCATGGCATCTCCTAAACCCGTGCATTTTAATCCGGTTGTTGTCTCCTATGGAGTCTATCACCTAAGTAGGAGGCTGCAGAAGCAGGCGACCAGAATTATTAGTGACAGGAAGACTTTTATATGCTTTGAATGTGGGTAGAATGAATGTGTTATTTCAGCTGTGCATGTGGAAAACCCCTTAGCTGAAGGGCCAGGTACTGACGTTCTCAGTTCCTGTGAAGTGTATGGAAAAACGTCCCCTTGGATGGGGAAGGGTTTTCACCCCGGTGTTGCCATCAGCAAGGTAGCTGATATGCCAGGCTAGGTGCAGTGGTGCTCTGCAGAACTAACTGGTGAGTACCTAGAATAGTAAAAGGTGAAACAATTTACATTTGTCACTTTTTGTTGTTTTCCAAAACGAAAAGGAAGATAGCATTCTGTGACAGTGGAACGTAATCCATTGAATGTAGATTAAAAAATGTTTTTAAACCATGAAGCTTGCAAAAAACCAACCAACTAACCAACAAAAAAGCAAAGGCCAAGGCTTAGGAGAATTTAAAGAAAGAAAATGGGGGAGAGGGGGAAAAGTACTGCTCATTTTTACAGCCAATGAAAACATTTGCGGTTCAGGATGAGTTTAAAATCTCCCAGGTGCTGACACAGAGGCTGAAAAAAATGGAAAACTGGGACCAGTACTGTTTAATATCTTCATCAATGACATAGACAGTGGGATCGAGTGCACCCTCAGCAAGTTTGTGGATGACACCAAGCTGAGTGGTGCAGTGGACACGCCTGAGGGATGGGATGCCATCCAGAGGGACCTGCACAAGCTCGAGAAGTGGGCCCGGGCGAACCTCATGAGGTTCAACAAGGCCAAGTGCAAGGTCCTGCAGTGGGGTCGGAGCAACCCCCGGTATCAATACAGGCTGGGGCATGTAGGGATCGGGAGCAGCCCTGCCAAGAAGGACTTGGGGGTGCTGGTGGATGAAAAGCTGGACCTGAGCCAGCAATGTGCACTCGCAGCCCAGAAAGCCACCCGTGTCCTGGGCTGCATCAAAAAGAAGCGTGGCCAGCAGGGTGAGGGAGGGGATTCTGCCCCTCTACTCTGCTCTGGTGAGACCCCACCTGCAGTGCTGCGTCCAGCTCTGGGGCCGCCAACACAAGAAGGACATGGACCTGTTGGAGCGAGTCCAGAGGAGGCCACAAAAATGATGAGAGGGCTGGAGCACCTCTGCTGCGAAGACAGGCTGAGCGAGCTGGGTTTCTTCAGCCTGGAGAAGAGAAGGCTCTGGGGAGACCTTATTGCAGCCTTTCAGTTCTTAAAGGGGGCTTATAGGAAAGATGGGGAAAAACTTTTTAGCAGGGCCAGTTGCGATAGGACAAGGGGTGATGGTTTTAATCTAAAAGAGGGGAGATTTAGGCTAGTTATAAGGAAGAGGTTTTTCACACTGAGGGTGGTGAAGCACTGGCACAGGTTGCCCAGAGAGGTGGGAGATGCCCCATCCCTGGAAACATTCCAGGTCAGGCTGGACGGGGCTCTGGGCAACCTGATCTAGTTGAGGATGTGCCTGCTCATGGCAGGGGGCTTGGACTAGATGGCCTTTAAAAGGTCCCTTCCAACCCAAACTATTCTATGATTCTATGATTCCATGTTTCTATGATTCTATGAAAGGTTCCCATCAGATTCATTTTTTCATCAAGCAACACCTGAGGGAAATGATGACAAAACACTGTCTATAACTTTTCATTACTATAATATCACAGAACAGCCCAGACTGGAAGGGACCTCAGAAGATCATCCAGTCTAACCTTTCATGGGAAAGGGAGCTGAGATGAGATCATCTAGCAGCCTGTCCAGTCACATCTTGAAAACCTCCAGAGATGAGGACTCTACCACGTCCCTGGGGAGGTTATTCCAGTGATTGATTTTTCTCACAGTAAAAAGTTTCTTTCTTATGCAGGGATAAAATCTCTCCCAATGAAAATTGTAATGGTTGCCCCTTGTCTACTACATGTGACTCCTTGTGAAGAGAGAGTCTCTGTCTTTGTAGCTGCCCTTTGAGTCCTGGAATACTGCGATGAGATCCCTCCTGACCCTGTTCTTCTTGAGGGAGAAGAGACCTTCAGTCAGAAGAGACCTCCATCAGTCTTTCCTCATAGGGTGGGTTCTCCAGCCCTACTTTGATCATCTTTGTGGCCCTCCTTTGGACTCTCTCCAGTCTGTCCATGTCTTTCTTGAATTGTGGGGACCAGAACTGGACACACTACTCCAAATGTGGCCTGACAAATGCTGAGTAGAAGGATGATGGCATCTCTGTCTCTGCTAGTAATACCCGTGCAGATGCAGCCCAGGATCCGATTTGCCTTTGGTGCTGCAGCAGCGCACTGCTGACTCCTGCTCAGCTGGTTGTCCACCAGGACCCGCAGGTCCCTTTCAGCAAGGCTGCTTCCCAGCCACACAGAGCCTAGCCTGCGCTGGGCTCGTTGGTTGTGCTGTCCCGGCTGCAGGACTTTGTACTTGTCTTTGTTAAACTTCAGACAGTTGTTGCTTGCCCACTGTTCCAACCTGTCCAGGTCTCTCTGTAAGATGGCTCTCCCTTCTCATGTGTCCACCTCACCACCCAGTTTGGTGTCATCAGCAAACTTGGTGCAGGCGCTTTCAATCCCATCATCCAGATCATTCATGGAGATGTTGAACAGCGTGGGGCCTGGTTTGAATCCCTGGGGGACCCCACTTGTGACAGGCTGCCAGCCTGAGTGAAAACCATTGATCACCACCCTCTGAGTGCGGCCTGTCAGCGAGTTTCCTTCCCATCTCGCAGACAGCCCATCCAGTCTGTATCTTTCCAGTTTGTCTCATACATACAGTTTGTCTAGTTTGTCATTGCAGGATTATGTTCACTTTTCATTGAAACTTCTGTCATTGGTCTTGATGTTGCATATCTGTGTGCCGTATTTGCCTCCGGTACTCTGAAGTCAAAAGGTGAAATCAGACATCTATTTCTTGGTTCATAAACCCCTATCCGTATGTAGAAATGTTTGTAGGTTTTTTTTTTTTTTCAGTGCTGAAGTTGTTAGGTCATAGTGCGCATAACACTAGACTTGAGCAGGTAGAATGCTATCGGTATTTTGCTTTGCTTTTTAAATGTCACAGTGCCTTCCTTGCTAAAAGCATTCAGAAAGACTGGTTTTGGTGCTGCATACTGTGTTATGCAAGAATTTTTTTTTAAAAAACCCCAAACCTGTTAATTAACTTCCTCAGCAGTTTTTTTTTTTTTCTTTTATTGGTAAAAGTGAGAATTCCATTTGTTCAATGTGTAGAAAATAAGAATAGTGAACTCTATACCAACACTGGAGGGGAGGAAATATAAAGGCACTGCAAAATGCTGGGGTTCAGTACTTACACAGAGAAATAAGATGTTTGTGACAACAGAAAACAAAGCTGAAAATATTTTTTTCTCTTCAACCTGCACAGTGAAGTTGTCCTATAATAAATTGATTATTAGCAATCTCTTCTTCAGGGCTCAAAGGAGACCCATCTGCTTTACCACAGTAGATTAAAACATTCCGTGTCTTTCTCAAGAAAAAATCCCCCTTGTGCCATAGTAGGATTTTATTTGCTGTTATCGTGTAGCTGTGATTGTAAAAGGCAGTTGTTAAAAACCGCAGTGTTCATGATGGCACGTTTAAAACAGGAAGGCTAAAGGTAGTAAAGCTCCAGCAGGCATCTTTCTTTCCTTTTTTTTTCCTCCCAGGTTATAAACACCCCTTCACAGCTTGTCCCCTCTCTTTTTTCCTCTTCGCCAGCATCTTCTCTGACTTCCCCTAGGTCACATGTAGGATGGAGGCAGAGTTATGTAAAATAGCTCTCAATATTATGGACTCCTTGAAACGTCTGGGCCCGTTCTCATCTCCATGCCCCCATACCACGGGTTGGAAATTGTCTCATAGCCACTTCCCTGCAATTGTGTTGTGCCATTACTGCTTCATGACGATCTGCCCAGGCATATTCCCTGAACAGGTCCTGACTTCAGTGGTGCTTCAGCACGTAATAGGGTTGGGCTGCTCATCTCCAGTTTCATGGACATGTGCTGACCGTTGCCTCCTGCTGAGGAGGCTTCTCTCTCCTCGTCTCTGGTGTCCCTGCATGGGAACCTGCCTCATTTCTGTTTCATCTCAGTGCTAAGCCCAGAAAACTACCATGCTGACTGCTAGGGCATGGCTCCTAGGTATTTGCTTTCCCTTTTGTCCTTCTCCCTGTTGACCAAGACAGAGAGCTGCGGTGACCTGTCTCCTCTGGTTTTGGATGGTAGCCCCTTCCTTTCTTCCCTCCCTCATCCTCAAAATTAAATCTCATTCTTCTCTCCTTTTGTCCAGTTTGGGAAGGATGATATTGAGGGGGGTCTATCCTTGTGATTTGTCTCATAAGAGATGCTCAACTCCTTCCCTCCTTTGGCTTGGTGTCTCTGTGTCTGGGAAGCAGAATGTGAGCTCTGCATCCTGGAATCTTTTTCAGCTCTGAGTATTGAACAGGTCCCTGAAAGCAATTGAAGTGATGCAGAAATAAATGTCTTACTTTTACCGATATCTGTAGCCCCTTAATCTTAGGTGAGCTTGAGATTGCTGTATTTTCTGGAAAAGAAGCTGGATCATCCATGTTCTTCCTTTCATTCACTGACTTCCCTCACCATACCTTCATTCCCTTTCCTTCCAACCTATAGCCAATCTCTCTCCAAAGTCTCAGCACGGTTCCATAGAAGGGAGCTTTCCTTCCCACCTCTCTCTCTTCTCCGATAGAGTTCTAACCGTCCAGAACCCCTGCACTGGGAGGTGACCAGTTTTCCCAGATAGAACCATGTTCTTCGCTGCCATCTGTCTTCTAGAAGGACCCCGTCCTCTTCTAACCGAGGGAAAGAAGAGAAAGAAAATGGCAATCTTTAAAATTGTTCCTCTCTAAATAGTCGCAACTAATTACGAAAGCTACAGCTACCGTGAGATCAGCTAATAAACTCCTCGAACGGGTCTCTGAAGTCTGTATTAGAAGTGGATGAGTCACAGTTGCACCAGCTGATTGCAAATAAGCGGGTGGGAGGGGAATAGGCCCTGTACTTTGTACTGGCAAGGTATGAATAAAGAGCTATCAGCAGCAAGCCTCGGAAATGAGCAGGGGTGAGTTTGGACTGACAGCTCTGCGGCAGGGAGATGGAGAAAACGGAGTGCTTGTCAAAGAAGTAAAGCCTGAGCTTTTAAGTTAAATCACACCTTGAAAGCAACCTGTCTGAATGATGGAAGCGGGAGACCGGCAGAGGATCGGTCAGGCTGTGAGGCTGTATGTGGTTTAGCGCACGCAGTGTAGGATTTAGTCTCTGTGCCCTGGCCTGACTACTTGTACGTAGCTCCTCGAACACCAACATTTGGAATGGGAATGCACTGTGATTTGCGTTCACGTTCAAATGTCAGCGTTTAAGGTCAATGCGAAGAAACTATCTGCGTCCGTGGCCTGTTACAGTCAGAGACTCCAGACGCAAAACTCAGTTCTGAACCTGGGTCTGAGCTCAAGATTTGGTGAAATTATGTCAGAGGGTCCTCTCTTGCCCCAAGATCTTGCAGAGGCTGGGGTGTGCTGTATTTGAATTGCAGCAAAACTCTGCAGCTTTTTTTGAGTGAGGAAAACCCAGAACGAAGGAAACTTGGAAAATGATTTTGTACACCCCACTGCAGCAAAACACCCTGCCTTTCCACATATCGCTGCTCAGCCTAACTGCTCTTTGTGTGTCACAGCACCAGGTCAGAAGAGCTTTGTCAGCCATGTGAAGCTAAGCCTTGGCCTGTAGTTGCTTTCTGAGACTCAGAGGGAAGTACAATCTGAGTAGACAACATCTTCTGCAAGCACTGCCCCACTGACGGATGAAGCTTCTTGCGGGTCATAAAAGCACGCGTCATTTTGCTGTGTTCCACTGAAAATGGCTGTTTGTGCGATTTGTATTTTTGAAAGATCAGTGCAGCCAAAAGGATTTACAGGATTAGTGTTTGCAGATGGCCATATTCGAGGGTGATGGGGAGGGCGGGGCACAGGGCTCAGAAGATATAAGTCTTATGCTTTATCATCAAACGTGGTCTTAAGCAAATTAGTGTTGCTTATCTTGGAAATCGCACCCACCCTAGACCAGGTACAGTGTTTTCTGCTCTCTCTGAGAAGATGATGCACCTACCTTTTTGACCACATTACTTGGGTTTTTGAGGTGTTGACTGGCCTTTTGAGGAGTGTATATCAGCTTGCTGATATACAAAGCAGGACACAGTCTTGCAGATAGCAGTGGATGGAGAGTCATGAGTTGGGTTTAGCATGAGGCCAACAATGCGCTTCATATTGAGAAAATAAGAAGCTACAGACAACTCATGCCTAGAGGATGAAGACAATACGAGAATGTGGTCTCCTTGCAGTATGAGAAACCAATCCACACTGGCCCATCTAGTTAAAAAAACAATATTCCTGGGCAGGTTAAAACAATTTGGCCAGACACTTCGTCAATAACCGATTATTTGCAGCTAAAATTAGACGTGGAATTGGCATTTTGTATCTTAATTAAAACAAAGCTATCTTTATCAATAAGCTATGACAACTTTGAGCAGACGTTTCCTAGTGAATGTTAATCCCTCAGTCTCTTTTGATTAGTAGATGGGATTACATTAAAATCGATCCTCCTCCCGAGGTCCATTTGTGTGCTCTCTCTCAGTATTGAATTACGTAGCTGGCCTCGTGCCAGGCACAGGTCCCCCATTGGGACAATGAAATCACAGCCGCAGTGATGCTCATTTGTGTTTTACAGTATGCCATTTATTTATTACAAAAGGCTCGGGAGACTTAACGCCTTGGTGAGATGTTATCTTAGGCTTCAGATCTCTGTCAAACCTTATTACTCTCTTTTCAGTTCGGTTTGCGCATAACTGGCTTTTGAAGACAGGAGGAAAAGGGTAAGGAAGAAAAACAATGTCATATTTAAAATCTAGCACTAGTGAGATCTCCCCAGTTGTACAGGCTGATCCGAGGGGATTGTTGAGTTTCAGTCTGGGACAAAACATCACTGGAGGAGCTCAGAGAAACAGGCATCAGTTTGGAAGCACGGGGATCTTGTAAAAAGATGGGCCCCTCTGGCTCATAATTGAGCTTTGGACAGCCAAGCCCTGAAAGAAGCTGTCCCTAAATTGTGCTGACCAGTTGTCACTGTTCTCTGAGGGTTCCTGTGGAGCTGGTGGGAGTCAATGACATGGTTCTTACTGATTTCAGGAGCAAAGAAGAACTCTAGTGTCTTTGTTTTCTGTTTCAATGTTGTTTCTTAGAAATTGAGAGTAATTAAAGCTATGAACAATTCTTCCTAGGGAAACTGAATGCTTCATAAAAAGTAACAGAGAAGAGCTGTTGACAATCTGGAAAGTGAAAGAGCTGGACAGCTTTCCATTTAACTCCCTCCCACCTTTTCCATCTGTAGCTCTTGTCATCAGTCAGCAAGAGAGCCAGGAGACGGTGATAGCTAAATGGTGTGCATTCCCTTAAGGCTCGAGATTGCATCTTTCCTTTCCTCTCTGATATCCTTTAATAGTCAGCTTTTATAAAGTGTGCTGTGTTCCTTGACTTGCGCAGTTATGATCTGGAAACTATCTTCCAACACCTGCCTGGCTCACTTGGAGTTATACGAGCATCTCGTGAGAGTGTGAACTGATCTCTTAACTGAGCTGCTAAGCATAATTCCGAGCCTGCCAAGGCTCAAATGTGAAGTGGAAACATACATGTAATTTAGGCAGGAAATATAAAACATTATGGGATTCCTTACACTGTTGTAAACAATATTCTGTATCACTTTGCTTATGTGATTTGGCATTTCTAACAATTAACGCTCTGTGATAGCAGTAAGAAGGACGCCGTGCCTGAGCGGAATGGAAATAATGTGGGATGTGAGTGACTGATGTTCCTTGAAATTAGGAATATAAGAGACTCAGGATAGCAGACTAATTATGTAGCTTGTTTATCTTTCAAGGAAGGTCTCATTGCTACAGTTGGTGTCAAATGGGGAAGAGGAATCAGTTATTCATTGTCTTGGATCTGTTTATTCTTAGATTTGCCGGTTTGTCTTTGAATACCTGGAGACGTGGTGGTCAGAGTTTCAGAGGCGGAAAGATGGACACAATACCTTGTTATATTCTGTAACAGTGAATCTCTGGTGAAGAGTCACCTTGAATACATGTTCAGTTTCATTTATTTATTTTTTTATTGTGGTAGCAATACCCAGGATTCAGGGCAGACAGCTTATCATCTTTCATTGTGCTTCAGCCAGTATTTCACCTGCAGCTCCCCCAAGTTGTCCAAATACATTAACTGCTACACAGCGTTGTGTGTTTCTCAAAACTATACGAAAATTTGGGAGGTAAGGCGTAGGTGCTAAATGTTTGGTTTTTTACTGTGATCTTTCCACTCAGGAAAAAGCAGCCTTAATTAGGCCGGTTAAGACGCAGAAATGCTAACAAGCTTTACCAAGTAAAGTTGATGATGATAATTCTGTCTTGGAACAACACCACGAACATGAACATATGTATCTTTGAAACAGTCTACTGTCTTTGTAGTGCGCTGAGGCAAGAAACTTCCAGTGCAAAAGTGAAAAAGAAACATAGGAACCCTTCAGTAGTATGAGACTAATTGAAAAAACCCTGCTGATTGGCTTCTATTCTTCAGTTGTCTTCACAAAGCTGTGGAGAAACCTGCATAATCCAGTTTCTTCTGTTTTGTTTGGGTATATGCAATGTAAAAAATGGCTTCTTCATGCCGTTTTCCTGCAGAATCAGGGCCTTTGCACTCTGTGTCTCCAAAGACGCTGTGGTGTAGGTTTGAGTTGTGTTTTCTTGGGATGCTGCCTTATCTGACTCTGTTCAGGGCAGTCCATTTTATCACATGATAGCTGACCAAAAAAATGAGGAAAGGTGAATTTTCCTTTGTATTTCAGAGTGTTTCTTCAGTCTCATGTGGCCAAATCTCTTCATGCAAAGGATTGTTTTGTTTCGTTTCATTTTCCTAGATGTTAGTGGCTTTCTCCCAACACAAAGAAAGCTTGTGCTAAGAAACCAGATCTATTTTTTGCCTACCTAACTGCGTGCAAGCTGGAAGTTGCTTCTTACTGCAGCGAGCTCCCTGCTGTTGTAATGAGCCTTGGAGAGTCTTGGGTTTCCATGTACCCAAGCCCTGTGGCTGCTCTCCACATGCTTGTATTACCAGAAGCGACTGTTTACCCGTAATGCTTCAAATGCTATTTTTCAGCTCAATGATTTCTTTTGGGGGTTGGGGAGAGGTTGCAGATCTTTTTGACTGCCACAAAACTAAATTAAATAAACTAGTAGATCTGTGTATGTTTTTGAAAGCAAACTGAGCTGTTGTTTAAATTTGTTTAATTTTACTAGAAATGTGAGGAAACGTGTTTTGGGAGGAATCAATCCAGTGGTGCCAACTGAGTATTTGACAGACAACATGAAGAAATATCACAAAACAAAGCAGAGTGATTTGGAGTGTATTGTGG
Source organism: Phoenicopterus ruber ruber (assembly GCA_009819775.1). Classification (NCBI taxonomy): domain Eukaryota; kingdom Metazoa; phylum Chordata; class Aves; order Phoenicopteriformes; family Phoenicopteridae; genus Phoenicopterus; species Phoenicopterus ruber. The sequence continues at coordinate 164,551,928 of CM020216.1, read as the reverse complement.
GTAGAAAAGTCTAATCCCCTGAAGATTTGCTTGCTCAGGTTTAGGCACGGGTTTGCACTATTTACCTGCACTCTCTCTACCCTGGGTGTTGTGCCTCCAAAATCAGGCTAGACTGCAAGTGCACTGGGTCTGTTATGCATCCAGGTTGACCTCAGTATCAAGTTTTGTCTGGAAAAGCAGATTGTCTTTTCTTAGGTGTGGCAAACAAATTCCCTGTACAAATCCTCCGTATACAATCAGTGAGACCAGTTTTTGCACATTGTACTGGAAGAACACGTATAAGGCAAGTTGTATTGCTTTTAATTCGGTATTTTTTCATTAGTGGAAGGATGATTTTAATTGATTTCTTGTGTAGAGAGACAGCATTTTAGTAGAGCATTCTGGTTGGATGTAAAGAAAAAACAAATTTCTTTGGACTTTCTCGTCCCCGTAGACCACAGCAGATAATTCCCTCATCCCTTTTTTACAGTGTCTGAGCCACGGTAACACTGTTCTTCCTCCATCGGTGATTCGAATCGTTAATGACTCCGTGGTGAGCCAGGCTGATCTCTGCCCAAGTCACTTCTTCCTGCAGGTCACCGTCCTCTGTTGATCGATGCAGAACAAGGTGGCAGCACTTTGTGGCCAATTAATTGTCAAAGTGACTAATGATATTGATGGCTATGATACCAAGTAAAGAGTTCAGGGCCTGCTTTGAAGTAAAAATTAAGTCTGATTTGCGATATGAGTATATTCACTGCCACCTATGAGCATGGTGAAAATTTAGAGTTTCCACTAGTTCTGGCTATTTTAAGATACTAGAACTGATCTCCAGGCATGGAAACAGAGAAGCTTTTTCTTCACACCCGCCTTCCCCTGCAATATTGCTAAAGCACCTGAGATGGACACAACCGACGATTCCATTCAATCGTGGCACGCAGATAAGGTGGCTTCTTGAGAAATAATTCTGCTTACCTAGAATGACCTGCTGGTGCCTAAACTAGAAAAACATCACCATGAAAGTTAGTTTCTCAAGATAGGGACCCTCTGAAGTCAGGACAAGGTGTTTATTGGCTTGAATAAGGCCAGCATTTCACCTGCTAGTTTTTGAGAATTAAGCCTTCTCAAGCTTACTGCTGTGCAATCAATAGCTGCTGCAAGAACAGCATCCACCGACGGAGGATGAATAGCTCTGTAGAGATTTCAGATATGAAATTTTGCTTTCCAGTTTATCTGTGTCTAGCATTTTCTTAATTATAGTACCCAGCACTTACAGCTATTTACCTCTTCAAAGCACTGCACAGTTATTAACAAATTAATTGCTGCTTCATTGCCCTGTGAAGTATCCTGATAGTTATCTGATTATCTGGTCCTCCAGTAAATGAGGATAACCATACTGGTTATAAGACTAGGTCATATATGGCAGAAAATTCAAAGACATTTTCGCTAAGTGGGGACACTGAGACCACCCGTTATGAATACTTTCACTGCAAAGGTTTTTCAGTGCTGCAGTAGAATTCCTGTATTGTGGCGGGTGACTTGGGGAGAACAAGAAGAGCGAAGGGAGGTTTGTCCAGTCATGGAAGCAAAGAAGCTTCTTCTGTTCCTATGAGAATCCAGTGTGGTGGGAGCGTAGCTCAACAGGCAGAGGACTATCACCTTTACAAGCTCCTCCTGAGAAACGGGAATGGAAATGATATGGGTGAAATGAATAATGCCCGAAGTATTGCAATTAGAGGGACTGTAAGTGGACAGAAAATCTGAACTGTCTTTTTGGGAAAGGGGAGCTTCCATTTCATGGATATTCTTTCTTTGCCTTCTACAAATTTAAGTATTTCCTTCTAAGAAAATATGGTCTAACGTGAGGATTAATTAGACTGTTAACCGCATTTATCTCCTTTACACAAGAGATCATTCCCTGATGAGGGGGGAAAAGGGATGTTTTATAACGAGTAATGAAAATATGGCAATTTAGGGAATTAACATAGTGTAGTGGCTGACGCAAATGTTTTTCTATTTATAAGACTAAATATGTTCGGCTGTCACAGCCTCGAGAGCTAAATGCTGGGAATGATGGACCCCTAGTGCCAAGGCTGTACAAACAGGCAAGGGGAAGAGCTGCTCGCTGAGGGCAAAGAAGAGATCTAAATGACATGGGAATTGTTCAGTGCCTAATAACGCTCCAATTTCTGTGTCCCCCTTACAAAGCCTGTAAGTTTTAAAATGCAGATGTGCCTATTTAGATGCATTTATCATATTTAGGTATCTTTAGGGCTTCCTTTGATAACTTTGCTTAGGCTGTTTGGGGATTGAGGTATGTGTTTAGCCGTCGTGAGAGATGATGGGAGGATATTTAGACTATTAGCGTGAAAGGCAGCTTCTCCGTCTAGTAGCTTTCTTTTGCTTCCTTCCTGTGTCGTCTGATGGGTCCATGCTGATTTGGGTTAATAAAATGAGGGGATTAGAAATCACCGGTTGCCTTGTGAAGGGTGCAACCATACATCTCTTGAAAGAAATAGACTTCCTTTATGTGCGTTTGACCTCCGAGGCACTAGGAGAAAGCAATACATTCCTGTTTGAAAATTGCCCTCCCTTGGTTTTGGACGGTCGCCAGCGTGTTGTGTGAATCACAGCTTTGAATTACAAAGGTTCCTCAGGCAAGTGGGTTTGGATGGTGCGCTGTCAATGTGATGCTGCACACACAATTGCATTCTTTCTGGTGATACAGTCCTTCAGCTTCATTTGAGTTTCCTCTGTAGCTTATTTGTGCTCGTCTCGGGATCACATTTCAACATTTTTGGAGCCTCAAAGAGACTGAAGATCCAAAGTTTGCAAAGGAACAAGGGAAGAGCCCTTTTTCCCTGACAGAAAAATACCTGGAAGTTGTGGAGGGTGGAGACTAGCAAATACCTGCTTAGTTTTCGTTGCTTTTGAGATTACGGGTTCTCGGTGTGAGGCTGTGGGTCCTCCTGCAGAGGACTTTTTCTCTCTTCAGCCCTTCTTCTTTTGTTCACTGCTCTCATTTCTTGATGAATTTATTCCCCTTCCTTGGAACATTTGTGTTGTTTTTATTTTTAAAACCAGGTTATGCATCCCTTTTTCCAATAGCGTGTCTCTGTTCTCCAGCTTTTAGCTGGAGTTTTTTGCTAGAGAGTCTGAGTCAATGATTTGGCCACTAGATGCTCTTGCCAGATTTTTTCCTTGCCATTACGACGAGACTGACAGCATGTGTCTGGCTTTGTTTCATTTAAAGGAATGAATCTTCCTGGCTGACAAAACCCTCTAGCAAAAAGGATGGTTAACCTGTGAAAGGTGTTTATGCATATGAAATCATCTCCTTCTGAGGATGTAATTAATATTCTGCTTTTTGGGGTTAGGAATAAAGTCCTCGAGTTTTTACTTTATTCTAACACTTTAAAATTTAACGTTTAGAACCTTCTTTCAAAAGATTAGTGCAGAGTTGTTGACTAAATGGTTCAGTACATCCTCTTTATATAACCTTTTTGCTGGGCTGGATTCCAGATTGTCTTGATTTCATATGTTTTTTATCTCCTCGAGAGAGATTAATTCTATGTTAATTACCATATTAGGGTCAGCTAAGTTAACAAATATGATTTGTGATTTATATAACTTTAAAAGCACTTTACCTGCTAACTTTTTTGATGTGATGTTTGAATACATTCAGGAAAGAAGTTAATAATAATAATAATAATAATAATAATAATAATAATAATAAAAAAGCCAAATATTTTCACATATGAATATAAAGATCCAGGCTTTAATAAGTGGCTTTGTATTCTGTTGCGCTTTGCCTGAGGGGGACTACCCATACCAATGGGAAGGGGGTATTAAGTCTTTACTGAGGCTCAGTGACTACTACTGGCATACTTTATTCTGATTTCAAATAGGTTACTGGATAAATGAATGGTTTTAAAAAGAGTTTCAAAACTATTAAACTTCCTGGAAATAATGAGAGACTTAGAAACAGTCTACTCAGCTGACTGGCTGCAATTCTGATTTTCCTATTTTAGAGTGCACTGGAAACTCTCCAGGCTCAACCAATTCTATTGAGTGTGATGGGGAGAGTACCTCGGTGCTCATGAACTCACCTGAATTCGTAGGTCCGAATACGGAGCTGAGTCCCATATGAAGAGGTTCTTTAAACATTCTCCACCATTGCGTGGTAGTATGTGCTTGACAGTCAGCTCTTACTCTTTTTCTCGATGTTGTTATTCAGCATGTCTTCCACATTCACTTCCAACACCATTTTGTGGGTATTCCGTGTAATCTTAATACCATAGTGTGACCTATAGTCATATCATGACTGCTTTGTCCCGCATCTCCGTGTCCCGTTGTGTGGCTGGTTTTCAGCAGTGTTGGCGATCTGTAGTAGCTGTGGTTTGAGTCATTTGATCCAAAGCCCAATAACATTCCTGTGACTCTCTGCCTACCAAAACCTCCTGGATCTGTAACACTCAGATGTGATAAAGCAAGCAAGTTCCTGAAGTCCTCATATGACTTGGATATATGACACTGGAGAACCGTAGCTTTCCTGAGACAGCGACTCTGTTTTAATATAGGTCCTACTCTGTTACATGTAAAGATCAGTACAAACTCAGCGCTGCATGTGCGTGTTCAGATTTTTTTTTTTTTTTTTGAGAGGCTGATGCATTTTTATAGCTGAAAGCACTTAATGGAAATACAGATTGTGACCCTTCTTTGAAACTATTGCTGCTCAAACTCATTGTGTGTTGTCACCAGAGACACTGACCCTGGGGAAACCCGCCTGCTTCATAAGGCACTCTCAGTTCCCTGTCTTTCAGAAAATCAAGTTCTGCTCTTTGTCCCTTCCGACCAGAGTTGGTCAGGTTGTATGGATATAAACCAGCGCAGAATTAATCCATTCTGTGCTGATCATTCTTGATTAAAATTTACCATATTTAACCTCTAAAATGATCTCCCATTGTTTTATTTAGAATATATATATTTTTTTTTTTTTTGTAAAATTGCTTGCTATTTGGCTGTGCTATCAGGCAGAAGCTATTTAAAAATGACAATTCTAGCAGAGGATAGCATGAACATCCCACTGTAGATCTGCACCTGAACTGATAAACTGACCAGGTCCTAGTTGCGCCCAAAACCAGTCATGCTGTGTGCCATATTTTTGTATATATTTCACCAAGGCTTAAGAAAGAGATGATACTTGATTGAAGCATTAAAGATTTTGAAAGACTCCCATTGTCTGCCTGTAATCAGTGCTATGCAAAAGAGTTTCAAAAGTATTCAAGGAGAGATTTCAGGTCTAGAAAAAAAGTCTTGAGACTGCAGTAGGCATAAATGCAGGTTGGTAGTCGTTGCCCAGATGCTTCAGCCAGGTTTCCACTTTGCCGGTTCCAAAGCTGTCTTGTTAAATATGAGCTAAAGAAAACATTTGTGGCATGAAGTAGGAATGGTTGGTGGGTATTTGTGGAAAGTGGTTCAATAACAGCAAGCTGCTGGAGCACAAATTGCCTGGTGTGCTGGAGGAAGAAGAGAGTGTTTGGTACATCATGAGAAAAACACTATCTGAAGTACTTTCCTGGGATGTGCAGCTCTCAAGTCTGAGCATTTCATTGTAGCCTTTGAGCCAAATGAGTGCTATTTATTCTGTGGGCTTGGGCTTTTTTTTGTTTGTTTTGCTCCCCCCCCCCCCCCTCCCCCCAAAAGGGACTAGAAACATAAAGGAACTAAATGACTCATCCAAAGTCAGCTATAAAATGTGTCACAACACAGAAACAAATTCAGATATCTTGTATCACAAGGTTGCCTAGTGTTCATTGAATCATTCTTCTGCCTTGGGGTGAGAGCAGGGTGCCAGGCTATTTTGTATTGAACAACTATCTATTGAAGAGCGGGACTGTGAAATGAATGTTTGGAAAGGATACAGGGCCCACAGCAAGCACAGATTTGAGGAGTTTATCATGTTTGCTGTGGATCCAGCCAAGAAACAAACGGTGGAGAGGTACAAGAGCTAACCAGATCAGGTAATTTCATCAAATGTTTAGTGAATAGAACATTCACTAATGTTTAGTGAATAAAAATGATGCTTGTAGTGACTCTCTGTCTCTTGACCAGTTACACTGGCTGAAGTGACTATGAGGAAAACAGAGGCAAAACTCAGACATAGGAAAATTCTTTTAGAGTTCATAGGAGTTTTAAGCCTTTATGTAGTTTCCTTTTGTTGGAAATTTGGCTATTTAAGTTCTTCTTGAGCAACATCCAAGATTGCCAGCAGTTACCCCTGGCTGTATGTGAAAATCCACTCTATACTGGCAGGTGATGGACAGATATTAATTTCATTTCTTCTCAGCTGAGTTGTGAAACTATGATATTTCTGTACATAAACCTTAGAAAGTCCAAATTATACGGAATAGTGAAACATGTATCTTCAGAGACATCAGGCAACCAACCCCATGAATATACATTTTATCTTCTGTCCAAGAATAGCTGAAACATTTTAGTCTTCAATAGCACCGGACAACTATACGACACCTTGGAGATCCTCTAATGATGATGAAAAATGTAGTTTGTTAGACAGCTCTTCTGATCTGTTTGAACTCTATGGAATAAAAGCTCTTATGTGTATAAGAGAGGAATTTTTCAGTATAAAACCACAAGATGACCTTCCAGAAGCAGCAAAGGGCTGACATAAATCTCATTGTTCTATCTGTAAGAAATATTTTCTTTTAATGTTCTTTCTCTAATTCAGATAGTGACATGAATGCCTATTAACAGCAACTAAACAGAAAAAAAATTTTAAAAAGCCCAAAGCCAGAGTATTCCTCTGTGATTTTGGAACAGTAATCACAATTGTTGTGAAATTTCTGCTGGTTTTGAGCAATTCTTGTAAGAGAAAGGCAGTGAATCCTGTTCCGACTAGGCTTGCTGCAGAAGCCCAGGCTTTAGTAGAGACGTACTTTGATTTCTGACTGGTTTTGCTTCTGTAACTTGTTTCAACTTTGTTCATCTTTGTCAGGATCGTTAAACTTGAGGGTGCTCTTTTTGGGTTTGGATTTGAGCCAGCAATTTAAAAGGGTGCTCCCTCAGCGGCAAGCACTAAAGCTCGGTGAAGCGAGAGATGAGACAACAGCATACAGACTGGCTGCAATTCGAAGCATTTTCAGCACAAATGACAAAAACCCACTCTTAAAACTGCAGGGTCTGGTTTTCAGTGTTGACGTGCACTTGGCATGTTTGTACAAGTCTTCATTCACCATCTCTCTATGCTTCGAATAAGCACTCGGGATATTTTCAGGCACTCTGTGTCAGAGGCTGTGCTCAGATACGGCACAAACCCCTGCCATGTTGGATGCGGGGATTGCTCGCCATGCTCACAAACAAGAGGAATGCAATCTTCTAGATATTTAGATTTTCCCATTAGATATCATCATCCAAGTAACAAGCATGGAAGTGATCTAAAGAATTGTCCTGTATTCACATTATATAATTCAACGTGTGTGTATAATTTCGTGCATGTGTCTTTGTGTATGCATGCACATGTGTTGGTAGCCATATGTTTTCTTTCATTCCATAATAAACATGTTTCGAATAAGCATCAGCTTCAGCCATGGGGTTTCTTGTCTTCTAGTGTCTGTGGTCTGTTGACTAAGGAAATCCTTCAATAGTAATATATCTTCATATCTTGCTTGCAATCTTTAAATACCCAGCTGTTCCCTCTCCCTCCTGAGGACTGAAAAAGAAAATACTGCTTCTTATTAAAATGTTTAGCCACATTTTTTGTAGTGACAAAACGTTCTGGGCTGTTGACGGGCAAAGAGGAATGAAGACAGACTTCACCAAGTACAGCGTGTAGATACATCCTGTGTGCACTTACTGCTGCAGTAAAGTGTAATAATCCACTCGTTCCACTCAGCTGGAATTTTATGTTCCAAAATATAAGAACTTTATACATTTTAGTGTGAAAATCCCTGGGAAGGAGGGATGGGAGCTGTTTCATTGCTTTCAGCTGTTGACTGAGTACAGCAAGATTAAAAAATTAATTATGAATTTACCTAAAACTGAATTACATTGGGTACTTCACGTTCAAGGCAGCGCCCTGGTATTTCAGCTCTCATCTTTGCTGGTAAAATGTCTACACATATATCACCATATTTGTATGCCAGGTTGACGTGGTACCAAGTATCTGAGCTAAACCTGAGCTTTCTTTACTGAGGTCTTGATTGAAGGATCAATAGTGGATTATTGGGTTTGAGGTTGCTGGATCAGATGCAGTCTATGGCTGAATATTGATCTCTCACGTCTTCCTTTTGCACTGCAAAGGAAGAATTCACCTTATTTCTTCTTTTTTTTGTCTTTTCTGACTCATCAAGCCAAGAGGCAGCATTTCCTCAGGGTGGAGGGAGGATTTTAGCATGGGAAAAGAGGGAAACAACTATTTTCTCATCCTGTAAAGAATCCCGTTGACCCAGGTTGTGCATATGAATGCAGGCCAACAAAGTACAGCTCCTAAGGTCAATTTTCATGTGTACCAGGGTTGAAGGAGGATGATATTTTTTATATCTTGTTCCTGCAGCTCAGCCTCAGCCAATATTCACATTTCCTAAGTCCACTGTTGTGGCTTGTTTGTCTTGAATTTTGAAGTGGATGACTAGTAAGTTTTCTGTCATTTAAAAAATCGTGTTCATATGTAAGGGAAAGGTTGAAAGGACTTGAATCCGTTCCTCTAAGGTCTTCAGTTTTGGTGTGATACCTTCATTGCGTGACACCAGTTTGCCTAGGCTGGATGTGCAGCCTTCGGTCTCTTTTGTCCTGGCACTCTGAAGTCATACATCTTCCTGAGACCATTTCTATCGTAGTGCTGAGAAAAGTATAAAAGTGCTCTGAACTGAAACTCAAGAAGACAAGAAAGATCAATTTCTTAAAGTTTGATCACGTCACATATTTTTTCTTACATACCTTTTTAGTGTTTCATGTTTATATTCGGTGAAGTGGTTGCTTATTTCAATCTTTCATGCAGCAACAGGAAAAAATGAAATAAGACTTAAAAATTGGAATGCTTTTATTGCAAACCCTCCAAAATTAACTGCATTTTCCCCAGCACGGTGTTCACCATGGAAATATTTTCTTTTTCCTTTTGTTTTATTTTACTTCTTTTTTATTTCCTATTGAACCAAATGTCTGGTTGTTAAATCTTGAGATCACAATTAAAAAATAAAGAAACAATAATAGCAGCAGACCCAGTACCTCAGAACAAGGAAACAAAAGGACGCTCCTATAATCCTGTTTGTAGTAATTTTCTTACAATAGAAGATTTTGAGACTTTGTACATTCCCAGCTTCATATCCCACTCTGCCTTGCATTGCTCCCATTTGAGCTCGGTGGTAATATGATTCAATAGGTGGCTGTAGATTATAGATCTAAGTTCACGGGTGGGGGAATCATCCACATGTCAGATGATACCTTGTGCATTTTCAGTTTTTCCTTTATCCTTCTCCACTTTTAATAAAAAAAGAAAATGGTCTTTGTTTTTTTTTTCTTTTCTAAAAAAAATCCCTGTTTTTAAATAAGTGCTGCCCAACTAGGGTACAATGTAAGTAATTTACTAAGCAGAAAGTTTTTATATGATAGATCATGACTATATTAAAAGAGAAGCTTTCACATATCAGCGAGCCACATGATGTCTGCTTTGTGCAAGAAAAGGCAGGTTCAACACTTTGCAGTCTACAGCTCTTAGCACTTCGATGACCAGTGATTACTGTTGATAGGACAGCACCGGTATGCTTAAAACTCCTGGGGAAGGTTATTGCCCCCTGACCACATCACAGATGCTTTCAACCCAGGTAAGTGAATGAACACTTTACCATACAAATCTGAAGCTGCAGAGTGTTCTCCTTAAAGCAGTATCGAAACGGATTGCTGAACAACCTTGGCAGCTGGGAATACATACAACAAGTACATTTACATGATGACATTTTGAAAATTTGTCATATGCAGGTACACACTAGTTGAAATGGAAATTTATGCACCATACTCTTCCTCTGCACACATAGTAGTCTTGTGTATGTTAGAGTTTATGTGATCACACTTTGTTAGGCAGGTAGTTACGTGCCTGTTACAATGGAGGTGAGTGGTTGTATTCTCTTTTGAAAATCATATTTTATTTCCTAAACGAGGCTCATAGTGATATATCGACTGCACTAAAACAGCTCACTGGTGGACGTGTTTAGAAGAAATGCCAGTTCAACCGACTAAATGACTTTGAATTACTAATGGGAGATTTTTACAATAGAAGAAAATAGCTTCTATTGTTCCTTCGATTTAGACTTTGAAGCTAGACAAAAGTTCATTGAAACATTAATCTCTACCATGACCGCTGCTGGCTAACAGTTGGGTTGATGTCTTCTTAGCAACAGTGAATGGCTCCTAAAACGGCTGTATTGGTATTTCAGTCTCTTCCTGGCACAAAAATTATACAGTGGGATGGGAGTGAGTTCTGAATTAGTGGGTTGTTTCAAAAAAAGGATGGACCACAATATAATTTGTTTAATAGCTATTTGAAAAAGCAGATGTGCAGACAGTGTATTGAGCTAAATGAGGTGTTGAAAGGGTTAGGCATCTGCTTGCTTGGCACGTGCATACTTAAGTAATTGAAGACTTTCAGGCAGGCTGTATACAGGTGGTTTCAGTAATTATTAGCTACTTAGATTATTAGTGACTTGCTGGTGTTAAAGTACCAGTGTGCTTCATTTTAATGTACTTTGTGGTGTGGGCATAGGGGCTGATTTCCAGACTAGCTGGGCTTCCGCAAATTGCAGTTAATATGTGAGCTGCAGGTGTTCAGAAGCTCTTTAAAGGAGAGGTGAGCAAAGAGACTTCAGGAAAACTCTGACTTGCCTGCAGCGCTGTTGCAGCTGCAGCCCCCGTGCCTCCCCCCACTTTTGGAGTTAAGTAGCATCAAAGCTCAAGTGCCATCCATGAGATTTCAGGAATTTTAAATCCTCTATTTGGGTGGTTTGATCACTAGAGAAGACTACCTGAAACAGAAAGAAATCTCCTGTTTCCCAGGAGAGAGCTTTGCCAGTGTTGTAGAGGGTTTTCTGGTTTAGAATGGGTCTTGATTTATTTAAGTTGTCCTATTTTGTATTTAAAAAATCAAGCATTAATGACAGTGCAGTTGGAGCCAATGTCTCTTGTACCCTCTCCAAATTCTTCAACCTCCACTTGAAGACAAATTTTCTCTGACTAATCAATTTCTTAATTATTTGTACACATTTGAACACATGTACTGGGCAAAAGCCAGGATGAACCATCCTAGAATTTCCCCCTGACTACAGGTCTGTGAGGATGGTGAGTACCGTGCTTCCCGTTCTGGTTTGGGAAGATGGAGGATATAAAGGTCAGCACTCTGCCTCTCAGGAGTGACCTAGGCACTGGGATGAGAAGTGACAATGATCTAATTTTCTTCTCTCCTCTTTTTTTTTGTGAAATAAGGCTCTCAATTTTAATAAAACTGCCCTGGAGGAGAGAAAAAATGTTTCACTTAGTATTTTTAAAATATTGATATATGGTTTATATTTTTTCCTATATACATTTAGAGTGGGGAAGGATGAGGTGACGAGAGGAACAACATTTTCATTTAGGTTGATCTTTATATTACCCAGCCAGTAAACTTACATCTTCTTCCAGTCTTCTCATTCATCCTCCTTCAGGATCTTTCTCCTTGTTCATCTCCTTCACAACACAAACATTAGAGAGAATCCAGGAAAGAGGTGTTGATCTTTCTGTTGCAAAGGCCAGCCTGTGGATGTTAGCAGTGGAGAAAACAGTAAATTTACAATTAACACATTTACTCTTTGTTTTGGTTTCAGAGCATGTGCAGTAGCTGATGCTCTCCTACAAATTTAAAACAAAGTTCTGCTGAGTAAGGAGATGACAAGTACTAGTCAGAATTTTCAGGTTTCACCTTCTCTCAGTATTCTTTAAATTAGGCTCAAAATGTAAATGCAGAAAGTGATTTAATACTATGGAGAAGCTTTTCAGATAGGGCTGGCCCTATCTGACTGTTAATTGCTCCACCTGTTGCTACAGTGGACGAGCACAGGTATGCATTTACGTTTGCAACCCTGACAGTCTTTTTCTCTAGTCCACCTCATACCGATGTCATCAGGTCTTTCAGTCTCATTTCTTCCACTCCTACTCTTACACCTAACATTGCAACGTGGTTGACACGGGCAATATGAGGCAAGGAATGAGAAGGGTCCCTCGGCTCGGGCATTCTCCAATCCATCCCCTTTATATCTTGACCCCTGGACCTCCCAGGCCAAAGACCCCTGTGCTTGTTGTACCACCAGCCTACAGTGCTCACCTCCGTCCTGGGCTCCCCTCCTCTCTTTCCTCTGCTCTCTTCACGTGCACTGCTTCCGCTGCCCTTCTGCACCCAGGCCTGCAAGATGGGGAAGCACGGAGAGATTCGGGTGGGTCGGTACAAGCTGTGAGTCTCACAGTCATGAGCAACTCTGCGTAGGTGTTTGCCAGGGGCCTGCTATGAAAGCTCAGAAAGCTGTAGAGCTTCCACCTACTTCCCTCTTCAGATAGTACCTACAGCCCATCTTGTTTGCTGATTGTTCTCAGGTTGTAATCTTGACGTTGCAGAGTCCTGGGGTATAAGGAAAGGACATCAAGGAGGTGGACCTGATAGCCTTTGTGTAACGCTTGAAGATTTTTTTCTTACAGTTATGACTGCTGAGTTATGCATTGAATTTTTGCTCTGAAATATTCTTGCTCCTGAAGAAAGGGCCACAATAGCTCTGTTGATGACTTTCTCTACAGTTGATGAGTTTCTCTGGAGTTGATGACATTTCTCTACATATGTCAGCAAATATGGCACATCATGGTACCCTTTCCCCTTTTATCTTTCCTGTTGTAACAACACAGATGTGTAGTCTTAAATTTCCTGATTTAGCTATGCCTCTTGGGAGGGGATCATCCTTATGCTGTAGATTTACAGTCAGTTTAAAAAGGCGTCATGATTAGATTAAGCTGTCTGTCAGCATGGCACGGCTGCAAAGGACTGCAAAGCTTGGTCATATAATTAAAGACTAATTTGGGTTGGAAGGGATCTCTGGAGATGATCTGGTCCAACCCCTGCCCAAAGCAGGAGCTCCTCCGAAGGTATACCAGGTTGCAGAGGGCCATATTCTGTTGAGTTTTAAATATCTCCAGGGATGGAGATTCCATCACCTCTCTGGGCAAGTTCCCAGTGTTCAACTGTTGAATGCTCAGCCCTACCAGAGGCACCTAATTCCTCATCTGTGAGCCAAGAAAGCCCAATAAATTAGCTTGAGGACTTTGATGTTAAAATAGCATATGAACAGAAATACTTAGATAAGCCGAGAGGGAAATAAGTGAGGTATGACTGCGGCGCTAAGGAGATGAGAAGTCTTTCCTGCGGACGGTCAAGACGGCAGGTCTTTAATAGGTAAAGTAACTGGTTTCGAGGTGTCGCTACAAATCTTGTACGTTGTGTTGCAGGTTTGGCCCTTCATATGTGTAATTGAGCATAGCTCTGGACTTCCCTCCATCTCCACTGCTTCAGGCTAGGTGAGCATTTTGTCCTTAGTTTATTTTCATTTTTATTTAGTGCCCATGGCACAGTGATATCACAGTTACTGTGCAGGGAATAGAACGTGCTGAACAAATGTCACAGATCAAGCTGGAGGAAAAAATTGTGATGAAATATTTTCCTATCAGAAAATGCTGCTTTTATCAAAAAAAAGGTAGTAATTTTACAAGGTGTTGATTGTGACGAAATTTTGTTTTGAGGCGGAAAAATAAACAACAGAACTGAAACACACTGAAACACATCAGTAATGCCAAAATCATCTGTTTCAAAAAAAAGAGTATTAGACATTTCTTTTCACTCCAAAGCAACAACAACAACAAATATTCTGTACCTTGCAAAAAAGAAGGAGAAGGCGAAGAAGAAAAAAGAAACCTCTCCCAAGATTGTTCCTCTGAAAATCTGCCATAGGAAACTTCAAAATTCAGCATTGATTCTGATTCAAAATCCAACTTTTATCTCTGAAGAATGACCTAATATTACTTTGTTTGGATCTGATCTATGAAAAATGTGGTCAGGGGAACTGCTCAGGGTCCCCATTCAGCCACGTGCTTGCAGCTGGTGCTTCCTCTGCTTGCATCTCTAAATACACAGAGACATTTGGGCCTGTAGGAATGATTGATCAAATGGGTCTCCTTCCCGGAGATTTACTCCATGCTTTGTAATTTCATTGAAAGCCTTCCAAAATAATTTATCATTTACATACATAGAATCATAGACTGATTTAAGACGACTTCTATAAGTCACCTAGACAAAACCCCTGCTTAAGGCAGAGCCACATTCAAAGTTAAGTCAAGTTGCTCAGGGCCTTGTCCAGACGAACTTTGAGTATCTCCATGGATGGAGATCCCACAGCCTCTCTGGGCACCTGTTCAAATGTTTGATCAAAGTATATACATATAAGTATATAAACATTTCTGTTATTTGTCAACTTGTTTTTGAACTTCAGAATTAAATAATTCTGTGTTTTTCATAATTTTCCTTTAAAACTTTGAAAACTAGGGGTTTTTTTTCCTGTTTTGCCCTTGTGTAATGGAAGATGAACATTTCTGTATCCAGTTGCATCTGAAATGTGGAATTTCAAGAAAAGAGCCAAATATTTGGAAATAAATCACATTTTCACCATTTCCTCATTTTATCTTTGTCCTCTCCCTTCTCTTAATCCAAACTGTGGCATTTTTCACTGAAAGAATTAAGTCTTTTGCAGAAAATGTCTCCAGGTTAAATGTGTAAATAAAATAAATGGAAAAAAACACATCACAAATTCTTTCAGGTTGGAGAGATTTTACAAAGTAAGACAGGTTAATATTTCCCTTAAAGTTTTGGAGTTTGGCTGAATGATAAAACAAGCAGAACTTTGCTAAAACCAGTTGAATCCTTCCTATTGATAAGAAGGGTCTTGACATCTCTTGGCATCTCATCGCAGGTTCTTAACAACTTCAGTAAATATTTAAAGCGTGCTGTTTAAAAATTAATACAGCAGCCATCCCTGGTGAAATGAAATAATTGAGCCTCTAGGCACCACCATCATAATACAGCTAATTAGAATAATATTATTGAAATGCAGACCAAAGAATAAACTTCTAATACTGGCTCCATAAGACATTATAATCCATTGGTCTATTTGGCGTCCTTTGATCTTTCTTCAGCTCCTGGAAGTACCCAAGCACCAGAGGAGACACTGAAAACAACAGGACTGATGTTTTACACTTCAATCATCTTCCTTTTTTTTTTTTTCCCTGCTTTTCAAGAGTATTATCTGCTTTCTGTTGGAAATTTCAGGTTCTTTTTATTAGCTTGGGAATTTGTTCCCTTTCACTTCCTTATACAAAAGATAAAACCTCTGCAGATGTGGAGGATACAATAGCTGTGGGTGCTGCCTGGATGGGTGCCACGGGTGTCACTTAGCATCACTGGGAGATGACTTGGGAGATGTTTGCCTTATAATCACCACCTACACGCGCAGACACTCTGCGAGGGGGGCAGGTTGTGCCTCGCCATGCAGATGGCATGTATAGCTGGTGGTCACAAATACCTGGTGAGTGGAGAGAGTTGCAATGAGTGAGGTACCCAGCCTCACTGAAGCTGGATCTGTCCTCCGACGGCAGTATTTTCCCCATCATTCCCAAGTGAGCATCAGGATATCTTTCCATCTCTTCTCCAAAATGCCCTCAAAATACATACATGTCCAGTATGTATTTTGCATTGCTGGCTGGGGACGTGCTTGCCCCAGTGACCCGCAAGAAGGAGGAGAACCCTGTCCTGCTCCACCACGGCAGTGCTCCCCACAGCCCTCTGCCTCCAACAATTAATTCATTGCGGTAGAGACAGCTCAAACCAGTGGCAGTGTCAGCCTGCATTAACCAAAGGAGGACGTGTAGTGAGTTGCTACAAGAGTTCTGTTTATCCTTTCGGCCATAAAAATCCCACTGCTGTGGAGGCTTACGATCCACTCCGATACTGGATTTCCCCCCCCGCCCCTAATTCTTTTTTTGATCGCAAAGCCCTGCTGTCCAAGATCACCTTGCCTAAGCAGGAACTGGCTTGCAGTGAATAAAGCAATAAATACTTCATTTCCACAGTCCAAGTGACTTGACCCACAGTGATTTCTTCTGGCTGCCCTATGTTGTTTTGTGGAGATGTGGGTCTCTGCTCTCCCTGTAGCTGGGAAAGAGTGAGGAGAGATTCCAGCAGCAGAAAGGATCCTCTGCTTCCCCAAGCCTGTTGAAGCAGGATTTCTGCTTAAATTAAGCGGCTTTTCTTGCGTAAGATGGGTGCAGTTCTCTGGAAAGCTGTTGCCTCTCCCACCACCTGAACTTCTAGTCTCATCTCTTGGCTTTTTTCTACCGTGGCAACATTCCCGCTGTACAGTCTGTTAGATGTAGTCTGGGTAGTTGGAAGATAAGTGAACGTTTGTTATAGCAAATGAGGCAATAAACGTCTGAGGTTATGACGGGCAAAAAAGTCAAGGTATTTATCAAATTGCCATGGGAAATAGCTTTGCCAAGCATTAAGTAATAAACTTTCAATTATCATTTTTATAGTCCTCCTGCAAAATGCCTCTCAGATCAGATTTGCTTTTGTTGGTTCACATAAGGTGAGAGGTGAAGTCATTTTGCTCTGAGAGCAGAGCGGAGACGCGTGTCCCTGTGTGTGCTTATGTACTCACAGCTGTGCCTCTACAGTTCACCGTTACTCTCCCCGCCCCCCCCCCCCCCCCCCCCCCCCCCTTTTTCTTAGTTGTTGTTCTTTTTCTTGTTTTGCCTGAGGACTTTCCCCAGCCCTGGATTAACTGACCTACATGCTGATATTGAGGATTTTAGGATAATCCACTAAATGGCTCTTAGACTGGTACTTACCTTTAGATTCAAAAAGATTACTGTACTTTGTTATCGTTGTTGTTATCGCTGTAGTATCATCCTCTGCCTGATCTGAACTTCTCAGCTGTATATCGGCTTCTCTGTCATCTTCCTTGTGGTATAAGAGAGAAGGATTTTCCCTTCTGCTGACACCTGGTTTGACATGCTAACCATCAAAACATGAGCTGTGTTTAACGTTCAACCTGTCCTTGATTTCACTGAAAGTTAAGTCAAGCCCAGATGAACTTTTTCTGTAGAAGCAGAATTTCTGTGTCAGTTGATGAGGAAAAATACCCAAGGAAGAAAATCCTCAAATCCTCAATAGTTAAATGAAACTAAGGCTCTAAAGTAGTTGCTTAGAGCACAATGAGATATTGGAAAGACAGTGAAAAATTCTTGCAAGCAGCTCACGACTGAGCAAACAAAAAGGCAAATCAGCAGCAGGACATGGTAGGAAATTAGTAGTGAACAAGCTCAGAAATTCATTATGCCATTGTATTGTATCCCATCAACAGTGAGTACACACTTTAAATAGTTTATATTTCTATCTCTTTAAATAGTTTATGTTTCTATCTCTGTTTCTGAAAATGCAGAGTGGGGCACAAGTCATCACAAGCACAGAATAGTTTCTATAATGCAAGAGGCAAATCGGCTGGTGTATTCAGCGTGGGGAGGAGCCGCCTGGGATCCAGGGCGTTACTGCAGAGGGCTGGAAGGATCCGTAAGGAGGATGGCTCCTTGCTTTTTCTGACTCTCTTCGTCTCTAAAAAGATGTTGCAGGCCTAGAGGGACCTTTAGGTTGATCGTTTATGAATGTGCTTATGGCATTCTCTGTTCAGCACTTTTCTCCTGATCTGCTCTTACCAAACATTTCACTGCCTACACGTAGTTATAGAGTAAGGATGATAATGTAAGTTTACTTCCCGGGGGAATATAGAGATGTAGCACTGCTGAAGTTCCAGTATGATGGGCTTTGTAGAACCACTAAGTTTTGCCACTGATGTATTTTCCCTACTATTAGGATTATTAATGAAATACAGTGTTTTATACCAGAGTCTTTATACATAAATGTTCATAAGTTTGCTCAAAGAGGCCACACGTGGTCAGTTGCTACTGACATGTCCCAAAATCCTTTTAGCCGAGCCCCAAATTTTTCTGAAGTGTGGAAACAAGTTTTTGTCCTCTTCAGAGTTTATACTCTCCCCATCTTATTTTTATACAGCGCTGTTGTAATTTTTAAGACCTGCTATATCTGGACTCAGCTCCAGCACCTGGCTGCTTAGCCAGCAGTTTCACAAACTAGTCTTGTAAAAGCAGTCTCTTTGAAAACCTGCTTGTTAAAAAGCAGGCTCCCTCACAAGCTTTCTAGCATACTGAATTCCCACTGAAATCCGACCCCTTCTTTTATACCTCCAAAATAGCTGGTGATTTCAGAGGGAGTCTGCGATGTGCTGGTTCTGTAGAATTACAACCTTAACAGCTGTAACATCACTAAAAGGCTTATTCCAGAGAAAGACCATATCGTAAATGAGGTGTTCAAAGACTGAAAGTTCCAGCTGCAGCTTGCTAACTGTGCCTGCTGCCAAAAATGATGCTCCCCAGGAAAGTCCTACTCTCTCCACATTTATGGTTTTTCTTTTAAAATACTCAAATTTTAGAAAGCTAGAAAATAAAGGGCACCAGTAAGGATTCTTGTTGGCTTCTAAATTGATGGAGTTTCAGACGATGAGGTCGCTGACAGATGAATGACTATGGTTAGATCTGTGAAGGTTAAGGACACTGTCATACTCATGTCTCCTCTGTCCCTCTATGGGAAGTTCTTACCCCACCAGCCAAGGAGAGCAAGGACGGGAGACCTGAGGTTCACTTCAGAGTTCGGCTTATTAGACGAAATATTGATGGAAGTGGTTCCTTGGTACAGAAGCATGTTGAAAACTCACAGCACACCTATCTTCTGCAGCCTGTGCTCCAGCAGGCAAACTTCTGGTGGAAGGCTGAGGGTGACAGATGAGGATTGCTTAGAGCATCAAGACTAAAACAGACAAAGTCAAAGCCAGGAATTTAAATGCAGGAGTTGCAGTGTTTAACCAGGCAAGGCATAAGGTGGGGACATACAGTAGTAACTGAATGGTGACTATGTTTAAACCATGCATCTCCGCATGGATCCTTAGGGTGCTTCCTCCAGTCCCCCAAACCTTCTCCCTTTACAGCCTTTGCAACCGGCATTTCGGGTGCAGTTTGCTTTTGACCATATGCTTTAAGTCCAGAAGATGTTTTCTGGACTGGGCCGCTCAAGGGACCTCATCAAAAAGATGCATGTTTTGAAGCTACCCTGGCCCATTCAGTTGGGAAATGGGAACAAAGCGGCTCAGCCCAGCCAAAATTACGTCAGTTGGACCTTATACAGAATTACAGAGTCTGCCAGTAAAAATTCAGATAAGGCACTGGATGGGGTAGAAGAACAGCAGTGAGAAGTCTGGCTCCTGACCTTAATTTCAGCATAGCAGGGCTATAAATACCCAAGCCATTTTGTGCTTCTGGATTTTAAATGTTTGAGAATTTGAGGCATTTTATTATGCCTAAAAATGCCCATAAAAAAAAAAAAAATTGCAGTTTAGTTTTTGTGCAGAATATTCTACGTGAACAGCAATCTGGGTGGAAGAGAAGTTCAATCAAGTTGATTTTTCTTCAAAAGGGGTTGTTTCAGATTTCAATCAATGTTTTACTAAGTTCCAAGAGTTAATTACATATTGTTACTCTTTCTGCGGGGCTTATTAAAATGGGTCTCCCATCCCAGCCTACTGCTCTCAGAACACAAATTACAATCATGCCACAGAAATACAAAAGAAAAGGAAGAAAGTGGAAGTTTTAAAAGTTCTTATCCAGAACAAATTTCTGCCCTTTTTCTCATCTACATGTCTAATGATGGATCCATAAAATATTTTCAAATCCAGTGTTAATTTTAGAACTGTTTTGATATTTTTCTTAATGCTGCTGTAAGGATTTGACTAAGGAAAGTGTATTGTTAGTTTCAGAGCACAATTTCAAATTTGCATTGAGCTGAAAGGATCAATAATAAATTCCAACTCAAACTGTGAATCTTATGATGCTTTTCTAAAAGAAATCCTGCATTGTGTCAGGGATATTTTTATCCCTCTGACACAGAAATCATGTTTTTCAGGAGCCTCGGCTGCAGAAATAATGGCTTATTACACAAGAACAGAAAGGACAAGATATTTTAAACATATAGTGGGAAATATCCTCTCATGGTATAAGTAGGCAAAACCCCCTCTAGATCTCAGTCAGACTATACTGATATTCACTGCCTGAGCACCTGACTATGGTGAGAAATATTCCAGATATTATGTTGTTCAGATTCCATGTTATCTGATAATTAATGTTCTTTGTACAGTATCAGCCCACAAACCCATTCAGCTTGACAGATTCGTGAGAACTTTTTATAATTTTCAGAGTTGTTTGTATCTCCTGATCTTAATAGTGACATGTAGTCATGTGCAAAGATTTTGAAAATAGCCATTTTACTGCTTTGGATGGGAGTGGACCTTTTCTGGAGAAAGTTTTGTTGATGGTCATATTTGGAATGTTTCATAAACGAGATGCAGAATTTAAGTTATTTTTTACTTCTACAGACACAGATATTTTTTTCTGGCTTAGCATGTGCATGAAATAAGATTATGTGCAATGAACAGATCTCAGTAGAATCACATCTTATGGCTTAGTATACCCTTACTTTGACCATGCAAGTAGAAGCAAGCTTCCTTCATTATGCTGAAAAATAAATAAAAAAAAGCATTTACCACACAAGTTATTGCAAGTTATCTAAAGCAGAGATATCTGGAAAGAGGGGTAAATGTCAAGGTCTACGCTGTGCCAGAAGGGGGTACAATGTTAAATGTGTTATTTAGGCTGCAAAGATTTTACTTCTACAATACTGAAGCTGCTTTTGAATTTAGCAGATATTATATCAAAGTTCACTTGATGTTTCAGATGCTCAACATCAAATTCGTGTGAGAATCTGGATCACTAAAATGATAGTATTTTGCATTCCCTAGTGCACACAGTGTTGCTACTGGTAAAGTCTTAACAGTGACCTCAGATGCAACTTTGGAGTAAGAAGAGGGATATAATGGTTTCTATTTTCTCATTTTTCTGATATCCCCAAATAGGTGTTTAACACTCATAGACGGAGTACAAAGCTATTCTGTTGATGCCAACGTGACCAAAATTTTACCCAACATCATTACTCTTATTGCAATCAGTATATTCCAAGACTCACTGGGCTATTACTCAGTGTGTGATGTTGTCTTTGCTGCCAAGATTTTATCTCAGAAGACACACAGATGGCATGTTTCTGCATATAAACACAAAGTAAAAAGTGCTGGAGCCGCCTAAAACATGCTCATCCTGCGATAGAGTTAGGTCCTGCAAAGAGGGCTCAGCGACTCAGCCAGCACTGACTCTCCTTTGAAGGACCACGGTGATTCTAGACCGGGTGAAATGTATGTCCTGGCCCACGAGTGACAGTATTACCTGGCAGCCTGTGTGTTGCTCAGCTGCTACAAAGCATGAAACGCACGCTCAGGAAAGGCTCTGCCATCTTCCGTCTCTGCTATCAGGACGTTATGGAAACACGACTGCGTTTTCCTTATGACAGGAGTTGTGAATAGCTTGGGTCGCCTGTCTTCATCTGCTTCGTAGCGATATTTGTTCAAATGCAGAAGAACAGAACATTTCACAACTTGCTATTTACGGCCTGATGAAATCCTGCACCTGCCGTAGTTGTGTGTTCCGTCTGTTTTCCTGATTTTCAGCGCTGTGTAAGAATTACATTTCATGGATGTCTGGCTGCTAATAGGAGGATGAAATCAGAAATCCATGATGAATGTTTATTCAATACAACAAGTTCAAGACTATGATTAAAACCCTGAAGATCTTGTTGAGACTTTGCCCCTTGATATCACACTTTTTTTTCAGATTTTAAGCTTTTTTTTAAAGAGAGGGATCTTATGAGGCGCTGAAAACTGATGTTGTTGATGATAACATGAGTTGGAGAATATAAACCTTTATATTTTCTTGCCCAGAATGACAGGCCATCACTTCTGGGGAAGAAGTGGCTTGCTGCTTTGTTACTTTGTTCTAACAATAATTCACATTTCTTTAACCCAAAGGAGCACCAAAGTGCTCTCCAGCATACATATATTTCATTTCTTTCTATGAGCTGAAGAAAGCAGCTTTTTCATAGCATCAAAACTGGAAATTGGTTTGAAACAGGCAATATGGCAGTGGAAAATATATTAGCCAGAAAATGTAATTCCCTATATTGAGAGTTAGGTGAAGGGCAGTGGAATTTCTACCTGTGAGTGGACAGGACTTAGTTTCAGTACCTAAAGGGGGCCTACAAGAAAGCTAGAGAGGGACTTTTGACGAAGGCATGGAGTGATAGGACAAGGGGTAACGGCTTGAAACTGAAAGAGGGGCGATTTAGATTAGATCTAAGGAAGAAATTCTTCACCATGAAGGTGGTGAGGCACTGGCACAGATTGCCCAGAGAAGCTGTGGATGCCCCATCCCTGGAAGTGTTCAAGGCCAGACTGGATGGGGCTTTGAGCAACCTGGTCTAGTGGAAGGTGTCCCTGCACATGGCAGGGGGGTTGGAGCTAGATGATCTTTAAGGTCCCTTCCAACCCAAACCATTCTGTGATTCTATGATTCATAGCAGAATTCCTGTTGTATGTAGGGTCTTTTTTGCTATTGTTTACTCTTACCTTTCCTTTCCATGCAGTCATTGAAAATTAGTAAAATATAAAGAAGATAAACAAAATTCCATTTAAAATTACTGAGAGTGATTAGACCGATGTTTATACACGAAGTCCCTACATCAAAGTTTTGGATGCATTTTTAAATCTTGTGATTTATTTTTCTGTTTGAGGTATACAGTCTGTAGGTGAAAGTTACATTTAGGTGCCTAGCAATAGTTTTTTTGTCTGATAAGTATATCACTGAAAATTCTGTTTCCTTTAAGGGGATTGTTTTGAGTTGTGTTTTGGAGAGCAGTGAAATCTAGCAATTTAAAATGTGGAGTTTCAAATGCATCTGAGGTGTCTAAAGATATGTGTGGATGTCTAGTGGTATTTCTGAGAGGCAGGTATCTAGTTCTCGATCAATACCCACTTTTCTAGAAGTGGGATTTCTCATCTGTCTTTAAGAAGTCTACATCAGAGATAAGCACTGAGATTCCCCTGCTAATCTGTGGAGAGAAAGTGTGTGACTCATTTCAGTGTAAAATGGATATAGAAAAATGGGTCAGAGGAATCTCTTTCTAAAGGTGCCTACATTTTTATCTTTGCTAGACAAGCAGCCCATATGTAGAGATAGACAATGTATATACCTAAAATAGGTGAGATGAATTGCAGTCTGAGAACGGGATGCATTCCCACATTGAGACATCTACATTTAGTTGTTAATGCACACATTGTACGTAGAGATCCAAGCGTTTAAGCATCCATTACAGCCAAAAGAGATGCAGTCGCTGGAGTCTGAATTAGTTCAGTTGTGTGACTGTTTCAGGGTAGGTTCAATCACTTCCCAGGCTTTATTTGTTTGTAGACTTTAAAGGAAAGATTCGGTTGCCTAACCATAAGTGTGCAATGCCATTTGAGAGGCCGTAGGAGGGCTCATCTGGTATTTAGCTGCCGCTTCAAAAGGAAACCTGACTCCCCTACATCGTGGGTAAACTGCCAGTTGTGAAGAGAAGTCTTATTTTATACCTTAGGGGGTATAAAACAGCACTAGATCTCTATGTTTAGGCATTGGAATTTCTCCCTAGGTGTCCAATTGCTATTGAAAATAGAGCTTAAGTAATTGTGTATCTGGTGTCATGGGTGAAAATAGTACCGGTTTCACATTCTGGCTATGCATCTGAGTCTGCAAGATGCCCAAAATTACCCTTTTCCCAAAGTAATTTACGTAGACATAAACATTTGCAGAGGTAAAAATGAGAGGCAAGAATGCCATTGCTTCTAGGAAGGCAATAAAAAGACCTTGGATGCTCTCTGTTCATTGCATCTTGTTGATTTTCAGATCAAATCTGAAATGTTTGCTTGCACAACAAGCTAGTTGTTAAAATTCAGAGAGAGACACAAACATGAAGCTAGTTTGAGCCCTGCAGGCCCAGCATCACTTCTATTGTAAGTTCTGGAAATAAAATCATGCTTCTGAGAAAAGCCATGCAGAAATTTAACTCAGCTAGCTCCTCTACAACAGAGGTAAAAGGAGGTCGTAAGAAATCCAAGGAATTTGCTGGGGTTTTTTCATGTTTTTTAAGCTGCATGTAGCACTGAGTGCACTGTAAGCTCTCCTGACGTTCTACATATTGATTGTATTTCTAATACAAAAATAAAAAACAATGGGGTTAAGCATTTGATTGTGGGACACCAGGAATTAATCTGTTACCAAGAATCAGGCTTTGAAAAATCCGGAGGAACAGAGCAGACATTTGTGCTAAATATGCCTGCTCTGAACAGGGATGTTTGCACGACAGGGACTTTTATTTACATGTGGATGTACCTTTTTTTGCCTATAGCTTTATGGTTAACTATATTCTCTTGACTTCAATTTCATGCACACTTCACTTTCTTGTTTGGAGACTGAGGAAAAGCCCTCTGCTTGTTTTAATATAGACGCTTGATCTGTGCTTGACGGTCAGGCCACATGTTGCTCTAGAAGCTGTTAGTGCCTCTCCTAAGCTGAGTCTTCATTCTTAAGAGAGATCTTGAATGTTCCCTGTGAGGTATGTAAATACCAGGAGCTCAAAAATTTAACAGGGTCAGGATTTGGAGGCTAGTCCTCTATAGACAATTCAGTTACTTAGGAAATAATGTCAGAAATTTTTGACATGACACTTTATTTCAAATTAGTAAGAAGCAAATGATCTGGTAAGATCCAAAGTGCCGGAGGAAATCTGAGTAGTATTGTCTTTCAGGTTGGCATAAAACTAAAAAATTGGGTTGCATCTCATCCTTGTTTGCTAAAGATTCCTGCTTTGAATAAGAAGTGTTTAATCCAAAATGCTGTCCCGGTTTCTGCTTGGGCGATGAAATTTCCTCTGCTCATAGATAACCTCTCTGGTTCTGACTAGGTGTTTTATTCTTACTGAAGTCTTGGCCTGGAGAACATGAAGTTGGTTTGGTTTGGGTTTTAGCTCAGCAGCTTGGTGCGTGATTGTGCAATTGCAGTGTTGTACAACATATTTGTGGTGATATATATTTTCGTCAACATATTCTTGCTCCTAGAATTGCGTTGTATTAGTGAAATGGGAGCAAAATAATTGAAATGACACCTTTGCTGGCTGCAAGTTGGTCACAGGGAGTACATGGTGTTTGGTGCATTGCTTCATTTTGCTGAGATTATCCCACACAATATGAAAAGGTCAAGCAGGAACCATTTTCGTTTCTTTTTTTTCAGGCAGAGTTACACCTTTCCATATGCTTTTTCTGAAACTTTATGAAAATATCCAGCTGGACCAATGGATACCAAGTAGTATCTTCATAGAGTGTATTTTTATTGGAGGCATATGTAATGTTCTGAAGACATGAGAAAGAGTGGTAGTAAACTTTCTGTCCTTATTGAAACAAAAAGCAGGACTTTAGGGTGGGAAAGCCATGTAGCTGGGAGAATTCCTCCGTAATTTCCAAAAGAGTTCCTGTGTAATGGTTTCCTACAGTCTTTTCCTATGTTATGTCTACTTGAATATAAATATTTATATGGGAAGTCTTGGAGTTTCTATAAAATGACAGTATTTGGTGTGTTCACAGTCTGGTTCTGGATGCCGATTGAAATTGTGTGTCTGCATTGCCTAAAACAACAAAAAATTACATAGAGGTCCAAGATAACTAGCTGTAAGCCTTGGCAAACTAGTAAAAGCAGTCATCACTGCTATATTGTAAACAGCCCAGTACCCAAACCACACTTAGTATCCTTGTATGGCAGTGATCAAGAACAACAATGAAATGTTCCTTAGTTTTTCCAAGAATATGTAAGTAATATGGCATCCCTGTGGACACAGAGCTTTGATAAAGGAGGTTTAAAAAACAAACAAACAAAAAAAAGAGGCAAAAAAATTACCCCTCCTTTATTTTATTTGTCAGGAACAATAGTCTGACAACAAAATTATGGAAGATGGATGGGTGGAGGGAGAACTTCACTGCAGTGTTTTGAAGATGTGATTTCCTTACAGCCTCATCCTCACAAAGCCTCCAGATTTCTGTTCCCGATTGAGTTTCTCATGTAAATGACCATATGAAATTTCTTCTACCAACTACATTCTTTGCCTGACTTTCTTCTGTGAGTTGCTAGAGACGGGCTACTAAGCGAGGAGGAGCCAAGTATGGTTTTGCTACATGTGTTCCTGTATTCCCTTGGTTCTCCAATGACTGTTACAGGAACTGCTTCCCCAAGTATTTATATTTTGCATGGTGTTGATGTTGTAATCGAAAGATTATAAAGCCTTTGATGTAATTCTTCTCTTCCTCAGCTTTTGGGGAGATCATGAGGGTAAAACTCTGCTGCTTCCAGCTTTCAGCTTTGCTATTGGCATCTTCTGACAGGATTGTCCTGTGCATAGTGTTGTCTCTGAAAGACAGGAGTTAGGAAAGAAAGAGCTTAGACACTTACCTAAAACAAGAAAATATTGAAGAAGCCTTCAATACTTTCCTTATAAGGCACTCAGTTATCGATGGAAGAGGGAAGTTTGTACATAACAGGCCTTTCCATTCATTGTAAAGATGATCAGCTCCCACAAAAGGCCCCAATGACCATTTGGATCCAAAACCGAACTCCTTCCATTACTTCATTATTAACCTTGCTGAAAACCATGAAGGAGGACACTACTCATAAGATTTCAGGACCTGGTCTATGCTTACAATGGCAGAATAACAGCTCTGGTCTCCACGAGGAGCCAACCATGAGCACACTTAAACTCCGTTAGAAAGCAGCGTGGCCTCGGAAGCCCCATTTGAAAGAGAAAGTTTCTCCACTGCCCACGCCTCAGCAGGCGATTCTCTCCTGGGTGTAGAGCTGTTAGCAACACAGTTCTGTCTGATTTTGGCAAGAAGCATCTCCTGCTGCCATCTGCTTAGACCTTGCAACCGGAGGGTTATGTCCAAATAGTGGTCTCTGTAACTTCAGGGTATGGGTAAACCTTCTTGCCTTAAACCAGCCTGTTTGGGCCCTGGTGCCAGCGTAAATTGTGGCACTATGTAGTTCATTACAGGCTGCAAAACGACTGCAGAAAGAAGGCGTTTTCCTGCTGTGCATATCGTGCTGCTACCGCCAGACTGTCATCTGCATCAGAAATGTGCCGCTTATTGCTGGTTTATGTACACCTGCAGCATGCCATGGACATCGAGTCTGCTCGCACTTAATCACTGCTAGGAAAGCAGAACTTCAAGGGGCATGTAGGTGGTGTGGTAGGATGGTGGTACTGGTGCCTCAGCAGCTGCCTTTCTAGAATGCTCCCTGTCTGTGTTGCCCAAGTTTGCTTGGCTGGAAGCATTTGGGCACAAGCAAAGAGGATTTCAGGGAAATAGCCCTGAGTTGGATATCTTTATCTTGTTAGCATATCTCCTTTTTCAGGCAGTCTTTGCTTTGCAACTCATGTAAGTGCGTTAAGGGCAACAACTCAAGTAAGCGTATTGAGGATAACATCAAAGCCAACATTTAGATGCTTTGGAGAATCAGTAATTTGCGACATGTAATGGGTTGCCGGTGCCCCCAGCTGTCCAAAGGGAAATCCAGCTCCCTGTCCAACTGAACCTCAAGATCTCAACATCCATCCTGCGAGCCCTTATCATTTGAGAAGGGTCATTACCTCCATGAGATGACCGAGCAGCACGCTTGCAGCATGACAGGTTTGTCAGGCAAAGCTTGAGGGACGGTTGTTCTGAGGCTGGAATAAGAGCCAAGGTCTCCAGGAAAAATTACAGCCCTTCTGTGAGGCAAACTTTCTAGCTGTGCAAAGCCATCCTTCTGGTGAGGTTTCCCAAGATGCTGGCTTGAATTTGAGAAAGACATTGTTTTCCTGTTGTTTTGATAGACTCTGCTAGCCCCGTTTTATTCTGCAGCTGTACCTCAGGCCCTGTTGTGTTGGCTCCGTGTCTAGCAGTGGCTCACTTGGCCCTTTCTTTTTTTTGTCACAGATCAAGTAAGTCAGCCTTTTCCTCTGTTTGTAAACCACTTAATTTAGCTCTTGCTATACAGCAAAACCTGGTGCAGTTATTTATATCAACATGGCCCCAAGCACTTGAAACAAGTCAACATTCTGATTATGGCTCTGCATATTTTATTGCCTATATTTAAATCATGCTGCTCTAAAACGACACCTGTTCCTCCATTAGCACCTTCCAGTTTAATAGTTACTGCGTGTCCAAAGAGCCATCAGGATGGGAAATGGTTCACAGATTCTTTACTTTCTATAGTAGTCAATGCCCATTGGAATAAACATTTGTTTCAAAGTTTCTGTGCAATTTGTTAAACATTTTACAGCTGAGGATGGCTATAAAAAATTATTATTCTTTTTTTTTTAAGCCTGAAAGTAAAACATCATGTTGTATTAATTTCAGTATTGCAAATATTGTCTCTTCCAGTAGTATCAATATCCTAGTTCTGCTGATGCTGCTCTGACCATCTTTCTCTGTCAAGTTCTATCACCAACATCCTTATCTTCTTCCCACACTGTCCCAGCCCGTGAGTATTTTTGGTGATAATAATCGAACTCACAACTGCTTGTCAAGCTTTCAGTGCTCTTAGCTCTTGTCTCGCTCAGCGTGTGAGAGTCTGACGCTACTTGCTGTGCTGTTCTCTTTTGGCCCAGCACCGCAAACACACAATTCAACAGCTCCTTACGAGCATCAATAGCTTCACTGATTCCACATGAGCCTTAGTGCAGCTGCTGACAATGTTTACTTTGTTGGCAATTTCAGAGAATTTTATTAAATAAAAAGGGCTGTGTTAAGAGCCTTTAACTTGCTCAAAACTTGGATCAAACCATCAAGACATCAGAGAGTTGCTAAATATGCACATATTTTCTTGAACCAGCAGAGTCCTCTCTTTTTTCCTGGGCTCCTTTATCTCCCTTATAACACATCTTCTGAAATCTGAAAAAGGGAAGAGACTCTTCTAAAAAGTTGAGATTCATTCCCAGAACTTGTCTGTCCTGAGCATTGCAAGAGGCATAACTGGTTTTGTAGATCACAACATGCCACGTGCATTAAGGAGAGAGTTGAGACCCCACAGCTAAACTTACCTTTGGTGTTCCCTCTCTTCTAAGTCCTGAACACCTTTCAGTCCAGTGATACTCTGACTGTTGATTTCAGCTAGATGTCTACGTCTGCATCATAAAAGGCAAAATGTTTCAGGGAAAAAAAAGGCAAAATGCTGTCTCATTAAGTTTTGAGGATTTGCTTGGGTTTTTTCCTTTCTCCTTCTTAAACACATATAAGGCAATAGTATCTAGAGACACACACATTCTGTCTCACTCTTTTCATGTGTGATTCTGCAGACACTTTCCAAATCCTGTTTATACATGCAATTTTGCTATGAATGACATTCATCTAACTAGATGTGGACTTGGCTCATATGTCTACACTCGATCGAGTTACCGTCAGCTCCTTTGGTAGTCAGCACAGAAGTAGGTGTCAATGGTTGCATGAATCTTGTTGAGTGTATTTTCCAGATCTCTATTGACTATAATGTGACCCTAAACACCTCATACATATGAAGGCATTTCTAGTTAGTGAGATGAATCATATGGGCAAGTGTCTGTGCTTTAAATTTTTCACAAACAAGGTTAATCAGTGAGATTAATGTAAACTATGTGCTTACTTAGAATGTCCTCAGAACATCCTAAAGAGACTATAACTTGTCCAAGTGAAACTCTGTAGTGAACTTGATCAGGCAAAATGCAATATAAGCATTTAAAATCTGACAAGGACAGCTGAGTTTACAGCGCAGTTAGTGCCATGAAATTTTTCATGAGCAGAAATGGAAATGCAGTCAGAACAATACTGAAAAACATAACTCATTAGCCTTTCACTGTCTTAGCTGTCACCAGTTCATTAACTGTCACTAGTTAGTAGCATCATGGTGACATTCAAGTCCCTCTGTTATCTACTTGGATTCCTTGGTGATGTCTCTACTGACATGACAGTTTGTGCTCAAAAGCAGATAGCTCCTTTACTCCTGCATCAGGCAGCCACATGGCTCTTACAAAAGGATGCATCTCATCCATCTTCTTACATCTCCTTTCCAGCCCTACAACACCTGATGCTGGAATCTTTCCAAGAAGGGTCTCGGTCCACTTGCTGTCACGTCCAGATGTGGCTTATTCAGAAGACAGACAGAGTTACCCTTCAGGTGTTGCTAAAGATTTGAATGACGTCAAACATCCTGATATGCTCCCAAGGACTTAGTATAGACCTATGTCCATGCAGTTTGAAGATCGGTCTTGTATGAACTTCAGTAGAGCTTAAAAAAAAAAAAAAAATTATATATATATGTATATAATGGGCCTCTTTTATGACTACAGGAAAATAATATATCGTCCATGCCCTAAAGAGCTCTAATTTCCTGTATGAAACCAACAAAAAAGACCAGACCGAGAAGAATACAACTCTTTTTATTGGTGAGGGGAGCACAGTCAAACGTGAGAACGGTGGATAATTCTGTCTGAGTGTCCTAAATAGGCTTCAGATAACTAGCTGCTTTTTGATGCATTTTGCATTTCTAAGACTGACAATGGGAATATCAGAAAAAAAAAATCGGGGGAACAGTGGGAATAAGACACAAAAACTGCTGAAGATTGAAGATGATGGTGTTCTTAGGAGTCTGGAGTTTTAGTTCTCAGTTGTACATGAAACTTTAAAACCTCTTTTTCTTTTGAAGGTCATAAAGAAGAAATACAAGTTGGGGAAGGAAGAAGGAGGGAAGGTGTGAAAAAGAGAGGATTATGTAGCAGTGGGAAGCTAGTCTGGGTACAAGTTTGTATTATCTCCTTTTTCCTTCTGTTTTGCTCTTCCTCCTCTGCCTGAATTTTCCCTGCTGTTTCATTTTGTGCACAATACCAACAGCAGGTTATTATTAACTGTTGTAAGTAGATAGTGATTTGTGCTGAGCTGAGCTCAGAACTGTGTCCTGACAGGCACGTGCCAACAGAGGACAAATCGAGGTTGCTCTTCATTCTTTTTTTCGAATGATCTGACCTAGATTTGCACAGCTGTGTTCACAGTTAATCCTGCCTAATAGCTCAAAGGCTTTATATCTCATAAGAGCAGCCTACTGGCACCTGACATTTATTCTGGCCCTTGTTCAGTTCTGCCCTACAAATCCTCTGGCACAACCTGATATTTTGGGGTTTTTTTCCCTAGTAGATTTATTCCTCCATCTAAATATCCTCGAAATGACCAGTCTATGAAGGGTATGATCTAGACTATTGCTTTTCAGCCTTCTTGGATTTGGCGATCTGTGCAAATTCTCCAATGTGGATGGGTCCCACAAACAGAATGGTGAGAGGAATTGAAGTAAGTTGTTGACTTGTTTGCCTAAGTGACATTCTTTGGATCCCTTAGGAACACTAGGTACGCTCTGTTTTCACCCATGACTACGTGGGCCATATATTTGAAGCTATTGATCTGGAGTGAAGGTTCTCAACTGTGAGGCGCAAGTGGTTTTACTCATAACGCTAATTTTGTTGCTGGAGGTTGAACGGGTACCTGCCCCTAGTGAACCAGCTGCCACTGGTACTTTGTGAATTTCAGCTGTGCTGGCAAAAGACAAAGCACAGTGGAGTTTGTAAGTGCAAGAAAATTTACATAAAATAAACCACCTTTTTTCTTATTTGCTGCACTCTGAATACTCTTTGGGTTATGAGTAATTTTTTAAAGGATGATTTATTATTTGTCTTCTGTGTCTCTAACTCATAACATTTTGGCGGTAGCAATCAATGAACCTTGGGAAAAGTGATTCATGGTGTTGCACTCTTTCTGAACATATGTCTAATGCATCTGACAAAATTGTGAATATTGATTTTCCTGAGAATATTAAACAGCAAACTTTTTTTTTTTTTTTTTTTAATATGGGAAGATTACTTTCAGGGCTTGCATCCAAACTGAGTTAGCTCTTTAGAGTATAAAAAACAAATTAGTCTTTAACATTTTGAACTAGGCTAAATGCTTACGCAGTAGAAAAAAAGCCATGTTTGATAGATATGATTGAATAAGGCTATGTGCCTTGCATTACATGTATCACAAGTCTTTACTTTGGGTTACATATTGAAGAAAAAATTCAAAGGATTACAACAGACTGGAAACCTAAAAACCTTAGCAAAATAACTGCGAGGGATTATTGCTATCTTGTGCTGTGATACTATCTCATCATGGAAACTGTATTGGGTGACGTCAGGTGTTTGTAAAGATTGGAGATCTTACGAAGTAACCCCTGGTACTTCCATGACTAAACAGAGCATTAGAAGGTTTCTCATGGACAAGAATAACGTGATTTCTGAAGAAGACTCGAGACTGAAGTCTTAAATGGTGATACATATTAAAACAAACAAAAAAATCACAAACAAGCAGTGACTAGAATGTTGTGGATTTTGTAAGTGCCTTTAGGAAACAAACTAACAAGCCTTCTGGCTGAGTTCTAAATTGTGTATGTGCATCAGGTATGCAAATTTTATTGCATATATTCCTTCCTTTCAACTTCATTACATACTGTTGAGTGAGGCCAACTATTGAGTGAGATGATGTCTGTTTTCCACTGAGTGTGGATAGTTTGATTTATCAATCATCTGTTGAAGTTCTTGTACTTGAATGTGAGAAACTGGATATTAGGCAGAGCTTTTTTGTTACTGTTAAAGCTGTGGCAAAAGGCGAGTCTTGAGGGATCACATACCTCGTTGGCTTTCCATGACTCAGGTTAAATGCTCTGCCTTGTTGACTGTGTTATAATAAGATGAAAGGTCTATTTCAACAAGTCAAAGGGACATAAACCTGTGCTTGAATCACTTTGCTGACGTAAAACCAGAATCTTTGGTGGTTTCTGTAGGGTTGACACACGTTTCAGGAAAAAAAGGAAGTTTTACAATAATTCAAGTAAAAAGTTTGCATTCCAGTAATTCTTTAGCCTCAGCAGTGCTGGGAAAACAAACAAAACTGTTTTAGGAAAAGAAGAGGAATTCTTAATAAAATTCAATGCCACCTCTACCCTAGAATAGCCTAAAAATATATTTCTCATGGGAGATCCAGGCTCTAGGCCCTGGTATGTCAGCTATTTGTACTGAGAAAGGGTAAAATATAAAATGTTGTAACTTACTTATTGAATAGTTTTGCTAAACAAGCCTTGTCATTTCTTTGTATCTTTAGTATTGTATTTAGATTGGCTCCTTTTAAAAGTGTAAAGGAGATATCTTAACATCACCCAAAATCTTAGAAGAGAATTACTGGCTTGTTTTACTTCAACAGAATGAGGCGTTAACTTTTGAAATCATTGTTTTGCCGAAGACCTCACCTCTCCTATTTTACTGATGCACTGGCAGAAAAAAATGACAGGTTCTGTAGACTGGAGAATGGTTAATGACAACGTTGCAGTGAGAGGACTTGCTGACATTTGTGACTGCTTTGACTCAAGTGAAGAATGTATGCCCAGAAAAGGCTATTGAGATGCAATCACTGCCGTAAAAACTGGGATCCAGTTCAGCTGCGTGAAGGTGAACATTGGAGCAATTTAATTAATAAAGAAAAACAACAACAAGAAAAGACACTTGGTGTAATGAGTGTGTTGCTTCTCCTAATGCTTTAGTCTCAGAGCGTATTTGTGTGTGTTTATAGTCCTCCTCTTACTTTGTTCCTCTGACCCCTACTTAGAATTTTACATAGGTGAAAGCATTTGTGGAGAGGAGAATAAGGTTATCTCACTGTGACTTTATTCTACATGCTTAACCAAGGATTCTTAATAAATAAATAAATAAACAAATAAAAATGCCCAGCTAGCAACAAACACCAGCTTCTGAAGAAATTCACAGTAAAATAAAAGGTGCTTTAAAAGCAGCAAGGACAGTGGTGCTATCCTGGAGATAGCATGTGCTGTGTTTCCTGAGAAGCAGCTTTATTCTCCTAAAGGAATGTTTCTAGGTTTATGAGTCATTGCCCTTTATCACAGTGTGTTTTGTTCTTTTGTCCTTGGTGGTTTTTTATTTTTTTCTTTTTTTTTTTTTTCTCCATGTCTTCTGTGATGGAGATGATGGACAAGAATCGTGAAAGCACTAAATAAATGTCTGGTTTATTTTTCTCTCAGGTGTAATGGTACAAATGCTAGAAAGTTCATGGACTGTCAGAGTATGTAGTGTCCTGTCCTTACTTCCCCCCTGCTCTGTCCCCATCTCACCTCCCTCTGCTCCCTTTGGTTGGGGGGAAGCTGATTGCTATCTCAGCAGGGATTTGTCAGACTCATTTTTAGCTTCAAGGTGTTTAACAGTTGTGTGTGTGGTACGTAACCAACTAATCACCTGCTGTCAGAGGGCTCAGTCAGTTGACTGTATCTCTAAAATATCATTAGCACAAATACCGTGAGTCAAAAAGATTGCAGAGAGCAACGGAGGACAAAGATGAATAAAGCTATTGCAGTTTGGCCAGTACCATATGCTGAACAATTTCCAATGCAGAATGTATCTCCACTGACAACAACGGAGTTGTGGGGAGTAAAATCAAGCCTTCCTTTAAAAATGCAAGGGAGACAGTCTCCAATCTTTAAATATATAGATTTTCATGGGGCTTTATTTATATAAAGGATTCTGATTTTCGGTTAGCATCTCCTTGCTACAAGTAAAATGACAATTGAAATTGACTGTCCCTTGCCAGGACACCAACTCTAGTTGGAAGGACAAACTGCCAAAGTGGGGACCTGACTCGTAACATCGGTGCCTGTAGGACAGCACAGCACAACCAGCGACGACGGCAGCACCTTGCGAAGCAATCCAGTGCTTTGGAAGTGATGAGAATCATCATGGGCACGGCTTTTACAGAAGCATATGACCAAAACACTTCCCATGTTGCTTTAGTAGCTTCCCATGGATATTTGCTAGTGGTGTCTTCAGTTCTCTTCTGGAAAATGCAAAGGATTTAACTTAAAAACAGACGTGTTAGAAAAAAATTATGTACTAAAGCCTTCCCAAGAATCACCTCTGTATTTTTCTTTAAACTGACTATTACATCGATGATACTTCAGTTCTGGCAACTCTCCCTATTGTGTTTACAATGCTGATGTAATGGCATCCTTCACTTCAGTATGATTTTTGCTGACTATTCCTCTATTTATAACCCAACGTTGTCCCACAAAGCGATCAGTGAGTAAGGGGTGGTCAGAGGTCCTTCACAAGCCCTGGGTTTTGAAGGGCTGTGATCAGGTTCCTTTAAGGAGGCACCTGGTACAGCAGTGAAAACTTAGTGCGTCATTTTAAGCACTTGTGTTTTCTTGATCCAGGGGTGCCCGCAGCTGTTTTGCCAAATTTCATAGCTTCTTTCATTGAAGCATGGTGCCTGTGTCTCTGGGCAATTTTTCTCTGACCCTTGCTGAGTGCCATGATGATAAGGTGCACCAGAGGCCTCTTTTAGTACTTGCCAGGTGTTCCGTGAAGGACCAGGCCCTGCTGCTGGGGGCTCAGTCCCTATGACCATCTGATGTAGATTTATGTGCTCTGATGCTCTGGTGTGCCGGTGGGGTGGATGGAAGTCCAACCTGGTGTAGTAGCTATTTCCTCTTTCATTCTGGTGATCAGTGAGGGAAATAAAGCTACAGAAACAAGGTTTTTTTTTGCAGGACAATTCTTATATGTTTGTTTTGAAAAGGTACAAAGCATGTAAAATAAAATGTAAATACAGTGAAGGTCTGTGTGTGTATTTCCATGTATTTAATTTTTCATTCACCCTAGCTAACCTTAGCTTCGCGTCATTCTTTCTGTCTTTGACAATATCAGTGCTGGTCTGAACTGGCTGGCCATCCACTCACACTTCTCCTCTTTAAACGAGTGTCTTCAAAAGCACGGAGTTTCCTTTGATCCTGAGCTTTTGGTCTAGGGAAATATGCCTCAGCACAACATGCAGATTTATCCAGAGGCAATTCTTCCAATTAGCACTCTCCTCAAGGCTAAATACCTTGTCAGAGTATCGCTTTGTGGTATTGTGTAGTTTTCTCTTGGCTTCCCACACACTGTCTGCTTTGCTTTGATGCTGTACACTCAGGCAAGACTGTCATACACATAACCAGGTGGATATGTGATATACATGCCTTATAAAGAGTATACAACTCCTTAGGCTGTGCAGAAAGGCAAAAGGAGAAAGGATTAGTCCCATTCCTGTTGAAATAAGGGGGAAAGAAAATAAAAGAATAGTACTTTGTCAAATAATAGCATTTGAGTTTACCTTCACTGCTCCTAAATCATGGTCTGACACGAGCTAATGTAGAGTTCCTTACCTTGGAGGTGTATCCGACAGGTAGGTTAGCAACTGACTTTTTCTTTCTCACAGTTATAGACATATATTACGTATATTGCGTACATCTTATGTCCGATTCTTGTCATTCCACAGTCAGATGTTTGTTTTTGAGGACAGTGAGTGAAAAAACAACAACCTTTTAACTCTGGAATGAGATCTTTTTGAAAAATGGTAGTGATTGAGAGGATAGACAGAAAGAAAACATAGTTTAAAATAATCGGTGTAATAAGCCAGTCAGTTGGAAAATTGCTAATCAGGAGTGAGCGTTGAGACTTACCAGAAAGCTACAGCCTAACGCTTATCTGAGGACTTCATGTATCAAACTTCTCTTCATTCCTGCTTCATTGGAGGAAATGATCAAATCTTTGAGTGCCATGGAAATTACTGGTTAGCACATACGGAGAAGTTCTCCCCTTTGCAGTCTGACTTGGATGTCCCATTAAAGCCCTGCATGTCTCAGATAGGGGAATTATTAATAGCCCTGACATGGGTCTTCCTCAGGGATAGTACTTGGCTGCTGTGAAACAGCTACAAAAATGATGGTTGTGAATGTGTTAATTAAACAAATCTGATCTCTATCTCCTAAGTGATGCTATAGACAATTTCCAGAGAGCTTGCAGATTGCCAGAAGTAGACTTGCAGGGAGCAAAGGAGGAAAGGGTAAACGGAAAATTCAAAATCTGTCCAAAAGCTGTAAAAGCCCTTGGCTTGCCTCTGCTGCAATTAATATTAAAGTTTTACACTGGTGTATTAAATAATGCTGGTTTGGAAACTTACTTTCACAAAGCTTCCTTAAGTAAGAGATGACCTCCTGAGGTCCCTTCCAATCTGAATTATTCTATGATTCAATATTATCTGTAAATGGCTATAATGCTTCAAAATCTTGATCTGGCTGTTGTGGCCTATTAGATTCTTTGATTGTCAGCATTTTCCTTAGAAGAATCTCTCCCATTCATTAATCTTTAAATTATTCATATTCTCTCAGAAGCTTCCCTTCCGGGACTTTAGTTAAGTCATAGGAGGGGTCAAAAGCAAGAGAATTCTGTATTCTGCTCTCATCTGTCTAGGGTTTTTTGTCTTTTTGGCCTGTGCTTTTACAGAAATGAGCTGTGCTGACCCTGGAAATGTGCCATTTGGTAAAACGGGAAGGAAAAAATCAATTTCCCATACAAAAGTAGCAAGAGAGTTAATTAAAATTTGCTTTGCGATTCTTGCACATAAATGTTATTTACTTTTTGCTTCTTATACTTTCCATAATATTATCATTCTGTCCTCAGGCTTAATTAGAATTTTTCCCTCTCTTAATTACTGCTTTGATCTGGCTTTTAGCGAGTCTTCCTGAAGATGGAGCCCAATGATGTTATTGGAAAGATTCCAGCTGATTTCATTCGATTTTAAGCTTTGCATGAACCCTAAGATGCTGAATAAAATGTGGAAATCCATTCACGGATTTGTTAAACAAAATACTTCAGATGTTTATAATGCTTGTGTATATGTGTTGTTTAGGTGATGACCTGAAAAAATCATGTCTGAGGTCCAGGGAACGGTCGAATTTTCTGTGGAGCTACACAAATTCCATAATGTGGACCTCTTCCAGAGAGGGTGAGTTGATGTTTCCATTAATTTGCAACTGTTTACAGAGGAGTAGTTTACAGAAAAGAGTTAAACTCCAAAACAGGTTCTTTTCTGCCAAATGCAGTTATATTTCTTGCAATCTCCAGGGCAAGGAAGGATGTCATTGGGCTTTCATAGCTGTCAAGGAAGATCAATGTACATTATTTTCACTATAAAGTCAGACTGACTGACTTATTTTTGTAATACAATGTTGTAATGCTCCAAATTATTTTAAGCAGCTGTTCAGATATAAGCACAATAGCTGCTTTAAATGCTTCTGGACTGGTGTTGAGCCTCTGTGCTAAACGATAGCTGCATTGAAAATATGTTCATTTTAGGGACATAAATCTAATGACTATATTCTTTTAATGAAATTTAGCTAAATCACACCATTTCAGAAGGGAACATGAATACTTATGTTTGCCTAAAGCTCTGTTTCTGGTGGCCACATTGTTTTTCACGTCCCTGTAAGTTAGAAGAACATGTACAACTTCTGGTTTACTCAAACTTTCACCCCTATCCTTTTGTACTACTCTTTTATAACAGCACAGTGGCTGTGGAGAAGCCTGCCCAAGTGTGAGTTGTTACTCTGCTTGCATATGGGACCTTCCCACAGGTGTTTTTCAGTGAGGAAAAGATAAGATACTGAAACGCTTTTTGAGGAGACTAGAATCATAGAATCATTAAGGTTGGAAAAGACCCTTAAGATCATCGAGTCCAACCATAGAAGACCCAGATGGGTCAAAGGAATGTACTTCATGCACAATAGTAGGTCTGGTGGAATATTATTTTCTCTCATTTATGAGGACTGATGTGTATAGCACACTAGATATTCTATTTCAAGGCATTAGCTTGGCACAGGGGTGGTTCACAGCTGATTTGTCCACCCTGAGCCCCATTTCTAGCAAGAAAACTATGTAATTGTTTCAGGTATTGGAATGGATTAGGTAGAGCTGTGAACTTGAATGAAGGAAACATGGCTCTATTTTGTTTTAACAGCTGGCACCTGTCATTCTGTTCGTGTCTCCAAGCGAATATCCACCAACTTTATGTTAGAAAGCATTCTGACTGTACCAAGTACTTGTATTAAATAGGAAAAAAAATCCTCTGCGCTTGAGGTGTTTGGTTTGTCTAAGTTATAAAAGAAGTCTCCTGTGTATTCCAGTCCTTATGACCTTAGAAGACAGTATTAGCTACAGATTTTTTTCTTGGCTTCTAGTGATCAGTGTAAGGTCTTTGATCTTCCTCACTTTTGAAAATCCACACCCATCTGTGGGTTCAGTGACTTTTTTGGACTTAGACAGTGGGATGTTCAGAGGTTAGCCAGAAATCTTCCCACTACTCATGTTACTGTGTGATGATCTGCCTGGTTTTTGTCATATTGGTCTGGTTTTGCATCCAGTAATTTCTGTAAAATGCTTTGTTTGGCTTTGACAGTCAGATCAAATCTCTGGTGTGGGGTAAGCCAGCACTAACACAGATAATATATTCTACTGTCACACTAATGAATTCCTAATTACCCTTGCTTTTTTCCCAGTGGTGCTTACCTTGCTTTAGTGATTAATATTCCAAACACACGGTACTATAGGTTATACTGCATTAATTTGTTTACAGTAGTTTTTCTTTCTATGTATCCTGCACAGTATTACATTTGCTTTCCTTCCATAGTTTTAACCTTTGCATTTCCAACAAAATCCTTTATTGTATCTCATATTTGCTGATCAGTATCCTCTGGCTGGCTTATCTACTCAGCAGCCCCTATCACTGTAACATGAAAGTGTGAAGAAAAGGAGCAGATGAACTTACCAAATTTCATTTTAACTTGGGCACACTTTTTATTTTTTCCCCTATTGCCATTGTTGATATTCACTATAGACATCTGGGGTATCTTTCTTAGATTGACGTATGGTCTCCCCAGATGAAAGGGTAGTAGAAGTAATAATGACGGGAATTTTCTGTTTAACTAGTGTTTTTCTTCTTTGAGTGCCTTGTAAATTGAGTCAATATCATTCTGTCCCACTGAAGGCCACAACGGTGACTTATGAAAGGTTGTCCATCAGGATAGCAGCAGAGCTGAAATGAATCTTAATTTCTGTGGGAACCTAGCATGCTATGTTTTTTAACATCAAAAGCAAGAACAACAATGAAGAGTATTAATAATAATCTACATCACCTTCTTTTCCTCTTAATACTTTGGTACAAAAATAAAATAAAAAACCATAATCAAAACCATGATTATGTATCTCTACAAACACGTAACAGTCCTCCTACTGTATGTCAAACTGACATAAGGTTGAAAACCCTGGGTTGGAACTGTGTAGCTGTGTAGAAATAAGGACAGTATTTTCCAAAACGCTTAGTCTTGGCTAACTGTCCTTCTAAAGACAGTACCATTAGGGAGAGTGTGGCTGGGCCAACAGTGAGCCCTTTGGAGAAGAGCAATCCATGCAAATAAAGGAATGAACAAATCAACAAGGTGTAGCAAGAGAATCCTGGGAGAATCAGCCCTTCTGGAGCTGTTAGGTGATGGTTAATAATCAAACTTGATTAAGGAAGTGATCTGCTGGCCATAAGCCACAGAGTCAAAGTGCTCTAAAATGTTAGGCCTTCAGTAATGGTCCTGTTCTATTTTTGATTGCACTGGAAGCTATTTTGAATTCCGTATGCACACGCAGCCAGTTGCCACCTCTCCCTCCCCACGAGAAATGAAAGCTCCTTAATCTATCTGAATTACACCTTGTGATATTTGAATCTTGTTTCTTAATCTGTATGGATGGTGAATACTGAAAAGAGACTCTGTTACAGAAGTAATTAGGTTTTTTTTTTTTGTAAATACTTGTTATGGTTATATGTTTCTGGCATATATAACAGGAACAGTCTCAGTAAATTATGTGTTGCACGTAGTTTACTTTGGTCAGTTAGTGTTAAATTTATCTTCTTCTGAAGCACAAACATAGCAGTGTGGGTATTTATAGACATCAAAGGTTAAATGCTGTAGGTGCTGCTATAGGGGAAAAAAGAACCTTTTCTTTGGTCAAACTAAAGGATTTGCGATGCTGTTTGATGCCAGAGTTCTAAAGGTTGAGTAATAACTAATGCAATTTCTGGAAGAAAAAACATTTTTAAGTTTTCTGTCCTTAATTCTCTCCATCATGTGCTGCTTAATAACTGGTGACAGATACTTTCTCTAGTGAAATTAGCTAACTGATTCTGATTTTCCTTAATAGAGTAGGAAATAAAATTATCCCTGACTGGCAGAGATCAATTAATTGATTTGTCTGGTTCTGTCAGAAGCAATCCTTCTACACCTTTTTTCTTAAAGCTTTTCAAAACCTGTTTGTCAGAGAAAAAAAACAACCCCACAACTATTGTGTTCACAGGGTAAGTAACTTTTGGAGTCTGTGAGTGAATAGAGGTCACAAAGAAGGTGAAACAGTGACTTAATAATGCTGAGATTCTGTCAATGATGTATTAGAAAACAAGGATCAAGGTAAGTTATTAGTTACCAATTACAGGACTGAATCAACTGCTTATCAGTCTTTTCACTCCTCAAATTCCAGACTGCAATTTAGAATCATAGAATCACAGAATGGTTTGGAAGGGACCTTTAAAGGTCATCTGGTCCAACCCCCCTGCAATAAGCAGGGACATCCTCAACTAGATCAGGTTGCCCAGAGCCCCGTCCAGCCTGACCTTGAGTGTTTCCAGGGATGGGGCTTCTCCCACCTCTCTGGGCAACCTGTGCCAGTGCTTCACCACCCTCAGTGTGAAAAATTTCTTCTCATTCCTTCCTTTGTAAGTGTCTAACACTTACACCGGTGGTTTCTGTGTGTAAGGGGTGATGGTGATTAAAAATGAGTGGAAAAATGAAGTCCAGCTTCTTCTAAAATGAATGTAACATTGCCCTGAGGAAAAGATCAGTGGTCTCAGAGTTGTCAAAACTGTACAAGTATCAGACCAGGTATCAGTAGTATTCAGATCTACTAAAAACATGACGTTCTGCCTTAACAGACAAAGCCTTTATGTGGCAAAACACCCCTGTTGCCTACCAGATGGACAACAGTTTTTCAGTGTACTTGTTCATGAAATCACCCCTCCAGAGACAGTGGAGCAGCCCCTTTCCTTAGCAAACTAGGGTTTGGCAGTCAACCAATGCCTTTCTTGTCAGAATGGATACCTGGAAAATACACATCATATTCAGAGGTTCCGACCTTATTTCCCGGAGTCTTTGAGGCACAACATAAGGATATGCAAATAAAAAATCATTTAAAAGTCTAGGACAGAGGCAAATCTTATTATTTTGTTCATAACAATATGCCTTTCTTCAAACTTCCAACCTGTAATGAAATATAACTTTTGGACTGTAAATCTATGTTGTTTTGAAAATACTTACCTGGTTCATTTATGATGCATGGATTCTCTTTAATATAAATGAAGTAAAAAAAAAGAAAAAAGAAAAAAGAAGGAGCTAACAGGCATGCTGAAGTGATACATTCCTGCAATAATGAGTGCTGTCCCTTGAAGCAGATTTATTGACAGAACTGACTTTTTCTTGGCATGAAGACATATTATTTCTGTGACTCTTGAACAGGCCTTCACTTTAAGGCAGCATCAGATACCTTCCAAAAAAAATAAAAAAGCTCAGGAGTAAGAAGGCAATGGCTGTCTACATGGTCATGCAGAGATAGTTGAGAACCTGCTGCACTGAACTGACAGGTTTGAAATTAGTGTAGCACAAACCCGTACTCACGGAAGTAGCTGAGGTGCTGATGTTCAGTAAGCTAAACATCCATGTCCCAAAGTGTGGCAAACATCAGCTTCAGGAGAATCATGTGTCATGAGTTATTTTCATGACAGTTGGTGAAAACAATTCTCTCATTTGATTAGTTAGTGTAACAATTTTCATTTTCAGGTACCTTGTGTCTACTGAAGAGAGGTGGGATCTCCAGTGCCAGCAGTAGGGGGAAAAGATTGAAACGGAATAGAGTGAAGCCTAAGATATGAGACTGTTCTGCACGTGAAGAGCAGCATCTCAACAAACTCCATTGACCAATGATCAAAATAGTCAGTGGAAAGTAGGATACTCTTGTATCTGGAAATTATCTTCCTTCTTCAAACAAGCAGTACTCTGACTTATCTTACCCTAAATACATGAACTAACTGTTCTGTGTCACTTCTCTACTTACAGAGAGCTGAGCTAAAGGCCAACACCATCTCACCTGGTAGGCTGGCTAACCAAGGCAATGTCACAGAATCATTACAATCTAGATTCAGAAATAAGGGGCCTGGATAGAGAGTACTCAGGACCCTGAGATAATATTTCACATGCTAGATGTGGCAGAAAACCTTCATGAGTTTTCTCTGAAATGCAGCCAGCGTACAGTGACAAAAACTGCGCCTCGCCTGCTGGAGCTCCTTCCTCTGTGACCTACTGTGGTCAGTTCCCTTTGTGTCTTTTCTGCCATTTTTGTGTAATAATTACTGATCGTACAACTAACCAGATGGTGTAAAATCAAGTGACAACGTTATGTAGAGAATATGCATAGCCATCTGTTGCATATAAGTGTGTCACACTACAATGGTTCAGTGAGCAGCAGAG
The DNA here is from genome assembly GCA_009819775.1 of Phoenicopterus ruber ruber. Classification (NCBI taxonomy): domain Eukaryota; kingdom Metazoa; phylum Chordata; class Aves; order Phoenicopteriformes; family Phoenicopteridae; genus Phoenicopterus; species Phoenicopterus ruber. The sequence goes on along the minus strand of CM020216.1, from coordinate 164,508,197 downwards.
AAAGGAGAGATGAACTTAAGCAAGACACAAGTTAGCAGTTAGATGACAGCTTCTTGTAGAGTATGGCTCACTGTCCTTTGACGAAAGAGAGATATATATCTCCATAACTGGTCTGTCTGGTCCGCAGCTTGGGACTGTCCCTAGGTTGCTTGCTGATAACAACCATAACAGGTATGACCGATACTCCTACTATCCCTGTTTGCATAGGAGATAACCTCCTGCTCTGATGTCCTAATGCCAATTGTTCTGAGCTGCAGAAATGTCATCACGAGGGAATTGCTACAAAACACTGCACATTATCTGCTCAGCCCCACAGGTTACTGTGAGCACGTTGGGCACAGAATCATATGGGAAGCTGGTGTAGAAAGCAGAGGATGACATACTTTCTGTTTTCAGTGCTTTGCAGCCTGTGACCAGAATCTAGACAAGGTGTCTTAAGCTCAGGACTGAACATGATGATCGGCAATTTCTTTTTTCTTTTTTTTTTTTTTTTGGCAAAGTAGAACTTTGTGTCAGAAATGGAAAATGCACCTGCGTGAAGGATCATCCCTTCTCTGGGACCTGACAGGAACAGTGCAGTGAACCCCTACGGGACAGGGGATCCTCCCCAAGGGTCAGGCATCTTAAAACTGAGCTGGCATTTCTGATAAGAACACACAATAGTGTGTTTGTGTGTGCAAAGAGTATAGAGTTAAAATAGAAAACACTCTACTGCTCAAGTTTCTACCCAAGAGGAGAGAATAAAAGGAAAATTCTATGACAGACTGGTCTTCGTGGAAGCACTGTTGAGGGTTGCTGAGATATTAGTGATGAGTATCATGTAAGAATCTCATATTGAATGGGATTAAAAAAAAAAAAGAAAAAGCTTGTCAGCTGGTGTGTTTATGTACGTTTGTAATTTTCGATGCTTAAACAAAGCCAATACCATAGCAGAATGGACACTTTGTAGTGACCTTGTCAGCAACGGGTTGTGATAGCCGAATGAAATAATACAAACATCTACATCTCAGGAAATACAGGGGTTTCACTGTTCTTCCAGCCTCAGGTTTCAAGACTGCTAAGTACTCAGGAAAGCAATTAAAACCATGTGGCATTTTATGTTAATCAGGCTTCTATGGCCTTCTTCAGAACCACTGACACTAATGGGAGTCTCTCCATCGTCTTGTTGGATTGTGTCATCTCCGATTTGGAGGCTGGCAAGCGATGCGCCTCTGTAACTCATGCCTCCAGAGAAGCTTCTTTGTGGTACCTAATATTAAACAAGGACATTTCTAGTAAGTTTTCTGTGCCAGACTTTGTAGCTGAGCCTTTGGTAATGTCTACGCTTTCGATGCAGGTCCTACCTTTTGTTTTGAAGCTGTGTTTCCTGGAGTCAGATAGTTAGACAATAAATTCTTGTACCATTTAAAATTAACATTTTAATGCTCATGGTTGCTACGAAAACCATGCAAGGTTGTATCCCAAAGCTTCAAAAAATAATTTCATATTTATTAGTTTTAAAAAATATTTTAAAAATATTAACTTCAGGTTCCATTCACTTGTTAAACAATCCCTTGTTGGTAATGGAAGAGTGGAAAAGAACTGTGTTCCTTGTGAGCCTTTTTAAAATAAAAAAAAATCAAAAGGAAAAAACCCCAAACTTGGTTAACTGTTGTATTTGGTTGACTGAAAAATAAACCTTTGCTCCCTTAACATCTGGATACTGTCTCCTCTAAGGAAAGCAAATATCACCTCAATCCAAGTGACATTTACATTGCTGCTTTGATGACTTTCTGAGTGAGTTATGTCGGAAAGCAGCTTCAATTTCGTCCAACACGATTTACATTTATACAGAGCTACACTTCAAATGTCGACTGCGGTTCCTAATTCATAGAGTTGCAGATGGACGCGTGCCTACCGCTGGGAATCACCCAGCTCTGTGTGCGTGTAGGGGAAGGGAGACTAAGCCCTCAGGCTTGTGAAAGGATATATGTATATATGCTGCAACATTTTATTACTTAAGAACAAGTCAAGTGACACATTTTTAAAGCACCAAACTTAACTAGAACAAGCCAGAAACATGACACCAGCATAGGCTGTGTCAGTGCCATTATTCTAAACAAGAGAGGGTGCCAGAAATGACTGAATGAGCAGCTCTGGTAATAAAATAACTATGAGATCCTTCAAAAAACCACTGTGTTCCTTGTGCATAATTTTTAGGGAATGGGAACTTATCCTACAAGTTTTCATGTCAGGGTGATTGTGTTGCTTTGCAGCTCTTTTGGCACTTTTCCTCTCTAAAGCACTTTGCAAACAGCAACTAATTGAGGCAGATGAAGTTATCTGTGTTCAGAATGTGTTATCATGTTGTTCCACGCGTCCATACCCCTAGAGGAAGCATGGCATAATCACCAGCAGCAAATCTTGTCTTTAAATATAGGACAAGCTGTTGAGAGAACAGCTAGACCTGCTCCCTTCCTACAGTTCCTGGCTGCAAGGGAAAAAAAAAAATCCTATGAGGATAGTCAAGCTCTGGAATTTGCTGCCCAGAGAGGCTGGGAAATCTCCATCCTTGAAAGTTTTCAAGACCTGACTGGACTTGGCCCTGAGCAATTTGGTCCAAATTTAATAATTGGTCCTGCTTTGAGCAGGCATTGGGCTGGAGACCTCCCAAGTTCCCTTCCAGCCTGAATGATTCCCTGACTCCAGGATGAGTGTCACCATAGCCTTCCTCGGCAGTGAAATAACTCAGTGCAGCTTCCTGCTGCATCGCTCAGTTTCAGACTGTGCAGTAGACGCTATGTTTTAGTGATTTATCGTCAGCACCATGGTCCCCAGTACTTTGTCTAGCTGTTTAGCTTACAGCACAAAATAGGTTTATTTGATTAACATTAAAAAGTGATTTTAGCTGAGAAATGCAGTTTACAAATAAAATTAAGTTCTGCTTCTTGTCTATATGCAATGCTCCACACCTTAAGTCTTGATATTATTGTGTCCAGTTCCTCAACAAATGTGTCACATCCTGAAGGAGCCCAATTTTCAATGCTGCACTTAATGCTACACGATTCTAAGAATTTATGGGGTTTGTGTCATCAATTCTCCATGATATCATTAAGCACAAATACTCAGAGGGTAAAACAGTTAGACCTGAGTGCACCAATGAAGATCACAGCTGTCTCTAGAAGACCCACAAATGAAAAGCAACCACTTATTGCATAAAGTCTATTGGTTCAAGTAGAAATTCACTTCAAAGACATGGGTTTAGCCCATTAAATGAAAACCTTTGCTTTGCTGTACTTAAAACTTAATTAGCTTTCTTAAAGGTGATCAAAGCCACTGTGTGATACTCCAGAGGATAATTCTTAAATTTAAGATCTCTGCTTGCAGAAATACTTTTATTTTATGAATTGGATTCATAAAAATGGGCAAAGCACTGCCCAATTACACATCAAGAGCTTTGAAGAAAATCTTATGATGGTCAATTTTTAATGTTATAGATGATAGAATGAGCTGTCTTCCAGATTAATGACTGATGAGCATTAAAAACTGGCTAAATCCCAAAAGTTTCATTTTAGTTTCTTCTTATCTTCTGAACTATATTTTTTACCCAAGATTTTAATCTAATATCACACCTTGCATTTTATTTCCTAAGAGAGTGGATCCCATCTGTTTGCATCGCATTCCTCTTGGCTAGCACTGTCTGTATGATATATTTTAATGTTTGTCTTCCAGGAGCAAGCAGAATGCCTTCTTTGTCTGTATCCTTACTTCTTGACTTCTGAATTTTCCTGGTGTGTACAAAGCTTTCCACCTGGGTAGCCAGAGTATCTGTACCAAACTGTGCTTTGCATAAGTATCACCACCTCTTATCTTTGGATCAGAAATCACTTTACAACCTTTACTTATCCTTCCGAATGTCTGTCTTAAGTCCTAGTTGTTTATATTCTACAGATGAGGAAAAGCTGAAACAACTCTAACACGACTGGGATCAGAAAGAAAGCTGGGAAGTGAATGTATTAATTCACCAGATTATACATAAAGTTTTTTTTCCCTGATGCCTATGACTAAACAGAGGCCAATTTGCTGAATGTTGTGCAATGTGTACTTTTAAATAATTTGTTTTAATGACTAGTTATCATTCTAGTATTCATGACCAAGAAAAATCAGCTGCCATCCCATGTGTGAAAGGTGTCTGAAGTAAAGTGAGCACACTCTTTCTCAACATATGACTCAGCCAGTTCTTGTTGTGCTACATGGGCACCAAATGGGAGCAGAACAAGTGGTGAATCTGGCCCATATGTGTTGAGAAGTGATAAGATGACATTTGGAGTTCTCATAAGCTCTTAAATTAATATAACATTTCTGGGCTCTCCAACATGTGTTTGTTTTAAATAATCATGTTGTCCAGAATTTTCCTTCTGATATTGCACACGCCTGGTTTCAACTCTGTACTAATGATTGCTGGGAACTCTATGTGAAAGATTTCACATTTTCATGCAAACTAGGGCTGAAGAAAAAAACCACACCTGTAATTTCTCCCACTGTTACGTCCCTAACTTAGTGCTCCATGCCCATCATTTTCAGAGAGGAAGCACTGCCTGGTGGCTCAGAGATGCGATTCCCTGCCCTATATTTGAAGAAATTCTGTCCCTTGGCAATACTGTCCACACACTTCTGCACAGTTCTGTAAGGTGCATTTTAATGTAACTGTTCCAAACCCAAATGATCTATGACTTATTTTTTGCTGGAGTGAGTAATGAGTTCAGGAAATTTCTTGAGGTGGGCTTGAACAGCCTTTTAGCTCATCACCTATTATCTACAAACATGGGAGTAGTGATAATATCTCAGAAGATTGTTCTTAACAGGCTACAATCACAAGTGCTCAGATGCTATGATAGTAGAAAACATCACTGTGCATGGGAAAAGTTTATTCCAGAGTGTCTCTGACTTTTATTTTCCAGATATTTTTGTATTCAGCTTAAAACATTCTGAAGTCTAATTTTCAGAATGGAAAATTGTACACCATCTCTGAATCAGATTCTTTTAAGATGGGTTATGTTGGGAACCCAAAATCATTACTCTTTTTTGACACCTCATCTTTTAGAGTTGCCTTGAGATAACTGCTTTTGTAACTGGATAGTTTAATTCTATGGATGCAATCAAACTATATGGTGTGTATACTGCGGACAAGGCGCACTTCAGATGCAATGGAAAAAACAATTGGCCTTTGTCCTTGCATTAATGGAGTTCAGTACATAGTGTGTCTGGATGGGAAGATCTTTTTTAGCACTTTAATCACTTAATGTGCTTGCTGCAGCAAAAGTACATTAACAAATGCAGATCAATTTCTCCCATCAATTCATGTCCACTTTGTTACTTCAGAACATTCGTTCATTTGTGGGGATAACATCTGCCAAGAAAAGGTATTACAAATAAAATGCAGCTGAAAAATGAACTGTTCTTTAGTAATCTCTTGTTTCCATTTGGCTAGGCATGACAAATCTTTATAATGATGTACTGCAACAAATGAGAAGTCAGTTTATAATGTGACTGTTTGGAGTGATGTCTGCAACCATCCAACACCAAAATGCTGAGGAAGCTGTAGATTTTTAATTTATTTTGTGATTTTTTTGTTGACCAGTTTAACGTATTCTCTTTGGTTTAGATATTGCCAGGACTCACGCGTCCTCTTCACAAGATAAACTTTGTGAAGCAGTGGAAATAAATTGGTGTAATAGACCTACTAAAGCTTAAGAAAAGTGACTGGGTGTGAAGATTCTCAGATAAGAGTAGCCCTGGCTTGTTCAACCACTGGAACCGGGGTTGTTTAGTCTGGAGAAAACGAGGCTGAAGGGAGACCTTATCGCTCTCTACAACTACCTGAAAGGAGGTTGTAGCGAGGTGGATGTCAGTCTTTTTTCCCAAGTAACAAGTGATAGGATGAGAGGAAACGGCCTCAAGTTGCACCAGGGGAGGTTTAGATTGGATATTAGGAAACATTTCTTCACCAAAAGGGTTGTCAAGCACTGGAACAGGCTGCCCAGGGAAGTGGCTGAGTCTCCGTTCCTGGAGGTACTGAAAAGATATGTAAACATGGCACTTAGGGACATAGTGTAGTGGTGGACTTGGCAGTGTTAGGTTTATGGTTGGACTTGATGATCTTAAAGGTCTTTTTCAACCTAAATGATTCTATAATAAAGCCCTGCAGGGAAGAAGGGTCCATGAAAGCTGGGCTATATTCAAGGATCCCCTCCTCCAAGCTCAGGAGCGATGCATCCCAACAAAGAGGAAGTCAGGCAAAAACTCCAGGAGGCTGCATGGATGAACAAGGAGCTCCTGGACAAACTCAAACACAAAAAGGAAGCCTACAGAGGGTGGAAGCAAGGACAGGAAGCCTGGGAAGAATACAGAGAAATTGTCCGAGCAGCCAGGGAGCGGGTTAGGAAAGCTAAAGCCCTGATAGAATTAAATCTGTCCAGGGATGTCAAGGGTAACAAGAAAAACTTCTATCGGTATGTCGCTGATAAAAGGAAGACTAGGGAAAATGTGGGCCCTCTTCAGAAGGAAAGAGGAGACCTTGGTACCCAAGATATGGAGAAGGCTGAGGTACTCAATGACTTTTTTTGCCTCAGTCTTCACTGGCAAGTGCTCTAGCCACACCGCCCAAGTTGCAGAAGGCAAAGGCAGGGGCTGGGAGAATGAAGAACCGCCCACTGTAGGAGAAGATCAGGTTCAAGACCATCCAAGGAACCTGAAGGTGCACAAGTCCATGGAACCTGATGAGATGCATCCACGGGTCCTGAGGGAACTGGCGGATGAAGTTGCTAAGCCACTGTCCATCACATTTGAGAAGTAGTGGCAGTCCAGTGAAGTTCCCATTGACTGAGAAAGGGGAAACATAACCCCCATTCTTAAGAAGGAAAGAAAGGAAGACCTGGGGAACTACAGGCCAGTCAGTCTCACCTCTGTGCCTGGCAAGATCATGGAGCAGATCCTCCTGGAAACTCTGCTAAGGCACATGGAAAATAAGGAGGTGACTGGTGGCAGCCAACATGGCTTCACTAAGGGCAAATCACGCCTGACAAATTTGGTGGCCTTCTATGATGGGGTTACAGCGTTGATGGATAAAGGAAGAGCAATGATGTCATCTATCTGGACTTGTGCAAAGCATTTGACACTGTCCCAATGACATCCTCGTCTCTAAATTGGAGAGAAATGGATTTGACGGATGGACCACTTGGTGGATGAGGAATTAGCTGGATGGTCGCACTCAAAGAGTTGCAGTCAAGGGCTTGATGTCCAAGGGGAGACCAGTGATGTGCGGCGTTCCTCAGGGGTCAGTACTGGGACCGGAACTATTTAACATCTTTGTCAGTGACATGGACAGTGGGATGGAGTGCACCCTCAGCAAGTTTGCTGTTGACACCAAGCTGTGTGGTGCCGTTGACATGCTGGAGGGAAGGGATGCCATCCAGAGGGACCTTCACAGGCTTGAGAGGTGGGCCCGTGCAAACCTCATGAAGTTCAACAAGGCCAAGCGCAAGGTCTTGCACGTGGGTCAGAGCAATCCCAAGCACAAATACATGCTGGGCGGAGAATGGATTGAGAGCAGCCCTGAGGAGAAGGACTTGGGGGTACTGGTGGATGAAAAGCTGGACATGAGCCAGCAATGTGTACTTGCAGCCCAGAAAGCCAACCATATCCTGGGCTGCATCCAAAAAGTGTGGCCAGCAGGTCGAGGGAGGGGATTCTGCCCCTCTGCTCTGCTCTTCTGAGACCCCACCAGGAGTACTGTATCCAGCTCTGGGGCCCCCAACTCAAGAAAGACGTGGATCTGTTGGAGCAAGGCCAGAGGAGGGCCACAAAAATGATGAGAGGGCTGGAGCACCTCTCCTATGAAGACAGGCTGAGAAAGTTGGGCTTGTTCAGCCTGGAGAAGAGAAGGCTGCAGGGAGACCTTATTGCAGCCTTCCAGTACCTAAAGGGGCCTACAAGAAAGCTGGAGAGGGACTTTTGACAAGGGCATGTAGTGATAGGACAAGGGGTGATGGCTTTAAACTGAAAGAGGGTAGATTTAGATTAGGTATGAGGAAGAAATTCTTCACTCTGAGGGTGGTGAGGTACTGGACCAGGTTGCCCAGAGAAGCTGTGGATGCCCCATCCCTGGAAGTGTTCAAGGCCAGGTTGGATGGGGCTTTGAGCAACCTGGTCTAGTGGAAGGTTTCCCTGCACATGGCAGGGGGGTTGAACTAAATGATCTTTAAGGTCCCTTCCAACTGAAACCATTCTATGATTCTGTGATTCTAATAAGCATATTTAGGTCTTGCCCTAACTTTGTTCAGATAAAGAAAATACATCACTGCTCCCCTACCTTATGGAGTTACTAAAAGGCTAAATACATTGGCAGTTTTTAGAGAATAAAACAGTAGGAAATATTTCAGAGAATAAAGTGAATAGAAGGTCAGTAAACACTGAAAACTAAGAATTTTTATCTAACCTCAGCTTCTGACAATTATTATTTCCTTACTTAAAGCTGTCATACCCAATTCTACACAAGGATTCTCTGAAAATCCCTAGTCTCTGATATGTGTTTCAGCTCAAAATTGAATTAAAATTGTGTTACAAGTCACAACAAGTAACCAGCTTTCCCATTAGTTTGTGATTTGGTGTTTGCCAAAAGATACTGATATATATGATCTTCTAGCAGATCTCACCAACAATATTCTGCCTTCTGATAGCAAGAAAAACTGTCTTTCATTGACGTGGTAGCACTTTGGATCCAATTTTGGCTTTAAGAACCTTTTTCCGAGTAGAAAAAAGCTATTGGAAGAAGTTGAATGTTGGTGCTATCTTCCTTCACTTGCCCTGTCTGTGATGATGTGGCATCCCAGTAAGCTGGAAAACAATCAAGAGTGTTAGTAGTCCATGATGCAAAATATGTTGTATGCTATTTCAAATAACTTGCAAATGATGCAAGTTTCTGGAAGTCCCTGCTCCGTGGTTTCATTGAGTTCCCATAGCAGTGTCTTTTTTAACTTTTAACTTCCATGACGTTTCACAAATTCTATAGTCAATGAGATCATTTGTCCTTATGACGCTGATTTGAGTAATATCCAGTCTCTTTTGGCTCTAGAAACACTTGAATTCTCATCTTGAAGTTGTATTGTATTATTCTTGTAACTACCATTTGAGCTTTTTTTCTGAAAAATCAGACTGGAGCGTTTTTCACCTCCACTGTGCTCTGCGATGCAGAACTCAGCATCTCCCTGTGAGCACCCACTGGGACAGCGACCAATTTTAGTGTTGCATGTCCCAACTGATGAAAATGGCACCTATCTAAACCCGTATCGGCCTATTTGTTGAGTTGGTGAGATCTCTCTAAGGATCTAACATTCATGCCTTTTGGACATCTGTCTTTCTTCTCTCTATTTCACAAGAGAATATTATATTTCAGTGTGAATATAGTTTCCTCTTGCAAGGTTTGTTGTCTACAGCCCTATATGCATCATCATGTGAAAAGTTTTATGTCCTACATGCTGACTCTGCTTTCCTGTGTTAACATTGCCATCATTTTCGATGAACTCTGAAAGAAATTCTGTTATCTTACTCAAACTTTTGTAACACCTAGATTACTTTCATGGTCTTTCAGCAGATGGCTGAAATTTTACCTTTCTGTTGCATCTTCCCGCCAGTTAGAAGTCATGAAAAATTTGCCCCTGTTCTAAGCTCCTCATGCTTCCCTCCTTGAAAGCAATGCTGGGTTATTCTTGATCTATTGGACTGCTTCTTGGCTCTCCAGAACTTAGTTGATGATCAAGCCTGTTTGCTACCTGGTGATAGACTGCTTTTAGGATGGCCCAATCCAAAGATTAGCCCAATGTCAGATGGCATCCTATATTTTACAGGATTCTCTGTTAGCCAAACTAGCAAGGTACAAAATACAGTGAATTGAGGCACTGAAAGTCCTAGCAAAGATTAATAAGAGTAGGAAAACAGTTGAAGGGAGCCAGTGAAGCTTTTATTCTCTAAGGTAGATGGGCTATTTAGCTGGTTGGAGAGAGGAAGAATAAAAAAATTAGGATTACTTCATCAATGTCTATCCATACTTTTGTGGTGCTCCTGATGTGAAGAGAGTATTCTTAAGATTAGGCTGTTGCCAGAATCATTATCTAGATGAAATTAACATTTATTCCACTATAATGAAACAACAAGTTTACAGATTGAGGCATCATCTGAGATTCTTTTTGTACTTACCTGTGATAGAAAGTTTGAGGAGTCCTAGCTACCTTTGGAGGATCTCGTATGTTTGATCAAAGAATTCACCTATCTGTCATTAGTATCGTAAATGCTGGCATGAAGATCCAGATCTACAAAGGGGCTTGAGTCTGATGGTGTTTAGTGTTACCAGATCAAATGTTTAGGTGCTTTGCTTTCCAGACCGGAATTCACAAGTCCAGTTTAGACATGGTTATCTGATACATAGTGAATGAACAGAACAAGTTACGTGAGTCGTATTCTGAAGGGATGAAGGGCTAGAGAAATAAGAATGTGTAGCTCCATCACAGCGAATTCACTTATGTCAGTGGAGTCCTCAGTTTTCATTCTGGCCTCTGCTAATGCCTAATATACAACACTGATTTGAGATCCAATTAATATTTTTATTCGATGAAAACAGGAACAGCCTCAGCAGGAAGGAAAACAATACCATATGGATAAGCGCAGAAAAGAAAAGACGCAGATGATCTCAGACATGGGAGGGAACTGGACCTAGCTATCGCAGGCTAGGCTCTGTGTGGCTGGGAAGCAGCCTTGCTGAAAGGGACCTGCGGGTCCTGGTGGACAACCAGCTGAGCAGGAGTCAGCAGTGCGCTGCTGCAGCACCAAAGGCAAATCGGATCCTGGGCTGCATCTGCACGGGTATTACTAGCAGAGACAGAGATGCCATCATCCTTCTACCCAGCATTTGTCAGGCCACATTTGGAGTAGCGTGTCCAGTTCTGGTCCCCACAATTCAAGAAAGACATGGACAGACGAGAGAGTCCAAAGGAGGGCCACAAAGATGATCAAAGTAGGGCTCGGGAACCCACCCTATGAGGAAAGACTGATGGAGGTCTCTTCTGACTGAAGGTCTCTTCTCCCTCAAGAAGAACAGAGTCAGGAGGGATCTCATTGCAGTATTCCAGTACTTAAAGGGCAGCTACAAAGATAGTGTCTCTCTCTTCACAAGGAGTCACATGTAGAAGACAAGGGGCAACTGTTACAATTTGCACTGGGAGAGGTTTCATCTCTGTATAAGAAAGAATTTTTTTACTGTGAGAACTATCAATCACTGGAATAACCTCCCCAGGGATGTGGTAGAGTCCTCATCTCTGGAGGTTTTCAAGATGTGACTGGACAGGCTGCCAGATGATCTCATCTCAGCTCCCTTTCCCATGAAAGGTTAGACTGGATGATCTTCTGAGGTCCCTTCCATCCTAGGCTGTTCTATGATTCTATGACTCTATGAGGAGTGTTTGATTTGTGGATCCTGATGGAAGATAAGTGTGAGTTTTACTTCTAGCTGTTTTGGAAATAAGTCATCCTCATACCAAAAGCAGATTTGCAACCAACTTGGAGAATTTATTAGTGTAAGGCTAAGTGGCTACAAACTCTTGGCATTTGCAGGATTTCATTGCAGCTCGGGTGGACACATCATTTGTCTCCACTGCTGTGTTGTTCAGTATCGCTCTGGTTCTATTTTGTCTTCTGTGAAAAATTTCTCCTGGAAGAAAATTTCTGAAACACAAGTATTTGTGAATTCTTACATGATTAATATAAATATTTTTAGGATTAGCTCAAAAATGAGATCAGAGCTTTAGCAGAGGGGACAGATTCATGATGCAGTTGGAAATGAAAAGTCTTTTCACTTCTGTGCAGAGGACTCATATTGACAAAAACATTGTGAAAAGAGGTTGCAATGCAGTTGTTAGTGCTGAATCCACTCCGCAGAAAATGGGATTTCCATCTCTAGAGCTGTCAGGCTTGTGCCAGCACTGGGTGTACTTTTAGAAGAGACTATTCATCCTTCTTGGATGAGTGGGAAAAGTCCCTTCAGTGCTGCCAACAGTTCAGTGAGAAAAGTAGGTAAATTTGGGTAAGATCCCATGTTTAGCAATTAGTTTTATTCGTGCGGAGTGAGTGGGTGGAAATAGAGATGACCCGTTTCCCGAGAAAGAGCAGGAAAGAAAGTCTGATGCGGAATGTAAAAATGAGAAAAATAAGGAGAAAGGGAGGAGGAGGATGATCTCCTTGGGGTACACTGATTTGGTCATCCCCAGTCCTGGTGTGGGAGAAATGCACCTGTGTCTGAAAGTCTGGAGTTTCTTCATCTGTTCATTGAAAAGGTTGGTTTCTTGATTTCTCTCTTGAAACAGTGTTTGTGGGAATAGGAAAGCTGAATATCTGTTATCCAGCGTATCACGTGTCCGTGCCCAGGCGCTGGCAGCAGGGCTGCAGGGAGCCTCTGTGGGGAGAGGCCGGGGCTGCCCCGTGCTGGACACAGCCCGTCCCAGCCGGTCCCAGCCGGCTCCAAGGGCCCCACCGCAGGACACAGCTGAGCCCCTCAGCCAAGCTGGGGGCGCCGGGGGTGAAACAGGTCTCCGAAAGGGCCGAAGGCGGCAGAGGCAGAGGAGGAGGAAGCCAAGGAGGGAGCAGCAGCAGAGGGAGCGCGAGGGCGGAGGAGGAGGAGGGCAGGAGGTGCTGCAGGCCCGGAGCAGGGATCCCTTGCAGCCCTGAGAGACCCCGCTGGAGCAGAGACCCACCCTGCAGCCCGGGGAGGGCCCCACGCCGCAGCAGGGGATATTTCCTGCAGGAGCTGCGGCCGTGGGGAGCCCGGGCAGGAGCAGGTTGTCCCTGAAGGACTGCAGCCCGGGGAAGGGCCCGCGCTGGAGCAGGGAGACGGGGGAGGAGCGGCCGAGAGGGGCTGTGATGGACTGACCCCAATCCCCATCCCCACTTGGCAAGGACAAAGAGGTAGAGGAGCTGGGAATGAAGGGATAACTTTGAGATTGGGGAAAAGGTGGGAAGAGGAGTCAGGAGTGAAGGAGTGTGGCTGGCTGAGCCTCAGAAAAAAAGAGTTGATGGGGGGGAAAGTGTTTTAGTTTTTATTTCTCATCATCCTACTCTAATTTTAAATATCACTAAGTTAATTTTCTCCAAATCAAGTCTGTTTTGCCTGTGATGGTAACTGGTAAGTGATCTCCTTGGTTTTACCTTGAGCCAAGAGCTTTTCTGTCTTATTTTCTCCCCCTGTCCTGTTGAGGAGGGGGAGTGAGAGAGCGGCTGGATGGGATCCAGCCTGGCTGGCCCAGGCCAACTCACAGGTTGAGCTTTCTCTGACTGAAGCTGAGTGATGCTGGAAGTCCTGCGGTTTTCCTGCATCTCTAACTGCAAGTTCAGCTGTGATAGCTCCTAATTTTTACTGATCAAATTATCTTCATATTGTTCTAGTTGGTCTAATAAGGCTACAATCTCTCTCTTTTGTCACAAGTGCTTCCTGTTCTGCCTCTAACTGTTCCTTTAGCACTTGATCAGAACTGCCTTCTGTAGGTCCGCCATGCCTTGTATCATCCAATTTAAACTGCAGAGCAGACATCTGAATCAGGTTACTGTACTGTTGCTGTTGTAATTCTTCTTCATTTTGTTTTAATTCTGTTTCCACTTTCTTCATTTTTTGTAGTTGTTGTTCCAACTAGTTTACAGTCTTCAGAACTTCGGTACCTCTGTTCTCCAGTTCTTATATCTGCGTCACCAGTTTCTCTATTTCTACATAACAAGCTGTAGATTCTTGATAGTTCTGCTCCTTTTCTAACAAAAACTTATTGTAATCATCCATCTTCTACTTTATTTCTGCTTGCAAAAATTCTACCTCATATTATCTGAGCATTCCAGAAGTCTTTGATGTTGCTGTAAGTTTTAACTGTTCTTCCAGTTCCTTAATTCTTTGTATCCCATTATTTTTTCCATTCTATAGCTTACTTATCCATCAATTGCCACTGGTCTTCAAGCTGTTTTGCAAGGACTGGAATTTACTTGTTTAGATATACAGCCTCCAATAATTACTTAGCCAAGTCCTGATTACTATGGAGTTGTTTTTCGTGTTCTACATCCTATTTTTTCATTTGAGAGGGCAAGCTCAAATGGTCTTTCCTGCCTGACACTGAAACGGTAATTTCTCCATTGCTAAAAATTCCAGTTCCAGTCCCAGAAAGTGTTTATAACAGGATCCAAGGGGTTGCATTATTTCTTTTACAGTTTTGTGGCATATCACTTGCTTTTTATTGTCTTACGGCATTGTACAGGATATGTGAAAATTGTCAAACTAATGCACTGTTTGTATAAAAACTGTGCAGTTTTTGCTCATGATCATTTTACAGTTTTTTCAACTCATGAAACACTGAAAAGTGTCCACATTTCCTAGCTGTTGTTTGAGTGTTTGTTTCTGATACTGTACTGAGATCTTTAGTCTTTTAGAATAGAGAACGCTGCCTTTTTTGTGTTTTATTTCTTTATTTGCACCATGTATGATGCAATCATGTCTTAATCTGAGTTTACATCTCATAGGAGTTACCCTCATAAATAAGGCTGTTTCTCTGAATTAAGAACCTCATTTTGAGAAGAGCTGAACCACTGCAACCCCATTCTCTTTAACAGGAGAAAAATGAGGTGTAATGAGTTCTAGAAACCAGGCTTCAAAAGAGAACAGGATGAAATTCCTTTCTCTAACCCACCTGACACATCTTAGGAAATGGCTCAAAGTTTTTCCATTGTTTCTTCTAAAGGAAAATGTAGCTTGTAAAGAACTTTTGTCTTTTTTTTTTTTTTTTTTTTTTTTTTGGAAAACCTTTATTTTCCTCCTTCCATTCCCCTAGTGACTGTCTTCAAGGAAACTGGAAATTTTAAATTAATTTTGAATAAATCATAAAAGTATTAATCTTCTTTTATGGAAGCATAGTAGAGACACTCATATGAGTCAAAGTTTTTCTAAATCAAATGGTATATGCGGGTTCTGGTAGTTTAGATTGTTTTTCAGAGGAAGAACTTGTCTGGGCAGTCTAGACCACAAAGTGTAATGCATTTACAATGTACAACTTCCAAGGTAATGCATGAGAGAAATGTATCTTATGTTAAGCTGGTGCAAAAGAAAGTATTTCAGATAAATTAAACATTTGAATGCAAAGTATATACTCTCTCCCAAAATATGCAACAAGACACACAAAGCTTCATTTCAGCAGAAACCACTGAAACAGTGTCTGCATTTCTGAGATAAATTTTTGTTTTCTGACAGGTAGCTTAAGAATTCAGCTGGACACAGATAGAAATGCTGAATTCTCAGAATTTATGATGGGTGCCTGTTTTGAATTTCTCTTTGCTCTGGTACCGATCTGCCATCTCTGGGCTCAGTTTTATGCTGCTCTGCATTGCCCTTGGGAAGTGCGCTGTGCGCTATTGCCAGATATTCAGCCTTCTTGAACCCTGATTCATGAGGATCCACCTGCTGATGCGCCTGAGCAGGGTGGAGACCCAACGTGTCGGGTCAGTGATGTGAAGCAGGGACTGTAACACCCGGTTGCTATTGGGAGAAGAGGGGGCAGTGAGTGTGAATTCCCTTTGGGCTCCTGTAAATGTCAGACCGTGGTGGGAGGCACTTTCCAATCGCTGTATGGTAATGTGGCTCCTCTCCTTTCCTTGTTCTGCCAGCCATCCAGCAGTGGCTGAAACTGAGCCCAATGATGGTAGCTCAGTACCAGAGCAATGGCTGGGTGGGATCATGGACCAGGAGACCATCCTGAAGTTGCCAGAGGTACAGGCATAGCCATGGGACAAAGCAAGTGTTATGCTGAGACCATGCAACGTGACCTATCTGCATGACTTTCTCCCATCATAAGAAGAGTTCATCTTGTATGGGACTTCCAGGTATTTGAACTGACCAATTTAGTGACAGCAGAATGTAGGGATCTGCCAGATGGGCTAAGTGGCATAACTTGTCCTGGGATCATGAGTCACTGTGTCTCAGATCACACTGCATCTCCACTTTGCTCGTATCCCCAAACTTCTTTCTTTTGGAAACTAGTTCAGGGACAATGGTTGGAAGATACTCAGATTTTGTATTCATTTGGGAGTAGACAATTGCCAGGCTGTGAATAAAGTGAAAATCTCTCCTTGGTCTGCTAGCTTAGACATACCGGTTTTGCCCCCAATCAGTTTGTATCTCTGTTTCATGGTCGCTTTGGCTTTCAATCTTCTGGGAGGTTCTGAGAACCAGAATATGCAAAGATTTGTATAGTTTTTAAAGCAGCATCCTCTGAGAAGCCATCTCCTGACTATCATTTTCTGTTGTCTCCTATTGCCAGGAGTGGGATCCAAAACTTAATACAATTTAGAGTAAATAACCACTTCTCCAAATCTGTTCATCCATTTCAGTCTATAAACATTACAGAAATACTTCAGAACTCTCATGAGACACTGTATTTGTCTTATTCTAGTAAAAAAGATGTAATTAAAAGTTTGAATTACGAAAGATAAAGAATGACCTTCAGGAATATTCAGCTCCGTTTGTATCTGTTAAATGATTGCTATAGAGTGCCTCTTGTTTGCACTCAGAACAGTTAAGGGTTACTTAACACTGAGATTATCACAGTGTAAGATTTTTCAGGTGCTTCACTTAGAAGAGCACAAAATCTCTCAATCTCTAGCTGTTCGTATAACCTAAGAGCAGACTGAAAAAGGTTACTATTTAACTGTGAGACTAAATTAAGCCATGTTTTCAAGGTTTCTCATTGCTTTTGACACAAGGATATAAGTGCACACATCCTTATTAGGGTCCCAATTTTTCTGCCCTTTCTTTTCCCCATCTCACTTTTCCAACAATAAAGCACGTTTCCTTAATTTTACTCTGCTGTTCACCATTCTACTGCCTACTCTTCTTCACCGCTGCTTTACTATGCTGTCTGAAAGGGAAGTAAAGGGCAAATTGCTTTAGGAGTATGGATATGGGACCAAATAAAAGGCAGCATTGCTACCTTGGTGAGCATAAAAGGGCAAGAGCCCCTGAGGTGAGCATAAAAGGAGATGTAAAGAGTGCTGGTTGGTGTAATTGTCAGAGAGCTGCAGGGATGCAAGGGCCGGAGCTTTTATGGCCTGCAGGGTTGCAAGTTTCTGCAGAGAATCATAGAATCATAGAATCATCGAATAGTTTGGGTTGGAAGGGACCTTTAAAGGTCATCTAGTCCAACCCCCCTGCCATGAGCAGGGACACCCTCAACTAGAGCAGGTTGCCCAGAGCCCCGTCCAGCCTGACCTGGAATGGTTCCAGGGATGGGGCATCTCCCACCTCTCTGGGCAACCTGTGCCAGTGCCTCACCACCCTCATTGTGAAAAACTTCTTCCTTATATCTAGCCTATATCTCCCCTCCTTTAGTTTAAAACCATTACCCCTTGTCCTATCACAACAGGCCCTGCTAAAAAGTTTTTCCCCATCTTTCCTATAAGCCCCCCTTAGGTACCCAAAGGCTGCAATAAGGTCTCCCCAGAGCCTTCTCTTCTCCAGGCTGAACAAGCCCAGCTCTCTCAGCCTGTCTTCATAGGAGAGGTGCTCCAGCCCTCTGATCATTTTTGTGGCCTCCTCTGGACTCGCTCCAGCAGGTCCACGTCCTTCTTGTGTTGGGGGCCCCAGAGCTGGACGCAGGACTGCAGGTGGGGTCTCACCAGAGCAGAGCAGAGGGGCAGAATCCCCTCCCTCGACCTGCTGGCCACGCTGCTTTTGATGCAGCCCAGGATACAGTTGGCTTTCTGGGCTGCGAGTGCACATTGCTGGCTCATGTCCAGCTTTTCATCCACCAGTACCCCCAAGTCCTTTTTGGCAGGGCTGCTCTCGATCTCTACATGCCCCAGCCTGTATTGATACCGGGGGTTGCTCCGACCCCACTGCAGGACCTTGCATTTGGCCTTGTTGAACCTCATAAGGTTCACCTGGGCCCACCTCTCGAGCTTGTGCAGGTCCCTCTGGATGGCATCCTGTCCCTCAGGTGTGTCCACTGCACCACTCAGCTTGGTGTTGTCTGCAAACTTACTGAGGGTGCACTCGATCCCACTGTCAAAGAGATGATCTGATGAAAAGTTAGAAGAAGCTGGAAGTATAAAAATGATCAAGGTTGTGGTTCACCTGGATCCAAATGAAAGCCTTGCCTCAAATGTATCAAGTGCCAAGTGTAGACTCTGATTCACTAACGCACTGAAATATGGGAGCTCTCCTGTTAACACTAGTGCTCATTTGCCAAAAGTTGTTTATATCTTCTCCATGTTGTACCCAGAGCACTCAGCTATTGAGAGCTGCCAGCTCTAAATCTTGGACTCAAAATATATATACACCTGTGTTTGATCCTGGGACATGCTGAGCACCTCCAGAAGATGCTGAGAACCCTTGCTTGGGTGAGAATGAATGACAGCAAGTACCTCTCAGGTCTGCAGAACTGGACAGCATTTGTGGTTAAAACAGGATTTTCTGTCAGAATGAAAAATCAAAAAAGAGGGCTGCCATACATTTAGAATTGAACAATTTCCTCTTATTGAATGCACAGCTCCCTTTGTCATGCTTCCTTGTGTCTGCATGCTACAACCTCCTTGTAGGTGAGAAGTTTGCTTTCAGTAGACCAGCTATGCCTCCTAGCTAGAGACAAGGGCTACATTACTTACTGTACTGCAAGGAGGATATGGATTGCCCTCCTGTTTCCCTATTAATTTTAGACCTATCTTTATCAAAAGTTAAAGAGCCTGAGGATAAATCCGGGTGAGAATTGTAGAAACTTGATGTGATAAATGGCTGTGGAATCTGGATTGGAGTGCTGCAGTCATGTTTGACTAACCTGCTGTTGTGCCCTGGCACAGCAGCCGTGGGCATCGCAGAGGAAGCTGCCAGACAGACCTGTCACCTTGTTCAACGTTTGTGTAAGACGGAGCATTGAGGGCTGAGGAAAGTCTTCCTCTTGCCACCTCCAATGGCTTCCAGAAGGCTCCCTGGGCTGTCTGAGGTGTTCCTCCTACTGCCAAAAAGGTGGGAAGGAAATGTTGATGGTGGGAATGGTGATGGCTGCTGTGAACAAGAACCTTCTGCCTACTGGTAGCTCCTGTGCCACACACTCTCACTCCTTTTTTCTGAGGCTCTTCTATACCCTGCCAGGAGCCTGTGGTAGAAACAGGTCAGAAAGGCTTCTTGAAATAGCTTTGAATTGAGAAAGTGTCTGGATTTATGTTTGTAGATGTGTGTAGGTTCTCAGGAAACATAACACAAATGAAATGTTTTAAAATAAGCTTGCAATTTAGTTTCAAAGTTTACATTTGAGTTTTATGCCTTTTTTGATCACTTCTGAATGCAACAGAACAGGAATGATTTTCCATTTTTTTAATTTAATAGTACATTTAAAATAATTAAGAAGAGCTTTATGCTAATCCGTCCTGTATTCTTTTCTGAGTCAGTTTACTTCCAGCTCCTGTAACAATGGAGTTTGAGATCAAAATGTCCCTGTTTGTATTTGATTCTTCGTGGCACAGTTGCAAACTCTTTGGTTGCAAAATGAAATATTCTGCTGTTCTATGTAAAGAAAAACATTTTTGTGATTGGAAACATTGTTTATTTGTGGTGCGTTAACCGTGGCTAAGGGCTGAGCTCCCACCCAGCTGCTCACTCACTCCTCCTCATCAACAGGACAGGGGAAGAAAATAAGATGACAAAGCTCATGAGTCAAGATAAAGACAGGGAGATCATTTAGCAATTGTCATAATGGGCAAAACACACTCAAATTGGGGATAATTAATTTTTTCTTTGCCAATTAAAATATATTTCAGTAGTAAGAAACAAAGACAAACATTAAAACAACACCTCCTCCTCAACCTTTTCCTAGGCCTTTGACTTGGATCTGAGTGAAAGGAAGAGCAAGAAAGAGCAATGGTGTCTCCCTTCCCCCACATCTTTCCCCCAGTTCCACCTTCACCCCTTCACCCCCGACTCCTCTCCCCCCGAGGGGCGCAGGGGTGGGGATGGGGTTGGGGTCAGTCCATCACAGCCCCTCTCGGCTGCTCCTCCCTCCTCCCCCGTCTCCCTGCTCCAGCGCGGGCCCTTCCCCGGGCTGCAGTCCTTCAGGGACAACCTGCTCCCGCCCGGGCTCCCCACGGCCGCAGCTCCTGCAGGAAATATCCCCTGCTGCGGCGTGGGGCCCTCCCCGGGCTGCAGGGTGGGTCTCTGCTCCAGCGGGGTCTCTCAGGGCTGCAGGGGATCCCTGCTCCGGGCCTGCAGCACCTCCTGCCCTCCTCCTCCTCCTCCGCCCTGGGGCTCCCTCTGCTGCTGCTCCCTCCTTGGCTTCCTCCTCCTCTGCCTCTGTCGCCTTCGGCCCTTTCGGAGACCTGTTTCCCCCCGGCACCCCCAGCTTGGCTGAGGGGCTCAGCTGTGTCCTGCGGTGGGGCCCTTGGAGCCGGCTGGGACCGGCTGGGACCGGCTGTGTCCGGCACGGGGCAGCCCCGGCCTCTCTCCACAGAGGCTCCCTGCAGCCCCGCTGCCAGCACCTGGACACAGACAGTGAGTACGTGATGAAAGGTTGTAAATGGACTATAACAGTGATCAATGTATGTTTTATAAGCATTGTTCTATATTGATACTTGTTTACCCAGGCATCATCCACAGGTGCTATGAGCACTGTGCTGCCATAGTTTGGAGGGTGATCATGAAGGGAAAACTTGCCGACTGTGGAGGTGTTTTTGAGCCACCGACACGGGCTGTTTGTTAGCATAAAGGGATTGAACGGTTTGTCTGAAACATTTTGTTGTCATGTTGTAGGGCTTCCTCATGTGCATGGCTGTTGCACACTGTACTTGCTTACATAGCAATGTGATAATTTTTCTGGTATGCAGCATAGTCTAATTTATCTGTCTGTCTTCAGCCTTAGGTGTAAAATCATCACCTTTTCCCATGTGCTCCTGCCTTTGCATACCCAAAGATTCCTCCAAAATATTTATAGACAAAAGAAGCAGTAAAGGAACAGGGGATGGATTCATACAGTGCGCTGCTGTTTGACTCATGTGCTTTATAGCTCTGGGAAATATTATTGACTCTGTCAGATATGTAACCTAAAGCATTATCGCCAGAAGCAAGGAAAATCCTCCTTTGTTTGATGCAAAGTTACAGAATCTTTCATGGCTACATCTCTGATTTGTCTCATAGAAGGGAAAAGAAACAAACGCAGTGCTCCGTGTTGCCTCCTTTACCCATGCTTTCTCCCTATACCTTCAAGACAGGTATTGCTTTCACTTTTTAATTTTTCAGCATGAAGCTAACTGGATGGGAGGCTTTTTTTTTTTTTTTTTGGACATTTCAACCCCCAATGTCTGTATAGGAAATAATAGTTTGTTTGGCTGATTATTTCTTACTGTGCTTTTCTGGGAATCAGCCTGGATGATCACAGATGTTTCCTCTGTCCTGCATAAACTCCTGGAATATGTAGCAGGTAGCTCTCAGATGGAAACACACTTGGGAATCCTCTTCTGGGGATCATCACCACAGGACAAAAAAGTCTGTTAATGTTTCCAGAGAGGGAAAGTGCTTTTTCCGGCTGAAACCCCTGAGTTCACACTTTCCTTATGGCCAATGGAGTTATGTCTTGCATAGAGATTTGAAGTCTCTTCTCATGCTGTTTTCATGAAGAAATCTATCTTTTTCCTTGCCTGTAAGGCTTTTCCTCATTGACTTCCAAAACGGTGTGCTGCCTCGGCTCCCCAGCAGCAGTAATTCAACAGAGAAGTTGACAGGGGCTGCTGGAGGGCAACTCCAACACTGGTCTGAGGAGCAACAGAAACTCCAGGCTGATGATCTGGCTCAGCATACAACTAGTTTGCTTGCAGTATGTATTAGCTTAAGGGTTGTTTATTAAAATGTACCCTAACTTGGGATGAAATTTTAAGCCTTGGAGCTGTTCAGGTATAATTCAAAGCAGGTGGAAGCTATGCAGTTTTGAACTTGTCTGACTCCTATGGCAGTGTTACTGAGCCAATCTTTTTGATTTCCATGCTGCAGGAATGATTAGGGAGTAGCAGTCTGGTCTGTCAGGGCTCCTGGTGGGAGTGATCTGGTTTGGTAGCGTGATGCATTAATATTATCCAACAAATTGCTTCTCTCAAACTAGCCACCCCTTCTTAAGCTGTGCTTTACAATGCCGTTACCAGTCAATGGCAGGGGAAGACAGGTAGGCAGCAACTTGTAGGACTAGGTGAGAGCTGAGATGCTCTGACGTTGATCTGAGAGGAGGAAGCAAGGGAAGAATGAAGACCAAAGTGCCAGTAACAGGGCTGGTACCAGCCTGCTCCTTTAACATGTCTCTCCACTGTTTTTGATGTAAATCCTTTGGGATTAGGTTCTGCCCTGTGGTATGGTTAGATCACTAGAGATGGCATGATGAGTTATCTGAAGCTAAAATGTTTTATTCTCCTAAAATTAAATATTTCTTCTGGGCATTTGAGTGCAATGTAATAATTAACAAAGACAGCAAAAAAACCCCAACCCCCTGCATCCTGCCTGATCATTAAGTGAGCACTTAACATCTGAGAGTGATCTTGGTGCTCCTGAGAGGGGGTCTGACCACCGCAGTGCCAAGAGACTGAAAGATACCAGTAGCTCTGCCTCTTGAAGGGGGGAGGCAAGGGGAGGCAGTGTCACCCAACACATCCGTTAGTGGAGTCAGGCTCCTGAGAGAGGCTTTAACGCCAGCATGCTAGGTGAGTCGGTACAGGTCACCAGGGATTAATATGTGTCCAGGCACAGGAAAACAAAGTCGATATTCAAATTATCTATTTAATTTTAAAGATGAGTAATTCACGAATGGGTAGGGAAGGTGGTGATGGCAAATTCATTGCTACTAGGGTGACCCATGCAGTCTGTCTCACAGGAGAAAAGGGACTTGGAGTGGTACGCACTGCCTGCATAAATAACATTGGTCCTGCAAACAAGAAGGACCCATGTCCTATAAATAATTTGGAAATTTACTGAGCTTCCCCTAAAAGCAAATTGGCTTTTTCACTCTTGCTTCTGTTAGGAGGTTGTTTCACCGTCTTACTCTTTTGCCAGCTACAACTTTTTACATCTAAACTGCATTTATTCATGGGCAGTTTATATGTGGTTGTTCTTGTGCCAGTGTTATACTTTCTTGTACCTCACTGTTCTTCTTCCTTCCTGGTGTTTTTCCTCCCAGTGTATTTATAGATGGAGAGGGGATCTGATTGTAATGAAAATACAAAAGGTCTTAAGGCATAATTCTTACACTTGCTCTGGAAGAAATCAGGAGCAATAGCATTAATTAAAAACTCCTACCATAGTGCAAGGACAGCATAAGGGAGAGAAAGATCAGGCAGTTTAGGTTTGGTTGCTGTTGTTTTTAACTAGATACTGTGTGTATTTAGAATCTGAGCTTCTTTTAGTTTCTTTTCTGAAAACTAAAGTGTAAATGAAGAGTTTTCATGCCCAAGTTCTTGCCTAAAACAGATACCTAGAAATTTCAAAGGTTGTGCTGGAATTGTACCCAAGTTGGCAAGGATCTGCCAGTTGGAGTAGGAAGAGTAACGTGGAAGGACCATGACACAATTGCCTCTGAAGTGGGTTTTTCTGATCCCCATCAAACCCCTTTCTTCAGCTTTTAACCTAGCAGAGACGGACCTGGTTTATCCACTATTACACCCCTAGCAAAGGTTTTTTTGGTAAGTGTAACCTGTGTGAGCTGTTGTTTATACAGCAGTTCACAGAAAACTACGTGTTTTAACTGTTCATTTCCACATACGGTTATACTCTTCTGAGGAAATAATTCTGCCAAGTGTCATGACAACTTTAGGTGCTGGGTAAACCTTTACAGTTATAATTTAACCTTTATTTTTGTATTTAGAGGCTTAGACATAAATCAGGTTGAAAATATCTGCAAGCACTTGTGAGATATGAGGAATTTATAAACAAATAGACCAAACAAAGGGTAGGAGGGAAAAGGCAGAGAAAGGGGGGTTGACACCAACACGGTGTTAGGGCAGGTCAGTGGGAGATCTGCAAACAGGCGGAGGTGCCCTGAGCTGCAATGCAGCGGGTTAGGTACTGTACTGCACACGGCCTCTTATTCCTCGTCATGAAAGTGGTGATGAGGGAAGATTGGGGTGAGGTTTTTCCTCTGTTTAGACTGCGCTCATATTTGCAAACTTTCTAAAGTAACCTGCACCGTGTGTAACGTAAGCCAGTGAAATTGCCGATGTTTTCTTTTTCTGTCTTCCTTCATCTAACGTAGTGATCACCTATGGGATACGAAATAACCAGAATACAGCTGGTTTAGATATGATTAATGCTAATATTTTCATGATATGGTAGCCTCAATATGGAACAGCAAAATGATAATCGCTATGTATAAATTGAATTTTCCTAGATGTGAGATTCGCACATTTGTTGTCTTTCCACAGAAGTTTCCTCTTCCTTTGTTTTGTATTAAATTTTTGTCACTCCTTGTCTGATCTCACTGCCTTTTATCATAGATAATTCTCTATGTCTCTTTTCCCTACAAGAAGCCAAGAGCTTTTCACAGTCTTTCCTCATTTGTCACACATCGGGCCATTGTGTCCACTCTGCCAGCTGTAAAATAGGAGGGGTCTGATTAAAATCAGTATAAACCCACTTTGGTTAAAACTAAAAAGCAGAAGAAAAGACTCAGTATTTCTGAGCATGCCTGTTCTCTTGAGCAGTTCTGTTTGAGTGTGGATGCCTGGGATGTGTTCTCACGGAATTTTAGCTTGGATCAAGTAGTCACCTATCTAACACCATGTCATTTTTAATTCTTTCTCCCCAGGTATTACCAGATAAGAGCTGGACTGAAGATCCCATCCAGGATTCCCCACAGGCTGTTTGCTACGATTGCAGGACAGACAGGTAAGCAGGTCCCAGAAGGATGTGACATGACTGGAGTGGGGCAGCGTGAAGGAGGAGAGTGTGTGTGGGGAATGGGTGAGCCTGGATTTGGATCCAAACCTGGATTTCCCTAATGATCAGTGGCTGTACAGCTCTCTGTTCTGATACGGTTTTGGGCTGAGTTGGGCTTGAGTTTTGGTGCTTGTATCTGTCAGAAAAGCAGAGGAAATTCTCACCATCTTATCTGCAAGCAGTCTCTCTTATATGTGGCTTTCCTTGCTGACAATGGAAAGAGTTGGTTTACTATTCCAAGTGATTTCTGGATGAAAATTGTTTCAGTGTGTAGTGGGTTGACCCTGTCTGGATGCCAGGTGCCCACCAAGCCGATATATCACTCCTCCTCCTCAACTGGACAGGGAAGAGAGGATATAACGAAAGGCTCGTGGGTCAAGATAAGGACAGGGAGATCACTCAACAGTTACTGTCATGGGCAAAACAGACTTGACTTGGGGAAATTAATTTAATTTATTACTAATCAAATCAGAGTAGGGCAATGAGAAATTAAACCAAATCTTAAAACACCTTCCCCCCACCCCTCCCTTCTTCACTGACCCAACTTCACTCCTGATTTCTCTCCCTCCTCCCCACTGAGCAGCACAGGGGGTCGGGGAATGGGGTTGCGGTCAGTTCATCACATGTCATCTCTGCCGCTCCTTCCTCCTCACTCTCTTCCCCTGCTCCAACGTGGGGCACCTCCCACGGGAGACAGTCTTCCACGAACTTCTCCAATGTGAGTCCTTCCCATGGGCTGCAATTCTTCACAAACTGCTCCAGCGTGGGTCCCTTCCATGGGGTGCAGTCCTTCAGGAACAGATGGCTCCAGTGTGGGTCCCCCACGGGGCCACAGGTCCTGCCAGGAGCCTGCTCTAGTGTGGGCTTCCCACGGGGTCTCAGCCTCCTTTGGGCATCCCCCTGCCCTGGCGTGGGATCCTCTCCGGGTGCAGGTGGGGATCTGCTCCCCCGTGGGCCTCCATGGGTGCAGGGGCACAGCCGGCCTCGCCATGGGCTGCACCACGGGCTGCCGGGGAATCTCTGCTCCGGTGCCTGGAGCACCTCCTGCCCTCCTTCTTCATGACCTTGGTGTCTGCAGGGCTGTTGCTCTCACATCTTCTCACTCCTCTCTCTGGCTGCAGTTTCTGTTCCTCAGGGGGTTTTTGGCTTTTTTTTTCCCCCTTCTTAACTCTGTTACCCCCGAGGCGCTGCCACTGTCGCTGATGGGCTCGGCCTTGGCCAGCGGTGGGTCCGTCTTGGAGCCGGCTGGTGTTGGCTCTGTCGGACATGGGGGAACCTTCCAGAAGCTTCTCACAGAAGCCACCTCTGTAGCCCCCCAGCTACCAAAACCTTGCCACGCAAACCCAATACACAGTGTTACCAATAGCTTTTAGAGAATAACTTAAAAAGTCCTCTCAGTATTGTGCATAGAGGAAGAAAAAATGTGAGTGCAGGACTGATGAGTTCCTGAGCTTGGACATCACATTTTAGTTTTTTTACTTTTTACATTGAAAATTTTCCAGTTTAACATTCTTTTGTGGATTAAAGGTTCTCTTTTCTTTAAGTAAAAATGTATTTTTCAATTTGGAAGTCTGGTTCAATTAACTAAGATACATTAAAATACAAAATTATTAGGCAAATTATATTTGTATAAAACGCAAAGAGTTATACAAAAATATGAAGAAATCACCTGAAAAAAAATCCCAAACTCAAAATCTGAATAAAGAAATTGCTCTGGGAAATAAATAAATAAATAAATAAATGTAGTCCAGGTTTGGAAAACTTCTTAGTGTGAAAAATCCCTAAGGAAGAAAGAAAATTATTTTTCATCATGTTCCAGCGTAATTCGCCCTTGACATATTCAGAATCCCCTGGAGTTCCTTTGCTCTCTGGAAATGTCCTCAAATTACAGTAGTTTCTGGCATAAGTAGTCTTGAACTAACGAAATACTCTCAGGATGAAGATAGCTAGAATTTTAATTCCTAGGGGCAAAAACCCCTCCACAACAAAACAACAAAACCCCCAAACTACTCCTATTCTGCATTGAACCAGGGATGGCTGTATTATTTAAGGAAGAAACTCAACTATTTTCTATATTTACTTTTTACTGAGATTTGTATTTTCTTCTGCCTGATCCATCTGCTGTGTCCCACCTTCTTTCTCCCCTGCTAGAAACAACTCATGTAAAGGCCGGGATGGGGGGGAGGCGAGGCAGGCACCGCGGTTACAGCATCAGCCGCTGACTTTCATAGTGCTAATGCAATCCAGACTGGACTCTAATAGCTTTAGAGGGCTAACATCAAGACAGGGGGTATTTAAGCTGTTAAGGCTTTAAACAGTTTTTCCTTGGCTATCTTCGCAAGTACTTCCTAATTGATTTGATAGGCCTGCACGAGAACGTCGTTTAATGGGACTGAACTTAAAGGCAAACAGGCCGTAATGTTCTTTTTGTTCTCATGCCACTGATCTCTCTCAGTATGAGGATAGCTGGGATAGGACTAATTAAATTGCTACGCATGTTTCAATAAGAAACCCTTATTAAAGTAGTATTACAACAAAACGAGGGTGTTATAAAATAGTGAATAAATTCCTACCTTACCAACAAGAATGAATACAAAATAGGTGGGATTCATGAGCTTGGTTTAAAGGAAATATTTTTAACCTTTTACTTATCAGGTTCATAGGATCTAGGAGAACTGAGAATATATTTTAAAAAATGGTTATCTAAATTTATAAAGTAAAATCTGTGAATATATGCAGTAATACAATATATAAATATGTAAATATATAAAATAAATAAGAGATAGTATTTATCTTTCAGTGCGTGTGGCCTTTTATTTTTATTAAATTTTGCAGGATTTACAACAAAACCATGGGAACTGACAGCATTAGCGATGTTTTCTTCCCACTAGATATTTGCAGCAGCAGAGGCCAAAAAAAAAGTAGTTTTCAAGAATTCAGCAGAGGGGAAGTGAAGCCTGTATCGGGCATTCCCTTGGTGGTTGCCAGCCAACTCTGCACAGCAAGGGCTCCATCCCTGGCGCAGGACTGACAGGTTGTACAGGAAGCCTTGACGACCTACTACGTGGTCCACGTGTTGGCTGCGTCCTGTCTACGTTGTGGGAAGTGAATGGGCCATGTGCCCCCGTTGAAGCGAAGGGCAGCTGTGCTGGAGCCCAGTAGCCCCTGGGGTTTGGTCACTTAGGTCATCAAGGCTGCACATTAGCTTGTACTGGGTCAGGCTGTGTGACCATAAATATGCCATGTAGCATATATACATAGGCACATATATACATTAATAAAAATATATACATTTCATTCATACTCCTAAGCATTTTTAGCAAGGTGGGTTTCCTTAAAGACAAGAGAAGACTGGTGGCTGGTGACTTTTTCAGCAATGACAAGGAGAGAGGGAACAAGGCTTGTTGTGCACAGTCTTTAGTTGCTCTCATGCAGGTTTTCAACCTCTGTGAAATTTAGCTTCCTGTCTTCGAATAGATATCATGACCGATGCAGCCTGCTTTTGGCTTATAAAGAACAAATAGTGCTCTCTGTTTGTTCTTGTGCAGCTCATAACAGCACATGCTTCATTGGTCTCAGCATCAGTTCTGCAGGGCTGAGCTAATGCAGACCTATCTTAAAGCTAAACTCTAGAAATGCCTTTCTGAGTGGATTTTTGAGGCTTTGGTGCTCTTCAGCAGCATGACTTCTTAAAGTCGCTGTGTGATGGTGTCCACCTGCAGCATACAGCGGGCTGAATCTGCGCGACTCAAGCACGAACAGCTAAAGGAACAGGGAAGGTGAATATGTCATCCCACAGTAGCACATTTGTGTAATTAGCTCTTTCGCTGAATGGTTTTCTGATCCACTAAGTGTCTTCCATAAGTTTTTAGGCTACCGTGTAAATTCCAGGACAAGGATTCATAGAAGTTGTGAATACGCAGTCATTCATTGATTTCCAGGCTATAGCTACAAGATGAAAGACTGCAGGAATTTATCTTAAAAACACATCTTTAAAACACTTTTATTTAAAAATTTACCCACACACAAGATCATTAGTCAAAACACTTGAAGAAATAACACTGGTCAGAAACAGCTAGGATTAGCTGTTTTATTTTGATTTCCTGCACCACCTGAAAGAGTGGAGAATGGTGGTGACCAGGAGAACAGTATAGATGAGGATTACTTAAGGAAGATGGTATGCACGGTGTAAATCTTAGCAGCATTATTGCCTACGAAGAAGATGAGGGTGAACTACATTGTTGAAGATGTCAGCTAAGCCAAATCTCAGAAATAGTATAAATTTTAATTTCCTCTGCAGTGTTTTGCAGTAGTTTACACACCACCTCGATGCATTACTGTTTTGAGAGAGAATTATTCTTTATTAGTGAAAGGTGCAGTCAGGTTGTTTTATAAGTTCTCTTTTTAGACCCAGTATGCCACGTTCTCATGTACTGTAACCATGGATAGCTGCTTGCCTATCAGCTTGCCTCACTGTTTACCTTACAGGCCAAGGAAATTGTTATGGTGAGTGAACATTAAGAAAAAAATTATTTTGCATGGTATGTAACTAAAGAAATTACTTAGGACTTTGATCTGTGTCCAGATTTCCTTTGTTTCTCTCATCCAGAAGTGCCACATTAGCAATTTTCAGAACTTTTCAAATAGACAAATATTTTTGAAAACTTGGCCTGAAAATCTAATTGAAAATAATACAAAGCATTTAAGAAAAATTATTACCTGCCAAGCTAATCTTTATTAGAGTGTAGCAGTGTTCCATCTAATTTTAGTCAATTAAATTGGATTATTGTCTAAAAGTGCAGAAAGCCAAAGACAGCCAAGGAATGCGGTTCTTTTTTCATCTATCTCATATAGGGCAGGGAAGATAAGATGCAATATTTGTTCTAGACAAGTCAAGAAAAAGTAGCTGTGACTACTATTACACATTAACTCTTTTGATTGGCAATGTAGAGGTTTTTCACATACACACAATTTGATGCTTTTTCATAAAGTGGAATATCTGACATTAGGTGACAAGAAAAAATTGCCATGATTTAAATTGTGATATGCAAAAAGGAAAGTAGGAGAGAGTATCAGAAAATGAGGAACATATTGCTGTAACCTATGTCTGCGTTGTGCTATACAAGTTCATGATCACCCACACTGAATGCCTTTTCCTATAAATAAAATGTTGATCTGTGACTACCTTGCACCTAAGACCTAATTTGAGTTGTTTACGTTTCTGATATGCTCCTTAACTAACTGTTTGTGCCTGTTTTTAATAAACAATTAGTGATCCTAATCTCTTTATTAGCGTTTGGATATCTTGAAGAAGTTCCCAGTGAAGGAGTTCTACTTCGATTATTAAAGAAAAACCTTTTTTTGTAAATGGCTTCTTAATGCAGTCAAAACAAGCATTTGCAGTTAGTTGCTCATTAGAGCAAGAAGAAACAGCACCATGACTTGTGGAACAGTACGAAATTGCCGTCATTAGTTTCAATAACTTTTTGAAAGGTAATTTCTGCCTCCATTAAGTGAAGATAAGCTTACTGCTTTTGAAGCATGAGAAAAGGGGGGAGGCATTCATGTTTTAGCAAACACATGGTTTTGTTTTCAAGGCTTATTCAGGTAATCTGAAAATAAATATGTATTTTATATGTAAAATAAATCATACCTGACAAATACAAATTATATCTAGAGGGAACCTTACTGTGAGAGAAGTTATTTTGGGGATGAGTTGTCGTAGAAAACCTCATTAGCTCTGAGATCAAAAGAGGTGGTCAAGCATTTTAAGAATCTAAATGGAATAATCTAAACAGAACTAATTCCATGATATTCCAAGAGATAACAAGAAAGAAACACAGAAAACAGATGAAAAGGAGTAAACCAAAGATATCCCTGACTGACGTGCTACTTCTGTGTGCATGTCTCAATCCTCTTCCAGTCGAGGCCTTTCATAAATGGCTCAAAGGATGGAAGCTGAAAAGACATATTTGTGGCTGGAAGATTTTCCATTGCAGACCCTGAACTATGCAGGACACCCTCTCTTCCCCCCTGCCAGAAGCAGATGCAGGTCACACAGATGTCAATGGGATAGGCCACGGGCTTGGAGATGTTGAACAGCATCCCAACCCAAAACTGAGACCTGGTCAGCAGAGAAAGCCAGAACTAGGAAGGGCCTGTAAGCACCAACACATGCCACGAGTCTCTTCCCCTGGGCAGTGAGTCTGAGACACAAAAATTCATCATCAGTGGCCATTTGAAGGTCCGGCAGAAAGGGAATCCAGTTGTTCGGATGTAGAGAGCCAGCACAGTATTTCTGCTCCTCGAGGCCAAGAATAACCTTCAGCTCTGTGGTTAAATAGGACATACAGCTTTCTCAGACCTGCTGCTCTGGTGTGGATTGGAACTTCAGAGGGCTCTTTTCCCTTCCAGGTTTACTTACGTGTCTCTGATTTCCCCACACAGTGATCCTTGCTGCCTTCAGTCTAATGTGAGGTTCAACCTTACAAGTCCTTTAAAATGCACCACTGCCTTAAACATTTAATAGTCACTTACACTAATTCAGTAAGTAAATTGCATCCAGACAACAGTTTCCTCCTGCTCTGCACTGATGAAAAACTAGTGCTATCCTGTTTTGACGTCCTGTACTTTACTCAGGGAATTTTCTTGTCTATCTGAATTAATATTTGAAATAAATATATGGAGTGTCAGCTACACAGTTAGGTGACACAACAAAGGAATATATGCTCACCTAATTTTCTAAAGCACAGAATTATTTTCAGCAGTGAATTCTCTAACTGAACGAGGCTCTTAAGGAACTGGCAATGAGTTTAGAAACAGAAATGAAACATTACAAAAAGCATAGATTCTGTTCGTTTTAACAAAACATTAAGTATTTAAGAAAACAAAGAGAAAACTTTCTGCTGATGCTAAGTGGGTCAGCTATTCTATCATCTCACATTTTAGCATGTCTGAGAAATGAACCTTGGCTTATAGAGCAATACAGCGATAAGAGACTGCATTTATGTTAGGATCTTTCATACAAGGAAATTAATAGGACATCTTGCTTTTTATCATCATTGAATCTATGTATGGGTAGAGAGGCAGTTTTATATAATTCTTTCCATGACACTAATTCAAAAGGCAAGGTTAAGATAAAGGATTCATCTCAGAAATGTGCAGCTTTAATCAAAAGTCACACTGAGGTAGAAAACATTCTGAACTTTTTGACCAAGCAATTTAAAAATAATGGTGTCTCCTTTAGAAATTATTTATCCTAAATATAACATCTGCATTTATTCCAAATATAAATATGCTAAACATAATATTTCAAAACTAAAACAAGTCTCTTCAAACATTTAAATAGGAAAATGATGAGGCATTGAAAGAGTTTGTGCCTGAAAAATGTTGTCTTTGCACTTTCAACGTAGGCTTATTTTAGCTCAGTTGTAAAAACGGAGGGTCTGCAGAAGTATTCCTCTGCTAAAGAATGTGCATTTTCAAGCTTCAGCAATTGAGTTTTCAACTCTTCTGAAAAGCAGATGTGCAACTCGGTACATGCAGATAAATGTGTCAGGTTCAATGCTGGTTTGTTGCCTTTAAAGCCTCAATCTTCAGAAGTCACTGGTTATTTGTATTACTTCAGTCTTTTTTTTTTCCTTTTTTTTTCCCTTCAGCCTGAATCACTAAAGTTTCAGTAGAAAGGTACTTGTGAAACTGGGATGTCAAAGCGGGCTGAGTAAATAAACTATCACAGCTTAAAATCTGCAATAAAATCTAATAGTTCCTGTTCACTGAGTGCCAAAAAGGCAAAGTTGCATTAAAAAATGGATAGCTTGCGACAAATCATGAAAATCTTGACAATCGACTGTTACAAACTAACATATAACAATTTTATATAGATCACAGGAGAAAAACTCCACAAAATGTACCCAGAATTCTCTGCAGGAGACAACCCTGTTTTACCAGCAAAGCTCCTTCAAGTCTGTCATCAGAGCCAAAACCAGAACGGGTTTGCCTTAGCAGTTCATGGGAGCTATAAATTCCTGCGAGCTCCAAGTACCTGAAAGGATGGTATAGCAGAGTTAGCGCTGAGATTGAATAACAGGTATATTGTCTTTCTCCAGATATAACAGGTAAAACTGAAAGTTTGTCCTGCATCTCTTGAATTCGGTGTGAACTTGGGGCAATATCATGTTTAACTGACAGCTGTAATAACCTCACGTTCCCCGTAGGTAAGATATATCAGAGGGAATACAACAGGCTGAATAGAGGTCTATAAAAACACTACAAAATTCTGCAGAAGGTGCTACTCTACTGGATTGATGCCAACTAAGAAATAGGCAGACATCACAACTGAGTATTTTCTACAGTTTTTAGATAGTTCAACTCCTAAAGGAAAGGGCATAGACACCTTTGTTGAACCTATGAATCACCAATGAAGGGAGGATTTTCTATGCATCCAAAATGCAGAAGGGGGTGAGGGATTATGTGAAGGAGCGGGCAGCACGGCCGTGTGTCTGTAGCCGTGTGTCAGAGGGGTTCCCCAGTAAGGAGCTTGTTTAGCATGATTACAGTCTCCGTCACCTCAGCCTCTTCATAAGTTTTACTTTCAGATTTAGCAGGTTCTTCTGGGTTGAAAATTTTACAACCCAACCAAGGTGATAAATATGAATTCTCGCCAGTCATCTGAGCTGAAAGACTTTGGGGTCTAAATTAGTAGGAACTAAATGACTCCAATTTCAGGAAGGTGCAACTGTATTTTTGTATGGGGACCACAAGTTTTTCTAAGCCTTTCTTTAAAAATACTTATAGATGGTGGATTATGTTCCAGCGTTCTGCTTGGCAAATCATTACAGAGTGATGGCTTCTTGAGAGTATAGGTCATCAGGATGTCCTAGTGACTATGGGACGTACAATATCATAAAAAATTAGGATTTAAATATCCTGAGATCTATAGATGACAGTTGCTATGTAAGAAGTAGATATTCATTAATTAAAACATATGTACATACTCGTAACAGTTACAGGTAATAGTGGTTCTTCCCTGGAGAGGGTATCTTACATGATTTATATATAAGCTTTCTAACAAACCTTATTTCCCTAAGTTTTCTGTACTAGGAGGAACTAGTTGTCTTGTAATGATGTGTTAGGTTGTATTCTAAAGGCAGGAAAGAAATCATCTGTAACCTGAGTTATGGCTGTGGGGTGGAAGAAGCCCTGGGAACCTGTGACTAAGGGTAAAAATCATCTCATCTGACTGCTGATATTTATGCTGTGAGTGTCTCCACCTAAGCTAATCTACCAGTCTCCCTTTATAGTCAGAGGAGAGAAACAGGTAATTTGAGAGAGTAATTTAACATATCTATTTTAAGATGAGTTGAATCACACCTATTTCTGTCCATTTACTATAAAAGAAGTTGCAAGAACTTCTGCAGAGAGAGACATTTCCATTGTGTTTGTGAAAGGCTTGGCACAAAAAGACTGTGATTGCAGTTTGCACCTTCATGTATGTATGCATGTAAATTAGGCAAGTAATAATAAAAAGTAGGAAAGGTGACACAGTAAACAGAGAGAGCAAATGGTACCCTTGTCTTTCCCAGCAAATAAACAAAGATGATAGCTTGAGTCAGGATTTTACATAATGCTTCCGAACGGTGTTTCAGGGTGAAACGTAAGAGAAAGGAGTTCTCACTCCAGTGTGAGAACAACTTTCTTATTCTTTTCTTTGGACCTCATTCTGCCACTAACAGGAAAAAAAGCTAAATGATCTAAAAAATGAAATCACATTTTCCTTCCGGAATGGCACGGTGATTTATTCATTGAAAATGAAATTGTGGAAGTGGTTTATATTTTGTAAGACTAAAACTGTGATTATATTTTCAACATAAATTTCATAGACGGACAAAGAATATACCAGGAAACATAAGCCAGGCTTGAATTTCGATGAACCAGGAATTGAATTTGAGGTTCAGCAAAGCATTCTGTGCTATTAACAGTTCTCTGGGACATTATTCTGTGGTCAGCAGCTCTGATGCTTAACATTATGTATTAGATATGACCATAAATTAGAAAAATGAGAGAATTTTCTGTACATTCAAGTGTACATGTGGGCCTTTCAGAAGTGTTTGTTTAATTTACTATTCCAGCCAAGGAATGCTGGTTGGTTTAATTTCCCATCGATAACACTGACAGGGACTGCTCTGAAAAATCTTGTGGCCTACAGATTAAAACAGGGAACATAGACAGCAGGACAGACTGTGTGTCCTTGCCTCTGTCTTATCTGTAAAATGACGGTACTGCTTCAAAGATGCAAATATACATATGACAATAACTTTCCAAATGTGTAAGATACACAACAGGAATCCAAATAGCTAGAGAGATATACCCTCTAGCAGATGAATCGAAATCTTCCATAAGCAGACAAGCTATGTCCCAGGTAGGATAATGATATCACAATGAGAGGGAAAAGTTCTGGAGGAATTGTTCATTGATTCTTTTATGTTTAGAAAGGACCATTTGTATAGCTGGTCTGATACCCTCTGAACCTAAGCCATAGAATTTCAACCAGAGTTCTGTGCATAAAGCACAGCTCTGGTGTTTGAACTGTGGCTTATCTTTGTAGAAGGATGTTCAATGCTAATTTTTAAGAGAGATGGGTGTTTTCTGGGGCATTGTTTTGGGGTTTGGTTTGTTAGGTTTATTCATTTCCACTTGAGAGAAAGGATTGGCCTGCTTTCTATGGATAACTTTTTATAGTAGAAACAAGTGGAACACCCATTGCCTTTCTAGCAGCTATAATCAGAGAGATTTGATGTCTCCTTCCTTTGTGGTTTTAGTTAGTCTTCATCTTCTTCGTGTTCTCCTTATTGCTGAAAGAAGCCAAAAAAATCAGATACAATCTTTGGATAGGGCTTTGAGCAACCTAATCTGGTGAAAAATGTCCTTATCCATGGTAGGGGGGTTAGAACTAGGAGAACTAAGCATCTTTTCCAACCCCAACCATTCTATGATTCTATGATTCTAAGTATGAGTTGTCATGACCAACATGAACAAGAAGTATGGGTTTGAATGCAGTAATTTCAATTTTCTTTTT
Source organism: Phoenicopterus ruber ruber (assembly GCA_009819775.1). Classification (NCBI taxonomy): domain Eukaryota; kingdom Metazoa; phylum Chordata; class Aves; order Phoenicopteriformes; family Phoenicopteridae; genus Phoenicopterus; species Phoenicopterus ruber. The sequence goes on along the minus strand of CM020216.1, from coordinate 164,472,117 downwards.
GCAGTTGCCTTATATACTCATTAAGTGTGAGAAGAAATGAGTAAATGAATTGGTCCATTTAAGCATAAGCACTTTTGCTGGACTGAGATTGCCCTCTAAGTACTTACATTTCATTTTGATGTTTAAGTTGCACAGACGGGATGCATGTAATGGTATAAAACCATGCCTAGAGTCAAATCGCTCTCTCACTGATGGTGTGTGTACTGCCCTTAAAGAAAGGCCTCATTGTGTAGGTGCTCTCGTATCTTTCAATCTCCCGTCTGTAGCAGGACCTTTGAGACATGCTGTAGGCAGCCTGTCCAGCAGTGCCTAGCAGCCTACTGCAGCCATGCTGCTGATGCACTGATCAGTCCTGGCGTTGGACCATGTGGGAAAACCGCACTTTTGCTTTAAACTTCGCTTGCCAGCAGCCGTTTGCATGGAGAGTGAATCTGCTTTGAATGGCGGCCTTGAACCATTTGCTGCATCCAAGGCTTGATCTTGCTCGCTCTCTGACCAAAACACTTGAAAGGGAGTCATTAGGAAGTCAAGGGAACTACAGCAAACTGGGGAAGAAGATAGAGGCCTGAGGAAAATGAGACCTCAGGTTTGTATAACATACTGTAGAATAGGAGAACAACTCAAACCACCTTCCTCCTTCTTTAGACTTGCATTCCCTGCTAGCGTGACACCAGAGAGCCTGTAGGTAATGCTGGAACTCAACACTCCCTTTCCTACAGATTTCCACATGCAGAAGTAATGTTGTGTGTATGTTTATACATTCACTTAAATACCCTTTTTGTCTTGGATTTCATGCAAAACTTTCACACCTTTGCCAAAGATTAAGAGCAATGTGTATCCTGAACAGGGATCAATTTGCATTGTCTTTGCACCTGCATGAATGATTAGGAAGCACCTGAAGCAGGATAACAAACCAAATGGCTCAAACAGGTGCAAGCTATGTGAGGAAAAAAAACACACTTTGTTTTGTGTTTTCTTCTTTTCTGTATCTAGGGTCATGTAAATTTGGGTTTTCTTTCATGTTCCGTGAACAAAAATCTTCCTCCACACTACATGGAGCCTCTGAATATGGCCTGATCTGTCAGAAGCAGACACTTTCTCTTGTGGCTGCTGTAAAATTCTGTGTAGTAAAATGCTGGTGTTGTGATTTAACCCCAGCTGGCACCTAAGTACCACACAGCCGCTCACTCACTCCCCCTCGGTGGGATGGGGGAGAGAATCAGAAGAGTAAAAGTGAGAAAACTTGTGGGTTGAGATAAAGACAGCTTAACAGATAAAGCAAAAGCCACATGCACAAACAAAGCAAAACAAGGAATTCATTCACCGCTTCCCATGGGCAGGCAGGTGTTCAGCCATCTCCAGGACAGCAGGGCTCCATCATGCATAACTGTTACTTGGGAAGACAAACGCCATCACTCTGAACGTCCCCCCCTTCCTTCTTCTTCTCCCAGCTTTATATGCTGAGCATGACATCATATGGTCCCTTCCAACCCCTGCCATTCTGTGATTCTGTGATTTGTTGCTTTTACAAAAGAAACTCAGTTGAAAGTATAGTGTAGAGAAGATCCTTTTGTTACTGACATTTCACCTGGTTAAACAAATAAAGAACACAAAAATGAAACTATGACACATCTGGATAGTAACCAACATATATGTCCAATACCCCACATCCAGTGTACTCACTCAAGCCAGCAAATACCAGAAGCAAAACTTCAGGACAGAGATTAACAGAAACAAAAACCCCTGAGTGTTTGCAGCACTGAGATATGTTGAAGTTACAAATGTGCCTGTGTGGCATATGATAGCTGGAGGATTTGAGGACCTAGGAGAATTTACTAGTCCTTAATTCCTATGATTGCTGGGCTCTTTTTCCCAGCTCTGATCTCGAGCAATCAGCCTCCCTCTGTTTTAATTTCCCTGTATATGTAATGGGTTTAATTGTATCTGTATCATAAGGGTATTGTGAAACTTAATTACTTAATATAAAGAGCTTTGATATTCTTGGATATATGACAGTGTAGGAGAGCAGAGAGTTATTTATGGTCTTGAAACTTTTTATGGTGTGTTCACATTTTAGAGAGTAATACAGTGGATCCAAAGAGGGAAATGTTTGACCTACTATTTCTGCCACGCACTGCGTAATGAGTTGCAATAATAAGAGTAATCTGGGACTCTGTTAATGTAATTAACACCACTGACTTTTCTTCTAGGTGGGAGGTTTTTGAATATGGCTTATTTCCTAAATGGAATATGCTGCAACATCATCATAGCTGCTGTACCACATCCAAAATTAGGACAATAATTCTGCTCATAAAAATATTTCTCCCCCACCTCTACACATTAACCTGCCAGAAATAACTAATATGCATTTGGAAAATCTGCAGCAGTGGACCAGCTTCTGCTTTGCACACTCCGAATACAGCCAGGGGCTCTGTAGTGTCATCAGTCCCATAGTCCTTCACGGCCAGAAGCAAGGGTTAGTTTGGTAGAAGGTGTTGGCCCTAAGCACTCCAGTATAGGTGGCACAGTAAGGGAGTGGAGGGGTGTCTAGCACCTGTTCTTTTATCTTGTGCAAAGGAAAATATAAAATGACTTCCTTTATATGCTAATCAAAACTATTGTCAGTTTACCTGAACTCCAACATGGGAGACTCTTCTCAGAGTGTCTGGTGCTCTGTTGTGTGTGACGGACATCTCTGGATCCAGGTCCAGGAGGTGAATCACATGCTGAGCTCAGAGCTGAACGCAGAACTTCCTTGGAGCTCGGGCTACCACCCCATCGCAGGAGACTGCACTGCTTTACTTGCTCCATGACTCTCTGTGCCCATCAAAGCTTGGAGCTGAAGGGACAGTGTGGATGCACAATTTCTTGTGAATACGAAACACAGACCAGCTGAGATGAGTATACAGTTAAGGGCTATCCCGAGGGAAGGAGATTTAAGCCTCAAAGAGCAAAAGTCATTCCCCCCACCAGCTTAGCTACATCCCTTCTGCCAGTGCCTGAGTAGCATAATATATGCAGCAAGACACTCTCTCGGTGGAAATTTTCTCTTTAACACCTTCTTCACCTCAGAGCTGCTCTTAGGCAGATGACATCTTCCTGTTTGCTGGGCAATGCTCTTTCACTTTCTGGGAAACTTAATGCCTGTCATGTATATGGAGGAAGACACATATTTATGCCTTCAGAAGAAACAGAGCAAACCAATGAAAATGTGGGGAAAAAGAATTATTTCATTTTAAACAGCTCAGATACATTGATTAATGATTTTTTGTATTTGCTCATTAACAGCTACTGGGTCTTGGCATTACTATGTAACACTTTCCATGTGCACATTTCAGCATGCCTTATTATTATGAGTTAACTCAGCTTTAAGGCCAAGTTCATAGAATCATAGAATCATAGAATCATAGAATAGTTTGGGTTGGAAGGGACCTTTAACAGTCATCTAGTCCAACCCCCCTGCAATAAGCAGGGACATCCTCAACTAGAGCCATGTGCAACCTGACCTTAAATGTTTCCAGGGATGGAGCATCTACCACCTCTCTGGGCAACCTGCTCCAGTGTTTCATCACCCTCATTGTAAAAAAATTCTTGCTTATATCTAGCCTAAATCTACACTCTTTTAGTTGAAACCCATGACTGTTGTGGTTTAACTCCAGCCAGCAACTAAGCACCACACAGCCGCTCGTTCACTGCCCCCCGGTGGGATGAGGGAGAGAACTGGAACAGTAAAAGTGAGAAAACTCGTGGGTTGAGGTAAAGACAGTTTAATAGGTAAAGCAAGAGCTGTATGCACAAGCAAAGCAAACCAAGGAATTCATTCACTACTTATCAGCAGGCAGGTGTTCAGCCATCTCCAGGAAAGCAGGGTTCTGTCACATGTAACGGTTATTTAGGAAGACAAACACCATCACTCTGAACATCCCCCCCTTTCTTCTTCTTCCACCAGCTTTATATGCTGAGCATGATGCCATATGGTATGGAATATCCCTTTGGTCAGTTGGGGTCAGCTGTCCCAACTTTTTGTGCACCCCCAGTCTCCTCACTGGTGGGGTGGGGTGAGAAGCAGAAAAGGCCTTGACTCTGTGTAAGCCCTGCTCAGCCATAATAAAAACATCCCTGTGTTATCAACACTGTTTCCAGCACAAATCCAAAACATGATGTTTGCACTGAATATTATGAGGTTTTCCAACAGTAATGGTGCTTTGGTGAAGGTGAAGGCCTCATGCAGGTCCATTGTCTCATTTTTTCCTGGATTTGTCTGTTTATGTCTATCTATCTGTTACCTCTCATCTTACACTTCACCTAGAAATTGTTTACAAAAGTGAATATCACTTTGCTTTGGATCTGACTTTTGCATATATTTCTACAGTTTCTACTATATCCATGGTAGGGTTGAATCGTCTCTTGCATCTCTGTCTGCTGGTCTTGGCATTGGACTTCAACTCACAATCTCAGGAGGAGGAAAGGGAGTTTCTCACATGATCTTAGCAATAATCACAGACTTGAGTAGTCTTAGAGTCAGATTGAGTAGACCAAGATGATAGTACAAGTTTCCTTCATAAGGAACACTGGAAGGACTTCATTCCACATACCTGAAGGGTGAATTTTAGGTTACAGTGATTGTCTCCTATTAGGTCTTGATTTCTCTCCACTGATCATAAGAAAACCCCCAACTTAAATTAGCCTTTTCTGTGGCTAAAATGAGACATGACAGATCCCACGCTAAAAATTTTATTCAAGGCTAGTGTGTGCAACTGAGTGGTCGTACTGGTATGACATGGATCTGGGGAGCCTCATCAGTAGGCTCTGTTCTAAGAAGCGTGTGGAAGTTAGGATCTGAGTTTTCACGACGTGACCTACTCAGAAATATCAAGGTTTAATTCCCTCCCTTTTAAGTAGTGGGAAGTAGTGTAATAACTCCATCTGACCACTAATAAAGTAGGTATTATATTTGTAGGAGATGAAAAATGTCTTGTACAAGTAACATAATAAGTATCTCTGTGATACTAGACATAATAATATTTGATTGAAAATACACTTACTAGAGCTCAGAGTCTCAATATTTAAATTAGAAGAGATTACAAAGGACCTCTGACAGGATCCAAGGAATTACCATGTGCTTTCATACTAGTGTTGCACACAGGAAGCAAAAGCAGAATTTTAGACTTCTATATTGAATGTCTCTCATTTGTGGATTACAGTAGGAAGGCTGGGGTTTTTTTTGTTGTTGAATTGGGTTTTAGGTTTTAATGAAACCAAATTAAACTGCAAATTGTCGTGTCTTTTGATTTCCAGTAACAGAAGTTTGCTTCTACAATATCAGGAAGAGAGGAAGCGAACAGGGAGTCTAGACTGTCTCTGGACTGTGAGATCTGGCTTCAGTTTCCTACTCTCCAACAGACTTTCTCTCCAATGTTAGGCAAGACACTTAGATTCAGATCTTCAAGGTCCCTCAAAGGCTTAATTTACACTGGCTTATATTGAATACTCCTGAGGAGACAGGCCCAAATCATGCTCTGCCTCAGGTTCCCACCTGTAAAATGGCTATGAACAATATCTACAATCAGCATTGTGAGGGATAAAGAAGGTGAAGAACTCACGCGGTGAGGATGTGGTGAAGGCCATAAAGATGTTCATGTGATGGATTGCCTCTAAGCCATTCAAAAAATGGTGAAGGCTTTCCTGTCGTATCAAATAGATTTAATCCAGAATGTTGCTCACTGTTTACACTGCACGGTGCCTGGTTTTGGCAGCAGTGAGCTGCAACAGGAAATTGAGTGACTGCCCACAATGAAGTAAACTCTTTGAACAATATCATCTGGAGGTGGGTGTTCATCCATTTATTGTTATCCTTTTGGGATAAAGAGGAAAGCCCATTTTAAAATGTCCTTCTTTAAAAATTATTTTTATTTTTTAGTTTGGGTAGCCAGCTCTTTCCCCAGACTGAAATGAAAGTTATTTAATGTTTTTCATCTTTTTAATCGTGAGCCGAGAGGAACCAATGGAAGTTATCAGGAACTTCACCTTCATTTACGTAATTGCTATGTGGAATGGGAAATTGGCTTATGCAAGGAAGGATTCTGAGCCTCATTAGTGACGAGCATCTTCAGAAGCGAGAGTGCTCCCTGACACGGTGTTCAGTTGCAGGATGTGGGTGGTCTTAGGGGATACACTTCACATTAGCCAGCCAATTAATGAAAACACAAGTGAATTGAACTGAATTTAGTGCTCGCCTGTGTCTGTGAGGTTGCTTGCCCGGTGATTTCAAACAAAAGCCTGATGACTATACTCCTACAGCAAAACAAGATGGTGAATACAAACGCAGGCAAGCTAGGGAAGAGGTACTGCTATTTCATACAGTGTGATCACCATAGACTAAATACAAGCTTCGTAGTCAGAGCTGTGATGTAGAATATAATCATGAATAAAAAGGATAAAACCCCCTCCTTGTTCTTTAAGCCTTTAGGTCTATCAGCAGCCTGGGGAAAAGGAGGAACGAAGACACCTGAGGTAGCCAGCCTATTCCTGCACAGAAGTTTGATTGGATTCACTTATACTTCTTGATTCAAGTGGCTGATCCATCACTAGGGGAAGGGTAAACAGTATTTGCTGATGCTTTTGTACAAACAAAAAATTAGCAAATTCTATCCTACTTCCCTAAAAGAATTCAAGAAGGAGCAATGCCTCCAAGGGGATTAGTCATAGGGCTCACATACTTTATAGTCCAAGTAATAGCTGAAAAGCTAATTCTACTCTGACCCAAACCTCACATTGAAGGCCCCTGATTTTGATAATCACTCTCATCTCTTCAAATATAGTCCAACATAGGCCAAGAGGACCTCAGCAGTATCCTTAATTTAAAAGATGAGAAGGTGGAGATGAGACACAAGTGAAAAGCTAAAGGATGAACAGCAGATGTGACTGGATGAGTTAAGCAAAGTGTTTCCTCTTTTTCACCAGATTATCAGGGACTCCTTGTTGTTCCAAGTTTTGTGACAATCTGAGTACAACTTAGACCTCAGTATACGGCCAGTGCTGGAAGGGAACAGCATGAAGGGAAAAGCCATCCTCAGCTTGGAAGAGTTCAACCTTATGAAACATCTTAGTAGATTGTAGCAGAAAAGAAACAAAAAGACTCCAGTAGGGATTACTCTTTAAAGCCTGCAGGCTTGAGTCGAAATCCATCTCTTTTTCATATCTTTTGAGAGAGTTCCCAGAAATGAGCCAATTGTAAATGATTCAACGATGTTCTGAAGAAGGAAAGCACAGCTGCGCTGAAGAAAGAGCTGCCGTTCAAACATGAGCTCTCTTCAGAGGTGCTGACCCAGCTTTAACGGAATTCTTTGCTTGAAACTGGTGCACTTATATTTCTTTTCCTGACAGAGTATTTTCTCAAAAAAACTTCCAAGTCCACATTAAAAATATGAAGTAAAACTGGTTGAATATGAGTAATTTCAGCCAGAGAAATGTAGAAATTAATAAAATGGCAACAAGATATTAAAGAAACATTTACCGGGTGTTAATGTTAGTGTCTTTTAAATTATTTATTTGGTTGTAAAAATTAGGATTCAGTCAGCTGCTCAGCCCTAATTCTGGTTGTTTTAGACACAGTTTCTGCAGGAGTCAATCCTGCAAACAACCTTGCCTTTATGCTCTGCAGAACTTCAGCTGCAACTAAGAAAAAACAGAGAAAGAATGTTTTTTCTTTTTTTAAAGAAAAACAGAGCTTAATTGTTTTATTTTGATGTTACGAACACCTCTGGCTCCAGAAAGGTCTGCTGGCTGCACAGTGCTTCAGAGAATCAGGATACTTTGCCCAGATTTGGATATAGAAGAGTCCCGGGTGAAGGAGTGTGTATTAATGATCCAGATCTAGGAATATGGAGCCAGGATTTTAATCCAGTCACATGTAATTTACTTAGGACCACAGATCAAGTCTCTGATCAAGCTGGAACAGGAGTTTCTGGTTTCATGTTCATAGAATCATAGAATACTTTGGGTTGGAAGGGACCTTTAACAGTCATCTAATCCACCCCCCCTGCAATGAGCAGGGACATCCTCAACTAGATCAGGTTGCCCAGAGCCCTGTCCAGCCTGACCTGGAATGTTTCCAGGGATGGGGCATCTCCCACCTCTCTGGGCAACCTGTGCCAGTGCTTCACCACCCTCATTGTAAAAAATTTCTTCTGTATATCTGGTCTAAAACTCCCCTTCTTTAGTTTAAAACCATTACCCCTGTCCTATCACAACAGACCGTGCTAAAAAGTTTTTCCTCATCTTTCCTATAGGCCCCTTTAAGTACTGAAAGGCTGCAATAAGGTCTCCCCGGAGCCTTCTCTTCTCCAGGCTGAACAAGCCCAACTCTCTCAGCCTGTCTTCACAGGAGAGGTGCTCCAGCCCTCTGAGCATTTTTGTGGCCTCCTCTGGATCCGCTCCAACAGGTCCATGTCCTTCTTGTGTTGGGGGCTCCAGAGCTGGACACGGGACTCCAGGTGGGGTCTCACCAGAGCAGAGCAGAGGGGCAGAATCACCTCCCTCAACCTGCTGGCCACGCTGCTTTGGATGCAGCCCAGGATACAGTTGGCTTTCTGGGCTGCGAGCGCACATTGCTGGCTCATGTCCAGCTTTTCACCCACCAGCACCCCCAAGTCCTTCTCAGCAGGACTGCTCTCAGTTCAATGCTGAGGTCACTGGAACAGGAATAGCATTTGTGCCATGATTTTATTTTGTCCTTCTCAACTCTGTACTTTTTGTAATAAATAAGGGAGGAGCACCACCTCTCCACAAAACACTGGTTAAACATATCTGACTGTGCATGTCTTCTACTTCAAGTTTATTTTGTTAAGAGGTTTCACAACAGCTCCCACCATCAGCTTCCAAAGATAAGGTTATTCTGGCTCTGACCATTGTTACAAGATTGGCTCACAAATTGATATAGAGGCAAGGTGTTGGAAATTCTTGAAAAGCTATCTAAAAAAGTTGTATCTACTGTTTTTGATTGACATGTTAAGCCTCTGCTGCTGTCCAGACAGAGGAGTGATTTAAAATATAAAGAAGACTTGTGGTAGGCAGTGCAAGGGGAAAGTACCTGGCTGCAATGCACAGAAGAAAATAACAGTAGTAACGCAGGAAGAGCAGTGTGATAGAAAACTACTGAATATCTGTTGTTGTTTCTAAAATGTCTGTCTGGAAAGTCTGTAACAGCTAAATATTAACAACTGCCTGGAAATGGTTGTCATGCTGTATGGATAAACTCTGCAGTTCTGAATGTCTCTCGCTGTTAAGCTCCTTCAACACATGACTTGTTGTCTGCACCTTTCCTATAAACAACATAAATTCTAAGTCTGACCTCTGAATTCAACCTTTAAGAAAGCAAGAGAACAAAGGAGTATCCAGGATGCTGAAATACCACAAACTTAAGCATCATCAAAGGAAATTTTTTTTTCAATACAATGAGGCTCTGAAACTTTCTGACACCAAATACAGTGGACAAAGATGCATAAAAATATCCAGCTATCTCAGTAGGGATGTAAAAACAAAAGTGAACTGGTAGACTGCATATGAATCCCTCAAGAAATTCATCTGCTTGTGGAACACTAAGGAAGCAACTAGATGTCCAGTACAGTATTCCACATCTTTCCCCAGAAACCAGGGAAGTTTGAACAGCTCATGCAGTAAGGTGTTTGTTATACAATAGTGATGATTTAATCCTGAGAAAGCCTATAATCTTCCTTCCTTCCTTTCCTCTTTTTTTTTTTTTTTTTTCTTTTTATTCCCCTTATAATTTATGAAGGTTTTCTACCATCTCTGCTAAAGTTTCTTGCCAAGCCTATTTTGGATGCTTTCCAATTTCCCCACAGTTTTTCATTCTTCTTGCCTGCGTGAAAAGTTCCCATCAAGTCTTTAAATTCCCTCTATTAATTTTAAATAAGAACAAGCTAAGTCTTAGTCTTTCCCCCATGATTCATATCCACGGGCTCTTATATGATTTCCCATAGCTCTCATTTTCAAGGACAGACATCCTTACAAGGACATGGGCATGTGGAAAAGCCTTATGCAAAATGCACTGTAATTTTTTCTTCCTTCTTAGTATCTGTAGAACAGTCTTAACCTAACTCACTATCCCCTGGGTAACGGTAAATAAGATCTCCTTGGCTTCTAGGATTTGTAAAAGTATTGAAAAGAGAAGGGACTAGTAAGGTTTCTACTAATTTTGAGTCTTCTTACCCTAATCTATAGGTACTTTTCTGATTACTCTAGTGCAATATTTACCAGTTGGGATCTCCAAGAAGAAATATTGGAGAAGAATATTCAGAAGTTCAGACTTTCCTACCATCGAAATCCAGAGGAACAATGCACTTACGTGTTCCTTCTCTGAATTCAAATGTAGCAGCAGAAATGATGGGTTGTTTCCAAAGTTATGTCACTTGAATATATACTATTCATTTTATTATTGTTTGGGAATGAGTTTAAAAGGTAGGAAGGAAGCTGTAAGCAGCTGCAACACAGCCCTGATCTGTCATCTTCTGTGACCTTTGTAAGAAGTTATAATACATCCAGGAAACAATCTCAGGGACTTCAATTCAAATCTTGCAAATCACGTGTCCTGGATATTGTCAGCTTACATCAGGGAGGTGTATTTGTCTCCATGGGCTGCACTTGGGATTGTTGCTTCCAAAATTATTAGGAATGTTGATGGGTAAGTTTAGAGGACAAAGAAAAAGAACTAAGGTTTTATTAAGTCATTAGGAAAACTTGTGAGTATGATTGTCACTAGGCAAAAAATATCCAGGGAAATATCTGCACAATTTATCTATTGTGGAGGCCATTAAAAACTTTCATCCCAGGTTCAGCAAGTATTTCTCAGCCAAGTTAGATATAACAGCTGAGAGCACTATGGTAATGTGGTGAGTTGACCTTGGGTGGACGCCAGGTGCCCACCAAGCCACTCTATCACTCCTCTCCTCAGCAGGACAGGGAGGGAGAAAATAAGATGGAAAAAAACCCTCGTGAGTCAAGACAGAAGAAGTGAATATGAAGATAGAAGAAGTTAATATGTGGGAAACTGAGGCACAGGGATGCCTCATGATTTGCCCAATGTCTGTCAAGAAGACAGTGATAGCACAGGAATCCAGATCTCGAGTGCCGTATAAACAGTGTTAATGTAACCACGTACCCCTACAACGTAATGTCTAATACAACAGCAGTGGGTATGTCCGTTTGGTGGTAAATACAGGATTTTCTTCACACTGGATGTGAGTTCATTCCCAGCTTTGCCATTGATTTTCAGGATTATATCTCAAGCAATCTACCATAACTTTGTGCAAGTTTACTTTCTATAATATATTTTCGGTAGTAATAAGACTTTTTTGACACCTTTATTTGTCTTGGAGAGGTAAAGGCATTTAAAATTTTGAATCTAGGAGAGTTTATACGAGATTTTTTTTGGATAGACAGGATTTGGTGCATTTTGGTTTCAAAGTCTTAGATGGGTTTTGTTGAGGAAGGCAGGTAGGATTAGATTCAGGAGCCTTTGTCTTATATTGCTTCGTCCATTTAAGAGCTTACTGCAGGACTGTGATATATATGCAAAGTTTATGCCAAATAAAAAGACAGGCTCTTCAGAAAGTGCTAATAGATCCTTTTCTTGAATGACCCTTAATTCAGACTGAAGACAATGAATAGCCTTACCAGAAAACTGCCCAAAGAAAGAGAACAGCTAATGATGCTCTTGGCACATCACAGACAGAGAGAACATTAATGCAGTTTAATGAAATCCCAGACAGAAAGCCAAATAGCTTGTGCTTGACATGCACTGACAAAGTATGATTGGTCTCTTGTTGATTTACGGGCATGTGTGATCCAGATGTAGCTACAGGATATCAATTGAAATAATGTGCATAATTAAAAAGCAAAAAAAAAAATAATTTACCGATGTAGTGGCAGAGGTTGATGGAATCTAATTGGAGAAGCAAATGAATAAGAAAAAAATTTATTGCATTTTTGTGCTGAGCTGTATAGACAGTTCAGCAATTAAATCACTAATATGACCTAGGAAAGGAGCAATTCTACACCTCAGCTGGATGGGATACATCTCAGCTGGATGGGAAGTTTTAAAATATCTGCTCTAAGGAATGTTTAAAAGATACAAGACATACAGAAGAACATTTGGAGTTTCCATTAAGCTTATGGCTAATGTTGAAACAGTTCCCATTACAGATGAGCACTCTAGTTTGCTTCTGTGGAAGCTACTTGATAATGATATTGTTTTTATTTTGAACAGAAACTGTTTTCCAGCAAATGGAACTGCAATTTATTTTTGTGTGCATGTGCGTTAGTACTTAAGTGATGTTTTTACTCCCTTAACCTCTTTAATAAGTAGAAAAAATTGTCTTTGTACAGTTTTGAATATTTAGGTGCCACCTGTCTGCTTCAAGGGTTGTAATGACACTGTGTTGAAAATATGAAGCCTTGACATAATTTACCTCTGGTCTGATTCTGCCAATCTCCATCATGTTAACTGCCTTTCTGGAGGTTGGTTTGTCATATTTTGCCTTGAGAAACTGGTGCTGTATATGCGAAATATCTCCAGAGCAAATATTGTATATTAATTTGTGGAAAGAATTGGGGTCAGAAGAGGAACATCTGATTTCATAGAATCATAGAATTGTTCTGGTTGGAAGAGACCTCCAAGATCATCGGGTCCAACCATTAACTTATCACTACCAAGTCCCCCCTAAGTCATATCCCTTAGGGCCTCATCTAAATGTCTTTTGAATACCTCCAGAGATGGGGACTCCACCACCTCCCTGGGCAGCCTGTTCCAATGCCCGACAACCCTTTCAGTGAAGAAATTTTTACGAATGTAAACTCAGTGCGAATTTATAGCTCATTATCTTGCCCTGGGAACTCAGCGAGTTCTTCCATCCTTTTTATGGGCAGGTAAGGAGGTATTTGTGTTTCTACCCTTTCTCCCACTGTATACAAATGCCAAATCTAGTGGTCAGAATCACAGACCACCTGGGCAATAGGATAAGGTCTCTTCTGAATGACCAAGGGATCTGATCAGGTGCACTTGAATGTGGAGGAAGAACGTAATGTGGAGGAATCATGAACATCGTGTGAATGTGGCTGTGACAAGCCCACCTTGAACATCACACTAGAAATTGAACCTGCAGCCTGTAGAATGAAAGAGCCGCAGCAGCTGTAGCAGTGGCAGCTTCTTCCAGTGGGAGTTTGAGGTCCTTCACTCTGAATTGTCAAGCTTTTTATTTTACAGTGGGATCTTAGGGACTACTTCTTACAGCTGACAAATTAGATTCATTGTCAGATATTTTGTTAGATTGTTATAAAATGTTTTACATATTGAATTTGCAGTAATTTACCCTCTGAGTAAAGTGCAGCTGGCCATAATGCTGGAGATAAAAGTTTGGTAGATGTAAGACCTCCAGCCATCACCTTCCTGAACACAGCAGGCATTGCAATAGTACATTAGGAGAGCATTTAGTTCCCAATCCATACCATTGATCAGAGGACTTGAAAGTGTTACAGCCCTGTCTGGGAAACCTTTAATTTCTAGTTTGACTCAAAGGCTGTGATTTTAGCTCAGGACTTTTCTGATTCAGTTTCTGTTGTGCTGATGAAATGATGTCAGCTATGCCATGCGGCCCTGAGGGAATAACGGGTGGGTCCTAATGTTATATCCATGCTTGAAGTGTCTGTGAAATGCCCATATTCACATTTTTAAAATGCATTTCAGCTCTAACATATGTGGATCTTTAAACCTGTGTGGTGTTCCAGCTGTCAAAATATCATGTCAACAGTGGTGAGAAAAATGGAAGGAAATCTTCCCATTGGTGGCCAGAGGAAAAGATTAGCTGAAATGAAATCCTGGAAGTGTTCTCTTTCTTCTATGTGCACCACTCATTTACACAAAGATGTTGCGGTGGTTATAATAGGAAACAACTACCTGCCTGATGGCTGGAATGAATTAACTTAAAACATACTATTTCCATCCCCCCCCCCCCCCCCCCCTTTTTTTTTTTTAATCTTAATTTCTGCCAGAGCAGTTCTAAACTTCCTGGAAGGTCAACATGACCGTCTGAAATTGCCACAGTCTTGTGATGCTGAAAGAGATATTTAGTGTTTGGGGTTTTTAAAAGGCACTTCAACTCTTCATTTGCCATATTTAGGACTGGATTCATTTTTATCCTTCAGTTCTTTCACATTAGACAGCAATGCAGAGTGACATTAAACACTGGAGGCAGTTATAAAACATTTGCCTGAATGGTGTAAATTGACATTTATTCAAATGGACATTTATATAAATGCCCATTGGACATGAAAGTGAAATCTTGTCTTTTTTGAGCTCATTAGGAGATTTATTCTTCTCTAAATGGGCTGGAATCTCTCTTCCAAAATTTAATTTTAGTATTGGATCCTTCTTTGCTCCAGTTCTTCAGTGCTAAAAGCCAGATAATTCTGTGACAAGGTTGTTTCTTTTCTCTCTTTCACTCAGTACAACAGCACAGGGGCAGTGAAAGAAAACTCAGAACACTAAGAGCTCAGCTACAGTACATATCCGTGGATATTTATTAGACACAGTCACTTGCTGTCCCAAAGTCACCCCTCCTAATGTACTTGACGAGAACTGTACTTTGGCTCTTATTATTTCTCCAGCTTGTTATGAATTCCTCCCATATGTTAACACAGATGTGTGCATCAACTGTAACTACTGTGTACTCAAGTCCAGAAAACCAGAGGAAGGCAACCATCTCTGTGTCTGGTTTGGGGGGAATTTTTATAAAGAAGAAATGAAATTTCCAGCTGAAGTTTGCAACAGTTACCACTGTTTGATTAGTTGTGGTGGAGACCTATAATTAGCTCTTATTTAAGAAGGCATATGGCTCCAACAGATGGTAAACGAAAAAAAGCAAGTTAGATAAACAGGGCTATTTGTACAAGATTTTCTAGTTTCCTTTGGTTATATTTTGCAGTACGGTGCTTAGGTTCTAGCAAGATGGCATACTGTTCATTCGAGGAATGCCCACATGTCTTAATTTTCTCTAAAAAAATAGCAAAATTAGTATGGACTACAAGTGTGTAAGAATTTTGGCAATAGTAGAAGAAACTAGATGACAAGAAAACCTAGAAATTAGTGAATCCATACGTAGGGACTCTGAACAAGAGCCAACTCTTTTTCTGGGGCAAATGGGAATTTCAGATGCTGAAGACCGAGAGACAGAACAGCCCAAAATGTGTGTCTGGATGGACGAGGGAGGTAGTCATCCACTAGATAGACTTGGGTTATGGTTATGATGGTATCAACCAGGATGACGTGTGCTATAGCAGCCACTCAGATTCTAGGTAGGTAGGCTACAGCTAGTCCAGACTGAGATTTTAAAGGCGACACTATCTATACCCACTTATGGTCACTCTCCCTGTTCACCTGTGTTAATGGACTATGTGATTGCTTCTAATCCGCTTCAGGGCAAGGGCATTTGGCTCAAACTGCCTTCTGCTGTGATTTACCAACAGTTGACTTTCCACTGAAGCAGATTAGGAAAGATCGCATGAACCGCTGACACAGCATGTCAGCGTGGGTAGTAACATAAGGTTTGTGGGTAGGAAGGTTTCAAAACGCTCACAGCTCTTTCTGAAGTGAGTGTGTTGCAATGCCCTTCATCCGTCTGTGCACGAGTGACCTGGGATCGTATGTCTCTGAGATTTGCTTGTGTGGGAACTCAAGTATAGTGACTATGATGTGTTTCTTGTGGCTCTGAATTAATCTGAAATACAAATGTTTAAGTGTGCACTGTTATTCATAAAGAAATATGTACAGTAAAGCTTTATTTACAACTGCAGCATCTTGATTTCCCTGCATTATTGAAAAGCATCTCTTTCATTAAAGCCAAACATAGCAGAACCCTGCTTTTCCATTTATCTAAACGGCAACATAATAATACTGCTTTTCTCAGACAGCAAGAGAGATCCAAGAAGTTGCCAGCAATTGAGTAATTATCTTGTTTCCAGTGCTATAGCCATAAAGGCATTAAAGAGGCTAGATCTGAAGTTAGATCTGTTTTCCTCATGATTTTTTCCTGGCTGTATAATCACTCCCTGTTCATTTTAGACCTCTCACACAATGCTCAATAAACCGTAGAGAGATAATTCTGGAGAAAGGAGGATGTAAACCTGAAGTCATAATTGCCTGGAGTTGTAATTTTATATTTAGAATAAAAAAATATGACTTGCTTTGTTCTCTGCCTTGTGTGGGAGATAGGAAGTGATGTAATGTCTCCGGCAGCAGAGCGTCAGGACCGAGTCGTCACATTTCCTCCTTCCTTATTTTGAAAAAGTAGTAATTAATCTCAATTCTCTGGGCTGCTGAATAGAGGACAGAGTCAGGGTAAATCCTAACTCTGCTCTTTCTTTGTCAAAACCAGAAGCTGAAGTATAGTAAAAGCAGAGGTAATGGAGGGGTATAAATATGGTGTTTTCCCCTGTAATTCTCAGCAAAGCTGTAGTCAAGTCCTACAAGTTTTACCGAAAAGTTGTATAGGAGAAAATTTGCTGTGAAGGAGGTTTTAATGTATTTCCTCTGGAGAGCACTGTTTTTCACATTTCATGTAGATCTCATGCTCCTTGTTGTGTAGGGAAATCTAACATTATTTAAAGTTATTCTTAGCAAGGTAGTCAATTTTAAAATAAACCAAGGACCTAATTCCAGGACTTTCTTCATGCTTCTGGTACCTGTTGGAAGCAGAGTTAAAGTAATGCAAAGTGATGTAACGATGATCATGCTCGCTGTGCACGGTCTCTGTAGCGCTACAACTGAGAACCTCTTCCTTTCTAACTGTTGTTTTTTCTTCAGAGACTCTCTAAACCATACTGCCTTTCTCTCATGGCTTTGAAGGTACCCTCCTATCATAGAAACGTTACCCCATGCAAGAGTTCTCAGTTAGGGGACGTGTGATTAGGCGCTTACATGTTTTAAAGCCCTGAAAAAATAAATACGAACAAGACTCCAGCATTTCTCAAAGGTCAGATTATACCAATATTCTTGGGCAAATCTGGGTCTCAGACTGGGGTGCCTACCATCCTTGAAAAGGTTTTTTGGTTAACATTTATTCCAGTTTTCTTTGGCAGTTATAGATGTCAGGAGGAAGCACAATCGAAAACGTAATTATGGAAGGAATGTAGCTGCCGAGACTGGAGCATGCTGATCACTTACATGCCAAAGAGATTGCAGAGGACACAAAAACTGGCCAATCCTATTGCGTTGCAAACAGCGAAGGTTCATATGACTTAGGTGGCTCTGGGGAAATCATTCATCATCAAGTCTCAGCTACGCCAAGACATTGCCATTTCGAAGTGAAATCAGAGTTTGGCAGAAATCAGAGGTTGAGATATGTGTGCCATTGTCAGTTGATTCTGCCGAGGCGAGTTGATTGTTTGTTTGCTCCGTGGAAACGTTATTGACATAGAACAACTCTGAAACCTCTCACACCATTTTTATAGAGGTTAAAAAAAAAGTGAGTAAAGCATGGTTCAGATAAAGGAGATTTAAAGGGAAGAAGGGAGATAATGTAGGCATGGTGAAAGCAGAGGAAGGATGCTATAAAAGCTCAGAGTTGAAAAAGAAGAAAGTGGGATATCTGGAGAGGACAATTGGGATAACTGGCCAGTGGAGTTTGGTAGAAGGAATGCTAATCTATCTGGTGTGTGTATTAGGATCTTAGAAAGGTCAGGGGAAAAGTTCTGACCTGCAGAATATTATCAACGTCTTTGATTACTTTTCCCCAGAAATGTCTTCCTGTCCTCACATGAACAGAAGTGGTGTGAAGGTGCTGCCGGGGGAGGTAACACAAGTGAGAAGATTGGAAAATCAGGAAAAGTTAGGTTTCTGTCACAGCTTTGCACCAGCTGAGGGATGGTGCCAGTCTAGCCAGGCAATACTTTCAGTTGATGTATGAGTGGGTCCTTCAAGTAGAAAGGCAAGCTATTCCGGCACATCACACAAATAGAGTAGTACATTAGTCAACTAAAGTTGATTTCATTATCAACTTTATCAAATTATACCTACTACCAACAGGAAAGCTATGGTTAATTGAGCTTGACCAGATGTCACATCTCTGTAGGGGACTATGGTTTCTGGTGGTGTCCTTCAAGTTCCAGTGCTCTTTCTTAGAATCATAGAATTGTTTAGGTTGGAAGAGACCTTTAAGACCATCAGGTCCAACCGTTAACCTAACACTGCCAAGTCCACCACTAAACCATGTCCCTAAACTCATCATCTACACGTCACATCTACACTTCATCTTCTTGAAGATGTTAAACCAGATTTTCTTATCCATTGCTTATTTCTTTCTACATTCCTATCCCAAACCTCATTATGCGCTCTGAGGAGTTATGCAAAACTATTCTATTCTGTTCTGTTCTGTTCTGTTCTATTCTATTCTTTCAGGGGTTTTGCACACCTGCCACAGGCACCCACCACCACCCCCCAGTGCCTTCCTACTGGCAGTGGTTGTCAGAACAATATAGTTTCTATTCTCACTCAATTAGGCTGAAGATAAGTAACAAATTTGTTTAGAGGTCACCTAAACATCAGTTCCTTCCTTATCAGATTATGTGGACAGATGTTTTCAGGGGCTTCCAGGATCTAAATAGCAAAACCTCTCTTTGTTTAAAGGTATGAATAATTTCTGTATGATGTGCTGTAATAACATTTAGAAATCTCCATCTATAGAAACTTCCAGATGGGAAGATTAGGTATACTAGGGTGTATCTGAGGGAGCTTGGTAAATTGGATATGGAGACAGTGTGAAAGCAGGACATGATATACTGACTGGTCTGTATAGGAAGCCTATGCTATGTGTATGAAATTGTGCACGGCTGCAAAGAGCCTTTTTTCCCTTCCTTTTTCTAAAATGTCATTACTTAACAGTCTGTAAAACTATTGCTAGAGGCGGTGGTGGGATGCAATATGTTTCCTGTGGAAAGATTAGAAAGAGAGGGATGCATCAACAGGCTTTTCTCATTCTCTTAAACGAATGGTTGTAGAGCACAACTGTCCTGTTTGTGCTTGCGATGGTTTTTACAGCCCTGAGAGCTCTTTCACTTTCCAGATAATTTGAAGACCCATTCAACCCAAAGAAGATAAGCAGTAAATGGAATAGCCACTTAGGAAAAGGAGACAGGAAAATAGGATTCCTTCTAGCTTAAGGGCCACTGCAAGTGTCACAAATACTAATTCCTAACAAGAAAATTTACTGAGTAAAAGCTCATTACCACAAAATTAGACTTTCCTTGCTGAGTTCACCACAGCTCAAGTCTCTGAAACTGTGGAATAAAGAGCTAAATGGAGGTCAATACAGTCTTAGTTCCAGCTCTCACCAGGGAGTGATCGCTCCCAGCAGTTTCCACACACTGTGTCTGTCTTCCTCGGACTGCGCGTGACTGCTGAGCAGGGCAGGCACAGCTCAGAGCTGTTCGCCTAACCGAGGTTATGCTAAACAGAGATTTGGGAATGCCTACAGTTACAAGCTTCTCTCTCATACCATCCTGTGCTTTGTGCCAAAGGACAGAGGTGCTTGTGTGAACACGGGAGTACCTCTGCTATGTCTCCTGCCAGCAACCCTCTCTGAATAGTGTCAGCCATGGCAAATGCCAATCTTATTGCTGCTGTCTGTTAGCAGACAAATCTGTGGGTTTAGAGAGACATGAGTGGCAGAAAGTATCCCAGGAACAAGCAGAAGTTTGTAAAAGTTACCAGGATGCTGTTTTTTTCATGGACTAGACTAAGGAAGCACATGTTTGGTGCAGGTACCACCTCTTGTTACTGAAAGAAGCTTGAGTACGGCCATACAGCCTGGTCCCTGTCTGTACCTTAAAGCACAGAATACATCAGTGAGTGCTACTGCCTGAAGGGCAGTATCTATGGAGACGTTATCGCTCCCCTTTGCTTTGAGGGGTCGGATGCCTGCATTGCCATCACCATTTCTAAGACATCTTCATGCTCCCAAGCTCTCCTCTGAGGAAACTCCCGTCACAGCCTTACGTCATACTTTAAGAGAGAAAGAAGCAGGCTGTGGCCATTGAAATAGGCAGGGATGGGTTGTGTTTAGGAGATGATCAGGCAGTCATCTACTGTAGTTCTCTGCCAGATCTCTGCAAAGATAGATCTTTGTGCTTAAAACTGAGGAATTCTTGGCCCTTTAGCATCATATGCACTCACGTTGATTTAAGACAACCCTAAGCATTGTAGCACGCCTTTGACTTCAACCTTTCCAACAAGAGAAATGAGTCTTTATGCCACCTTGCAAATCTAGGTCCTAAAGCAATTACACACTAGGAGTGGTCTGCGCAGGAGTGTGTTCAAAAAGAAAATTATATTAAACTTTCCATCCTAGAAGAGTACCAGTATATCAATATCCAAATCAAATAACATAAAGCTTCCTTTGTCTGCCAGCTAAGAATAAGAATGCATTATACCTCTAATATGATTTTTGCAGTGTCTCTAATATGATGAGGTTTAAATTAAAATAAATACGACTGCATGCTTTTGAAGAGCTAATCAGACTGAAACATTCTAGCCTAGCTGGAGTAGCACAAGGAAATAAATGTGTATTTATCTAGGCTTCCTGGAGTTATGCATGACTCTAGTGCAGAATATGTGACGGGAAGACAATAGCAGGGTGAAACACTTAGGCTGCTCCTGAGTGTCCTTGGTAAAACTCAACAATAGGAAAATGATTTGAATGTAGTCTAGATGATAGTCCTATGGTCCTGCTAATTAATTAGCTCAAATCTTATTGGTTTTATTGGTATTTAATCAACTCTTCCCCCTGCCCCATATGATTTTTTTTTTTTGGAGAAGGTGCTGCTTTGTCTGCACTATTCCAGTTCCAGCAGACCGGCGCCACAAAAACTAATCATTATAATGACAAAACTCCATTCACTTGTCTACCAGGACCTTTAGTACATTTTTTTTTTTTTTAAATCCTTTCTCTTCTTTTATCCCCTCCCCTCGCCCCCAACCAAACTTTACCTTGGGAAATCTTTAGTCCTCTGTCAGTCTTGACTCACTGACTTCTCATTGCAAGTTATGTATGATCCTTGCACTGAAAAGCAAACCAGAATAGACCTGTCCTGATTTGAAACTTTTGCAAACCAGCAGTCCCTCAGACTTTCTGACCTGGACTTTTATCTTACCACAGCTCATGGAGTCAAAACAATTCTGCAAAGGCCCAAATTCCCAGAAATACCTTCTGAAAAACTATTATTTGTAAAACGCATGTGTCTGCTGGCTTCCTCATGATGATCACAAATCTCTCTCTCTTTGAAAGACACACATCTTGTCAGGAGAGTTCCAAAATACCATTTGCTAAAGGACTGTAGCTCAGATTCCTACAGCACTGAATGCTGGAAAGGGACAAAACTGGCTCTGAGTAAATTTTGCAAGAAGTTGTTGCTCAGGGGCTACGGAACTAGAATTAGCAGAGGATTCTGATTAATAGCCAAGATACAACTTGAAAGTACCTAACTCTAGTGCCCAGTTGTTCATTAAATAGTGACCTGGTTTCAGCTGGGATAGAGTTAATTTTCTTCCTAGCAGTTGGTATAGTGCTGTGTTTTGGATTTAGGATGAGAATAATGTTGACAACACAGGGATGTTTTAGTTGTTGCTGAGCAGGGCTTACACCAAGTCAAGGACTTTTCAGCTCCTCACTCCACCCCACCAGCGAGGAGGCTGGGGGTGCACAAGAAGCTGGGAGGGGACACAGCTGGGACAGCTGACCCCAACTGACCCAAGGGATGTTCCACACCATATGACGTCATGTGAACAAAAAATAACGTGGGGTGAGTTGGCCAGGGAGTGGCAGCCGCTCATCAGGGATGGGCTGGGCATCGGTCAGCGGGTGGTGAGCAATTGCATTGTGCATCACTTGCTTTGTGTATTCTTTTACCATTATTATTATTTTCCCTTCCTTTTCTCTCCTATTAAGCGGTCTTTATCTCAACCCATGAGGTAGTTTTGCCTTTTTTCCGATTCCCTCCTCCATCCCACTGGGAGGGAGCAAGCGAATGGCTGTGTGGTGTCTAGCTGCTTGCCAGGTTCAACCACAACAAACAGGCATTGCACACTCCTCTGGAAGGAATTCATTGTAGTAAATGTTGTTGCCTCCGATGTGGATTTGTACAGCTAAGCAAGTGTCGCAGACCGAGTGGTGCACTTCACTCGGAGTTCAGGGAGACCCTCCCGTTGAGTCATGAGGTTCAGAAAGGACCCCCTTGCTTTCTAAACTCCTTCTCAGAGAGAAGTCTGGGTGCGGCTGGATCCAATCCTAGTCCCAGACTTGGTCAACGGTTTATGTCTAAAGGAGTATATCATGTTCTGGGAGGGCTGTCCTGGACGACTTACTTTGAGATAACTGATGTTTGGGATACCCTTGGGCTAAATTAAAGTGACTTAACACCAAACGATAGATAGAAAAGTTTTATTTATGGCAAGAGCTATGTAAACCTTGAATCATATAAAGGGATAAGCTATTTAAACCTTGAATCACATGAAGGACTGTAACGGTTTGTAGCATATGGAAAAGAGAGAGAAAGAAAGAGAGAAAGAGAGAGGTAAAGGAAAGATAGAGGTAAAGGAAAGATAAAGGTAAAGGAAAGATCACCACCCTGGGTTCCAGCGATGTCTCTGGTCTGGTTCCATCGGGTGGTGGGCGTGTGCACCCAGCGCCCCTGAGTTGTGCTTTATATACCTCCAGTCCCACCGCCTATGCTAATTACTTCACATACATAGTCTGTTGTTCTCGAACCTTCTCAAAATGGGTTGGGGGGTTTGAGGGGTTGGGGGGTTTGAGGCTAGTGATTTCGGTGCCGGCCCCCCCTTCCTGTCAGGGATGCAGGGGCGATGATGTCTCAAGCTTGTTTGATTTTGAAACAATTACCCAAGTTAAGGCCCAGAAAAGCACTATCCTGCCTCCGCAAGATCTTCCTTTCCAGTTGCACCTTATGTTGTTGGTGTGTTAACACTCCTTCCCCCTTTGCCAAGTGTTTGAGACAATAACTCATCCAGCTTCGCAGTTTCTTACACCACCTGCAAGGTCCTCCTTTGCTGAGTGTTTGAGACATTAACTCGCTCAGCTTTTCAGTCTCTTACAGCAAGTCATACTGTTTTCCTGTTAGTGAAAGAAGAATTACTCAATAAGCAATGGACTTCAGGTGAAAATTTGCCTCATTCTAAAGCATGCAT
The DNA here is from genome assembly GCA_009819775.1 of Phoenicopterus ruber ruber. Classification (NCBI taxonomy): domain Eukaryota; kingdom Metazoa; phylum Chordata; class Aves; order Phoenicopteriformes; family Phoenicopteridae; genus Phoenicopterus; species Phoenicopterus ruber. Next base: position 164,448,848 of record CM020216.1, on the reverse strand, counting down.
GTTTTTTGTTAGGTGAATGATGTCTTAAATTCCATAGGCTCAATTGTCACCAAACCAAAATACATACGCTAGAGGCACCTAAAAGTTAGGAAGGACAAATCCCACCTGAGTTTATATGAAGCTTATCTGTGATGATCTGATACATCAGCACACAGATGAAGCTATTGACTTTTTGAATTCAATGGGCAGAAGCTTAGTGTTTCGGTTCTTGAGTTCCTCAGATCAATCCCAATTTTATGGGCCAACTTGGCAACTCTCACATGGGTCAAGGGCCTGAAGGATTACACAGGACTTTTGGCAACTTCGGAAAAAAAATGGCTACTTTTTTGTTTTTCTGTATTTTAATTTAAGATTCCTCTACACTGCCAGGCTCCACATTTGAGATATACTTTTGGCTATTGTCCCCCCCTCCCAGGTAGTAACTTCTGGGAGGACCAGACATGACAAGAAAACTCCCTCTTCTGAAAGATGCCCATTGCAGATAAAAGATGAAATTTCACAGGTGAACACTCACACTCCTCATGGTGCTGGGCAGCAAACCTCCCTAGAAGACATTTGATGCTTTAGCTTTCATTAGAAATAGAGTTAATAGGGTAAGTGCTGTCACAGGGTCAGCTATTCTCATTTTGAAATCCAGCCTGCCTACGTTTAACATTTATTTTCTTTAAATATCGTGTTTGGGAACCTGCAACCCATAATAACAATCTCCTCCATTACCATTAATTATTGAGAATGCAAGTGTTTAATTACGTGTACTAATACAACTGGCCTAGATAATCCTGAAGTGAAAGCGTAGGAGAAAAAATAGTCTCCCTGCAGAAATCACACCAGGAGTCTGTCTGTGTTTTGTGCAGGTGATTCCAGCCTTTGCTCAGCCTGCGTTCATGAAAACAACGTTTACAGCAGAATATTTCAGATTTTGTACAGAAATGAAGAGATCATTCTTAATGAATCAATGAACTTCAGAGTGCACCTGCTTCTGGATGGCGAAAGGGTGAGTTGTCTTGGGATGCACGTAAAAACCAGGAGGGCTGGGATTCCTCTTACCTAACTTTAGGTGTCCATTGCACAGATATCTCCACTTGAGAAGTTGTCATGGGGTCCCTGTACTGTCACAGCTCTCATCAGTGTAGCTGGTGGAGGTAAAGGCATGATTTATCTGACCAAATACCAGCACCTGCATTAGAAGTAGGTCAACCATCCTATACCCATCATTACCCATGCTGACAAGGATGCCTGGGGTGATTTGTTTATCTGTAAATGCCAACACTATAAAGGTCTGCATTAGGTCAGATAGACCCCATGCACTGTGCCTGTTATGAAGAGTAGGCTACACCTTGGCTTTCCAGTGGAATACAATGTTGACATATACTGGTAAATCAGTACATCAGAAACTCAAGTGTATCAACCATAATTTGTCATTTGTACACTAGATCACTCATTCTATGTATCTGTGTAGATCAACCTCACCTGAGAAAACTGTGAATCTTCCGCATCTTGCTAGGATCAGCTTCTACTCCTACCATGCATTACTATCTTCTCGTCCTCCTCTCTCCTTGTGGCTGGTTTTTGCTACAGTCCCTTTCCATCACTCAGAGGTCCCCTCACCCTTCTCCTTAGTGCTCCTGACTGCAGGAGTGCATGGCAGAGTTGCTGGAGCTTACCCTCCCTATAGTCTATGTATGACCCCTTTATTTTCCGTTGTGTCTCAGCTAGAATGGCTGAGTTCATACTGAGATCCTTCTCCCAATTCAGCATCCACTCCTTCAGCCAACATGAGCACCCACACAAGGGAAGTTCATGATCCAAACCACCCACCTTGTACAGTACCTTTGGCTTCCTCTTATTAATGTGAAATTAATGTCTCCCAATGATGACTCCTGTTCCCAGGAGCTACAAGAGAGGAGCAATCTTAGAGTACAGAGAGTACTGTTTTACTGCGCTCTTACACAGAAAGGGGAGAAAGTGTCGTAGAATGGCACTCAGGCCTGGCCCAATGTGTCATCGCTGTGCTTTGCCAGCACAAGGACTGGTACAGAGTATACGGCATAGGTACTTGCTCTCATGGGTAATGAGAGACACATGACATCAGCTGGTTTTGCAAAATCAGCATGCCATCAAAATTAGTTATACAGCCAGTGTGAATCAAATGCTGCGTGTTGAACCTGGGGCCAGAGATTCTCACCTATCCTTCACTGTATAACTCTGTAATTGAGCATGAAGAGATTTATAACTTCTGTTTTGTCTGATTTCAACCCATATATACATGGTTTATATATAGATCTAAATTAAAACAGCTGGAGAATCTAATTTAAGTGCATTTCACATACTTCCGTTTCCCTCCCACTTTTTTCTTAGTGGTTTGGTTTGGGTTTTTTTACATAGTGTCATCAATTTATTCCTCCCTAGAATTGTTGTTTTGTGCTTATATGAAAAATTACTAAATGCAAGTTTATCAATATTTGTTAGGAAAATGTTCCAACACGCTTAATTGAATATTAATTTTATCCTTCCTCAGTGGAACATCTCTGATTAAAAGTCCCTCCCCTCAAATTATAGCAGTTTCCGCTGTGTTGAGCAGGGATGATTTCTGATGATTTTTTGCATTAATATTCAGGAAATTTGTGCACCTCACAAAATGAAAAATAAAATCCCACAAGATTCCTGACAGCTAAAACTCATTCTGACTCTTGATGTGCTGTGTGCATCACACTTGTCTTTTCATAGGAGGTCCCTCGGGTAAAGGACAGCTGCCCAATTCTATACATACAGAATGGTTTTGCACAGAGAAAACTCCATTATCTCTGTATGCTGAAGTTGCTTTGGGTTTTCACGGTTGTAGAATAAGAGAATAAACAGGTCTGTTGGTCACAGATGAGCTGCTGAAGACACTCTAAAGACTCAAACGCAAAAAATAAAGGTCTGTAAAACTTTGTGTGTGTTGAGCAGATTAGCACGATTCACTTCTGCTTAATGCTCCCAGGACTCTTTTTTCTATTTTGATGTCTTGTCCTCCACAACTTTAAAAATGTGATATAAATATGGGAGAGACCAAAGTGTGTCACCCCACTGGGCACCATGCTCAGAAGAAATCTACTACATCCACCACTATTGTTCAGAGATGGTTTTGCATCTGTCACATAATCTCATATGTTGGATGTGATCCTTGCAACGTGGCGTTGGCAAAACACCTAGAGATTTGTAAAGTGTTTTAAATATTATCTCTGTTCATAACTTCTTAACTTATTTAAAACACAACAGATGGGAGTCCTTTTTGTGCCAATTGTGTGCTATGGTGAGGTTTTTTTGGTTGAGGCTGAAGGATCTGTTCGCTGCTTTTTCTGTAAATGGAAGTTATGATAAATAGACGAGGAAGTTAGACTGGGTAATGGAAGTATTGAGTTCATATGCTCCAAGTAGGTTCTGCTGTCAGAGCTGGAATTATCAAATATTATATCAAGGGAGCACTATACTTTCTCCTCATGGTGCTAGGGTAGTTTTGTTGATGATATAGGTTGCTGAGATAGGCTCAGTACAAAAAAAAACCCAAACAACAAAACCTAATGTGCATGTCCAGATTAGATCATTTGCTACTGTGGTTTTTTTTTTCTTTTTTACCCCTCCTCTTGCATACCCCTAGATAAGCTTAAATATGGAAATACATCTTTTTTGACTGGCATTAAATGGAAGAAACCTCAATTATCTGCTTAGAAGTGACACTAAGCATACCTTTCACCATATAAATGGTGCTTTAAAATTCTCTGGTTTATTAGATGCCTTTTTCTATATTATCCCAGAATGCAGCATTCTTTGAATTCATAGGAAACAATATTGCAGGGCTGAGGCAATCTTTAGTGTTACAAAGAAGTCTAATTTATTTTCATAAGCTTTTACTCTCATTCTTATTAAAGAAGGAGCTCTACCTCTTACATCAAGCAATAAAACAGGTAACTTGTCTGTGTCCTTGCTTGCTGGCTCCATTCAGGGACAATTTAGTAGCAGGGAGAGGACAGAGTGAGGCACGCTGGGATATCACAGTATATTAGATTTTATACTTTCCAGAGAAATTTAAGTGAGATGGGGCGTCCAGATCATTCAGTCTGACATTCTGGCTGAATGGTTAAATATTACGGAAGTACATCACAAGAATGCTGGAAACTTCAGTTATAACTATTATTGCAGCTCTTAAAAGCTAACCCAAAGATGTAAATGTGAACCTGAAAAATTAGAATTCAAAACTGAAATGATGCACTTGAGTCCAGGCCAATTCAACAGAAATTGGAGCACTTTGGTTTGTATATATTTTTATTGTATAAATACTCTTACTTTTTAGATACAAACACTTTCTATTGTACAGATTCCAAACAGTGTTTAATAAAATGCATTTCCTTAACAATGCAGCCCTTTGGCAAGAGAGGCAGCGGTTAGAAACCAGCCTGAACTCTGGGCAGCACCTTCTGGAAAATCGTGTTTGCTCACAGACGAATATGGTGTCTTTTTGCACAAGCTATGAGGCCCAAGGTGGGAGCACTAGGGGAAATGTAGGCACGCCCCAGCAACAGAGAACCAGATACTGAATTTGCAGACTGTACTTTCCACAAGACACAAGATGATGTTACAAGAAAATGCAGAGTGATATTAAACTGATGTAAAGAATGAAGAATTAATCACAGCCCATGGAGTGACAGGTCCTGCCAGGAGCCTGCTCCAGCGTGGGCTTCCCATGGGGTCAGAGACTCCTTTGGGCATCCACCTGCTCTGGCGTGGGGTCCTCCATGGGCTGCAGGTTGGGATCTGCTCCACCGTGGACCTCCATGGGTGCAGGGGCACAGCCGGCCTCACCATGGGCTGCACTACGGGCTGCCGGGGAATCTCTGCTCCGGCGCCTGGAGCACCTTCTGCCCTCCTTCTTCATGACCTTGGTGTCTGCAGAGCTGTTGCTCTCACATCTTCTCACTCCTCTCTCCAGCTGCAGTTGCTGTTGTGCAGCAGTTTTTCCCCCTTCTTAACTCTGTTACCCCCGAGGCGCTGCCACCGTCGCTGATGGGCTCGGCCTTGGCCAGCAGCGGGTCCATCTTGGAGCCGCTGGTGTTGGCTCTGTCGGACATGGGAGAAGCTTCCAGAAGCTTCTCACAGAAGCCACCCCTGTAGCCACCCTGCTACCAAAACCTTGCCATTTACAACCAATACAGGGGAAAAAAAAAGAATGAAATGCATGTACTATTTCAAAGAAAACTTTCAAAATTTCAGTTCAGAACTTTCTGTACTTATTTTATTTTTGACTGGAGAGAAGATCAGCATGTAAAATGCAATAATATTTCCCAGAGGTCAGACATTCTGAATTTCCTTTACTTTTATTTGGGTGTATGGACTATTACAGAACAGAAAAATATTCCTTGTTTAGTATGAATGTATTTCCACAAACACAAATCTTTATTTTCTCTTTCATGAGTTGTGATTTTAATCATTAACACAGCTGAAAGATCAAAGAACTTTGTAAAAACCACTGGAAGACACTTCACAGAGTATCTAGGAGGATACTGCTTGGCTTAGCCAGTCAAACACTAATTATATTCCGGAGAATTTTTTCAGGCTAATTTTTTAAGTATGTTGGTGTGAAATTTTAAAGATTTTCTTCAGGGGAAAAAAAAAAATCAAAAAATAATCTGTTAGTCTATCAAATTTTTTGAAAACTATACAGTCTGTAAATGATAACTGTGGAAAACACCATAATAGTCCCAGTAGTGCTAAAAGAAGCAGCCAATACTTCATTTAAGGACAATATTCTTTCATGCAGGAGACTGAGGAATGACAGAAATTTCAGTGCCTCTTCTGTATGAGCTATGGAAAGGCCATTTCATTTTGTTCCCGTGTAAAGGACCTTATACGCCTGAGATTCTAATAAGTGAAAAAAAGTAAAACACAGGAAAGTCCAGCAGGTATCAAAGCTGTATAGTAACTTGTGTCATGCAGTTACTGTACATAATTCTTTTGTGCCTCCACCTGTGCACAAGCCTTTTAATGATATTTTCTCATGAAGAGTCCAGTGATTTTTGAACAACTGTCCAATTTTCACTTGTCTTACTATTTACACCTCCAATATACAAAGGAAAACATGTAACCTCTGTAGTGACAACTGTGATTTGATTTTGTGGGGGCTTTTGTACTATTCTGAGCAGTCTGATTTCAATACAGTTTTGTGATTAAAAATAACCTGTACTTACAGCTTACTGCACGACCCCATGCAGTGATGAATACCTCTAAGTCTCTCAGACATCTGCTCGTTGCCGCAAGGTGTTTTGAGCTAGTGTCACTCGCTATCGCACTTGTTTGAAACTCAGACTCAGGGTTCAGTGGCGGTTGCAGGTGCTCAGCAGTATTAGGCACAGACCCAAACTTTCATCCCCTCTGTCGGAGGATGAGGTTTGCTTTGTCTGAAGCACTATACTTGAGTTGAATTCCTAGTTTAAATCCAGACTGCAGCTTCAATAATGATTATTTCCTTTGCAACTGCCAGCAACTGTGATTTTTAGTGACAACAGCCCATTAAAAAGGAAAAAGTCTTTTTTTTTTTTTTTTCTGAAAGACATACTTCCAGGTGTTTTGAGACAAACACAAAAGAGAAAGCATATTTTCAGTAAACAGAAGGTGGAATTTTCTCCTCGGATCTCTGTGCCTGTGGTCATGCTAGAAGAAATGCCATATTACTTCTGAAGGGTTTAAATTTTACATCTTTGATAATTTCGTCAAAGTACAATCAATCCTTGACTCTCAACTTTCTTGCTTCAACAGAAAAAGGCACACTGTAGATGGAGTTTCACCTTTGGAAAAACTAGCTAAACATGTTTTATGTTATATATTTTATGAATCCTACCTGTCAGAGCAGGCTAGATATCTCTGACATTGCCTTCAGCGCATTTTTGGTATAGTTAAGTTGTTAGGAAGGTTCTAATCAGCTGGAGAAGTAGAATTCACCTTGCCTAATTTAAACCATCTGAAATTCAAGTGTATGTAGACCAAGATATTCCTCTAGTCTCTATCTATTGTCAGTGGAAAGAGACAGGCACAAACAGAAACCAGTTGTCCCTCTCAGATGTGTGCCCCAGGACGGGTCAGCTCTCTGTATGTATCTGCTTGTTGCTTTCCACTGACAAAACACAGACCCTAGGTGTTTCACCTCACCTTTTTGTGGCAATAATTGGGTAAAACCCAGTTGTATTTATAATACTCTGTCCCCAGTGAACAACCCCATTTTTCCACCTGCATTGCTGTGCATCTTCTGTTGTACTCTGGTATATAATAAAGGATGTTTACACTCACAGAAAAAGACTATTTTGATAATAAAATGATTTTTTTTGTTCATATTTCCATTTAGATTGATAGAAATAAAAACTTTTTTTATTCTACGAAACCTACATTGCCGGGGAAGAAAAGACGTTTCAAAGGAGTGAAAGATAAAGTGTTAGGCAGCTTAATCCTTCTTCCATTCTAAATTATTTATTTGCATTGATTATAGTTGCTTTAAATGTGCCAAGCTGGGGTGTGTTGTCCAATGTAGTCCTTTCCTGGTGAAGGTAATGAACTGACAGCTCCCTTCATGTGCTGTTTCAGAAAATCCAATGAAAGCACTTTATTGACAATAAAAGAAGTGTAATCTTGCTGGTGGGACCCATTAGTCGAAGGTGGCAGTGAGCTGGCTTATGATCACACATGATATCTTCAGTGTATTTGGCGAGCTGAATCCTACCACATATAAACATGCTCAGCACCCTGCAACAAAGTGACCAGTTAAACTTCTATTAATTGAAGATTTAAAAACAACAAAAGCCTTTGAATTTTGCAAAGAAAATGGTCTAGATGAGAATCAATGACAAACTTCCTTCACGAATCTGTCAAGGGCCAGAAAGAGTAACTGGGAGGCAGGAAAGCCTCAGTTTGCTGAGAAAGAAGCTATGAGGCTAATGATGAGAGATCAGAAATTGTCAGAATTATTTGAGCCATTTCTGATTGTTTTAAGCCGTAAATTTTGAACCTTACTTTAGTTACAGGTAGGTAACCAGAAGGATTCACGTCTATTTCTCCACCAAGAAGACCTAGTCCTTATTCTCATTCAGCTGACAAGCTAACCCGAAAAGGCGCTCAATGAGGGAGCTCAGCTTCAGAAATACTCTACTGACTCTCAGTGTGGGAAGAGAAAGCATCTGATGAATGATCTGGTTACTCTAGTCTGGAGTGATTTTTTTGACATGACAGGACACCCGGGAGCAGATAACACCTCTGGCTGCTCTGGTTCCCTCTGACTCCTTCAGCAATTACCCCGACTTGCTCTCGCACTTGCTCCTTTCTGCCACCGTGGCGGGGTGCTGCAGTTGCTGTATATTTTTGCTTTTGCTCTTATGAGACAAACCCACCCACCTTTGCCCTCAATGTTGTAGGTGCCAACGTACGAAGGTAACCTTGCCTTTCTCTTTTTGTAGGTGGAAGATGCATTGAGTGAGGCAGATTTTCAGCTCAAGTTGGACCTGCACTTTACTGATAGCGAACAACAGTAAGTGCTGTTTTAAAGCTCAGTTGGTAATGCAGGGGTTTGTTCAATTGGGAAATTACTTTGATGAAGTGAGAGTCCTTTGGAAAAAGGGATAGCTTTGATAAGTCTTTCCTTTGCCTCAGTGTTGAAACCTTTCTGTTTCTCCTCTCTGGATTTGAAGAGTGTATCTATCTCATACTCCTCTTTAAAGGAACAACATTTTTTCTCCTTTCAGTGTCAGATTTTCAGAAGTGTTAAGTGTTGCTCTATCTCTGCTGCTGTTAAAGTCAAAGGGAATATCATCACTGACCTCCACGTGAGCTGGGGCTGTGGTTCAGGAATGCATTTATCTCAGGAGACAAAGACATATTTTTCTGTTTGAAGATGGGTGTATGAACATGTGAAGTGCTTTTCTTGTATTAAGAACCAAAGCTGTCTCAATATTTTAGGAGGAAAGAGTCTTCCCATTGACTTTGATCTCTTCCCACTGCGTTTGATTCCACAATCTTAAGTGAAGTGGGAGTAGCATCCCTTCCTGAGACATAGCAGAAAGTGTGATCCAAGATGTTATTCAGCCTTGCTGAATCACAGAAAACGCTTCCAATGACTTCAGCAAAATTTATGGGGGGTGGTTGGGGGTGCTGAGAAATCACCTGAGCTGTGTTTCATGCTAAGCCTCTCTCCATGTGATTTTATTCATATCCATAGGGCACCTTAACAAATTTCAAGAACAGGTTTCCTTTATCTTCAAGATACAAAAAGTGAAAACTTGTTCTCTCAGGCAGGTGGGACTGGATCATCAGTCATCAGCTGTGATGCTGATGGGTCTAGAAGAGAGAAAAAACAAACATAAGTGATAGCCAAGACTAAAAAGAACTGAAAATTTCTATTATCAATCATCTGAATGATTAATCCGATTTACTACAAAGAAAAGAAGTGATTTTTATAAAAGGATATTCTGCAAATCTCACTGAAACACTACTTGGGACTAACCATGCACCATACTCAACTGTCTCGTCATAGATTTTCTTAACTTGGGGAAAAAATTGGCTTCCATCAGAAGGGTCTTTAATGCTGTAAAACAATTCTTTTTTAGAAGCGAGTTTCATTTACACTGGGGGGATATGGTTAGGCATGCTCCAGCTCTACAGCTCAGTCTCCTGCCCTATACGTGACTTAGATGCCATGTGGTTGGCTGCACACCAGGAAAGGTATTCTGGAATAGTTATAATCAAACAAAATTAAAGTCCTGGATTTTATTTACTGAAAAGAGGAGAAGCCAGTCCTACTTGTATTGTTTCTCTGCAGTTACTTCACCTACACTTTTTTTTGGCCTCTTGTAAAAGGTTTATTTCAGAAGATCAGCTATCTGGAAAGGTATTCTGAATATTTTCAGCTCTCTCTGACACAAGACTGCTTCTAACTCTCACAGATTGACTGAGCCGATGATTATTCTTACACTGTAAGAAGTAGTGCACTGTCCTGGCTATGAACACTCAAATAAACTGAGCAGTTTGCTAAATGCATTTCCTTCTGCTACTTAGTTCTTGATGTTCCCCAGAACTAGTGCATAGATGGACATCAAGGACAATCACCAGGGGAAACCGTAATTGCATCACAACTATTTTCCTTTTATACAGTATATTTATATATCTCTCTGCATCTGTTATTTATTATTTATCTTTGTATCTATATGAATATGTATTTATATTTATATTTATGCTAGGCACAAGTACAAGACAACATACTCATCATTTATGTAAACCCTTATGAAGCTGGGAAGTAATAAAAATTCAACTCAAGCCATCTCCCAGTCTGCTGCCTGCAGCATGTTACAGGCTGTGACAACTGAAGCTTTCACTAACCCTTGTAAATCTTTTTTTCTTTGAGGCTGAGAGATGTTCCAGTGATCCCCATGATCAGCAGCCGTACACTGTGTCTTCACTTCCACCCCCGGAGAGGTCTACACCACCATGTTCCTGTCATGTTTGACTATTTCCACCTGTCAGTGATATCCGTCACGGTGCATGCGTCACTGGTAGCATTACACCAGCCTCTGATCAGGTAAAGGACACAGAAAAGTCCGTTGAAAGCCAGAGGAGATTCCTCTTTGGAGTTCGTTTGCTTATTGTACGGGAGAAGCAGAGAGGATAATTTAATTTCAAGCTTTCTGGTCCTGGGCTAGGATTCTGGAGATTGGGGTTTAGAGCCAGCTTCTGTCACAGGCTCCTTCCTTTGCTAAGACAATAGGGGTCTGACTAGAAACTAGCAAAATCTTTGGGAAGAGATTCAGAAATTTTGATTAGTCTTGATCTCTCTATTCCCCATCTGTAACATGAAGAAAATGAAAATTCTGTTCTCCTTGGGTGTTTTTCCTCTTTAGCCTAAAAGCAACTAAGAGCATCTCCATTTTTTTTCCCCTGTTGTTCTGTAAAGCATTTAGGATAGTTGGACTTTAATCTCATCTGTGGCCTCTGCGCATTAGCGTAATTCATACCATGGCTAGAAGGAGAGGCATGCATGAGTCAGTACTGGATAAGGCTCCGTTCAATTTTTCCTTTGCAGCAGCATCTGATTTAACTGTGTAGCAGTATAATACTGGCTGCCACAGGGTCTAGGTGTGATTTATGTTATCTGATTCATAATGACAAGAAAATAATTCAGAACTCCTTTAAATAAAACAGGACTGGAGGTCAATATCCTCTAATATTTAGAGCAGGTGAGGGGAAGCAAAGGTCTTTCTGCCAATTTACTTTGTGTCCAATCTTGTCATCATGTGAGATAAAGAGTGCTGAGAGGGAGGGAACTCTTTTGGTCCTGAAGCAAAATGCAGTGTTGAGCATTGTTCAGCTTCCCTTACTCCAGCAAGGCCTTGCTGTTTGCCAAATGATCAGGAGACTCTTAAGTTTGTCAAATATCGTGCAGAGCACTGTGGCAGAAAGAAAAGATGAACCTGTAGGCTCTTTTTTTCCTCAGGTTTCGTGTTTTGGCTTAATACATCTTTGTTTCAGTTCTCCATTTGTATAAAGGCATTGCTTGCACGTGATGCCACAGAATGAACTAAGATTGTAAGAGGTTGAGTTGTGACACTGATGCGAGTCGTATTAGTAGATCACTGACATATCTGTCTTCCGCTGCTGAGATACAGGTAACTGCTGTATCTCTCCTCTGCTATGTGTTGACTTTTTAAAGGGTGAATTAGGTTGTAACAGACTACTTCTAAGCAGATAGTTTCGCTCAGATAATTTGCGCATTGTTCTACTATATAAAAGGATGAAAGAACAATAGTTATCAGGCTTAATGACTGTTTTCAGTGCTTTGTTATCCTCTAATGAATGGGGCTGCAGAGACTTGTTACTGTTATTAGGCATAAATCGCATGACGAGCAACTGTTCCATAGTCAGATTATTATGGCTTTTACAATATGATTTTGTGGACATTTGTGAAGTATACCATATTTTCATTTAATGCAATGCAATGAAGATTTTTGACAACACAATATAGAGTCTCATTTGCTTAAGCCAATAAAATCATTTTAAAGTGTGAGATTGAAGATTTATCTTCTTCTTGATAAATATTTAAAACCTGAAGAGTTTTTATATCATGCATTCTCTAAATATAAATCAGGGTGAAGACACTAGTGTAAAAGAAATGTTGGTTCCAAGCATTCTGAAACAAAGCTAGCCAACTAAAACTTATTGCTTTTCTCCCAGCTCAGAGCTTTCCTGCTTATCACTTATCATTGGAGTTTACTAGGAACATATCAAAAAAGGCTTAATTGTAAAATTAGATCTTTATTTTCGTACCACAATAGAATCTGAATGACTGGAAAGTCTTTTTTGTCACATTATAGAAAAAAACCCCACAAGATAGTTACATATTGTCTGGGAAAAATATCTATGCAGTATTTCACTGTATTTTAGTTTGCTACCTCAAAACCGTCCCATCATAGTATGTACTTTATATGTATACACACATTATTTCTACACATAGGTATACACTTAAATGTAAAACAATAACATTTCTAGACCTACCCTGAAGATAAAGTTCACACATTATGTAAAATTGAAATTCATTGCTATCCTGAAGTTGTCCTGAAAACAACTGCCTGAAGCACAACTATCTGCTCACGTATGCCCTGTGAACTCAGCTTTTCATATTTTGTTAGCTCTGTTGGCAAATTAGATACTCTTCCCCGAAGTCCTTCCCTGTTGCCTGTATTTGAACAGGGAAAACCACAGGGAAACCAGCAAGAGTGATTCAGGCCTTGCCCTGCAGGGTAGTGTACACCCACAAACAGCTCCTGTCGGGCAAACCTTGCCAGGGTGACTCCATTACCTCCTGGTTTTTAAGTGAACATTTTGATAGGGATGTTTGTTCTGGTTAATAATTCTTATACAATAAATATTACATTAGGTTTGATACTTTGAAGCCCTTGCCTCTTACCAAACTGAGAATGAGTGAAATTCATGTTTCTGGGATCCTTTGAAGGATTCTGGATGGAAATTTTGTGATTCATCTTTTCTAAAAAGTATATCACTCAGCTTTTTATGGAGTCCCAATTCATGGCAGCTGCTAATGGCTTTATACATTTACTAAGGAGGTGAGAGCCTGGGTAGGAAGGTGATGTGGCAGACTTGCAGTCAACTTACCTCCAGCTCTGTTATCTCTACAGCAATCATATTTGGTCTAGATGTGGGATTACCAGGAGCACAGTGGGATGCTTCGGGGCTTGGATCACCTCCTCTCTTGGCTCCTTGGGCAGCTGCGTCCCCCTGAAATGCTGCTGCAGAGGGGGCTCTGAGCAGATGGAAAGGGGCTGGGTGGCTTTGACTTGTCCTTACAGAGCACTGTGCCAGAGCTTGGTTAAAAATACTCACTTTGACCTTTAGAGTTCTTCGACTTCTCTAAAAAGCACCCTAGAAGTGGCTAGGGAAGCTGGACCACTCGGGGCCAAGTCCAAAACTTTGGTTTTCTAGGCAGGAGTGCAATAATAGGGGCGAACAGGGATGTAGGGTGTAGTGGTTGCGATAGCTATTGTCTCAACCCGAAACACGTCTCCCCTCACCTGCGTCTTGCCCTACACCCAAACCCTTCCAGCAGGCACAGCGGGACATCGTCACACCACTGCTTGCAAAGCCCAGGGCTTGAGCTGTGCTGCTGCGGACCCCAAGCCCCTTGCTCGCCCGCAGCGACTGCTGCTGTGCAGGGCAGCGGTGTCTGCACTCAGCGCTTTGGGCAGCTGCGGGTCACGGAGCGGTCTTTTCAGACTTTTGGGATGTGGGAGAAATAGAGGAGAATCTAGAGCAGGAGTTGGCTGGCACGTCTCTCCTAACATCACAGAAATGACAGTTCTTTTTGGAAAGCAAAGGGCTTGCCTCTGACGACCTCATTTTACCCAGGATGACAGAAAATGACCCCAGCAAGTCTGTCAAAAGATAAACAGAAAAAGTGAATGATGTTCGGGCTTGAGAGTACTCCCCTGCTGACTGCGCTGGCCTCCACAAACTGCTTAAATACGTTTTTTGTTCTTTTACCTGAGCTTCAGAGGCTAAATGTGAGTAGACAGTTGCAGGAAGGAGGTGAGGAGGAGTTAGGGCTTTTGCACTCCAGTTTTCTGTTTTGTCTTTTGTATGGATCAGTTTGGTTTCTGGCCTGAGGCATTGACTTCTCCTTTAGCTCCTGGTCACTGGCTTTGTTACTGGTCCAGTCTATAAGTGGAACCAGCAGTTATTAGCCTAGCATCAGCTGTTAGAAAAGGCGTTGTGCTCCAGCATAATTCAGGCTTCAAGAAATATTTCTACTTTTCCCAAAGGGACGCATCCATCTCTATGGCATGCAGGTCTACTTAGTCTCAGGCATGCTGCAAGCTCGGTGCCTTTCTTACATTGGACTCATTTAGGAAGCAAACAGCAAGAAACATGGTTACCCGCTTCATTAATTCCATGGACCTCTGCACCATTCCTTCCTGAGAGGAGTTAGCATATGCTACTGTTTATAAGTAAAAATACAACTCGTAAATAATCTCTGAAACAAGTACCAGAATGCACAGTTTCACACACACACACAGTTTCCCACAATGAATACATTGCCCTATACGTTGTATTTCCTGTTAAGCAACGTGGACAGCAGGATCTGGCTGGCATGTCTTCTACTGAAAGTTTATCCAGTGACTTCAGATGATTTATACTTTCTTCCCCCAAAATCTTTCTGGCAATGTAAGAGCTGTGTTTCAGCACCAGACTGCTGCTATCTGTGCAGTCCGGTCTCCCCAAAGCCGTGGTTTGTCCAAGGGTTGTGCAGAATCCAGCTCACTCAGTGGCCACAGCATCTGCAGTCTTACTCAGGCTCTTGGGCTTCAGCTGAAAATATTTTCAATTGGAATAAAAAAAAAAAAAGGGCAAAAAAAAAAAAGCAACAATTGAAATTGTTGCAAATAAGCAAGACCCTGCATCACAGGCAGCTGGCAAACCTGTTTTCTCTTGTTTGCACAAGAAAGGGGCTTAATTTCTTCAGGTTTCTGGATTCTTCTCAACTTTCTAATCTCTTCTCCACTTCCATACATACATTTGTGAAAAACAAAGTAGATTTTCAGGATTTTTCTTGTTAATATTGAACTCTTAATTGCCCACATCCAAATCACTGTATGAGAAACGAGAAATCTTAGTGGCATCTGAGATGCGGAAATAATATAATACACATTTTGCAGGTGGAGAAACCAAGACTCAGATACTGAATTTTTCAGTGCCTTGAGCTTGCTCTGCTCTGGGAAGAGGAAAGAGAATCAAAGGGACACAGGGTATCTAAAGGTTCCAGCCCTGACCTAGTTCTGCTCTGCTCCACTGCACTGAGGAACCAGGCCAACCCTGGCCATCCTTGAGCAATTTTTATCTTGCCTAAATCCTTTCATTCCCAGACATCCTCCTGTTCCTCAAAAGCACGACTGATATATCCGTATGTAACACGCACACTGTGCTGCCCTGTACACCTTGAATCTGGGTGTGGACTATGCGGATCAATTTTTCTACAATTGTAAGTGTAGCTGGCACCTGTTTATGGGCAGCTTCTATGTGAAACTGCCACAGATGTAGTCCTGGGTAGCAAAGTTCAGGACTTATTTTTCCCGCTCCGTCTCATTTGCAAATAAATTAATCTGTAGAAAGAAAATGGAATATTTATGCTGTAGAGAGCTATTGCTTCCATAATATGTTTTATTAAAAGAATACAGTTTTATATTTTTTCCCTCTGAATTTTCTTTTGTTACTGTTTGTTATGTATCTGCAAAGATAACCCTCCACTTTGACATGCCGTTCTCCTCAGCTGCCAGCCGAGAAGTTGCATAAGAAAAACCTGATGATTTCTGAGTCAAACTTTCAAAAAAAACCCCCAAAAGTAAATAAATATCACCACATGTCTTTGCCTGCTTTGAAGATTTATGCCAACTAAGTGTATTCAGGATAAATGAATCAGCATTTCCCAGCAATCAAAATCATCAGAGATTTTAAACCAGATTCCCCCTCTGTTTGGATCTAGGGAGAGATATCTGTTTCCATTACAAATTATATTTTAATAAATCTTATCAGTTTTACACAAGAAGGTCAGAACATGGGGACAAACATTTTAGCAGGGCCTGTTGTGATAGGACAATGGGGTAATGGTTTTACATACACAGAAGAAGTTTTTTACAATGAGGGTGGTGAAGCACTGGCACAGGTTGCCCAGAGAGGTGGTAGATGCCCCATCCCTGGAAACATTCCAGGTCAGGCTGGACGGGGCTCTGGGCAACCTGATCTAGTTGGGGATGTCCCTGCTCATGGCAGGGGGGTTGGACTAGACGGCCTTGAAAGGTCCCTTCCAACCCAAACCATTCTGTGATTCTATGATTCTATGATAATATTTTACAGTCACTGATTATAACCTTAGTGAAACTCCTTGCGTAAGAGAGAAAAATGTCTAGGGGAGCACAACTGTAAATATCCACATGTCATTCTCAAAACCAAATAACAGATCATCCATGTATCCTATGGCCACGTGCCAGCAGTCGTTTGCCAAAAGCTGTATTAATGTTTTGAGTCAAACCAGCGAGGGAAATCAGTGTTGTGCATTGCGTCTTTCCTGATCTGTGGGAGTTAGAAGGAAGTTCCTGGTGAAATGCAAACAGTGCTGTCAGGGGAGGATGTGGGGGGTTGATTCTGAAGTGTGTTATTTCTATGGGACTTACTTATATTGTTCATTTTTAAAATCAGTAGTATTTTATGCATAAGGGACTGAAGGAAAAAGAAGTGATTTCTCTATAGGATCTGGCCTAAATGGGATGCAAGTTCATTTCCTGAACTTCCACTCCTGGTTCAGTCACAAGATTATAATTTCTTGTCATGAGAAATGTGAAGATTGTGGGGGTTTTTTGTTTGTTTTTTTCACAGTGTGACCATTTCATATAATGCGAGATATTTTTTGCCAAGCAAGATTCAGAAGATCCTAATACGTTAGGTTTTTTTGCCTCATTCTGCTGAAATCTACAATTCATGAAGAAATTAAGTTTTATTTACCAAAAAAAAAAAGGTCTTCATTTTCAAAAAAAAGTGCATGAAAATTAAAAAAAGTTATTTCATTTTGGGGCAGTTTAATCTCAAAGGGAATATTATATTTTATTAAACTGGCCTAAAGCATTTATTCTGAATTACTTCAATAACACGTCTGAATTAACATTTATCAAGGCCAAGCCATTTCTTATGCTAGGGACCTGCCATCTGGTTTATATGTTAAAGAATTGTCCACAGAAGATACAAAACAGGGAATGATTATTTAATATTTTGTGCCATACAAAAACTAAAAGGTGCCACATTCAATTCTCCAACAGCAGGTTCAAAACAAACAGAAAGCGCAGCGCGTACTACAACGTGGAGTTCATTCCAAAAGATGTTCCAGAGGCCAAAAGCATAAATCAAAAAGGCATGGACATAAATTCATGGAAGATAACCATGACTGCTGGAAATAATGGCCTGAATATAACCTCTGAATCAGGAAGTTCTTAAATTTTGATTGCTGGTATCTTACAGGCTATGCCACAGGAAAAAAATTGGCTTTTCAAGGGAGCTTACTATAGTATGTGTCCCTAGATGGCTGCTATAAGAACTATGAGATTCCTCTGAAGGATAAAGACATCTCATGGATAAGGTCATCAAAAGAACAGCTTAAAAAAAAAAAGCAAAACCAAATTGTTTCTTTCACTGAAAATATTAATATAAAAATACTAATAATCCTGCACACATGTTCATTCTCTGACATGCACACGTTACCTCTTTTGACCTTTTTTATCCTAAACCCAAATAAAAGTTAAGGTTAACATACAGGATGAGGATCTAAATGTTGATATTAGGTCAATGCTATTAAATATGTAGTCCAAATGGACACATAAATAACCAAGATTCAAGATTCATACAAATGAGCATGGTTGCAGGAATAACAGGAAACAATAAATACAGAAAATGAAATTTGATGTAGCAAATTAACCTGTTATTGCTAATATAAATTGTCCTCAAGTATTAGGTACTTCAGAAAGCATTAGAGGAACCTCAACAATTTGTAAGCCTTCCAGTTAAACTTTCCCTCAACAGACAGATGACTTTTTGGCAGGTTTCCCAAAAACGGCTTTTGTTTTGCAGTGCTATGTGAAATCAATTTCCATAAAACCAAAAGATTAAAATACCTTCTCTGCTGTAAAATCAAAAAAATAAATAAATAAAAAGGCATTAGAAAGTGCTTTTCTCTCCCTTAAAACCTTTGAAAGCTTTGCTTATATTCAAATGAGGAATTCAAATTTTTCGTGTGCAGGCGACATTTGTTTAAGCTCCTCTCTCTGATGCCGTAGCAATCATTTTTTATTTCTGCTTCTTGAGCCTTTCCAGCAGACCAGGGCAGACAACATCATCCAGTAACAGCTGAAATTATTCAGAGCAGTGTTTATCTCTTGGCTGTTTGTAATTGCTTTAGTTTATTTATTTATTTTTATCTTAACTGTTGCATGTAGGAAATACATGGAAAGACTTCATGCTGCTTAGAAGCAGCCAGCTGGAAATTTCTTGGATCACATAAATTAATACATACATAAGCAAGGGCAGATATATGCTAAGGTCTTCTACACCATCCTCCCCACCACAGGATGTCCTTTTGGTCAGCGTATGAATGGTAGGGGATATATAACAAACAGCAGTTTTGACTTAGAGGCGAGGCAGGGATTTGTGATTAACCTTTTGAAACCGGTCCAATTCCTAATTTTGCTTGAGGTTCTTCTTCTGATGTTGCACACACCACTGAGTCTCCTTGCACATCTGAACCTCACCTGTTGGTTGGGTGATAACAAGTATTGCTGCACCTTGTTTTTGTCTTGTATCCTTAGCATGAACATCCTTTCTTTTGTTGTGTGTTTCTGTACAGCAGCCAGAACTCCTGTCTGTCCTTAAAAATTGAATCAGGTGTAGATATCCATGAATTCTGGCTGCTTTGAGCTGACGTGGCCAGACAATACACATCTACATAGAGGAATAACCTCAGATTGGAAAATTTTGGCAGGATGAATGGCACTGCCCTGTGGCTTTTAGTTCTGGCACATTATGGTTTTAAAATGGTTTTTGTGCTCCCCATCTCGGAAGCTTTTGTTCTTCCAAGGAGACCAGGTCTCCTGGGTATGATTAATTTGGGGCGCCTGGATGGGCGTCAGGTGTCTGTAGAAGGTGATCCCAGTCTGAAAGCTGTAGCACAAACTCAGGGCCATTACCTCTACCCTGAGTATGAACAGCAAATCTGTTTTTCTTTTTTCTCTGCGGTTCATGATTTCAATTCCACCTTTGCCTGCATGCTTTTTAAGAACACTTATGGTTGCTTGCATCACCATTTAGATTCAGTAATTTGGCTCATTGTATTCGCCACAAGTAGCCTGATTTCTCTCTTGAAATCTTGATGTGGTTTATGTATAGCACGTTATCACAGAGACTAACAGTGGGGTTTATCTCACCTAACTAGTTGTTTATGAGGCAGTCATCTTAGCCTCTCTTTGTAGTCCACAATGAGAAATAAACACTTTGAGGGTGCAATTCATCTGACCTATTTGATATCACTACTTCAAAAAGGGATGACTCATACCCTGGAAATGCCGATTCCTCTCCAGCAACTATAAAGGCAGCCTACATCATTAACTGGGATGTGGACATTTGCTCAGATTAATCCAGAATAAGAGCCCTAGCTATGCATTGGGACTCTGGTGGGCTCAATGCTGAGTAAACTACAAACAAGATGTTCCATTCTTAATGGGTTCATGCTATAAGATAGGAGACATACAGTCAGAAGGGAACACTGTGATCATAACGGTCAGCACTGAGAGGTAATGACCTCAGCACTAAAACAACTTAAATTCTGTCAGGCTTTTGAGGAAGGACTTGGATAACAGCAAATTCATGTTGCACATGGGTATGGGAGAACGCATCCCAAATGAATGGACTGCCCCCAGCAAAATGAAATGCATGTTTTGGGCTGAAGTCTTGCCATTTTGATGCTGGAAGCTTATGTCATGGGACAGTGAGAAGTGGGAACTAAACTTACAATCTGTAATAAAAGATTGGGATGAACTGTAAAGGATATTGATAGTAAAGAGAGACCATGCACAGTTCAAAGAGGAAGGGCGCTATGGTTAAAGCCAGAGAGAAAGATGTTGAATCACTCAAGATGCAAGCTGATGAGAAGCTGGATGAATATTATCTATGTGGATAGATGGAAAGGTTGTATTGTTGAGATGTTATGCTGGAAAAAAGATCTGTAAGACAACAGAGAAAGGACTGAGTGAAAGATAGCACTCAAGTCACGGGACTGAATGCCAAGAAAGCAAGCTCCATTCACATCATTTGAGCTAGTGCATATGGACAGTGTTCATTTCAAAAGGAAAACATGTGGACTTACAATGTCAGCTTGTAATAAATAAAAGCAAAACCCAACAAGATTAACCACAAAACCAATACTGTTCTGATTATTTTTCTTCTTAATTTTTCTTCTTTTAGTTTTGCTCGTCCAGGGAAAGGTTCATGGCTTGGTAAAGGCAACCTGGAGGCGGGACCAGACCAGTCCAGTATGTCATTAGAAAATCTCGTGTTTGGAGCTGGCTACTGCAAACCCACTTCTTCGGAGGTAAGGACGATGAACAATGATGTTTTACTTCCATTTGGTCACACAGAGTGTCCACATTGTCTGTGAAGAATGTGCCCTGGTTTATGTTGCTAGTAGAGGGATTTTCTTGGAAGAACCCTTCAAACATTTCTGCATGAACCACCTGGCACTAGGATACACAGTTCCTGAGTGTTCAGCCCCCACTTATATGAACCACTTCAGAAAAGTTCAAGATGTATGGATATACCCCTGATTGCCAAGGACACTTTTAAGGCAGGATTCACCCGACCAAGTGTCTGCTGTAAGGTGAAATTAATTATTCAGTAAAAGATCTTTGCTTTCAGGTCTTATGTTCGACAGCCAGAGGATTTGAGTCATTATTAAGGATGTTGTGAAGGAAGGGTTTGTGTCTGGAGTATTGAGTATTGTGTGTGCTGGTGACGGGGTGTTACGCACATTGCCTTACTCAAGGCAGGTCCCGCAGTTAGTGTATGCCTTTGACCTTATTACTTACTGTAGGTGAAGAGGAGAGCTTGTTGTGCAATTTTTATTACAAAGTTGTTTGTTTGGTAAATAATGATTAATTGTGGGTTTTGGTTGGTTGGTTGGTTTTTTTAAGTGCTAGCTTTGGAGTGTTTTTTGTCAGAAATGTTTCCTCAGATCTGGAAACTCAACCCAAAATATTGAAATCATTAACTTGTTAGGAAAAACTGATTCAAGGGTTCTGATTAACATGCTGCCCTCAGCTTCCCTCAACCTTTCCTGTCGAAGCTGTTCTATTCTGTATAAGTATTAAAAATACGCTAGCCTAGAGCAGCTGGTGCGGAAGAACTACCAGGGAATTAACTCAGACTGAGAGAACGTTTGGCCTGAGGCTGCTGTCCGAACCGTTGGGTAATTGTATGCTTTTGGCAAACAAACTGACCTCAACCTCTGCCTCTCTGGTAGACAGTCACATCATATAAATTTAAATAACTGATTCCAGTGTTTGTCTTTGTAGACTAATCTCTGTACATCTCTGTACATCACACAAGAGAGAGGCTTCTTTGGAGAGTTGTTCCTACTTTTCATTACCCTCTGGACAAAACGCTGTTGTAAGAAGATAAATGGAAAGGCTAACTCTCCACTCCTGTTTTTCCTTTTACTCTCCATGGAAAAATCTTAGTCTACTGTGATTAGGAAACCTTATTTCCTTCCCAAATGCTTTCCTTAGCTGCAAACTCTATTTTCTACCTATCTCTGTTGACTAATCCTCTTTATAGGCTTTTTTTTTCTTCTTTTATTTATTTATTTTTTAAATGACAGTATAATTATTATCCTAGCAGGTAACCTATTAAATACCAAAATGAAAGCACTCTATCATGAACCGGCTTTAGCACTCTGCTACACTGCGGGTCATCTGAACGTCTCACACCAAATAATCATAAATGTAATGCTGCACACTCCACCTCCACATGGTCAGACGTGCATTTGCTTAGCTTCAGAAACCTCTATAAGTCATGACATCTGTTCTTGATCTGAGCATTTTAATTTAATAGACTCTGATGGCCTTTTTGCATATGCTATCGATGATGTATGATAATGAGCAAAGGCTATTTCTCTTGGTTTAATGTAAAAAATAAAAATTCAGAGCTAGAAAAGAAACTGCTGTGGAGGTAAACCTAACTCCAAGTGAGGGCCTTGTGACTGACTGCTGGTTTACGTGGGAGTTTATATCAAGCCATAAAGTATTGAAGGAAGAGGAGTAATATTATTTCTTACAGTGCTGAAATGCTTTGCACTGGGTCAAGTTTACTTCCCTTTACAAATTTGTAGGTTCCATTCCAGGTTGTTTGAATGGATTTGTTAAATGTAACTTCAGCTGGACTATAGACATGTCCCGGTTTGGGGAATTTTGCAGTCACCATCAGTGGGCATGAGAATGGATCCTATCCTTTTCATTAGATGAAAACTGCAGACCTCTCTGCTCACTTGATATATATTTTCGGTTGGACCTTGCCTACTCCATGCCCACATTAGTAACAGTTGAATACCTTAACTTAATATATACCACACTTTCGTTTGTTTGTTTGTTTGTTTGTAAGCTACTCTGATTTGATGTAACTGGTTAAATCTAGCCTAGAACAATTAACATATCCTGTCTTCCATGGCAGACAAAGCTTCACTGGGCAGCAGGGCATAGGAAAATGAATTTTAAAGAGACTTTGGCTAGTTCCTTTTTATGTCATAAAATACTGTGAAACAGATAATGTTGGTCTATCCTGGGTTTGGTTTTGTTTTGTTTTCATCTCTGCAAAGCTGAGTTTGGATCCTTCTGCTTTTTATGTACATTTCTGTGTTTTCCTTGATCGGAGGAGTCTCCAGGCTTAAGCTCTTAAGATGCATCTCCTGGGCAAGTGTCTTCTGTTTGATGTCTTTTCTAGGGAACTGAATCTGATTATTCGTTTCTCTGTAAGACTGCAAACAATTGAGACTTTCCTTATTTGAGGTTTACGTATCGTGAGTAAACCAAGAAGAGGTTTTTTTCCTCCCAGTTGCAGACAGATTATTTTTCCAGAATACTTCCATTTGAGTGGAAGCTTGTAATGGGTAGGAAATGTAAATCATTCCTATTTCACCCTCTTCCTCAAGTCTAGGAGCTGCATGGCTTAAAACCACAGGAAATCAGTGATTCACTGTGTCTGAAGCACTTACTATCTCCGCAATTTATTCATTTTCATAGATTTGGCATAAAATCTACAAAGTCATGAAGCAGACTTGCCGACAAAAGTAAACTTTGCCCTCACTAGTGTCATCATACTCAGTAGATGGACTAATGGCATGGTGTATTGGGTTTATGTGACAAGGTTTTGGTAGTGGAGGGGGGTGGGGGCAGGGGTGGCTTCTGTGAGAAGACACCAGAAGCTGTCCCCATGTTAGCCAGAGTCAGTTCCAGACAGCTCCAAGATGGACCCACTGCTGGCCAAAGCTGAGCCCATTAGCGACAGTGGTAACACCTCTGTGATTGCACCAAGGTCAGTGAAGAAGGAGGGGGAGGGTGGTCCAGGTGCCAGAGCAGAGATTCCCCTGCAGCCTGTGGTGAAGACCATGGTGATGCAGGTTGTCCCACTGCAGCCCATGAAGGACCCCATGCTGGAGCAGGTGGCTGTGCTCTGAAGGAAGGTGGTTTTAGATTTGTTCTTATTTCTCATTCTACTCTGTCTAATTGGCAAAAAATTACATTAATTTCCCCAAGTAGAGTCTGTTTTGGCCGTGATGGTAATTGGTAAGTGATCTCCCTGTCCTTATCTTGACCCTTGAGCTTTGTGTTGTATTTTTCTCCCTCTGTCCTATAGAGGAAGGGGAGTGATAGAACAGCTTGGTGGGCACCTGGTGGACAGCCAAGGTCAACACACCACACATGGTTCCCACAAGATTTGAACACATATCTTCAGTAGAGTAGTGGCTGGATTTACAGTAGTGCTAAGCCCTCAGGAAGGCCAGATTTGTGCTGAAATCTGATGTTAATATGCTCAGTTATGTTTTCCAGACATCTCTTGAAAACAAAGTAGAGAACCCTTATCTTGACGTATCATCTCTAGGTCATTCATCCATTTTTCCTCTTTCTTCCTCCTAAAACATGGGTGCATCAGAGAGCTAATTTTCTTTTCAGGTCCATAGATTGACTGTGGAAGTTCTCATCTAGTTTATGTAGTTGATTTGCTTTTTCCTTACTGAAAAGGCAAGCGACTGCCTTCATTTCTAAAGAAAGTCTGTATCAATCATCGGCTCCTCTTGCCACTTCCTGAGCTAAATCTTCTGCATTTGGGCTGCTGAAGTGCCACTGCTTAACGATAGATCCCGAAGGCTCCTCGTTCTGCACTTCTGACTTCTCAGTGCGGAGATTAATTAAATGCCAGCAGCTTTGGACTGTACATGTGCATTTTCCCTAGCTCTCCTCAAGTGACTTCTGAACACCACTGACAATTTCGTCATCTCCTGGATTAGCAGAGTAGTTATAATAATTAATCCTATTTAAGCCTTGTTTTTTTTTTTTTTTTAAGTCCTCCACTCTCTTCCCAGTCATCTACCCAGCAAACAGGGATCTTCCCTTTCTCCATTCCTCCTTCCATCCCTCTCTAATATTTTCTATATGTACTACACTTTTTCTTTCAAGCAAAATTAAGACAACAAAGATATTTCTTACTGAAATAAGAGATTTTTGTTGTCAGATAAATATGAAGGAAAATGTTTTTGTGGTCAAAAACCTAGTAGAGAACAATCTACAGAATAAGAAAATGTGCTAGTACTTTCTCAAGCTCTCTTCAGCCCATAACCTATACTCGCAGGGAATATATATATCCCAGTAGATGATTGACAACATGTTCAAAACAGGATCATATCTACTTCAGGCTTGGGAGATCTAGTGGGATGAAACAGACTTGTGAGCTGTGTCTGACTGGCTTCCCTCAGGGGCATCTGAATTCCCCTCTGGGTCTGCTAAATTGCTTTTCCCTGTGAGGAAGTTCAAGGGGTCGTTTTGGATGTTACAAGGTCTGTATCTGGACGTCACACTGACTCACGCTTTCAGGTGATCTCAGCGGCCGTAAGAGCTGGACACTGAAAAAAATCTACAGATCCTGCATCTACAATAAAATAAAAAGAAAATGTCCATTGCAGAACTGAAACTTGAATGGTCACTTACACTTCAGGAGTTTTGTGCCTTACCCTGTACCATACACCTCTTCTGTACCCACAGACTGTTTTAATGTCTTCATAATATTGTGCATCACATGCCTGCTGCGTTATAATCAAGTTGAGTCAATGACATACTGGGGGTTATTAATAAACTCTACTCACAGTAATCTTATTTTCATTTAGATAGCAGTTGCACTGCAGATAAATTGACTTCTAAGTAATCAGATTGATTAATCATATGACTTTCCATTAATAAGGCACTGGTGTTTGATAAGAAGTGTTCTTCTTCCACTTAGCACTGATGTAGCTATCCCAAAAGACATCAAGTTTATGCCTGGCATAATACAAGAACTAGGAGTGTCATTCAAATAAAATTGCCTTGATGATAAGAGTTCTTTTCCACAGACAGTTTGCTAATATTTTCATCTTTTCATCAACATATCAAAAACCTAGGCTGTTTCAGCCTCACACCGAAACATTACTCAAACCCAGATTTTTATGTCACATAGGGGTCATCTGTGGTTTATTCTTCTTTTCTTCTGCAGAGTTATGGCTCTTTGGCCATGTTACTTCACTTTTTCAGCTCTTGGAAAAGGAAGGTTGTGCATCAGAGAACAGCCCATGTAGGATCCATTGTGGGAACTATGGTATGCCCTGGAATCCCAGTTTAGCTGGGAGAAGACGAACACATAGCTGCAAACTTCATTGCTCTTCAGACACAGGAACCTTAATGTAGAGATTCCTGTTATCCTTTTTTGTATTTATTGGCACAGAAGCCATCTTTCTAAGTTAATTCCATTCTTCCTGTTTGTTTTTTTTTTTTTTTCAGGGTATCTGCTGTGTCCTGACCTCAAAACAAAATTGTATGAGAAAGATAGAGCGGGGGGGGAGAGGGGGAAAGGGGAAGGCTGAGGGAGAGGGGTAAGGGTGAGGCAAGGCAAGGCAAGGCAAAAAAAATGTGTTAGCTTTGCAAAAGAACTAAAACTTTGCAAAAGACTAAAACTCCGCTGTTTTCTTTTAAAGGAAGGGCAATGTGTATTTTTCTCTTTTTTTCCCCTTTGAAACTAGCAGAAGTTCTCTATCTTCTCCTAGAAAAAAGGGGACCTGGTGTGCCTAGAGGGCTGTGAAGTTGCCAAGCCTTTTTTTAATTTCTTCTTTTTTTCTTTTTCTTAACTGTGTACCCAGGGAGATGTTTTACACCCAACACCTGATTGTTTACAAACTTCAGGCATAGTTAAGATTCTGATTTTACCAACTTATAGCTTCAGTATGTGAGAAAGATAACTGGCGTATTATTTAACATTTTTTAAAAAATCCAATTTTAAAAAACTCCAGTATTTAAAATAGCTTTTACTTATAATTACTCCATATAACTAATTCAGACTGCAGAAGTGTAGTTTACATCAGAATTTCATCCAGAATTGTTAATTTTACATGGAAACGGCTTTATTTTTGATCTCAGATTTCTCTGCTTTGGCATGAGCGTGGTATGGAAAGCACATCTTTCAGGTGTTAGCATGTTTGTAGTGGGTGGTTTTAAAGGACCAGGATTCTTCCAGTGTCTTGCTTATGCAAATGGTGATTAGTTGTGATTGGGACTCCAGCAGATGTCCAACGCATAATTATTCTTAAATAGTAAGAGAGCTGATACACTGTTCTTTAGAAGATATAATGACAAGTATCTTTAATCAGTGTGTTCAGGGCACCATTTGTGATAATTACTGATGAAGTCTTTAATCTTCAGTTGCCTGAAGATAAATGGCTGATTTTTAGAAAGAACTAAATGATTTCCTAGCTGTAGCAGAAAACATGGTAACTAATAATGTGGCAATAACTGGTTTCTTTAATCATTAGCACATTTCTTTTCTGCGGCTCTTACTTTTTGATCTGGCATATACAGGGTACAGAAAGGCAATGATGTGCATTATGATAGAGTTCAAAACTGAGATTAACTTGAGATTAGGCCTAAAACATGATGCTGAAAAAGCTTTGCCATCTTTTCACTGTGAGTATCCAATGAAAATGTCGTGAAATCATCTGGAGATTCTTGTGAGACTCCAGTCAGGACAGTGATGGAGTCTCCTGACACTTCCTCAGGAATTGCTCATATTGGAGTAATAATTAGTTCCTTTTGAAAATCAATAGAATTTGCATAGGAAGTTCCACTTTTCATGTCTATTTTTTTGCTATTTTTCTGCAACGCCATGGAAAGAATCAGACTGCTGCATTCTCTTTACAAATCTCTGTGTTTCTCTGTCTACCACTGTGAAAAAGTCAATAACACCTAGACTTGTATAACTGAAAAGTTTTTTATGACTAATTTAGAGTAGTTATGAGTGGAGTGGTAAAAGGCAGACTGAGCATGGAGAATTTATTTCTCTTTCAAAGCTACTATTACAGTTATATACTGAATGGTAGAATGGTTTGGGTTGGAAGGGACCTTAAAGATCATCCAGTTCCAACCCCCCTGCCATGGGCAGGGACATCTTCCACTAGACCAGGTTGCCATCTAACCTGGCCTTGAACACTTCCAGGGACGGGGCAGCCACAGCTTCTCTGGGCAACCTGTGCCAGTGCCTCACCACCCTCAGAGTGAAGAATTTCTTCCTTAGATGTAATCTAAATCTACTCTCTTTCAGTTTAAAGCCATTACCCCTTGTCCTGTCACTACAGGCCCTTGTCAAAAGTCCCTCTCCAGCTTTCTTGGAGGCCCCCTTTAGGTACTGGAAGGCTTCTCTTCTCCAGGCTGAACAAGCCCAACTCTCAGCCTGTCTTCATAGGAGAGGTGCTTCAGTCCTCTGATTATTTTCATGGCCCTCCTCTGGACCTGCTCCAACAGGTCCATGTCCTTCTTGTGTTGGAGGTCCCAGAGCTGGACGCAGCACTGCAGGTGGGGTCTCACCAGAGCAGAGCAGAGGGGCAGAATCACCTCCCTTGAGCTGCTGGCCACACTTCTTTGGATGCAGCCCAGGATACGGTTGGCAAATAAGTCCAAAGAACTTATTTGACTCCCATCACCATAATTTCTCACTTTGAGGCTGAAATCCAATGATGTGTCTTGTACAGTCATTCAGTTGACTGATACTCTTTTAGTTAAAGCTTTCCCACTCTACAGATTTCAGCACTGATTTTTGAGGAAGTTTATGGAAGGGGACCTGGGACAGATGTTTCTTTCTCTCTTCCCTGAAATGGAGTGCACGAGCACCAGGAACAGCCTTTCTACTCTTCACTTTAGGAAGTGGACTTGGCTGCTCTCTACCTTTTGACAGAGTGCTCTATGATTCAGGTTTTCTTTCTTCTCAGTATTTTTCTCCCAGTGGTACTTTGTTGAAAAATTGTCTTCATATGCCCTAAAGAACACTACAATAATTCCCACTGACTGATGATGAGAGACTTCTTGAAAGGAGACCTAATCAAGTCTCATAGCTTCCGAGCTGACAGCCTTTCCAACAGGAGCACAGATGCCAACAACAGCACAGTCGAGATCCATCATCTGGAAGCTAACTCTTTGCTATTGGCAAGTGTCCCAGACAGCAGCTCGGGGACTGGGGAATGAGAAAAGAGATTCCCGCTTTTTCCAACCACTTTGTCTTGTTTTGTGGAAACAAATCTTCAAGTGACAGCAAGGACTTGTACCTCTGTTCAAAGCCACCACGCCAGTCATAATGACCCAAGAATCAGTTTCACTGCTAAAATGAATTATAAGTTTTGGTACAGTGCTTGAGAGGAATACTTAGAAACGCAGTCTCCGCAACATCAGCTTGTGCACAAATGACTGCCCCTGCTCCAACAATCTCACAAATTCTCCAAGGATCAGACAAGTTTCAGCGGTCTGGCAAACACAAAAAAAATGGGCTAAGAGAATAGAGATGGGTCAATGTGTTGTGATTCTCAAAAGTATTGCCAGTCAGAGGTGAATAACATTAGACAAAAGTTTAGCCGATAAAGATAAAGCATTTTTTGAAGCTTCATGGCAAGATAAGAATAATTTTAGAAGCTCTTCAGTACAAGAATAAGTTCCCCTGAGTTGATTTGACTTAATCACATGTTCATAGTCTGTACTGGAGTGTTTTGATGAGTGGCAAAAAGAAAATTTTGGGATAGAATTGGGTAATGTTTCAAGGAAGCTCTTTGCATAACCGAGAAAAGCGCGAGTATTCAGGCAGTTAGACATATGTGTATTTGGGTGAGGATCTGGGTCTAAAGATTTATCTAGGGTAAGCTAGACACCGTAAGTATGCATATGAGCTTACACTACTTCTTTGACTGGCTTAAACCTTGAGAAATCAAGCTTCTGGTCGTCTAGTTTTACAACAGTGTTTACCTCTGCTGTTCCCAGCTTTGTAGTATGATAATTGAATGGGGCCTGGTGCATTGATCCTGTCTGTGCACTCAGTCACTATATTATCCCAGGATAGCTGAGTGTCTCATGAAGTGTGAAGCAGCCACAGTATCATTCTTCTGTAGCCTCTGGTTTCTAGTAAGTCAGATAAGGCCAACAGCTTATTCCCATTATTTTTTCTCCTTGTCAAGTTCATAGAATCATGGAACGGTTTGGGTTGGAAGGGGCATTTAAAGGTCATCTAGTCCAACCCCCCTGCAATGAGCAGGGACATCCTCAACTAGATCAGGTTGCCCAGAGCCCCGTCCAGCCTGACCTGGAATGATTCCAGGGATGGGGCATCTACCACCTCCCTGGGCAACCTGTGCCAGTGTTTCACCACCCTCATCATAAAAAATTTCTTCCTTATATCTAGTCTAAATCTCCCCCCTTTTAGTTTAAAATCATTACCCCTTGGCCTATTGCAACAGGCCCTGCTAAAAACTCTGTCTGCATGTTTCTTATAAGCCCCCTTTAAGCATTGAAAGGCTGCAATAAGGTCTCCCAAGTTGTTCCCAAACTCTTTCCATGTGTGAAAGAAAGCCATAAAGTCAGTTGAAGGCACTGTATCTCTGCTTTCTGATGACCCAAACAAAAAATCATTGTCATCTCACAGATTTTTGTTAGTTCTTGAAGCAAACTGCAACATCTCTGTTGGAATTAGGTCTACCTGGCATTGGTAGACAGAGTTGGCTGACGAGAAGCAAGGGTGAAGGCCTGAACAGGACAGAGGGGTACCTCCAAAGCAGTGTTTGGTCATGTTCCTGGGGGTGGTAAAGCACTATTTCTTCTCTAGATATTATGTCTCTTTTGTAAACAAATGCAGTTTGACTCTCCAGAGCTGTCAGTCAAACCCTCTTTCTCCTCTACTAAACTCACTAGAAGCATTTTATTTAAAACCATAAAATGATGGCCTGCAGAATAAATGGTAAACTACTCACGGCTCATGAAATTTGATTGTCTTTGAGTGTAAATTACTCGAGGGCTGGTATATGTACTATGCATAATACAGGAGGTATCTACTGGGCTAGGAAAATGAACCTGTGGAAATGTAATACTTATGCAAATTTATACAGCTCCAGCTATTCAAAAGTTCCCCATTTTGTTGCAGTAAATTATAGCAGATTAATATAATTGCCTTAAAGTAACATACCCAGGAAAGTTTCTGATTAGCCATTACTTCTGTTTCAGTGTTAAAATAGAAAATGTGGATTTCTAAAGTGATAAAAAGGACTATATTGTTTTATAATTGGCTTTGCAATTTGATGTATGTTTGCATGCATGTCAAAGGCCTATAAATGATTCATTGCCTGAGAGTGTCATAAGTGAAGACTTCAGGAAAGCAGCATAATGACAGCATTAGACATTGAGCTGTTTCCTGGCCGCAAAGGCATCAAAGAGACGAGACCAGCAATATAGCACCTAGGCTGAAGGGGAGCATTTCTTGTGCAGAATAATTGTTTGCAAGAAGGAAGGTGCCTGTAACCAGGGCTGTAAATGATTATTTTGAGGTGTGATTGATTGAAATAAAGTAATACTCCAGAAAGAACAGGTTTTGAAACATTGCTAAGAGAAAAAGCCAATGGATCTCATTTGGTTGCTTTGAAAACTTGAATTATCTGAGTGATGGAACTCTCTGAGCCACAAAATTATCTTCAGCAAAATAACTGGGAAAGAAATAGAAACTGATTTGTTTTACTTTGGTTTACAACAGCCCTTGGAGTAAGATCTTGCAAGAGATCTTCTGTTGATTATTTTTCACAATACAAGAATGGACAAAATTCAGCTAACCTGAAAAATAGCATATTTAGAACCAACAAAAGGATTCATTTTTCCTCCAGTTCTATAGAACATAAGACAGATAGCTGGTATAACACATTGTCAGAAGGTGCTTTTGTGAACTTTGTAGGGTTTACCATAATTGTGAAAAATGACAGCACTGACAATTCCTATGGTCCTTGTCCAGAAAGGATGGGAACTGTGAGGGCTGTGATATAAACCAATATTTGGGCAATCTGAGGAAGACTTTGCCTGAAGGCATGCAATTTCTGAAGCTGTCAGGGCTTAGGTTTGGGTTTTCTTTTCTTTATTTACCTCTGTGTCTTCAGTGAGTATTTGATACTTAACTATAATTGGTTGCAAAACACAAGACTTGTTGGACCTCTGTCCTGATCCAGTTTGACAGAGCCTATACAGACCGGCATATTTTGCCCACATCTTTGGGGAAAAATGAGAAGTCAGTTGTGAACCGAGTAGAAAGAAGGGGATATGCAAGAACATTTGCAAATAATAATGAAAAAAAATAATAGTGCTATCAATAGAGACATGATTTCTTCCCACCTGCATATGACTCATAGGAACCTACTTGGTAACAGTGTGACTGTGTAACAGACTGAGAGAAACAATAAAATAAAAAATCTACCTTAGTAACAAAATGTCAGACTGCTTAAAAAAATGAACCCATAAAGGTTGAAGTAATTTGTCACTGCCAAACGACAACTAAATATTTCCTCTTTAGCCATTGTTTGACAGTGTTACTAATGTTTAAATTTACCAAGTTGAGGAAGAGATCAGAAATAGTGTTATGATTGATCTAATTTTTATCTCCATTTGTGAAGACAAAGCTAATTAGCCATCATGCAGCAACCGCTCTGATTATAGAGCTGAATTCTGGGCAAAGCTCCCAAATAATAGATTTGGGTGGGTACGGTTGGTGCCATATCCCTTCTCTCCTCTGAGACTCTGTGTGACCAAGAACTAAAATGACCCACTGGGAAGTTATTTTCAGATAATATCTATTGTAAAAGTCATTTCAGAAGCCAAGCCAGTGGGAATAGAATGACAGGATTCAAAGTGATCTTGGCCACCTGCAGAAGTAGTGTGAAAAGCAAACGGTGCAATTCATAAACATCCTGTTCATGGGCAGGAATGACAACATATCACAAATCCCAAAAGGCTCATGTCCCTATAACCTTTCTATTAAAATAATTCAGAATCCTACTTGGTTTCTTGACGTCACCACGCCATGTTGCAAGACAGTAGATATGTGTTCCCCACAGGTAATACCAGTGGGTCTTGATTAGAGCAAAGGCTCAGGCCATCAGCTTGATAAAGAATATAGACAAATCCTGTAATGCACAAAGATCTTGTTTGTTTGTTTGTTTGGTTTGGTTTGTTTTTTTAATTCTTGGTTCCCCGAGAAAAGGAAATGTCTCTTATTTTATGTTGCATGATACTTGTATAATGGTCCTCAGATTTTGCTTGAGGAAATTCATCACCTCATTTAAGCGGTACTTGCTTTTTGATAATCTTTTCAGTATCTTTTCTGCACTTTTGTCCTGCCTGATTCTTTATATACTCCTTTCTTTGGACATGAGGATCCCTGGCTTTGCCTTTGAATCTTTCCTTCTGCACAAATGTCAAACACACTCATCTTAATGATATCTGAGAAGTAAATTCTGTTTCTACTTGTAAGTCTTACACCAGTCATGAAAGAAGAGACACAGAAACAGAATACCACTTCTTGGAGTAACCAGCAATCCATCTCCTCCCATTTCATATTACGTATCTTCTAAAGTAAGACTCCAGTTTTATGTCTCCATCTAATTTCTCCTTCTCTTTCCCCATAGGTCAGGATCCATGTTCACTTTGTCACCAAATTCCCCACTTGCTAGCTGTGGGCTCATTTTTCCTCTGCTCAGCTTATAGGTCATGCTGATACATATTCAATAGGCTGCATCAATGAGCTCACCTTTCAATTCAAATGCATTTCTCTAACACAAGTTATTGCTGTGTATAACTTGGACATGATTTGTGTACCACCAGGGTCATAAGTACCAGAACTTCGTGGCTGATGTCTTTTACTCAACCTCCAGATTTGGAATGTAGTCTTCAAAAAAACCAATTTTTTTTCAGGCTGGAGTAATACTAAAAATCCATCCTTTATCTTATGACAAGTTGGTACTCCAGTGTTTGAAGTAATTAACTCTTCCTCCATATATGGACATATTTGTAGCTGAGTATAGTTTTATTTTAAGAGAGTAGCAGGATGCAAAGTGGTTGTGCTTTTTAGGCTTGAAATGGCTGTTTCACGTGCTGCTGTCTCAAGGTCTTCACACAACTCAAGCACAGTTTGTTGGGAAATCTCTCTAGGCCCAAGCTAGGTTTTCACTGTCACGGTCTGCTGCATAAACAAAGCAAGCTTGGTTGCTGTAGGTAGATTTCTTTAATGAGACTATGGAGTTGATCCTATGCTTAGTGGCAAGGTATCCATCAGGACCCTCTTCCTCTGATTCCGGTGATAATACTCCACCTTAAAAATAGGACTCGTCAAATGTTTGATCACTGTGATATTGAATATTGAGGCAGTTTCAGTGAATATTTTGGAAGGGCAAAAAAGGAACCAAATTTCAGACAGTCCAAATGGAGTAGTGGTGAGACAAGTGCACTGTGGCTTGGATTACTTCTCAAAACTGAATAACATGTAGAGGATGCAGTGTCAGCCGAGTTCTCCTCTTATGTGTGGAGCCCGTTGGTATGCCATTCTCCTAACAAGCAGGAAAGCCCAAATGCTGTGGTCAGAGACAGGAAGGGGTGATGCAATCGCTGAGTTCAGTCCAGCACCTCTGTGAGAAACTGTGAAATAGGCATGTGTTATAGTAGGCTGGAATATATTTTGCATACAAACATCCTTTCTGCATCCTACTGTTTAGTGTTCCCCAACTTAAAAAATTGCTATGACATCCTGTGTTATGTTACATGATTCAGCACATAGCGATTTACCTAGCCTCACAATGTACAGATGAGTTTAAGGTATGTTTAATTTGTGTCTTGACATGTGAAGCCACAACAATTAGATAATTTGCAATCACTATTAAAAATGTCTTAAAAAAAAAAAGAAAAAAAAAAAGGAAGGTGTTTCATTTCACTCTGAACAAGGAAATACTTTCTTTCTAAGTTGACCTAACAAGTTCTTTTTTTCCCAGTTTGGGCATCGAACTGTAAAATCAATTATTCCTGTAGCTCTAGTCATACGTGAGCAGAGACCCAAGCCTGAAGTCACTTTCTCTCCAGCAGTGACTGGCAGTATTTAATAGAGCCTGGCATTTCTAAATAGGAAGCTGTGGTCCTCACTGTTGCTTTTATTAAATAAAGAGCATTCCAGAGTGACCATTTGCTCTGGGTCTGCGCATCAGAAAGCAACACTGAGCCAAGCAGTATGATAGAAGTTCACTGTGTTTAATAACAGTGTGCCAAACACTATGAGAGAAATGGCATCTGCAAGAGAACTGGTTTTAACTAATTTGTTTATCAGGTCCAAACTAGCCCACATGCTCTGGCAAAGTATCTTCAGTTGGCTTTTGTATCAGCCATGGCCATACCCCCCTGCAGGGAACACCGAGGACAACACAAGGTGGGACCTTCCCTCCCCTACACACCTCTTCGCTTCCATCTCAGGTCCCTCCCATCCCGTCTTTTTCTCCAAGTCCGAGGATTTCCAGGCTCACACTAGACCCAGACAAATATGTGCTCTGGGGCTGGTTGTCAGCTCCTCGGAGCCAGCAGTTACCACTGGGTGACAAATCCAAATCATTGTGTCTGAAACATTCATACTTTTTGAGGGAAGAAAATATCTATTCAAATTCAGGTTGCCCCACAGTTCTCTCCCTCTGCCTGCACCTGAAAAGAGTTGCTCCGATGATCTTTCTGAGCATTAGTTTTCTCAAATGTAAAACACGGAAAATGGTACTGACTTATTTATGATGCACTTCAGATTTTGTAAATGATGACCGCTATATAAAAACAGAGCCTGTTAATCTTTGTGTGTTGTTTTTATTGCCATTGATATTTCAGTATTTCCAGGCTCACATAAATATAACCCCCCAATTAAATCCTGATTCTTGCTCCAAAAGCTAGACAATTAAAAAAGCAAATTAAATTAAAAGGTCTGTTACCTCTAAGCCCTAAGCCATCACAGTTCACTGGGAAAGGACAGTTCAGAACTGTATGAATTACTTTTAGTTTTTTTTAGTAAGCGCTGGGGTGGAACTTCTCTGCCCATCTCTGAGTTGTCTGCATCTGAGCTTCTAGTTTAATTTTCCTTCATATACAGTCTGTGGAAAGCAAGGAGCATTTTTAGGGAATAATGCATTATAACATCAACGTTTGAAGTAGAGGAGATGAACTGTGCTCCAAAAATGCCTGTTTCTCTCTATGTGCTCTGAAGGGAGTCCAGGGTGATAAGCTGGGCTGGACATGTCCAAATGTAAAAGTTTTGTTAGATACTAATCTCACCATTTCTATATAGGCAAACTTGGATATGTGTTAGAGCTTTGATCATTGCCGCCTATGCAATTAATTGCAAACTTTTTAAAACAAAACCATTAGGATGCTATAAAATCCTGGGAAGAACATATTTATTTATTTATTTATTCGTGTATTTAGTATCAGACAGTACATAGCATTGACGGAAAGAGCAAAATTCCTCCACCAGCTGCTAACCCGCATGATTACATAGCATAAAGCCACCTACGCCCCAGCCAGAGCAGCAGCGGAACGTATCTTTCCCTGTTGCTATGTGTAAAAGTTGAATCAAAACATTGTTGATATTTTCTGTTGTCCTGAACGCCGACACTAACGGCACAATTGCATTACGCCGCTGAACAGGATCTCCTTGTAGACGTGTGAGTGCGTACACACAGGTGGGAGAGACAAAAAAAATGTTAACGAGTGGCCTTTTAAAACTTGACTGGTTTTGTGCCTGCCGCCTGCAGCGATGTGTAATAACAAGGCAGCGCTTCAGCTCAGGGGTCCTTGTTTGATCACAGCGACTGGAGTGGATTTGCCTTTCTTATCAGTGAGCAAGCAGCATGGACTCTCTTTAATCAGAAAAGACAATGTCCTAACGCCCTTTTTGGTATCTCCACTGTGTTATTTTGTTTAAGAGGTCAGAATTTACACCATATGTGTGTGTAAGTATTTATAAATATTAAATTTAAAATTACATATAAAGACCAGCTTTTATATATATATATGTCTGTCTCTCTTTCTATGCTCTAAGCTGGCCCCTTTTTTGCATAAACAATTATTTTCAAACAGGTTGAAAATCAACCGGTGTTTTTTTCCCATAAAATTATTGTTCAGTATTGCTGTGTCATCTCTTAACCAAAGGATACTTCAGTGTGCTTTGTGCATGTTCCCTACACAGACTCTTAATAATAACAAGATGAAGATATGGACTAATATGTGTCATTTTCGTACATATATCCAACCGAGTGAAAGGAAAGAATATGACTTTTCTTGCGCCAGATGATTCAGGGCTCATCTTGGAAGAAGTATGCCTCCTGTCAGGCACCTGCTCTAACTTTCATGAGACGTCTTCCCCGGTGCTTAATTTACTGTTAAAGAAATGTTTTTATGGCTTTAATTTTCTCTATGGTGATGTATAACCCAAGAGATCAGGTGGAGGAAATGGAATTTTTTCCCTTCGTATTCATCATTATCAGAATTGTTTAAAGACTTCCGTAGAATACCCTATGTGTGCTTTCACACGAAGAGCCATCATGACTGTAGACACGTGTGATGATATATAGGATGTAACTTGGCCTCCAGACACTAGGATCAGTTTTCAAAGTGATGTAGGAAATAGACTTCAGGCAAGCTGAGGAGATTTCAGAATTTGGCTTCATTTCTATTGAACAGAAATCAAAAAATTGTGAACTGTTCCCTAAAAGAAAAACCTGGAAAAAAACCCACAACAAACCAAAACACTTGTGCATGGGAGAAACCTTTTGGTTTTGTTTTGGACCTTTAAACTCTATGATATACTGCTATCTGAACACGATCTTGATGAAAAAGAAAGTGAAAAAAAAAAAGCCAGAAGTTTTATTTGAAATGAAAAATCAAAATGTTTTGTTCTCAGACTGTCAATACAAGAAATTTGGAACTTTGACAGTGTTTTACCAGATTTTTCTCCTAGAAGAACTTCAAGAGAAATCAATGTGACCTATGAAGCATTTTCATTTTACTAGAACGGAATTTTTAGATGGAAATTTTCTTATCAAATACTTTCTTGGCCACTTCTTTCTCAGCCACTCGTAATTACAAAACCTACAGTTTGTGTTTTGAACAGTAACTTATAGTATTGAAACCCCGAGACACAACCGTTAGAGCTGACCAGGATAATTTTCTTCTGCCTGTTCAGAGGATGGCTCTTTTTCAAGCCTGAAGATTCCCATTTTTCAAAGGTCTCAAGTCAAACACTTTCTTCCTGCTAATTTTGTACAAAGTGTAAATTATCACTAAATCTGACTCCAATCTGAAATATTTTTTCTACTGCATTGTCATCCCAGTGGTCTTGACAAAGTAACTCTAAGAGTTAATATAGATGTCAAATTTTATCTTGTATTTATGAAATAACAACATACATTTTCTTACATAACAAATTCAGCGAGAGGCAAAGCATAAATAGTTCCATATATTGTCAGTGTCTTTATAACTATTGTACTTTATTGACACTTTTGATTAGTGTTACTAGTGTCATATAAATCAAAGTTAAATAGAATATAATGATTTTATTTTTCTTTTATTTTAGAGATTTGGGTAATAAACCATCATGTTAAATAGCAGACTAGTAAATCAATAGAAGCAAGGCAATTTATTAAGTTGATAGAATATGCACATTCAAGTGCATCCTAGTCCAATATATCTGTCTATCTTACGTGTTTGGTTCTAGGTTTCACTTTTTTTGATGGAAGGTACTTAATTTTCCCCATTTTCCGTAACAATTTCTCCCATAAGCACATTGTCTTCCTGCTAGTGGATATTAGAGGAATGAGGCTTATAGGAGCTGGCTTATGTGGCTGTCACCCATCCCTCAAGAGAGTTCTGTGGTCACAGCTCTGCTGCTGACAGATGGGGAACACAGAGATGTATTGTTTTTCCGCCAGATAGGACCAAGTTTCGCATACCATACCCGTTATATACAGTCTTTCTGCTAGACAAGTATTTAAAGTCCTTTTTCTTTCTTGGCTGTCCATTTTCACTACACCTTTAGGCATGTAATGTCTTGGGGACTTTTTCCTATTTCTCAAAGAAGGCTGAATTCAGCCGCCATTTAGAAAAATTGCTGGGAGCGCTGGCCGAGTGACCCAGACGCAGGCAGCATGATGGAATACGCGGTGGTCGCTGAGGGAACCAGGCGAAGAAGAGCCAGCGTGTCACCACAGAATGGCATCCGCAGGTTGGCCACTGTGGATTCTCTTGTCTTGGAACTATGGTATGGTTTCAGATTTGCCAGTAGCTTTTCCCTAGCTGGCACAGAGATCTAGGAGTTATTTGCTATTGATGAGTGAATTAATGAGGGGGAGTTGTTTTGGTTTCATGGTTTTTTTTATAGCTGAATGGAAATGTAAATATACATATGTGTGTATACATATAGGGTTATGTATATATACCATATATATTTATAAAAATATTCTTAGTCAACCCAAATGCAGTATTTTTCTGTTTTTTCCTCATGAAACATTCTCATCGAAACTACTTCGTTTTAAATCACCAAGGTTCTTTTTTTCCCTTTGGATTTCATGCCATTTCTACCATAGGAACTGCTTGGGGGTTCAGAAGAAGACATTCTTTGCCTCTTCAGTCTTCTCTCAGAGTTCAATTTAGCATATTTACATGATAACCTCTTCAAGACAAAAGTAATTTCAGACATGCAACCAGTTTCAGTAAACAGAGTAAGAACTTTTCCTCCTCTCACCACTGCTGCCCTCTAGTCAAGCTGTAGATTTTACATTTCATACTCACAACACTGATTTGATTAACAGGGATATACCACATCTCCCTCAACATGCATAGTCCTATGTGTCCTTTCATGTGAAAAGGGAACATCTGTGGGTCTACTATTGGTTTCTCAGCAAGAAATAAAAAAACAGGGTTAAAGGAGGGAGAGAAATGGAAGTCAGGAGAAATGAAAAACTGAAATAATTTTAGCCATTTAGTAAATCTATGTTTGCTTTCTGTATCTGTGGAGGGCTAGATACAGCAGATCTGTTTTTATTGGGGTCTCTGTCTTAACTGCAATATAAGTAACATGAATCTTTTGGAAATTATGCTTCTGAAAGCATTTGTCACCCTCTGTAAAATAAAGCATTTTATTATTGGTGGCAAAAGCTATGAATTTAGGTGAAAAGCGTGTTGTAAATACGCAGTTCAAGTTCATCCTATAGTTATAGTTATGGAATAATAGGGTACCAGAGTTAGAATCATAGAATCATAGAATTGTTCTGGTTGGAAGAGACCTCCAAGATCATCGGGTCCAACCATTAACCTATCACTACCAAGTCCCCCACTAAATCATATCCCTTAGGGCCTCATCTAAACGTCTTTTGAATACCCCCAGAGATGGGGACTCCACCACCTCCCTGAGCAGCCTGTTCCAATGCCTGACAACCCTTTCGGTAAAGAAGTTTTTACGAATGTCCAATCTAAACCTCCCCTGGCACAACTTGAGGCCATTTCCTCTTGTTTTGTTGTCTGTTACTAGGGAGAAGAGACCAACCCCCATCTCTCTACAACCTCCTTTCAGGTAGTTGTAGAGAGCAAGAAGGTCTCCCCTCAGCCTCCTTTTCTCCAGGCTAAACATCCCCAGTTCCCTCAGCCGCTCCTCATAGGACTTGTGTTCCAGACCCTTCACCAGCCTCGTTGCCCGTCTCTGGACACGCTCCAGCACCTCAGTGTCTTTCTTGTAGTGAGGGGCCCAAAACTGAACACAGTACTCGAGGTGCGGCCTCACCAGGGCCGAGTACAGGGGGACAATCACCTCCCTACTCCTGCTGGCCACACTATTTCTGATACAGGCCAGGATGCCGTTGGCCTTCTTGGCCACCTGGGCACACTGCTGGCTCATCTTCAGCCGGCCGTCAACCAACACCCCCAGGTCCTTTTCCGCCGGGCAGCTTTCCAGCCACTCCCCCCCAAGCCTGTAGCGTTGGCTGGGGTTGTTGTGACCCAAGTGCAGGACCCGGCACTTGGCCTTGTTGAACCTCATACAATTGGCCTCGGCCCATCGATCCAGCCTGTCCAGGTCCCGCTGTAGCGCCTGCCTGCCCTCCAGCAGATCAACACTCCCGCCCAATTTGGTGTCATCTGCAAACTTACTGAGGGTGCACTCGATCCCCTCGTCCAGATCATTGATAAAGATATTGAACAGAACTGGCCCCAGTACTGAGCCCTGGGGAACACCACTTGTGACCGGCCGCCAACCAGATTTAACTCCATTCACCACAACTCTTTGGGCCCGGCCATCCAGCCAGTTTCCTACCCAGCGCAGAGTATGCCCATCCAAGCCATGGGTAGCCAACTTCTCCAAGAGAATGCTGTGGGAGACGGTGTCAAAGGCTTTACTAAAGTCCAGGTACACAACGTCCACAGCCTTTCCCTCATCCACTAAGCGGGTCACCATGTCGTAGAAGGAGATCAGGTTGGTCAGACAGGACCTGCCTTTCATAAACCCGTGCTGACTGGGCCCGATCACCCGGTTGTCCCGTATGTGCCGCGTGATGGCACTCAAGATGATCTGCTCCATAACCTTCCCGGGCACCGAGGTCAGGCTGACAGGCCTGTAGTTGCCCGGATCCTCCTTCCGGCCCTTCTTGTAGATAGGCGTCACATTTGCCAGCTTCCAGTCAACTGGGACCTCCCCAGTTAGCCAGGACTGCTGGTAAATGATGGAGAGTGGCTTGATGAGCACTTCTGCCAGCTCTTTCAGCACCCTTGGGTGGATCCCATCCGGCCCCATAGACTTGTGCGTGTCTAGGTGGCGTAGCAGGTCACTGACCATTTCCCCTTGGACTTCGGGGTCTTCATTCTGCTCCCCATCCCTGTCTTCCTGCTCAGGGGGCTGGGTGCCCAGAGAGCAACTTCCCTTGCTGTTGAAGACTGAGGCAAAGAAGGTATTTAGCACCTCAGCCTTTTCCTCATCCCTTGACACTAAGTTTCCCTCCGCATCCAATAGAGGAGGGAGATTCTCCTTAGCCCCCTTTTTATTGTTAATGTATTTGTAGAAGGACTTTTTGTTGTCTTTTACGGCAGTAGCCAGACTAAGTTCTAATTGGGCTTTGGCCCTTCTAATTTTCTCCCTGCATGACCTCACAACATCCTTGTAGTCCTCCTGAGTTGCCTGCCCCTTCCTCCAAAGGTGGTAGACTCTCTTTTTTTTAGTTGTGCCTATAT
Organism: Phoenicopterus ruber ruber; assembly: GCA_009819775.1. Taxonomy (NCBI): domain Eukaryota; kingdom Metazoa; phylum Chordata; class Aves; order Phoenicopteriformes; family Phoenicopteridae; genus Phoenicopterus; species Phoenicopterus ruber. The sequence goes on along the minus strand of CM020216.1, from coordinate 164,406,873 downwards.
GGACACTCAGTGCACTTAGGCATTAATTAAACCCCTGTTTGTCGCCTATATAGATGAGATAATGGATCAACCTGAGAGAAGGTGGCAACAATTAGCACCAGCATTAACTCATTGCTGTAGAAACTTTCTGTGCGGGAATTTTGATCAGACCCAGAGATTCCTCCAAGTAGCTCCTAGAAAAGCTGACCAGTACAATTTGTGTGCTTTGGTGTAGTGACAAACATCCTGTGTGGTTAATCTGGCTGTGCCAGCGAGTCTGCTGGGAGGTTCCTGACACAGAAGTGACCAAACTGAACACAGATCAGGTGCCTGTGGATGGTCACTAGGAAGTATTCCTGCAGAGGTCTTTCTAGAATAGTCTTTCATAAACAGTTGAGATATTAATGAGATATTTCATATGTAATAGAATAGAATAGACTATTTCAGTCGGAAGGGACCTACAATGATCGTCTAGTCCAACCACCTGACCAATTCAGGGCTGACCAAGTTCAAGCATGGTATTAAGGGCATTGTCCAAATGCTTCTTAAACACTGACAGGCTTGGGGCACCGACCACCTCTCTAGGAAGCCTGTTCCAGGGTTTGACCACCCTCTCGGTAAAAAAATGCCTCCTAATGTCCAGTCTAAACCTCCCCTGGTGCAGCTTTGAACCATTCCCACAAGTCCTATCACTGGATCCCAGGGAGAAGAGCTCAGCACCTCCCTCTCCCCTTCCCCTCCTCAGGAAGCAGCCATGAGGTCGCCCCTCAGTCTCCTTTTCTCCAAACTAGACAAACCCAAAGTCCTTAGCCGCTCCTCATAGGACATTCCTTCCAGCCCTGTCACCAGCTTTGTTGCCCTCCTCTGGACGCATTCAAGGACCTTCACATCCTTCTGAAATTGCGGGGCCCAGAAACGCACACAGTACTCAAGGTGAGGCCACACCAACACTGAATACAGCGGGATAATCACCTCTCTTGACCGGCTGGTTGTGCTGTGTTTGATGCCCCCCAGGGTGCGGTTTGCCCTCTGGGCTGCCAGGGCACACTGCTGGCTCCTACTGAGCCTGCTGCTGACCCGCACCCCCAGATCCCCTTCTGCAGGGCTGCTCTCCAGCCACTCCTCTCCCAATTTATACTTGTGCTTGGTGTTATTCCATCCTGGGTGCAGAATCTGGCATTTTGACTTGTTAAATTTCATCCCATTAATCATAGACCAATGCTCCAATCTATCTAGATCCCTCTGCAAGGCCTCTTGTCCTTCAAGAGAGTCAACAGCACCTCCCAGTTTGGTGTCATCAGTTTAAGATACTCAGTAACAACGGCTGATGCATGTGCTGGAGTGGTCACACAGGGCCACAGCCTGGCTGGATATAGGAATTCAGTGGAACGACAGTTTAGGGAGTCTGACCTGATCCGGCTGAAGATCACTGTAAGGATCCTTGCAGTAGAGACTTGCATCATCCTCTGAGCAGCAACCAGCTGTCCTGTTCGGGAGACTGGATTCCCATACAAGCATTACCTGATGCAAGGATCCCGATAAATTAGGATTTGTTTGGTTGGTTGGTTGGGTTTTTTTAACAACCACTTTGCACATATAAAAGTTTGTGAAATAATTAACAAGAATAAGATAAGTGACATAATATAAACTGCATGATGTAACTTCTGCTTCCCTTCCTGGTTTCCCTTTTTTTTTTTCTTTAATTATAAAGAATAAGTTAATTTAATTACAAATATCTCTCTTTGTCATTTGTGTTCCTGCACACGTGAAAGAATAGTATTCTGTTCGTATGCTTCAGTCATATCCCTAATTACCAGAAATTGTTATCTTTTAATCCTCTTTCTTTTTACAAAAAATGATAATGAGGTGTAAACATTAGTGTATTAGCTCAAGCCCTAACTATAATTTCATTTCCAACCACCAAATAACAGAAAATCTCTGATCTTAGAAAACAGTCTCCAAAGTAGAGATGAAGAATCTCCTTAGTCAGAGGGTTTGAAGCTAAAGTAAAATGTATATATTAGGTGACCAATACGGGCATGCAGATGAATGGGCAGACACTGTGCTCTCAGAAACTGCATTTATCTTGGGATGCTGAGATTTGTTCCTCTGTTTCAAGCAGTTCTCTAGAGCTTCACCAGAGGTAGGCAAGGTAGGGTAGTTCTGTCTGCTAATGAAATACTGCTGGAGGCTGCAAAACTCGTCTATTTAGTCTGGAATGGCTTTCTAGTATCTTAAAATTCTTGACAAGCAATTTGAATTTGAATCTGAATTGTGAAATGCTGATTTGAATTAGATTAAATGTAAAGGGTCTAATTTACCAACTGTTAGTGCTACTGTTGAACACTGCACGCAGTTAACATAGCTCGTGAAATTACTTTAATACAAAACAAATACAAGCAAATTACTGTATATTACAAAGCGTAAAATCCAATTGGTGCCTTTTGATATTAGATGGATTTAGCACACTGGAAGTGGATATTCACAAATTGTTCTCTGCATTTGAATAATGAATTGGCGTGAACCTTATTTAATTATAGTGTTTGCTTTTCTCAAGTAATTTTCCTTTCTCTTGTTATAAAGGAAAAGGACATTTATAAAGTAATACACTCTAATTATAGGAGAAATCTGTTGACTGAAAAGAGCATTACACAGGACACCTATTCATTTAAAAGACTGATTTATTTAAATTTATTCAGCAGGGATATTGTCAAGAATGTTTAGTTTGTTTGGAGTTGTTGACTTTGTAGGCTATTTTACTTGGCTGGGTAAATCTAGAAGAACATCTTAGAGGAGAGAAAGACAAGGGACAGTGACAGTCCAGTGTTGGGATCTAGCTTTGCAGAACATGATCAAATTGAACTGAAGCCTTTACATTTCCCAAACACTGGGCAGTTGTTTCTTCATTACATCCTGCAAACATACCTTAAGTGGTATATCTTTTTTGATATAATGTGTACCCTTAGGTGCTCACCTGACATTTAGGAAAATTATTTTCTCTATTTCACCACTGAGAGGCAAAGAACTATGAAGTATTTTACATTTACTCAGTCGCCGAGGCGAGCAGCTCCGGTACCAGCACCATCAGCAGCGGAGGGCTCTAGCGTGGTGCACAGGGGGGTTTCCTGAACCGGGGGAACCTCAGGGGAGCGGAGAGACCCGCCAGGAGCCCACAGCTCCCGCAACAGCAGCTGACGAGACCTGTCGCCAAGGCGAGCAGCTCCAGTTCACGTGAAGGGTGTGCAGGAAGGGCGCTGAAGCTCTGCCGGCTCAGCCAGGGAGCAATGGCATCCACCCGGCAGAAGGCCACGGCCTCTCTAAGCTCTGCACCCGCCACAACTGCCGCAGCTTCCCAGGCAGAGCCGCGGTGGGAACACGCTGCCGCCCGGGTGTGGGGTGCAGGGTGAGCCCTGCTCTGACGCCAGCACCGGCCGGCAGCAGCGAGCACACCCGTGGGAGGTGCGCCCAGGGAGAGGAGCTCCTCCGCTCAGGGACAGAGCTCCGGGAGGAGGGGAGCAGGCTGAGGAGTGTCAGGGAGTGCGAGAGGGAGAGAGACGACTGGAACCGCACCCCACCTTCCCTGGGACAGGCCCGACGGGCAGACAGGACACATGGTGCGGAGGATTCCCTGTTGTTAGGCCTTGTTCTCATGGGGGACTTCAACTAGCCAGGTGTCTGCTGGAAATACAATACAGCGGAGACAAAACAGTCCAGGAGGTTCCTGGAGTGTGTGGAAGAGAACTTCCCGACACAGCTGGTGAGGGAGCCAACTAGGGAAGGTGCCTCGCTGGACCTGTTGTTTGTGAACAGAGAAGGACTTGTGGGTGATGTGACGGTTGGAGGCCATCTGGGGCATAGCGATCACAAAATGACAGAGTTTTTGATTCTTGGAGAAGTAAGGAGGGGGGTCAGCAGAACTGCTACCTTGGACTTCTGGAGGGCAGACTTTGAACTGTTTAGGGGCCTGGTTGACAAGAGTCCCTTGGGAGGCAGTCCTGGAGGGCAAAGGCGTCCAGGAAGGCTGGACATTCTTCAAGAGGGAAATCTTAAAGGCGCAGGAGCAGGCCGTCCCCATGAGCCGAAAGACGAGCTGGCGGGGAAGACAACCAGCCTAGCTGAACAGAGAGCTTTGGCTGGAACTCAGGAAAAAAAGGAGAGTTTATGACCTTTGGAAGAAGGGACAGGCAACAGGACTACAAGAATGTCGTGAGGTTATGCAGGGAGAAAATTAGAAGGGCCAAAACCCAACTAGAACTTAGTCTGGCTACTGTAGTAAAAGACAATAAAAAGTGCTTCTATAAATACATTAGCAACAAAAGGAGGGCGAAGGAGAATCTCCCTCCTTTATTGGGTGCAGAGGGAAACATAGTGACAGAGGATGAGGAAAAGTCCGAGGTACTTAATGCCTTCTTTGCCTCAGTCTTTAACAGTAACACCAGTTGTTCTCAGGACACCCAGCCCCCTGAGCTGGAAGACAGGGACAGGGAGCAGAATGAAGCCCCCATAATCCAAGGGGAAATGGTTAGCGACCTGCTACACCACTTAGACACACACAAGTCTATGGGGCCGATGGGATCCTCCCAGGGGTATTGAGGGAGCTGTCGGATGTGCTCACCAAGCTACTTTCATCGTTTATCAGCACTCCTGGCTAACTGGGGAGGTCCCAGTTGACTGGAAGTTAGCAAATCTGATGCCCATCTACAAGAAGGGCAGGAAGGAGGATCCAGGGAACTACAGGCCTGTCAGTCTGACCTTGGTGTCAGGGAAGGTTATGGAGCAGCTCATCTTGAGTGCCATCATGCAGCACGCACAGGACAGCCAGGTGATCAGGCCCAGTCAGCATCGATTTATGAAAGGCAGGTCCTGCTTGACTAACCTGATCTCTTTCTACGACAAGGTGACTCACTGAGTGGATGACGGAAAGGCTGTGGACATTGTCTACCTGGACTTTAGTAAAGCCTTTGACACGGTTTCCCACAGCATCCTCCTGGAGAAACTGGCTACCCATGGCTTGGATAGGCGTGCTCTTTACTGAGTAAAAAACTGGCTGGATGGCCAGGCCCAAAGACTTGTGGTGAATGGAGTTAAATCCAGTTGGCGGCCATAAGTGGTGTTCCGCAGGGCTCAGTATTGGAGCCAGTTCTGTGTAATGTCTTTGTCAATGATCTGGACAAGGGTATCGAGTGCACCCTCAGTAAGTTTGCAGATGACACCAAGTTGGGAAGGAGTGTTGATCTGCTGGAGGGCGGGCAGGCGCTACAGATGGATCTGGACAGGCTGGATCGATGGGCCGAGGCCAATGGCATGAGGTTCAACAAGGCCAACTGCCGGGTCCTGCACTTGGGACACAACAACCCCAGGCAACGCTACAGGCTTGGGGAGGAGTGGCTGGAAAGCTGCCCGGCAGAAAAGGACCTGGGGGTGTTGGTTGACAGCCGGCTGAAGATGAGCCAGCAGTGTGCCCAGGTGGCCGAGAAGGCCAACAGCATCCTGGCTTGCATCAGAACTAGTGTGGCCAGCAGGAGTAGGGGAGTGATTGCCCCCCTGTACTCGGCCCTGGTGAGGCCGCACCTCGAGTGCTGGTTTCAGTTTTGGGCCCCTCACTCCAAGAAAGACATTGAGGTGCTGGAGCGTGTCCAGAGACGGGCAACAAAGCTGGTGAAGGGTCTAGAGCACAAGTCCTATGAGGAGCGGCTGAGGGAACTGGGGATGTTTAGCCTGGAGAAAAGGAGGCTGAGGGGAGACCTTATCGCTCTCTACAACTCCCTGAAAGGAGGTTGTAGAGAGAGGGGGATCAGTCTCTTCTCCCTAGTAACAGGCTATAGGACGAGAGGAAATGGCCTCAAGTTGTGCCAGGGGAGGTTTAGATTGGATATTAGGGAAGATTTCTTCACCGAAAGGGTTATCAAGCACTGGAACAGGCTGCCCAGGGAAGTGGTTGAGTCACCATCCCTGGACGTATTTAAAAGTCGCGTAGATGTGGCGCTCAGGGACATGGTTTAGTGGTGGACTTGGCAGTATTTCGTTAACGGTTGGACTTGATGATCTTAAGGATCTTTTCCAAACTAAATGATTCTATGATTCTACTTTCATTATAATACATTCAGTTTGATGCCTCACTTCTCATTTGGGGGCACAACAAAAGAGCGTTTTCTATAGGAGACTAGACAAGGTACAACCTTATCACCCTCCCTATCTCCAGCTTTTCAAATCTAGCATTCATGGGACAATTTCCAAAGTTGGTAAAACTTTTCCTTCTCCTGAGGTTGCTACTTGTAGATTTTGGTAAAAAGCCTAACTCTCTACTGGTAACTTGCTGAACATAAAAATGAATCTTATTACTGAGTTCATCAGATAGGTGCTGGAAAATAATCTCATTTGGCAGCTGATGGGACAGGTTTTTTTTTTGTCATCTGGGATCAATACAGCTGATGTTCTTCCAAACATCACGGGAAAAAACAATTCTTAAAGAAAATCATTGCAGAGTCTGCAATTATCAGCATTATTTGCAGTTGTTCACATTGTTTTCCTCACTACCTCTTTTTCCATCATGTCTTGGCTTTCTTGATCTATTTTGCCTCTGATGATGTTGGCACAATACAAGTCATACTTTTCGCTGGTATCAGTACTATTAACTTCTGTGTTGTCATCCATCATTGTTATCAGAGTATCTTTAGGTGGTAAGTCTTGAAGTGAAGGTTTGTCAGGCATTCATTTTCTCCCAGAATTTTCAGAAGCAGAAAAGGGCAAAAGCCAGAGATACAGTCTACTGTTACAGACAGAGAGGGTCTTGGAAAAGGAAATTGGTGCAGATACGTTTTACAACTAGCACAGAAAAATCTGTCTAACTACAAACTAATGAGATTAAAATAAGAGTAGACCAAAAGAATTAACTCAGAAGGTCGTGAGAATCTTTACAAAGGAAATTAACATGTACTTTTACAATGGATATTACAAGCCTAGGACAGCCATCATGCTTTGTGCAAGCTGAGATTGTCGGCTTCGGTATGAACTTTTGTTTTAATAGGAGTTTTGTCTTAACCAGAAGTAAACCCTTTGGAATATAAGATGTCTGTCCTCCAGATTCAAGAAACTCAGACAGCTGAGCACTTTGTAGCTGTTTAATGCGTCATAGTGACTGTTTTTCCTGACTGCTGGTTTTACGGCAGTGTTTTTCCTTAGAATCGCATGTACCATGTTTGTTACTGAGCTTGATTTGTTAGTATTGCCATCTCAATCCCTGTTTCAGGCTATAACCTAGGAAACAGGGAACCACCTAAATAAATGCACAGAGAAGATGCAATTAAAATAGCGGATGTAGAAGGCTTGCAATCTTCAGGCCATCCCAAAGGAAGACATTTCTTGACATTTCTCAGCTTACTGACCAGTGACAGATAAGTTGATTTAGCTGCAGCAGTTTATAATGGCATCATCTGACAGATGCCTGCCCTGCTGGGGTCCCTGCAGACGAGGATGCACAGACCTTAGTTCACATTAGCTTAAACTGTCCCTGAGGTGGGTTTAATAATCGTTGTTATGTCCTGCTCTGCATCCTGTATGTGTGTGACAACTTTCAGAAGAACCAGTCCTGTGAGAGCAGTAATGTCTTTAAGTCACTGAGGGACCAGAGTTTTTGAGCTTGGCATCTTTTTTCTATCACGCTCACTTTCCACCTTGACAAGATGATTTTTCAAATTAGGATGGATGTTCCCATTAAACAACAGGGCTTCAAATTCAGTTGCCATTTAATAGAGTTTCATCAAAATGCTTCAGCTTGATGATATGGCCCCTTTCTTACTCATGCACGGCATGGTCTGGACCGAGCCTGTTTGGCTTTGCCTTGAATTGCAACTGTGCAGCTGTTCCTCCCATGCAATGGTATCGTCAAAGCACAGCACCTTTCTTTGGCACAGATATTCCTCCCAGAGAGCTGCGACAGGAAGAGAAAGGAGGTCTGGGAGCAATCTTTTCAGTCCTCTGCACACATGCATATAATCCATATCTTACAGCAATTTGAAGGAAGTTTACATTTCAATGGACAGCAGTACTAGAGGAAGTTTGACTTGTCTGTTGTGGTTGTACTCAGTGCTCCTGATTCTGTGTGTCTACAGTGCAGAATATGTGGCCAGTTGTCCTATGCTTCCTTCATAATTAATGGGAAGAAGTGGCCACAGTTCAGTTCCTTGATTTTAGATGTCAGCTTCATGATGAAAACAATCATTCCCCAGCAATGTGTTTTCATCAGTTCTCCATCTCTCAACAGAGGTGGTAGCTCAGAAATAGGTATCTATGTTTGCGTGTGTGAGTCCTTCTCTCAGAGCCCAGAATTTTCTTATTGTCTGCTTTTATTGAAGATATTTGATTTTGAAGACCTTTCTCCTTACATGTTTTCTCTTCAACTGGAAAGTATAAAACTGGAAACTTTTCCTGTGAGAAATACACCGAGTCAGTCTTTATTCACTTAGTGCTTATTATTAGAAGATGGCACTACTTTAAGGAGGGAGCAGAAGGAACAGCTTGTGTGGACTCAGTATCATCCTACTTATTTACAAAATCAACATTACTTCGAAGGACTGCACCATTTCTAGCCGTACTTCTTCCATCCTAAAGCATCTCCTTTTCCAAAAGGAGGATCCAGACTGAATTGTATAGAATATGGCTAAAATGGTGGCAAAGGCTCTGCTCTTTCTCTTGATTTTAGAGGATCCTAGAGCTCTGAAACCATTCATCAAGTAGCAACTTGTCTTTGTTGGTAAAGAAACAACCTAGTCCCCCATACATACATACACTCTTGCTATTCATGCATACCCCCCCTCCCCCCCAGTGACATCAATCCTAGAGATGTCTTTAGAGTAAATAGACAAATTTAGGTTGGCATTTAAAATTGTCAGATGATAGAACAGTAGGGCAATGACTCCAAGTGCCTGTTGCTTTTGCATGGCAGTGTCTCTGAAACTAATTGGTTTGGGACTTAATGTTAAAGGATCTTCAGAAATATCTGACCTTTTTGGATTTTTGGATTCATACTGATGTAATTTATTTCCTGAAATCCTGAGTAAATCTGTAGGGTTAATTGACAGAAATGTTTGAAAGAGGACACAAAGCAGGTAAATTCTTCTCATTCCTGTGTTTATAAAAGAGAAAATAAAATTGAGGTCCTTCTCAACAAAAGCAGATACATTTCAAGCTCTCTGGAGTAGGTAGCAGTGCTGCCAAAAAAGAGAAGTCCTGGGAGCATCCCTGAGAGCATTGCCAGCAGTTTGAGGGAGGGGATCCTTCCCCTCTGTTCAGCACTGGTGAGACACATCTGGAGTACTGTGTCCAGTTCTGTGCTCCCCAGTACAGGAGAGGTATGGACTTACTGGAGCCAGTTCAGTAAAAGGCGCCAACATATTCAGGGGCCAGAGCACATGATGTACAAGGAAAGGCCAAGAAAACTGGTCTTCTTCAGTCCAGAGAAGAGAAGATGCTGCTATCTACAACTACCTGATTAGAGAACACAGAGAAGATGAAGCCATGTTCTTCTTGAAGGTGCATGGCAATAGGATGAGAGGCAACACATACAAGTTGAAACCTGGGAAATTCTGACTTGATACAAAGAAAAAAAAATACTGTGAAGGTGGTAGAACACTGGAACGTGTTGCCCAAAAAGGTGGTGGAATCCACCTCTTCAGAGATGTTCAAGACTCAGTAGGACACAGCACTGAGCACCTTGGTCTCATTAGACCTGTTTTAAGCAGGCAGTTGGACTGGATGATCTCCAGAAGTCCTTTCCAGCCTAAATTATTCTAAATTTCTACAATAACGACCACGTTATGCCACTAACATACAATGCTCGATTAACTGGTTTTATTTTTTTTTATAGTGGTTCTTTCCTCATTCTACATTTTGCCACTGTGTAAATCTTTGCAGAGTATACTGTCCTAAACCCTGTGCTTCAGTAAGCTGAACTATCTCTAAGAATTTTTATTAATTCAGCTGAGGTCAAATTTAAAAAAGTACCTTAAGAGAAATGGGCAAACACTGAAGAATTTAAAACAGAGCTAATTAATTGATAAAATTTTTCAACATCTTCGATTCACACATTGTTGAGCCCACCCGCAGTTGCATTTTCCTATTACTTTTAACTTCTAGTTTTAAACAAGAATCTATGCCAAGAAAGGCTGAAAATAGACCTATTAAAGTATAGTCTTGCACAATACCATGTTATAGTATTGATATGAACTATGAAATTACCTCACATTTTTCCTTCTGCTCCTCAGTGTAGCATTTAAATGCCAGAGTAATTTTCGCCTAAAAAAATCAGCAATGGATTATAAAAGAGGACATTTTTTCATGATGTATATCAATCCACTTCCAATTTTCTGTTGTTTCCAGCAGCATTTCTTTATGCTGCCTTTTTCTGTATTCCATGGTGAGATTCATGCTGAGGGTGAAGGTTTTGAAACCTTCCAAAAACAACTAACTCCATCAATTATCATCAGCCATTTCTCTGTGGGTCGAGATGAGCAGTCCCCTTTGCATCTACCACAGAATGCTAGTTAACATCTTGGAAGATGTGCATGAGAAACCTGAGGGAAACATCCCAGCTCAAGCTAAGAGGCACGAAATACAGGCTTTAAGGAAGTCAAAGGGAGAACAACACAGGAGATGCAGTGGTGTGTGGTCGGTGAGTCTTCACTGCTGCTCCTGGAGATGCATAGCTATTGGGATTGTCAGTGTCCAAAAAGGCAATCAATACCTAGGTGGCATGTAGGAATTGTATTCTTACCCCATCAATGATCAGGAGTGGACTAAGTTGCAGATTGTTCATGTTTCTCCATAGCCATGCAACAGTGAGAGTCTTATCCTGGTGCCTTTGTGCAGCCCATATGCTGTAAAAAGCAGATCTAGGTGTATTCTCAATTTACCTGATGTTTCACAGAGTCCAAGGACAGAGAACCTAGGTGGCTTTCTCACTTCTCTGTTTTCATAACCATTTCTTCTCCTACAGTGCAGATAACTTACTCCTGTTTGGAGGAACAACCAGGTATAAGCATTGATTGCAAGTGCTCATGCACCTTTCTACTGTATCTCTGGATAAAAACTGTAAAATGCATGGCTCATACAGAGACCTCAGAAATATGAGCTGTTACTGATAGTTGTCATACTACTCCTTGCTACTCTTCATGAAAACTTGGGCATAAAAACACAGTTTAATAAATAGTTTTATTTTAAGTCTGAGCAGTACAAATTTCAAATATGAGTAATTTAGACAAGCACAGTTTTTTGACAGAAGTGAAAACTTTGATTTATGGCGCCTTAATGAAACTCAGCTTATGTTCTAGGTGTAAATGTGTTGTTTGGGACATTTTTATATTAAACATGCTATGATCTGTCCAATTACATCTCCCACAGGAGATATACTAATCCAGACATTGATCCTGGAGTACAGAGTGGCTCATACTAGTTGATAGGATAGCTATGCCATCTGCATTTTTTTCACTAATACTGATAACAAATCATATCGTGATACCATCAAGCTACAACCTTTGTAGAAGCGGATAAGAGGACATGAGGAAAAAGGAAAGTAAATGTAGCCATCCTTGCAGTCCTTTCCATCCCTCCTCCTATAGCAGAGAGGATGTATTTTGCACAGCACTATCTACGTTGTGGGGAGACATTGGCTTCACAGTGGGACGTGTGAAGGACAGAGACGGACTTCTGTGTTGGACTGTTTGAACTGAGGGGTTTTGTATGTATGACGGCGTTGCTGGGACCTAATAGTTTTTTTATAGTTTGGGCAAAATGTACATGTACACTGAGATACTATTACGGTTACACACCTGGCTAGTTAGGTGGCTAGGAGGTAGGGATGGCTAAAATCCCTCTTTGTTGCCAACTGTTTGATTAGAAATGAAAGGCTGCCCACAACAGGTTTTTTGTGGAAGCTTCTAGGACAAACGGAGACCACAAATTTTAATCTCTGTGTTTTATTTTCGTGATAATTCTGTTACACAGGGCAGCTTTTATGTTCCATCAGAAAACTGCATGCAGCGGGCCTACAAATGGCATAAGGACCTCTGTCTTCTGCTCTTGAATGCTCAAAGAGGACTTCACATGTACTACACCCTTATAATGAAGGAGATTCCTGATTTACCACAGCTGAAGTTGGGTAAGTGAATAGACATTTATAATCATTGAATATTTTACAGTGTTGCATTTTCAATACACATTTTAGTACCCAAATTCTTGGGCTGTTCAGAGATTTTAGAGTATTTTTGTCCCTGCTTTCCGATGAGTGTTTATTTTGGCACACTGTTAAAGATGACTGCCTTCTCAGCTTATGTAAATCCTTTTATAGGAACTGGAGGTGGCCTCATGTGTAGAGGGGTAAAATGTTTTGATACATTTCTCAAAATACTTGCCTTTCAGTGATTTTTTGCCTTAGTTGCTTTTTGAAGACTTAAACTTCCAGTTCTGAATTGCCATGAAATCTGGGGAAGACTTGCATATTTTTTTTCTCCTCGGCAAACATTTTTTTAAAACTGAAAAGAAAAATCTGAAAGGTGATATATTGTTGAAACATAGTCCCTCATTTACAATTTGCGATGTATTGCTTCCTTGCCAATTACATAATTGCAACTTGCTCTTTAAAATGATTCTGCTTTTCTTCCTAATTCAATTGTTTAATAGATTTTCTGGTTTTGGCAGAAGCTTTTTTTGGCTGGTCGGGCCTGTTAGGTCCAATATGCAAGTACTGTCTGGCTGGATTTGGGGGATGGAGCTCTGTAATTTGTGTTTAGTCATATTTGTAATGACAGCATGAGCTCCTGTGAAAATGAGGCACATCCCTGACTAATTCCTGCTCTCCCACCTGTTTCTTTGAATTCAAGGAACGTGGCTCATGATTTCACATCTGTGTTTTTTTGTCTTTGTAGTTCTGTATACAGGTTTTGAAGTGATCGGTTTGTTATGTTGCAGAGATAATTACATTAGGAGAGTCGATTGCATTGGCCAGCAGATTTAAAAAGGGAGCAAAAAATATTTTCCAATTTCACTGTATAGTGCTTGTATACAAGAACTATCAAACATAATATATTATGCTTTACAGACTTATGGGCTTGATAGCTCCTATTTTCCACTTCATTTCTTGTTCCCCAATATATATTTCCCTTAAAGACAGCCTAAAAATCAGAGGGTGGGAAGAGCACATACTGTGTTACTCAATACAGCTATGAGAAAAAAAACATTACAGCATTTTTATTTGCAACTTATGAGCTCTCAGACAGAATCCAACATTCAACAAAACTCATGCTTCAGGCATCTTGGTTATCAGGCACATATAGTAGATGATTTGTGTCTCACCTAGACAGGCTTATAGGCTGGGAGATGGCAGAGTTGTGTATGGTTGGTTACCACAACTCAAGAACTACTCCAGAGCACATACTGGCTTTCTAAATAAAATCAGCTTAGTTTTCAAATCACTACTGGTACTGAAGCAGGCGCTTAATTTGCAAATGTACTTGTTGTAACGCATGCAAATTTGATAAATGTAAATACCGTTTTTAGCCTCTTGAGCAGAGCATTATTCGCATCTTTTTATTCACAGTCTGAAATCTACTGAAGATTCGGTTTTAAGGCTAATCTTCTGACGCCTGTTGCAAAACTCAGCAAAATCATGGAGTGTAAGAGTCACCCAGTATGATGAATACGAAGCAAATTTTTATATCTGTCTCCTTATGATCATTGGGGAGAAACAAGCCCATTTAGGACAATAAAATATGTTATCTGACAATTAGTGCTTTCTACCTTGGGATGGCATGAACTGGACCTTGTACTTGCTCATTTTTCTCCACTGACCAGGGGGAGAATGTAAATGACTCATTCAGTTGTAAACATCTATATTGACCAGATTAAACTCGTCATAGGTTTCTAAAGATAGTCAAGATAAATCCAAGACTATAAATCTCTACAGACTTTCTTAATTCTTTTTTCTGGCTCCCTGAGTAGTATATTATATTTTTTCCCAAATTTTACCAGCTGAGGATGGGTCTTTTCAAGGCACTGCCCATCTCAGTCTGTCCTTTCCCATGGTTTAGTACTATTTAAGAAGAGTCATTTGGGGACTGGGGAGGGGACTGGCCTGTTGGTTGTTCTGTTTTGTTTTTTTTACGGATACTATTAGAATGTTCCGCATTGCAAAATCAAGCTGCCAAAGTTGGAGAGTTGATTTATGTCCTCCTTTGCCTTATAGCCTGTGGTGCATTTAAAGTGGAGTGTCCCTGTGCTGGATTCTCTCAGGACTGCATCAAAGCACTGCTGCCTGCTGTGGGCAGCACAGGCGGTACAGAGATGCCCAATCTTTTCCTAGTCGGACACCTGGTACCGCTTACACAGTCCTGTGTAGCACAATAGGCAGAACCATTTCTTGCACATCATTTGCTCAGAATTTGCGATGGTGAGACTTTGCATTCAGTACTGGAGTTGGCCGTAAATACCAAATGCTAATAAGTAAACTTCTAGTAAAAGAGAGGGTAGATGATGAAAAGCCAAATTCTGTTGTCTTTGTTCTGACAACAACATTCCAGAACTTCTGCAGGTTTAGTCCAGGTTACACAAGCAGAAGTTGTACCTGCACCTACATCCGTACAAGATGGGTTGTAGAGTGCCCACATCCAAACAGAAGCTTGTCTGTCAGGGAAGAATATCAAATGACCTATTTCTCACATGAATAAACAGCAGATCACCAACATTTCACACCTACTGTTCTCAAACCTGATGTCTTTCTTTGTGTTTTTTTCTCTAGAGGAACTACCTGTGGAAGAGACGTTATCTCAGCTTTGTACGGAGCTGCAGGTATTTTCTTCAACAGAATCTGCCCGCAGATTTTTCATGTCCATTGTTCAAGTGCGCTGAGACAGCCCAGTCATGTATCGGAGCGGGGAGAAAGGGAATCTGCTGCAAGCAGAAAGTTTGTTGAATGTTTCTCTTCCACCAACAATTTCACAAAACTTTGATTAGTCACTTTTACAAGATGTTTCTGTCACTTTTAACAAGTCACCAGCTGGATTGCTTTAACATCCTTCAGTGAACCTACCCCCGAGTATCAGAGTATGCAGAAAAAAATGATTTGGGGGTAGGTTGCAATTACAGCTTTTATGCTGACGGGAGAAAAGATTCTTTGGCAGGTTGTACAACCATCTCTTTTCGAATAAAAATGCCTAAATGTGTAGGGAGGCTCATGGGAGGAAAAAGTGATTTTGGCACAGAAGCAACTGAACTACTCTCTCGAACTTGCTTCTGCCATGTTTATTTCAAGTGAGACACAGACATGTCGTCAAGAGTGCCAGGAAGAAATGCAAACATCCACTGATCACCGGGGAAATGCTTTATAATCAGAGGTGTAATAGATTTGATCTGCTCAGCTTATTAGCAGGAGGGACAGCATAGGGAAGAATGACTAACAATTAACGGATGGAATTAACTGGAAGTACATTCACACTCCAGTTACAAATGGTGGGCTAATGTTTGTCAGCCATGGGTGGCAAATGTTTGAAATGGTAAATTTCTTAATTTTAAGTCATGACTTGGATACTTTGCAAGAAATCTGATTTCATATAAATTTGATTTAGAGAAACATAAGTTATTGGGGTCTGCTTTACTAGATTTAGAAGCTGTACGGGTATAGGAGGTCAGACAACACAATCTAGAGTGTCCTTTGGACTTACTTTCTATGAGTCTGGGAAAATCCAAATTGACTTGGCCTACATCAGAAAATGCCAACATTAATTTCTCTGTATTTTCTAATTCCTGTCCAATTCTTGCTCTCCCAAAAAGCTTATTGACGTGTTTTGCATGGCAATATTAATAAAACCAGACTACTTTGGTTGTTTGAAAGCTGCTGGGAACAGTGTAGCAACAGATAGGTGGACACAAGAGCTAGAACAGCTGGTTCTCTGGGGTGTTATGAAAACTTGGATTTTCCTGTATGCCCTGAAAACGTTTTGCCTGAGCATCCTGGGCTGATAGCTTTCTATCCATCTATGAATAATTTGATGACAAAGGCAGTGAATTTGCGGACACTCTCAAGACATAAATGTTGAGATCTTTTACAATAGTGGTGGGACATTGGCACGGCATTGACCATCACTGCAGTGTAAGTGCTGAAGCCGTATGTACCTCCGTATGGTGTACGGATTAGTATTGGGAATGCTCTCCCAGTGTTTTGTCTCTAGGAGTATGTGAACTGAAACCTTTTCTTTTCAGCAGAACATACAAAAAACAGCCATTTATAAAGGAAGAAAATGCTATTAAAACCATACAGAGAGAAGCCTGTAGGGTTAGTCTCCCATTGCCACTGTGTTACCAGAGCCAGGTCCATTTTGAAAATTAAATGCAAACAA
This sequence comes from Phoenicopterus ruber ruber, assembly GCA_009819775.1. Lineage (NCBI taxonomy): Eukaryota > Metazoa > Chordata > Aves > Phoenicopteriformes > Phoenicopteridae > Phoenicopterus > Phoenicopterus ruber. The sequence continues at coordinate 164,390,509 of CM020216.1, read as the reverse complement.
AAGAAGAAAAAAAAAGTGAGTTTAACCTACCATAGCTTTGTATTCAACCGAAGAACACAGCAGATACCCGATGCAGGAGAAAGTGGAAGGGAATTATTTTTTTAATTGTGTGATTGATTTGTAAACAAACAAGCAAAAATAACTCCTGAAAAAAACCTCTCGATTTGTTTTGCGTGACAGTATTGTTAAAGCCAGACTACCCTGAGTGGGGCTTGAAAGGCACAGTCACAGGTCAAGTTGTTAAAACAGAATAGCACCCAGCAATGTAAACTCGGTGAAAATATCTGTGTTATCCACACACACATTTTCTCTGTTTCTCTCTCTCTCACACAATTTGCTTTTAATCATGGCTTATTTTGCAGTGTCACTAATCTGGAAACTACCTGCATAATAAAAACTGAAAAATAAGCAGGCTTTCAGCTAGATTGCAGTCCTAGCCAAAAAAAGACCTGGCCAAGAACTGATAAGCGATTCCTCTGATATTATTTCTGGAGTATTTCTGGTAGTACTACCAGTTTCGTGGAAGCAGGTAGGGAACTTAGGAATAGATAAAGGCTCAGTTCTGTACTCTTTGTGCCAAAACATGGAGGTAAAATGCCATGTCTGTCTCTTGTTAAAGAAATTGTGAAACCAGGAAGGTGGATATGCAGAGACTTTGCTGCTGACGTGCACTTCCTGGGCTGCAGAGCTTTAGCACAGAATTGCAGCCTAGAGCTGGAGGGCATGGAGGGCCCCAGCATGTCCTAGCGTGGGAGAGAAGCAACAGCAGACTCCGGGATGTCTGTTTGCATCATGTGTTGAGGACACAGTGTTTTGGTTTGGGGTTTGTTGTTCGTTCCCCCCCAGTCACCCATCTGGTATCTTAGTGTGACATGGCTGAGAAGGCTGCCTTTGCTATCAGAAAGGAGAAGATGGGCCATGGTTTATTATTTCAGAGCATCCAGCACCATCTGGTGGATAATTTGGAACTCACTGCCTTTGATTTTTTCCCCCCAATTACTATATCTGCAGTAGTGTCTGCAAAAATTGCGGCTATTCCCACTTCTTGCTCTCCAATTATGTAGCTGAGACCCTTTGTGCTAAAATATGTGGATTTTAAAGAGTAAACATAAACGTCTCACCAGCTTTATTTGGGGTAAAATAACTGAAATTAGTAACTTCAATAATAATTCTAAATCAAGAGGGATTTTTTGTTGTTGTTGTTCCTAAAAGGACTTTATCTAACATACTAACTGATTTTCCTTCATGACACTGTCTTGCTCTCAGAATGTCCTTTCTCTCCTCCAGCTGCTGGGCAATCCAGAGAAGATAGCAGAGCAGATAAGCAAGGACCTTGCCTGGCTTTGCTCCCATCTCCTGGCCCTGTGGACCCAGTTCCTGGAGGTGGCAACGCTCCATCCAGAAGTCACAGCTTATCTGACTCAGGAACATCATATGCTAAGGGTAATGTTAAGAAGTTAAAAAGCAAGTTCAGTAATGGTAATCTCCTGCTAGAAATTAATGATTTAGCTGGGTATATATTTCCAATATTGTTCTGCCCATATAAGTATTAACTTGAGATGGGGTGAGCAGGACAAGAGGTGAAGAAGAGGTGAAGCCCAGGATTTGAAATTACAGATTTCAATTTCTGGAATCAACGCTGTTGCTTTTATGGGATCCAGAATCCTGTGCACTTTGAACACCAGAATCCAGCATGGAACAGGAGGTGGGTGGGAAGAGGTAGATATCTCCTGTACTTGCTAGATATCCATAAATCATAAACATTTTTTTTTTTTAAAGCACAAACATCACAATCACAAATAACCAAAAAGATGATTTTTATCTCAACTTCTTTCACAAAACTACCATGAGGAATATACATTCGTTCTCTTCACTATCTCACGTGTATATATACAGCTAGTGCTCGCCTTTCTTCTGGTGAGGTGCACACAACAAGATATTAATATTGTTCATGTGGAAATTGCTTCTTGTACTTGATGATAAAGAAGGCACAAAAGCGCTTGCCTTTTGAGCCAACTTTGTCAGATCTACTTATCTGAGTAGTTCAGCAAGTGCTGTGTCTTCCATTAGGACATTTTTGGTTATTGACCAGACATCGGTTCAGCACATCACCTCAGCCTGAACTCATAGCCTGATCTAATCATTAGGGAAAAGGATTCACCTTGCTTAGCTTTAGGCATCTACAGTGTAGGTATTGACATCTCAGCTTATGTTCTGGTTCCTATCAAAGTCAGTGGAGGTCCAGTTACTCTCCAGAGTAACCAGAACCGCTCTCTGGTTGCTCTCCCCAAGAGCATGGTTGAGCTTGCAAAAAGGAGACATAAAATTCAGGAAGAGGTGACTGATGCTGAGATTCTCCCAGTTATTTTGACTAGGTCTCCCTTGACTCTGAGAGGACCTGGGTGTCTTTCAGCCAAAGGACCCAACTCTGTATGCACCCAGCTCCAGCAAGGTGTATCCCAGTGGGTGGTTTGTTCCAGCCTCGACTGATGCCGACTGCCTGCTCGCCCTTTGGCAAATTACACACCATTGTGTGCTTCAGTTCCTCCCCATATAAACTGTGTGTGATGATACTTTCCCAGCTCTGGAAAACAGTTTGAAAACCCCAGATGAAAAGTCATATTATTAAGACACAGTCTTTTCGAAGGGATGCTAGTCCTTTTTTTAGAAAGGCCATTTATTGAAGCACAGCTGGGATTTAGGGAGATGTCGAGATGCTATGACGTATACTTTTCACTGCCATTTTCTGACACTGTAACAGAGGTCACTTTTACAAATATTATTAGTAATGTATGGGCTGCAGTTTAACAGCTTAATACATTTGATTGCATATTATGCTTGATTCATTGAAACTCAAAGCTTATTCCAGGGCAGATAGCAGCACTGAATTTTTTATAGCTTATTTCACACTCTGTGCTCTGCCAGCCACTTCAGATCTGTGGCTCTTTCGTAACTGATTATCCAACACTGAACAGACCTAATGTCCATGAAGAGATTTGAAGAGCTCTCATTTGTAAGTATCATGACATAGGCAGATGTGTTTCTGCCATGATAGGGCTTATTCTCCTCTGGGCTGATAGATAAGACTTCCTTTAATCCTTGGGAGTCATTGTGGATGTTCCCATAGAAGAGATGATCAATTATGAATTGTTCTAATTTAGTAACTCACTCTACAGCTGCTATATGATTTGCATGGTGGGAAAGGAAGAAATCTTCCCCATTTTAAGATTATAGAGGAAAATGGTAAATTAGACGACTTTTAGAAAAGTAGTCAGAAGATGCACATAAGCAAATCTTGATTTACTATCAAGGGACACTTCCTACCTCCCAGCAAAATACACAACACCACCAGCTGCTTTGTGCTGGACTGGGAAAGCAGAGCAGAATTGAGCTCGCTCTTTGTTTCTTTCTGTCACCAGAGTGGTGCAAAGCAGACGGAGCACGCTAAGGAATCTGGTCCTGCCAGTCACTGCTCTGCTATCAGCCTGATTGTACTTGTCGCCTTTCAGCAGATCTTAGGTTTAACGTATGTGTTTCTCCCTCAGGTGAGGAGATTCTCAGAAGCCTTCTTCTACACTGAGCACCAGAAACTTGCTGTGCTCACGTTCCAGGAAGGCCTGTAAGTAACTCATTAACCCTCCCCTCTCACTGGAACAACCAAAAATGTAGTTTAAAACATTTTGCAATCAAGACGGAGGTCTTTTTCTGCTAGACATGGAGGAGTTTTGTTTGAGAGAAGTCACTGGGTCTGTTCTAGCTCCATATTGTAAAACCATTGAAATCAGTGTCAAAAGTAAGTGACTCTGATCAGGCTCCAGAGATTATTAATTTAAAGATTCCTATATTCTAGGGATATGGTGCAGGAGATCCTCTTTCCCCACCTCTCTTCTCAGTTGCAGTTGGGTCCATTTCTCTTCAGAGCGTGTCTCCACCAACACCACCATCTTCAGGGCAGGCAGAAAATTTTTTGATGCCTTTCTTTAATTAACTTCCTAAACCCATTATACCAGATCCAGTACTGGCACTTTTAATGGGAAATAACTGCTGACAAGCAACAAAAGCTTAACATTTAAAACTTTGCTTTTTACCATCCCTAATATACATTTTTGGGGTTAGGCAGTCATGGATTTCTTTTGGTGTTTAGTCCAGCCTTACTTTCTATAGTAGAAAGGATCTTCGTATGCAGACAGGAGCATTAAACAACCAATGCAAAGCTTAGAATGTTCACTAGATCATAGAATTGTAGAATCATAGAACCGTTTAGGTTGGAAGAGACCTTTAAGACCATCAAGTCCAACCGTTAACTTAACACTGCCAAGTCCACCACTAAACCACGTCCTTAAGCTCCGCATCTACATGCTCTAGACGCAGCAGTGGAGGACAGCAGTGGGGAATACTACCACATTACCGCCACAATACCACCACCCATCCCTGGAAACATTCAAGGTCAGGTTGGACAGGACTCTGAGCAATGTGATCTAGTTGAGGATGTCCCTGCTCATTGCAGGGGGAGTTGGTCTAGATGTCCTTTAAAGGTCCCTTTCAACCCAAACTATTCTATGATTCTACAATTAGCTGGAGGAACTGTGGGAGTGATGTGAGTTCAGGGCTGATAATTAATTGACCAAGAATTAACAGTGCGAAACAGTCTGGGAAAACAAACATTGTACTGGGCTGCATTCATAAAAAGTATGCTATAAAACATTGGCAAGGTAAATATTTCCTTCTGCTTGATACTTCTTGCTTGGGGCCAAGCTGGACAGTATGAGGAGCTAGTTTTAATGTTACACCAGGGCAAATCCTGCCTTCAGTTTTAGCCAATGACGCCAAGTGAAGCGCATGGATATAAGGAAGAAATTTTTTATGATGAGTGTGGTGAAGCACTGGCACAGGTTGCCCAGAGAGGTGGTAGATGCCCCATCCCTGGAAACATTCAAGGTCAGGTTGGACGGGGCTCTGGGCAACGTGATCTAGTGGAAGATGTCCCTGCTTATTGCAGGACCTTTAAAGGTCCCTCCGAACCCAAACCATTCTGTGATTCTGCAATTATATGATAATACTTAGGACCTGACCTCTGAAGGTAGAGTTCAAAGAAAGATGCTCAGATTTTAATTTCTGAGTAATGAGAGATGTCCAGACTATTTGTGCACTTAAACAGCCTGTCACCACAGGGGGGACCACAGCATTACTGGCGTGGAAATCCATCTTTCAGAAGGAGTTTAAAGGTCATGACATGAGGTCCTGTCACAATGATGAGGCTTAAGTGAGGCATCTGCTTCTGACCTAGTGCAAGGAAGGAAATTACTTTCTCAGACCTGTCACTAGGGACATTAGGGCTGAGTCAGTGTTGGTGGAAAGGGCCGTGACTTCATTAGTGGATGGGTTGTACAAGGGTACCTTGTTCTGCCAAATTAGAGCAGCACCATGGCTGCAGGGGCCCAGCTGTGCTCACTTAGTCCTCCCGTGTCAGGTTTTAAGTGAGCTATGTACAAGGAAAACCCCATGTCAAGATCCTGGGATGAGGGCACAGACAGTCATGGCCCCATTCAAACGAACATAACCCTGCGCAGAGGGAAGCCTAATTGCATGAAGTGCTTTTATTTCTCCAGGCAGGCACAGAACTAGCCCATTTCCTACAGATAAACATGATTTTCCCTCAGTGATTATCAAGGAGACTGCCTAAAAAAGAAGTAAAATAGTTTACAGACTTTAAAAGTAGGTCTGTGTAGTAAATTTGGTCTATATAGGCCTCATGGCAGAGTCATGTTTTCTTTTTGATTGTGCTAGGTGGTGCAGTTAGAAAAGTAGAGTCTTGACTGCCAGAGTATTATTAATGTTGGGGATGGCAGCAGGGAGTATTAACTGGGTTCGCAGAGGCTCCAGGTGAGATCAGCCCTCGGTGTGCCCGGTGCTGTACAACCACCTCAGACAGTAACAGTTTTTTTCTCCAGTTCTTTCTTCCTTCTTACCAGACAAGAGCTTTTTTTGCCTCCCGTACCAGTGCTGCGTGAGGCCATGCACCTACATGTGTGGCAGCATTTGACAGAAGAGGACACACCATTTTCAATAGGTCAGGTACCACACAGGGTGCGAGGCTCTAGCAGGTGACATATCCTCCCAATATTTTACAGAAAAAATATTTTTTCTCACACCTTTCAATATCAATGATTCACCTTTTGTGACAGAGATGGGTCTCGAAGCAAGTTTAGTTTATTATTTTACATGTGGTCTTTAGTAAAATGCTGATGCTATTAATTAATATGTCAGTGAGAACTTTATTATGGTGCCAAGAGTTAACTCTAGACACCCAGGTGTTGCTGCAGGCAAGAACGCGCAGTTAGCTGTTTGTGACTCCTGTCTGAGTCATGTTTTAGCAACCAATGACTTGTTTATCTTTGAGGAAAAAATAACTGCCCTACAGGTAAGAGCAAACGATGATAGACAGCCACAATTATGTTCTGAAGTTGAAGCTGATATGTTGGTCTGAACAAGTTATTTGTGTCTGGACGTAGGAATCTTCTATGCTGGCATGAATTACAAACCTGCTGTTTGAGTTTTGCCTCTTAATGTATAAAGTGTGTTTTTTCCCGTTACTTGCTACATGGTGATTACTTGCCTTTTGCCAATGATAATCTGAAATATTGCCATTGTGCTGTCCTATGGGTTCCATGCAGAATTTCTTTCAGGTGACTATCTATGAAAAGCTTGTTGCCTTCCTCTTTATTCCGTAGAATAAACAGACTAATTCATCACAGAGTCAACACAAATAAACAAACTTTGTATTTGATGTTTTCCCCATTTTTTGAGGAAGATGCTTACATAGGAAAGCTCATCAGAGCTGAAAATTATTGTATTTATTGTAGCTGAACCCACATTTTCGTGCCAGTTTAATGCCACGTTCACTGATGAAAGCCAGGTAGCATTTTATATGGCCCAAAAGATGGAAACAGACAGCTATTCTAGTTCTACCAACAGGCACTGGCTGAATTGATGTGTCTTAGCTCTTCCAGATGCATATGCACGTGAGATGTTGCAGTGCTCTGAGGACCAGTGTAAGTGAGCTAGAGAGCCCACCATGCATCCTTCTTGGCCTTGTTCCTCCCTGCACTGCTCAACCAAAGTTTTGATTATTGCTTCCTACATCTGGGTTTTGAAACCCTTGCCACAGCCAGAGTGGCAGAACTCTTTTCCTGACTGGAAATCCAGCTGAGGGATCCCATCCCAGCCAGCTGCAGGGACCCCTGGGAGGATAGCAGTGAGTTACGGCAGCTAATAGGACTCTGGGGCAGCAGCAGCCGGAACAATTTCAAAAAGACAGAGGTTTCGCAGTGAGGGAGTGTGCAAGTTGTAAGTATCCCTAACTGAGAGATAGAAATCAACTCACGGGAAACCTCCTAGGAGTGCTGGGTACCTCCTCATCATACAGTACTGCTTCCTCTCTTTTTAAGCACGTTGCCTCTGTCCTCTGCCTACACATCCAGCTTTGCTGCCGGGCTTGCAGGAGTGATGGAGAAACAGCACGGTAGCTACTCAAACACCCAATTTCTTTTGTATATTGCTGCCAGGATCCAAAGTCACGGACAGATTTCTACAGAAATTCGTAATTCGGAGTACTTCACCAGCATGCCCCCACTTCCGGCAGAATGCCTCGACATAGATGGGGACTGGAACACACTCCCAGTTATCTTTGAAGATAGGTACATGGATATGCCTTGCAAAGGTGAGTGAAACATCACAAGGTGCACCTTCATGAGGCAGCTTGAGCTGAGGGAAATTCACTTCCCCAGCCTAAGGTATGCGATCTCCCTGTACTCGGCCCTGGTGAGGCCGCACCTCGAGTAATGGGTTCAGTTTTGGGCCCCTCACTCCAAGAAAGACATTGAGGTGCTGGAGCGTGTCCAGAGAAAGGCAACGAGGCTGGTGAAGGGTCTAGAGCACAAGTCCTATGAGGAGCGGCTGAGGGAACTGGGGTTGTTTAGTCTGGAGAAAAGGAGGCTGAGGGGAGACCTTCTCACTCTCTACAACTACCTGAAAGGAGGTTATAGAGAGATGGGGGTCGGACTCTTCTCCCTAGTAACAGACGACAGAACAAGAGGAAATGGCCTCAAGTTGCGCCAGGGGAGGTTCAGATTGGACATTCATAAAAATTTCTTCACCGAAAGGGTTGTCGGGCATTGGAACAGGCTGCCCAGGGAGGTGGTGGAGTCCCCATCCCTGGAGGTATTCAGAAGACGTTTAGACAAGGCCCTAAGGGATACAATTTAGTGGGGGACTTGGTAGTGATAGGTTGATGGTTGGACCTGATGATCTTGGAGGTCTCTTCCAACCAAAACAATTCTATGATTCTATGATTCTATGATCTCACACCCCTTGGGCTGACTCTGGCTTGGATCAGAGTGTGATCCACTGTGTAATATAGTTGTATTCTTCTCTTTTCCCGAGTAGCAAACTAGAGTATTGCCTGTATCTTCATATTTTTCATCTTCAAAGTAAGCTGTTTAGTTACAAGAGCTGGAGGCAAAATCTAGAAAGAAAACAAAATCTTTTGGATTTTTGTTACAGTACAAATGTAAAGGCAAAACAGCACTATGAATTTCATCCCCAGTGTGACATCTAGTGGTAAGAAAACTCAGAACAAAACCCACAATTTCAGCACAAAGGCCAACACTGTCCCTGAAAGGCAGTGTTGCTTTCCAAAAAAATATTTTCTCCTTGAGTACCCAAATCAAATTTTTAATTAAGAAATTATTTAGTTCCGCAGATTTGTAGTAAAACCTCATAGCCCTTGGTTCCCTTTTCTTTTTACTCAACTATTAAGATTAGCAAGGAAGCAATATATATTAATATTATAGGTGATCACAGTCTAGTAAATATGGCCTGTAGTCCAAAATTTTCACTCTTCCAGAATTATCCAACTGCCTAAACTTTGACAATTCTCATTACAGGTATTTAAACTGACTCACAAGCAAGAGCTATACTATGAACAATGTCGTATGACAGCAGGAATACAAAGAAGTGTCAGCTTTGTTTTGCTTACCTATGCTGTAAAAAATAGCAGTTTTAGATACAACTATACTGAGGAAAGTATATTTTCTTGATATGGTCTTCTTTGGCCTGACTATAACTGTTTAGTGAGTATAATTCTAGTTAAATGCACTCTGGCATTTGGATTTGTAATATGCCTCTAATGTATGTATAATATATATAATATATAATATAAATATACATACTTTTTTAGGCCTTACAATCACTTTTCAAAGTCCCACATCACCTTGGGGTAATTTGTTGTTTTCTTACAGGTACTACTTCTTTTTTTCTTTCTTTCTTTCAGATCAGAATTTGGAAGTTTTCCCAGATTTTGAGGTTCCTGCAAATACTGAAATGGATGTAATAGACGACAACGAAGATTTTGCATCAAATGATGCCACTGGGGTAATGAAAGGAGACTTTGGGAAAGGTACTCTGCTAATACACACAGATAGGATAAACGGGAATCCCTCCTGCATATACAGCAGTACCGAAGGTGCTGCTTATACAGCTAAGGGTTTAAACCAGCACTCCTTATCTCAGGTATGTACAGTGAACAAAGAAGGCCAAAGGAAACCTGAAAATATTCTTGTTTCAAGTAAGGAAACTACTTCTGATGCAGAGCCAGGCAATACAGAATGCGCATCAGAAGACTTTAAAACACCTGAGGAAGTTTTATTAAAAGACAATAGACTTGTGGCGGCTGTTACCTACGGAGATATGAAACCTAGCAATAAGGATTCCCACAAAAGTGAGCCCATGTTAATTGTCAGTGCTCAGTATGAGTCTGGAGCATGTGGAACTGATGGCTTGGAAGACAGGACTGAAATACATAAAATAAATGAATCTAGTCATCCCGAGAATAATTTCACTTCATCTGAGCTCGCACTGAATGAATTAGCCAGTCTTGAAAAAACAGGAGATCCAGACACCAAGGCTCTGCTCCCTGTTTTGAAGGCTTTGCCCACACACAGCTTTGAAGTGAAATTGTTCACAAAGGAGCAACGAGGTGAGGAGTGTGAAGAATTTACCCTGATGTCAGGGGTTATAAAAAGATCCTCCTCTATAATATCCGACTCAGGCATTGAAAGCGAACCAAGTTCAGTGGCGTGGTCTGATGCTCGTAGCCGGGCATTGGAGCTGCCCAGCGATCGAGAGATCCTGCACCACTTGGTACGAAGGCACGCCATCCACCGAAATTCCCTGGAGGGTGGCCACACAGAAAGCAATACCAGCTTGCCCAGTGGGATCCAAGCGTCGCTCACATCCATTAGCTCTTTGCCCTTTGAGGAAGAGGAGAGGGAAGTGGAGCTTACCAAGCTGACAAAATCTGTCTCAGCTCCTCAGATCAGTAGCCCAGAAGAGCCTGCGGAGGAGGTAGATATATCCAAACACAGTGGAGCAACCTCAGGAGGTTCAGGAGGAAACTTAACAAGTTGCATGGAATCAGAGGCTGGAGATGGGCAATTAGTCATGGACTTTTCTGGGTGTCAAAGCACCACTGAAAGTGGACAACTAGAACGAAGAAGACATCCCAAACCCTCTGTCAAACACAGTAGCAGTAACATTGAGTTACAAGGGGAGGAGGAGAAGGAAGGTTTTCCAGAGACTTACTGTAGTTTAGAAACTGCAAGACTACCTGTTTGTCCAAAGCATGTCAGAGATAACGTCTCTGAATGCCAGTCATTGGAGAGCAATGATGAGAGCACCTTAAAAACACCAAGGGCTTGTAATTACTTGGATGAAAATATAGGTAAGTTTGATACATGCATTGAGGATCCAAAGGATAAACTTAAGCTGGACGGTTTAAAAATGCAACAAAGCTTTTACTCCAATAGCAGAACTTCAGGAGAGGAGAGTTTCTCACAAAGCATAAAGCTGGTCCCAGATTTTTGTTATCCTGCTCCAGCTCCTTCAGAGACCTCAACCGAATTTGGCTCAATGCAAGGAGAGTGCGGTAGCTCTCTTGCTGATGACAGCCCGGCAATGTATGCAGAAATGCAGGGGTTACAAGAAATTGAGCTCAACGACTCACCTGCCTCAGCAGACCCTGCTGCAGGATCCTACCAGGCTGAATATCCTCAGGAACCCGAGAGCCAAGAGCATAAACTTGTGGCTAATGGCACCGGGTTTCATTCAGTGACGACGGAGGGAGTAGCACTGGAAAGCAGAAAGGCTGTTGATGTGGTTAACCTGTCCGTCTCTTGCACAGCCACCTGTCTTCCCTTTTCTTCTGTGCTCAAAGAGACCCCTGCTATGGTCGGCTTCTCTGCAAAGCAGACTGCGTTCCCCATCACACGCCAGCCTCTGGGCTCTTTCGGAGTTGTCTCTTCTAATTCAAATGAGGTGGATGAAGAGACCAATGAAAGAATGCTGAAGTAAGAATGTCTAATTACTTTCTTCATTAATGTTACTATAATGTCAAGAGACCCTGATAAAGTTCAGAGCCCTAATACACTAAGTGTAGGATAAACTTGTGTTCAGAGACATCCAAAATAAATAATCCAAACAGACAAATGATTTATATATACAGGAAGGATGAAAACACAGAGAGACTGGGATCATCAAATACATTGTTTCCTTAATCTTCATGAAAATCAGTAAGATTTAGGTGTCTAAATAGTCTTTAAGACCTGGCTCTCCTTCATGAAGTCAAGGTTACCCAGACTTGGGTATGGATCCTAGGTAGCTGGTTCACCATGGCAGTGCCATAGTTTGTTTTTGTCTTCTGCTTATAATAATTGCACTCATTAGCTAAACTATGAGACAGGAGCACAAATTGGCTGGTAGGGTCTCAGCTTCAGCTTCTCAAACTGGAAAAATGGGAGAATTGGCATCTTGGGTAGCTGGAGAAGAGGCATTATTTTTTTTTTCTTGCTTCATTGCCCATGGTAAAAGTGCCACATCGTGGCCTTGGTTTCACAGTGGCCCGTGTCACAGACTGACATGCTAGCACATGTATACTTTTGTTATATTTTGGTGTCTCTGCTGCACTGAGGGAAAAGAGCAGCATGGGAATTTCTAAACCCATTCAGCTGCCCCAAATGTTGCCTCTCTGCATGTGCATTCATTTGCTACCCAAGGCTCTATTTTTATTTTTTTGAAAGCATCTTGAGGTTCATTTTATAGACCCTGCTGTAAATCCTGCTTAATCTAAGCACAAAATTTGTTCCTTCTTTGTGAAGCAAAATATTTAAGCATGTATTCATGCACATGAATACACGGTCTCCAGGTCCATGGCCCAAACGCTAGATTTTTCGTTCTTGTGTCCCTTTAAAGTCAGTAGGGCTGATGTAAATAATTGCTCATCATTATATCAAGTGTCTTTAAGCTACCCCAGGCTTTAAAAGTTTATATCTCCTAACATGGTCCATTCCAGTTTTCTACCTAATTCTACACTTATGTTGTGATTATTAATTCCTAAAACCTCTGGATGAGTTTTGTTAAGTCAAAAAGCCACTGAAGAGTTTGGAATTTTCAGCCAGTAGAATGCTTCAGGGTGAATTTTTGTGTCAGATTTTAGGCCTTGAGCAGGAAAGGGGCTAGCTTAATTCTTCCAGCACTGAGCTGCTCTTTCTCTCATCTACTAAATGTTTTCAAAAGAATCTGAAACCAAACCAAAAATATCTACCATATGAGATGCATCCTTTAACTCCACAGTCTGAAGAATGGGGAGAACACCTTCTACTTGCCTATAAATGCCTCTGGTACTAGCAAAATGATACATTTTGCATTTCAATATCTATATGGCTGATGACATCGTTAAGATGCAAAATTACTAATTCTGTATCTTATTCTCATTGTTATGGGCCACCAGAAGATTTTTTGTAAATCCTTCATTCCCCTGGCAGGTGTGAGGTGATAATGGGCTTTAGCTATTCCCTCTATGTAGCCAAATCACTCAGAAACAGATTTTCTTCCCTGCATCCTGATTGCTCTGAATCAGAATAGGTAAGGAATAGTATCCAGGTCCCTACTTGAAAGTTGCAAATATAGCTTCTTGCAAATACCATCCTCCTTATTTCTAGTTTGAAGGTTTGTGGTTGGACACCCAGTTCTATTGTGATTAATTAATGTATTCTCCAGTTTTTATCAGGCCAAAGAAAAATTTAAAAAAGAAATGAAGATTGAAGGATTTCTGTACAGTGACTTATCTGTACTAGCTTCTGATATCCCATATTTTCCACCAGAGGAAGAGGAAGAAAATTTGGAAGATGGAATTCACCTGGTTGTCTGTGTCCATGGATTGGATGGTAAGGCCAGGAGGAATTGCTGTTTGCAAGGCATTTTGGTGTAAACAAAAAAAGGGCAGATGTTCAGTAAGTATGAAAAAATGGAGAGTCTAAGGAAAGTGTTTATCTTAGCTAAGTGTTTAGTCCTTGTTATGTTATTCAGTCCATTGTAATAAAAGATCTAGGAGAATATTAAATATTTTCTCTAAGAAATGGATGCTGCAACTTTTTTTGTTGTTGTTTAAACAGAATTCTGCACCAAAGTACATCAGTCCTTCTGTGCGCAGGAGGAGTGTATTACAATAACTCTCCTTGTCTTTCTGCAGATGCTTGGTTGTTTTGCAGTATGTCGCTAGGATGAAAACATTATTTAAACCCCACCCTCAACTGTTACAGGGTAGATATAGTGTCTGGCTTTAGAAAGTGAGAGAATGAAAATCATTATTCACTGCAGAGGAAGCATGGACTGGGATTTTTTACATATATGGTTTCTAAGCAGAAAACAGATATGTTAAACTTGAAACTTCTCTTGGCAAATTATTGGTATCAATGCGAAAGGTGCAGACAGTAACCTTGAAACTACAGAGAAGGAGGGATAGAGACTCTGAAATCTCAGGCATTGTCAGAAAGGTGGGAAACAAACACTTGCTGGCTTGAGTAAGGACCGTTTGCCATTCAATATCTCAGTGGTAGTAATGTCCTTCTCGTGAGGTGGAGGTACCTCCTTTTCCAACAAAACATTTCAGAAGACCTTGGAATTTCCTAGCATGGAATGGGGCATCTCCCAAAATACTAGGAGTCTGACAGTATCTCAGCACTGGCTCTAACTGGGAATACACAGACGTGGGCTACTCTGCATCTGCGGGCACAGCCCTACACCCAGCGCATGTGCCGAGGTCCCTGGCAGGGCTGTCGTGTCCCCTGAGGGTCTCACCAGCTGCAAAGGGAGAAGGACAGACCTCAGCTTTTTAGTGTCCCTTTCTCTTACCTCTGCTGCTCTGCAAATAGGGTACAGAGTTATTTTGGGCCTGATCTTTGCCCTTCCCCACTGTTTATGGAGCTCCTGCAGTTCCCAGCAGCAGGAGGCGAGGTCCAGCCCTACCCTGGGTGTGCTGTGGGTATTTCTGCTCTCACGCCGTTTCAATGCATGATCCTACGGTGTGGTGAGCTGTCTCAGCAGCACTTAGCGAGAGCTCCCTGGTGTCAAGGTTTATAAGAAGACAAATGTATTAAAGTGACTCTATATTAGTTATTTTTCTGTTGAATTACATCTTATAAAATGCCATTTATTTCTAGGTAACAGTGCGGATCTGCGGCTGGTAAAGACTTTTATAGAACTGGGGCTCCCTGGTGGAAAACTGGACTTCCTAATGTCTGAAAGAAATCAGGTAGTACAGAACTAATTTCTGTCTTCCTTTAGATTTGCTACAAGCTGTTGACACTGCCTGAAAAAGGGCCTTAAGCAAGGCCTTTTCACCAGCTGAATGAAGCAAAAGCACTGGGGAATTCAGGGAATTTTATGTAGGATTTAGTGCAAAGGCCTAGTCCTGTTCCTGTCTAAATTGATAGGGTGTTCAAACCCACCAGGAAAGATTCCTAGCATTGAAGTCAAAGGCAATGACGTTAGCACTTATAGGACTAGACCTTAGAAGAAGAAAATCGATTTATCCTGTCAGTTTGCAAACTTAGCAGCCTGGTGCCTCTGCCTGTTGGATGCCAGGCAGCACAGCACGACAGAAAGCAGCAAGTTTAGTGATGCTAAATTCTCCGGAGGGTGCGGAATATCCAGCAGGTGCTGTCAGCTGCCTTTGCTGCATCAGTCATTGTTTTTCCTGTTGCAATGTTTGCAAGATTTATTTCCTTGAATGATAAAGAAACATCTTCCAGAAAAATTAATCGCACCCCTAGGCAGAGCAACAGAAATGAATTCTGTGCTCTGCTCTGCAATGAACCCATATTTATGACACAGAAGCCTAAATTTATGCACAAGATCAGGATTTCCTGTGCCCAGTCAGAAACATTATTCTGATTTATGAGCAGCTGAGAAACTTGAGTCAAAACTTTCCAACCTTCTTCGTTCAACAATTTTTATATTTTGAAGTGGCCAGTTGGTGTTTGTGAACTTGCCACCTTCCAGTGCACATCTCTGTCAGCATCAGTCCTGCCCAGTGAACATGAGCAAGATGAAAATAATGAGGATACCACTTCAGACTTGCATCAAAACCTCTTCTCATGTTTTCAGAGAATGAAGCATCTTACAACATCTCTATTTAACATTATCCACAGCCCGTAATTGGAACTTTTAGTGCTCTTATAGTCTGGGAAGGTGAGGAAGTTCCCATGGCACTGGAAATAGGACCCATGTGGTTTGACGAATATTTGGATGCCATAGAGCATCCTGTCACCCTTTTTTCCCTGCCCTTAGAACCACACTGAAAACGACCCAAGAAATCAGTCATTTAGCTGAAGTTTGCCTTATAGAGGAAAATGCAAATCACTTTTTCTAGGCATTCATTTGTGATACATTTGACAAGCTCAATCAGGCTGACATGATGCTAAAGGATGGAGATATAACCAGGTGAAATATGACGCTTGATGTGTTTTGCTTATGATTAATGTTCAGGCTGGTATTCTTCCACTTTTAAACAACCTGAAAGATTTGGGCTAATGAGCCCAGGAGGAAATCATTAATTATCAATGCAGACAAAACAAACAGGCAGGAGGCTAGTGGACTGTTTGTAGTTTATGAGAACATTTATTTTAAGGCTGTATTGCAAAGTGAATACGCTCATGTTTTCCTTTGCAAGAGCTGCAATTAGCAAGATGAGTTGTGTCACAAAAGCATTAATTACTGATATGTTTGCTCTGAATAGCTGTTCCAACATTTGATGATTGTTTTTGTGGCATGCCATTAGTTACAAATTTGATTTAGAGTCCTGTTGGATTGCCAAATGACACAGTTCTGGATAAGATCTGCCTGCAATCGTACGGACCGGACAATATATTATTTGTCTTATTGTATCACAACTGGCAGTACTGTTGCAAGCAATAAATTGTTTGTCTCTCTCTAGCACTCATTCTCTTACTGATAACTGTTGAATAACAAACACACAGCATTTCATTAAGATGGCCAAATAATTTTGTGATTACATCCTTAGCATCAGCATAACCTGTGTGTCAGTGTATAACGTTGTAAACTATTTTATCGTAGTAATCTGTTAAATCCTAAAAGCCAAAAGCTTTTCTTCCATGTGCAGAGTATGCTGTCAGAGTACAGCTGAGCATTAGCAATTCTCACCAGTGTCAAGTCAGGCTGCTTTAATATCATAGAATCATAGAATGGTTTGGGTTGGAAAGGACATTTAAAGGTCATCTACTCCAACCCCCCTGCCATGAGCAGGGACATCCTCAACTAGATCAGGCTGCCCAGAGCCCCGTCCAGCCTGACCTGGAATGTTTCCAGGGATGGGGCATCTCCCACCTCTCTGGGCAACCTGTTCCATTATACTTATGACTCTGGAGTGACTCAGCCTAATATGGTTAATCTTACTATTAATAAATTGTAGGTCCGGGTTTATCCTATCATGACATGTGCCGAAGTTAGAGGCACAGTTGGTACAGAAAGAGAAGCAACCACAGGAGGTAATTGAATCTCCTTAAAATATGAATTGTCTTCTAGAGGGCCCTATTTCCACGCCCTACAAATCGTAGCGTTACTCTAGTCCTAACTTGAATTCTCAGCTGTGTTCTTGAAGCTAAAAGGCACAATATAGGGTCAAAGAGACTTCTCTATGACAGAATATTTTGCTTTACCTTACCTATGAGCTCACTGAAGACAGTGAATTTCTACATGGGCTTTAACGATAGCTATGTGACCCACGCGGACGCATGGTATTGTTGTTACTGTTGATGTTATGTGAGCAAGAAAATACTTGTCTTGAGTAAGCTTGCAATATTAGTTGGAAGCTATTTGTTAATAAGCTGAAGGTGAAACTTCATGACTCTCTTTTCAAAGGAGAACAACAATTTTTAGAGGACCTGGAGACTGAGAAAAATCCTCCCCCCCCCTTGAGCATGTATAAAGAAAATTTGGACTGGTTATTACATTTCTGCTTGCATTTTACTTTGAAAATAACATTAGTCTGCAATAAATGCAATATATTTAATTCACCAACTCATTCCATTTTTCACCAGACTGATACTTTTGCTGATTTTGATACAATGACTGACCGATTATTGGATGAAATTATTCAGCATATCCAGTTGTACAACCTCTCCATATCCCGAATAAGGTAACCATTCTGATAGTTAATAGTCTGTAACTGTTTGAGTTACATGAGCAACATTCAGTGAAATTAGTTTTTCCAAAAGTGCCCTGTGTCAAAAGCCATTGAATCAGTGAGATGAATTTTTACATTGTTATAGATGGAAGAGTATCTACTAGGCTGAAAAAAATGTGAAATGGTGACTAAAGGATGATGCTGAAAGCCCTGATAGAGTCCCCTTAAGAGCAATATGTGCCACCCTTATTTTTAATTTAAATGAAATACAGAGAGGTTTTGCATTAATGTAATTCCTTCTTTTCCAACAGTTTTATTGGACATTCCCTTGGTAACGTCATTATTCGATCTGTACTAACTCGCCCCAGGTTTCGCTATTACCTCAACAAGTTACACACCTTCCTGTCCCTGTCTGGGCCTCACCTGGGAACCCTTTACAACAACAGTACTTTGGTTAGTACAGGTAAGAGTTAATGGAAAAGCTATGGCTGGCTGCAGTCCATGGCAGAGTGCATGAGAGAGCAACACATAGAGGTAGCAATAAATCGTAACACCATGACTTGTACACTGAAGTTGTGGAAAATATTTGCTGAAGACTTCAAACCCACACAGAAAAAATTGCAATGAGAGGAGCTTTCAGTATCTACTACAAGGTCGAGCACAGTGGTCCCTGGAAAACCCAAGGGTGTGCAGCAGTGAGAGGTGACCTTGCTTCCACTGTGTTCTTCCACTTCTCTGTATGCTGACAATAACAAGAAGTATCTCCAAGGCTGAAGAAGGCACTTACAGTGCTATGGGAATGGAATGTCCCACAGTTCAGCCTTCCTGAGTGTCTATGCTACCATGACGTGGATAATCATAGAATCATAGAATAGTTTGGATTGGAAGTGACTTTTAAAGGTCCTCTAGACCAACTCCCCTTGCAATGAGCAGGGACATCTTCAACTAGGTCAGGTTGCCCAGGGCCCCGTCCAGCCTGACCTTGAATGTTTCCAGGGATGGGGCATCTCCCACCTCTCTGGGCAACCTGTGCTGGTGCTTCACCACCCTCATTGTGAAAAGCTTCTTCCTTATGTCTAGTCTATATCTCCCCTCTTTTAGTTTAAAACCATTACCCCTATCCAGTGAGACCCTTAGACTTTTTTCCTTGTTGATTAGCAATACAAGAGGAATCAAAGACTTCTATTGAGTTGCAGTGCTACCCTTACTGTAGGCACATGTCTTTAATCTCCTTGGTTGATAATTAGCAAACAGGATAAAAATACGCACCGCTTTTCTTTCTAGGTCTATGGCTCATGCAGAAGTTGAAAAAGTCAGGGTCACTTTTGCAACTGACCTTCAGGGACAACGCGGATCTACGCAAGTGTTTCCTCTATCAGCTCAGCCAAAAAACGGGTGAGTAGGGCTTGATGTGGCTGTGCAAATATCAACAGTTATTCCAAAGGATTGTGCTGGATTGCCACGTCCTCTGGGGAGTAAAAGAAATCTGCATTTTCTTAATGATCTTTCTTTAAACACTCTTGCTTCCCAGAAGGGCTGCTCTAAAATCTAACATCTATTTTATCTGTGCATTTTTTGTGCCAGTTATCAGTGAATATATTTGCCAAACTGTTAGCACCAAATAAGACCTCTATGCTGTAGTAAACACATATCTAAGTTTATATTCTGCAAGCAAGAAATATCATTCTTGACAGGCCACCATTGCTTAATTTATGCTACTAGTTGAAAAACATTTTTTCTTTTTTATTATTATTTTTTTAAGTTTAAGATCTCTTGTCTCTAGGAAATATGTCTCTGTGAGATTAAGAGCAAATTTTATTCATGTCTATTGTGACACCTTTGTACTACAGAGAGAGATGTATGAGCTCACTCTGGAAAAATGATGTCTAAATAGAGATCTTTTTACCCCTTTCTTGGTCCGTCATGAATAAATGAAATAAATCAGGCTTTTCTTAAGAAATGAAAGCAAACATGATCCTTCTGTTCAAGCAAATGTTTTCTTTTAAAAGTTATTTTTAATATTGTGTGTGAGCAAACTGGTGCTGAGTATGTAGTCACAAGGTCACTACTTGATATTTCATTTTTTTCTCATACTTTGGTACATTGCTAATAGGAAACAAAGACTATGTTAAGATAAATATAACTTCTTAATTCTTAATCTGACAGACATAGAGCTGTTCATAATTTTATGAACACACCACATGACGTAATCAATGACGGGAAGCTGCTGTACTTGGCATTATTTGAATTTCCTTATTTGAATTTTCCCTTTGATTCCCTGGCTCTTGTTTCTGTGGAGTACAGCTGATGTCTGCTTTACTACTGTCATGGTCAAATAAAATTAGGTCTACACAGAAAGCTTATACCATAACTTCACAAGCAAAGAACTCCCAAGCATGTGTGGTGAGTCAAAGCGATTCATTGTTTGTTAGCTTGGTAGACTGGAGATCTAACAGCTATAAATGAAGGTGTTGCCCCTCCTAAAGCAGAAATATAAATGTGAAGAGGGTTGTCTGTAAAGTTAGAACAATCCAGGTAGATGCTTAGGTGAAAAATCTGAAGTAGGTAGGTCTACATGTGAACATCTGAGCTGGCATACTGAGTCAAAATAAAGGTGCCCCTACTCTAGCACCCTGCTCCCAAAAGTAGTTGAGAGAACCTACAGAGGGAGAAATATCAGAAGCAGTGTTGTGCCTACTTTCCCAGATAACTCTTTAAGCCTCCAGCAATTTCTGACTTCCTTCCTAAAGTAGAAGTCCCTGCTACTTTTCAATCTCTTTAAATGTTCCTTGTGCTTCTACTGAAAGAAAAAATAAACACTATTCCCTATTGAATCTCTTCACATAAGATTTTAGATATAGTAACACTCACTGTTGTTTCTCCTACCTATTACCTCGGGCTGAAGTCACAAACTCAGTTGGTTTGATTGTACAAGAAGAAAAAGATAGACAGCTTCAGCCAGGCGTAGTAAAGGCAGCCAGCAGGATTCTTCTCTGTGGTGGAGATGGTCAACTTTTCTATGAAAATCTAGAAACCAAAGGACTTGGTTCTGGGCCCCTTTCACATAAGGGGGAGGGAAAGATGAAGGTCAAACTGTGTTCAGGATACTCTCTGGACGAGCAGACCAGATCATCTATGTCCATTTTCCTACTTCTCTGCTGACAGTGGGTGATGGAGGGCTCAAGAGACCACAGACAGGGCAAACAGGTGATAAGGCCCAGTTAGCATGGATTTGCAAAAGGTAGGCCCTGCTTGACTAACATGATCTGCTATGACAAGGTGACCCACTTAGTGGATGAGCGAAAGGCTGTGGATATTGTCTACCTAGACTTTAGTAAAGCCTTTGACACCATTTCCCACAGCATTCTCCTGAAGAAACTGGCTGCTCATGGCTTGGATGGGCGTACTCTGCGCTGGGTAAAAAACTGGCTGAATGGCCGGGCCCAAAGAGTTGTGGTGAATGGAGTTAAATCCAGATGGACACAAGTGGTGTTCCCCAGGGCTCAGTATTGGGGCCAGTTCTGTTTAACACCTTTATCAACGATCTCGATGAGGGGATCGAGTGCACCCTCAGTCAGTTTGCAGACAACACCAAGTTGGGTGGGAGTGTTGATCTGCTTGAGAGTAGGAAGGCGCTACAGAGGGATCTGGACAGGCTGGATCGATGGGCTGAGGCCAATTGTATGAGGTTCAACAAGGCTCAGTGCCGGGTCCTGCACTTGGGTCACAACAACCCCAGGCAGCACTACAGGCTTGGGGGGGAGTGGCTACAAAGCTGCCTGGTGGGAAAGGACCTGGGGGTGTTGATTGACAGCCAGCTGAATCATAGAATCATAAGACGGTTTGGGTTGGAAGGGACCTTAAAGATCACCTAGTTCAAACCCCCCTGCCACAGGCAGGGACACCTTCCGCTAGACCAGGTTGCTCAAAGCCCTGTCCAACCTGACCTTGAACACTTCCAGGGATGGGGCAGCCACAGCTTCTCTGGGCAACTTGTTCCAGTGCCTCATCACACTCCTAGTGAAGAATTTCTTCCTTAGGTCTAATCTAAATCTACCCTCTTTCAGTTTAAAGCCATTACCCCTTGTCCTATCACTACATGCCCTTGTAAGAAGTCCCTCTCCAGCTTTCTTGTACGCCCCCTTTAGGTACTGAAAGGCTGCTCTAAGGTCTCCCCAGAGCCTTCTCTTCTCCAGGCTGAACAAGCCCAATGCTTTCAGCCTGTCTTCATAGGAGAGGAGCTCCAGCCCTCTGAGCATCTTCACGAGCCAGCAGTGTGCTCAGGTGGCCAAGAACACCAACAGCATCCTGGCTTATATCAGAAATAGTGTGGCCAGCAGGAGTAGGGAAGTGATCATCCTCCTGTACTCGGCACTGGTGAGGCTGCACCTCGAGTACTGTGTTCAGTTTTGAGCCCCTCACTCCAAGAAAGACGTTGAGGTGCTGGAGCATGTCCAAAGAAGGTCAATGAAGTTGGTGAAGGATCTAGAGAACAAGTTTTATGAGGAGCGGCTGAGGGAACTGGGGTTGTTTAGCCTGGAGAAAAGGAGGCTCAAGGGAGACCTTCTCACTTTCTGCAACTATCTGAAAGGAGGTTGTAGAGAGGTGGGTGTCGGTCTCTTCTCCCAAGTAACAGGCAATAGGACAAGAGGAAATGGCCTCAAGTTGCACCAGGGGAGGTTGAGATTGGATATTCAGAAAAATTTCTTCACCATAAGGGCTGTCAGGCACTGGAACAGGCTGCCCTGGGAAGTGGTGGAGTCCACATTCCTGGAGGGATTTAAAAGACGTGTGGATGTGGTGCGTAGGGGCATGGTTTAGTGGTGGACTTGGCAGTGTTAGTTTAACGGTTGGACTTGATGATCTTAAAGGTCTCTTCCAACCTAAATGATTCTATGATAAACAGTGGGAGCCTGTTTCCATAGTCCATCAGTGGCCCCATTGCCTCCAGGGAAGAGGGAGGATTCCTGGTTTCCAGTCCATATACCAGCAGTGTGTATTTATCAAGGGGCTGCTGAATGCAGGGACTGGATCCTAAGGCTCCCTCAACACTGATGTAACAGTATGACATCATAGCTGTGAAGTTGGTTCCTCTTCTTCTCCCTTTCTCTATGTTGTTTGAAAATTGTACTAATTTGTTGTGTTATTTTTGAATGAGATCCCCATTCCAGTAAACACTTATTTATCCAAAATCACTCATTGACTGTGATGGGGCTGTACATGTTTTTCCACTGTTTACAGGTATAAATATTTACAAGATTAAGGTTTTAATCAAACACTTTTTTCGAAAGGAGACAGTTCTTACTTTTTTTGTTGAAATACAATTAACCTGTATGACTGTTGCTAAGTAACAAATAGTTTGCAGAAGCAGCAGAAATGGGTTTAAGCTATTATGAATCTTTCTAAGCTTGTGTTGCATGTTTTAATTATTATCGTATATTTTGCACTGTAGATTTTCAAATGTGTTTGAATATGAAGTAGTTATGCTGACACTGTATGTATTTTCATTGCTGTGCATCATTGTCATAAATGTATTTAATGCATTTGCCACAGGTCTTCAGTATTTTAAAAATGTTGTGTTAGTGGCCTCACCCCAGGACAGATATGTACCCTTTCATTCAGCAAGAATAGAAATGTGCAAAAATGCTCTTAAAGACAGACACGCAGGTATGTTTAAGATCCTTTCTGTATTTCCAAAGCTGTTGAGGGCTTGTGTTTGTATGTAACTGAGGTCATTGCATTAGAAGGGTTTTTCATCAACATGATGAAAAATCAAATGTTTATTTGATAAGGAAGAAAGTGTTCTCCTCCTACAGGAAATTACTGAAATCAATAAAAGAAGCTTTTTAAGAAGCTCTTTGTCTAATGAAAACAAATTTCAATCAGGTCATAATCAAAGGTTTCTTACCGCTTCTTCCCCTTCCCTCTAATTTATTTTTTTTTAAAGTGATGATAATAGAACTATTTCTTGACAATGTTTTTCTGTAGTCTACTGAATTACTACTATTGTCTCGCCTTTGTTTCACATAATGAAATCTCTCTCAGCACATCCAAAGTCAGGGGACTGTGGTTCCCTTTGTTTTCAATACTGTTTGGATGATTGCCAGGTAATTATAGCGACAGATCTAAAATTGATTTGTGATAAAATCTGTAAAGCACATCAGGACTTACGCCATCAGAGGCCTAGCCCTCCTGTGAGCTCAGGCTGTGTATTGTCCCAAGTATTGCCTTTATTAGTAGCAGTACCCCTCATTTATAAAATGTTTCATGTCTTCAGTTTGATACCACTTCCAGAAACAATGTTAAGTGACATTTCATACCCATTTCACATATGTGATTACCTAGAAATGGAGGTACTCCTTGGAAGTAGAAAGAGACACCCAAGTGCAATAATCAACATGGTTGCCTTCACACGTCTTACCTAAATTACAGCTCCTTTTATCCTACATCAGATATGAATGAAAAGGTAATTTTCTAACTCTTTCTTCCAGCAGTTGTTCCCCAGGGAGATGTTTGACCTAGCAGGAGCCGGATCTACGTTCAGCGTAGATAATTTATGAGTACAAGTTTCCTGAGCCATTGTTGTTACCCTATAAACTCCTCAACTATCTGCATGACGTCCTTCCTGCATTAGATTCCCCAGAGAAGCCCAAATGGTCCTCGGTGTCTTGCCAGACCCTTTTGCATTTGGATTCACAGGCAGCCTGAGTCCAACCCTCTTCCCCGGAAGGAAACTAGAATGTTTCCTTCAACCACAGAGGAAATGAGACTAAATGCTGAGGAGTGTCAGCAGCTTCAGCAGACCTCTTCAGATGGCCAGTGCCTCCATCAGATTAACAACATCCCGGCACTTGGCAAATCTTTGAAATGGACTGGTATCTTTTGCATTTTGGCCTTGCTTCCATTTTCCTTCTCATTGTGACTGTAATTAAACAATACTGGAAGGAAAGAGGGGGTCTGGCAGCTTTGGCATGTAGGTGTGACATCTAAACTCTTTTGCAGGTCCTGTTTATGCAGAAATGATTAACAACCTGCTCCAGCCTTTGATTGGGGCGAAGGACTGCACTTTGATCAGACACAACGTGTTCCATGCTCTGCCAAACACCGCCAACACGTTGATAGGCCGGGCTGCCCACATTGCCGTGCTGGACTCTGAACTTTTCCTGGAGAAGTTTTTCCTCGTGGCAGGACTCAACTACTTCAAATAGTGCCTGAAGTACCGGGTAACAGAGGCAAACCATTGAGTGGAGGAGAATCCCTTAGCCAAAAGAGTGCAGAGTTAGAAATGAGATCAGGTGGGACTTTCAAACTCTCCATTTCCATTTCTGTTTCAGAGAATAAAGTGCTATGGCTTTAAGGCATTCAAGCTTCCAAGTATTGGTGCTTTTGGAAGAAATAAATATTCCTCTTCAGTTTCTACACTCTTTGTCCACATACAGACGTGAGCCACTTCTGAAGTACAGAATCAGAGTAAGAAGGCTAATTCTCTAGATGTGATTGGACCAATATGATTCCCATTTCTCCTGAATATTAACCCAGGAACTTGGCTGTCCTTGATTTAACGTTTATTTACGTATTAACAAAGCTATATATTTGTAGCACTTTTGGGGTGGTTAACACAAGAGGAAACATGCATACATGAACTCAGGTTAAAACTTCCTTTGCGATGAACTGAGAATTCTGAAAAACATTTATGAAAATTTCAATGTTTCCATTTGTTGAAAGAAAATATTTGGATGGTTCCACTACTGGTAATAATTTGTAACATACGTACATTCAAATAATGGAAAGGAGTGAAATATTTAACATAGAATGAAGAAATCTTGATATTTGTCTTTTAAAAAAAACCCCCACACCTTTAAGTTGGGAAGAATTTTGTTCAAGTTAGAAGCTGCCAAACCAACAGGAGTCTATTGGATTACTTGTAAAACATCAGTGGCATCTGTTAACATTTCTTCTGTTTACATTTATAGCGGATCATTATTGTGCTTGTTATAACCTTAGAGGTACAATTTTTACTTTTACATTTGTATCTAAGTACATTTACCCCAACAAATTTTTATTTTTTTAGAATTTATTACTCTGATACGAAATTCAAAACCTAGCTAGTAATACCCCTAAAAAAAACATTATCAGATGAAAATAGACTGGAGACATATAGTGATAAGGATTGTGGAAAGCTTAAAAAATACAAGGATGTCTTCTTGGGCTCCTCTGCAGCGCTCTGTTAATGCTTTCCTAATGCCCATCTGTAGTGCTCTTGCAGTCCTCATTATTATATGGTTATAGTTGGTTGAAACATTTAAGTCTTTATTCATACAAAAATATCCAAGTTGTTTTTAAGGGTTTGGAAAAGAACCCATTTTTCACTTTTTTAGGTTATTCTCAATTTTTAATTAAGATTTTTATCAAAAAGTTAACAGATTTAAAGTGACAAATTTCAATAAATTTCTATACATTTTCATACCATTTTGATAAATTTTCAATGTCACAGTAGCTTTTTCAGAAAAGAGAAAGTGAATAATTCTTCACAATTGTTTTTGTTTAGAAAGCAGGCAATTTTTTAATGCAAATATAATTTATTTAAAAACATAAGTGACCAGCCCTCTATATCTGGTGACAAAATCTAGAAAAAAATGACAAGGGTGGTTTCAGGTGTCAAGACTCTCATCAGTAAATTAAGATCAAGATAGTGGAGATTTCTGAAATAAAAGAGTTAAAAAATGAAAACAAAAAACCTCGCAACCACAGGGAAATATTTGTACATGCAAAAAGTAAAACTAGTTTGTTTCAAGAGAAGAAAAGTGGAAAACTTACACAGAATTAGTTCACAAAAAGAGTTGCTAGCAGATTGGTAAAGGCTGCTAAAGAACAAGGCTGGTTTGATAATATAGGCATGTTTTTAAAATAGAAAAGAGAAAGGAGGAATATACAAAAGGGTGAGATTAAGATCACCTGAAAATAGGTAGCTATATTGCACCTAAAAATCATCTGCCCTCAAAGGGGCAGAAATTATATAGAAACAGATACATGGTGTGTTTCAATATTGGCAAGTTTTTTTAAACATTAAATCTTACTTCAATACTTGAATTAATTAGGTAAATACTATTTTCTCCTTTTTTTTTTTCCCCCCCTTTTATAAATGGACAGTTTGAAGCTAAAAGCTGGATTTACCCAGTTAATGAACAAATTTTGTCAGGAATGAAGAACTTCTGGTTCACACTTCTTGTTTGGGAAGTCTTTATCACCTTTCTGCCTCAATATTTTAGTGCCAGCTACACTTACATATCACAGCTTATTTCTTCCTTGATAAATTGTTTACAGAATTTTAAATATAATGGGACATGTAGGTTAAGCTGTTATACAGTGCAGTGGTTTCGAGCCACAGACGTGGACTTCTAAGGAGTATGTGAAAAACAAGAAAGAAAAGTGGTCTCCAACCACCAGCAGGCTTCAGTGTGCTGTATGAGCACATATTAGGTTCAACAAGGCCAAGTGCCGGGTCCTGCACTTGGGTCACAACAACCCCAGGCAACGCTACAGGCTTGGGGGGGAGTGGCTGGAAAGCTGCCCGGCGGAAAAGGACCTGGGGGTGTTGGTTGACGGCCGGCTGAATATGAGCCAGCAGTGTGCCCAGGTGGCCAAGAAGGCCAATGGCATCCTGGCCTGTATCAGAAATAGTGTGGCCAGCAGGAGTAGGGAGGTGATTGTCCCCCTGTACTCGGCCCTGGTGAGGCCGCACCTCGAGTACTGTGTTCAGTTTTGGGCCCCTCACTACAAGAAAGACATTGAGGTGCTGGAGCGTGTCCAGAGACGGGCAACGAGGCTGGTGAAGGGTCTGGAACACAAGTCCTATGAGGAGCGGCTGAGGGAACTGGGGATGTTTAGCCTGGAGAAAAGGAGGCTGAGGGGAGACCTTATTGCTCTCTACAACTACCTGAAAGGAGGTTGTAGAGAGATGGGGGTTGGTCTCTTCTCCCTAGTAACAGACAACAAAACAAGAGGAAATGGCCTCAAGTTGCGCCAGGGGAGGTTTCGATTGGACATTCGTAAAAACTTCTTTACCGAAAGGGTTGTCAGGCATTGGAACAGGCTGCCCAGGGAGGTGGTGGAGTCCCCATCTCTGGGGGTATTCAAAAGGCGTTTAGATGAGGCCCTAAGGGATATGATTTAGTGGGGGACTTGGTAGTGATAGGTTAATGGTTGGACCCGATGATCTTGGAGGTCTCTTCCAACCAGAACAATTCTATGATTCTATGATTCTATGATTCTATGAGGGTCTGCTGCTCTTTTAGAAAATGTCCAGGAGTCTGCCAACAGAAAGTTTGGAAGAACGTTAAGATAAAGGTTAGTTTACACATATTTACCTGCCTAATGTATGTGTGTGTATATATGCACATGGTCTGTACAAAGAAGTGTACTTATTTCAAGGTCTCACACACCAACTTTTTCGATCTTGAGTATACCGAGTCTGACCACAAGCAGTGTAGCTGTTCTCACATGCAGATCGATGGTTTCTTGCCTTGCCTTGTACATTAGGCAGCATTCCCGGCCTTCTGTTTGCATGACTGTGAGAGAAGGGAAACGTGAAAAGGTCTCTTTTGTATTGCTGCAGAAGTTGGTGGGCCTTCCAGCGTCTTCACTTTCACACTCCATACTGCTGCCAGTGCTCTGACTGATGGACAAACGTACCTAAAGGTTTCCATGTTCCTATACGTATAATGTTCTTCCATGGCTCCGAGTCTGATATCAGAGTTGGAGTTGGATTGTACATGGAGTTGGATTAGCTCCATACAACTTACTCCTTGTGGGATATGGCAGAGAGCTTCTATGAAGCCTCAGAAAAACCTGGGAGATGTCATTCTTGTGAAGTGATGAGACACAGATTTTGTCTTCCCTATGCTGGCAGAACTTTGTGGGAAATATTGGCAGTAACGGTCTGGCTGAGCATTCATTTTAAAGTTCTCAGAATAGCCTTCTCCACTTTTTCTACTTTTATTCTTTTTAATGGGATGTTGCCTTGATAATGACTCTGAGTATTGTAAATCCACTCTAATGGTGCAGACTATATTGCAAAGAAATCTTCATTGTCATTATAATATAAATAACATCTAAGTGGTTGGACTGCATCAAACTGTAGCAATCAAAAGGGACTTATTTTCAGATTTTTGTTGTTTATATATAGAGAAACACATACTAAGAATTACCTTGATAACAAGTAGCAGAATAACTGCACAGTTAGCATCTTTGTTTCTGTCTCGACCTTTGGCATTTTAATGCATTGTCCTTTCACATAAAGCCTTTTAAAATACATTTAAGTACATTAGCAGCATTGCTACAAGGATTTCCCTTCAAACTGCACAAGCTTCTCTTGGTTTGATTTATCTATGGGAGCAGTGCTTAAATTCTTAAGTGAAGCTCTTATGTTCAAGGAGGATAAGACAGCTTTTCAAGAACTTGGACAAAGGAGGGAACAGCCATGAAATTTTTTGTAGCTTATCAATGCCCAAAGCCAGCTCTGGGCTTAAAGTCAGCTGTATTTGAAGTGAAACTCCCTTCACTTCTATGGGATTCTTTAGTTAAGAAAAAAACAAAGCCTGCAATGCAGAGTTGTTTCTTTAGCATCTAGGAGTCTTAAAACCATCATGGTAGATCTCCTGGCTTCGACAGGTAAAGTGCATTTGGTTATTGAGGTTTGCCAGGTTAAAGATGAAGCATAGGCTATAGCTCGGATGATTAAGTTCTCTCAAGGAAAGGTGATAGCCCACATGTAGGAAAAGAGCAGCAAAGACAGAGGATCTGAGGGCTTTGAAAGACGGGGGCAAAGACCGGGGGAAGGAAGGAAGACAGGAAGGTGCACCAGCAAGGGTGAGTTTCATAGAATCATAGAAAGGTTTGGGAAGGGACCTTTAAAGATCATCCAGTCCAAACCCCTTGCCATGATCAACCATTAGGTTGATCAAAGCCCCAGCCAACCTGACCTTGAGCATTTCCAATGATGGGGTATCCACAACTTCTCTGGACAACCTGTTCCAATGTCTCACCACCCTCATCGTAAAAAAAATTCCTTATAAAGAATTGAAAAACTCAACACAGAGTAGTATCGTCTCACTTAACTTTAGGCAATTGTGGTGTAGATGTCTATTTGTGGCCTAATAGGGAGAGTTTATCTCCTTTTATGGTCAGTGGAAGGAAAGATGCACTTTTAGGGTGTGATTTATCAGACATATTTTACTTTTCTGGTCTAATTTTCTCTAGGCCTGTTCTTTTCCACTGACTATGCAGGATATCAGATTTAACTATCTATTTACTTGACACCTACACTTGATCAGATGAATCCCACACAGTGCTGGAACTCTTACGGGACTCTAT
This sequence comes from Phoenicopterus ruber ruber, assembly GCA_009819775.1. Classification (NCBI taxonomy): domain Eukaryota; kingdom Metazoa; phylum Chordata; class Aves; order Phoenicopteriformes; family Phoenicopteridae; genus Phoenicopterus; species Phoenicopterus ruber. Next base: position 164,360,598 of record CM020216.1, on the reverse strand, counting down.
CCCCCCTCCAAAGGCCCAAAGAAGGGATATTGTGCTTTGAAATAGCACCTGGTCCTTGAAACCATTTCCTTTTCAGTGAGTTATCCAGCTTGGAATGGCACAGTATTTCTGGAAGAAAGAAGAACAAAAACTTATCCAGTTTTATTGACAAATTGATAGAAGGACATGGTGAAAAGACACAAAGATGCCTTGACTTGTGTTCAATCTCTATTTCATCTTTAAATAAAAAATAATTTATAAGCAGTCTATAGCATTTAAAAGGATTAGCATTAACTATTTTAAAAAATTTGAAGCACTTGAAAACAGTGAGGTTATAACAATCCAGTGGATATCATGCCTTTATTAATAGCTGGATGAATTTTTCACACTATTTTGGAGCTCCTAGAGCCCATTGAGCTCCACTTTTGAATGAATTTAATCTCTTTTGAAATGGAAGATTTGTTTCTTGAATATGGATGGCAAGAAATTGCAGTAGTGACTGCAGATGAGTAGAGGAGGGATGGAAAAGCCAGTTCTTTCTGCAGCTGGGCTGGGGATTTTCAAGGGGGTGGTTTTCAATCTCCTGATAATAGTTGCATGCTGACCTGCATAAAACCTGGAGAAACCTCTAGAGGTGTTTCTACTTCTAGGATAGAATTTAGCCTGTCTAATTTCATCATCTAATTTGTGCTTAAAAATTAGTTGCAAAATGAATTTGTTCTGCTGAAATAAAAGTCTTAATTTCTCTATGTAGTCAATGAAGAGAGGTAGGTACTACTGAAAGTCTGCAGGCGTGACCTTGTTTTCTGCTTTTGTGGTCTTCAGGGTTATTTACCTCTCTTCCTTGACCAGGGAACTTATAATAAGTCTCACTTTTTAGGTGTCTAAGATGTAGACAAAAATTAGAGGCCCAGCATTTGTGGACTGGACGACATCTCTAATTATTAGCTCTTCAGTTTTTCATACTTCGGTACAAGTTTTGACTGTACAGCTTGATCGAAAGCAAACACTGAAGAGACAAATCAGGCTCCTTTAAAATTTGGCCAGAACTGTGTCTTTTCCAAGCCTCCAATAGATGCCCATTTTCTCTTTAATGAAATTGTTAATTTGTTTTCTCAGTCAGGTCTGTCCACTGACAATAGAGGAAGCTGAAATTGCTTAGCTTTAAAGGGTTGTATTCTAAAGGCTTGAAGCCTTAGCACAGAGCTTTGGAAATTACTAACGGTAATACTGAGCACTATTTTACTTCAAAGAATTTCATAAATATCCACTGAGCAATCCTCTTCACTGTTCCCTTGCCAGAGAAGAGCCATGCTTGAGAGAGAAAGCTATCACAAGGCGGTGGGAAAACTGGGAATTCAAGCCAAAGCTTTCATTAGAATTTGTAGGTTCCTCTGGTGTCTTTCTGCATGTTAAAAAAAAATCTCTTCCTTTTTACCTCTGCGTTTGAAATAGCTAAGTGGTGATGCAGGAGAAAGGTGAGAACTTCTAATAACAGGGTTAGACCCTTGTGAAGGTTTATGCAAATATCTCATGCAACTTTATATATAATGAATAGTCATGGGGCACTTCTGCAGCGGTCTCGGCATGCCAATATGTGTCAGCCTAGCTGAATGATTATTTTCTTTGTGGACTTAAATTTCCATTTAAAAATTATCATCAGAAACGCCTAACATATTTCACTCCAGCTGGTCATTTGGGTGTTAAAGGTCACGTCCATGGAGAACTCTTATAGAGTGTTTTGTTTTATTTCAATACACATGCTCAGCAATTTTGATGTTGAATGTTAAGTAATTGACAATTTCTAGCTCAGTATTTAATATTTATTTATCCCTCCCCCAAATTTCCAGTGTGTATTTAATTATTGAATTGTTTTCAATTCAGATATAAATCAGTATAAATCCAGGTCTGTTGGAGTTAGAGTTCAACCTACCCATTCTCACTCTTTAATGCAGTTGCTTTATGGCAGGATATAGTACCGGAGTCTCAGAAACTTCATGAAATATAGCACAGCTGTGTGCACACATCATCACTGAAGTAAAAAGTAGTCCATTAATGTTTGGGGGCCTAAAATATATATTGTGGGACTTGTTTAGCTGCAGCTCACTCTTCTCTGGTTTGGTTTTGCCTTTTGGATCAAACATGACCACAGGAAGATCGTCCCTCTTGCTCTTTTCTTTGTTCATGGTTCCCTTGATTTGCTGTCCTTTGAGCGGCTAAACTGCCCTCAGCTACTGTTCTGCTTTGCCCAGTCCTTCCCAAGTTTGCACAGCCGCCTTCCCGTGATCTGACTACACCTCCTGCTTTTCTTTTGCCTGTGTCCTCCATGAGTTCCTCTTCTCTGTATCCCTCTGTCCTTGCTGTCGTGCAAAGCTACAAAATTTTCTACCTATCCAAACAAGGCAGTTACTTTTTACCATCCTCTGGAGTACTGTCAGTGGTTTTAGATTTTGTACTGGTTTTGACTGGGATACAGTTAAATTTCTTCATAGTAGCTAGTATGGGGCTATGTTTTGGATTTGTGATGAAAATAGTGTTGATAACACAGGGATGTTTTCGTTACTGCTGAGCAGGGCTGACACAGAGCCAAGGCCTTTTCTGCTCCTCACCCCACCCCACCAGCGAGGAGGCTGGGGGGGCACAAGGAGTTGGGAGGGGACACAGCTGGGACAGCTGACCCCAACTGACCCAAGGGATATTCCATACCATATGATGTTGTGCTCAGCAATAAAAGCTGAGGGGGATAGAGGTTTACTGGGGCTGCCGTTGCTCGGGGACCGGCTGGGCATCGGTAGGTTGGTGGTGAGCAATCGGGGCTTTTTGCATCACTTGCTTTTCATGGGTTTTTTTGGTTTTGGTTTGGTTTGTTTTTTCTACTTTTTCTCTTTGTTGTTCCCCCCCGCCCCCCCCCCCCCTTTTTTTTTTTAAATTATTAAACTGTCTTTATCTCATCACATGAGTTTTCACACTGTTACCTTTCCCAGGCTCTCCCCCATCCCACTGAGGGGTGTGAGCAAGCAGGTGTGTGCTGCTTAGCTGCCTACTGGGGTTAAGCTGTGACAGATTTGGACAAATCCAGTACTTCAAGCTGCGTTTTTACATGTACAATGTGGGGTTTTCTTTAAGTGCCCCAACAGAACTTTTCCCAGAATTCAAGTTTATCCTTCATCAATCCTTAGTAGGAGGCTGAAATACAGATCCCCTTGTTAATTTGGGCTTCGTGACAGACAGAAGGTCTTTTGCTGATTCTGTATAGGTGTTGTACTCAATTCACACTGGTTACTCCAGTCTGCTTTGCACAGTCCTTCAGTGTATTTTCTCTGTGTCATTGTCATATGCCGCCAGTTGTGACTGACTGACTGATTTCCTGCCTTACTTCTATCCGTCCATCCATCCATCCATCCATGACATTCACGGTTGCTCAGAACAGAACTCTAGAAATCAGAGAAAAAAAGTATCATGCAGGATATTAACATCTCCTTAAAATGACAGAACTAAGTGAGGGATATACCCCTCTAAAGAAAAAAAGAAAAAAAGAAAAAGATAATTATTTGTACTTAAAATGTTCTATAAGCCTAGTCCAGCTTATTCTGAAGTAAGTTAAAAGCCCTCAATACCTTTACGAGTGCCACATATAGTGACACACAGAGCTTCTTGCCACAGTGAATATTCAGTTGATAGTGTTTGCTCCAGAGACTGTGAGGTCAGGGCGGACGTGCGTTCACAAACATATCCAGCACTGCCATTCCACTTATCTAGGAGTGGTACATCGTGTTCACACATTCATTCCAGTCAATTTTCTCAGCCCTTTCTATGAGAACTCTTATCCACCTATCCAAACGCATTACAGATGACAGAATTTTTCGTTTCAGAAGGAACTGCTGGAAGTCTCCCAGCCTAATTCCTGTTCAAAGCAGGATTATCACGAGCATCATGGTAAGGTCAGCTATGTCTTTGTCTTGCTGAGTCTTGAAAACATCTGGTGATGGACATACTACAACTACTCTGGATTACCTTTTCAACTGCTGTACATCACCCCTAAGGAAAAAAATAAAATAAAGAAAAAAATCCAATTTGAACTTTTGAAGCTGCAACTTCTTGCTATTACCTTTTATTATACCACCTTTTTATTCCATGGGGAAGATCTTGTTGCTGATGTACTTGTAACTCCCTTTTCAATACCTGCAGGCAGCTCTTAGATTGTCACTTGCTCTCCTCTTTGCCAGACTAAACATGCCTAACTCTCAACGTCTCCTCAGAAGCCATGTGCTTAGATGCCTCACCATCCTGGTAGCCCTCTGCAGGGCCCTTGCCAGTTTCTCAGCCTTGAACTGGGTTTAGGAGGCTCCAGGTATTGGCAAACTCCCTTGGGTGATAGCTCTGGTGCAGGCTGGTGCCTTTTTCCTGCGCAGGAGGGGCTCAACGGCTGTTGGCTCTCATCACATCCTCTTCCTAGCTCAGGTTCTAATCTGAAGGGCTGGAGCTCTTCTGTGGTTGCCACAATTTGCAAGCTTCCATCTTGCATCGCCTTATGAGTTCATCTTTACTTCTTGGTCCTGTATTGTCTCGGTTAAGGTAATTGCACTAGCAACGGTGAAGAGTTGTGACCCGCGGCATATCACCACCATTTATGGGCCTCTTCTTCAGCACGCAGTATATCTGACCCCCCGTTGCACCCTTGGCATGCTGACTGCCACGCTAATTGTTTCCCTCCTGGTTTTGCACATCTTATTTGAGGTGATCTTAGTCATTGGCAAGCGTTAGGCACAGATAGGGAGGAAAACTGATGCAGGTCTGCTCCACCCTTGTGTGACAGACAGGGAGATGACCTGCCTTGTGATCAACAGTTCCATGGCGTGCTGCTTCCTGGCAGTCTCTGGTGTGAAAGATCTGCTCCTGCTGTTCCTTCTCTATTTTAGTAAGACTGTGTAATACATATGCACTTCCCTACGAGAAATCCACGCATTGAATAGAAATGCTTATGAAAACAGTTTAATCAGCGTAGAGCTGCTTTACATGCAGATGAGTCAGGCCTTCCCTGCATAGGATAAAAGCATAAGGAATAAATATGTATAAACTCTTATGCAAAAGGTCAGACTAAATTAACTTCTATTACAACCTTGAAACCTGATTTCTCCGCTTTTGAAAATTCAACTCTCTACTTTCACCCAAAGTGCTGGAAGATCCTATTATCTGTGTAGCAAACTAATCACATCTGTCCAAAACTGATTTTGTCATATATGTACCAGAAGTCCATTGGCTATATGCCTGGAGCTGCGCACCTTCATGTAGCTTCTGCCTTTGAAAATATGAAACTGTGACACAGCGAACAGGACTACTCTTACTGCAGTCCAGCATGCGTTTCAGTCTTTGAAAGCTATCAGCTGCAAACACAAACAGCTTATCCAAAGGAACAAAAAAAACCTCCTCCACATAAAAGTCCAGTCTCAAACAACTCAAACAACTCTGAGTACTGTGACGGCCTCGCTTATTCTATACTTCCCATAAATAGGGTTACACTAGTAAGTATAACAGCTTCTGGTGCTGAAAGCCCCAATATTTCAATTTTCATGGCAGTTTCTAGCAACTAATTTAAGAAGTTTTTCATTCCTTCCTGAAAGCATAAGTGCTAGTAGGACTCTACCTGTCCCAATCCAGGAGAAATGCTCGCTTACTCTTTGCTATTTTTATATGGATAAAAGTACCTGCATCATTCCGAACTGTGGAAAGGTGTCAAGGCATTTCTGGTACATTACCATATATATCCCAGCTACCTGCACTGGGAAGGTTGAAGAGGAGACTATGGGAGTCTTTCTGATCTAAGATGTGTCATCACTTTCAGATGAAATGATAATACAAAATGTAATTCTTATATGCCACACATACCATACGTGTGGTATACCCTACATACGTATGTATACACAAAATGTCTTTTCCTTATGGAATATATGTTATGTTCACATATGTAATGAATGTATGCTCCCATACGCAGTGTATGTATGTCATACCATACTTAGAAGCTAGTGGCGATTACTGAGCCTAGCAGGTTTCTGTTCCTTTTGGGGGAGTTTGCTTTGGTTATCCTGCAGAGCTCCTGTGAAGGAGCAGTTTGCTGGCTTCATCCACCTCGTTGGAGGAGAGAGATTGCTCTGTATAGTGATTTGTCAACCTCTTGGCACACCATTAGTCGACTACTCTTATCTAAGCAGTCTTGAATTTGATGTGTGTTATCTGCCACCTCCATGGTTTCCATGGTCAATGCAACGTGTCAAACCGAGCTGCCCTATCTCCTGAGACAGGAAGCTTGTCACCATTTTTTAATTTTCCTTGACGTCCATCCTCTTCAACCAAGCATTCATTTTTAAGCTGATAGACCAATGATTTATCAGCTTTGCCAGTCTTCTTACTAATTTTAGTCTTGTGTATATTTGACTACGCATCCATTTTGGGAAATTAGCTATTTCCTTTTTCTGCTGTTACATCTTCTTATGAAGTATGAGGGAGATCAGTCAAGACAAGCCATGGTACTCCTTTGCGACTGCATGTCTGGAAAAAAAACCCACCAAAATCTCAGTAGTAATCTGTAGTGTTTTCCAGGTTTATTTTCCACTGTGTTTGTTTTGCCAAGAAAGAAGATACACTGATGTTTTGTCCCATGCCTTTTAGGGTCTCCAGGTGAGTAAAAGTCCAGATATAGCTCTGATAGATAAGGATGGGAGAAGACAAAGATGCACAATAAATCCTTCTTCTGTCTATGATGTGACAGGAATAAATCCCCACTAAGATGGCAGCAATTATGGAGAAAGCAAAAGGAACAGTTTCCCAAACCCTATCCAATTCACCAAAATAAATAATTCCAGAATATTATTGTATGTTTGGGAAAAGTATTGGGTCAAAATCAAAACACAGATCAGTATATTCCAAAACACAAAATTCAGAAGTAAATTGAAATGTATGCCTACGTTTTGTTACTCGACTTTGTTTCTAATAGTAAGCTTTCTTAAATGCTGAATAGTTTAACCCAGGACTGGATTTCTTGGACTTGAACAATGAATTCCTTTATTATTGAGGGTTTTATTAGCCACAGTCTTAGGCTAAAGCCTCAGTCATCTTCATAAATCCCTTAAGATATACTCAAGTTCTTTTTAAAAAAAAAAATCAAAAACTGACCTTAAATCTCCATCTTTCCACTTATACTTAGAAAATTAGCCACAGCATCTGAGATATCAGAAAATTAAGCTTTCTCTATAGACAGAATTACCTTCAGCGAGCAATACAAGCCTTAACTGGAAAGACTTGCCTGCTGGGGGACCTTCTTTCTTGTTTAAAGGGAGCTTATAGTAATGGGTCTCTAATTTAGGCAACTCAAGGAAACAGGTGAGTCCTGTCCTCTCTCTTATCCCTCTGTTCTACACTGCAAATTCACACTCAGGCACTTAAAATTAGAAAATTTTGGTTTATATTCCAAACAAAACATATCTGTAAGGCAGGTCTTGATTGATGTCATATCTTTCCCTGTATGCAATGAACAAACACAATTACTGGTTTTGATGCTGGGACCATTATCTTGGTTTGAGAGTCTTGGAAACCTTGATGAAACTTTGTTTAAAGTGTATTAAAATTGTAACCCTCAAAATCAGGCTCTAACTTTTTAATAGTTAAAGTTAGCAAGGCCATGAGAAATAACTTCTCGGTTGTACGGTGTCTATTCAAATGGAACACCTTACCCTGCCGGATTAATTCTCAGCTCAATGGTAACACCTAAAATTGGACCTTCACTGTTCCTCAACTGACATGTGGAGTAGAATTCAGTGGACAGGAGCACAGTTCTGTGAAGATCCTTATCTTATGTCTCAAAGAGGTATGTTTTACTTATTTTACTAAATGATAAGAAAATACCCCTTGGAATTAAAACCTACTATCTCCTGCAACAGTTTTTAGTTAACAAGGACAAAGCTAGAAAATTTTTAAAAAGAAATAATATGATTTTTCAGATAAGCAACTGACAAATACTATTGGGCTGAGTTTCAAGTAATTAATTTCAACTTTAAGCAGGCCAAATGTTTTTTCATAAAAAACTATAAAAAATCAAGAGGCTGATGCCTGGAGTTCCTAACCATTTGTACCCATGCATAGTGGATGTAAAATGCAAGCCTTGGTATACATGCCCATGTTTGTGCACACAGGCTGCATATATCAGAGGTATATTGTTCTCCAAGTACTTCCTTCAAGGCTGATTGTTCCGGGCAAGCAATATGCATGATGTAACCGGTGCATGTAACAGTAAGTACAAACTCCTGCAAATCTGGAGTTAAAGACAGTAACTTTATACTGAGACTGAACTTTGCAGATGAGTAGTCTACGGTACTTTTAATTATAACCATTTCTGTGGTCTGAATAGGCGTACAACTGATTCTGTCATGTGACACTAGAGGTTGTACTTTTAAATGATACATTATTACATTTGATTGAGGTAGTTATGTTTCTCGCAAATTGTATTTCAAATCAGACAGAAGAGGCACTAATTAGAGGCTATGATCTTGGAAAATCTGTGCTGTTTCTTTATTTATTTTTAAGACACCGAGATTTACAACACATGCTCCGTTCTGCCTCTCTCTAATTTATTTCCCTTTCCCTAATGAACATTTGTCAACTGTCACACACTTCAATTTTCTTTAACTATGTCTGTCAAGATTTAAGTGAGACTTACATCGAAAAAAACCCCCTGATCTCACAAAGTGGAAACAAATGAAGTTGAGTCAATTCCGTGACATTTTAGGGAAAATGCAGATGCGAATCAATTTTCTTAAAATGCAGGTTCTGACTCAACAGCATTCACAAGGTCTTGACTAAAGGTCTGATCCTGAGAAATGCTGCTCAAACGCACTTTTGATATAATGGGCCAGATCCCCAAGTGATTAACCTGGCGAAGCAGCATACACAGTCCGAGGATCTTGCCGAATGGCAGCCAGTAGCATTCACGGCATCTCACAGTCGGACCGCCAGAAGATAGCAAATGTCCTGGGTTCTTTTTAAGGCCAATTTTCCAGTTGGTCAATTGTGTTTTAAAAGTACCGTCTTTTTAGACAAATGCAGACCTCTCCAAGGGATCAAGTCAATGGATTAATGTGGACAGATCCTTATAGGTTAAGGGAAAGGGCTTTTGATTTTTAAATCTACTACTTTGAGTCATGATCACATAAAAAAGCTGAAGAAATCTGACATGGTCCCTTGTATAAACAAGATCATGAATGTAAAGCTTATAATGCCACTGTGAAATTTTAATGCTTATTTATTATGGTTATGATGAAACCTGTATAATAAGATGATGATAATAATAATAATGAATAGTCATCAGTGCCAATATGATTCTACTATTTTTCTACATATGCTTTATTGTGGCATTTTGTGTAGCTTGTGTTCTGTGTAAAGAAATGTCAATAAAATCTTTGCTTCCTTTGTCTGTACTTTGTGTGGTTCTTGATATTTAGAAAGTTCCCCGACTCCTTTTGTCCACATAGTACAGGGCAAACATGATGACCAGTGATAAAGAGAAGTAGAATAAAATATTCTCAAGTATGAAGCAAGAGAATAGATGAGCTATATGACAGGCTGTGGTTGTTTCGGACTCTCCTGTTTGAAGAATGCAAACCAGCTCTGACTTACTGAATCAGTAATTATTAAACAAATCGTGGCCTAAAAGCCCTTTAACATAGAGCACTTTTTGATTGATTAAATAAACGAGACCTTCAAGCAACAAAACCTTGAAGGTAGCAAATTAGTAAAAGCTTGAACACTTTTTTTTGTAAGTCTTTCTGTGTTCAGTGTTTAAGAACTCATGTCAGGAATGTAATTCATAAGTAGACTTGAGCTGCTCTGGCCCCATGTATTGAGACTGTGAACTTCCTTACACCCACCTGCACACTGTCATCAGGAGGTACAGAATCACAGAATCATAGAATGGTTTGGGTTGGAAGGGACCTTAAAGATCATCCAGTTCCAACCCCCCTGCCATGGGCAGGGACACCTTCCACCAGACCAGGTTGCTCAAAGCCCCATCCAGTCTGGCCTAGAACACTTTCAGGGATGGGGCATCCACAGCTTCTCTGGGCAACCTGTGCCAGTGCCTCACCACCCTCATTGTAAAAAATTTCTTCCTTGTATCTAATTGAAATCTACCCTCTTTCAGTTTAAAGCCATTACCCCTTGTCCTATCACTACAGGCCCTTGTCAAAAGTCCCTCTCCAGCTTTCTTGTAGCCCCCTTTAGGGAAGGCTGCTCGAAGGTCTCCCCAGAGCCTTCTCTTCTCCAGGCTGAACAAGCCCAACTCTCTCAGCCTGTCGTCATAGGAGAGGTGCTCCAGCCCTCTGATCATCTTCATGGCCTCCTCTGGAACCACTCCAACAGGTCGTGTCCTTCTTGTGTTGGGGTCCCCAGAGCAGAAATCAGTGGTGTGCGTTGGGGGGGTGGGGGCGGTGCCATTTCTTCATGCCTCTGTGGCAGCATCTATACCAGTTAACAGAACAAGGAAAGGGCATTTCTCCTTTTTGTCTAGTCAAATAAACAGGGACTACAGCCATACGCTCTGGTCTTACCCCACAAATTTCCAGAAAAATACATCTGTACTTAAAATTAGTCACAGTTGTACGTCAGCAACACAAGCATCTGTTTATCTTTACCTTCTAGCAAGTATATATCCCTCTTTGTCTATTTGTTTATTTTTACCCCAGAGATATTTACAGACTGCTGATGGCATCAGTGGTACCATGTGGTATGATGGGATCCATCACTGTGTATCTATCTTGGGAAATGGAAAGGATGGAAGTGAAGCAGAGCAGAGTACAGTCCCAGAAGAAATTTCCTGGCTCTAAGTAGTGTATCTTTCTGCTATTTCAGACAGTTCTTGTGGAAAAGAGGTGTTCAAAGGTGTCTTCCACAGAGACTCCAAAAGACAGCAAATACATGGAGAAGCTGATGGAAGCCCGGACACAAGCAAGGAGGGAGTGTAAAATTTAGGGGATTGCTGCCTTCATGTTGCAAACTGATTAGCAGCCAACAAAAGGCTGTGGTGTTGTGCCTGTGTCTGTATAGATAGGTTTTTTCCTGACTCCTCAATCATATCAAATGGCAAAGGGATCATCAGCAGGGAGCGGATAATTAGTACATTGGTTAAATGCATTTCCCTTTTACTTTTGATTATAATTACATTCCACTCTCACAGGCAGAAAATGAATTGGCCTCACCTTAATCCCAACAAATCATTTGTCCATCCTCAAAATGTTACAGGAGTTGGCGTATTTTCTGAGATTTGGCAGAATGCACCTCAAAGCAATCAGGATAAGCAGATAAGCAGATACTCTGGTCAGTGTCAGAAGAGACTCGTTGGCACAACTATGCTGGAAAGCCAAACCAATGCCGGTTTTATGATATCTGGTCCAAATCGGTATTTTCGGTCTATTATTTAAAAAAATGCTAAATACGTCTTATTATTCTTGTAAGTCAAATTGTGGTACCATATGGTAAACTATATCCTCGTCAGATTCTAGTGTTGTGCTGAGGGCTCCTAGTGAAGAAACACCATGATTTGTTGTCATGGTGGTCCAAGATGAAGTAGGTATTTTCTAAAAAGATCTATGGTACAGTCCACACCCTGGTTAGATTTTAGACTACATTTCAGAGACAGTCAATAGGCAGATGCCTATAAGGGGGCAAAGGCTCTGTTTGGCCCTTTGGATACCTTCTCAGGGGAGTGTAACAGCAAAGGGCATGTACGCCCTTGAGACAGAGGGTGAATCACAAATAACTCCACGGCAAGCACGAGCGACGTGAGGCAGAGAACAGGTCACACGAGCTGTTCTTGTCTTTTCAAGCTGCAACCTGTGTCCCTTCCCATAGTCTTTATATCCCAGTTTCTCCCTGCTTTTCCTCTAACTGGTGCCCCCAACACAAACACATCCTTCTTCTGTGCCTGTTACCAAAGATCGTACATAGCGTGATGGACAATTGACTATAAAAGTCAGGAAGCAAATTTAAAACTAAAGAGACTGAACTAGTGCAGACCCAAACACCTGTTGACACAATTAAGACTGTAATTAGCAAACAAATAAGCCAAAACTGGTCTGCTGGACTTTGAGTTCATTACTGTGCTGGAATTGAGGCCTAATTACTCAAGAATAAGAGTGGGGGCTTTCTGCATCTCATCCTTCCAGGTGTCGTTGATCAGACACTGATACGTACAGAACGGTGGTATTAGCAACCTGTTCTTCAGCTTGGATGGTTCCCGAGAGCTCGCACTGGCCTGATCAGTTTTTCATTATCATGCCCCAAAGAGGTTTCCTCTCTAATTTGAGTCAGAGAAGGAGTGAGACGTATATTCACACATGCTCACACGCACACACACGTGCACAGAGGTAACATTAGCATCTACTTTACTTACAGTTAATTCGGCTGTAGGCCTTCGTCCAAATAGGCAACTGATAGCTTCATATTCATACAAAATTGCACACATTTGGAGAGACGGATGAAACTCGGGCTGTGCTTTTCTTCCTTGAGCCATGAAATTGCAAATAAGAATCAACACTCAAATTGGAAACGCTATCTTTCAGCATCGCTCGCTTTTTCTCCCTCTCATTGCATGTCTACTGCATTTTGTATTCAAACTCAGCCGTTAATTAATCATTAATAGCAACTGTTGCTCCTATATCTAGAATAGGTTCATCCCATAAGCAGCATGAGGTGGGGTTTCACAACAATGTTCACTGCAGGGACTGCAGAGAGCGATGGTGTTACCCTGTAGAAATACGGGGAGTCTGCCTTGCACTGCGCAGTAGGGATAGATTAGCTCAGGAAACACTGATTATGCTCCATCAGTTTGTTAGACAGATCTGGCGACTTCTCTACCAAAATTCAAACTATTTTGGTGGACTCGGACATCAAAATCATAGAATTGCCTCGCTTTAAACTGTACAACCTCTTGCCACAAGCATGCATCTTGCCTGCTTGTATAATCCAAAGCTGCCACAAGCTTTTTAGCTGCAGAGTTATTTATGGATTACCCTGTCTGATCTTTAATGTGGAACATATACAGCAATATCTCTCTAGTGCTGCGCACTGCTGCGCTAACTGTAAAGAAGCAGCAGGCAGCTCAGAAAGAACATCCTTAAGAAGCTTTGATAAATCATAAAAGCAATCTCTACATGCCAGGGAGACACAGCTAGTCAAAATGAAAGGTATTTTAAATCACCAGTAATAGTAAGTGGAAACTCTCCGTGTCTGGTTCAGTCTGGGTTAGATGTGAACTTTCCCAAGAGCATTTTGTGCTACATGGAGTTGTGATTGTGAAACTGGTATGCTGCCGTGTCTCCTTGCGAATGTCTTTGACAAGCAATGTCTTTGGCAGGTCTAAAGAGGCAGCAAATCTTTGCTTCTATTCTCAGCAGGAAACTTGGAATCCAACCTAGCACCTGCATGGCCATGTCATTTCCTCCATAGCTGAAATGCCTCTGACTGCACAGGTGAATCAGGGGGGTGTCATTACCAGCCCCAAAGAACCTGCACAGTCACTTTGTACTTAACGCGAAGGATGGCCCTTGCCACTGGAAAATTTCAGAAGGAAAACAGGAGGAAAGATGCAGATTTTGTTACTTTTATGTTGGTTTCCCAAGCTGCAAATCACTAGCAGATGCTTTTAAAAATCACAGGGATTGTTAGTCCTACAGTCAGTGGACAGTCACAAGAGAAGCCCGAGGAAGAGGTCTCCTGCCCTTGCCAGGCAGCCACACGATGTCAGTAGTGGTTCATACAAATACATGGAGTTCTGCATTTCCTTGACTGTCATTGTGCACCCCGGCAGGACTATGACAGGCCAAGGATACGATGTTAGAAGCAACCCCAGGTAGGCAGCACACCATGCCCAAGTACAGAACCAGACACACAACAGCATAGTCATAAAGGCAAGGCTGGGTGTCCTTCTGATGTCCCATTTTGCCTCTGGTAAATCATTTCTCTCTTCTAGACTACCATCATTTATCCTGAGGGTATATGAATCACTGTTTCCTTATGTTTTTCCAATTGCAGATGACATAAATTGGGGATTCAGACCCAGCAGCCGCCTTAGTGCCCACAGGCTTCCTTAGTGTTTTACTTCCTGAGAAGTTGTCCACTGACTTCTTATAAATCTGATTTCTTTTACGGGCTGTTCAGGACTCGCTGCTTCTTATTGACAGAACTGTGAGCTCAGATTAGGCTATTGTACTATCAAAAAGCATGAGGGCACGGAGCCTGCTGGAATTTAACAGGAAAAAGTCAATGGATCAAGCTGTTAACACAGGAATTGCCATGAGGTATTAGTCAAATACCACCTTTGTGCTTCTTACAGGCTTTCATTAAACTGGCCAGTGAATCTTTGATATGGACATGTCCTCCAGCAGAAGGGAATACTTGTCTGACATGAAGTTTATATGAAAGCTTGGATGTGTTTTTCCATTGGAGAACATGCAAATACTGAACTGGAAATGGAAGACATCTGTTACTTGGCTACTCCGTTCCTGGATTTCTCCTTCAGGGTTGAATATCCTCAACCTTTTTAAGGAATGATGCTGGAGAGCTTGTATTGAAAAGCTTAATCCATTCTACTGGTAACATGTCAAAGCTCAGCTGAAAGGACATGCTAGATACATTCTGTAAACCTTCTTAGTGTTCTACACTTCCTTTTCTACAAGGTGATTCATACATAGAGAAAGATTAACACTGCATTAGAACAACTGTCGATAATGTTATATAAATTCATGTTGTCTCTGCTGCTGTATTTTTGACAGTATAAACACAAACAACAACGAAAAGCCAAATCATAGTTAAATCCTCTTAAACCTCTTTAGTAGGCAGCCAGACGTTGGAGTTGTTATAGTTAAGCAACAAGTTTCTATTTTAGATTAATATTAGATTTTTTTGCATGATATTTGTTTAGAAGTCTTCCAGTGTGCTCTTTTCTGGAAAAACAGATGCAGGAATTGGGCCAATTTTTCACCATTCCTCTTCTGCCATCAGCCACCACTTTGGCTGTTGTCTAAGGGTATTACAACAGCTATCTATGTGTCTCCTTCTCTATTTGTTAAAATGGATGGAAATGAATGGCTGTTAGAAACACTGAGGTCTTTCCAAGCTAGAGTTCTCTTGACGCATTCTGGAAAAGCTTTGATATTACTGACTCTTCTGCTTGAGATGGAACAAGTCCATTTGCCTGCTTTCTTTAGCTCAGGTCACATTCAAGTGTCACAGTAAACAGCTCTGCTCCAGCAATGAAATCTGAGGGGAACGTGTGTCAGAGCTAAAGTGGAAGTGCTTCAGCCCTTCTGGCTTCCTCAGCAAATGGCAGGATCACACTATACCACCGTTCTTCCTCTTCCATTCCCTCTTACTCCAAAGGGAGGGAGGGAAGATTCAGGGCACAGACACTACCTTCTGCATTACTCTGGGATCTAACAGCTGGAGTGGACTTACTTCTGTGAGGGACAGGTGAAAGGACTCCTTTCAGCTGATGTTGGTTTCAACCAACCTAAAATAGTGAATGCCACAGCCTCTCTATGAAAGGCTTTCATATGGGCTTTTTTTTCATAAACAAATAAAAGGAAAAGGGAAGTTCAAGCCATGAAAAACGCTCTCAAGCACACAATTCTTCTACCTTCCTTTGAGCCATACTGCAATGTCCTTCAGTTTGTCTTGAAAGAAAGTTTCCACCGCAGAATAAAGGTCCTATTATGCAGATCCAAACACCAAAACATACCTCAAACTCTCTCCCTCTTTAGGTCTGCACTCACCAGCAGCATGTGCTGAAGGCCCTCCTGTCCAGTGCGCTTCCCGTAGGAGTGCAAATTGCTCATTAATATTAATTCCCCAGAGGGGAACTGAGCATTTTGAGTAGAACATTTTTTACTATCAAGGGGTTGATTTTATTCCCATCCTCTACCACAGGTTTACTGGAAGAAGCAGATCCCAGGAGTACGATGTCTGCATGGTGGTCCTTGGCTCTTAAAAGAGTTTGTGGTACAACTTTAGATCTGCACTGAGAAAGCTCTGCTTCCCTTAACTTTTATTTGATAGGATATTCTTGTAGGTCCAACCAAGCGCAATGTCCTCAAGAGTCAGGTGCACCATCCTCCTTGTTCCAACGCAGATGGCAAATGGGTGAAATAAGGTATCAGAGGCCAGACCAAGTACAGTCCTAATGTAGAATGAAATACATGGAGTAGGGGAAATTAATAAGGAATACTTAAGCAAAAAAAAAAAAAGTCTGTGTTTAGAGACCACTCAGTGAAGACTCTGTCAGAGGTTTTTAAAGCTTCAGACACATTAATCAAAACTATTTCAGATACATCTGCAGTGCTGCAGAGAGTCCAGCGGAGGCTACAGAGGTGATTAAGGGACTGGAGCATCTCTCCTGTGGGGAAAGGCTGAGGGAGCTGGGGCTGTTCAGCCTGAGGAAGAGAAGACTGAGAGGGGACCTCATCAACGCTTATCAATATCTCAAGGGTGGGTGTCAAGAGGACGGGGCCAGACTCTTCTCAGTGGTGCCCAGCGACAGGACAAGGGGCAACGGGCACAAACTGGAACACGGGAAGTTCCGCCTGAACATGAGGAAAAACTTCTTCCCTGTGAGGTGCCAGAGCCCTGGCCCAGGCTGCCCAGGGAAGGTGTGGAGTCTCCTTCTCTGGAGAGATTCCAACCCGCCTGGATGCGGCCCTGTGCAGCCTGCGCTGGGTGACCCTGCTCTGGCAGGGGTTGGGCTGGATGGTCTCCAGAGGTCCCTTCCAACCCCCACCATTCTGTGATTCTGTGATTCTGTGATTCTGTGCTCACCCTTCACAGAGGAAAGAAACACATTGTTAGGCTGAAGTGCCAAAAGAAACAAGTAAAAGAGGAACAAAAAAAATGAGAGACCCTGAAAACACTTGTGTCAGTCACAATGTGATTAATCTTCACTGGGGCAATTTTGAAGGAATATTCCTATTAGACAAGAGTGCTTACAGGTTTTGTAGTTTAAAGGTTTTTAACAGAAATTCTTCAATGGTTCCCCAGTTAGTGCAAATATTGACCCCTCCTTTCAACAAGACAAAATGGAAAAGTGGAATCAATTAAACACATCCTCTGATTGCCAAGGGATGGAGGAGAGGTTTGCAATCAATCCTAAAGGAGTAGTGTGGTGAAGAAGTATCAAAGCTCCACTTGTTCTCTCAGGTTAAAAGGGTTTCAATATTCCCTCAGCTATTTTGTAGACTGTTTTCTTGAGGAAATGAGGCTCATGCAGTCCTGCTAAGCATTTCAGCTGGAGTGCAATTTCATCTAAGTTTGATGGGGGGATAGAATTCACTAAGGTGTTAAGTTCTCACTCCTTCTGTAAGCAGGAGAACCCATCAGAAAAAAAATAAATACTAAAGTGCAAGCTTGGTCTTTATTAAATATGTTAATCTGCTCGTTTTCTTTTTAGCAGCAGAGCAACTCAGAATTAGTATAGACTTAAGTTTATAATCATTATTTATTGCTTTTGAAGTTAATGCCTAACATTAAGATATCTAAACTTATTGAGTAGTTCCTGCAGTTTTTAAGTGATGAAGGGAACTGTGCTCTCTTCTCTTTCTCTCATTTTTCCCCTTAAATTTTAAAAACACATCTACCCTGTTTTGCTAGTAACCAGGCAATATTTTTTTTTTCCTCTAAAAGGAGTTAGCATTAATAACTGAGTTGCCATTGTGCTCATCTGAACCCTAAACCAACCTTAACCTACACTATATATATTGAGGGGATTAAAATCTCGTGATGCTACAAAAAAAATGAAGAAAAATTATTCCCAAGGTACGTGTCCTGTCAGGGTATCCACTCTCTTCACTTCAGTAGCTGTGTATTTTTGAACAAAAATGTTTAGTTTGTGTTGGAAAGGCTGATGGGAACCAAAACCTCATCTCACATCTCCTGCTGTCACCAGAGGCAGGTCAGCACCGTCAGCCATATGTTTATGTTTCTTAGCCTGACCTACTGTCCCTTCCCACCAGGGTGAGAAGCTTTTGTCCTGGAGCCAAACCAGAGCTAAGTGACAAAAGCCACTCTTGCTTTGTTATTTGATTGCCTTCAAACTGTAACTGATGGCGTTTGACAAAGTGCCTGTGTCTGTTAAAGCTCTCGGATGCAGAAGACTCAGATGGGGTAAGCTCGTAGCATGGGCACCGTGGTGTTTGTGTAACGGGCAGTTAGTTCAGCTTTCCTGGCCGTTACTTTCCACAATACTGTGGTATGTTGAATAGCAAATTGTCCGTGTCATCTTCTCTCTTCTGAGGCTTTTTTACGCTTAGCAATAATCGTGCTTTCTGACAGAGCTAGCTGGGACTCCTCTCAAATGAAATGCTATTTGGGGGAGGACTGCAAGTTGTTCAGTGCTAGATCTAAGCACGCTTGCTTCAGCAGAGCAGAATATGGCTCTACCTGGTCTGTGTCTGCTCCTCTGGCCAGGAAGCAGAGTTATTTTGTCCCGTCCCTGCTGTTACAAGGGCCATATAATAATTACAGCATCTACTCTGTTCAGCAGTCCCAGCTGGCCCCGATCCTCACGCTGTCAGGCTTCCTGCAGCCTTACCTTTGAATACAATGGCAAGTTCATAAGTCAGTCGGTGTCTGAGGACACATGAGATGTGACTGGGAAGCCAACCAGACCCCAAACACCTGGCTGATCCTGCAGTTCCTCTCATTGTGAGGATTCCTGTATTACAGGCAGTTGATCAAAACCTCATGGTTTCTCACGGTTCATGCATGTTTAAAAGAACTATTGCAATGATTCTGGCAGAAGAAAAAGGGATTGTAAAGAGAAGGAAGGAAGAAAGGGAGGGAGAGGAAGGCAAGGAGGAAAAGCGAGCAGATAAAGGATGACAGCAGATAACCAAGGATGACAACTTCTACTCTGTGGGGATTACCATATTAAAAAGTCCAGGAGGATGGAGGTATAAAATATTCTCTTTGAATACTCAGGCTGGAGGAAGAAGAGCAGGTTTTGTAGCAGCGTTATGTTCTCCTTTTCCTGTGGGAACAGAAAGACAGTGGGTGGGAAGCACCTGGCCCTTCTGCCATGTAGCATTTTCTGGTATGTTCCAGAAGAGCAGATATGAGCTGCTCACAGAGGGTTATACTGTATGTCCTCGATGCATGTCTTCACAGGAGAGAAGTGAGAAGTGAGTCTGCAGGCAAAGAAGTACCTCTGAATAGATACAGATCCATTTGTTGCATGTGATTAGCATGAATGTTTTAAGGTTTAAGAATAAAGATAGGGGAGCTCGCAAATCTGAGATAAAATTCAACAGATATCAACAAAAATTGAAGACAAAATAACACAACAATTAATTTAGAAGACAGAGAAGAGGTCATAGATCTTATCTGTCATACTAGGTATTAGTGAAATCTCACCTGAAACTGAACGTACAGCGCTGGCCACTTCTGTCCAATCGATGTTCGAAAATGATTAATTAAAATAAGGAGATGGAGGAATGTATAAATAGACTAATATGAAAACAGAGGAGAAGGCAAACCTTTCAAGACCTAAAGAGCTTGGCTTTAGTCTAAAAACCAATCATGGTAAAAGCGACAGGAATGCTGCCTGTAGACATTAAGGAGGTAACACTTAGGGAGAAGAAGAGCTATTTTTGTCGAAGGAGAAATGATAGAACATGAAAAAGAAACTCTGATAAACCAACTATGAATGTAATTTGGCTGAATATAAAAGGCTTCCAGCTACCAAGCACTATGGTCTGAAACAGTCTTCTGGTGAGAGTAAAGGGAAGTGGAAGCTGAGCTTGCCCAAGTTGGGAGGGAGTGTTGATCTGCTGGAGGGCAGGCAGGCACTACAGAGGGATCTGGACAGGCTGGATAGATGGGCCGAGGCCAATGGGATGAGATTCAACAAGGCCAAGTGCTGGGTCCTGCACTTGGAACACAACCACCCCAGGCAGTGCTACAGGCTTGGGGGGGGGAGTGGCTGGAAAGTGCTCGGTGGAGAAGGACCTGGGGGTGTTGGTTGACAGCTGGCTGAAGATGAGCCAGCAGTGTGCCCAGGTGGCCAAGAAGGCCAACGGCATCCTGGCTTGTATCAGAAATAGTGTGGCCAGCAGGAGTAGGGAGGTGATTGTCCCCCTGTACTCGGCCCTGGTGAGGCCGCACCTCGAGTGCTGGTTTCAGTTTTGGGCCCCTCACTACAAGAAAGACATTGAGGTGCTGGAGTGTGTCCAGAGACAGGCAATGAAGCTGGGGAAGGGTCTGGAGCACAAGTCCTTTGAGGAGCGGCTGAGGGAACTGGGGATGTTTAGTCTGGAGAAAAGGAGGCTGAGGGGAGACCTCATCACTCTCTGCAACTACCTGAAAGGAGGTTGTAGAGAGATGGGGGTCGGACTCTTCTCCCAAGTAACAGACAACAGGACAAGAGAAAATGGCCTCAAGTTGCGCCAGGGGAGGTTTAGATTGGATATTCGGAAACATTTCTTCACTGAAAGGGCTGTCAGGCCCTGGAACAGGCTGCCCAGGGAAGTGGTGGAGTCCCCATCCCTGGAGGTATTCAAAAGACGTTTAGATGTGGTGCTAAGGGATATGATTTAGTGGTGGACTTGGTAGTGATAGGTTAATGGTTGGACTCGATGATCTTGGAGGTCTCTTCCAACCAGAATGATTCTATGATTCTAAGGTGTTGGTCAGTGATTTTATAACTGAGGTTCCAGACACTATTTCTGCAATAACAGTGAGCTGAGCTCTGCAAGCTAAGAAATCCCTTTCAATCAAATACCGTACTCCTAAATAGACCTGTGTCTCCAAATCATAATTTTATTCTCATCGTGTCTCAGAGCAGTGAACTTTTCTCCATTCAGCAAATCTTTTTCAGATGTTAAAAGAAAGGTCAAGAATATGGAAAAAGAGTGAGAGTGGAAACTAATATTGACTATTTACAAAGATGGTCATGGTCAGGTAGGAGTGAAGAGGAAAGAATAGAAACATTCGCAGTTGGCAAACATAACAAATTTCACAAGTAACTTGAAATGTGAGATTTGCTTCAAGAGAAAAGTAGGATTTTTTTCTGGAAAGATATTCAAGTCTTAGGTTTGTAAAATATATGAATAATTCACCTTAAGTCCTGTCTTCAAGTAATTATTCAAAAATCAAAGTTCCATTTGCCTTCAAAAAGATCCAGAAACCTACATCATTCAAATACCTTAAAAAGAAATAATTTCTCATTTATGCTGCTGTCTTTCAGAGCACCTTGTATCGGGACAGAAAAGCTGTGAATATGAGATGCTGACTTGAAATATTCCTAATCCTTTGCCGCTAAGAAAAATTTCTATTTTCTGTCATTTCAACCCATACTAGCGCAGTACAGTAAGCAAAGAAGAAAATTACGATGCTTGCTAAAAACATGCACATGCCTGCGTGGTACCGTGGTTATTGATCTGTCACTTAACGTGGACACCCTGGACTTCCAAGTTTCAATCTTAATCTCATGATCTGCAAGTCAATCCCTTTTGAATTAATCATCAATGAGGATATGAAATTTACTGCCCAGTCATGCACGCAATACCATTAAAATCAGTCTCAAAGAGCTGAGTTTTGGACTCATTGACAAATATTACACCCAGAAGGAACCACTGAGACTCTACCGTGAATATTCTACCAACAGTAGAATTTCACCTGCTGCTGAAATCCATTATATCCTAATTTCATCCACCCTTGGACCACATTGTGTTAAACACCGCAACTTAACAAAGTTACAAAGAATAACTGGCAGTTTCTGCCCTCGAGTCCCTGCAATTTCAAAGTATGACCAAAAGGTAACTGTGAACTTTCAGAAATAGAACAATCTATGCAGGAGAAAACTGTCAGCTTTCATGTGCTAGACATGCAATTAAATTACCTTCTTGAGTTTGATTTCACTTCACTGGGACCAAAACAGGATGCAATCTGTAGTCGTTGAGAGAAAAGCCTCATCAGCACAATGAAATGGGAAAATAACCCTGAAAATAGTGCTGAGGTAAAAGCCCTTCCACTCCTGCTTATCCTTCCAAATGGCTGGGGGTGAGAAAGAACATGTTGCTAACTGTGTAATGAGCCACAGATTGAAAATTGCTTAAAAGCCTGTGCACAGTAACGGGAAGGATTTTACCCAGTGGCACTCTGAGAAAATTATTGTAATTGCACTTTTTAGTTATTATCAACTTGGTCTCCAGGACCTCGGTAAGTGCCATTAGACATCTGCTGTGGGACTATTCTCAGCAAGCAAAGAAGCCGCCAAGTCCTTTAAAAAATATAAATAAGTGGGAAGTACACATGGTGTTTTTTTCCTGTAGATGTGCCTCACAAATAACATTATGAAGATTTTTTTTTTTTTTAATTTAAATATTATTATTGGGATAGGTTGGCATATGTTATTTGCTGTTAAGAGTGCTTTCCAGGTGAGTTGGATAGTGTTTATTCTATTCATTTTAATATTTATAATAGCTGAACATCTGATTAAGGTGACTTTTCTAAACAATCCAGGAAAGGTATGTTATAAGTTGATGGAAGTTGAATATCTAGACTCCTCGCTTTCAGAATTTCATAACTCATATTTGCTTTACTTCTGCCACAGTTCTGCAGGGTTACTTTTGTAAAGAGAAGGGGAAATAGAGAGAAAAGGGCTTGAATCCAGAAAAGAATGGATGAATTTAAGGAAGAAGTCATTCTTTGTTTCAATAGTTGGGAATTAGGTGCCCAGCTCCAGGTGTGGCATTCACAGTACTGAGCCTGTGGCAGGGTTTCAGGTGCTGATTTCACCTGCGTTTTGAAAAATTGTTGTGGGTTATCCCCGGCGGGCAGCTAAGTACCGCACAGCCGCTCACTCGCTTCCCTCCTCCAGCCAGGAACGGGACAAGGGAAGAGAAAAGGAAGAGTAAAAGCAAGAAAACTTACGGGTCAAGATAAAAATTGATTGATAAGTGAAGGAGAAGAAGAGAAAAAGAAAACAAAATTAAATGAGTGATGTAAAGGCAACCACTCACCACCTCCCATGGGTAGACTGATGCCCAACCGGTTCCTGAGCAAAAGATGGCTATGCTCCCTGAACCTCCCTTTTTATTGCTGAGTCTGACGTTATATGGCATGGAAGATCTCTTTGGTTAGTTTGGGTCATCTGCCTGGTTGTGTCCCTCCCAACCTTCTGTGTACCCCCAATGTATTCACTGTGAGGGCAGAGGGAGAAACAGGGAAGGCCTAGATGCTGTGCAAACACTGTTCAGCAATAAATAAAACATGTGTTATCAGCATTGTTTTGGTCACAAATGTAAAACACAGCGCCATACGAGCTGCTATGAAGAATATAAACTCCATCCCAACCAGACCCTGTACAAAAATATTCAGAAGGGAGAGCTCAGAGGGGCAAGACCTGAGTCCTAGGCCCTGTTTTACTGGAGATCTCCCATATCCCAAAGGAGAATCTCAAATCTATCCCAGAGTCTGGGCAGAGCCTGGGTGGAGATGCTACCATCCTTCCTGTGGAGGAATGTGGGCTACTGCAGACATGGGAATGAAAAGTGTATGGCTGCAGGAGCAAAACAGTCGTGAAAGAGCAGGAATTTGTCGTGAGGATAATCAGCAGGGATTGGAGCATCCAGTTTTCATCCCTACTCTGGGATTATTTCAGAATGGTAGCCAATGCTTGTTTAGCAGAAATAAGTGAAGGCTACATGTACACTATTAAATTAAATGTGCTGGGACTTTTCTCTGGCACTGATACTACTGGCATGGAGTGGTCAGTATCTATACTATTAAACTCTCTTGCCTTCCAGAACAGGGTGGCTGCATCTAATATGCTTCTTGGAAACGGTCCATGGCCTGCATTGATGGGTTAAGTGCCTGGGAATTGTCTGGAGAGTGCTGGTTGGTCCGGACCAACAGTATAATCCAGCAAGTTGTGTCACTGCCTAAGTAGAATATAGACACAGTCAAATAGCCCAACAAGCAGATGTATATTTGCCCACCGGTGGCCCGATTATCTGCTGTAGCTCTTTAGGATTGCCAAGTATCTGGGGCAACCAGAAGTTATCCTGCCCTAAATGGACCCACCACAGTGGAGGTCGCTCTTGAATGGACACAACTTCAACAGTCCTTAGACTTCAAATGGTTGAGCAAAAGACAGGAATCTTCCTTTGCAGATGGAGTCCTCCCCTTGCAATAGCCACACGGTAGAAAATGCAGAGCTGGAATGGCAGGAGGACGCGGAGGGATTCATCCTTCGAAAGAGTCTTGTTCCCTCCCCATGTACACTCCGCTGTTTGCCCAGGCAAGGCAACAAGGCAGGGCAACAACAAATAATTGCACAACGATTCTTGAAGGAAACCTTGCTTTGCTCCCTTCTGTTCTATATTGTGCCTATTTTCACGTGTTTTAAAACTAGGACACTAAACAAAGAAGCTAACTCAAACCCTCTCACAGAAGTAGACCCTCAGCCTCCTGCTTATTCCTTGCTTTTTTTTTTGTTTTTTCCGGGAGGCCTTACCTGGGAATCAAACACAAAGCTGCTCCTCTCCATCCTTTGAAACTTGGTAAGACAAAAGGGAGAGCCTTGAAAGCAAAGGTAACTGCAGAAGAGCAGGCAGCCGTTCACTCGCAAAGCAACCCTCTCGGGCTGTTTCCTGCGCTTTTTCTTCTCGGTTTCGCCCTGATCAAAGAGCAGTCTCCACAGCCTGCATAATACATGAAGCCGAGAGAGCTAACAGCATGCTCTGGCTCGGAGAGCTCGTAAGTGTGCAGGGAGACTTTGATGTCTGCATGCTCTGAACGGCCCTAATGGCTGCTCTTCCCCTGTTTGCCCCTGCATCCCTCAAACCCTGCTCGGGAAGAGAACTGAAGAATTACATTTCCTTGCTTCTTTCACCGGGATAGTCTCCTTTTTTCCACTGAAAGAAACCACCCCGACTGGGGCTATCTGCTGCCTAATGAAGCAAGCAGAGGACGAGGTTTCTATCAACGCGGTGAGGGATGAGAGGAGGAAGAAAACTTGTTTAGTGACACCAGTGGAGATGGGTAAATACAGGGCAGTATCTCAGAGCGGAGCAAAAAACATCCCCTGCTACTGCACGAAGGAAAGGGATTAGCTCTCAGCACCGAAGCCATGCTTTATGGTAGGCTTCTACACGCTTTGAAGCACAAGCCTGAGAAATTGAAAAGGAAACAATCCTTAATCCTGCTTTTTTACGATTTAGTGATAAAGTCAAATCCACTTTGCTGTAAGTAGCTCAGCTGATTTTTAGAAGCCAGGCTATTTCCTGAGATTGGAGGCTTTGCTTATATAACGAGATCGACGTCGTTTATTGGGGCGAGGGGAGGGGAGGAGTAGGCAGTGGTGTGTGGGAGAAGTTTGGATCATCTTTGCAGAGGGCTGCCTTTTTTTACTTCATTATTGCGACTGTTACTATTTATTTGCTGTATGATTCAGGCAGCGGGGGATAGAAAAGAAGAAGAAATAAGACAAAGGGAAAATGTTTTCTCCATTTTTACCAAAACATCCTGAAAGTCCATTCAACGGGTGCATTTTTTTACTTCCCATTACATGAACATTTCTTTCAAAAAAAAAAATCTACTGTTCTCATCCTGTCCCATATGAATGATGTAGTCTTAATTATATATGTCCCATGCTGCTAAAAAAGCCCATCTACTTACTATCATGCAGATAATAAGGCTGCTGAGCACACAGAAGACCTTAAAAGCATCATGCCAGGGCATTTCAGGGTCTAGCCCAATGGAAAAAAGCTAACTGCAAAAGCGTAGATAGCTATAAAACAATTAAAATTGTGTATAAATACCATTAACAATAATTGATCTTTCAAATCAGGAAGCTTTTACTGATCCACCTTGACATTGGAGGTTTAGGTACAGGAAAAAATAGCTTGCAACAAATGTGAAAGGAAAAGCCACTAGATTAGATGCATCCCGTGGTCAGTACACTTGTAAATCTGCAGTTCTACTGATGGCACTAGGCTTATATTATTCATTCTAGAGAGAGGGATATTCAAGATGACTAATTAAAAAATAAGTTTGTATTGGTTAAATAATCCCACCTTTGTTAGTAATATCTGTCAAAATTTTTTCAATACGAATTGAAAAGAGAGGAATTAAATACATGGCATTTTACCCGCCTGAGAGCAGTCTACATTCAGAAATAAAATAAAAGGTTGACATATAAACCATAAATATGTACATCCTGCAATTTCACATTTTGGCAAATGATCTGTATTTAAAAAAAAAAAAAAAAAAGAACATAATTACCTGCTTGTTTTCTTTTTATAATTTGCAAGGACCTTGGATCAAGATTTCTTTCTGTCGTGGTTTAACCCCAGCTGGTAACCCAATACCACGCAGCCGCTCGCTCACTCCCCCCTCCCCAGTGGGGTGGCGAGAAGAATCGGAAAGAAAGGAAAACTCATGGGTTGAGATAAAAACAGTTCACCAGGAAAGCAAAGGAAAAGATAAAAATATATTAATAATGATAATAAAAATAAAAGGTAAGGATAATAATATATATAAAATAAACAATGCACAATTTCTTACCTCCCGACCACCGACACAGCCCCTCCCGAGCAGCAGGCAGGGAGCAGGGGTATCCCCCCCAGCTATCCCAGAACAGCAAGTTCCAGAGACAGCGAGTGAGGGAACGAACAGCAGAATGAACGAATGAAAAGGCCCAAACAAATGAAACAAGGGAAAAAGAAGGGAAGCGGCCCACCAGCCGACCCTCACTTATACCGGGCATGACGTCTATGGTATGGAATACTCTCTTTGGCCAGTTCGATCAACTATTCTGGCTCTACCCCTCCCAGGTTTTTGCACCTGCACATTAGCAAAACCTGGGAAACTGGAAGAAGTCTTTGATCGCCTAACAGCGACCAACAACATCAGTGTACTATCAACGTTCTTCACATACTAAATCCAAAACACAGTAGCTGCTGGAGACAAAATTAGCTCCATCCCGGCCGAAACCACGACACTTTCATAAGCAGGAAGCAAAGCACTTCAAATTTTCCAAAATACTGAGTATCCAATAACTCATCTCAATGCAATATGCAATTTCTGGAGTCAACAAACAGCCCAAAATGAAGTGAAGCAGTAACTTTTTACACAGCTTCACATGTTCGTGTTCATTGCCATCACGAAACTGTAGTCCAGTCTCTTCACAGGTTTATGATACTGCAAATACCAATTCAATAGCCTTCTCCAAAGCCCCCATCAGTTTCCATCCTTAATGTCGCTCTATCAACACACTCCTAATTTCTCCCTTCCCCCTCCACCCTTGTATCTTGTCTCTAGCTATATGTGAACCTCAGAGAACCCAAAAGGCCAAGTGGAGCATCTCACACTCCAGAGAGCTGTAGCTCAGAGCAAACCCTTTCACTGCTCTTTGCATCCCTTATGTCCGAGACAACCACTGTGCTTTGCAAAGTAGAGACAACAGGTCACTGCTTTTCTGTGGCCCCTATGGCAGGCAGCCGCACTTGTCGCTCTTTCTTCACTTCCTCGGTCTGTATGGCCTTCTCCCAACATTGTTCCTGTCCTGGAAGTCTCTCTAAGATGGTGTCTATCTTTTCTACATACTGCTTTGAGGCAATCTGCCTATCTTTTATAGAAATGGTTCCCTACCATTTGCTAAGTCACATCTAAAGAGGAATAATCAATTGCAACTCTGTAAGAAGCATATATGCCATCATAAGTAGCTTCAGAAAATCAACAGCAGGACTCTCAGAGAGAGGGTAAATACAGCAATGGATATTCATTATTATTTTCCTGAAAATTCCCCCTACAGGGATCATGAAACCAATAGTGATGCATCACCACTACATTTGATTTGTCATTTGTCAAGACCAGTAAGAGGCAACCTGGACTTCTGTTTTGTCTTAAGAATGGGAGTCACCCTGAGAATGATCTGTCATTACTATTTTTATTACTTTGAAGGATTTACTAAATAGCCAACTTTAGCATGAGAACTCAGTTGTACTGAATGAAGCGTGCACTGTGTCTGAAAGTCTGTCATCTAGGCACATGAGAAATACATATGTGAGATGTACCTGAAAGTGGAGATACGCATACCAGAACATACCTTAAGGAGAAAAAAAAAACAAAACAGAAGAAAGTAAAACAAAAGTCTACTCTGTGGTAATTTCTTCCTTTTGACAGAGAATAGTAGTAAATGAATACAGAACAAAAGAGGGAGGGTGGGGGAGAGGGTGTTTCTATTGGAGACTCAGCTTTCTGTTAAACTGCGTTTTTAGCGAGTCAGCCAAAGAAATGAGGAATTGAAATACATCAATACAATAGGTGGGCTGGTGCTGTGGATGTTGCATTTCCTGAGGGACTGGAGGAAATCTGTTAAAAAACAAATAGTTGCGAGAAAGCTGTTGACCAGGTCATTGGGGTTTTTTTTTTGCTTGCTTGTTTGTTTGTTGTGGTGGGCTACAGAATTCGCACTAATTAAAATAAATGAGTGAATATTGCGGAGAGAAACTTGCTAAAGAAAGACTTGAAGGAAGCAGCTCTGGAAATCAGATTTCATAGAATCATAGAATGGTTTGGGTTGGAAGGGACCTTCAAAGATCATCTAGTCCAAATCCCTCGCAATGGGCAGGGACATCTTTCTCTAGATTAGGTTGCTCAAAGCCCCATCCAGCCTGGCCTTGTACACTTCCAATGATGGGGCATCCACAACTTCTCTGTACAATCTGTTCCAGTGTTTCACCACCCTCGTGAAAAATTTCTTCCTTATGTCCAATCTAAATCTATCCTCTTCCAGTTTAAAACCATTTCTCCTTGTCCTGCCCTGGTAAAAAGTCTCTCTCTGTCTTTCTTATAGGCCCCCTTTACGTACTGGAAGGCTGCTATAAAGTCTCCTCAGAGCCTTCTCTTCTCTAGGCTGAACAAGCCCAACTCTCTCAGCCTGTCCTCAAAGGGGAGGTGCTCCACCCCTCTGATCGTTTTTGTGGCCTCCTCTGGATCTCCTCCAACAGGTCCATGTCCTTCTTGTGTGAGGGACCCCAGAGCTGGACACAGCACTGCAGGTGGGATCTCACCAGAGCAGAGTAGCGGGGAGAATCACCTCCCTCGACCTGCTGGACATGCATCTTTTTATGCAGCCCAGGAAGCTCTCTCTGTCCTTAATTCTTACCTTCAAGTGAAGATCTGTCAAGAGAAATCTTGATGGGTGAAGGAGAAGGACAGAATGAAATAACAATGGTAAATTAAATTAATTAGGGAAACTCAATCTGGACCTTCAAAGACAGGTCGGAGTAATCCTGTTGAGATGCACGTATTCAAAGAAAAATAGGAGCTATCTTCTTTCACTTCCTTTTCTCCACTTTTGTTTTATGTCTTAGATCACTCTTTGCCCCGATGTTCCCTACCATTCAGTGTGTTGTCAGTCACCATCTTCCTCTAAAAGAAGAGATAAGACTTAACTGCAGATTAGGCCCCACTAAATATCCCCACCCACCAAGAGCAGTTTGCTCAGAGGCTGTACTAGTCTTTATGTTAAACCATTAATGTCATCGTTTTCTCACTATAATTGCCTTTCTCCTACCCAAATCCTCCCATTATACCTTTCTAACTTAAAGAACGCACAATACAGATTGGTCACAACAGAGGACACAGCTTCACCTTGGTAGATGTTCTGCCTCCCTATAATGACTTAGAGTTTGTTGCAAGGCAATATTGGTCTCATAATCAGGAACAGACTCCTATATTAATTCAGAGTTAACTACATATTCATTTCTTCAGTCATTAATCATGTCTTTTCTCATCTCGTGTTTTGCAGGGACAAACAAAATCTCCTTCAATCTGCTTTGATAAAACAGAAGCAACCAAATCTTGGTGTCTGCTTCAGGATGGTCTGAACTGAAACCCAGGTGACACTGAGTAGCGCTCTACTGACAAGAAAGAAAACAAATGCGGAATGATTATTCTGAAATATCGTTACCACCAGATAGTTGTAATAAATATATATGTAGAAATGTTTTACAACTGGAACATGTTCATTTCTGAGCCAAAGATAACTTCAGGGAAAAACTTCAGTTGCCGCCTATAGGAAAAACATAGAATCATGGAGTCATAGGATATCTCAAATTGGAAGGGACCCATAAGGATCATCAAGTTCAACTCTCTGCTCCTCACAGGGCTACCTAAAACTGAACCATATGACTAAGAGCATTGTCCAGACACTCCTTGAACTCTGCCAGGCTTGGTGCCGTGACCACTTCCCTGGGGAGCCTGTTCCAGTGACCGACCACCCTCTCAGTGAAGAACCTTTTCCTGAGGTCCAATCTGAACTTCCCCTGATGCAGCTTCATTCCATTCCCTCGTGTCCTGTTGCTGGTCACCAGAGAGAGGAGATCAGCACCTCCCCATCCGCTGCCCGCCTTGAGGAAGGTGTAGACTGCGATGAGGTCACCCCTCGCCTTCTCTTCTCCAAGCTGAACAAACCAAGTGACCTCAGCCGCTCCTCCCAAGTCTTGCCCTTCAGGCCTTTCACCATCTTGGTCGCCCTCCTCTGGACACACTCTAATAGTTTGATGTCATTGTCATATCGAGGCACCCAAAACTGCACACACTACTCGCGGTGGGGCCACACCAGTGCAGTGTAGAGTGAGACAATCACCTCCCTCGACCAGGTAGTGATGCTGTGCTTGATGCACCCTGGGACATGGTTGGCCTCTTTGACCACCAGGGCACACTGTTGACCCATGCTTAACTTGTCAACCAAACCCCCAGATCTCTTTCTGTGGGGCTGCTCTCCAGCCTCCCGTCCAAAAATTATTTATCTTTTCTGTAATATGTATCATTAAATTGCATAATCAAGTCAATGTCTTCTCCATTTTATATGTGGAAAGTATGCGGAAAAAGGCAATAAAGAAGTTTTCTCATAGTTATACAAGAAAATAGAACCATGTGTTTGACAAACAGCATGCACTAAGCCTATGACCTAATCCCTGGTCTATTCAACTAGGTCCTGGCATCTTCTTTCCAAAGGACAAAAAAATCTGCAATTCAACTGAGAACTGTATACTGCATAAAAATGCATTTTCACTGCATATTTCACTAAAATATAAAATATTATATTTTCAGGTAGGTGTCAGTGCTGTGAAATGTCAAAGACTTTTTTTCTTTTACAAGGCTTTTAAATATCATCACAGCAAAGCTGCTGTTGAATTGACATTCCCTTTACTGTCACTCAGACAAACAGAAGGACTTAAACATCAATTAAATGGTGATTATGACACTGTGCTACTTCACAAAATCTAAAATTAAATGCTTAAGAATAAACTTTTGTGGAAGAAGCTGTTGAGGAACTATTTGAGGAAGCAGTCCTGAGTTTAATATCTGCAAATCTTATTTTTGAAATAATGTTTTATATATATTTTATGAAGAAAATGAATGCTTTTGCTTCTATTTTGGAGAGTACATGTGTACCAACAAAATATGATATATTAATAAAAGAAGGACAAGACTCCGGAACCTAGGTTTTCCTCTAAACCATCTATGCAAATTCAGGTTCTAAGCCCATCAACATCTGCCTCCAGAACAGAGATGAAAATAGATGCTTATCTTTGCAGCTCAGGCAATCCCTTGAGAGTTACATGTAGCTGCTGGGGACAGTGAAGATGCTGAATGTCCATTACAGTTTAAAGTATGATTCTTTTGCTCAGTATACATAAATGTGTGCTTTCATAGTCAATATCAATCTGAAAAAGATGTGATCACTGCGGTACTGGGATGCAGAAGTCCCAGCTGACATAAAATGAACTTAGTCTCTTCCCGAGTTGTGTGTGGGTACATTCGTGACTATGTAGGCACAACTTCAAACCAGGAGATTTTCCTAAGAGGTGGCTAACTCAATGCTTGAAACGTAGACGCGCAGTTTGCTCGGCTGAAGAGGGTCTGCTGATGAAGGCAGGCTCTTCAGAAAACCAAGAAACTCAGAATCTCCAGCCATTTCCAAAATTTGCCATGGATAATCTTAAGAGCTAAAAATAGGGAAGGTGGGGGGCAGGTTTCATATTTGAGTGAACTCCAAGCCATGTAGCAAAAATTTTCAGTATTGCCTGCCTGCTGTGGAGAATGACCCAATCGTACATTAAACTTCATGTCATTACAGTCACCTGGTACCATTTGATGAAGCCAAGTAGAAATTTTGGAAATAACAGGTTTTCAGCACTTTTATCAGGAAACTTTGGATAAAGCAGCATTTCCCCAAGGTGACAACCCCTTCAGGCAATAATCCCTTTAGTCTGCACGGCTTTCTGGGGAGGGGCTGTCTTTGGCTGGCTTCTTATGGTAGATTCCACACCAGGACAATGGTCTAGTCCTTCTCCTTTGATGGTCTGAGGAGCAGCTGGTTCAGTGCTCTGGTTTTCACTGATTAGGTTTTCACTGATGAAGTTACTAGTGTTCCTTCACCTATCATTGTTCTTTTGATCCTTGCCAGGTCCTTATGTTTAATTTGCTTCACCCTTAGTCACATAACAATATCAGTGCAAACTCTTTGAAGAAAGCACATCTTATATTTCTACACAGCTGCCAGCCCAGGCTTGGGTCTCCAGTAGCATAATATTGTCACCAAATTGCACTCCTGGCTATGCCACTGGCTTGCTGCGTAGTCTTAAACAACTTCTTAAACAAGTTATTTCAGTGTCTGCTCTCAACTGATAAAGCATGACGAATACAAATGCATGCAGTTGTCATAATGAAGAATGAAGTAGTTCAGTTTCTAATCCATTACTAACGTGTAAATATAAGTATTAAGGTAAATTTCTAATGTTTTGAAGACTTCAGCACAGTCCTTTCATTGCCTCTATACTAATGTCTCAGCAGCTTTCTGGATTCCAGGCTTGCATTGTGCTGCCTGTGCTATTTCTGTGCTACACGAAAAGAAGTCAGTTGCTGTTGCTCCAGAATTTTGCATCAACTTCTGTTGAGATTTGATAAGCGCTCTCTCATAACACATATTTTGTGTACTGCATGCATGACTGGACATACAGTAATTTTTTTCTTGCTGGAACAAAACAGGGGTGTGTTCTGCGATGTGGATATGATAATGAAGGGGTGGTGCCTGCACGTTCTTCCGTGTTTTCAATCCATCCACACCGTGTCTGATAACTGTGAGAAAACAAATCATTTGGAATTCTCTGCCTCTATTTGCTTTGAAAAGAAACATTGCCGTGGTCTTATTAAGTTTATAAAAAGAAATATGCCTTAGGGCAGAGTGGCTGTAGGCAACGACTTCAACATCCTAAAAGTCTAGCAAGAAGATCCAATTCTCAGAACCAACTGTGAGCCTAAAACAGGGGAAGGATAAACAGTCGGTGGGGGGGAAGATGGGCTCAGGAGGAGAGCATCCAGTTCTGTGATTCCTGTAGGGATTTCACTGACATAGATAAATGAGTCAGAGATGTTGCTACAGCAGATCCTCCCTGAGGGAATGGTCAACCCTGAGGAACTTTAAAGGAATGAATGTTTTTTTTCCTTGCGACACAAGTCATGTGCTAGGTATTGTGTTTCCACAGCAACGCAGATTTACTTAATGAGACAGTTTGCACAAAAGGAGGGTAAGGGCTCCAACTCTGAGTACGCTGATGTGGATAACTGCGTCAGCCATCCAGCCTCTACTACACAAGGATCAACACGTCGGGTAAGTATGGATGAAAAAGCTGTAGTTCTTTCTCATGTTGCCTCAGGTAAGTTACGCTATGCTTTCCCCAGGTGTTTAGGATTTAGACCATACCAGGACTCTATACTGCTGGCATGAGGTTATGCGCTATGCAAAGTAATGAAGGGGGAGTAAACCCTCCTGAAGGGCTTTGAGGAGCTGTAACTGGAAGTACTACCACCACGCTGTGGTCTATTGTTGGAGCCCAAATTTAGCCAAACCATTCATACAGGCACACAAACAGATGCTTATATGCACACGCACATACACACTCATGTGAGCAACACAGAGCACAAAGCACATGCAAGAGAAGAAGAGGTTAAGAGAAAAGTGGTCAGCTTAGTGCCGAAACCTGTCATGCTGCATGGAGCCTCTGGTCATTTTTAGAAGGGGCCATGACCATAGTCACAGATAACCAGGCTCCCACATAGTTTGGGTTCATTCTCTTTTCCTGGAACATTTTCAGTAGTTGGTCTCTAGCAAAACAGGATCCCACAGCACACGAAAGGCTGAAAGTAAGCAAAGACTTTGGTTGCTATCTGAAAACACAGAGGCTGGAGAATTTAAGGAAAATAATTTACTCATCTAAATTAGCATTTACCTGTGAAAAGAGAAATAATTGTCATGCTCAACTGCGCGCAGACGATTGAAATGTGTTAAATTCTAATAATTTCTGACGATTGTATCACAAGTAATGTTCCATCATACCATACAAAGAATTCATGTCAACAAGAGTTCTGCCTGCTCATGGAAGTCAAGCCTTTTGACCAATGCAGAGCAGAGGTATCCATAGCTGAAATCATCCCTAAATCGATGTACATGGGCTCCCTATTCCTCTTGCTTGTTTTTCTCTTTTTTTTCCTAAAAAAAAAAAAGAGAGAGAGAGAAAAAAAATCACTATTTTTCATGTTTCCAAAGGCTGTGAATGGCTGTGAAGAAGAAGAGACTCACAAACATTATCAAGACAGTGGAATTTCTGTTTCCCTGGGACAGAAAAGGGAATCTGGCTATATAATGGCCTGACCTCTCATCTTATTTATTTTAAAAATAAAATACCCACCTCGAGAGACTGATATTTGTTGTCTTTGCTGCCACTAATGTCTGGCAAAAGAGTTATAATTATATGCAGAGAAATTCATATCCAATATGATTTCAGTGTGGTAACATGAATGAGTAGTAAATAGTGTGGATAATGAAAACTATTGAAAAGTAAGTAGTGTTTTAGACAAACAAAAGCAAAAATCCACAAGTTTTCCCCTAAAGTACCTGGCCAACCTTTCCTTTTCATGACTCATTTATCATTCTTCGCATATATTCATACCAAGCACAGACCAAAAAACAGTAGTAGGGACCTGTTGTTCCATACACTGTGACACACGACCAGTTTTATCCAGTTCCCACTGAACCAATGCTCTTGACTTCAAAACCATCATTATGCTTGTCATGAGGAGGAGCGTTTGAGTGTACCCTTGCGTCGCTCTGGTGAACTTGGCAGAAGCGGCCATTTTAATGCTGATAAAGTATTTGCTTATCATGGATATCTTCAGTTCTTTTCCTTGAACTGACAGAGATTATGCCTGCTTTCTCTTCTCTCTCCCACTGGCAACCTGTTTTTTACCTATGGGTATTTTCCAGGGTACAAGATGGGAACATGGGTACTGATCAGAGAAGGTCTCTCTTCCTGGGGATCTGCGTCTGAAAACATGGAAGGAAAGAAGAGAGACATGAAGCCCTGGCTGGGTCTTTGATTATCTTTCCTTTCCTATTTTTCATTGAGTCCTAATTCCTTTCCACTGGCTTTCTGAGTTTTCAGTAGCTTGATTTTCCTTTCTAAATGAATTATAATGAATGCTGGGTCTTCTGGTAACAACTGGCCCAATTCTGTCTACAATGTGAGTCTAAATCTGTAATTGCATTAATGGTGTCCTTTTCTTTGTTCACAATATTCTCTTTCCTTAGTTTTAAATCAAAAATGTTCTCTGGAATTCATTTCTTCTTAAACTTTATGTATTCATTACTCTACTCTCTCTCTCTCTCTTTCACACTTGGCTAAATAATTATAATTCCTCCCTTCTCTGTCATTGGTTTGCTAATTCTGAGAAGCTTCCAGGCCATCTACAGCATTTTAGCTCAGCAAGGGATGTGTTGAAGGGTATTACCATCATCTCAGTACTGCTCACACCTTCTGGTAGATGCAGGTCTCTACCCTCCCATGCTGTCTCTGTTTTAGTTGTCCATCATGGTCACCTTACTACCTCTTCCTTCTAGAACGAGCTTGCAAGTCTATCCTTGTAGAGTCCTCTAATATGATCCTAGTTAACCCATGATGTAAGTTAACCCTTACCTTGTTTAATTATAAACATTTATAATTATAACATTTATAATATATTAACATTATATCATTTGCTATGAGATTTCTTGGTGATTTCAGTGGCAGCAGACTATCCTCTGAAAAGCCAATTCCACTCAAATAAATGGAAAATAAATTCCGCCTGGGACTTAATACCGGCAGCATGCCATGCTTGTGACTTTTTTTTTTCCTGTTACATGTGCTTTGGTTTCAATTTCCCTGTATCAACAGCTTTCTTTAGGGAAGTCATTTGCTCTTGGTGATCTCTTTTTCTCACATTTTCCTTCTCTTCCTCTCTGTCTTTCATTTTGTACTATCTTAGGACTCAAGGAATCGAGAGTGCTC
This sequence comes from Phoenicopterus ruber ruber, assembly GCA_009819775.1. Taxonomy (NCBI): domain Eukaryota; kingdom Metazoa; phylum Chordata; class Aves; order Phoenicopteriformes; family Phoenicopteridae; genus Phoenicopterus; species Phoenicopterus ruber. Next base: position 164,324,188 of record CM020216.1, on the reverse strand, counting down.
TTTACCATCCCAGCACAGAGTTCCAGGAGAGATGTGTAGGTTTGAATTATATGGCATCACTGTAAATGCATGTATGTGTATAGACTGTACTGTACATACCGTACCTTTCTTGAAGGAAAGATTGGAAAAAAACATAAAGATAGGAAAATGGCAAACATAAACAGCTGATTTGGGTTTACATGGATATTTTGAATATATTTTGGTCTAAAAGCATCATTAGTCTGTAACAGGGTAAAAAAGCACTGAGATTAAAGACTAAGGTGTTTTTTTGCTGCGTTCTTGATCCATATCAGCTCATGCTGCTGCCTTCCCTTAAGTTCTGTATAACTGCTTCCCAGCTGCTGGGAAACAATTTGAATTAGGGAGAGCTGTACCTCTGCTCAGCTGCAATTCAGTCTGGCGTCATAGCTGAAAATGAGGATAAGAGTCTTATGAAAAGCAAGACTTATGCTAGCAAATGCTCTCTTTCATGAGCTATCAAAGTGTAAAGAAATTGTAATATTCGTGGTATTTGTTAGTTCTGGGTGTTTCCTATAAATGTAGGTAGGATTAGAACAAACAAGGCAAGGTATTGATGGTGTGAATACATAAAAGAACTTATTTATGCAGTCTGAATGTGTCAGAGATTATTCCAAGTAGATCTCTAATTTTTTTTTTTTCCAAAGAATAAGCAAAAGTATAAGTTTTGTAACTGTAATGGCACATATAATCTTAATGAGCTCAAACAAAGGCAGCAACCTTTAAGAACGTATTCTCCTGCGAATAAGCTGGGAATGTGACAAACCCATTGCTAATTAGACTAACAACATTCATCTGAAATGGCTCCAAAGAGGGTTTCTTTTCAGAAAATGGATTTGATGATCCAAAGATACTGCATTATTGAAAGGACAATTATTGTTCCAGTCATAGAAACGGATTTTGTGTTTATTCAGGTTTTTACTTATTCACACTTTCTTTTTTTTTCTTTTTTTTCCTTTTTTTTGTAATTCATACTCCCACTGAAGTCAATGGGAAAGGATGAGAGTCATAGCACTCTGACATCTTTGTACACGTTATATCTACCTCACCCTCTCCATATGAGGCAGCTGCACAGACTAGTAGAAATGTGAACTAAAGACCGTTGTCCTGCCTTGAGCCTTCTGCTTTAAACATTTGGGCTCTTAGATATGGTTACTGGATGACCACGAAGAGTGGGATTCCTCTCACCTAACATTATCCATTTAAAGATGCGGGGTGTAGTATAGATTAGTGCAAGGTTCATCTCATCCAGTGCTGCGTGTTTACAGTGCATGTGCCTCCATTTGCACGAGGAATCTGCATTGTTATTACAGTTAACAAAGATAATTTAATACAACCAGTGAAGTTTAGGAGGTCCCTAAACTCTGCTGACTCTTTTGACAATAGAGGGAGCACAGTGTGACTTGATCATATGGAGACACCAGCACGGTAGACACACATATTCCTTCAGCAGGTGCCAGCTAGATGTCTAGGATTCCTCAGCAGTCTGTGAGAGACAGAGATGCTCCTCCAGAGGGTGAGTCATCTCATCCTAAGACTGATATTGAAAACAAGTCAGGTGAATCACCCTTTAAATTACTATCTTACATGGATATCTAACTCTTTAAGCCATGCTGGTGGAGGCAGTAGGTAAAATGCCACCCCCTCCGAACCCAACAGACGTCCTGTGAAAAAGTCATTTTTCCTTCTCATCAGGGCATGACAGCATGACTTGCAAGCTACAGTGGCCACTTGTGTGGCCAACTGTGAGGGTGAGAAAGAGTCCTTGCGCAGACCTGTGAATGCCGGTTAGCGTGACTCTCCCAAAAGAGAACAAGGTGACCTGTGACATGGCACTGCCGGCCTCGCACTCAGAGGGACATGCAGGGTGCAGAGCAGTGCTGGCAAACCCCAGGCTAAGACAGGAGTGGGAATGTCTGGGTCTGAGCTTTGGCCTTCGAGCTGCTCCACCGCGGGCTTGCACTGACTGCGCAGTTACAGCCCCCCTCACCTACAGCCTACGGGGACTGCTGTATGTACAAGAGCGTGCAAAGACCACATTCAGTCCCTTATCTTGTGATTAACACAGAAAGCAACAAGCCAAAGCACAGGCATAGAGGAATCAAGTGCTCTGTATTTTAGAGAAGTGACTTCATCTCTGTAGACGTTTCACACCCACTGCTCCAAACACAAGTGTTATCTCGCTTAGTTCCATGACAGCACATTCCTCTTTTGAAACCTGACACGAGTACTTGGAGAAAGGCAGGGAACAACAGCTACCGAGCACACACGTTGCGCTCAGGGGGAAGAACAACATGTGTCACAGTCACAGAGCTGACATGCTTACAGGCATTTGCCTACCAACCTATTAGTCTGCCATTCTTTCTGAAGAGCAAACAGAAGGCGGCATCCCATCAAAAAAACCTAGATACCCCCAAGTCCCAAGACATTATAATTTAGATAACTCCCGCCCTCAAATCCTCTCGTAATGGGTTTGCCACTGATCTTGACAAAATAGATGGGAATATGGGAATGGAGGTTGCATGGGGCAGGGGGCAGGGTCTGGCTCTCAATTTAGGCTTCAGATAGAAAATCAATTGTAAAAATCTGCAGGAAATACAGCCACACATTTATCTTTCTATGTCTACTCCCTGGGGACAGAACCAATGCTGATCCATATTGGGAAGGGAGAGAAGGAAATCGGTGTGTTGCTGCACGGCCTCGGCCACAACACAAAGCACTACAACACCTCATGCAGAAATGATCCTCTCCAAGATCCCACACCGGCACGTTTTCACCTGGCCCAAATAAGGACCCTGTAAAGACAGTCAGGCAATCTATATCCAAACGCTGTAGGAAATCCAGATACGCAAATCCCAGATACCTGAACACCGGTGCGGGTTCTACCTTCTCTGTTCTGCAGAGGCAAACGAAATCCTGCCTGACGTCTCCATGTCACGGCAGGTCAGTTAGTTCATAATTGGTTCTAATTGGTGTGGTGACGTACTTTACCTGCAGGCAAATGGCACTCAGAATGGTGTGAAATTCTCTCCTGCTTCTGAAGAAACATCAGAGCTTTCGAACTGATCTTTACATCCAACAGACCCCCTCATCAGGATAATTGAGAGGCATTTTTTTTTAGATACACATAGCCATTAAAACCCAAGCCCACTGTGTAATAAATTATACATATTGGGGTGCATGAAGGTTCTTCCGCAGGATCTTTGAAGGCCGCAGGACTGTGGTCAGCCTTTGTGTGTCACATATATACATAATTTCCCTGCCTGGATCATGCAAAGAACAGTTAGACCCTGTAGCTCCTCACTGTAGCCATGTGATATTCCTCAGACGAGCCTTTCAGACAGTCTTCCAGGAGTGCATTTACTTTCTGCAGTCTTGAGCAACAAATGGGGAGGGGAGATGCAGAAAGTAAGTCCCTGGATATATAGCTCCAGGCTTTCCTTGATTGTATCCTAGTTTTTCAACTTGATTTCTAGCTAGATGCTGTAGCTATTTTAAGATTTAAAGAAAACAATGCTGAAAAAAATAATAGGAAAAGAAAACAACATTAGGAGTACAAGGCGACTTTTGGGGACATAAAGTCCAGTCCTCAAACTCACAGGAAACAATGCAATTAATATTTGGTCCACAGAACACATACTTCAAACCCTGGGGCAGAAAATACCTTCAGTCTACATGAAACTTAGATTTTATAGTGAAAGACCAAAATCTCCAAATATGATGTGTCAAAGGAAAAAAATATGAGAGATGTTGGGCATCGCCAGTATACTCACCTGCTGCAAAAGCCAGTGATGATTTAGGAAAAACTCATGTGTGATTCTAGAAGCAAACCATAGTCCGCAGGTCTGCAGAGCTTTATCCCACAAATTCCCTTCTGCTTGTAGCCTGAAAATCATTGCATCCCTGAGTGTGTGTTGAAGAAACGCCATCCAGATCCTGGAGGAATTTCCATATTGCTCCTGTCATCGGCACATCCCAGCCTGCACCCCAGGGTAAACTCTGAAGTGTCAGAGGGAAACAAACAAACAAACAAACCCCACCAGTAATTAAAAACGGAAAGAAATGATGAGCAGGGAAAGGAAAAGAGGGAGACGTTTTGTCCCCAACTGCTGGAAGTCATCAGGGGAAACTGCAAAACATGAGGTACAGAAGAAATACAAGCCAAGCAAAGAGCAGCCAGGTCTCCTTTCAGACCTTTGACACAAGCATACCAGTACAAATCCCCGCAGACCTTCTTTCAAGGCCCACTTTTCCTATCTTTTATTCAGGAAAATGCGAACACCTTTATACCCCATTTCATTCCCTCAGCTATCAGAAGGCGCAGAAATGTGGCATCCAGAATACTCCTTCAGCAGCTGGAATGAATGATTTGCTTGGAGTCTGGCTTCATAATAGTGCTTTGCCTTCTCATTAAAATAAATCACAGAAAGTGTTGTCATTGCATGCTCCGGGCTTAAAAAGAAGTCCTCAGGTAGTTATTCATATCTTAAGGGACAGGCACGAAGGCAAACTCTGAACGGCACATGGAGAGAGTACAGAGAAAAAGCTTCACAATGGGAGTGAGAATAAACTTGCATTGTACCTACTCTTGAAAATTCAAATTCTGGTGTGTATTAAAGATTCCCTGAGGTTTTACATACATTTGGTTATGTTGCCATAGTGAAATACTTCAAATGATCATGCATATATATCTATATATGACTGTCATTTGGGATTGGTTACTCTGTGTGTGTGTGTCCATGTGCTTTTTTCCCCTATTTGGAAATAAATTAATAAAATACAGCCTCTGGGAATCAAGTGGCTAAATTTTGAGGATTCAACAGATATTTATATATGCTGCTGGGGAGATATAGATGCATATATTCACATATATATCTATATATATATATGTGAAACATAGGTGTTTACATGTACCAGGAATATTCAAGGGCATCACAAGACAAGATTCGTTACATTCTCCCGCTCCTGTAAGTGCTAAGCAGAGTATCCTAAAACCTCACATACAGATCTCAAGGGGTTTCCTTTTTTCCCAAGCGCTGGATACTGTCTCCTCACCCTTGCTCCCAGCTCCAGAGCCAGGAGTGTGTGCGGACTCTGCCTGCCCCTGGGACAGGTCACCCTGATGCCAAAGAGACATTATTAAATATGATACAAGATGGTAAATTCCTGGGGAAGACCCTGAGCGTTGCAGCTCTGCCTGGTGACTCAGAGGCACATGTGTCCCTTACATCACTAGATGGCACTATTAACTTAAAATCGTGGCACACTTTCCCAAGAGCCTCCCTCCAAGCCTCAGACATAGAAAAGAAACAGCAGAGGATCTCTCTGGGGAGAAGAAAGGGGGGCAGAGTGGAGTCCATTGGCAAAATAATCTACATTTTTAATTTTTCCAGGTTCTTAAACAGTTACACGTCTGAAAAATGTCCAGGACTGTTAAAACCACAACCGAAAAAAAGCCCCAGGCTAATTTGGCTCCGATTTGGACGCTGCTCACAGAAAAGGTCTGAGTTGCATCTTGAGTCCTAGGTGGGCTAGCTCCATTCTCAGCTCGTGCCTGCGAGCCTGTGGAGTGTTTGTGCCTGTGGCAGGAGGATAAACATAACATAAGTTGTCTCATTAAATTGTTATTGTCCTTAAAGCCTGGAAGCCTGTGGGATCAGCCCTGGGTCCTTTTCTTTGTAGTAATGAAAAAGAAAAAAAGTGCTTGTTAGGAAAATCACAGTTAATTAAATTATGATCCGAAAGAAGCAGCAGTTTCCTGTCTTTGAGTGAACTGATGTTACCTGCCTCTTATGGTCGGCTAGTGGGAGAAATTACGTGCTGGTTGTTGCAGGATCCTTGCCAGTTTGGGTCAAAGAGCAAGGGGATGCATCAATTTGTTCATGTAATTATGTATGCTGCTGCTCTCCCTCCGATTGACTGCGCTCTCCCTCTGCCTTCGTAAGCCAAATCTACGTGCGCATTCAGTCTCTCCGTGCCCGCTCTGTAGTGTCGGACTGGTGCTGGGGTCAGCGTAGCTGTGAAATGGGTGCGAGAATCCTCTCCTCGCCCCGGGGATGGCAGTTTCTCAGCACTGAGGAGCGCAGGGCCGAGACGACCTGCTCCAGGCACATACCAAGTCAGCAGCAGGCTGCTGGGAGCAGCAGCAAGCGTTGCTTTCCCATGGGAGCCCAGAAAAGGCGGGCTGGATGCTGGTAACTCTTCATAATGGTGGTGGTAATATAGGTTTGACCTATATTTCTGAGAAGCTTTGGGTTGAGTCCAATGCTCACTGCCCTCTTCTAGACAGACACCAGTATTAGACATGCCTTCTCTTTTCCTGTCACTGCCACAAACCAGTAAAATTCTGTCAGAAATTATGGATGAGCTAATATATTGTACTGCTTTAAATACTGCTGGTACCCCATGAAGTCTTAGAGATGATTAAATTTGTGTGTATTCCTTGTGAGGGCAGACCAAAGGTGAAATCACTCCTCCAGGATTCAGCACGAAGAAATGAACATTAGGCATCTAAAATATTCAGGTTTCCCAGCTCCTAAATTAATTCATGACCCTGCATGAGATGCTTGGACTCTGCACAGCGAAGATGAAGAGGTAGGAACATAGAAATGGGATCTGCAAAAGACATTATCCTGAACAGAGAGTAGCCAAGTGCTGAGAAGGCAGCTGAAAATACAATTCTGTCAAAGATTCGGGAGTTTAGCTCCGGGCTTCTCAGATACTTCTATCTCTTCTCAGGATTCACTTATTTTGGTAATTCAATGTTCAAAACCCTCTAACAAACTGCAAGGAAGGCTCAGTTCCCCCCCTTTTCCATGTCTTAGCAGATACAGGATACCAGTAATGCCAGAGTCCTGCTGCGCCTTCTCATGGAGAGATCTTTATGTTGTGGTTAAGACTCACCTTGTGAAACAAGGAATGGAAATCTATTTACTATGTAAATGTTTTAATACAAAATGCAAGAGTTTCAGTGAAACAACTGAGCTCCCTGTGTCCTCTTTCCCTCTCCCCCTCCCTTCCCTTCAGGATACTTCGTTGCCTGATGATTAGGCCTTAATTTTAGGAGATTAAAGATGGGATATTGAAGTATACTTGCTCCTTCTCCATCCAAACTACAATAATGTCTGAGTGAAGAACGCTGTGTGACAGTGAATTTCTTATGGGGACAATATAAAAGGTATTATATGAAGGGCTTTATTTGCTGGTTTTTTTTCTCAAAGCAAGCTCTTTGATTCTGACCTGCTGGAGGTTTTATGCTATTTCTGTTGAATGTTGCAGACCACAACCAGAGCAAACTGTGAGGAAGTGACTGTGTGAGAGAATGAGTAATAAAAAAATCAAGAGAGTTTAATAAAATGTGAAAATATTGGTGCGGTAAAGGCACTGGCTCAATAAAGAATGGACAATGCATGATTGATGATTAGTGCTGTGCTGGTAAGCACTAATTCTGAGATCTCACTGAGAGGAAAAAGAGGCATGTTTAAGAAAAGCTTTAAGCAGAAGAAAATGTCTCTTTTTTTGGTTTCTCTCTGTCCCTTGTACACACAGACAGACACATGCACAAAGCTGTAGTGAAAACAAAAAATATCTGTTATCCTCCCATTTCTAATTCCTTGACAGACTTTTCCCACTTCTTTTTCTACTGTTGCTGCAGACGAAGTCTTCTGACACTTTTGTATTGCCATGACACCTGCAGGAGAGAGGAGACAGGGAGCAAATCCTGCTCTTCCCTTCCACACATCTCATGTCAGTTGTGGCTTTAGGAGTGTGCAGCTGCTGCTCATGTGGCAGGACATATCAGCCTGTTTTACCTTCCTCCCCGAGAAGTCGTCATCCTCATCAGAGCCGCGATGCCTGCTTTCAAGATTAGGCTGACTTTTGGGTATGTTTTTCTTCAAATTGGGTCAGGGCAGGGGTGGCGACTTTCAAGAAGAAAGAGCACGCTGCAGAAGGTGGAATGCATTAACGCCCCGGGTCGGTCGTCAGCCCTGAACATTTTCTTGGACTGTCAGCTCTATCTTAGGAGGGTGAATTACATTTCACTTTTGTGGTTGATTGAAGATTGATTTAATAAAGCAGCTACATCTGTGAATGGACCAGTTTATTTTCTCACAGTCCACAGAAAGACTTTGGGAGGAAAAAAAGAAAAAGAGGAAAATAAACCCAGTTGCATGTCCAGATTCTCATCCCAGTCCTGCAGCATCTTTTAGCAGAACTCTATTTAGGGATCTCTCCGTTTAGGGTTGTGTGTAGTTTGCCACAGATATCACTAAACATGCAATAACTATGTGGTTGTTTCTTTCTATAGAAACTCAGCTGATAGTTTACAACAGGTTTTGCAGGTAAAATAGACAATGCAGTTCATAGCTGTACATCTAGGATGGAGCGAGGGAAGGGAGAGAGGGAGGGAGGGAAGGAGGGAGAGAGGGAGAAGGGAGGAAAAGAGGGAGGGAGGGAGGGGAGGGAGAAAGAGGAAAAAAGAAAGACTAATTTATTTAGTAGAGTATAATCTTCTGTACATTAATTTAAATACAAGAGTAGTGATCTTGTTTCTGGGAAATGATGATTTAAGTCAGATCTGGTACTTGTGCAAGGGTGACAGCCTGGTTTTCCTCAGGCACGAGAACAAGATAGAAAGCAGCCGTGTGACAGCTGTTAATCCTCTACTGGAAGGCATCCAGATGCTATGGTGACAGGGCTGGCATAGACCCTGTGGAAAAGAGAAGGGAATAACCCTGGAGAAAGAGTGCCCAGAGGATACAGTGCAGCAACAGTGGAGGTTTCTCACCATGCTTAAGCTAGTAGCAAAGCTTTTATTTCCACCCACAACACTAAAATCCGCTGAAGCAATAAGTAAGAGTTTAATGTGCTCTGGTTTTTATGTTAAAAGAAGGCATCAGAGCCACCTTTTCAGAGTCAGTAAGCTTAATGTTCTAGGAGTGAGGTTCACTGAGCCATGTAAATGCTTAACTTTTATGTTCCTTGCCATGTAGGGGAATACATGAACTAGGCATCAGAGGCCTAAAATTGCTCTACAGTGAGGGAAGAATTAAGTCAGCTAATAGGAAATACTGACGAGAGCATGCATGAAAGCCATCCCTTGTGTACATAAGGTATCCTTGACTTAAAATTAACTGGAAATTCCTTGGGGGGGAATCTGGCCAGGGATGCCTAGTTTACTAATCCGAGTTCCAGAGCTGGGGACAGCCCAGGGATGCTCAGCTCAGCCAAGATGGTGGCAGTTCTGGGACAAGTGTGACAAAGCAGGGCCAAGCACAGGTTGGGATGGGATCAGTCTTGAACTGTGGCCTGGACTTCCACTCCAGGTGGACATCTGGTATCTAATGCTCCTTTGGAGCAGGGATACCACAGGGATGATGTGAAGTCTTCTGGGGCTGTTATGGCTGATTGCTAGACCAGTCTATTAGTGCCAAGTACTGGCGTGTGATGTTCAAGTCATAGCCACACATAAAACTCTACCACCACAAGGCACCATCGCTCCCGCATTTCCTCAGAGGGAACGGTGGCACAGGCTGTATTTCAGACCAGGTTTTGGAAACCTCCTAGTTAAACCCTGGTCTGCATGAAGGAGAGAAGACCCAAAGCCAAGCAAACCTGCCTTTAGTCATATTTTCACATTATCTTATGTTATTATTGATTAACAGGAAAAGAAGGCCCAGCATTGTGCTCACATTCCAGTGGCTCTTCTGACAAGGTAAATCAGAGCCCACTCCCATGGCATGGTGGAGAGAGGATGAGGAGGGGGAAAGGGAAGGATGGGGAGAGAGGAGGAAGGTGAAATGAAGACACATTGCGAAGTATAGCGTTTACCTTCAAGATAGGCAATATCCAGAATTATCTTGAAAAACCTTTGCATGTAAATGATTTAAATTGTATCAGATGGGTTTTGTTCAGTTGGCTGGGGAGTATTTAAGAACAGAAATGACTGGATAGATTCGTTTCTATTTCAAAATGAAATGACTGCTTATACTTTGAGAGTTTTGGAGGGGGGGTTGGTTTGGTTTTTTTTTTGTTTTTTATAGCATAAAACATCTAATGCGAGATTAGAGGATTATTATTGCAGCGAGCAGATGTACTGGTTTTATTCAGCAGCCAGGAGTGTCCCAGATTGTCTTGTCAATGACCTCAATCCTGGATTGCCATGATTCATCTGGGAAAGGAGCGCGATCCCATCTCTGCGCTTGTCAGAAATGTCCCGAATTCCACCAGTCCACTGGGACCAATCAAAAATCCTATTTGCAGCACTCGGTCTATTGGACAACCCATACATCCCAGATCTTCCTAACTGAAATTTCAAACTTCATTATGTTGTCCCTACTTCTCTAATACACTTGTAAACCCTGTCCAACTTGATTCTTAACTCTTCTTTTCTGATCTCCTGCTTCAACATCTTATTAAGACTATAACGGTGTTGGAAAAGGGAGCAGGTTTCCACACACTTTGCCTTTGATGCGTACTGGGAAAAACAGTGACTTCCTTCTTGGTTTATGAACACCATATTGATTAGCTTAAGACACGCAGAGAGAGTCACAAAACAATGTAGCTGTGACTCAGATATCCTGTAATGGCTCTCAGATAATACTGTTTATGGTTCGCCACCAAAACCAGTCATTGGTGATTATTTTTCACCTGTCCACCAGAATAATGAATACAATGTGCAGGAGTTTGGGAATGGAGCTGCAGCACATTGGTGAATACGCACAGATTTCCCTTGATTTGGAGGCATCTCTGAGCCACCATCTAGATCAGGACTGACGGATAGTGATGTGTATCCTATGGGCTAACTCCATGTCGGAGGGAATCTAATACTTGGAGAAAGCTGAAAGAAAATGAACACCTAAACCCAGTAGAATTAAAGTGATGGCAGATTTAGTAAGAGAGGGTGTAGTAGGATCATTGAGGGCAGGTGCCAGCAGCCCTTTGAGCAATGCGTCCAAACCATACATTCAAATACCAACAGCACCATGACAGGCGAAGAGACCTCAAAGGCCGGAAGAGGACTGCATCAAGTAAGTGATCAATCCAATTCGGTTAAAAATAGGGTTAAAAACTAGAGAATATCTTTGTTAAAGGCACCGTTTTAAAGGATGGTGCCCACATCAGAGGCACAGAAGACATTCACTTGGCCAGCAGATGGCTTGAAATCCAGCATGTTTGATAGATGAGTTAAGGCAATGGCATTAACAAAGAACCTGACTTACAGAGTCATGTAAGCACCGAAAGAGGCTGTGAGGTGCTCAGTGGAGCATTGCTCTAACTGTAACGTTCACAGAGAATTTTAATGTCAGGCTTGAATCCTTGGGGCCCCAGTTAAGTTGCCTACTCTTCTTACCCAGCATTGCTGAGAGGCTTTTGGAGGCAGAGACAAGACACTGGCTTGGCTTCAGTCTTCCTCCTCATCCTTCTCCCCATTTCCTTGTTCCAGGATCATCTCTGAATAAGGATTGATGCTGGAGCTGGGAAAGAGAAGAAGGATAAGGAGAAACCCTCTCTGCTTGTTTTTAATTTCCAGCCTCAGGCATGGGCTGTGCTGCTGGCAGACCTGGACAAGGACAGTTTTCTCACACACTACAGTACACTCACTCCCCCTTCTATTGCTGTAACAGAGATGTTAGCTTTTTCTAAACTTCAGAGTCTCATTGAGACTTCAAGGTCACGAGGGACAATCAGCTGTAGCTGAGCATTAGGACTCATCCACCATAATTACAGATCTGTTTCAGAGACCAGCTCCTCCCCCTCAAAATCCAGGAGGTAAGGATATAACTTAAGGACTTTTACAACTTGGTAATGTTCCTATTGAATGGTTTCTTGATGAGTGCTCTGCTCAGTACATCATTGGGCCTTTCCAGGACCACAGTTTTTGGCCATATTAGAGTTGTTTCATCCTTTCTAATGAACAGAAATAGTTTTAGGTGGGATCAAGACCATCACCAAAGATCTGAAATGTCACTCTGACTTTGTAATTCTGACTCAAACATTCCTTGTTGGATTCATGAATGGATTGATAGCAAGCAGCTCCTTGGTAAATACAAAATCCACAGGTATTGCGAGAGGACTGGGAGAAGTGCGCGGTCATTCTTCAGGAGGTAGAAACCAACATATGTGTCAGTAACCTGCATGACTCCCTCATGTTGCCCTTGTAATCTCCCCAGGATGGGAAGCTCTTCGCTTAGACCTTTGTGAATGAGAACATTTCTCAAAAGGATTTTTAAAGCTTTTCCAAAGTAGAAGCTTGATTTTATCTTGTCACTGAGTTTTTGGTGTTTGTTAAGGAAAGATCCATGCTTGTGTGCAGTGACAGATTCTGCTGTAGACACCTACTCCAACCGATATTCAAAAATGTGAATTCCTTTTAACACTTGTTAGCTACGTCAGGGCAAGATGCCATGCAGGTATGGATGGGAAAGACATGATCCAACAGAATATACGTTCCTCTCACGTTACAGAAAGCTCTTCCACCACACCAGGAGTGCTAATGGAAGGAGCTACATTCACTATGACCACCTGGGAAAACCTTTTAACCAGGCATCAGTTTATATAAAATCCTGAAATAAGCTACTGTTTACACAGAACAAATTTGTTCTTGTAGAGGGTAAATTGCTACTTGTGACTTTTTTTTTCTCCAGCGAAACCCATCTGATACTATTTAAATCACTAAAATATCACTTCAGTATCAATTTCCCCTGTGAAGGAAGCTGAATCTGGGAGAAAGACAGAACTGCAGAGTGAAAATCACATCACCCTCTCGAAGGGGTGTTAGTATAATTTCCTGCCTTGAAATCCAGGAAAGAGGAAAGTTAAATTGATTACAGCAAACGACAGTAACTTCCATGGAAACAGAAAAACAAAAACAAAACAAAAACCAAGCATGACGCTACATGAGTGATCACCTCTTCTGTGCCTCTGGTACTTGATCCCGCTCTCAATTTGGAAGTCAGTGCTGTCTTAGGGTATGATCGACTGTGCCCAGTGTCCCATCTCAGGACTCCTATAGCCGGTGTCCAGTGTCCTCTATACTTGCCCCAGGCTCTGGCCCTGTGCAGGTGGGAGACTCTTCAGAAGGGTCACCAGATAGCCCTGAAGGGAATCCGTTTATAACGCTGCAGCCATCCATACTGTGGAGGGCTGCATCCCCCAAGCAGGTCTGCAATGGCAAAGTGCAACCTCCCTAAATTACCAACCACTTTGTTGTAATTGAGACAGCTATCTGGTTTTGGATTAGGAAAGAGGAAGGCAACCCGATTGTTCATTAAATTACAAGCTCTTTGGGGCAGAAACAAGGGAGGGTTGGGTGTTCTTATAGAGAACCTGCTAAAGGAAGCCAGGGTGAGAGATGTTTTGGTACTAATGTAAGGACTTAACAGTTGATTGTTTTCATTTTAGAGGTAAAAAGAGCTAAATGAGCCAGTATAAAATATATATTTTCCAGAAGCCTGAACAAGAACAAACTGATCTGTGTCCTCACCCGCTTTGTCAGAAAAGTGGTGCTTTTCTGTATCTTCAGAAGATGCCTCATCTCCTCCAGAGGAAGCTCTTGTCTGCCAGTGGAGCCTCATAGCTTCCTCAGATCTTATTTTTCTGCTCTGGTGTTTTGCCTCTAGCTAAAGGCAGATGTGAGTTTAATTTGGATTGTACAATTCCACGTCATGCACACTACAGTTTTTTGCTGTTTTCTGCAGCTACACTACTATATCTCAAGTATCATAATACCGTTAACATTTAGAAATGGATTATAAAATAAATTTGGGTTCATCTCATTGTGGTAGGGATGTAATTGTAGCAAATTGCTGGCATAGTGAGTTTGTCGGGTGTGATGGGAAGAATCGTGCCTTTCAGTGAAATGGCTTGAGATGGCAGAAGTCAGCCTGCATTTCCAGGTCTGCATCTCAGATGGCACCAACAGGGAATAAAATTCTCTGTGACTTATTTTGATGATGGCAAACTTTTACCACACAAATAGGCTGCTGCAAAAAAGGCCTAGTGAAGCAACAACTTTTACATGTATGAATCTGCACTGAGAAAAATATTCTGATATCTGCAAAGCCCTTGTAAGGAGGTTCATGAAACTGCATTTTTGAGACAGTCAACTGACTGGTAATGAGTATTTAAAAACCATCAACACTCCTTCTCCACTGCTTCAATTTATGCCTACCCATGGCCTTTCAGCTAATAGATACTTATCGTCTAAGACTAAAAAATGCAGAGAAAAAGCCTCTCTTGAAAACAGATGTCTGTGCTTCTCCCTCGAGAAACCTCCCAAGCTCATGTTGCAAACCCAGGTAAGAGGAGCATGCAGTCCAGTGCTTCCAAGAGTTTTTTCATTGTAAATAGCTTTTTCTTTTTCTCAGCTTCCTCATCTTTCTAATGGAACTAGATCAAGATCATACGATAGAGACAACTTCTGACTGGTTTTGCTTGGTTTTAGTTTGTTCCTTTGCTTCATTTTTGAAGCAACCTGGATTTGACAGCAAAGCTTTGAATGAACTTGACCCAGCTGTTCATTCTCCATTTTCAAAAGTCATTTTGACCTGTATTACTAGTTCCAACAAGAATAATTGTCCAAAATGCAGCAATGCTGAGCAGTCCAGGCTGTTCTCAGAGAAATAGCAGAGAGAACTCAGTTTCCTTTTGTATTACAGATTCCTTCAAAGAAAATGGCAGCCTATGGGAAAGAGATTTTGAACATCCTATACTTCTGAGGATCTGTTGCTTTTGTTTGTTTTCTCTATTCATTAATGCTCAAAATTAGCTCTATTAGGCAATAATGTCATATACCCAGTAGATGGTGCTGTTAGTTTCAGCTTTTCTCTCCATCACACCTGCTGAGATTTTAGGAAGAAGTGGGTCAAAAAAAAAAAAGAGGCGAGCTAAATTGCAACAGATTTGGGCTGTGTGCAAGTCCTTTGGAGTCAGGGACAAAGGAACCAGTCTGTATAGAGCCGATTTGCACGGACGCTTTGGGTTCCCCTGGCTGGAGCTGGGACCACTCCATGCATTTAATAACAACCCCCTGCGACTGTCACTCCTGCCTCCGAGTTGTTTGGCTGGACAAACATGTAATTTCGATGGTAATTTCTGCAGTCGTGAATGTATAGACATCTGGCATTTCCCAGGTACAGAACCTAACTATACAGCTGGCTCTTGGCTGGACTCCAGTGGGATTAATTCCGCACTTTTTATCACTTCCCCCTGTGTGCGGCTGCCTTATATGAAAAGGACAGTCATTACAGAGAGTGTACTTAAGAAGAAATGAGCAATTCCCTGCTCTGTCCCTGAAACCCCCTCCCAAACAAATAAACAACAAAAATCCAGTCTCAAATGCCCCTCTTTTCCTGAGGAGTTTTTCCAGAATACTGCCAAGGCATAGCTCCGTGAAGGAAAATTGGTGGGTTAGAGCAAACATCCAAAATACGCAAGAGCAGATCGAACAGGAATATTTTTGGCAGCTGCGTGGAGGTAGAGTGGGCTCCATGACAGCTGATTTAAAAAGCACTATATTTAACAACAACCAACAAAATAATCAGAAATAAATGGCCATCAGTTCTCAGCTTTTCTCACAGGAAAAGAGAAATTCCTTTCCCTTATAATTTTTAACTTCTTTTTTTCTTTCCTTTTCCTTTTTTTTTTTTTAACCACATTCACTAGAAAAAAAGACAAGAGCAAAATAAAGAAACATCGTATTCTAGAAATACTGCTTAAAAAAAAAAATCAAGCAAACTGAACTCCAGTAGTTTGTGAGATGCAGAGTTAATGAATCCTGGTTTCTATGGACTTGTGTTTCTCAGCTGATCAACCGTTTAACTATAAAGAGTTTCTTCTCATATATCTCAGTCTCTTAAGGCAGAGTTTGATGGTGAAACGCAGGCTGCCATGTTTGATTACAGAAGTTAGCACATGAAAGTTTTTAGAAACAAGGTTATGAAAGTTTCAACTGTCTTCTCTACTCAGATTGCTGGTTTTGTGAAACTTGTAGGAGAGTAATTATTTTTTGTGATCTCTGCTTCTCATTTAGGTTTGCCTGACTGCAGACAAGAAAAATCTTGCTTTTGATCTGCAGAACACCGTGAGGTGAGGATGCCTGAGAATGAGCCAACCTCCCTCCAGAAAAGGGACGTCCCAAATCTGGTGTGAGAGCGAAGAGTAGGAGTGAGGTACTCTTATGCTATTGAGGAGGAAAAAAGCTCTGAAGATCAGAGGGACATGGGCTACTCAAGTGACTGAGCCTTGGCAGCATTTCCTAATCTAAGCAAATCCTTGCCACTGCTATTCCTGGAATAACATTGCTTTTTGGCATTTCTAGACCTCTTATAGGTCTTAGAAAACCCCTTTCTAGTATGTTTTGTAAATGATGAGATAAATGATAGGAAAGGTCACAACCTTCCCCTGTTTTTTTCTTCAGCCTTTTCACTCAACAGCCTTACTCACGCAAAAGCAATGCTGCCCCATACAACATAATCGAAAATATTGCTTCTCCTACACACTTTACTTGCATTTTCTGGTGACCGAGGAGGTATGAACTCTGACCAAACCTTTTCTTTCCATAGGGGCATTTAGAAATTTTTATATTTTATACCCAGCTGCCTATAAGATCTGTAGGATTACAGTCATATATGAGTCCTCTATCCCTTCACAGTCAATTTAGATGCCTTCAATCATTATGTTTAATGTTATTGCTGAGATGAGATTGAAGCCACACATACCCTTTACATTGGGGCCATATGAGACTGGGTGCTTTGGTAGTACACCTAAAAACCTCCGTTTAAACCACACATAGATTTGCAGTGAAATGTTCAAGAAAGCTGGGGAAATTTTCACTACTTTCATGATCATTTAGCACTTGTAAGTGAAATCTTTCTTTTCCTAATGCCACAACTTACTCTGTGGTCCTCCTGATGAGAGTCACAATTTGAGACTTCTGCATAATTTTCCCTCCATGCAGTTTCAGTCAAGCTGTTTTTGGTAAATCCTTAGAGGATTCTTAAATTTAACTCAATCTGCATCCACTGTGTAAAATCTCTTCCTTCAGCAGCTGCTGCAGTAATGGACCCTCTTCAGGGACACCTTGAGACAACAGCATCCTCAGAACCGTGAGGTTGGTTTAAACGATATGTTTTGATCTCCTGAGTAGCTCTGTGAGGGCCAGGATGGAAATGTCAGTATTCCCAGTCTAATTCCGTGGAGAGCAGTCATTGCAGCCCCAGAGATGGGACCAGATATCTTTGCAACTGCTTTCCCAATTGCTGTCAGAGGCAATCATCCTGGTAGTCAAATCTGGCCCTGTCTGGGGAATTTTCACACAGAAACACACATACTCACAGGCACACAAACATATAGACAAGAAAATACATGAGAAAAAACTATATATTAACTAATATAACTTCACTGAATTAATATAGGTACATTTAGAGGCAATGGGAATAGGGAAATATTCACTATAATTGCTTTTCGCTATCGATCCATTTTAGGAAGATGAGGAGATTGAAATAAACTACTCTTGTAAAGTGGCTATTCACTGGGAGTAAAAGAGCTAATTTTGTAGTACAAGTAGCTGTCTCATCACTACACTTTCGGTCTTTCATGTATTTATTTATTTATTTTGGGGACATGGCAAATACAGTGAAAACTCCCAGAACAATCCCATAGTTAATTTTTTCATTTTTTATAGAATAAGCATGTAGGGTCTATGTTTAATATATACATGACACTGCTCCAGGAGAAATTAAAATCTATACTCTCTTTAAAGACAAAGCAAATAGCATTATCTGCACTGCTTGGAACCAGGAAGAAACAGGATGCTTCAGTGTTCCTTACTCTGGTGACGAAAATGCAGGTTTGGAGTAAGTTGCGTGGCTGCTGATTCAACCTGTATTTCATGCGGGCAGATGTGTATATGACATGCAAAGACAGAGACACAAAATGTGTCGCCATCTCAGAAATTCTTACACATCTTCAATTACAGTAAGTAATCTAAATTGATCTGGTGGTAAAGCTTTCAAATACCCATGGCCACTTTTAACGTCATCTTGATAACAGACAGAGTGAACCTTAGTTCAGGAAACTGCATGTTTAAAGCTAAACATTTGCTGTTATCCTTAATATGATGGACTTAAAACCAACTAGTTTGTTTTGTCCTTCATGGTATATGTGAACAATTCACGGGGACTAAACTCATTCCGTAAACTCTTCATGGTTGTGCAGATTTAGTTATTTATGGCTATTCCTGAAGTATAGACATTCATGAACTGGTATAGATACTTGAGAGGAACATAGGAAAACAAACTAATGGTATAAAGCTGTACAAAGGAAAAGAGCAGCATCAGGCTCAAGGTTTTGTTACTGTGTGGTACCATCGTATGCAATGTGCGGAGCCGGGGCAATGCCATGTCGCACGCCCTGGGCACTCCTGGGAAGACCAGACAGTTGCAGCTCAATGACAGGGGAGCTTCCACCTTAGATTTGTACCTTCTCCTGTTCCCAATGGGAACAACCAACTCCTGAGATAATTCCCACAAGTCTTTTGAATCATGGCATGGGCATCCCCAGCCTGGGTGTACACCTCCTCAGACTTATGTATGATCTTTAGCTGCTCTTCTTGCACTTCCATGAAGACTGAGCTGGATTTTCAAAGTTTAAATCCTGCTTATCAACTGAATTTGATCCTATAATCACTTGATATCTCCCTTCTTTCCCAAATGGGTAAGTGTGCGTTCCTGAAGGAACCAAATCAGTGGCTAGAGCACTCCTCACTGGCCCTGTGCTGCTGTGTAGGAGGTCACTTAAACAAGGCTCCATCCAAGCCTAAATGGTGTTTCAGTGGCATGAACTGATGCAGGTTTTAATCTAGAAAGTCAGTTGCTAGTTGAATCTAGAGACATGCTGAGCTCTAAGCTGGATGCAGCCGTTAAAACATTTTAACTGGAGGCTGTACAGTTCCTTTCACTGCAACAGCATCTTACTGACGTTAAATGTATGTTTTAATTGTTTGCTTGACTGAGGCAGATCCAACCCTGAAAAATCATCACCCTTTGGAAGCTTACTAGTATCTCAAGGAAGTCCAGCTTTTGGAATTGTATTTATATCTTATCAGTCATGTGAAAAATTGTTGGATGACCATGATCAGAATAGGTGGATATCCATGCTTGGGAAGGGGTCAGGTAAATCCTTATTTACAAGAGTAACTTTCTGTGATTGCTTGGCTGAGGTAAGGAGGTTTTGAACTCGGGAGGAAGATGATGAGGGTTGGGATATTCACTCTGCTTAGCTTCAGGGACTTGACAAAGTTGTCTTAGCCTTAAAGTTGTCTGAGCATTAAGGTTGTCTGAGCCTCAGGAGCCCTGGATGTATGTGTGGCTTTTCCTGAATTGGGTGCTCTGAGTCATACAGTGGAGGTGTCCAACTCTTTCCATCAAGTATATGAGGAATCTAAGCCCCAACATTTCCATGGCATTAATTTAATCTACAACAGATTGAACTTGTATTTCTGCATTTCTTTGAAATCCTGTATTTCCTTGAAAAGTTAGGCAGCCACTTCAGACGCACGAATGACACCACCCGTGTGCCTTCAAACTAATAACAACCATACACTCCTTCCAAACGAGCAGAGATACAGTACTCTCAAAGCTCCAGCTTCATTTTCCCTCTCTAGACATGAAGAACAGATGCCTTACTATTAGCCACTGTGATTTCTGTAGTATTCAGGCACACAACTCTCAGTGAGGAGGAATGGAGAGTTGAAGCATCTAGAGACAGAATGTGACCCTGAAGGACTGGGAACAACTTGGTGCCAATGTTCATTTACTGTTGAGATTGACAAGCTGATAAAATTACAGAAAATTGTGTGCTCAGTTTTCACAGTGAGACTAGAGAGTTCTTACTGTTTGGAGATATTTAAACAATTACTCGGTGTGAGACACAGCACAGCTCTGTTGCCATACTGCATCAGTAATTATTTATTCTGATTGTGCTTGAGTGGAGATGGAGGGACCGATACACTATGCACTACAGGCAATATTTACTCCCCTACTTGTGCTGAAAAATTGCACGAAAGGGAGCTGAGAAAGCAAATTACCACCTCTTGTGCTTGCCATTTGAGGATGTGGTTACAGTTAGAGATGGATCAGCAGACAGACTCCCTCAAGAAAAACCCTTTTGTTGATTCGGTTAGGGAACAATTTCGTTCTGATTTAATCTTTGGGCAAATCTAAAAACACAAAGCAAAACCCAACAAAAGCCAGCACATGTTGTTTCTTATTGTTTTTTAACTGTATCCCTTGCCAACGTTTCTAGAAATACCATGGCATTGGAGTGAGTTCTTACTGGTTGTAAGTCTAACCATGGAAGTGGCACATGTCTTTATATTTTTGCTTAAATCTGCATCCTCTTGAGTTGAATGATGGCATGCCAGGACAATACAAGCTTATCCTGCTCAAGAAATCAGTAGAACTTTGGACTGCTAAATTCAGACCTTCTATATGCTGGAATTTGGTCATATCTTGAGAATCTCACAGAATCATGTGTATGGGAGATATTACTTACGAAGTGAAAGGGGCATTGCAAAAAGGAGGGAGGCCAAGGACGTGACCCAGTCCTTACCGATAGCCCTTGGCTCACCAAATAGAGGAACACAGTTGTGGTCACAAAGACCAAGCAATGCTGATGTGCCTACAATTTCATATGCAGCCTATTCCTTTGCTTAGTCCTGATGCACAATGTGAAAACTGTTTTGTACAGGGCCCTCTTTCACCCAAGCCCTAGGTGCAAAGGGGTTACTTTTGGGGAGCATTTTGATACTTCCAAATACAGGTTTGCAACTTCTCTTTTCGTTGTCAGCTAGCATTTAGACTATTCTCTTGTATATAAAATGTTTGCCATGCAGCTTACAAAATCAATTTGTAAACTGTATTTTCTGTTAAGATAAATAAATCCATAGGAATTACTGAAAAAGCCAGGGGCTTGGCATATTTCTAAACGCTTAGGCCCAAGAGCAGAATTCTGCTCTTACTTACACCACCACAGACCAGAGTAACCAAATCGTGATTCAGCCTGCTGTCACCTAAACCCTACCAACAAGACAGTGCAATTATGGGCTATTATTATGTGCTCAGTTAGAGTGATTATGTATGGGGCTGCTTCCAGTTTAACAGCCAAGGCTAGATTTTGGTTATTTGCTTATAAAGCTTCTAGCACATTTCAGCCATGGTATAAAGAAGAACCACTACCAGGTCTTACTGTAAAAGAACCCTGTACAAATTGAAAGCGATACAATTGCTACAGCATTAGGTTGTTCCAAAGTCCACAAACATGGCTACAGACAAAAAAAAAAAGAGGAGAAAAAAAAGAAAAAAAAGGGAAAGTCAATAGTGAAATGGATTTTGAGCCCTTAGAGTGCTAGTTTATAAAGCCATGGTGTCCACATGACTATTAAGTCAAAGGAGGATGCCAAAAGCACGAAATTATGATGTCAATTTATCTGCCTGGCAAACAGCTGCATGCTCTGTTCAGACTCCTTGCTACACACGGATTTCTGTGACTGAATCAAGAGCAAACAAAAACCATCAGGAGCACAAGCATTTGAATCTATTAACAAGTGACAACAAGAGAACATTTGTGTATTCAAACTGGTGAACACAGGTTCTTGGGAAAAAAAAAGAAGAAGGAAGAAAAGCAAGTCAGCAAGTGATCTGAAATGCTGGGAGATATATAGATTAAAGGAAAGAAATATGCAAGCAATCTCATATTAATTTTAGCAGATTCAGTTTGATATATATTTCTGGCCTCTGAGGAGAATGGCTTGAATTTCAAAGGTGCTTCAGTGATAGTTCTGGCTGAGCCACAGTCTGGAATATTAAACTGCAGAGTTATTACTTGCACAATTGCACGTATTCTAAATGGTGGTCAAAAAAACCCCCACTGCAACCCAACCCAACAAAACCCAAACCCCTAAACTGGTTATTGTACCACAGCACTTAATTATCAGTCCCTGACTCCACCTCTGAATCGTTTCTCAGAACCTGCTGCGCATTTTCAGTTGACTCTGCTTCTCGAGTCCACCTACTTCTTTATCTATGTTGGATATTTCTATAAGTGAGCGTTCTTTCTGCGTTGTTGCTTTCTCTGTTGAAGAAATATCTATATTTCTGGAACGTTGCGTTTCCCGTCTCTCTGTCTTTCCTGAAGAATAGTTGGACTTGGACTAGTCCTAACAACTCTTTGATTTTGAGCGGGAAGTTGCTAGTAATTGGTATGCTCTGTGAAGCACAGCTCATCCATTCTTCTGTTTGATTTAGATCCAACTGGGAAACAGGTTACTACAGTACTCAAAATGGCACGTATTGCTTCCATTAGTGAATACACAGGTAACCTTTGAGAGTAAGTCCTACGCTCTCCCCATGCTCTTTCATACAAAGAAAAATACACTGAGACAGAATTCCAATATGAAATCTGTGCAAGTTTTTGTATAAGGTGTTAGTAGAGCCTGTTCTTTTCTGGGGACAGACTTTCCTAATCTTATTCCCAGTGGTGCTCAAAAAAATCTATATCAGAGGTGGTGGGATACGACTTCACTGCAAAGGTAAGTAGTGCTTCAACTCGTACAAAAAACTCAAACACAAGCCTGACTATAGTGAGATTTTCCAGTTAAATTGGGAAGTCTTTGGGGGATCTGCTGACTGAAACCTGAATACTCTTCTGCTGTGCACAGTAAGGATGGCAATCTATCTAATTCACAGTGCAGAAAGACAGTAATCAGCTAAAATAGATGAAATTTCTCTAAAAGCTTTCTGTTGTTCCCCTAGAGCCAAATTTTCTTAGCAAATCCTCAGAAATCACCTATCATTCTGTATATACCAATTCAACATTTAAATCCCCTTTCATGTCATCCTTTCTGTTAATTCTGCTGCGCTTTCAGATGATGTGTCTGAGATCACACCTGTACAGTGCTACCAGAGGCAAATACAGAGCATGCTACAGGTGGGCTCTTACTGCCACTTGAGATGCCCTCCAGTAAACAGACTGTCCCCCAGTTGCTATTTCAGAAGATCACAGGTCTCTTGAAGATATGACAAAGAAACCTACAGGAAACATGGGACCTTCTGGAATGGCAACTTGGGGGCACCTTAAATGGGGCTAACACTTACATTTGGGAAACTGAATCAAAACTGAAAGCTCTGTTTCTGTAGGAAAGATTGTATAAAATTCAGTTTAGTGTTCTCAAATGGTAATTTGAGTTTGTGGCAGGTATCTCAGACATCTGCGTTGGACTAGCAGATATGGCATAAGACCTAGAGGAGAGCTGATCCCTTTTGAAATAGCAACAGAAGGGCAGTTGAAATCCCTAGGTGGTACTACACATTCATGTTTAGGCAAAGGTGTATCTTAAATGCCTGTTAGATAGCCCGTTCCCCTGTAGACACCTGCAAGCAGTAACCTAAACCCAGATTTCTTTCCCTTGATCAGATTTTTACACACTTTCAGTTGAAATCTACATATCACAGAATCACAGAATCACAGAATGGTAGGGGTTGGAAGGGACCTCTGGAGACCATCCAGCCCAACCCCTGCCAGAGCAGGGTCACCCAGCGCAGGCTGCACAGGGCCGCATCCAGGCGGGTTTGAATCTCTCCAGAGGAGGAGACTCCACATCCTCCCTGGGCAGCCTGGGCCAGGGCTCTGGCACCTCACAGCGAAGAAGTTTTTCCTCATGTTCAGGCGGAACTTCCCATGTTCCAGTTTGTGCCCGTTGCCCCTTGTCCTGTCGTTGGGCACCACTGAGAAGAGTCTGGCCCCGTCCTCTTGACACCCACCCTTGAGATACTGATAAGCATTGGTGAGGTCCCCTCTCAGTCTCCTCTTCCTCAGGCTGAACAGCCCCAGCTCCCTCAGCCTTTCCCCATAGGAGAGATGCTCCAGTCCCTTAATCATCTTTGTGGCCTCCGCTGGACTCTCTCCAGTATCTATGAAGCCACTGCCAAAGACCCCAAGTAAAGTGAAAATCATATCCTTCTAGCCCCTCCCAGCTCGCATTTTCCCCCAATCCAACCTTGCCTGGTAGATGTATTCCAAGAAATAAATTAGGTAATTAACAGAAGTGGGTTTTAGTAATGCAACCAGTCATCTACTGTACCTCAAGTTTTAACTTCCATGGGTTCTTAGAGTTAAGCGATTTCACCAAATGTAGATAACCTGGCAGTAAAGGTGTCTCTTCTTTTTCTACCTATATGAAACATATCTATGTATGTATGGGCATATATATACCTATCAGTGTCTTTCAGATATATATATATATATATCTCAGAATCTTTCTTAGCAGATTCATTATTAGCATTTCTGGAGGCAATCCAGATCTTAAGAAAATGAGATGAATACAGATTTTTTTTTTTTTGCAGAAAAAAAGCCTTTAGCTGGGATACCCAGATAAGGATTGCAATGACAGACAATGCTGGTACGTATATACACCACCCTTAGCCTTTCTGTATTGTTTTGAGTGTTATTCAAGAGGAACTCTAAGCAAACCATCACATTTTCAGGCAGATCATGTTCTTCACATGCTCCTCCTAACCTGTCTCTCAGTGGTTCTTCTGCAGTCATTACTCTACTTGTCAATCATCCTCGTGGCCAAGATGGATGGGTTTCTCATTGGCCTAGGAGTACTCTTATCTTTGTCACTGAGAGATGGCAAGAGGCTCCTACCTTTTTCTGACAGCACAGTGCGAAGCAAAGTTATATGCAACAACTGTGAGAACAATTTTAGAATTACTTTCTCCTTTCTTTCCTCCCAAGGCATAAAGCACTTAATGCTGTCTTGGTCAAGTGGGCTTGTGATTGAGAAGCCACAAAGCAGAACCGGAGAATGTACAGCAAGGAAAAAAACACAAACAAAACCACAACAAAAACTCAGCAATCTTCTTTCCTGTGATATCCAATATTAAAGTCAACCCCACCTCCACCTCCTGTCTTTGCTTTCCCGAGCTGGTCAGAAGAAAGAAGTTGGCCAGGGTGTCACTGAATGTCAATGAGAGGAGACAGAGTTTCCAAGGGAAAAAAGGATGCAAGGATTTTTTATCTTTTTCCCCAGGAGAAAGAGGAAAATTCTGTCAATAAGTCAGAAGGAAAGTCAGCAATCTGCAGCAGGATTTCCAGAGGTAGATAGGACTGGACAAATGTGGGCACATGACTACACTGAACACAGTGAGATAATAAAAATGCAAGGCTCCAGCCGCAACATGAAATATGGCATCTAAAAAGGGAAGTTTTGGAGATGTGTGACAGCTATTAACTGCTGTTGGCACTCTTTCCTTCAGCTCCTTTTGTAGTTTGGCTCTTTTCTTGGCTTCTTTGTTTAGCAACCTTGTCCTCATACTAACAGTAGGGAATGTGCAACCAGCAGAGTTAGCTGAGGAAGAGGTACGTGAGGTACAAGAGAAATACATAGAGTACTCCAGAAGTGATGGCAGGGGAAAAGAAGTGGCACATCAATGACTTGCAGTTACATCAGCAGAGGGGTTGAACTATTTGGGTTTCTCTATCCTTTGGATTTAGAATCAGAGAATTTTTCAGAGTGGAAGAGACCCCAGGAGATCTCCAGTCCAACCACTTGCTGAAAGCAGGATCAGCTCTGAATTCAGACCAAGTTGCTCATGGCCATTTTCAGTTGACTCCTGAAAACATCCAAGGGTGGAGACCCCCTCCCCTCTGGACAGTGAGTTCCTGTTCATGGTTACCATCACTGTAAAAACCTGTTTCCTTATATCCTGTCTAACGTTCCTCTGGTTTGATTTATAATGACTATCTCTTGTTCTCACCTCAGTAAAGAGTGTCTATCTTCTCCATAACTCCCATGTAGGTACTCGGGACTGTTGTTGGGTCCCCCTGAAGCCATCCCTTCTCCAAGCTCAACTAGCCTAGCTCCCTCAGCCTCTCCTCACACTGCTCCAGTTCCTGACCACCTCAATGACCATCTCTGAACCTGTTTCAGTTTCTTTCTTGTACTGATGCCCAAAACTGGATACAGTATTCCAAATGCAATCGAATAAGCACCAAATAAAGGAGAATAATCACTTCCCTTGATCTCCTGGCAATGCTCCTGTTGGTATAGCCCAGTAAGCTGTTAGTCTTCATCGCTGCCAGGGTGTGCTGCTGGCTGATGTTTAACTACTGTCCAGTAGGATCCACAGGCCTTTTTCAGCATACATGCTACCCAGGCAGTCAGCCCTCAGCTTGCAAATCTGTTTTAATATTCTCTGGTTTGTAATGGCCCAATTATTTTTCAAGAAATTATTTTATTCTTCAACCCCTAGGTGTGTGAACTCTTGGGAAACGAGGAGAGATGAGAAGTTTACCTTTTAATAAAATCTCACATATCTATACTTAGTTCAAATCAACCTTTAGCTTTTTAACGCTTTCAGAGCATATTGTCTCTTGTAGCCCGGATGCACATCTGTCCTTGCCACAAGTTAGTACTATACTAGAAAGAAACGGTTCTGAAGAATATGATTTGCATTATAACTAGTCATGTCTAGGCAGATCTAGAGCAGTATGCTCAGTCCTATGGAAGTGGAAGGTGCTTGCCAAGCACGGACAAGTTCTTCCTGATGCTTCTTCAAGAGTAAACCCATGAAGACGAATCCTATAGATAACTGAGATGGAATTCAATTGGAGATTCAGACAAATTTAGGTGGCCACAGTACAGATGTCTACACTGGAAAGATTTGTGACTGAGAATACAAATCCTGCTGCTAATCCTGTAGATGCGATGAAGATTGACAACATGGCAATAAGAATGAAGTTGGGGCATTTATGAAGCATTTGACTCCCTGGCGAGGGGAATTTCTTCAAATAAGATGTGTTTTAATACACCAGACTGAAAGGTCTGTGTTGGGGAACAAGAAATGTGAGCAGTTCTTAAAAAATGGAACAACAGTGAGTCTGCAAAGGAGCAGAGGCAACAGCAACGCACAGTGCGTAGGGAGCTCCCAGTGCAGCACTGCAGGGGAAGGAGACTAATACAGCTCTAATGTATGCTAATACTAATGTACACTCCAGAGCTGTGTGAGTAACAGTAAGGAGGTGACTTTTATGTCTGTGTTCTGGGTTGGTCAGACTGAGGGTCAGACTGCATGCCTGAAGGTAGTGCTATTATTTTCTCCTCCTCTTCAGCCAGAAGCTTGAGTTTAGAAATGCCTCCTCCCTCCTAAACCAAGGCAGAAGAGGTATTCCCTAAGTTTGTATGAGCGTGCATAAATACCAAGTTAGAACAAGGCAATGTTTCATCCTGAGACTAAATAAAAGAGTATGAAAATTATCTTACTTTATCAAGTATACCCACCAAGTGGTTTCCTCTTTCTTCATTCTTTCCAACCAGTAGTCTTCAGTGATGCACAAATCCAACACCACTCACAAGGGAATCTTCCTCCTTGTCAAGCCCTTTGCTGTGGGGTCTTTTCCTAGCACAGTCCATTCTCCTCCTGCATTTGTGTTGCAGACCTCTCCAAGGTCTCTTTCATTACCTCTCTGCTCAGCTCTTCTCCAGCTGCTCCAAGGGAAAACCATTTCCCTCCTTCCAGCAGTTTCTGCAGCAGGCAGAACAGAGACCCAAGCAGCATTCTGTCCTCCTTCTAGGCACTCCTTTTTTAATACAATAAACTATGTGTAGCATTCACAATACTGAATCATTTGAGAACAAATTAAATAGACCATTTACTTACAACAAGGGTCTAGAAGTTCTGTTGTGTTCTGGGTTCTACCTAGACAAACAAGGTATGGGACTGCAAATGGATTGGAAGGTGAAATTGCGTGTCTATAAATAAGGGGTTCCTTCTGGTCTTGGACTCAGTGAGCACTGGTTCAAGATACGTTGCCTACAAGGATATAAAGTCAATCAAATCAAGGTATGGAAAAGTCTTCTGCAGTGTGAGTTTGCAGGCATAACATTTTCTTTTTGAGTTTCTTTTCAATTCTGTACACTTCACTCCTCCCTGTTTACTGAAATATGAACATTAATATTTTTGTTCTTGTTTGTCTGGCACCTGTACTGCAAAAATCAGTTTCTACTTAGGGAAATTATTCAGCAGGTATTAATGTTTCTTCATGCAACTCCATATCAATTTTCTGTGCGTTTTTTTTTCAATTGCAAATTGAAAACCAGTATTGAAGTGTTACTGCTGCAATCACAGTTAAGTGTACTAAGTTCATAAAAGGAGAGAGAGAAAAAAAGAAAGAACTGAATTACAATAATACAAATATGAATGCATGAAGTGCTGAATGCAAAATTGGGTAGGGTGTTGTGTGTCTGTGTGGGGAAATCAAACTAGCGTTGTATTAAGGCAGTTTGCCTCTGTCACGTAAATGGCACAAGGTGATAGAAAGAGAAACAAGAGAAGAGCATAAGCTGTAGTTCTTCCAACACGAATAAACTTCTTTCAGAGCTCACTGGAGCCACTGTGGGTCTTCAAACTCCTTCCATGAGAGACTTCTTCTTCAGGCATAACATACTTCCACTTCAGCATAACATGAGCAATAAACAATATAACTAGAACATGTGGCTTAAAACAAAGAACACGCATAGAGCGGGGATCCAGTATGCTTTCTGTGAGAGCAGGCAATACCACACACCAAGTGAAGAGAAGATGACTGTCTTTGCTATCAAGATGCCAAATTTGAATGCCAACACTTAAGCTTTATTGTTTTAAATTTTCTCCCAACTGAAAGTTGCTAACTACTACTCCTTATTAAAAATAGTAGTAGTAATACTGCAACTCTTTGTCCTCTGACCTTATTCATTAGGGAAAAAAATATTTCTGGTATGCCTTCTCAGAAAACAGACGTGGTGTTCAAATCACTCAGACCCAGATGGTGTCTTAAATCTCTATATCTAGGGTTTCCTGAACTGCTCTTTCCTTCCCAAGAGGGCACTCTGCTATATGATCATCTTTTCAGGGAGACATTTGTCATAAAGAGCCAAAAAGTTTGAGATAAGTTCTTCATACAAACTTAAAGTAGATACATTTTAGGTAGCACAAGGAGTAAGCTAATCCATGCAAAGTAAGAATTATGTATATGCAATTTTTCTCAGCATTTTCACTGAGATTTGGTTAGAAGGGAGTTCAAGGTAATTCTTTTCTACCTGTTTCCACTCCATAATTCATTTCTGGTCCTTGTCTCTTCTCTGTAATGGCCAGAACCATTCCTTTTATAGGTTTCTAGTACATATTATACAGCCTTCCTACCCAGCCTCAATTCATGTCTTGCAATTCATTTATATAACCCAGATTTAAACTACCTTGCCTAGATCAATGCTAGCACTTAATTCAAGATGTGCTTGCATCCGAAAGGATGCATAGCAATGTGTAATACAACACGTATTAGTTTTAAACCTTCTGTTAAATGTGATAATGTCTCTGACTATTGGGGGGGGGGGGGGTGTTAGGCTCAATATGGAGGTTACAGAACTAAAAGAAAAAGACACAAATCCATTAAAAACACTACCACTCCCTCTCTCTCTAAAAAAAAACCAACCCACAAACATATGGAAACAATGAATGAATCTTGACTACCACTGAATCTATACTTTTTCCTTAGGCTTCCCAACTCAGTGAATTTGGTGACTATCTATACCTGCACAATAATAAAAGTCATATTGATGTAAGTCTAGTGGTCTTAGGTCCAAGTGAGGAGCTGATCTGATAGATAATTAATATCACATGGAATATGTACATAAAATACTTACTTTTTCAAATCAGCCTTAGACAGCAGTCCTTTGTTTCTAATGAGTAACAGAAATCTCTGAGCATGTAAAACCAATGGATTTTGCAGGCTTTTACAGATTTAGTGTTGGTTTTTTTCTTTCTTCCCCCCCCCGCAAAACAGAACTTCCATTAAGAATCAAAACACAGCTTCCAGCTACTCATTAACCTGCTTAATTTCCTTAGTGGAAGACAGACTAAAGAAAAAAAAGAATTAGCACTAGTCAAAGAGAAAATTCCTGGTCATTCATCTAAATGTTTCTAATTTTAAAGCCTAGCTTGACCATTTAAATGCTAGCAGACTGGACTCAATTTGTTTGTATAAAAGGCACCTTTGACTTTTGTGACTGAAAATGAATGATGAAACAATTACTCTCCTAGACTACAAAACACTTATTTATAAACAAAATCCAAAGTATAGTACATTAGTACTAATGACTAAGTAATTAATTGCTACTAGCACAAAGTGTTGGGAGAGGCCTACATTGAGACATATTATTATCAAATATTTCAGCTTTTTTCCTAATTTTAGTATTATTGTATGACCTGCTAATAATAATAATAATAATAATAGCTTTAATTTATACTCAAAGCACTTACAACTCTGTGTTAGATAGAGTTATAACTCTGCGGGCAGATGTATCTTTCTCTATCCCAACAGGCCTGTTTATCTGTAGAGCCTGAGATACTACTGCTGTTATCTGTTAGCTGTGACAGACACCTGTACATTAGAGATAAAGCCTCTGGGATCAGCTGCCTGTTGTGACCTGTGGCAAAAGCTGTATCTGAGCCTCTATGAATATCAAATGCAGGAATGAAACTTCCACTGAAGGGAGATGCTGCTTACCAGCAAAGCATGGACCATATTGTTTTCTGTATTTCATATAAGTTGAAATAACTTAGTATAGCTACAAGTTAGTGAAATGCGTTGTTCAGCGTTGGTGATGGAGAACTTCATTACCGCAGTGCTCCATAGGTCTGTAATATGTACATCTAATGGAGGGGTAATTATATATCAAGCTAGAGAGAGTAATCCCTATTCTTCTCTAGCACACCTGTGTGACAAGTTTCTCCACTCACAGTTCCTTCTCCCTGCCTTCCCTTCACCTTGGCTCATCTCATAAGTTTTAGGAGCATTCAGTTGCTAATGAGATTTTGGAATTGCAGCCTGCTCTCTTTTCTAACTGAGGTGGCACTTGGCGGTTACCACCATCTGCAGGTACCTAGGCTCCTGCCTACAACCTTCCTTACAAAGGCAAACAAAATAAGCCCATCCTCCTTGATGGCACAGTCTACAGAGAGGAAGCAGACATTGCTGACCAAGCCAGTCTTCAGTGTAGGAGAAACGAAATACAGAAATTTCCTGGTTGTTATCATAGAATCATAGAATAGTTTGGGTTGGAAGGGACCTTTTAAAGGTCATCTAGTCCAACCCCCCTGCCATGAGCAGGCACATCCTCAACTAGATCAGGTTGCCCAGAGCCCCGTCCAGCCTGACCTTGAATGTTTCCAGGGATGGGGCATCTCCCACCTCTCTGGGCAACCTGTGCCAGTGCTTCACCACCCTCATTGTGAAAAACTGCTTCCCTATATCTAGTCTAAATCTCCCCTCTTTTAGTTCAAAACCATTACCCCTTGTTCTATCACAGCTGGCCCTGCTAAAAAGCTTGTCCCCATCTTTCCCTATAAGCCCCCTTTAGGTACTCAAAGGTTGCAATAAGGTCTCCCCAGAGCTTTCTTTTCTCCAGGTTATGTTTCTTTGAATGTTAACAACCCCATTGGCAATAGTGAGTTGCAGAAGGCAGCAAAACCCTAGTCTGGGAATGCCCAGGTGCGAAGATATATGTCATCTCTGGGATGTAGCTGAATGTAGATGAGAATGTAGGCAAAAGGACATTGGTGCGTGGAGCCTGGAACTGATGGAGAAATGTTTGAATAAGTACTGTGGTAAAAGGAGGAAGCCCTGAAGACTACTACAATTTGGTTAATCAGGCTAAATTGGCAGAAGAGGAGGAAGATCAGAGCAACAACAACTTTGTTGGCACATCCATACACAGGATAAACCTCTGGTAACGGCTGGTTTTGTTTCACTAAGTACCAGCAATGTGTTTGCAGTTTACCCGTGATGCCATATAAAAGCTAATTCGGGGGTATGCGAGGAAAGCAAATTAAGGTCTTCATTGTCACTGCCTGCCTGTCTCAAGAAGCGACTGGCTATGAGCAATATGGTATTTTGGGAACAGCAAAGGAACATCCTGCGCTGTGCTGAACAGAATCCTGTTTTTCTTTATTAATAAAAACAAGAAGTGACTTTGCCGAACTCTGCTCTGCTTTTTATTAATTACTATTATTTACTGTTTGGCACAATACATAATAGGGAGAAAAGCACTTACTTTGCTTAAATGAGTTTGGAATTGTATTATCTTTTGTGGTAAGAAAGAAAGCAGCACATTGAAAGTATGTAATTAACTTGTACCGTGAATGATGTGGTGGAAAACAAAGGCCAGTGTAGAGCTAATGTGGTGGATGCAAAATAATGTGTTCTCATGCACAGCATTCTGGAGGTGCACATTATTCCCACTATTTATTGTGTTTCCTGAGTCATGGTGTTATTTGGAAAATAATTTGAACCAAAACAAAAACAGACCCTAAATCATATTCTTTTGTGGAGGAAAGAAATCTCAGTAAAAAGGCAACTAGTGTTTACCCCCACCTCCCTTCTTTGTCTAGCAATGCAGAGCACATTATATGTCAAGGAGCACGGCATAGCAAATAGCCCATTTGCAGCTTAACTGCTTGACAGTCCCTGGAGCAACTTGGGAGCCATCAACACAACCATGCTGACGGCATCCCGTTGGTTTGCTTTAGTCCAGTCACTTTGTATTAGCACCGTCGCTCACCGTATTGCAGCAGGACGGACAAAGCGTGATGCTTTGTGTCACGCGAAGGAGCTGAAAGAAAACGTTCCCTGAAAACAGTAGATGATTTTGTCTTTTCTTTAAATATCTCAAACCAAAATATCATCCCCATATATAGCAATCTTTCTTCTGAGGATTCCCATGGCAATTGTCAACTCTGCCTGTGAAGGAATCACTTCACTCACCCATTTAATGCAGCCACTTCTGGGATGGAGAGTGACAGACAACAGGCAGCAACAGCACGGGAGCTGGAGAGGGAGCTCTGGGACAAGGACACCTCTCTGCAAAGCACTTCCTACAGAGCACTTCAAAATACCCTGGGATAAATAGGGCTTTTTCCTTTTCTAACCCCTGTCCAAAGGGGCTAACTCACTTTCTACTGCATCTTGGAATGGGAAGAGTCCAGTGAAGGACCATCAAGCGATGATTCAGGGACTGGAGCACCCGACAATGGGGAAAGGCTGAGAAAGCTGGAACTATTCAGCCTTGAGAAGAGAGGGCTCAAGGGGGGCTCTTGTAAATGTGCATCAGTACCTGAAGGGAGGGTGCAAAGTGGACAGAGCCAGGCTCTTTTCAGTGGTGCCCAGTGACAGGACCGGTGGCAACGGGTGTAAACTGCTACACAGGAGGTTCCCTTTGAACATCAGGAAAGACTTTTTTTACTGTGAGGGTGACTGAGCACTGGCACAGGTTGCTCTGAGAGGTTGTGGAGTTTCCTTCTTTGGAAATATTCAAAAGTCATCCAGAAACAGTCCTGGGCATCTGGCTCTTGGTAGCCCTGCTTGGGCAGGGGAGTTGGACTGGGTGACCTCCAAATGTTCCTTCCAATCTCAACCATTCTGTGGTTCTGTGATTCTGTGAAAATTAACTTCACAGATCAAGGAAGACTTTAAGTCTGATGATAAACTCCTTCCCTCCTCATACCCCTTATCTGCATATGCCCATTTCCTCCTCCTATTAGATGAAGAGTCTGCTTTGCACATGAGTGGTGATTACATATAAAGTAATGTTACCAATTCCATAATGTTTCTTAGTAAAAACAGTGTTGTTCTAAAAACATTAAAAAGTAGTCAGAAAATATTCTTCAGACTCTGACAGGAATCTCCAGAGTGTATGTGACCCAAAAGACTCACACCAAAAAGAAAGTAAAAAGCTACAACATGTCTGTCTAATTACTGAAATACTCCCCGGAGCTATCCACACACCAAGTACAAACAACAGTGAGAACTGGAGCCATTCAAAATGAGAAGCAGCTACTTTATTAGGATACAGGACCTATAGAAGAGGAAAACAGGGGGATAATTCTCCTTCTCTCCTTTGTTTCCTCTTTTATAAAAAAGACAGTAAGACTGTAGCGGTCTCATCTGCTGTGAAGACACCTGAGGTGGAGCAGAGATAACCCTGCACTGGTTTCTTCTCTCCAATTCTTACCCAACAACACGTTTTTGTTTCTGAGACCAGAGGTTCTTGGTATAACACTGCTGTTACCGTGCTATTATAAATTAAATCCAAGCCTCAAAAGGGAAAGGGTGTGCCCTTCCTGTCAAATTAGATTTGTGCCATGGAAGACACTGCTTTGATAAATAGAGGCAGTTCTGTGCTAGACTTCAACAAACATTACAACTTTCACACTGAACCCTTATCAAAATGCCCCCTCAGGAGAAAAAAAAAACCCAAAACCAAACAAAAGAAAATAAACACCCCCAAAATAAACAGGAGATTTCCACCCCCACTCCAGATTTTGTTTACATTCTTTGATTGCAACAGAAAGTAGAAGAAAAGCAGAAGAGCGACATTCTGACAAGGCCAATGCTGGTCATCCTCATTAACAGTATGTGCCCGTTTTCTGGGGGCAAAAGCTGGGTGTTTGGGACCATATTCTCCCAGTCTTTCCCTCTGAAATAGTCAAGGTCTGACAGTCTTTGCAGGTAACAGCCAACAGGTAGTCAGTCAGCAGCGGGGTCATGTCAAAAGAGGTCTCTCATTTGTGCTGGAAGTCACAGAAACAGTCCCAGTTCCTTCCTCCTCCTCTGCCTCTGCCGCCTTCGGCCCTTTCGGAGACCTGTTTCCCCCCGGCGCCCCCAGCTTGGCTGAGGGGCTCAGCTGTGTCCTGCGGTGGGGCCCTTGGAGCCGGCTGGGACCGGCTGGGACCGGCTGTGTCCGGCGCGGGGCAGCCCCGGCCTCTCCCCACAGAGGCTCCCTGCAGCCCCGCTGCCAGCGCCTGGGCACGGACACCCCACACAGTTTTGAAAACTGGTGCTGAAAACCAGTGCCCCTTGCTTTGACCAGGTCTCACAACTGTGTACCCCCCACTTTGCCTTTGCCTTCAAAGCTTTTCAGAGTGTGTCTACGCCCAGATGACATCATTCATCTGGTATTGTAAGGACTTTTGCGGTTCACACTGTACAGCCTCCTTTATTTTCCACTTAGCTTTCCAGAGAAGCAATCCAGTGCTTTCCCCCATACTCCACCGCAGGCTGTGGATCAGCCGATGAGGTAAACCTCAGCAAAGTCGATCAATTTAGTTTATTGTGGAGCTATTTGAAGTGAAAGAGGCACTGCGCTCAGACAGCCCCTTTCTTACGAGCACGTACAGAGAGCAGCGCAAACCTTTAATGCGTGGCAGAAAATACAGGAAAATGCATCCAGATTTCTTTTGCTTGTTATGGCCTTAACCACTTCCTTGGGGAAAACACAAAAGTCTGTAAGCAGGATTTAAAGGTCAGGCCTGAAAATGTGTACAGAGACGTGTAGTCTCTTGCCTTACCTGGCACCACTTAGCAAATACTTAGCCCTTACAACCTAGAAGTAGGTTTTCAGCACCAGCTTTTCACAAAAGGATGAACTGTCTTCAGACTGGAGATTGGGATTGCTGTAAGAAGCTGAGTAAAACTGAAGTCTGAAGACCCTCTCTTTCTTTCTCATAAAAATGTATATTATCTATATAAAGATCAGCAATCCAGACAGTTCATTTTCTTCCCCTTTTCATTAATAAATACTTGGAATAAGACAGTCTCAAAACTTTGAACGCAACGAAACTTATTGTCTGTCAATCCCTATACATTAGAATAGTTTTTAATCTCCAGACCAATACTTCTCTTGCATTTGTAGAAGCAAACATGGGGTGTGAGCTTGAGAAAAAAAGAGCCTTTGCCTTAAGGATTGGCTTTCGGCTGCTTGCTAATGCTACTTTGCATTTAGTTCATTACCAGCAGGGCTCAAATTGGGTCCCAGACTGCGTGTCAGTACAGTGCACTGCTGGCTGCTTTGTTTTCTTCTTCTCCATCTCGTCCCACCTTTCCCTCTCCTCTCAGTAGCTGGGCGACAAAGCAAAAGAGCTGCACAGAAGATGAGCAGGGTGGCAAAACATGCCCTCCTCAATGAGGACTGAGTCATTACCCATGGTTGCCTCCAAGCCTTATAATGAATATTTGTCCAGACCAGCAAACTGCATCTTGTTTCAACAAAGCTTTGGATATCTAATAATAGAACCTGAGTTAGAAGATGAGCTGACCTTGGCTCCTGCTGTAACCAGTGAAGGAATGATTCCTCCAGAAGAGTATTCTTTCCTTTGACTGTAAATGGAGCCTAGAGTGACTAGACTCTGCACTTACGTTCTTCAGTTAAGCAAAAAAATAATAAAAGGTAGATTGGAAGGAACCTCCGGAGGTCTCTAGCCCAACTCCTCCATCAAAGCAAGGCTAACTCCAAAGTTAAGTCAGGTTGCAGACAATCTTGTCCAGTCTGGTTCCAAAAATCTCCAAAGACGGAGATACCACAGCCTCTCAGGGCAACCCTTTCCCATACTTCTTCATTCTCTGGGGGGCAAATGTTTTCCTCATTTCCAATCCAAATTTCCTTTCTTGAAGTTTGTAACTCCTACCTCTAACCCTCCCTAATACTTCTAAGAAGAGCTTGGATCTATCTTCTTTAAAAGCTTTTTTAAAGTAATGATGGGAGCCCTTACAGCCACTTTTACCCTTCTCTAGGCTGAATAATTCCATTTCCTTCAGCCTGTCTTTGTATGCTGTGTGATGTAGGTTCCTGATCATCTTAGTGGCCCTCCACTGGACTGTCACTGGCTTGTTCACAAAAGCGATGATAATTAGTAGCATGAGAGGACTCCGAAGGTATTGCCACTATTCAGCAACTCCCATATATGCAAGTTGGTACACAGGGAAACGAGGATTTGCCACTGTACAGTTTCTTCCATTTCTAAGCTATGGCTCAGTACTGATCAAATTCTGTGAAAATCACTGCTTTTCAGAATCACACTAGGTCAGTCTTGCCAAGACCATCTAGTTTATCCTCCAGCAAAATGATGTCTTAAAATTTCCAAAATGATTCTTGCTAAAAACAAAACCCAACAAAAAACTCGAGAACCTGCTTTAAGAAGACCTTCAAGATGCAACTGAGCTAGAGGACTCTAAACACTGACTTTTACATAAATCCCTTATGTATATCTAACCTAATTTTTCAATGTAGGTATACCTGTATGTCATGGTTTAACCCCAGCTGGCAACCAAGCACCACACAGCCGCTCGCTCACTCCCCCCTGGTGGGATGGGAGAGAGAATCGGAAGAGTGAAAATGAGAAAAATCGTGGGTTGAGATAAAGACAGTTGAATAAGTAAAGCAAAAGCCACGCACACAAGCAAAGCAATCCAAGGAATTCATTCACTGCTTCCCATGGGCAGGCAGGTGTTCAGCCATCTCCAGGAAAGCAGGGCTCTATCACGCGTAACGGTTACTTGGGAAGACAAACGCCATCACTCCGAATGTCCCCCCCTTCTTTCTTCTTCCCCCAGCTTTATATGCTGAGTATAACGTCATATGGCATGGAATATCCCTTTGGTCAGCTGGGGTCAGCTGTCCCAGCTGTGTCCCCTCCCAACTCCTTGTGCCCCCCCAGCCTCCTCGCTGGTGGGGTGGGGTGAGCAGCAGAAAAGGCCTTGACTCTGTGTCAGCCCTGCTCAGCGGTAACGAAAACATCCCTGAACTATCAACACTGTTTTCAGCACAAATCCAAACCATAGCCCCATACTAGCTACGATGACGAAAATTAACTCTATCTCAGTCAAAACCAGAACACTGTGCAACCAAACAGTCAGTATTAAGAATGCAAAGGATGAATAATCAGGAAAAATCTCTACATCTACACAAGAATTTTCCAATTGCCTCTAAAGAAATGCAGAGGAAGCTCCCTCACAACACATGATGCACTATAGGTCAAGTATGACCTAGGTAACTCTTTTCCATCCAGAGTCTAGTCTTGAAAATCATGGTTATCCAAACAAGCTTTACTTATCCATCCTGTTCCACTGCATTTAATAGACCTAAATGCATGAGAATGAGTCTATACAGGAATACAGGTTGTGATACTCAAGCTTCAGTAAAGATTGGAATTAATTCATCAGTAAAATCAAACAACATGATTTTATATTAGAAATAGAATCATTCATGAAGAAAAGTGAAAAAAAAGGAAGGCTACCAGAATACCCAGTTCTACATATTTTGATTTTTCATATTACTGAAGGAGGTTGTCTCATATATGTGAGTGTATATATATATAAATATATAATTTTATATTTATAAAATATAGAACAGAGGTATATTGGTAACTCTTTAAAATACTTTGGAAGGAAAGTAATATGCAATGATTTTTATTTCTTTATATGACTTGTGAGAAGTGATTCTCAGCATTTTTTTGTTATTTACACATGGGAGAATAGTTTCACATATGATTTTGAGCTATACACGTGCAGACATGCACTGACATAGACATGCACACCCATAAAGACAGACTCCACCAAAGAACTGAATAAATCACGTTATGTCTCCCTCTCTTTTGGATTTCAATGTCAACAAATAGAAACTCAATTATTAGTATGCAGACAAATTTCCCTAAATTACACCTTTAGCCATTTTTATGACAATGCTGACAGTGTTATTACCGAGTGGAAGAGAACACCCTGCTGAACAGTATTTTCCTGCTTTTAGTATGAAACAAAGACAAAAGCTAGAAGAAAAAAAAAAATAGAGCTTCTTTGTATATCTCTTTTGGTGATGTGCCTTTTATGCAAATATCTCATAGTTTTCTCCAGTAATGGTACCATTAAATGCCTCGAGATTATTTGTAAGAGAAAAGTGTTACCTTGAGATTAAGACATAAAGTACTAAGTACATTTTTAGGAACAGAGAAGATTTCTCTGTAAAGAAGTTAATGTTCCAAAGAAAGCTTTGTTTATTCGAAAGGTTTTATGGTTGTGCTGTTTTCTTCACTTAGCACCTTAATTCTCACGAACCATACGGCTGTCCAGATGTTTAAAATAAAAAGCCCATTTGGGTATTATCAGAGATTACTGAGAAAAGATACACAGACATGATGTTCAGCTATGCAACATAAATTCTCAGAATATGCAGTACCCAATAAACACCATATCCTAGATCTGATGAAACTGAACCCATAAATCATAAAAACTAGACAAAGGTCTCATAATACAATTTACCTCTAGCCAGATGCCGTCTGAAAAGAATCTACTAGCCAGGGTGATAATCCTTTTTTAGTTTTCTTTTTTTTTTTTCCCCCTTCTTCTCACCAAGGCATTATTGGGAAATGTGTTTACCGGGGTGAATATGTTTCTGTCCAACCCAGATGCACTTTTCAGACGTTCTTGTTGCTTGTAATGCCTTGAGAATAGGGTTGCCTAAGATCTAAAATACATACATTCTCCTTATTGCCTGAATCTTTCATCTCCTCTCCTCCGGGGTTGCCTAATATGCTCACCAAGCTATTATTGTTTTGCTTCAGATAGCTTGGCCCACTTGCCGAGTTTCATTTGCTGTCACACAGTCACAAATTACAGCATTTACTTCACGCTACCTCCATTCCAAAGTATCAGTTTGCGCTTGCTGAACTGGAGAACATGATGATGGATCAAGGCGCATTTGCGCTAATCCATTGCAAGTTGATTCTCCAAAGAATGCAGCACAGTAGTGCTCTGTGGCATTTCCTTTCCATTTTAATTTGCTTATGCTGTTTTCTAGTAATTGTTTGCTATCCCAGGCTTTGTTTCAGTCACAGCAGTTTGCTCTCTCTTTTCTTCCTTGGCTTTTGACAGGTCATAAAAAATAAGTAAAGGAAAAAAAAAGGAAAACAGACGGAAAAGTGATTTTTGTTTTTTACTTGTTTTTTACCTTCATAAACAAATCTTTAAAGCCAGCCAGATTTTCTGCAGGTGTAAATCACTCCAGCTCCATTGTGCATACCATTTTATGCCAGCTGAGGCTGTAATACAATACTTCTAAAATGCCAGCGATGTAGCCGTTGTCTAGACTTCAGTTTCAGCTGTAGACTCACATCTCCTAAAGGAATCAATTGCACCATGTTGTCTATATTCACGGACAAATTGCGTCTTCTGCTTCAAATCCTTTCAAAAGTATTTGCTCCTAAATGTATGAGAATTCAACATTAGGGTGGGCAGGGAATGTGCATTGCATGGAAATTGATTAGCGTGTGTTCGAAGAACTGTTCAATTGGCAAACCTTGAAGGAACGGGTTGGCATTTCTCTTTCACTTTATATGCTTCATTAGTGGTTCAGAGTCTGGGTTACGGACCGTGTCCCCACTACTGTGGCTGCTGTGTCTGTACGGAACAGGAGATTCCTCCCTTCTTGAAGAGTTCATTTTGGGGGTTAGAACTAGATAGTCTTTAAGGTCCCTTCCAACCCAAACCATTCTATGATTCTATGATTTTTAATGCTAATTTAAACATTAGGATTCTTCAATCAAATTCATCCATACAAGAAGATTGAAAAGCTTTAATTCCATATTCTTTTTTTTAAATCCACAAGAACAACAAAAAATGTAGTGACATAATTGACACAATATGGGCATAGTGATTTTAGTTCATCAAAGCTGCTCCAATTTTTGTGTTGTCACAATGGGTAATGTAGCATAGCTATCATTGCTGTGAAAATTTTAGCTTAGGTTTCCTTAGTGTTGCCTGTTCAAATTACTGATGTTCAGTTTGTGATGCCATTTTTTCCCTGTGTTTGATTTGCATGGGGGGTCAATTCCTCAAAACAGTGCACAGCCTTACTTGCCTGTTTCTTTCTGATCCTCCAAAGAAAATCCATTGCCATTTTGCAGAAAGTGCCTGCTTTTCTTCTCTCAATAATTCTTAGACTGTCTAAGCTGATGTGCTTATTAGAGGATACGAATGGAGTAGAACTAACATCTCATAAGGAAAACCTATGATGAAGGTTTGTGAGTTTGGGTCCTACAGTAGCAAGGTCACCAGTTCATCATGCCAGCATTCAAAGTCCAAAGTTATTTATTTAGCTGGAGTCCCCTGTACTATCACATATAACTTGGGACTTTATGTTTGGCTTACAGTCCCTGAGGTGTGCCTTGGAAATATGAAGGATGTAAGAAGGGACAGTCTTTCTGCTGACAGGATAGAGCTAGTTTGGGTTTGCTGGACTTTCTGCGCAGTGCTCCGGTATCCTATTTTACTGAAGCATTTATAGTGGCTTCTAAAGAAATATCTTGCCAAGTTGAGCTGATCAAGGATTGCAATTATTGTTCTTAATTAATAGCAATCATAAGAATATGTAGTTTTACCAGTTAAAATGTTTTGGGGTTTGTTTTTTTCTTTTTTACAAGTGCCAATTACTATAAAATCATCCACTATACTAAAAAAAAAAAGGAGAATTACTTATTAGAATAAATTTTATTAATTGGAGGACAGGTTGATAAAACTACATTGTGCATTATGACCTAAAAAGAAGTTAAAGTATCTAGACATAAAGAAGTGGATAAAATCAATAGAAACGTTTTGCTTTCTTTTGAGCAAAGTTGAACTACATACACAAAAATAGCAGGATATTGGGTTCGATTAGTAGACAAATTAGTTGCCTCTTCAAATTAATCAGATAGAGTTTTACATCCGTTTCAGTTTAGAAAGAATCCTTTTCAGCACTGAATGAAAAAACACACACTTTAACAATCTTTAAAACTTCCTGAGCCTTTGAATGCTGTGTGATTGACAGTCTGGTAGGTACTGAGTGCTGGAGCCCATCACATACATCCAGGACGCACAAGGCTGAATTTCTCTGCTTCTCTGGCCAAGATTCATCCCATCATCAGAGGAAGGAGGATGATGATATCTCAGAAAGGCATTCAGACCACGGCAGATCTAAACTGGCTTCTGTAAAGCCTTGTTCACTTCATTGACTACAGAGAAAGTGTACAGTAATTATAGCACTAATTTAGTCTTGTCGGGTAACAAGATTTCAGTGAAATTAATCTGGACCTCTACGTCTAAAACCAGCAGTGCTCACACACAAAGCTGTGCCTGGCTTTGGTGACCGGCAGATAGGTACTGTGGGAGTGTCGTAGGTCTGCGAAGTCATGGGTGGTCTGAGGAAGATGAATAGGGAATGGTTATCCTCTCTCTCTCCTCAGCACAAAAAATACAAATCACCAAATGTAAAAATTATCAGATTCAAAGCAAACAAGAGGTGGTGGTTCTTCACACAATGTCAAGTTGAACTTTACCTCAAGAGGTTTTACTCTAGATTTGGAGGCATCTAAATGACATAGGAACTTTATTTACTCATTTACCCCAAATTTCTCTAGCTGCTTTAATTTCCTCTTCAACGCCACAGAGTATTTCTGTCCTGGTAGGGCTGTGATATTTGATACGCAGCTCATTCTGCTTCATCAGGATCCTTCCTGGAGGAGTGTGGTCCATTAAAGATTC
Organism: Phoenicopterus ruber ruber; assembly: GCA_009819775.1. Classification (NCBI taxonomy): domain Eukaryota; kingdom Metazoa; phylum Chordata; class Aves; order Phoenicopteriformes; family Phoenicopteridae; genus Phoenicopterus; species Phoenicopterus ruber. The sequence goes on along the minus strand of CM020216.1, from coordinate 164,281,726 downwards.
CCACAGAAAGCCTCGCACAAGGCAAAAGTTTGGGACATCATTGATTTCTTCTCTCTGCCTTGAGCTTTTCTTCCATAATGACTCTCCCACGAGGTGGGAGAGTGCAGGTTGATACCCGCTTTAGAGATTTAGTCCTACTTCTCTCATTTTTGGAGTAAGCTACTTTAACTGTCTACATGTGGAACAGAGTGGGAGAATGAGGGAATTTGTGCATATTTGTCATTCTTTACTCCCTCCTGAGGAAAGTAATCTACTAGATAGCAAAATAATTTGAGATTCATGAAACCTGGCAGAGCACAAGTGGGAGCATAAGTCTGTAGCCTAGTGATTAGGACGCCCTGGAGACCTAATTTACTCCTCCAACAATACTATTGCATGTAAAAACTGTTACAGGATAAACCACAGAATATTCACTTCTTTTTCACTCTGATGCAAAATGTCCAAGTGTGATCTCCTCTCATAGGAATGATATTTTGAGCAGGCAATGGTCATATATACAGATGATTTAACAGGAATGGGGTCTGACATAATGGTTTGTAGCAATAGATTCTAGTAGTTGTTACAACCACTTTTGCTCACACAACTTTGTTTTGTTTTCCAGTCATGAAAGAGCTGCTTCTGGACTTTACCCAAACCACAAAGATATGGCTGATCTTACCAAACACCTGAAAGTGACCAAGTAGTAAGCAGATTCCCCAACCTGCTGAAGGTGCTAGATTACCAAGACTTCCAAATAAAAACCATCAACAGCTACAAAACCAAAAAAACCATAAGTTAAATGTGACTTTTAAATCCTAAAGAAGGCTCCTTTAAAAGTAAGTTCTCAAAATTAACATTTACTGTGAAATTTAGTATTTCCCTTTCCAAGCAGCTAACGGGGTGGCTGGCAGACACAACAGTTCGCACAGCAATTTCTGTGCTTTGCTTTGAGATCTCCTGAGAACTTCTGGGGCTGTCAGAGGACTCCTGGGATCTCTTTGAATTTCAGAGTGCCAGCTGAGGCTGGGAAAGGATAGCTACAGGAGGCCGTGATTTCCAGTAAGCTCTAGTAACTTCTAATGATCTCTGCCAACGATTCTTGATATGAGGGTGCTTTGAACTTTTTTTCCACAGATGATTCTTGGTTAGGTTGTGTCAAACACCTTTTCAAATACAGCTCTGACATGCAGCAGCTGGGACAGAAGGGGGCACAGAAAAGGCCAGAAAGTCTGCTGTGGTCACTGGTTGTGCACTCAGCAATGATGGTGGTATGCAACGGACGGGGCATAGTCCCCGACATCCACTGGAGTAACTATACTGGTACATCAGAGACCTTGACTGAGATCCCAAGGGAGAATACAGATTTCTGTGAGGATGGTCAAACACTGGCACAGGTTGCCCAGGAAAGTTAATGGTGGCAACAGTTCATCATCGAGCAGAAGGTTAGGCTAAATGACTTGCGGAGATCCTTTCAAATCAGTATTTCTATGACTCTGTGAAACCTGTTCCACTGCTTCCAGAAGTTTTGTCCTGAAATCTAATCTCAATTTTTATAAAATTTAGGTTGGCATTTCTTATCCTGTCCTCTATGGATATTTCTGTCCTGTTTTCAGTAGCACATTACCTACCTGATGATTGTTACCAGGTATGCTTCCAGTCTTTTCCTCTTTTGGCTGAATGGTTTCATTTTTTTCAATCTTCCCTAAAATATCACACTTTTCAGATATGTGACCACTCTCACTCCTGTCTGTTTTTTGTCCATAGGTCTCTTGGATATGTTGTTCTAGAAGAGGCCTCCCGAGTGCTGAATAAATCGGAAGGATAACGACATATGGCTTTGAAGGTCATACTACTGGTTTTACCGTCATGATGGAGGAAGGGGGTTGGAGGAGGATGACAGTGTTCACTTGTGACCCACTATAACTTCTAAATACTTTTCTGTATAACGGCTGCTCAAGCAGCTGGTCCCCATTCTGAATTTTTACAGCTGATTATGCTTGTGAAGTGTTATCCTTTGCATGAGTCCCTAATGAATTTCATCATATTTTTTCCAACAGTATCTCCTGTGTCTCAGCATAATTTTGAATTCCAGTCTTGCTCTTGAGCTTCTTGAAGCTTGTTGTCACCTGCGGATTTAATAAGTACACTTTCCATTCCATCATCTGGGTCATTAACAAAAGTATTGAATAGCTCCAAAATGAAGGCAGACGCCTGTTGGATGCTGCCCAGCACTCCCTCTGTTTTGACTATGAACCACTGACAAATAATCCCTAAGTAGAGCTTTCTAATTGTCTTTGCACCTACTCTGTGGTAGTTTCATCTAGTCCAGATTTCTCAGGTTTATTTGGGAAAATAATGTCTAAGCCTGTGTCAGAAGTCTTCCCAAAGTCAAAATATGACATTTCCAGCTTCTGCTCAATCCGCAAACCATTTTATGGAAGAAGAAAAAAGTTAGTTTGACATGCTTTCTTCATAACAAATCTCGACTAGCTGTTGCTCCTTGTTATTTCCTAAGTGCTTAGAAAGATTTTGTTAGATTTTGTAGCTCTTTTTCACTGCACAAATCACAGTCACAAGCTATTGCTTATTATTTCATATATGCTTTAACCAAAGCAATGTTAGCTTTTTAAAAAATGACAGGTGAGTAAAATTTGTCTTAAAATTATGTTGCAATACACATTATCTCCATGCTAATGACGCTTTAGTGTTTTGTGGTGAGAGAGTGCTATTCAACATAAATATCTGGATTTATGCATAGAGATGCAAAGCGTATTTTTTATCTGTGCATATATAGTACCTCAAAGAAATCTGCTTTGCAGAAATGGAAATATCTTTTAGTCATAGAGTCCATCAGTTGAAAAAAAAGGGGTAATTGCACTGTAGACGTATACATGATAGAAGAAAAAGCTTTATGTTTTTTTCAATTGCTGGTTGTTCTAATCATGGAGACAGAATAGCATGAAGGAAGGGGGTATTATTATTTTATGCAGACAGTTTTTGTACCTAAGTTTGGATGCTAAGCTTTTAATACAGCCAGTGTAGAAAAGTAAGCTCTGAATCACCCCTGAGAGGTTCTTTACTTAGGACTCAAACTAGAAGTCTAAAGTCAGGCAATGTAATTAACCGCCGCTGTTCCTTTTCTTCCATTGCCCACCAATCCCACACTGCCCTATCCTCAACCAACTGTCCATCTACTTCAGTTTTTCATACCTTTCCGGTTACAAGGCTTGGATCTCAGCCTTAATTTTACTAATGTGTACAAAATTGAACAGATTACAGTCTAAATCTCTGATTGCAATTCCCTTTGCTTTATTGTTACTACCACAAGTAGGATGTCGCTTAATAGTTTGTTCAAGCTTTCTTTTTCATCTAGATTTATGCTGAGTCTTGCTTCTTCAGGGAAATCAGGAGCTGGCAGCGCTTACTGCACTGCAGTTATAGGTTAAACTGGCGGCAAGGCATGATCGAGTTTATAAATATTTCCAAGCATTATTTCCCACTGTTCTTTGCTGCTGTTCATATGACACTCAGCAGTGAAACTCTTCAGGGGATCCTCATGGGATGCTCATTAGTGTTTTCTAATTGCTCCATGCAGAGGGAAATGACTGTACGTGGCAGGACTCCACCATTGCTTTAGCCTGTTTAACTCATGAGGCCTTAAGTTCTGTGTCAAACCACAGAGAAAGAACTAATGAGAGAAAGATTAGTGGAACAACCCTCTGATGTGGTGTCAGGAAGGCCCATGCTATTGCATTAGGCTGGCTGTTCCTAGACTGATTTCAACATGTCTCTACTAAACATCTACTGTGTCCCGTCTTGATCTCCTTGCTCTCCCATGCTAGGTTCAGCAACAGCCCCGTCTGCTCAAAATGGCCACGTACATCGTGCAACCTATTCCCCATCAGGGATCTGTCTCTGAACCAGCCAGAGGCATGCTTTAGGAATGGAAAATACCAACCTCCTCTTAAATATTCAAGGCAGCAAACAGAAATAAATTTTGGAGAAGCAGAGATGTAGGAGTTCAAAAGGGAAAAAAAAAACCCAACAGTGCCTACCTCACACCTACAGAATGCTGAACCAAACAAGGAACTGAAACAAAGTAGAAAACAATTAAAATTGTTTTTAAAAAATCTCAGTATAACAAATAGGGGTTTATTGAAATATATCTAAGCTTTTAAGATTTAAAAATTCTCCACGCCAATCTCTAAGAACTAATAAAGGAAAAAAAAAAGATAAATAAGGTTATTTAAGAGGACATGAGCCTTATTTATTAATTTATTTTCCAATCATAATGAATAATGATGATAATAATTCTGATAAAAAACATAGATTGGAACAAATCCTTTTACTGAGATCCGAATCCTAAGAGGAGCAAACTACATTGTCTTCAATATAAGATAGACAAATAAGAGCGCCCTGCACAGCTAAGAAGTGTTGAAATTCAAACCTAGAATACACACTCAGATTTAGCATAAAAAGCTGCTGCTGCCTCAGCTGATGAATTAGTTGACCCGGTTACAGCATACTTGTCTGCTGTTTCTGCTCATCACATATTTAATACTAAGATTCAAGATATGCTAAATAAAAAGATGGGGGTTTTTTTTTGAGTTCTCTGATTAGGACTTTCTGTTGCTCTTAGCAGTATAAACCTTCTTTTCTTCCTTTAACCTTTCTCTTTATGAAAATATGGTGCCTCCTTGCAATGGAGAAAGCTCCTGTGTGAAAGGATATGATGTACTTGTTGGCCTGTTGAGTCCATCTATGCATGGTTTAGAAAGAAGCAGTGGGCACCATAATGGTTTTCTGCTGGATCAGGCGATTGGGATGGAGCACAGCAGAATTGAGATGGACACCTTCAGGTGCAATAACTTGACACCTGCGTCCCTCCAATGCAATGGCACAAGGCTTCCACCCAGCGGTGTGCATTGCAAAGCTCCTCTTTCCTGCTCAGAATATGACATTATTCAGGGCATCCTTAATGCATCACCTGAAGTCATAACTGTGAGAGAAAATGTGATGGGAATTAAAACTGCGTAGGTATTGTCAATGTGTAAGAATTCGTAGAATCATAGAATCATAGAATAGTTTGGGTTGGAAGGGACCTTTAAAGGTCATCTAGTCCAACCCCCCTGCCATGAGCAGGGACATCCTCAACTAGATCAGGTTGCCCAGAGCCCCATCCAGCCTGACCTGGAATGTTTCCAGGGATGGGGCATCTACCACCTCTCTGGGCAACCTGTGCCAGTACCTCACCACCCTCAGCGTGAAAAATTTCTTCCTTATATCTAGTCTAAATCTCCCCTCTTTTACTTTAAAACCATTATCCCTTGTCCTGTCACAGCAGGCCCTGCTAAAAAGTTTGTCCCCATCTTTCCCTATAAGCCCCCTTTAGGTACTGAAAGGCCACAATAAGGTCTCCCTGGAGCCTTCTCTTCTCCAGGCTGAACAACCCCAACCCTCTCAGCCTGTCTTTGTAGGAGAGGTGCTCCAGCCCTCTGATCATTTTTGTGGCCTCCTCTGGACCTGCTCCAGCAGGTCCATGTCCTTCTTGTGCTGAAGTAAAGACATAAGCATGTTCATGCTCTGGGTGCTTTAGAGCTTTGATCTTTTGTTTGGTTGACTGGTTCAGTTTGGTCTTGGTTTTCTTTGGGTTTTTTTTAAGTTACATCATTTTTCCAAGAAATATTTGTTGATTGGTGGGTTGGTTGGTCGGTTAGTTGGTTTTCTGCTTTGGGTACTAGAACAAAAAGAAGAAAATATATTCTGGGGGATCTAGTTTCCTCTTTAAAATATAAAATGGAAGAACCTAAACAATGATGAAAAAATATTTTCATTGAAAAACATTTCATTCAAAAATATTTTTACCTCAAATTGATATTACTCCAGATTTCTTTCATTCATTCTTTTAAAATAGTTAGTCCTTTGATTTTTAATAACCTAGCCACATATGTTAACTCTTATGTTTATTTTCTTCCTCTCCTTTTTTTCTAAATTTATTTGAAACTGTTACTCAGAAGAAGATCCTACGGGACATCCTGTACCAGGCTAACAGCTTTGTAACTGGCTTCCTGATTCCAATATATGTGCAGAAGTAGAATCGGTCCTTTTCCCCATAAACACCTTATCTGATTGCCTGGCAATCCCCAAACCCATTTGATTGAATCAGAAAAGAGTTGATTTCTGATCCTATCATATTAAAACCAAGAAAGATCAATAAAAGAAGCTATGCAAAAATTGAAATGTTAATTGGTTCTTTCGATATTTTTAACATATTTCTGTAATTCTGTAGCAGGATCTGACGCGGGACAATGAAATCTAACAGCAGCTAACATAGCTGAACAGCAGAGAAATGGCGCAATTTGCCAGAATGAACATTCTGCATTTTTCTACTTAGCTATATCTGTTTTTTAATGGGATCTGAGATTTTCTTTAAGAAGAGAAATAAAATGAAGAAGAGGAGGATGAAGAAGAATGAAATGAAAGGAAATAAAATGAAATCTCTTGCACTTGTGGCTGTCCTTTCCACCAAAAAATAATGCAAACAAAAGTCAAAACATTTTTAGTTTTTCCCACTTTGCAAATTTTAATCCCTACACCTGGTGCCTACACATTTACTGTTCTGGAGTGGCAAGCACAGTTGGAAAGGCTTGGCAGACACCTTGGAAGGTGACCCCTTCAGATGCTGTGGCTAAATCTGACAGGGACCATAAATCAGAGATTTCATTTTGGTTTCAACCACCTTATTTTACTTCAGGTTAAAAATAAGAAGATAAGATCCAAAATAATGAATGCACTCACCTTAAATTAGTTTTGATCATTGAATTATGGAATATAGTTCTTACAAAAAAAAATCAGTTTTTAGAGAAAAACAAATAACATTTGCTTTGCTTTGATCTTAATCAAATGGGATAGTGCAGGCCTTAAACTTGCATCTTTTTGGTCTTGACTAAAAGCTTTTATAAAAAGCTCCATTTTCCAGCTGTAGAGCCAAACTCATTTCTCAGAATAAGGCCACCATGCACTGATAAACTTGACCTAGTTAAAAATTAATCCATTCCCTGCTAACATCTTTCGGGGGGCAGGGGCGGGGGGGGATTTTTAATAGATAAGTAGTAGATAGATTTTAAAATATGACTGCTATTTCATGAAATTGCAGAAGTCTAATAATAATAATCAAATTTCCTGATGAAGCAACAAGTCAGCTTTCAAGCTGGCCAGCATTTCTTATTTACTTTCAGAGGAAATTAACTTTGTCTCTACTGACAGAATCTGTCAAATCCATGGTTGGAAAAAGGAGATGGCAGGACTTTCTACTTTCTGAAGGTGTATGAAAAGAACTGTGGAAATAGCTTTGTGACCTATAAAAAATGCTTGGCTAAAGTACAAATAAAAGAATCCCACATGTACCAAGGCAAAAAAATGTATTGCTGTCTAAAATATAAAAAAACTTTGAATTGAGGTAATCTTATAATTTGATACTTATCATTTAGCAGAATTTCATTTCATGTTTAACTTTTTTCTACCAGCAAAATGAAATTTAAAGTTAAAAAAAGTTAGAACTTTTTGTTTAAAAAATTACATTTCAGCCATTGTAAAATTGACCTTAATAGGGGTAACATTTAAAATGGCCATTTCATGTGAACTGTTTTGCTTATCACACTGGCAATTTATAATTAAAAATATCTGATGAAAAATAGATGAGTGCTTCTACTGATGGCCGTGATTCAACCAGGTATGGTACCTAAACACTGAAGTTTCTGAACAGTTCTGTTCATTTCATTTTCAAATGTTCAAAAACATGTTATTATTTACTTTTAAAATTAAGAGCAACACTAATAATTGTAAAATGGTCAAGTGTCTCCTAGTAAGAGCCAGTAAATACCTGGCCAGAAGATGGCTTTGAGGCTCCTTCTATTCGAAAGTCCAGTCCTGAATCTAAAGAAAAATCAATGACGTATTGTGATTGTGTCCGTGGAAGAAAGAGAGGGTCTTTGTGGTCGTTTGCAGGTTGTATGAGAGACCTCCTGTACGTGTTCACAGTGAATGAGACTCTACTGTAACTAGAGCTAAATGCCTCTTTCTAATAATCATGAGCTTTTCAAAAAGGTCCTACCAATGATGTGCAGGTCTGCTCCTGAATACATTATTACCACTGGACCATGAAGCAAATTAAAGTTTTCTGATTCTCAGCCCATCCTGTACCAGGACTTAAGCTTTGATCTCTTGAAAGGTTTGCCTCTTTACCCAGTAAGTCAGGTTACTGAGCAGCCTTCATCATACCCCAGACTGACAGCTCAGATCTTGAGCTACACATCAAAAGACAAAAGGAAGACAGGATCTTTTAGGACAGGTAGAGAAGCTGGTAAAATAGGAGTATAGCCTTGCCTATTGACAATATTGATAGTGCCTCCATTATGGAATTCACTAATTACAGAGCAGATATAAATTGTTTTGTAAAAATCTATTAGTGAAGCATAAAGAGCAGCGAATGAGCCTTCAGTTTAATCTATCAGACATTACAGTGGCAACCCCTGGCACATTAAAAAGTTAATGTGACTTTAATAGGTCATAATCACACTAATAAAGTTTATAACTATTCACTTTAGTAGCCAGACTCATTTAACAAAACTATAACTTTTGTTCTTGGGGTTGCATCAGACTCAAAGTACAATTAATCTTTAACAGGGCAGAGCTCTGCTTTAATGGAGTTTAACAGCAAGAGACTCTGGGCCATCTCCTCTTAAACAACAGAAATAGTGAAGGTAGGGCTAAAAGATCCTGCTGGTCAATTTAGACGTGCACAGAAAACTCCGTCTCCAGGGAAAGGGAGAGGTTTGAACATAGCCAGGATGCATCTCTTGGTCTGAGACATCATGCACCTCCTGGAGGTCAGTTCAAAGACCTTCCCTGTCTGCAACAGCCAAGCCAATTATTGATGAAAATACTGCGTTGCCTTGTTCTGTATGCTTTCATGTTGGCTGAATAGCCTGGAAAATGTTTCCATTGAAGGGTAATTTTTATCCCAAACCAGCTCTAATCAATATAGTCACCTTAATCTGAAAGATCATTGAGGTGAATCCTGTCAAATAGAAAATCTGTGTGGCCATTTAGTTGGCACGGTAAGAACAGAGAACAACCTGGCCTAGAAAGGACTGGAGGGTGATATCTCTAAATAACCTTAAAACTTATTTTGATGGGCATTTAGAAAAGAAGTCAATAACATTATACTTTCCTTTGAGTGATTCCATGCTCCCCTTGCCCACAGCAGAAATGTTTATCCTTCAGCAAAGTTGGCAAATCAAAGGTGGATTGGTCCCACATCACTGCACAAAGAAAGTGACAGCAATCCCCGGGTTTCAGAAAGGGCTATATTGCATGAGAAAACGTCAGGGGACTGAAGGCCTTTGAAAGGCAAAAGAGTTCCACTCATTTGAACTTTAGTTTATCTGATAGAAATAGCTGTCAGATATATTCAGCTTCTCTTTCTTCCTTTCAGTGACTCTGAGACAGGCCTTATTGAGATAAGCCTAACAAAGAGGAAGAAAGGGCAGATAGTCAGCATAAAGCAGTTGTATTGTGTAATGTGACAGAAAAGAAGAGCTGAAGAGCTCAGCTGGAAGTCTGTAGTTAGTGTTTTAAATATTGTCCTGTTGAGCTTAAGTGCTGGCCGAAGCAATTTCACGTTAATGACAATTCTGCTTTCAAGGCATTCTGCCTAAAAGGAAAGCAACGCTGCGAGTGCATTTGGGACTTCCGCAGAGCAAGCTGTGCCTCTGGAGGACCATGGGCGATGGAGGGGACCGGCTCCCGGCTTCAAAGACACGGGGAGTCTTTCCCAGTAACTCCTGAGAGGTTCCTACCCTTCTCAACAGGTGCTGAATGATGGTGCACAAAGTGTTGAGAACAGATTGTTCTGTTCTGTTTTGCCTTAATACCAGGCAGAATATGATAATAAGATAATATCTCTACATCTTGCAGAAGAGCATTCATTAAGACTTTTCCAATGACTTTCAAGACACTCTGTGGAAAATAACAGAAGAAAAAACAAATAAGAGAATACACATTTACATCTGAAACTTACAAATAAAAAGAAAGAACAAGTAAAGGAAACCTGGATCCATCCTGCCGCTGTTCTGGTGGCATTTTTCTTGTACTAGTACAGCTGCTGTGAATGCTCATATGCATGTGAGTCAAAACTGTTTACATAGCAAACATATAATTTGAACTTAATTTTTAAGCTCTAAGGCATTTTGAGATAAACTACTGAGGTCAATCTTTTGCTTTTCTGACTCTTGGTTCAAAAACTTCCTTTGCCCCTGCCAGGGTTAGCGATGCATCAGTCTGTTTGGAAAAAAGCCCTATACACTTCCAAAAGATTAGCCTAAACTGTCCTTTTTCCAGTACTCTCATTTTCAATTGTAATAGGTGTTTTGAGATTTTTGCCATTTCCTCCACATATATTTTTGGGCAACATTTTAATCTTGCTAATATTCACTTATTACTTCATGGATTGCCAAGTGACTACAGACACGCTAAAATCCCATTTAACCAAAGTCCTCACAAGGTCTTACCTTAAATATTAACCAACAGAAAAATAACAATAATGAGCCAATCTCAGACTACACTTAAAAACTTAATGATAGCTAATAGCATCTGTGTAAGGTCTTTGCTTCTTGTCACCCTTTCTCTAATGAATTCTTCTTGTGTGAACAATGATCCTTTGAAGTTCATCAAAGTCAGTGAACACTTGTTATTTTGTTGAAGAGGTGATAGTAGAGGCTAGAAAACAGCAGTTACTTCACAACAGTATGCTAAGTTGATGTTGCAGGTATTTGTAGGTGATTTGCAGTAATGAAAATGGCTTTATTATATGTATGTAACCCATAATTGAATGCATAAAGCATCATCTCTGAATTCAACTTGAGGCATAAAGGCTAAGAACTTCCTGACTAAATGTATGGGTCTACAGTGTAGGTGTCTACATTTAAGATGGTCATAGGGTTTTTTTCCCCTTAGTAGTCCATGGAAGCCTGGCCAATTTGTGATGTGATTCAGTCTATACTAATGTAAGCATCCACAGATCAGATGGAGCTTCATTCACTCTGCTTATTAGCTCCCCATTAGGTACAGTAGGAACCTGAGGTGCTTTCTCAGAGTAGATTTTGACATTGTGAACCTGTGGCCTTGTGGGAGATGAATCCCCCACAAAAAGCTACTCTAAGTTAGGGAATCAGATTTTCATGCTCTTTGCCAGGTATAAATGCAACCATACCCACCGATAAATTAATGCAGGTTTCTCGCGGGGCGAGGCTACATGTTTGGGAAGCACATTGACTTAGCTTAGGCAGAGCACCGGCTTAGCACATACATATTCACGGTACTAAGGACAGACGTATTGGACCATGCGTAAATGACCTATGTGTCCAGACTCATCTTTCAAAAGAAAGATGTCTCCATAATAATTCTCTAACAAAATAAGCTATTACACTTAGAATATGATCCCTGTTGTAACAGGTGAGTTTTTCTGAAAATCTGGTATCGATGATAGATGCCCAGTTCTTGACAACAGTCTTGCCTTAACGTTTAAGCCTGCATTCCACCAGCAATTAACTGGGAGAGAGATGGGGGATTTATTTTTCCTGATGTTTATTTTCAGTCTTGACGAATTGATGTAAGCGTTTTGGGACAAAGACTATTCCTTTTTATTTGTTCTTTCATTACGTTGCACAAGGGGCCCTGGGCTACTACAACAGGACTCTGATCGTGGTTGTGGCATAAAGACGTTTAACGCTACTGCTTATTACAAAAAAAAAAAAAAAGAAAGAAAAAAAAAGAAAAACACCAATTTCCCTTCACTTAACTGAAGAAAATAAGAAGGGAACAAAGTCTTATGTCACTCTGATGAGCTTTCCTTGGTGCACAGATGTGTTTGTGGCGAAATGAACAATTTTATGTAGGAAGGCTAAGTTGCTTTACTTCCAAGCTTGTCTGTGAGATCTAATGATGGCTCAAGCAACAGAGTTTTTGAAAAGCTGGGGAATAATAAAAAGCACTGTGAAAGACATGACTTTTTCCTCCTGCACTTTCATTTCCTAGGAAACAGATGCAAGATTAGTTGGCAACCTGGCATCAGTCTGTATGCCTTGTTTTAAGGGAGTCTATTGTTCATAAAATGTTATGAATACAGTTACTCCACAGATGTGTGGAACTAAATTTGATGTGACATCAGTTTAATGATAACACATGAAAGATTCAGAAGACTTCTGGTTGTGTTGCCTCATTATATGTGTGATTGCATGCAAAACCACTAATAAGACACAGAACCTGTGCAAATGACTCACTGATGTTGGCTGCTGATTAAATCCACCGTTCATGCAAATAAAACCAAGAAAAAAGTGTAAGGGCAGTTATCTAACGTTCTCCAACCTCATGAGACTTTTTGATGCTTGCTTCATTATTGTTTTGTTTTCTACATGCTTCTAGATAACTGTGATAAATTTTAAAACAACAATTCATGGGAGTTTAAATGCATGGTGGGTGGGGCCTTTATGGAGCCACTCTCTGCAAGTTCAAAGCTGGTCCAGACCATTAAGGACTGAAATATTTCTGCTAAAGTCACATATGAAATCAACTGAGTCCCTCAACTGTGTCACAAATTCATTATCCCAACTGGTTGCTGGAAATCACTTGCTGAAAAGGCAAAGATTTTGATGTCTGGAGGAAGTCTGTCAATTGCTTGCACATCATTTATATATGTCTTCTTGATCTGCCAGCTGTCTAACTGGTAGCAAGACTGTGAGCAATTCAGAGCTATCCATATATTTAGTGGCTATACGTGACTAGCTGGCAGCTGTCTCATCTCTTGGGCAAAATAAGAGGCTGAATAAGAGGGGAATTGTCTCCCCTCTTTTCTCAGTAGGGTCCACAATAGGATGTCTACCTTACTAAGCCACCAATTTTCAAAAAAATATATCTTAGTATTTTTGTGGCTTATACTTGTCTCTTCAATGTTCTTGAAAGTAGCCGGTGAATCACAAAGTTATCAGGTCAAATAGAACTGGCAAGCAGAAGGATGGCAAATTCACATCACAAACTACGTTTTCAGGAAAGCAGGGCAAGAATAATAAAACAGTTGGGAAAAAAAAACAAAACCTACACAAAAAAACCCAGACAAACAAAACCCCCAAACAACAAAAAAACACAAACAAAAAAAGAGGAAAACTCCACTTAAGGTAGAAAAAACCTTAAAATTCAACCTCATATAAATATATATTTCAAAGGTCTAAGGGAAGCATTTCTAGGTATATCAGAAATACGTTTGAGACAACTGGAATGCCCTTAGCAAATAATCTGGGTGTGTTACCTGTCAGTAGGTGTGTCAGAGGAAAAATTCTGTAGCTCACTGATGTTGCAGAGAGGTGCACCCTCGCATACCCTAGTGCACTGGGTACTGCCAGACATTTTTCTTAGCCTGAACATTCCTCCTCCAAGGCTGTAGGATTGGTCAAGAGCAGACTTCTGAGAGTGAACAATTTGATCAGTTTGTCTGACCTTGAGAGTGGTTTTACAGACAGCGCACAGAAAGTTTTAGGGGATTAAACAGTGGACATATGAGCTACATTTTCCTAGAAATGAAGGCCAGAGGATCTTTCATCGACCTAGGCTGACCTTCACAGATCTCATACTGCATTGTGCTTCATTAGGCATGCTATTGTCTGCCCCATTATGCCTTGTCCATACCTTAGAAGCAGCCAGGGAGTGACTAAACCAGTCCGAGAAGTCAGGATATCTTGAGTTAATCCACTCTATCCTTCCTTGTAGAGTGAATCTTGTTAAGGATGTAGCTTCTGAAAACACGTAACTTAATAGCTAAATCATTTTCCTCTTAGTTGTGAACCACCTATAACTTGTCTGTCTTGCAGACACCTTAAGCTGGGGTATGCAAATAATTACACAACTCTTAGGTTTACACTCGCTTGAGGTTGTTTCCAGCAAACCAACTCATACGTGCTAATTAGCCGATACCTCTTTTCTTTATGATCTTTTGTATTTTTTCTCCTTTTCTTAAGAGCAGATTAGCTGATACTAGCTCTTCCAACTATCTCCAGTCACGCAGGGTACAATTGTGTGGCACTAGATCAACGCTTGCATAATTTCAGTGGAAAGAGACCTTTTAATGAAGACAGTATTTCCCTCCCTCCACACAGCTCAGCAGCTAAGCGAGCTACTCTGCCAGCCCAAGCACGCTGTGATCGAGGCCTGTGGCGTCAGACCGTCTCCTTACTAACAATTCAGCTAAACTGCTGGGCTGACCTAGTGGTCCCTTGGAGGTTTTCTTTATCCCAGAGACGGAATAAATTGGGAACTGCACATTTAAAATGTCTACTGCAACAGCTTGTGCCAGAGCTAAGCTATTGTGACTGTGTTTACCCTGAAAATGAAGGAGAAAGAAGTTAGAAATGAAAGAAAATGTAAGGCAGAACTGTACTGTACTCTGCTCTGAAAATCAAAACACAACCAATATTTTTTTTTTTTCTTATATAGAATCCCATTCAGTTTCTGTAATTGTTCCAAAACCTCAAGAGTCTGGAACAGGAAAAGAGGGTTCAAAAGGTACACTTTCAGCTGACATTTTTTCCAACAAGCTGAGACTAAATGAAAGGTGAAAACCCCCCAGGATGCCCCCTTATTCCTTGTTTTCCCCAGCCATTTTAATTTCAAGAAGTTCTGTAAATGGGCAATCCTGTAGCGAGACGTACCTGTCCTTCCCTGTTCTCTGTGCTTTTCAGAACGATGTGATTCTCTAAATCACCTCATCTTCTCCTCTCACCATTGAAGAGCTGGCTGTCTCAGCAGTCAGATTTGCACAGGTAGGTCTCCTTATGAAGGCAGAAGTCTTCAGATTGTCTCTGGGTTGTATCTTCATTTTCATTCCAAGACCTGATGGTAGAAACCATCCGTCATGTTTTACTGAGGCTATGCTGGGGCACTCTGGAGTATGAGTAGTACTTGTAAGGGATCTATGTAATATTTGATGAAAAATAGAAAAATTAAAGTGCGTTGCCTTCACTAAACAACACTCGTGGCATCTGTGCTGTGTATACCTGTGTGCAGCCATGGCTCATTACTCATCACGTTGCTTTGTACAGCTTCAGGCAATTTTATGTCATCCACTCTGAGACTGACAGTTGCTCCTCACCATAACCCTAGTTCTGCAGTCAGCACATGTTTGGTCTCCTACTTCCATAGCTTTCAGGCAATTCAGAAAGTCCTTTTCAGAGCTACCACACATTTTATACCATATTTTAGGGTCTGTGGCCTGACTTCCAGTGATCCCCCTTGGATTACTGTCTGACTAATGCAATTTCTACAGCCTAAAGGCAGCTTTACAACAGTCATTCAGGCTCTCCTTCTGTTGACATTAATTAGTCTGTTGGTGTTACATGCAGTAAACAGGAGCCCTTCAAAGTTCACATTCTTTATTTTTACACAATTTGATGTTACATCAGTGCCTGAGAAACATGGTTTATCCTACCAACAAATCTGCATGCCTTCTCAAAGCTATCCTACTTGTGTCTTCATCTCAACAGGGTAGGTATCATCTCTGCTAAAGGAAGAGAAATTTGTTGGTCATGCTAATGTTTTACCTTTGCTCAACAGTGCTCACGACTGGTTTTAGCACTACCAAGTAGTATGAAAATTCTTGTGTGTCTTTGTATGGGGCTGGCACTCCCAGACTGAGTATATATGTCAACAGGAGACAGTTAATGAAAATAACTTCTGGTTTGTGGCCAATCTGGTTAGCTCTGCAGCTGAAAAATACATATCCAAGTTCTCATTTGTACGATACTACCGTTCTCTGAAGTACTGAATGAGCCATTCCAAATGCAAGAGGCAGTTAGGGTTTTAAAAGGCTCCAAATTTCAGCAGAACCTTTGTGTACCATGACAGTGACATCCACAGGTTAGAAATTATTTAAATTGTTGGTTTCCAAAATATATTTCAGCAGGAGGTCCAAAATGGCTTTATGGTGCAAAACAACAAACTTATTGTTTTCAGGTACTTCCTACTATATGAATTAAGCACATAAAAAATCTATCATGCAGAGGACAGGAATTTTTATTAATTTTTTTGTTTTCACCTACATAGGAGCAAGATAACTTTTTGTACCTGGTTTGACATACAGTCTGATGCCTGAATAGTTATTGACACCAGCAGTGAGATTAGATACACAGATGGACCAGCGTTAAGAAAATAGACCATGAAGAAGAGCTGTGGAGGGTTAACCTTGGCTAAAGGCCAAACGCCCACCCAGCAGCTCTCTCACTCCCCCTCTTCAAGTGAACAGGATGGAAAAGTTTGAGGGTTGAGATAAAGACAGGGAGATCACTTACCAATTACTGTCATGGGCAAAACCAGACTCGACTTGGGTAAAAGTAATTTAATTTATTGCCAGTTAAAGTAGACTTGGGTAGTGAGAAACAAAGACAAACATTAAAGCAACATCTTTCCCTCCCTTGTCCCCGTCCCAGAACCAACTTCACTCCTGAATCTTCTTCCCTCAGAGCAGCACAGGAGAGTTGCATTATAAAAGTTGGTTGGGATATTGTTATAGAGCTAGTTGAGATAGATTTGTCAGGTTCATTAACCGCCTGACTCTGGGACCGGCCCCGTGTGGTGCTGTGTTTAGCTTTGCACCGGTGAGGATGTGGCCCAGCATCTGCCTTTATTGGAGGAGACTGAAAATCTCTTACGCTGTTACTGGAGGCTTGCCACGGATAAACTATTAGAACAGTATCTGACTTTTGACTAAAACAAATCAGGTACAATGATTTCAGGTAGAATCTGCTTTCCGTAGATTTTCCTCTTTTAAAGAAATTTATATCAAATTGACAAGTTAAACTTGCTGCTGTTCAGCCTATACTGTACAGGTCGTGTTTGCCAAGTGTTGTACTCCAAGCACCTGATGATTCGTGTGTCTGGTTGGTCGGAGCTCCCAAGCAGAGCACATGTCCCATCAGGAACCGTGGTCAGAAACTGATGCAGAAGGAGGGGAGACTGAAGTCCATTGAGAGAACCTGACAGAGGTGAACATGGCAAATGAGTTACAGACAAATGAGGAACTCTTCAGCTGTTTCCAAATAAATTATTTGACTCTGATTAAACCATTTTAGTGCTATAATTTTTTCACTTAGAGTTACCAATCGCAAAAATTGGAATTTCTCATCTGTTCTACTATCCATGGTCATGTATCTAAGATAAACTAATATCATCAATTTGTTTTAAAAATAACCAAGTAAGACCCTGTGCCTCCAGATTAATATACATTATCATGCACTGAGCTATTTCTTGTTTATAGAATGACATTTATTCTGCCACAAGTTGACAATAAGTAGTGTGCTAAAAATGAGCTGAATTTATTTGTTGCTTGTGATGGAATGAAGAAATTTATTTCTCTAAGGATTTGGCCTATAAAAGTTTAATCTCATATTGGGATGTTATTACATGAATTTCTCTGTTTGCCTGTAAACCACTTCAAAATTTTTTTTAACCTTTTTTTAGCATTTAGAGCCATTCAGTTTGATTTCTAACTTTTTTTTTTTTTTTAAATGTGTAACCTAAAAACACTAATAGCTAATTGATATGCACAGAAATGAAAACAGTGAAGGGAAAATCAGTGCCCTAGGTTAATTTAGTATGTAGTAAAAAAATGTCATTTGACAGATTCCTGAATCTATTTTAAACTCACCGAATAATTCTGCATAAATAGAAAAGACAATATTTTTGGAAATGCTGAAAACAATTCAGTTAGAAATTTTTGAAGGATATTGACATTCCTGAAATAGACACTTGCCAAAAAAATCCAACTAGATTCCCAAAAAGGTGGATGCCAAAATGTCTTCATTTATGCCCGGTGGTTAGCGTGCTTAGCCAGCATATGAGATAGCTTGGCAGAAAGTCAGTAATAGAAGGAGCGGCTCTGTATCCTGACCAACGGTACACCCCAAGGGCATATTTATGTTGCGGTACTTGATCTAGTGAATATTTAATAGAGTTGAATATGGAATAAAGTCAGAAGGACATACTGAGAATACCACAGAAGCTTATAGCACACTCGGGGGAATTGGTTAATGTGGGTTCAAAGTCTCTCAGAAACAAGGAAGATTTGAACATGGATTTCTCAATTCTGTGCTTTTTGTTTTTCTTTTTTGAAACACCTCTTCCAGGCAATTCTGTGATTTGTCTTTCATTTTTTTTAGACATAAAATATATTTAGAAATGTCAGAACAGCTTCAGAAAAGTATTTTCAAAATATTTTTGTTCTTGGGCTGAGAACATGTTACTTACCTTTTCCTGCTATGAGATGTGATATAAAGGACGTGCACGGGGATAATGTGGTGATTTGCAACAATAATATTTTGGTACATGTTAAAAAGGATGGGAAGGACCTGGGTTGATGTCTCTTGAGAAATGTGCTTCGATTTTAATCCTATATAACAAAAAAAGGATTTTTGTCTCCCGCTAATGAAGAACATCTCTCCTCATTAGTATCCAGTCCCTGGCATTCTATTACAGCTTAATTGTAATACAAACAATTTGCTTTCTGTTGAAGGAAAATATATTAAATGATAAGGTTATCAGAAACAAAAGTGATTATTTTGAAAAACAGAGAAGTAAAATATTAAGTAAAGAAAAGTAAAAAAGATACACAAACTTAAATATGAAAATTAATTAAGAAGTTCAGAAAATCAGTTATATTCAGTTTAGTGACAAACTAGCCTGGACTACAAGGGTGGAAATATAAATTATGTATTTCTATATATAGAAATATATAGGAAGAAAAACGTATTTTTGTATGTCTTTTGGAATTTTCTTTATAATCTCAGCCTTTTGTCCTGTAAGTTAGACATCCATTTCCCACAAGATGCCATTCCTTGTTAAGAAATCGTTATTGTTTCCAAAATTAAATGGATGTTGGAGTCCTCAGCTCTATCACTCACTGTCTTGGTTTCAGCGAGGATGGAGTTAATTTTCTTCCAAGTAGCTACTGTGTTTTGGATTTAGTATGGGATTTGGTATGTGAAGAATGTTGATAATACACTGATGTTATTAGTTGTTACTATGAGATCAAGGACATCTTCCAGCTTCCCAGGTTTTGCTAATGTGCAGCTGCAAAAACCTGGGAGGGGTAGAGCCAGTGCAGTTGACCCAAACTGGCCAAAGAGAGTATTCCATACCATAGACGTCATGCACAGTATAACTGGCATGGCTAGAGCCACGGGGTGGGCTAGAGCCCTTTCGTTTGTGCTTTCGTTCATTCATGCAACTGTTTATTCCCTTGCTCTCTCTCTCTGGAAGTTGCAGTTCCAAGGTCACTGCTCGGGATCATTCCAAGATTGCTCTCGGTCTCGTTCCGTGATCGCTGCTCGAGACAGGCTGTATCGGTCATTGGGTCATCGGGCAGTGAGAAATTGTGCATTGTTCATTTTATATATTCTATTATGATCATATTTTATTATTATCATTATTAATACATAATATAATTATTATTACCTTTTTGTCTGCTGTCCTGGTGAACTGTTTTTATCTCAACCCATGAGTTTTCCTTTCTTTCTGATTCTCCTCTCCACCCCACTGGGGAGGGAGGGGAGTGAGCGAGCGGCTGCGTGGTATTTGGTTACCAGCTGGGGTTAAACCACAACACTCACATACTTTTTTATTTTTCTGTTTCTTGAGTACTATCACTCTTGAAACCATGGGTTGCATTGATCCTTTTTTTCAAAGCTTATAGTTGTTAGCTTTGAAACACAGCATAAATGAGATAAAATAAAATAAAATAAAATAAAATAAAATAAAATAAAATAAAATAAAACAAAACAAGACAAAACAAAACAAACTGCCCAAAGTGTGACAGACTCAAAATATGATCTGTGCCCTTGTGTTCTTGTCTATACCACGGTATAAAACCTTTTTTATTGAGAAATGTCAGCAGGTGACTGAGATCACACAGTAGTGCGAGTTCAAATGCCTTTGAACTTATTGGCCACTATTGCTCGTGGTCTGTCCATTTACTTAAAATAGCTAGGCGCTTCAAAAGTTACGAACTCATTATGTAATAAACAATTGACTTTAATTTACAACACTTTAAAAATGTTGCCGCTGACAAACAACAGATATCTGCTGTAACCATGATAAAGGAAGACAAAGGCAAGTATCTATCCCAAATGTTGTTCAAGCAAACTTTAGAATAAGTGATATGCGTTCAATGAAATTTGGCACAGATCTTGCATTTTAGAAAAACATCAGTCACTGGTTGACTATCACTATTCTTATTTGCACATGGATCTCCTGAAGAAACCAGCCAGAGTGACTGATGACCTCAATAATGGTTTGAAGTCAGTAACTTTTATGGCTATTTTTAAAGTTAAGTCATTGATGAGTCGGTTCTCAGAGCTGTGATCAGAGCTGTGAACTGATTTCTTTGCTGGCTTATTCTACAGAAGTCAACAAAATTATGTAATGGCAATGTAATCAGGGGAGTGACCTTCTTGGTTCCTTTAAGTGGAAGCCTGGGTATTAAAAAGTGTTTCTTTAAAAAAAATACTGATTTTGGAGGCAGTTCTTCTGGCCTAGGGATACCAGACCTGGTGGAACAATGTCTCTTTAAGTCCAAGTTATTTCAGAAATTTGCTTCCATATTCAAACTATTTAGAAAAAAAGCAACCACAGCTATTTCATATTCAGTATAAATCCTTCCCTGGAGGTCTGCAGTGAGCTCACAATTATAATTGTAAATTTCCAAATGGAGAGTTTTACATGCTAAGATATACTTTGCATTTAGGGAGAGAGATCTGGAAGTCAAGATTTAATTGTTTTATACCTTAAGAGGCATGAGATGAAAATACCAAACAGCAACCACAACAAAATACCCTATATTAGGAAAGCTCACGAGCAGAGAAAACAAACAAACCAACCTACATAAATGTAACCAGCTCCTAAAAACATACTTTGTTTTAAAATGTAAATGAAATGTGCTTCGTTTCAGCGTTCAATACTGCTGTGTAAATTTGCATATTATCTCCTTCTCCCTTTTCAGTATCCTCGACCAACAGCTGTGACTTGTCAAAACTTGCCAGCACCAGGGAAAAAGAAAATGAAGGGGCATATTGGAAACTGTGTCAGCTTATCTACTGCTTTCCGTAAAATGTAATTGCTGAAGATGCCATTAAGAGGTGTCTGAAAAAATGTGTTAAGGCTGCTTAAATTGTTTTTTTCTTCTCTCCCTTTAATAGCGGTGGTGTGATACCTGGGAAGGGCAGAAGCAAGAGAACAGAACATCTTGTGCGCTCTTCTCACAAGTTGCCTCCCTGTGACGAAGGGCTGCTGAAGCTGACATCTTTGCGGTGGTTTTGACAGAGTCCTTCATCACGGGTGTTTTGCAGTGCCCTTTATATTCCTTCTTGCGCTCTGAACCCCTTCATCAGCCCCGCTCCTTTCTGATGCTTGCTTTCGCTCTTGAGGCACCATATATTGTACAACAAAGAGCTCGAGGTTTCTGTGTTACCACGCAGTGAGGTGAAGGGAGCCTGTTAAGGCAAGAAAACCCCTATAAGGTGAACCTCCAAGCATTGTCCTTTGTACCAGTGAGAGCAATCAGACCCATGTCATTGCTACTGAGAGTATACTGTAAAAAGAGACCACGTCTGACTGGAGGAGTGATGTGTCTGAGAAGACGGGCTGAATTCTGAACCTCAGCTTGCTAATAAAGCTCCAGCGCTTTGGCATTGCTCTGGCTGTTAGGTAGGACATGACGGTGGCCATAGAGCAATGCAACGTCCGCTGCCCTCAGTGCTTTATCCATGTGCTTTGTGAGATTCTTACCAAGATTCGGAGATTGCAGTATTAGTGTGAGTCGTGGAGGACCTCAGTTTCTCTCAGATTCCTTGTCTGGCCCCAGAGGTGAGTCCCTACTCATAAGCATACCTGGTAATATTGGGATTTTGGTGCATTACTATCATACAATGTTGCAGTGAGGGTAATAGATGAGACACCCTCAGAGCTCAGGTTGGTCACTGAGCAGACTATACAGAGATGGAAGCATGTACTTTTATCACTGTGGCTTGGCGTTTCAAATGAAAAGAGTCCTTAACATCTTGCAGGATTCAGATACAAGTGGGAATGCTCTAGTGGCAGAAACTTAGGTTGTTGCTTTCAAGGGAAGGGAAGGGAAGGGAAGGCAAGGACAAAGAATGATGTAAGGAGTGATGGAAATCTCTTTGGCCCTGCAGATGACAACTCTGAAGTTGAAGTCAGGATGTCAGCGATTAGGACTGAAGTCTCTGGGCTGCCATGGGGTGATTTATGGAATGCGGGGTTATCAGATTGCAGTCCAGAAACGGACTGAGCTGCACTAAATTATCTGTGCTTTTCTGATGAGTGGATCAGGATTCTTTGTGTTTCCTGACTGGCCTCATTAAGTTTCTATAATTATCATTTTATTGATAAAGTGCCTGCCCTTGGTGAGACTTGGGGGATGCTGCACAATTAAAATAACAGATTATGTGGATGTAAGATAATATACTAACAGTTAGAACAAAACTTGTCTTACAGAAAAAAAGGTTTAGTAGTTGGGATTCTTCCCTAATACTAGAACTGAAGAGGGAGTACTTTCCTGGCAGTGAAAAACCCATCCATTCAAATGGGATATTTTTTAAAAAGTAGCTTATTTCTCATTGGAACTGCTGACGATTAGTTTTCAACCAACCGAAGTATTAATGTCTGTCTCGCTTGTCTGTCTCCATGGTTTTGTGACAAACCTATGTAGCTGATTTTCTAAATTCTAACTAACTTCTAACTAACTTCTAGCTCTTGAGTTAGATTCCCAAAACTAGGGAAAATTAGTCTAGGTCATCAAGATATGCTATTCAGTTAAAAAATGTGGAATTCTAAGTTAGATTCTCACTCCAGTAGGAATGTAGGAATATAGGACAAGGACGGAGACCCACAGAGCAATTTAGGCACACAACTGTTTATCTGCCAAAGAGAATCAGGAGATTGAAGAGGATTAATGGCAAGCCTTCACCAAAGGGACCTAGGCGTTGTGCTACTCAGTGACGCAAAGTGTGAGATGGAGGTGCCAAGATTGACAGGAATTCATAATGCTGGGTTAAGTGTGTGTGCTCCCCATACAGAGGGAAGAGTTCAGGGTCCTGGTTTGTCATTCATACCAGCCCAAAAAATCATCATTTCACCAACAGGAGAAATTCCAAAAACATCTGTCCTCAGTGTGAGCTCGTCTGCCTCTAGGAACTCGCATCCAGGTTTGCCTTTCAGAGTGCAGACCTTTGTGCCATACTTAGCAGTCTGCTGGAAATGTGGTTGCCATTCTCCAAATTACTTCTGTACGATTTATCCAGTTATTATCTAATTAAACCACGCCTAGTTCTTTTCCCTGTTAGCTGAATGGCCTAACCAACATACTGTAAGTTCGAGATTCATTCTATTTGCCTTCCTTTTTAGCCCCCAGATCTTGCCTTTTTGGATATCTAGGTAAAAGCTTTACCAAGCCAGGAGGAAAGCACTTCAAGACAACTGGCTGGCTACCGGGAAAAGGCAGCGGTGGGCTCAGGAAGGACCTACAGATGAGATTTCATATGTGTCTTTACCACATTGTGTAAAGGAGAGGTATCTCTCCTTTCCTGTAGAGCAGACTAAGAAAATTAGGCATAGTAATAATTAAACTAACAAATGGAGTGTCTTTAGGGATGGGGATTGGAGGGGTCGGTTTCTATTTTCCCATTTCTAAGCAGTCTGAAGTAGAAGATAAGTGCAAAACCAGCATCTTGGCAAGATAAAGACACTCAGTAGCATCATTTACGTGCCTGCACTTGTTAAGCAAAGTTTCCCTTGAAGGTGGCTCAGACTCCTGAATGCTGTGTGTTTAGGATCCCAGTCACCCTCCACAAAGTGAATATAGGGTCAATAACTGGAAGGTTATGGCAGACTGAAGAAGACCTTTAAGTAGCCCAGACATGAAGGCAGAAGGAGACTCCCATTCATTTTGATGTTGATTGGGTCCATGTAATTATGCTAAGTCTTTTTGCTTCTGTGAGATTACTTGCACTATGTAAAATAAATATTTATTTAGCACTTTCACCTTGTGGGCAATGCTACCATTCTTCTTTTAATTACTATACGGTTTTTAATAATTATGGATAGCTCTTCTCGTGCTGCTTCCATATTCAAAGCACTTTGCAAATGTGAAAGGTGGTTATCCGTCTCTGACTTTCTATAATAAAATGATATTAGAGAAAATACTGGGAACTGTTTGTTCTCTGCAATTTCTTAAGATTAAAGTAATGTTTATATAAATGACAAAAAAAAAAAAGACCTAGATATGTGCCTGAAAGCAGGTAACTGAATCCTTGGTTTATACTGGAAGTCAAAATGAGTTCCATAGGGAACAAACCTTAGTTTCAGAGTACATAGATGTTCAAAATTGCAATCAGTGTCTAAGCTACCATTGCAGGCCGTACGAATCGAGCCAATTCAGATAACGGGATCTCAATTCAACCAGGCACACGCATATGCTTGGTTTGGACTGAGCTGCATTTCTTTCTAGCCACTTCAGCCCTCTGGTTCCCAGCACTGCTGCACGCTCTGCCAACAGCAAAGGTAACCAGGGATGGGAAGCTCAGGAAAGGATAGATGGAGAACGTGGCAAAAAAAAAATCCCGAGTGACTTGCCTACCCTTTAGAAAACTCTTCTGTATGGAGGGTCCAAGTCTTTGACGGGTGACAAAGGCATTGCAGTTCAGTCCCAGGAAACATGGCAACCAGTGGTAATCCAAGCAAACAATTTCTTGTTTCTACAGAAGCGTGATTGCGTTTACCTTACTCGAACAAACAGCTCATGACAGACAGACATGTTTGGATATAAATGATTTGCAGCATGTACTGTACAACTTTTTTGTGGTAATTGGGATGGACTTCAAATTTTCACTGAGGATTACTGACTTCAGGGTACCTTCGTATATTAGTATATCTATCTAAATATGGATATAAATATATACACATGTATGTATAATTATATCCACATATACATATGTAGTATATATAAAATTATGTAATCATTAACTCTAAGTAGTGGCTCAGGAATTTAGGAACGAATTTATAATCTGCTGCTGCTTTTCAAAGTTCCATTTGCAATGCAATGGAGTTAGAGAGAGGGCACCAACTGTAAGCATGATCAAGATCCCAAATACAACCTCTCCGCATTAAAAAGTAATAATAGAAGCGGAAGCTACTCTGAAAGTGGTACAAACCTGCTGTGTTTTGTACCATTGTCTAATGACTCATGAACAATGCCTTGTTCAGACCTTGAGTTACTCCTGTCTTCTTGAAGAATCCTTTCAGAAAACTAGTAGTATTAAAAACCAGGGTTGCTGTCCTCTGGAGAGAATAGTAGAATCTGTGCCACATGCCTTTCCATCGTTAGTATGCATGCAATACAAAATCTAATATTACCTCAGGTTTTACTGTTTTAAAGTCTTTTAAATGTCTACTGCTATTTTAAATATTTTTGTGCTCTATGGAGATCAATGGTCACCAGTGTTACAAGTCCTTACTCCAAACGCAGGGACACACACAAATACAAACACACATACACAGACATATTCTCTTTACATATACATACGTGTGTATATGATGTATATATGTATATATTGTACACCCAAATATAGAAATTTAGAATCATAGAATCATAGAATTGTTCTGGTTGGAAGAGACCTCCGAGATCATCGGGTCCAACCATTAACCTATCACTACCAAGTCCCCCACTAAATCATATCCCTTAGGGCCTCATCTAAACGCCTTTTGAATACCCCCAGAGATGGGGACTCCACCACCTCCCTGGGCAGCCTGTTCCAATGCCTGACAACCCTTTCGGTAAAGAAGTTTTTACGAATGTCCAATCTAAACCTCCCCTGGCGCAACTTGAGGCCATTTCCTCTTGTTTTGTTGTCTGTTACTAGGGAGAAGAGACCAACCCCCATCTCTCTACAACCTCCTTTCAGGTAGTTGTAGAGAGCAAGAAGGTCTCCCCTCAGCCTCCTTTTCTCCAGGCTAAACATCCCCAGTTCCCTCAGCTGCTCCTCATAGGACTTGTGTTCCAGACCCTTCACCAGCCTCGTTGCCCGTCTCTGGACACGCTCCAGCCCCTCAATGTCTTTCTTGGAGTGAGGGGCCCAAAACTGAACACAGTACTCGAGGTGCAGCCTCACCAGGGCCGAGTACAGGGGGACAATCACCTCCCTACTCCTGCTGGCCACACTATTTCTGATACAGGCCAGGATGCCGTTGGCCTTCTTGGCCACCTGGGCACACTGCTGGCTCATATTCAGCCGGCTGTCGACCAACACCCCCAGGTCCTTTTCCACCGGGCACTTTCCAGCCACTCCCCCCCAAGCCTGTAGCGCTGCCTGGGGTTGTTGTGTCCCAAGTGCAGGACCTGGCACTTGGCCTTGTTGAATCTCATCCCATTGGCCTCGGCCCATCGATCCAGCCTGTCCAGGTCCCGCTGTAGCGCCTGCCTGCCCTCCAGCAGATCAACAAAAGTCCATGTACAGAACTTGTATCTCAGTCCTTACATTGGAGTTGGGTAACGACTCACAAAACAAATTTTTGGGAAGCTTTTTTAGGCTAGGATCATTCTGCTGTCCAGTACCTGTGGCCAGAAAGGAAAGGCGATACGCAGTGAACACACCAGATGGCAAAGGCAGTTACAGTGGGAAGAGGCTTGGTGCTTTGCCACTCTGTGGGCTGCACTAGACCGTGCAGCAAGCCAGTAAGGTAATGATGTGGAAAAAAATAAAAGGTTACAGATAAAATTTCAACAGAAAAGTGATCTTTCTATGGAACAGAAGGCAAGACAACATTCATGAAAAAGGGAGAAATCACAAATGAAAAGCTGAATTTTTTTAAAGATGCCAGCTCCAAGGGTAAAATAACCATGTGTGAGGGAGCTCTGTGGCTAAGTGGAGTGGGCTGCTACGTGTAATGGACACCCAGAAAAAATATCATCAAGAAAAAGAAAATCCTAATGGGAGAGGAAGAGGATGAAGCGTGAAGAATGGGAACAGAACGTGACAAACCAAAGATGTGAATTAGAATAAAAGCCAGGCAGCTCTGAGGTCCCTGCCTTTCTGGGGCCAAAATCCTATGGACCATGGTTTCAGGTGCCTTGCAGGTATTTTACGAAGTGGGAGAAAGCTCTCTCCATTCATTTAGATAAAAAGGTTTAAGTGTTTTCATTCCTTCTTGAGAACAACAGAGGTCCTAAGGAGGAAATGAGTGCAATACTTTTTTTTTTTTTTTTCCCCACTTATAACACATCTAATACACATTTATGAAGCATGACCTGAGTAAGGCCCTATACATAGAGTAAAAAGGTGATCCCTTTAGAAGGAGATTTGTGCAATTACAAGCCAACAGACAGAGGAAGGCACCAGATCCAAAAGTGGGCAAGTGCAACAAATGACACAAAATTTTTTAGACCAAATCAACATGCTAGCACATAGTGACATATAGTAGCAGGTCAAGCACTGTCAGGAATTTTGTAAACAAGTCATGGCTAGCGAAGGAAAATTAATATCTTCTATTAGGTCAACTTACATAGGTTGGGAAAAAATGGGAAAACTTTAGGGAATGCTAATTTTTTTAAAGGCATTATGAGAAAGGATCATTTTAAGAAGGGGTTTGAAGGAGAGCAAGTTCTGTAGATCCTGGTGGGGAGTTACTCCCATACATCACAGAAAGGGTCAAATTTTTTGTTTTAAAACAAGACATAGGATCTTATAGGGCAAGCAAGGGAAAGCTGACTTGGTGATATCAGGCAAAAGACAACAGCAGAGCTGTCACTGGGCAGGGCTGGGAAGGCACTGGATGGGGAATGACACTTCTGTTCAATTTGGAAGAGAAAGATGCTTCTCTCAATCTCTTCTTCACAATGCAAAGAAATAGGAGTAATTTCTGTAGTATTCATGATCTCAATGAGTTTTCCTCTGCCAGTTATGAGAGAGGCAGGCCTTGTTGGTCTATTGGTCTAATCATGACGGCTATATTCTGTAGAAATCATGGTTTTCATTTTCTCAAGGCTTAAATTATTAGGTGATTAGAAAACAAAGACATCTATGCTGTTTCCCTCTAACAGAAAAGCAGAGGTGAAAAGGTACCAGAGCAGGCTTCATGTTCTTAGATAGTCTATGAGACTCTTTCTTTCTTTCTTTCTTTCTTTCTCTCTTTCTCTCTTTCTCTCTTTCTCTCTTTCTCTCTTTCTTCTCTCTTTCTCTCTTTTTCTTTTCCCTTTCCTTTCCTTTCCTTTCCTTTCCTTTCCTTTCCTTTCCTTTCCTTTCCTTTCCTTTCCTTTCCTTTCCTTTCCTTTCCTTTCCTTTCCTTTCCTTTCCTTTCCTTTCCTTTCCTTCCTTTCCTTTCCTTTCCTTTCCTTTCCTTTCCTTTCCTTTCCTTTCCTTTCCTTTCCTTTCCTTTCCTTTCCTTTCCTTTCCTTTCCTTTCCTTTCCTTTCCTTTCCTTTCCTTTCCTTTCCTTTCCTTTCCTTTCCTTTCCTTTCCTTTCCTTTCCTTTCCTTTCCTTTCCTTCCTTTCCTTTCCTTTCCTTTCCTTTCCTTTCCTTTCCTTTCCTTTCCTTTCCTTTCCTTTCCTTTCCTTTCCTTTCCTTTCCTTCCTTCCCTTCCCTTCCCTTCCCTTCCCTTCCCTTCCCTTCCCTTCCCTTCCCTTCCCTTCCCTTCCCTTCCCTTCCCTTCCCTTCCCTTCCCTTCCCTTCCCTTCCCTTCCCTTCCCTTCCCTTCCCTTCCCTTCCCTTCCCTGTAATGGGGGAAAAAAAAGAACCCAACAACAAAGAGCAACCTAGGAGAACATAGTAGATATCAATGGCCAAAAATAATCTTTGTTTTATACCTATCATATATATGCAGATACATGGGGCAGACAGATACATCAGAAATGAATGGGCTACCTAAAATCAGGGAAAAAAGTTACAGGCAAGGGTAATCAACATAGTCCACTTCCAGTGGAACAGTTGTGCTCTACAGATGCTGAAGGCCTGACCTATAATCCGCAGGTAATGTGGTTTTCAGGGCTGCACTCAGATTTTTTCCGCCTTCCCCACCTACAGAGGAGCTGGCAATCGGCCTCCGGTTCTGTGAATTAGTCTCCAAAGACTCGTTGGAGCATCATGCCCGGTGGTCCTTAACTGAGACTTTCCATTGCGCTGGAGCTGAAGTTACAACCCTTAGCATTGTTTACATGGTACCGCTGCCGTTATTTCGTCTCGGAATTGCAAATTTCCTAATTATGGGAGCCGGCAAACAAGAATCTTCTCTCTTGTGGGCAAACCTTAACACGCCAACAGAGTGGAAGAAAATGTCGCTGTTGGCACATTGGAGAAATGCCAAGGTAAACTACTAGCTGATAAGTGGAAAATTTCACTCTATAAATGTTTGGCCTGGGACTTCATCAGCCAAAATCAGTGAATAGTAGAATCAATAAATGCCCCGCTATCCATTAGAGTCTCTAAGCATGGTTTATTTATCATAATATGTAATGTTTTTTTAATGAAGAATATAATCAGAACTTTTTATTATAGAATGAGTGGATATTTCCTCCCCCTCACATAGCTTATTGTTTCAAGTCATAAATACCTGACCTATTTTTTTTTTTTTTTTATTCCCCTCTGGCTGATAGTGGTAAAAAGTAGGTCAGGTTCAAACGCAATTGCTCTGTCTGACATTTTTACCGATACAGAGCAGTTACATGAAGCTCTTGCATTTCTGAGTCACTTGTTGCCATCGGTATGCACTTGCTCCTACTAGATATGGTCTTTTTCTAAAATCTCTCTTTTAGATGACTGGACAGTTATATTTTCATTTTATTCAACGCTTTTTTTCCTGTTTTTTTTTTTTTTGGGTGCCTATCACAGAATGCCTAAGCGCTGTGCAATAAAACTAATCCACAGAATAAGATCTTAGTACATCAAATCTACAATTATCTCATGTATGTTTTTGCAACTGTTCCATGAAACATCTTTATCAATAATTCAATTTTTCAGGATTTTTTTTTACTGAAGGAAACCATCACTTCAGTTTTTAAAAAGTGTCTCACTAAGAAATGGATTTGTTGTCTAGTAGGAACTCATGGGAGGAAGGGAAATACAGATGGAAATAGCAAATAGAAGCAGGTCCCAAAGCCAACAAAGTGAATTCCCTTGTTCCTCTGGAGTCATTGGTCCCTCGCTGCTGCAGCCCATGAAGAGCTTTAGACAGTCTCCAGGGCTTTTTCTTTTAGAAGGAGCACTGTAGTTGAGCCACACAGTTAAAGAAGCCCTTCCACCTCCTTCTTCTGAGTAAATACAGACTACGCGTGAGGCACTGTTTGACAGGTCACAGCTTCCACAGACTGAGCCCGGGGTAACAGGACTGTCACATAAAATACTCCAGCCTGGTCTGGGAGTGGGCAAATAGCCGGATTGCCATCCATCATAGCGGGACACAAGTCTCGCCATTGCTGGGTCAAAGATTCAGGTGTTTGTCAAATAACGCTATAAATCATCTTACGTGGGAGTTTTTTTAAGCATAGGAGCTGAATGCTAAACAGAGCCCGAGAAACTGGAAAACACGACTACTTCCCAGCGGGATTTAGGCACCCGGCTGTCATAGGCTCCTGTGACAAGCCCAGATGAAAATAGACACATATGATCGTTGTGACCATAGAATATTAAACTCAGTACTAGTCCTAAGCAAGAGTGTAGGTAGTAGCTTTTTTTGTTATTGTGGTACATGTGAAAGTCTCATTTCTGCGTCGCAGTCAGAACCCAACCTGAGAGCAATGCTGCTCTGAACAAAAGCGTTTCAGAATGATCTCTCCCAACCACGTGCACACACTCTCTAACAAAACTCAGATTCCTGATATTGTATCAAACAGATGCAAAAAAAAAGGCTAGTGCTGGCTATGTATCTTGCTACTTCTCCTGCTTTATTTTGTGTTTGGGATGATAATATGAAACACTTTCCCTTTAACATCTGCTGCCTGCCTGTAAATGATGAACTAGGTTCCAGACACAATTTCTGCAGGTAACCAGCTGTGATACCCTGCAGTGATTCATAATACTAAAGTGTTTATGGAGATTTTTGAATTTACATGTTTATGAAGTTTACAGTGTGACATAAGAGGAAATAATTTAATTGATGTTGTTTATTTTACTGCAGCCATGGCGCTGAGGTGCTCAGTACAGTAAATTAAGTTAGTGTGTATATCTCACTATATGTTTGCAAACCTCTACTCAACAGGACATACCTTGTGCAGAGAGAAGTGTGTGACATCAAGAACAAGAGTGAAAGTTTTGTACCCTGAAAGCCATTCACGATGACTTTCTAATGTAATTTAGTCTAAGAATTTAAATTGTTCAAAAATAAAAAAAAAATCAGGCAGGGAATGGTTGTCTTTCATTGTTACGGAATTAACCATCCTCTGGAAGTCAAACATTGGCTGCAAAAGTGTCTCACTGCATGAGAAAGAAAAGAAATAGGTTCACTAGAGAAGATCCCAAAGCAAACTCTTGTCATAGGCTTTTAGTGTAATTCAGTAGCTACTCATCCCACCTGTCACGGGAAAGACACAGAGAGGAGGCATCTGTTTCTACATGTGCAACTTTAACTAATATGAAGGACTGTGTTTTGGGACAAACTACATGGAATAGGTTCAATACAGTTGTTAGCGAAGTTGGGGTTGGCCCTAGGCTTTCCATCGGGTTATACAGCAACGCTCAATGCGTGAGAGTAACTCAGCAGAACTGCAAAGCATCATCCTGTTTCTGGTCTTTTGGTGGAAATCAGGGGCTGGGAGGAGTTTGGGAACTATGAAGAGAATTGGGTTGTATTTTCTTTCTTCCTCTTTCCTGATCCCGGCAACCTCCTCAAAGGGTGATCTAATTTTGCCAAGGGTGGTACCGGTTCCTTGGCAACATCACTCCACAGGATGGTCTTCTGTGCTGTACAGACTTCGCTCCATGGCGCAGGAGAGGTGGGATTGCTCAGGGCCTTCGCCATGCAGCATGAGTGAGGGTTATAGGCAATCACCCAGCAGTGGGATAACCTGACCCCTGCCCCTCTGGGACTCTTTCCCCTTTCCCTTCCTGCAATATGGGGTCCTTTATCCCAGATTCCAGGCTAGGGCCCAGGTACCTTATTGGATCCTTACTCAAAGATTCAAACTGATTTTGTATGTACAATATGTCTCCAGATTTTGTCTTAGCTCTTTGTCAGTAGGTTAGGAAATGCAAGAAACAGCCTTCCTGGAAGTCAAGAAGGAGAAAACAGTGTAGAAGAGATGGCCCAGTTCAGTTGCTTCATTCCTTCATTTGCTTTGACCCGAGGTGCTGCCTTTCCCCTTTGAGCACAAGCGCTCTACGCTTGTAGGAAGAGCAAGCCTGTAAATACACCTCTAGGCAGCTATCTGTTTTATTCCTAGTTAGTGTTATATAAACACTTATATAAATAACCATTTTTACAATCAGGTTTTATTTTTAAAAAAAAGAAAGAAAAAAGGGGAAAAAAAGAAAAAAAGTGCCAAGTCGTGTTAACTGATCCCACAGGCAACGCCTGCAGCTTGGCTTGCATCTATCTGTTAATATCTCTTGCCTTCCAGAACAGGTTGGCTCCATCCAAACTACTTTTGTGAACAACCCCTGACCTGTGCAAGCCCCAGCGCCTGGAAATATCTAGGAATAATTTGGGAGAATGCTGTCTAATGCAGGAGAAAACTGGGCTGGGAACACGCTAACAATTAATTTATTGGTATTGTTTATGGTGGGACAGTGCCTTGTCCCTCATCCAAACAGACAGTATCTGGATGCAGCTCTAACCAGCAAATCTGCCCAGGAAGGAAGACTGAAATTACAGCTCTAAACAATTTTTGTCGTCGAAGGGTAGAATCCAGTTGCCCCTAAGGAGCAGACCATTTCAGAGGAAGATTTGTGCTAGACAATCACATCCACATGCTGTTCTTATACTTGGGCTGGTTACCATTCCTGTGGCTGGCCAATTTGCAAATAAAGATGGAAATGAAGCAGCAGAAAGAATTAAAATAATAGTAATTAAAAAGTATAGAAAATAAATATTAAAATAACATTTTAAAATATAATTATAGGATTAGGATTATAGAAGATGAGGAAAACTCAGAGCTTGATATTGTGTAAAAAAAAAAAAACAAAACCAAGCAAAAAAACCCAAAACAGAAAAATAAAAATCAACCCCCCCTTAAAAGCACTAGAAATAAAAAATGGAATAGGAAAAAAAAATAACCTTCCAGTCCTTCAGTTTTTTCTAAATTAGGAAAATACATAACAATTATACATAGATTAGGAAAATTTTACTAAGGTGAATATAAACTTCAATTTAACCAATGAACCTTTTTTTTTCCAAAACACTGTCTTGTCTGCATTCTAGTTTTAGACAATGTTAGTTAAAATACATTGATAACACTTTCTCAAATAATTTAACATCATTCTGCTTTCCTGCTTCATGCTTTAAAGCATTTGCTTAAAGGAAAATTGTGTAGAATTTAACAGAAAATTCCAAGCATTCAATAGTGTGTTGTTTGCTTGAAACCATCATCTAGCATATAATAGAGAATTAGATCCCTGCTATCGAATTCCATAGGATGACTCAGACATTCTACAGAGAACAAACTTTTTCTCTATTAAGTGTCTCTAGATTTTTAGAGTAATTTCTAGAGAACGTCACTGATTAAGTCACAATTAAATTCTAAAGTACTTTCCCACCAGGGTACAAACAATTAACACGAGCCAGATTCTTCACTGCCTGGCATCTTGTGCGGAGAGAATGAAAAATGCTTACGATGTGATATCATTGTACACACATTTTCTATTTATTATGCATTAGTGCAGAGACCACAAAGTGCTCTCCTCTCCTTTTTCTCTCTCTTCTTAAAACTCTTCATTTTCAGACTCTGTAACAGCCCCTCACACATGATGTTCTGTAATCCCTTTATCATTTCAGTTGTGCTTCACTGAGTTTTTTTAATAGCTTATCGATGTCCTTTGTATACTGCAGGGACTAAACCGTGCTCTCTAATTCATTGCCAGCTATGCTAAGGAAGGAAATGTTGGAGACAATCCTTCACATCACACTCAAGTAGCTCCTATTAAGCCTTTTTGGTGGCATACTCAAAGAAAGCTACTAGGAACCGGTGCTTTCACAGTATTAGTCTGAATAAGAAAGCCCATGGCCATCAGTAATAAGTGAGAGACCTGCTGAAGTAGAATTATTCGCTATGAGCTGCAACTCTGGACAAAGAACAGCTTCTTATTAGATCACCTACTTGGAAAAAAAGGCCAGATTTTCAGGCACTCAAGATCTTCTTTTTAGTTCTTTCAAATGTCTGAGCCCATATATTTGTTTTGTTAACGATACAGAATCACAAAATCGATGAGTTGAGCAAGCAGCTCTGTAGATCGTCCTGTCCAGGCCCCTGCTCAAAGCAGGGTTAGCTAAAGCAGGTTGCTCAGGGTCGTGTCCAGTTGGGTTTTTAATATCTCCAAGGATGGAGACTCCACAGCTTCTTTGGGCAACCTATTTGACCACTCTTACAGTAAGGATGTTTACAGAGTGATTTAGATAGTGTCTCTGTATTCCTTCTGGGTCACCTGGCCTGACTTTCACGTGTAGGGCACTGCCTTTTTATGTTTGGGTTTAGTTAACTAAATGTAGTTTGGTCTAATACAAGGCAATAATTCAGTTTAGAGTGCCTGCCTTACGTGTGCCCTGAGTGCATCATGACCACCGCCACATGTCTTCTACAATGCTAACCGTACTAAGAAGCAAAGACCATTTAGCACAAAGAGATTTAACTGAAGCAAAATGTATTTAGCTAATCCTAAATTGTCAATCCTACATGGCAAATAAACATTTGGCACAGCTGCGTAGGGTAAGGATCTTGGTCTGGAAAGTAATGGACAGTCTCAATATAAGAAATGCTGGACTCTCAAAATTTTCCTTCTGACTTTTGCATAGCAATGTTACAGGCAAGAAATATGACTAAAGATTTTCAATGAAGAGGACTATAGATGTCTAGAGCACGTTGCAGGAACATCCGTGTAGTAGCAAAAGAACAAAAAAAGAACCTTCTGAAAAATATCAGAGAGTTGTCATAACATTTCATAAATTGGTATCCTTGCAAAACAATATTCTTCCCCAACAATTCTGGATTCTCTGAACACTTTTCAGAAATCAGCTTCTTAGATGCATTTTATAATATTTTATTGGAAAAAAAAATGCTGGAACATTTATTTATATGTCTACATCTTAAACCTCTGCAGTAGTAGCTACAGTTCTGTAAAAATAAACCATAACAATTGTCCTTCCACCTCTGCTCTGATAAGCTGGTCAATAAGTTGTTTAACAGTACTGGTAATGAGTATGTTTTTGAAATAGTCTCTTCCTAAAGCAAAATTCCAGCTATGGATTAGCACTCTCAAATCTGACTTCTGTGTCCGTTTTACAAGATTTCTTGTTTAGAATAGTTTAAAAATAGACATTAAAATCTCAAGTGAAAAAGGGATACATTAATAAATTTTAGATGCTTACAAATTACAAACAAGCATTTCAGGTCTCTATAAACTGGGACAAAAAGAAAATTGAATCAATTACTTGAATACTTTCTCGCAAAGGTGTGAAAGATCACCTTTGTCTTCCATTAAGTTCTCAGTAGGCCAGTAGGCTACGTATATCCATGGCAAATTGCATATCATGGGTACATTTTCATGCTAAGATAAAATCCAAAATATTCACATATGAGTCTGAGATAGACAGCTCTGCCAGATCATCTGCAGACCTTGAGGGCTGCCAGCCCACCTCAGACCAAAGACTGACCTGAAATATTTTGAAATGAAGACAAGAAGCCTTAGAGCCAGGACTTCAGATCCAGCCTCCCTTGAGATGAGATGTGGGACCAAACACACATCTTGTGGGAAGTAGGTAAAAACAAGACAAACAGTCATTTATAGCTGCAGAATGGGCCACCATTTCTTTCAGCTTCCAAAAGACGACATAAATATATATGAACATTCAAGTGTTACCTGGCTTTGGTTTCCTTTCCATCCAGACCTTGTGATTGTGATTCTAAGGTAGCTCCAAATTTTAGCAAAACCAATTCCTGGATGACAAGAGGATCCTATCCTTCAGTCTCAGGAGGTTAGTGCTGGTGTTACGTGCTCTTAAAAATCTCTGAAATTTGGGACACCGGGTGGAGCATCACCTTCAGACTTAAAGGACAAAGAAGAGCAGGGCTGGCGGTGGCTGGATCGGGTAAGCCAGGCGGCCTTTACTCCTCCTGCCATGTGGGTGCAGTGTGACAGCCATTTTGTATATCCAAAATTGACGTGTAACAAGGAGGTGAACAACTGTACAACAAATGAACAAAACCCAATTAAAAATATCTACTGAAAGGAACCTGATTAGGCTTCTGCATTGTGCAGTGCTCTGATACAAGACTGATGAATTTAAGATGGAAGAAGAAGAATACAGGAGGGAAAGGATGCATAAGTAGGTCTGTTTACAGTGAGACAGATAAATGGATTAGATACAGAAAAAACAGTGTTTTGATAGAATTGCAGGTGAAAAAGAAACTGAGAGAGAGGATTTTTCTGACTTCTTTTTTCCTTCTGCCTTAGAAAAGCAGCTCTGCAAGTACACACTGAATTGCCACACCTGTTTATTTAATTTTGCAAGTTGCATCATTTCAATCTTAATCTTTATTTTATTCTTTTTCATTTGTTGGAAAAGAAAGAATGCTATTTTGGTAGGAGAGAGAATTGTGAGCTACAAGAAATAATCTTGCTTGAGGCAAATATCATTTCCCAACAGCCTGCCTGCAAATTTGGAAGACCTAGTGAACTGCTGCCTGTATATCTTACAGTGGAAATATAGTTTATTCTGAACAATGATTATAAATATATATATGTAAATGTATATATATATGTACAGGCACACATGCATAGATGGAAGGAAGCAGAGGATAAAGAGCAGGGAACAGGAATACATAATTTAAGGAAGAGAACTTACATGAATTAGAAAGACAGAGACCTAACTAATATCACACAAGGAAAAACTCTCCAGTCTTATTAAACATTTCTGTTCAGACCCAGTATAAAGACAGCTAAATTAGTTCAGGTAGAGAAAACTGTCATATCTCCCTTTACCCCTCCAATTTCTTTACCCATGCTTACAACCAAATTTCATAGAGACTTTTCTGTGGGTATGAAATAATGGGCTGCTTCATTATCATGTGCTTTTGAACCTGGAAAAAAAGAAGAAAAAAACCTGCTGGAAAACCTTTACCTGTGGTATTTCTGGTCGGGTTCAGATTAGGAAGTTCCAGCAGTCTTTAAAGAAAGGTTCAGTTTATGATATTTAGTAACCTCCAGAGGCTTGAGTGAGTCTGATAAGCTTCAGATAAACATCTGACCTTTGCAGGGTTTATCCAAAGTGAAGGGAAGCTACTGAAGTGCACCTATCGCTAATTCTGCACTTGTTCCAAGCGGGAAATTTCACTGATGTTAATGGGAGCTCTGTGCACTGAACGAGAGGAGATTATCCAGCAGATATCCACACAAAAGAAAAGTTAACAGCATATGAATTGGAAGACACAGCAGTGTCAGAAAATTTATTCTTGTGGTATGTCAGGTAGTTTGCTTTTTAAAATAGCAATATTACCATATGAAACTAAATTGATTAAATTGCGAACTGAAAGTAACCTTTTGCTTTCAGCATAGAGTTCGGCTTCCAAGATGCTTCTCTGTACGTGTGCTTGCAACATCTAAAAGCCAGAAAGAATTTTTAATCACCAAAAAAATTTTGCATGATTTAGACACTTCTTTGAAGGGCAGAATTTAAAACTATTTTTCCTCTTGATTTCAATTCACTCTTAGCAAGCCAGCATAACACTCTCTATCCCAGCAGCGTGTTCCAGACCTCCTAGCATTTAATTGGGTCATTTCTTGTTTATACGAAACCAGAATGGATTACTCACCAGCGCATGTTTAGAAAATAACATGAAAACTGGCATGTTTGAAACACCCCTGCCAGGAGAATTGGCTGGGTGCTCTGCCACTGCCTTGCCTTGCAACCCTGCGCGACACCGGGTGAGAAGAGCAAATACAGCCCTTTCTCTTGACTCTCCCAAAGCTCCATGACTTCTTGCTCTGTCCTCTCGCTTCTTGACTTGTGGAGTTCAAGGCGGAAAGCTGTAATGCAGGGGCTTGTATAACATAGAAAAGGGAATATTAAAAAAAAAAAAAAAAGTTTATTGGCATGAGTCGCAAACTGGGGAGCATTTCTGGCCTGCCCAGTCTGCAGTGATTACTTCCCTGTTCTTGGCCTTAGAAATCCGTTGGGAATATCTACAGCATCTTCAATAGTGTGGACAGGAGCAGTTCACTGGAAGTTAACAAACCAGGCTGTACTCCCCCAAAGCCAGGCCGCAGAAAATTAACAATGGCTTTCAGCAAAACTAATGGAGGGAGATAAGCTATGAAAAGAGGCCTCTCGCTAGAATTAATAATGCAGCTGCACCAATTTATAGCAGCTGAAGATCCAGCGTTTTGCTTATCTTCTTCCCTGATAAAGCTGTCTCTGTTTTTAAGAACAGTTTTCTTCTTTTTGATTATCATTTCTATTTTTCTGTCAATGGATTATTTGTTCATTGGAATGCAGAGCTGACCTCAGCTGAATATTCACTGAATGTCCTGCATGGCAATCCTTATCTCCAGAATCCCAGCTAAAAACCCCTGACCTGTGTATTTTCATTGTCCTCCCCAGAACTCTATTATATTCATGATATTTTTGACAAAACACAGTGAAAGAACAATGCTAGAGATGTGAATACATTTCCTTTCTCTCTCGAGCAAAACAAAACCTTGCCTGCCTCAGGCCTCCCTTGATGGAAAAAAGAGTTAATGCATTAAACATAGGACATACCCTGGAATTTTAATAGGATCTTTAATCCACCAAATTTGGACATGTAATTGTTAACATTTTGTTTTTCATTATGGAATGTTTTGTGCTTAGGGTACTCCAAGAAATGCACATCTGGTATTAATAACTTTTCAGCATAAAAAGCTCAACAAAATTACAACCTATTGTAGTTGGCAGATGGGTTGCAAAAAAAAATGAAGGAAAAAAAAAATCCACAAGACACCAGCTAGATTAATCCACTGCAATATAGATCCTGATTTAATTCAAACAATGCATAATGCATTGACTTCTAACAATAGGCGGCTATTGTGTGCAGTCTTTTCATATTTAGGAATATTCAGCAATGATTATTCATGTAAACAGGCTTTTGTTTCAAATTAATCACTGGATTGTTTTGAGTGGTGTGGTGGTTCCAGCTTCGATGGGAGATAGTACATGAGTATCGTGGAAGGAAGAGTCCCAGAAAAGTAGAAACAAACTCCTGGTTCCGGAAAGCTCTTGGCACGGGGTTGCCATGCTCTGTTTCAGAAGCAGCAAGCAAGAGACTGAACCACAAGTGGTTTCCTCCTTCCACCCGACTCTGGCTGTGGGGAATCAGGGAGGGTTATTGTGCGGGATGACATTTGCCTCCATTAAGAAAAGCTTGAAGTACAAAAAGAGGTTGAGTTGAAAGCATTTGAATGAAGGAGAAATTGCCACTGACTACACTGCCACATCTTTCATTTGAAAAAGGGAGATCAGGTTGACTGGACACGTAGGTTGTCAGCTCTGCTAGATCACTACCTGTCGGCTTCCTGCACTTTGTAAAGACTTGAGGGCCTTATTTTGCAATTTCTTTCTTTCTTTCTTTCTTTATTTTTTTTCTTTTCCTTTTTTTTTTTTTTCTTCTCTATTTCTCACAAAGAGGGTTAGGGTAGTCTGTCGAATTTCTTTTCTCACTTACAACCCCGTTTACCTGGAGTGATTCCAGGAAGTGAAACAGCTTTTCGTGGAGATTTGTATTACAGTAAATAACAAAATTCTAACTGTAAAGTTTTCACCTTTGAACTAAACCTAGAACTGTTCTGACTTCACATGATGGACTTGGATGGTATGGAGCAGGTACCTCTCCCATAAGGACTGAGTTATTTATGAGAGAATATTTTTTTCATTCCTAGAGGGAGGAAATATGTAGAGATTTCTTCCACGTTCCTTTTCCTTATAGTCATCCAAACAAAGGGAGACCATGTCCTTCACTAGGTCAAAAGAAATCTAGTGTGAAAGAAATAGATGATCATAAAATCTAAGAGGAAGAAACTTTAATGAAAAGCAAGGTAAACAGAAGTGACATTGGGCAGGTGAAGTTTATTGCAAAGTTTCTCGGTACTACAGATTTCTCTTCATGTGACCGCTTAGACAAAAAAGTCTTTGCAGTCCAGCATCCTGTCGTCACCTGGTTGCTAGTGAGTGCTTATGGAACCAAAGACAGGGCAAATGTAGTATGAGCCTCGATACACCCTCCGAGTCATAATCAGATCAGATATCCCTGAGAAGGTGGTTACATCTAGATAATCTTATTTAAAACCTGCAAGTGGACTGTCCTCCGTGGTTTTGCTAATTCTTTTATAACTTGTTTCTCTGGCCTCAGTAATATTTTGCAGCAGTGAGCTGCCCAATGTAATTATATGCTATGGGAAATATTTTCTTCTCTGTTTTAATCCTGTTGTCTAATAAATTCCCTCAGTGGCCCTTAATTTTTAATTGTGATAGTGAATAATTTTTGCTTTTTTTATCTTATTTATGCCCCTCATTATTTTACATACTTCTATCACAGCTTGCATTTAGAAAAACAACATTCTAACACTGCAGCTGAAATGACTGGGATTAAACTGGGGAAACGGGAACAATGCTTTCAAAGAACATGGGAATGTGATCCCATGCGTGAGATGTGGCTGGCGAGGGGTTGAAGCAACTGTAAAAAACAGCGAACTATTCACGGACTGGGTTCTGCTGTTGCATTGGCTGGAAGTCTCTTGCCTGAATCAATGCCACAAAATGAAGTTGAAACTCAACGCAGCCACAGTTAAAAGATGTAAGAGCCGTTTTAGCATGAAAAGTCTTGGGCAAGAAAACACGGAGGCACTGTGCTGCCAGTGGTATACCCTGTTGGAGTGTTTGCTGTCCTCCTTCAATGCCTTTGCATGTAGTAGATCCATAATGTTAAACAACACAAAGCCAAGGATTAAGCTTGATCTTTCAATCATGATCTCCTAAACTGGTTATTAGCAGTGTACTCCTGAGTTTTTTGGTGGTCTATGCCACCAAGTGCT
Organism: Phoenicopterus ruber ruber; assembly: GCA_009819775.1. Taxonomy (NCBI): domain Eukaryota; kingdom Metazoa; phylum Chordata; class Aves; order Phoenicopteriformes; family Phoenicopteridae; genus Phoenicopterus; species Phoenicopterus ruber. Next base: position 164,240,375 of record CM020216.1, on the reverse strand, counting down.
CTCCCAGGTAACACCTGGGCATGGTTTAAAGGTTAGGGCAGTATGGAGAACTTAAGATCACGTTAATCTCCTTCCATTCTATGTAGTCCTCCAAACTAGCTCAGCAGGCTTTTCTCCTCAGTTTAGTATGTAGTGACATTGTACCCTGGAGTGTGCAACATCAGCTTTCTGTTATAAAAACACCACCGTGCTGGACTTCAACAGCATTTGATCTGGGGTTGGGGGGGAAGGCACAGACACAAATAGCAATAAGAATGTCTCCAGGCCAAAAGATGCCTCATGGAAATGAGGGGTAGCCCAGGGCCAACTTTTACGTGGTACCGACACTTAGTTAATGAAAATTGGATGCTGAGTCTTGTTCTATTTCGAAGTATAGATGTAGGCATACAGATGGGCTCCCGGCAGGCACCAGGAAAGTCAGACCACATCTTTCCTGATATCTGAGCAGTGAACAAGCAAAATCTGTTCCTCGGGACTCAGTTTGCTCAGTTTTGTACCTAGTTATTTTGAATGATGTTAGACATCCTGATCTTTGAGTTTCTTGAAACAGATGTTGCACATTGCAGAGTACTATGTAACCACATACCTTTTCTTGAAACTCAAAGCAAGAAAAGGTGGATAGTTTAGTAATCAGAGTTTCCTGATAAATTTGCATATCTAGTGAACAGGTCACCATACATTTCTCTTTATTTCTTCCATATTGTTGTTTTTACCATCTTACCTGTTTATATTGTAAAAAACCTTTGGGAATGGAACTATTTCTTACTATATAGCTCTATTGCATCTACTTCTGAGTCCTAGTTAATGCCTGGGTGTTGTCATATTGAAAATAAAAATAAAGAGAGCTGGGTGACAGCCTCCTGATGGAAATCTGCATGACAAAACACTGATTCAAGGGTAGCAGTTTTAGCTGAAAGGTGCTGATTTAAACTAAAAAATATTTTGAAATGTAGCTCTTAAAAGCTTTGAAACAATTCAGATTGAAACAATAGGAAGCTACAGAAATGGAAAAAAAAAAAAATCAACTTTCTCTTTACCCAAACAAAAGGACTCCTTTGTTCACAAGGCATTTAGTTCTGACGTTCTTCCCAGAAAAAAAAAAGTCTTTTGTGCAAAATGAAAAATCTCTCCCCTGCCCAGATTTAATAATAAATGATGCAGTTCTTAATTCTTATTGAAAATTGGCAGACAGTTTGCCAGTGCCGAATAAATCGGCAATACTTATGGGGACTCCTCTTAGAGACACTAGCTATTTGAATCAAGCAGCATCATCTTTTGACTCTGGAAAGGTAGCTTTCTGCGTAGCTGTCATCCTTAAAGAATAGTACTCTAAAGCTCAGCCTGTAATCACCTAACACAGCCTATACCATATGCAAATATGTAATTCACATGAGATTGGCTCCTGAGGGAATTCCTATTAGAAGCATGAACTGTATTGAGGGCGACAGTCTTTTTAGTGCCATTAAGGTAAATGAGGTGGTAATGGGAAGTGCAGATTATACTAACTTCAATAATTTATTTCATACTTCCCGTCAGGGTAGCTTTTACAAACAGCTAGTGTTCTTAATTGAAATGTAAATGAATGATAAATTATGAAAAATGTATTACAAAAAGGAAAACAGGGTAAAATAAAGGGAGTAAAAGCAAGATTCTTAAAGCACAGGAAAAACATGAGTTGACATGTTAATTAGATAGCACAAAATGACAGAAAACAAGAAAGCACACGGAGGAATGCCTGTGTGAATACAACGAGGCGCACATGCCCACGATATTAATACAGTCTCGCTGGCTGGTACTGAGCGTACCTGAGCAGCGGTGCATTCCTCAGTCTGTCCGTCTGCGATGCCCGAGCGCCTGGGGTCTACATGTGTACATCCCCTAACATGAGGCTTGTAGTTCATCACATTGCGCTGCTTCGATGGAGCGTGAACTACATCCTGACCCCTCTGAAGGACCCTGGCAAGGATTTTCAGAGGTGGTCAATGATTTTGGCTGCTTCAGACCTGCTTTTTCATCATATTCGCACTCAGGGTGTCCTAGCAGGCAGGATTCAGGAAAGTGTGTCGGGTTAGGCACCAAAAGGAGTGTTCTAGCATAGTTAGCAATTATGAAATATCTTGATGTGTTCTGCTGAAGGGGGCCCTGAATAGCCCTGTTGGTAGTCTCATAGACACGCTTTCTTTCCACAGAAATTTGAAAATAGGAAATCTACCAGGCTGAGAAAATTTAATGGAAGTATGAGTCATGTTGACTTGTACTGCTGCGGATTAGTTACAGTACGTTACCATGTTTTAACTATTTATAAGTTGCACCAACAGAGCCCAGAGAATACAGTTAAAGTGTTGCAAGGTTACTGATCCAGGCAAATACTGCATACTAGAATAAAACACGTACATCTCTGCAATTTCTGGAAATGCGCACTGGTCTTTCCAAAAGTATCTCATATATTTGAAGCAGCAAGTGTCTAATGAAAGATTAAGGAAGTGCCAGGAAATTCAGAAAATATTTGTTTGATTAAGTCTTTTCAACAACTGAGCACATTGTGCTTTCTATTCCTTTAATAAGAGATAAGTTTACTGAAAACAATTTGGAAAATCAAAAAGTTGAAAAGTCAGTAAGTCTTAAAATAAATTAGAAATACATTTGTTCCAAAATCCCCGACCCAACGTAAACCCTGAGTGATTAAATATAAATGCATTTTTCCTCATCAATGCCATAAGACACATCAGTGCTAAAACTTTGGAAATGCTCTAAAGAATCGTTTATTGAGGAGATGTCACACCATCTTCATTACAAGAATATCTGGACCATATTTGGCAAATCTATGGAAGCCTTCTTCACTGCACAGAAGTCTGCCCTCTCACAAAACCTTGCAGGTCAAACATGATGTAAAGAGCAATGTGTGCGAGCAAGATTTCTTTATCTCATAGAAGGCACAAAGCAGCAAAGAAAAAGTGACCCATTACTAACTGAAGTCTTTATGTCTCCTTTAGAGACAAGCAGCCTACTGACCTGCCAGCAGAGGAAATCACTACGGTGATTCTCAAGGGAATATTCTTTACCGAAATTATTCAGTTGAATATTTTGTTAGAGCCATGGAAAATAAAAATTAGCTACAAAAGAAATGCCTTTGGCAAACAGTTCAGATTCATTAATGGTCAAAAGACAAGACAAACATAGTGTGGATATTGAAACTGCTGGATGACCTGCTCAGAACCATGAATAAATGACAAACATTTCTACATACACTGTTTGCTGGGCCAGTTAGCCTCCAAATCTGTCAGGCCAAGGTATTTCTGTCACACCTCCAAAATGTAGGGAGGACAGAGAGGTGAATAGTTTTCCTGTCCCATGGACCGCAAGAAGTCATGAAGTAACTGTTGCCATCTCCATTTTATGTCCAAATGTAGGGTCTAACAAACATCTGTCCTCTACTTTAAGGAAGACAGTCTCTCAGTGAGGCTGTAAGATGCCTTGGGAATCACTGTCACCAGGCTCCTCCTGTCACCCAGAATCATGGTCCTTGTACACATCTGCCTTGAACTGCTTTGACGGCTGTGGGGGATGTCATTGTGCCTCCAGGGCAGAGGCAAATGGATGAAGAGCAGCTGCTGAGGTGAAAATCTGGCAACCTGAGGCAAAAGCAGACTGTCAGATAAAAGCTCTTAGGGATGACAGGTGACGTACTAAACCTAACAGCCAGGGAGAGGTCCCTCTCCTAGATTACTGAGCAATATTAAAATGAAATAGGCCACCTTCTCTTTTGACTCAGTAGATAGTATAATCACATCTTTCATTATACTGAAAGCTTCAGCCTTTCCTCTTGGTCCTGCAAACTGGGATGCTGAACCGAAGTTTAAGGAAGGAATAACATAGCTGTTAACGGACTGAAAAACATATGACGACAAATGGGCTTCAGGAAGGCAGGTGGGCCCTGGGGAACCCTAGGACCCACCACACTGTCTTGATTTTTACACCAGAAGTCTCTGCTATAACATTCTGGGCTTGAAAATTTGGACCAAGGAGAAAACCCAAATTTATCTTTCCAAAAGTAAATCTGAATTTGTTATTGTTATTTGATCTCTCAAAGTCAACATCCTTCTCATGCATGGTTCCTCATACAGCTGTTACTGACATTCAGGGCCTTACAGAAAAGTCCTTCATGAGGCATGGCATAAACAATATTAAATACCAACTCTCTGGATTTAGAGAGTTCAGCTGGGAAAGGATTTTTAAGGTACCTTAATTAAATACTTAGTTGCTGCATCTAGGTTGCAATTACACAATTCAGTAATTGAGTTGACTGGAGGATAAGGCAGACAACCCTGTAAAAACAAACTAACAATAACTCAAAAAAAGATTTCATAAATTTACTCAAACTCGGAAAAAAAATTACAAAAAGGAATAATTGTGATACCAGCGAAGACTGCTGATAATACCGCTTTTATTTTGCTTTAGATTTCTATCATATGTAGCCAAGTCAGCTACTTTCAAATGAGATAAAATGCTTAAGATCTGTGGACTAAAGTTGCCTTCAGAGCAGATTAGTCTTCAGGTCACCTGAAATGCACAGTGACTAGATCTCTACTGAATAGACTAGGAATGAAATGTACGGTGGAGGCCTCTGCAGGCCCATGGACTAAGCAGGAACAGCTACAAGTCATATTTAAAAGTTTCACAAAAAATAGTTAAATCAGGTGGTCTGCACAGACTCTTAAGTTCTGTGTGACAATCCAAAGAGAACATCAATCAATCAATAACTGCCTCTTCCCACTCTATTGTTAAATATGCTCTCCTATAATGCCTTTCCTTCTATTTAAAACACATCATCTAACATACAAAATGTTATATATGAGAAGTGATTTGTTCTGCCTCTAGAGGCGTCTTCTGGTTTTAGTTTTCCCACTTGCCATTTCTAAATCTTATACTGAATACGAAATCAACAACACATTAGGGTATAACAAGGAGAAAGTGTTATGTCCAATTTCTAGTCACTTTGGACTATATTTATCCTTACAATCTGAACTTTCGGTACCTTTCACTTTCAGATCTCCATTTCATTTCAAGGACTGTTCACTTTCCTTCGACCTTTGTCTTCTCTTCTACTGTAATGATGGTCGTCTTCATTTTCCACCATGTGTTTCACTTATCATTTCTCAGTGAAAAGAGAAAAAAAATGCAAGGTCACTTTGTCAAAGAATCATAGCGGATATGCATAGGAGCTTAACTCTCAGTGAAATAAATCATTTGGATGTATCACTGCTCCCAAGACAAATAGAATAATAATTCTGATTTTCCAAAATGGTTTATAATTTTAGAATCATAGAATCGTTTAGGTTGGAAAAGACCTTTAAGATCATTGAGTCCAACTGCTAACCTAGCACTGCCAAGTCCACCACTAAACCATGTCCCTAAGCGCCACATCTACACGTCTTTTAAATACCTCCAGGGATGGTGCCTCGACCACTGCCCTGGGCAGCCTGTTCCAGTGCCTGACAACCCTTTTGGGGAAGAAACATTTCCTAATGTCCAATCTAAACCTCCCCTGGTGCAACTTGAGGCCATTTCCTCTTGTCCTATCCCTTGAATGAAGGTGGTAGAAAAGATGTGAGGAGAGAGATGGGCAGTTTCTCTATGAATGGATTATCCCATTTGTTGCAATGTTTTCCATTAGTCTTCAGTTGTTTCCTTTATATCTTCTTAGATCTCTACTTAAGGAGGATATATTTTTACATATTTGATGTTGATTGCCCAGAAAATTTCAGAAATGTCTCAGTAGGCAACTTATAAATGGCTTAAGCAAATGATCAGTGTACATCTTCAGGTTTGTACAGAGCTACCTACTTTTCAAGACTTTTATGAGGTTTACAGATAAATTGAAGCCTGGCGTAAGCAGCAGTGAATTAAGTGCCCTGAGTGTGGCTTTTAAAGTTTGATTAATTAATGTCCATAAAGTATTTTGCACTACTCAGGCTAAAGGTCTGTAAGTGTACAGAACAAAATACAGTAATTATTAATCCTGTGTCTCACTGTGTGTGGGAGTATTGGCAGAGCCGCTTAGCACAGGTACTATAAATTACAGAGCCCTAAGCTTCCAAAGCCGCCTCCCCCTGCCGCAGCTCCATTAGCTTTGCTGATCTTTTCTTGGAATGAATTTGCTTTTCGCCAGTTTGATGAAGAATAAAAATGAGGGGCTATACAATGGTTTTTTTTTCACAGCTGTGTGCTTTGATACCCAGAAGATATTTCAGCCCCTGTGATGACAGTGTGCCATTCTGATGAAATAATGCTGCAGTCACTTAATAACACGGAAGGAACAGATACAACCTAAACATGCAAATATGGTAATTACCAACCTCAAACACAATTATCTTATGTGCTAGGACTCATAATGGGAACGATATTTCTGTACTGCTTTTCCCAGAGTCATTTGCAAAACACTCGCTCTGTCTGTTTCCTTCCTTGTGGAAATTTGTCTCTCCCACAAAATTTAATTTTCTGTAATGACACAAAAAGCACTGGTTCAGTGACCTTGGCAGCTCCTTCACAGGGTATATAACTTATACCGTCTTCCCACCTTTGTATGAACTGTGTGTCTCGGCTCCCACGAGCTGATGAGGGAAACGTGCTTTAGCCCAACACATGCATGGTTGAGGATGCAATTACTGTAACCGGCTTTCCTCGCTGTCCGCTGCGAGAGCAAGAGGTCGGATCCTCTGTGGGTCTAAAACCTGCTCCAGATTCATAATGACACTGGGGTGATTTATGCTAGGAGAGAGTTTGTGCCAGCTTGTATGTCTGTATCAAATTTTCTTGTATAATAACACTTCTCTGAGATTTTGTTCTTTAAAATACTTACAGCTGTTTGGCATATCTTTTTCTTTAGCTGTGACAATGCACTGGTTACTGCCCAGAGTTACAGAGGTAAGGGACTATTGTTATGTGACTACAGTCATCTGGTGGGCAAATATGGTAGATTTCGTTTAGAGATTCGGGAGAAGTAACCTGAATCTTTCCTTCACTTTAGATAGAAACAAAAGCTAACTTTCTTCTAGTTTCATAGAACCTCTTCTTAGATGAGATTGAGTGGTTCTTGTGTCCAGATTGTCTCTGATACTGAAGTAAAAAGCATGAAACATCATCAGAGACACTGCTGTAAAAAAATCTGGGTGTTCCTCCGAAGCATGAGAGAATCATAAACCTGAGTGAAAGGGTTTCTGTGAGATTTTTGGTCTCGTTTCTGTAGGCTGTGTGTTGGTCTGAATATATCAGGCAAGAGCTGGATTCCTGTATGCTCACGGGCACCCAGCTTCTGCAGCCAGTGGCGGTTTACACACAGAGCATTCATTTATTTCCCATACCTGGGCTGCACAGCTCCAGCTCAGCTTTGTCTCGTGGTTTTATGTAGATAGAGCTGCTAGAGTGAACCTAAGAAAGACGTTTTCAAACTACTCTTTCCCAAGTACATCCGAAAGGATCAGAATTAGATCTGTAATTGTTCTCTTGCTTCTATCTTATACTTCAATGTAGACATGAAAATTACTTAGAGTGTCCGGCTTGTTTCATGTTTTGTGCCAGGTGTCAAAATAGGATTGGCTTGGACACTGGACAAGTCATCTGTTACACAGTGCAATGAACTAATGGGGACAGCAAAAGAGTTACTTTGTCCCTTGAGAGGTGGAGATCAGCTACTAGAACGATGTATATTGTTAGAGTCATTTGTCATCTCCTGCTTGTCAGGTCTTTGCTGCTGGTGTTGCAGGTGGGGTTCTATGGGAAATCAGCAGCTATTACTGTGAAAAGTGGCTCTAGCAAACTGTTGATGTTCTCCTACTTCCAGGCGGTGGTGGGAGAGTCAAATTGCTGTTCATTAAAGCTTTATCAGCCTCTCTACTCAAGTCCCACTTGTCAGTGACCACATGACAAGACAAGTCCTTCTCTACACCCCTATTCCAGCAGCTCTCAGAATAATGATCTCGCTGATTTTGCACTTTAATCAAACATTAGTATACTTTGTGATTTCATTCTGGAAATAACATACACATGATGTTATGGATCAGGGACGATTTCAAAAGTCATCATTATATACTTTTAGACACGACCAGAATCTGAACTCCATTTGTATTCTGTAATCTATTTTTTTGTGGCACCAAAGATCTATGCAGTGCATTGGTAAATAATGAAAATGAAAAGATTAAAGACTATTAATAATTATATAGACAACAAAATTCATTAATTTAACTCTCAGCCAACAATATCCTCTTCATAGATACTTACTGAGACTTGGATTTTCAGCCTTCAGCTCCTTTCATGCAGCTATACTGTAAGAAACACAACAGTTTTCATAGTATGAACCCTGTTAAATTCTAGACGTATGTGGCTCCATAAAATAAATTGGTTGACTGCAAGACCTACTCACATGAAAAGAGAGAGCTCTTCCATCATGAGAGCAGAATTTGACTCCATTGTTTGAACAAGAACTGCTTCATGGCATTTTATAGCAAGGTTGGTTGAAAGCAATGTTTTCCCCTACATCGGGCTGAGGGGCAGGAGAGACAACTGAGGTGTGAGCAGAGCAATGCAAGCAAGTGCCGTCAGCAAGTGCAACACACTGCTTTAAACCAAAGAGGTGTCAAGGACCGAGGGTTCGGAGTCCCTCAGCACCACCACTCAGTGCACAGACAAGGTCATTGCCTGGAACGGGAAGCTTGAGGACTTGAGCCAGGCTAGGATTTTATTCAGCACTAGTAATAACGAGAGGGAACAATGCATGACCACACGTACTGTGGAGGCGCACGGTCATTTTTAGCCCAATTTTCGTTACCTAAGCCCTGCAGATAAGACTATTGGTGGAAGAGCCCTGTGCATTTCAGCAACTAACCTGCAGCTGATTCTTCAAAGGTGACTCTCAGCATTGTCACGGTACCCCAGAGCCATCATCAGAAGCATTAAAATTAGTATTTTTTAATTTCCTTTGAAAACTGATATCTTTGCATGGGGCCTTACTGAAAGTAGAAAGAAAACATTTTAAATTTGCAGAGATTCACTTCAAATTTATCGATTTTTTTATCCTATGCAGATGTTACTCAAGACTAGAAAATGAAAGGATACATTAGTTGAAATTCATTTAACACTTTATTCTTTCAGGACAATGGGATTCTGAGCACTATAATCAGAAATGTTTTGAGTGCCTCTTTTTTGTGTTTTAAACTCCTCCTTTTAGTTTTCTGTAACAATATCTTTCTCCTACCCTGATTTGGCAACTTTCCTTTGGACCAGACTCTCAGTAAGTTTAGTAGAAATTTATTTCCTGAGTCGGGCCTTACAAATGGTACCACATTGCATCTCACGATACCTGTTTTCATGTCCCACTATATCACTTGCTCATGTCACCTACAGCGCAGTTCATCTGAATAAATTTTGACATTTCCATCTAGGACCTCTTTCTAGTCTATGAAGAGATATAAATCCTTGTCGGGTCTGAATTTAGACTCCTAAAGTAGGTCATGGGAATTGTACTTATCCATTCATGCCTGTTCTCTCAGCTGACTACAAAGAAACCTAGGGTGACTAGCACAGCTGGAGGCATCTGCACTGAAGATCTCTAAAGCTGGATGAGATGAATCCCACCCTTGTTCCCTAATAAAGGCAAATTGTCAGCAACAATGGAAAGTCAGATTCTTACTTGTTTGGCCCCTTGTTCGGTTACCTGAATCTTTGCAGAATGACTGTAAATATACCGCCATTGACTTTTTACAACATTTGGGACAAATCTAGTTGTACTACAGCCTGCAATGAAAAACAATGTTTTATTACTCTTGCTCATGTAAAAGACTAAATCTCTCCCTTTGTTATAAAAGACCTACAACTATTTATCTGAATATAAGAACATTGACATTTGGTGATCCTTTTGTTGCAGCTGAGCAACAGACTGGGAGGCCCTGATGTGGAATTCACATGAATCCCAAAAGCTATTTAGAAGTTTGGTTTTTATTTCACTTTCTTTAAAAAAAAAAAAAAAGAAAAAAAAAGAAAAAAAAGGAAAAAAGCTCAAAAATCAGAAACTAGGGTAAGGGAAGAAGGAAAGAAAAATAATGAATTATTTTGGAGAACTTGGGATCCAAGCAGAGACTTGGCCTACTTTCATTATTTAATAGTCAGGAGAAGAACTTCCTCTGTCATCTCTTTTTTTAAAATGAAAAAAATCACACCACTCCCAAACACTATTTCATGCAGGAATTATTTCCTGCATAGAGAATGAGCTTGCTAGTTAAAATGAAAATATCAAAAGCTGACTCATTATTGAACTGTTTCTCTTTATCCCTGTGATTCATGAAGATTCTTTCTTGTTTAGGGAAGAGGTTAGGCAGTCAGACTGGGTGACAGAGCCTGTTCACCTACTCATGGAGTACTGTTACTATTGTTTATCTTTCATTAAGTGGGCTATGCCAGTCTTGAATTCCCAGACTGGGTAGATTACCTCTGCTGACACCCTTACAAATGTTGAGTTAAAAGGGAGGATGGAAATACCTGAAGTCCTTTGATGCTTGAGCTTTCACTCCTAAATTTTCCTAGGAGAAACCTTGATGGTTTCTGTGATGCAGATATATCTGTTCTTAAAAGGGGAAGCACTCTTTGAAACAATTTAGCCTGTAGACCACTAATATCACCAATATTAGTTACCTTCCAACTAGACACATCCTCTGAAAGAGAAGCTCTAGACTGCATTGCCCCTCCCTTAAGTCACAGAATCATAAAACAGTTTGGGTTGGAAGAGACCTTAAAAAGTCATCAAGTCCAATCCCCCCTGCAATGAGCAGAGACATCTTCAACTAGATCAGGTTGCTCAAAGTCTCATCCAACCCAACCTTGAATATTTCCAGGGATGGAGCATCTCTGGGCAAAAAAACCTGTTCCAGTGTTTCACCACCCTCATTATAAAAAACTTCTTCCTTATATCTAGTCTAAATCTCCCCTCTTTTAGTTTAAAACCATTACCTCTTGTCCTATCGCAACAGGCCCTACTAAAAAGTCTGTTCCCATCTTTCTTATAAGCCCCCTTTAAGTACTGAAAGGTTGCAATAAAGTCTCCCTGGAGCCTTCTCTTCTCCAGGCTGAACAACCCCAACTCTCTCAGCCTGTCTTCATAGAAGAGGTGCTCCAGCCCTCTGAGCATTTTTGTGGGCCTCCTCTGGACCCACTCCAGCAGGTCCATGTCTGGCCTGTGCTGAGGACTCCAGAGCTGGACGCAGGACTGCAGGTGGGGTCTCACCAGAGCGGAGCAGAGGGGCAGAATCACCTCCCTCGACCTGCTGGCCATGCTTGTCTTGATGCAGCCCAGGATACGGTTGACTTTCTGGGCTACGAGCGTACATTGCTGGCTCTTGTCCAGCTTTTCATCCACCAGTACCCCCAAGTCCTTCTTGGCAGGGCTGCTCTCAACCCTTTCGTCCCCCAGCCTGTATTTGTGCTTGGGATCGCCCTGACCCATGTGCAGGAGCTTTCACTAGGCTTTGTTGAAACTCATGAGGTTCACATGGGCCCACTTCTTGAGCTTGTCCAGGTCCCTCTGGATGGCATCCTGTCTCTCAGGCGCGTCAACTGCACCACTCAGCTTGGTGTTGTCTGCAAACTTGCTGAGGGTGCACTCGATCCCACTGCCTATGTGTCTGTGTGATGAAGATATTAAACAGTACTGGTCCCAGTACGGACCCCTGAGGGACACCACTTGTCACTGATCTCCATCTGGACATTGAGCTGTTGACCACTATCCTCTGGATGTGACCATCCAACCACCCAAGTCATCTAAGTTTCCTTCATATAATTTGTACCTCGTGGTACGAATCCACCTTTGTCTTTTGCTTTTCACAGTCTGACTTATTATTTTGCCCTTTCTCTCCATTAATAGAAGAATTAGTCATTTGGGGGAGTGGGAGAAGAAGGGAAAAGGATCTTGAAGATATGTTACCACTGATTACACTTCCAAACTGACAAAAATTGCTGTTCCCAAATTTAATACCATGCACTAGATTGCAAGACAGCAATGCACCATAAATTACTGTATTTATGACATGCAATACAATATATGGACCATTTTGCCAAATTTCTGTGACAAGTGCACAAGAATTATTGAAAAAATACCACCTCATTAGGTACCAGATTCAACGGAAATTTATAGCCTCCTTGCTTTCCACACCTGCAGGAATTAGTGTCAACAGTCTGTTTCCCCTCCTCCCCCAATCTTGAACACTTCATGCCTGTATCCACAGTATGAAGTAAACGACATTCATCCATCAGGTAAATAAGTGTGTGTGTGTGTGTGTTGAGGACACAGCTTCTCCCTCTGCCCCCAGTACTGTATGTCTGTGCACAGGTTTCCCAGGGGACCGTGCAGATAAAGAGCAATTTGTGAAAAGGCCTGAACTGGGCAACAGAAAAAGGGAGCTCGCTACAATTTGTGTGGTAGAAAGGCTTCTATCATAGATTTAACAGGAGCTCAGCATCCCTGTAAACATGATAAAGACCGTTGATATTTGTGTCAGATAGGTGATTTTCCCTGTCTGTGTTTCTACTAACATCTGAAATAAATAACTTGCAAATAATGTAGCCCACACAATAACAGGGTGTCACCTTTGTAAATCAAACCTTACATAAACTAGCGAAAAGGAAGAAAAGAGAGACTATAGGTAGCTGAGCAGCTGATTATGCTTGATGAACTCCTCAGCTAGCATATACTAATTTTCCTGGTTAGGAGGCTGGGCTGGAGCTTAGGAAATTTTTCCTGTAATATCTAGTATCCTGTTCCTCAAAGATAACTCAGACTTGTTTATGAAAAGAACAATTTAGGCTGCTAAATCCATCTGGATCCTCCTAAATCCAGCATTTAGATTCTCAAAGACTCCTACTTAGTTACTTCTGAAGGACTTCTGGCATTTCAGATTTCTCCAATATAGCCTAAATTATATCACTAACAGGCATGCTCAGGATTGCCTGTGGTCCTGGCATTTTAGAGGGACAGGTAGGGTCTAAGTGTTTTGAGGACCTAGATATTATGCCAAGCAACTTATCAGGAGGGCCCATAGCCAGGCAACATGGGATGCACCTGCCAGTTTACGTTCTATGTCTCCTATATCTAAGGAAATACAAGATAGTCCCTCACCATTGTTACTTCTTTAATATTTACCAGAGTTTGTTGTTCTTCTTTTCTTTTTTCCTTCTTTCCTTCTTTTCTTCTTTTCTTCTTTTTCTGACTGGATTTGAAAGCACACCTCCTATGTGGATACTCTAATCACCAAGCTAGGATATTCTGTGTAAGGCTCCCTCAATCCCTGATGCTACAGCAGTTCTGCTTTGCATGAGAAAATTAAATATTCTGTGGACTAGAGGCAATCAGAATAGAAGTTAGGGTTGAAGAATGAAGAGGATAGGGTTGCCTGAGGGAAATGTGGCTTTGTAAACCTGTATGGGGAGCTCTACTACAGCGCTGAAAGACCTTGGAGGTAAGCCCTGTTTCCACCTGAAAACAGCAATAGCTGCTTAGTTGTAGTCACCTACATAAATTCTGTTTCTCAGAACTCCATTTGTAAAAACAAGATAATAGTAATTCTTTACTTGATAAAGTTACCAGGGCAAACACACCAAGGACTGTGAGATAATCAGGAGCCCTTGTTGTTGGCCACTTTTGAGGAAAAAAACTAAACCAAACCAAACAAAACCCCAATGACCTGTCTAGAAAATGTAGACATAGATAAACGTGTGATTTGATCAGGCTAACACTGATTATTATATATGTGCCTCGGTATGGGACTACATTGAAAAATGGGTCTGATTATGCTCCATTTTCCCCTAAGTAAGCTCTGATTTACGTGGATGGAAAAAGAAGAGATTAATCTCAATGTTCTCTTTAGGTCACCCAATGACTTTGGGCATGTACCTCTAATACCTCTTTTCCAGGCATGAGTCTTTTTTTCATATCACACTTTTTCTTTCTAAAATTTATGAGTCCGGTTTCTGTGAAAATAGTATTGTAAAAGGAACTTCTTTTTTCTCCCTGAACATGAAATCAAAATGCAGCATAACAACATTAACTCTGATTCCATGTTGTTGCAGACTGGTCGAGTCACTGTACCATGCTTTGTTCTACATCACGCTGCTGTGTTGGGTGATACGACCTGGGTCTTTCCAGATGAACATAACGAAAAGATGCAGATGTTAGCCTCAGGGGGAATGTACTGCAAGGAAAGAAAAATAAATTAATTAACCAGACAATACAACATAATTTATTTCCTCCAGAGAGTATATTTTCAGTGCAGATTTTATTTTAATAAACTTGTCTCATACAAGATTTCCCAGTACCACTTTCAATCAAACTTCAAACATATAACAACCTCAGAATATAAATGATAGTTTACCTAATGTAACTTGGAGATTCAGCTCAGGCTCAAGACTACTGATTAGTGTTCTCATTTGCAAAAGATGATGGGTCTGTATCTGACAAATTTTGAGACAGAATACTTATCTGCCTCTTGAGTCCCAGTCTCAGGTTTTTTTTTTGTCTCTTCTTGTGTTCCCCTCCTGTGCTAACTGAATCAACTTAGTGTAAACCTCGCGAGGCCTGAATGAATCATCAGAGCTAAGTTTAGTAATGTAAATAAATAAATAAATAAAGGGAAGAAGACTGTTTCTGGCAATGAAGCACTTGCTGGAAGGTAATAAATAACAGCAGCCTACCTACTGAGTCCATTTGGTAAAGAAAGTTCCCTTTAATACAGAGATTATTTTCCCTCTGTTTGGAGACTGCCCTAAACTCTACAGGGAGTAGCCGGTCTTCTACCGTCATCTATGGTTACATAGTCACAAAATATGGCTAAGACAATTTAAGTGGCAAGAGGATACCCTCCTTTTAGCAACACATCGCATGTACTGCTTTGGTTCACTCCCTAGTACTTAAGCCAGAAGAAACCCAGCTCGGCTGTAAGCCTCATGCATCTAGAAAGCTCAGGCTTTGCCACTATAAGTAATTTAGGTGTCTCCATGACGGTAAACAACAAATTGCCCTTTTTCTGTGGCCGTAATACATACTTAAGATCGCATCTCTTACATTCCGGAGGAGTAGCTTTTTTTTCGCACTTTACAATTAGCCTAAGTCCCTTCTGATGATTTTAGCCCTTTTGTCTCTGTCATGTCTTCCATAACTAGTAACTGCCAAAGCACTGACAGCAGGATCCCTGACTGAAAGAGAATTTGAAATAAAAGCATAAAATGAATATCTTTGGGTTTGCTGGATGGGTTTTACCATGTAACTGAAAACATGCTATTGGAGGAGAGAAGAAAAAGAAGTGGGAGGGGAGGGAAAAGCAAAAGCACTTTGTGGGTAGTATGTAAGTCACAAGGTTAAAAAAAACCCCACCAACATAGATAACACCATGGGCAAATCCATAAAACTGATAACTTGCTTGAAAAGGTGAATTTGACCTAGATAATTTTCATGAAGCAAAATATGTTCACTCAATATTTTGATCCCTGAAGACTACTATAAAGGATTCATTAAGTGACACACAGAGGCATCTATAGATGAATGTGCACAGAATGGAGCTCACTACATTGCTGTTTCATAATCCTGTCTGCTCTAATGATCGTCCCTGCTCAGCAAGTATGGAATCAGAGAAAAGATATTACAGAATTACAAAGCAAGATGCCTCAATTTCAACCAGTGAGCATTGCATACTGGTATTTGAACTTACAGAATTTCTTATACAATGTTGTGACGTGTTGACCCTGGCTGGACGCCAGGTGCCCACCGAAGCCGCTCTATCACTCCCCTGCTCGGCTGGGCAGGGGGAGAAAATATAACGAAAGGCTCGTGGGTCGAGATAAGGACGGGGAGATCACTCAGCAATTACCATCAACACAGATTTGACTTGGGGAAAAATGAATTTAATTTATTACCAACCAAATCACAGTAGGACAATGAGAAATAAAACCAAACCTTAAAAACACCTTCCCCACACCCCTCCCTTCTTCCTGGGCTCAATTTCACTCCCGATTCCTCTACCTCTGCTCCCCGAGCAGTGCAGGGGGACGGGGAATGGGGGTTGTGGTCAGTTCATCACATGTTGTCTCTGCCGCTCCTTCCTCCGCAGGGGGAGACTCCTCACACTCTGCCCCTGCTCCAGCGTGGGGTCCCTCCCATGGGGTCACAGCCTCCTTCGGGCATCCCCCTGCCCCGGCATGGGGTCCTCCCCGGGCTGCAGGTGGGGATCTGCTCCCCCGTGGGCCTCCATGTGTGCAGGGGCACAGCCGGCCTCACCATGGGCTTCACCACGGGCTGCAGAGGAATCTCTGCTCCGACGCCTGGAGCACCTCCTGCCCTCCTTCTGCACTGACCTTGGGGTCTGCAGAGTTGTTGCTTTCACATCTCATGCCTCTCTCCACTGCTGTTTTATGCAACAGATTTTTTTCCCCTTCTTAAATACATTATCCCAGAGGTGCTACCACCATCACTGATGGGCTCAGCCTTGGCCAGCGGCAGGTCCATCGTAGCTAGCTTCTCCCAGAAGCCACCCCTGTAGCCCCCTCTACTACCAAAATCTGGCCATGCAAACCCAACACAAATGTTTTGGGTTTTCTTGGGGAAACGTTATGATGAGATTGCAGGATATGAGCAGTAGAAACTCCTGACAATGCAGCTAGGAAGATGCCAAGAAGTCTTTCTAGTTATCTGTGTTATTTAAACATGTTTTATATAAGTTTATTATGTGGTGGGTTTTCTTCGAGGTGCCATTCCTCCAGCTATGATAAAAACAGAGAATAGAAATCCAAGATCTCCTAGAGGCAGTGACATTCCTATCAGATTCACTGTTATAACTAATATTACTGTATTTATTTACAAAGTTTATCAGTTACAATGTGCTTAGCTGGCTTCAGCAGTTGAAGAGACACCTTAGCTTCATGCCTAGCTGTGTTCTTCCACCAGGATGTCCTGATGGAGGAGGACTTACTTGCAGCTGGGAGAAAGCGTTGTTTCCATCAGAGGAATTTAATCAGCGGGACACATAAAGTTGATCCAATGCCATCCCCATCACTTGCACTGATGTCAGACACATGGAGGAGCAGGGAGTGGGTAACATGATCAGTCACTGCGGTAAAATACCTGCTGCCCTTCCTGCCTCAGAGCAGGAATCGACATGAGGTTTACTCAGGAAAGTAAGTATTAGGAAGACGCAGAGTTTGTTTTTTCTAGCTGTAATTCAATCTAGAGAAATTCAATCGCATGTATAAGTATCACTTCTACCATATAGCACTGCACTGAAGGAGATTTTCGGCACTGCTGAAATCTTTTGCATCCACCAGATCATGTTTGCCTTATCACTCCGTTTGAGTGCTCACCTCCACACATGACAGACTATGGCACAAATGATGGGGAACGTAGGCTGCAGCTACATCCTCCCTCCTTTATTTGGGATATTAGTTTTATCAAACTCTTGCCTCCTTTTTTCTAACTTTAAAATCTCAGTTGCTCAGTGCTTTCCTTTTTCAGGCTGGCTTAAAAATGGAAGTAGAATTACAGCTAAAAAACAACCAAATAATCAAGCAAACTGAAAAATCCAGCAATAAATCCCACTCTTCTGCTCTGTCAGTCTTGTTAATTGCCACTTTATTTAATACCTTCCTCTTCTGCTAAAGGTTATTAAGAAGGATGTGGAAGCCAGACACACTTTCAAGCTGGTATTTTATTAGCCAGAGATTACACTGTGAGATTTCCATCTAGACTCTCACGCTAGGGACTCCCTCTGCTCACTGGTCCATAATGACTGACCTACATATCTCTGCCGACCAGGGTTTTGCTGGATGACTGCATTACCCAGCAGAATTTGACTCCCCTCACTATATTCATTTGTCACAGCAATTAAACCCATGTGTTGATTTATCAAGTGTAGGCCTGGTGTGAGATGTAGGAATGCACATGACTCATTCTTTTCTTTCTGACATTACATTACTTCTGCCCAAATTGCATTTGACCGTCTTCATGTTGCTTTTAACTTACCTAGAACTACTTTTGGGCTTTTAGAGACAAAAAATGACCATATCCCTTCATTTTGTAATCTCTTTCTTTCCCTCTCTCACTCTTTCTCCTTAATTTTTATTACATTTATATTGTTCATCGATGCCATGTCTTCCCTTTACTGACTGATCTGGAACTTAATCCATCCCTCCATAACCATTCCCTTGGGAAAATCTTAGCAAGTCTTGAAGATGCATCGTAACCCTGGCTGGGGATTTGAGTTGGAAATGAGTATACAAAACCCCAAAAGATAATGTGGGGCTAATACCTCTTCAATTAGCTTCTTCAACAGGTGGATGACAGCTGTGTCCTTTGAAAATCTAGAATTGTAAAGGGTTTTATCACAAAGTAGGGAGGTGATTGTCCCCCTGTACTCAGCCCTGGTGAGGCCGCACCTCGAGTACTGGGTTCAGTTTTGGGCCCCTCACTCCAAGAAAGACATTGAGGTGCTGGAGTGTGTCCAGAGATGGGCAACGAGGCTGGTGAAGGGTCTGGAACACAAGTCCTATGAGGAGCGGCTGAGGGAACTGGGGATGTTTAGTCTGGAGAAAAGGAGGCTGAGGGGAGACCTTATTGCTCTCTACAACTACCTGAAAGGAGGTTGTAGAGAGATGGGGGTCGGACTCTTCTCCCTAGTAACAGACGACAGAACAAGAGGAAATGGCCTCAAGTTGCGCCAGGGGAGGTTTAGATTGGACATTCGTAAAAATTTCTTCACCGAAAGGGTTGTCGGGCACTGGAACAGGCTGCCCAGGGAGGTGGTGGAGTCACCATCTCTGGGGGTATTCAAAAGACGTTTAGATGAGGCCCTAAGGGATACGATTTAGTGGGGGACTTGGTAGTGATAGGTTAATGGTTGGACCCGATGATCTTGGAGGTCTCTTCCAACCAGAACAATTCTATAATTCTATGATTTTAGAGTAGTCTTGGGAAAAATGTCCCAATACTGTCAGAAGGAGGGATCTGAATAAACTTTCTTGTCTTTGTCATCATTATGGTGCTCACCAGATCCCATGGTGTTGGGATCCTTGGGGGACACTGACTTTTCCCACTCTATACAATGATCCCAGACAGGTTTCACTGGGCTCTACGAGCTAGAGCGGGCATCCCCCAGTCATGTGAAGGGGAATCAAAACTATTGATTTTATGCAAGCAAATGGAATTGTTCAGCCTTCACCTCTGTTTGTTGTGTCTCTGAATTTTAAAATAGGGAAATAACACACTTTTACTTTGTGGTGCTTTTAATTCACCAATCTTTGCTGCATGGTTACTGACCAGTAGGAAGGAATATTCTTCACAATATGTTTAAGACACAGACTAGAATCAAAGAATATGTTTTTCTGCTTATTCCTCATGTTATACATGCACTATGTGGAGTTGGCACAACAGCACAGGGTTAACAAAAGTCATAATATCAAGGAAACCTCTCATTTGTTTCAAGTACTGAAGCTCTAAGTGCTTATAAACAACAAATTCACATTCTTCCTCTCCATTGACTTAAGACTTGTCAACAATTGTATTACTTTTCTTTTTAAACTCTTCCCCCTGTGATGACCTTGCCACAATCTACAAAAAAATGACATTTGGAATTGAATAAAATATATATATAAATAACTGGCTCAGAACATCCTCTATACAATAACAGATCCCCAATGTCACTTCTTTCCAAAGACAGAGTCAGACAAACAGGATGAAAAGGAGAGCAAAGAAGGGTTTCCTTGGCAACATGCGCTTGAAAGGATTGAGAACTTCCCCCTTCTTCCTAAGACTCAAATTTTTGTTGTTTTGTGTTTGTTTGTTCTTTTTTTCCCCTTAGACAGCCTTGTGTGAAGGGGAGGGAGGAATGTGAATCAAGCCACTGAACCTGATCACTCCCAGCTGCCAGAGGTGGTTGTGTACATCAGACACACGATTTGGACTCTGTTAGGCCTCTGAATTGGCTGCTACTTATGATGGACTCCACCACCTCTTGAGTGAGAAGCAAACTCCCCTTAATGTGTTCAGAATCAGAGCTTGTGGTTAGTCCTGTTGGCATTCATTCACTTACCCACTGTTTCTTTTTCATGTTTTTCTTTTCTTTCCCTTAAAGATAAATCAAAAAATGGTGTAGGAAAATTAAATCCAATAAGCAACTTACATAACTAAAAGATTTTAAGACCCAGCTTGTTCATTTCACCTAATTTCAGATGCCTAAATGAGGAGTGGTCACCAGAGTGGAATCACTGTACGTTCCCACTCAGCTGACAAACATCCAGAGCAATTCAGATCTTTGTTGGGCTGTTTTGTCTTCTGCAGACACAGTACAGATACGTTTATTCAGGGATGCTAGAATGACTATGTTTCTGTATTATGTATCTCACTGTGCATCTGAAGTCCTTAGAGACTATTTATTTCCATGAAAACAGCTCAAAGAACAGAAGAGTGCAAGCTTACAACAGCTTACAATCCGTTCTGCAGTTACAAATCTGCTTTTCTTTCTATTCATTCCTCCAATTTTCCAAATCATACAAATATTATTTGATGGTTTCAGGCTTCTTCAACTCTGTTCAGGTGTTTGGAACTACTCCAGATTTACACCAGTGAGCTGAGATGAATAGGGCTAATTAAACCTACAGACATGTAGGATGAAATTTTTGTCCCGTTGAAGTCAGTGGGAAATTGCCATCCCATTGAGTAGAGCAATTGTCAGTCACCGGTTTAGTAGGCATGTCTTTAATGAGGAATCAGCTCAAAATATCTGTATTCAAGTTAGTCTGATATGAGTGAGGAAGGCCACAGTAATATTTTTTAACCGTTGCTATTGTTCCATTTACTCAAGTGTATTCTTAACTCTATCAGTTTTCAGTACAAGCTGTTTTATGAAGTCTGGTAGGAGACATTCTTGTGTGGGCATCTCGAAGAAACTATGAGAAGGCAATTGAGGACTGATGACTCTTTCTTGTATTTAGTCTATAGGATGTGTATGGTAGGAGTTGTTAAATTGTATTACCTAGGTTTCTGCTGCCTGTGAATTAATCTAACAAACTTGAAAGCAGCACTATTGTTACGTGAAGGAACATTGTGTGTGGATGAGGAGCGGCTGAGGGAACTGGGGGTGTTTAGCCTGGAGAAAAGGAGGTTGAGGGGAGACCTTATCGCTCTCTACAACTCCCTGAAAGGAGGTTGTAGAGAGGTGGGTGTCGGTCTCTTCTCCCAAGTAACAGACGACAGAACAAGAGGAAACAGCCTCAAGTTGCGTCAGGGGAGGTTTAGATTGGACATTCGTAAAAATTTCTTCACCGAAAGGGCTGTCAGGCCCTGGAACAGGCTGCCCAGGGCAGTGGTGGAGTCACCATCCCTGGAGGTATCCAAAAGACTTTTAGATGTAGCGCTAAGGGACATGATTTAGTGGTGGACTTGTTAGTGATAGGTTAACGGTTGGACTCAATGATCTCGGAGGTCTCTTCCAATCAAAATGACTCTATGATTCTATGATGCAAATCACCAGTTAGAGGCAATGGCCAAGTAATAACCTGCATTACTT
Source organism: Phoenicopterus ruber ruber (assembly GCA_009819775.1). NCBI lineage: Eukaryota > Metazoa > Chordata > Aves > Phoenicopteriformes > Phoenicopteridae > Phoenicopterus > Phoenicopterus ruber. The sequence goes on along the minus strand of CM020216.1, from coordinate 164,218,788 downwards.
CTACACTGGAAACAATCTCTTTCTTTTGAGTCTTATGACAGTTTTTGTCATTAGATAGAGGAAAAAAAAGACCTGGATAAGAGCAGAGATAAGTTTGGGATAATGGGATTTCATTTATAAAAAACCAAATATATCACACATAAAGGGTCAAAGACAGGCATCTTGGAGAAGGTAGGCAGGCTGAATTAAGTTCAATATCAGAGATATGGAGTGAAATTCTGTGAACTTTAGTATGCAGCAATTCAGGTTAATAGATCAGAGAGTCGTAGAAGAGCCTGAGAAATAAGGAGGGGAAACATGAGCTTTCAATGACGAGGAGATTGGGACATAGAGCAAAAGGCTCTATTTACTTTCTCTGAGCTTTGATCTCTTTGAATTTAATATCGGGGGTATCATATAAAGCAATAGGAAGCTTACAGCCTCCTTTTCCTTATTTGGAAAAAGCTTACTTGGTCTTTGGAAGTAATTAGGGTATTTTGGTGGTTGTGTTTTTTTGTAACAGCTATTCCACACATTCATTTGTTTTCATAATAATTAATTTGAACAAACTCCAGAAATACGTTTTAATGCATTTGCAATTCCCAATTGAATAAGGCAAACTGCATTTTTACATCAGAGGACAAATCAGTGACTCTTTCTTCTGGATGCACAAGAATTGTGCAAATAACAGCCCACTGGGAACCTTGCAAAGTCTCAACTTCTTATTTGTTTAACCATAATTGCATATTTATAAATTACAGCAGACTTTTCTAATTCATTTTGTATCACGCGAATAACACTGCTTTGTAACAACCTGCCATATTAGTAAAATCATTGCCAAGAAAACATAGCAGGCTGGAGTCACATTGAGTTTGAAGGGAAATGAAAGGCAGCCAGAGCAGAGACTAGCCTTTTGTTTCACTCATGAGAGGTAATTACCAACTCCAAAATACGAAGATAAAAGCCTTGCAATAAACTGACACCTTCTGCACATTAAGTCCCCGGAATGTTTTTAATTCTGTGAGACACAAAGGAGATGTACAAATAAAAACATGATTTCAAGTCAAGCCAACTAAAGCAATATTACTTGGCAAAAAGGTGGTTATGATGAATTTCCTTCTGTGCCCAAGCAGTCAGCATATGGAACAGCGCAAGGCTCCATCCTAAGATGTGCAAAACCATCTTCGGGCACTCTGGATGCTTAGATCTTTCTGCAATCAAACCTGTGGTCTGTGTAGTCAGGGGATCATTTGGACATGAGCTGGCAGATATGACACAGAATTTATGGCAAGTCCATAAACCACAGCAGCTGGGAGCCAGGCAGGATGTCTCAAAGGGCGTTAAATGCCTGTGTTTAGGTAACTGAATCCTTCCCTTGATCTCTACAAGTCCATAGTACGTGGTCTTCATTCTGCCTGAGACCAAGCAGCTTACAAATTCCATCTGTTTTTACAAGAAAAATCTTGTTATGGGCATCTGAATGGCGGAGCTAAGATTTTCTTTTTAGTATAACTAATGTATTAACATTCTAAGCAAAAATACTACCGTTCTTTTTAGGCCAGGCATACTGCTATACACTTATCGTTAATAGTGTGCTTAAGACTGATTCAGACAAACTCTAGTATTTGCCTCCTTTTTTGTTGTTACCCTCAGCCTTCCAGTGTCTCTCTGACTGCTAAGGTCCATGCCGTCTGTTTTTTCCCAAGAAGGAAGGGATTATGATGAGTTACCAACGACCCAGGTTCTTCACCCATATTCATGTGATGCTTATGGTGACGAAGTTCTCACTCCCTAGTTTGGGGAGCTTCCTGAGTATATTTTGATATGTTTTCTTAACACAGTCTACCTTTTTTCATTGGTTATCAGCTAAAGTTTGGAGCTACACCATCACTTTTCCCAGCTTCAATTAACACAAAGAACAACCCCATGCACCGGTACAGGTTGGGGGTTGACCTCCTGGAAAGCAGCTCTAAGGAGAAGGACCTGGGAGTCCTGGTAGATAACAAGTTCACCATGAGCCAGCAATGTGCCCTTGCGGCCAGGAAGGCCAAGGGCATCCTGGGGTGCATTAAGAAGAGTGTGGCCAGCAGGTCGAGGGAGGTTCTCCTCCCCCTCTACTCTGCCCTAGTGAGGCCCCATCTGGAGTCCTGTGTCCAGTTCTGGGCTCCCCAGTGCAAGAAAGATGAGGAATTACTGGAGAGAGTCCAGCGGAGGGTACAGAGATGATTAAGGGACTGGAGCATCTCTCCTGTGGGGAAAGGCTGAGGGAGCTGGGGCTGTTCAGCCTGAGGAAGAGAAGACTGAGAGGGGACCTCACCAACGCTTATCAATATCTCAAGGGCGGGTGTCAAGAGGACGGGGCCAGACTCTTCTCAGTGGTGCCCAACGACAGGACAAGGGGCAACGGGCACAAACTGGAACACGGGAAGTTCCACCTGAACATGAGGAAAAACTTCTTCCCTGTGAGGGTGCCAGAGCCCTGGCACAGGCTGCCCAGGGAGGGTGTGGAGTCTCCTTCTCTGGAGAGATTCAAACCCGCCTGGACGCAGCCCTGTGCAGCCTGCGCTGGGTGACCCTGCTCTGGCAGGGGGGTTGGACTGGATGGTCTCCAGAGGTCCCTTCCAACCCCCACCATTCTGTGATTCTGTGATTCGGTGATTCTGTGATTCACAGACAGTGTAAATAAGCGTAGCTTCATTGAAGTGCACTGCTTAGCCCTTAGGAGACGTATTGTTGGTGTAAATTGAGTAATCTTAATGAATTCAATGGAGTTGTGATGATTTAAACCAGTTGAGAATATGGCCCATATTGTTCTATTCATATCCTATTGTTAATAAGCGTCATGAGAAACAGTGGCTGCCCATGTCACGGCTCTGCAGAGCCATGTGAGCAAAACCATATGCAACAAAAATGTCGAAAAAGCATACTTTATGCTGCTTGCATTTGGAGTTTTTTCTGCTGCATTATGGCAATTTTTGCACTCAAGATTAGCATTCTCAGTTTTAATATGTTTGCTTACATGAAATGCAGATTGTAATTAAATGTCAGGCTGCTTAATTGTGCCTTCATTTGTATAAATTAGAATGTTGCTATAGAAAAAGAGAAGAAATAAAACACTTTTCATTTCCCTCTCAATATTATATCTGAATTAATAGTTAAATAAGAGGAGACAAAATATTTTTGGGGGGAATCAGTGTTAATTAGTATTTCACAGTCTGGAAAGGCTATGTTGCCACAGACCGTGTATCACTTACTACACAAAGACAAAATGCTTCAATAAAATGTTTTTCTGCCCAGGGAGTGAGGAATGAGCACTGGCTCAGCAAACTAGAATTCAAAGACTTTGCTTCATCCTGATTATTCTGGGTAATTGTTTGGAGCCAGCTCTGAGAAGGAATATGGTCCTTTAAGGAGGGACTTGAGTAGAATTAAGACACTTGAATCCAAAAGGACTAATATGGAAAATTCTTTTTCTTGGACTTAAGACGTCTGACTTGATGGAATTAAGTTCATACTAAGCCTTATCAGATTTCAGAAACCAGGCAGTTTTGTGTTCTGGTGAGCACCCTCAGACCCTCAGGAACATACTGCAGGCTGAATGGAAGTTGGGTATAACAGGCTGGTGACCACACTGTCTTCCCAGAAGCAGAACGCCTGCCTATGGGCACTGCTCTCCTCAAAGCAGGGCGAAACTCATGTCAAATTCTTTGCTAGGGACAGAGTTGCAGGGAAAGGAAGGTTGCTCTGGATTTCCTCCTTTGAAATTTTGCCAGTGGGAAATGATGACTTACTCCTCGACAAGAGGCGGGGAGAGAGAAGTTAGGACAATAAATATAGAACTCTGTAGGTAGGGGACTGGGTTAGTTCTGGTTGATGCTTTTGTTTATTCTCTCTTATTTTATGATGGGAAAATAGTTGTCTATAAGTACATGAGCAGCTGGGACCAGACTTTGCCCCCCAGGGCACCGGACCATGGTAAAAATCTTGCATGGTTTCATGTACAGTGGCAGATCTGCTAAGGGATGGGTGGGAGCGGTGCCTCCAACCTCTGTGCAATGACCTACACCAAGGTGGTTAGGTCTTTCTCCAGAAGATGGGGAACAAACTTTCTTGATGGAGAAAAGTGAAATTTTTGTTTCAATTGCTGGGCAAGATATAAATATTCACTCATTATTCACTCAGCTGAGATCTCTTTTAATTATTTCTTTGTTATTGTCACTGTGACAATTCTGGATAGTCTAGCCGTCCTCATAAATCACCGGTCGCTTATTAAACCAACCTGCATGTTATCCGAGGACCAGCTGCCAGGAAAAGAGAAATTTTGAGGTGTTCATCAGATTGCTGCTTCCTTGCAGTGGGGTCTGAAATGAAAGTAGTTTGTGTTCGTATTAGCCACGACAGAAGGTGCTACTGACAGGTGAGGCTGGTTGTAAAGAAAGCATCAAGCTAGCAGGACAGAAGGGCCTCACAGCAGTAAGGCACGACTGGATCATGGGCTCTGCAAAAAGCAGCAAGCAGATGTCCCCCTGTGCTGCTAGGAATGTCCTATGGATAAGACGTTGCCAGAACAGAGATTTTGCTGCTAACAAAGGAGCACATGCAGAGAAGTGCAGGCATTGCTAAGTCTGGTTTCTGTAGAGTTTCCTTGCCTTGGCTCATTATACTGAAAACTAATGGGCACACTTAGCAGCAAACAAGCAGCACGCAAAGAGATAGTTATTTTAGATGTAAAGCAGAGACTGCATCTTTGAATGTTCCTTTTGTATTAACGTTGATCTGGTTTATCTATAACACGGTAGGGCTCATTCTGCATCGTGCAGGACTAGCATTTCTCCAGGCTGACGTATACAGCGGCTTCAGTAAAGTGTATGTGCCTAGGACTGTTTCACAGCAGTAAGGCCTAAGGGTACAGAGTGGCCTACGTCCATAGCATTACGTTTCCTACCCCTGTGGAAAGGTGACCACACACAAAACGAGTCGGGAATGGGCCCCAGGGTGTGCTACATCTTGTACCATGCATGGGAGTTGTGTGGGACTACACCAGATGGCCTGTGCACAGGCTGCATCAGGGAGAATCTCTCTTCCCAGGGACATCTTTTGGCACTAGTTATTTCAGCAGGAAAGATACGGCTTGAAAAATCAAGCTGGAGTCCTACGTCCAGTGGCAGAGAGCAGAAAAAGTTGTTATTCACTCAGTGGTTATTCACAGGTTAAAGAATCAAGCACAGGACTAATTAGGACTCTCGGATTAAATTCACTTTTGCAGGTTTGGGATGGGGTTTATTGTCAAAGGCATTTTTACTTGCCCAGTTGCAGATGACACTGACTAAAGTTAATGACTATTTATAAGTATATTTAAAAATCAAGCCCTGCATGAAAAATGGAAATAAGCCACCTTTCCTTCTGTTTATTTGTTTTGTATCGAAGTATCACAGTAAGGAGAACAAAAAGCTTAATCAGCTCCTTCCTAACATCTATTTTCCAAGAAGAGCTTAGAAGGGGAAATACAAGGGTTTTCCCCATGGCAGCCCTCATAGTGCTGTGCTTTGTGTTGGAAGCTAGAAAGGTGTCGATAACACCCCAGTGTTTTGGCTGTTGCTGAGCAGGGCTCCACAGCATCAAGGCTTCTCTCCAACATTCCCCCCTCACCCGTAGGCTGGGCGTGGGCAAGATCTTGGGAGGGGACATAGCCAGGCCAGCTGACCCAGACTGACCACAGGGATATTCCAGACCATATGACGTCTGCTCAGCAATAAAAGCTAAGAGAAAAGGGGGGGGGTGGGGCAGGGGGCATTCATTATTACAACATCTGTCTTCTGGAGCAACCACTACGCGTACTGAAGCTCTATTTCCTGGGGAGTGGCTGGACATCGCCTGCTGATGGGAAGTAGAGAATAAATCTTTTGTTTTCCTTTGCTTCTGCACACCACCTTTTGCTTTATTAAACTGCCTTTATCTTGACCGTGAGTTTTTTCCATCTTATTTTCTCCCCGCCCCGTCCTGCTGAGGAGGGGAGTGATAGAGTGACTTGGTGGTCACCTGGAGTCCAGCCAAGGTCAACCCACCACACCCCCATAATTAATCATTTCTTAAAGAATGCTCACTGCTTCACTGTGTAAGACTGGGACTCAGGAAGCAGAGGGTCCATCCCTATTGCGCACACAATGACGGTGTGTTTCTGGGCTGGGAACGCCACGCGGGTGTCGTGAGTACAGAACAGCTTGGTGTGGGGTGCGTTGCTGCAGGGCTGCCGTTGACAGAGCAGTGCAGGGCTGCAGCCAAGAAGCAGTGTAGATATGACAGCACTCCATAACCCCATTTTCTGTTTGGGATAAGCGATGGTCTCATCCTAACTTTGGAAGTGTTATTTCATTTCTTCAGGTCTCTAATTTTCCACCTTTTAATGTCTTTTAAAATTATTTTTATACATGCTATCTTTTCTAAAATAATTTGTGCATTACTGATGCAATCCGTTCTTTTGCTGTTGCAGTTCCTATTATCAAGCAACATATTGTTATCAGTAGACCTATTGAATTATACATTTAATAACCTTTTATGATTATTCATACTATGGCTGTACTCCAAGACTTCAATCAAGGGAATGATTCCAGAGTGCAAGATGCTGCACAAGCCATAGATTTTCCCTCTTTAGGGAGTTTAGCAAAATAAGATCTTAGCAGTAAAAACAGGTACATTGAAATGAATTTATTGTAATTTTTTTTTTCTTCATTTTTAACAAGAAAAAGCACTGTGACAATAGCAAGAGTTACAACTGAAAAAGTTCCAAGATCAAGCAGACCTGAGAATGGCAGTTTCAGCTGCTGGTCAAATTTATCTTTGATCCATCAGTTGAAGCATTCCTAATCAAACTGTTCAAGAGGCTTTTTAAGCCTGTTTGACTCATCACTATTCATGAAGGTGAAATCATTTCACCTGCAAAATTAGAATGACCTACTTGATAAGCCTGTGATAAAAATGTAGCTGACTACAGCAGAGAGGCAGCACTTGCACGAGAGATAAGTCAGACTGAATGAGGCACTTCTTTTCCACTGGCTTGAAAGGTCAAGGAAAAGAGGCGGAATTTGGGCGTGATACACTTTTCCGTAACAATGGGTGCATGTTTTCTTGTCTTGCTGAACACCAATACAGGCTTGCAAAGAAAATGGATCACTTGTGAACAAATCACTTTTTAGTATTCATGTTAGAACTTCAGTATTTAGGATCAGATGAAAAGTGTTTTTTCACAAGTCTTTACCAATAAAACAACAGAATTTGACATGGTTTTGAGAACAATTAACGTGTACATTGAAGTAAATCTGCAGAGTTTGCATTTCTTCCTTGATTTTTTTGAGGAATTATAACTGTCACATATAGATTAACAAGTCTACATACATGGTGTTTCAGATCAGACAAAATACTACAGCTGGTCAGAATAACTTCCTTAATGTCCTTGTCATTTTTCTGTGTTTGTTTGTTTGTTTTGTTTTTAATGAAACTGAAAAATACTTCAGGGAATAACAAGTTTCCATTCACTTTTGTGAGTCTAGGGCTTGGTTTGTTTCCTTTTTTTAAGGGGGGGAATCTGCTTCCAAGGAAAATGTTGTCAAAAACAAGAGGTATTTTTTCCCAATGAAATAGCTCCTGGAAATGACTAACATTTATTTTACCAGCTTTGTAAATGCCTATTTTCTAATATCATATATTATGCTATGCATATTCTAATGCCGGTTTCACCAAGCATATTTAATCTCACTTTGCCAATACTCTGAGCCAACCAAAAGCCATGTAGCCACGTAGCCATGGCAAAGGAAAGTAAATTATGTCTGAGATAGATGCCCTGTCCTGTGTCCCAAAGATCCTTTGAAGTTGTTTGTGTACTAAGGTTTGCCAGCTGAGGTTTACCACATTAGCATCATGCTAACATGTTCAAATGATTCCTGGATCCGAGTTACCCCTTGTCATGCAGTACGCAATAAAACCGTGTCCTAGTTTATTCAGTTATGGATTTGAATCCTTCATGGAGCTACAACTTGATTCCTGATCTCCAAATTTCTATTCTAAAGCCTTAAGCACAAGACCAGCTTTACACAAGTTGGCCTCGCCAACAAAAAACATGCAAAATTTTTCCAAAAGAGAAAACACAATTGTGACTATCACAGGGTGCAGGGACTTTTCAGTCTTTGGTTATATGCATCCCTCTTTTCTCACCTGTCTTCTGAAAATGGATGTGACTTTTCTATTAAAGCCATTTTTAATTATGTTACAATAATAGTGATTTATTTTTTCCAATTGTTGATTGCAATATACTTTGGAAATGGAACAGTCCCACTTCCAGCTAAGAAAGAAACTAATCTGAGATGAAATTTGAGAATATAAATGATCACAAGTAGCCTTTTAAATTCATATTTTTCAAATTTTAGTGCCAGAGATTTCCAAGACATGAAGTACACCAAAGTCCTGTTGTCTTTAATGGGAGTTGCATTTAGTCACATGAAGTGGGAACTGGTTCTACCCTTTTGAGCTGGTCTTTACCTTTTCCATGTCAGTCAAAAACTGAAGAGAGTTTCATCTGTGGACTCCATCTGAGTTTTAAAAACTTCTTTAACTCCTGGAATATTTGTGTTTCCCGTAGCCAATTATCTCAGATGCATGACCTTATCAAAAGCCTTTTGAAACTCAAAGTTGATGGCAACCCCTGTGGTTTGCACATCTCACCATAGCAGGAATAACTTCAGAAATGTGTTATCTGTTTCTTTGCTCTGGAAATTCTATCCTGATGCACCTGGAAATATGATCACTATCACCGATAGCTTTTTATCTCCCTCTATTATAAAAGAAACAAACAAAGCACTCTGAGCTTAAAAAAAAAGTGCCGATTTCTTACCCTGGTCTCTGCCTCCCCACTAGCTTCTATATCGGTCTGAAATTGTTGGGGGTTGTTTCATCTTCTGTCCACTGCAAATGTTTTGGGAGAATCACCTGTGGTTATTTATCCAAATAAAAGTCAAAGGATACAGTGTAACTCAGTGATGAGTGCGAAGCAGGTGCAAAAATGCAAAATGCTTCACTGGACATAAAGAATAAAAGAGGAAACAATAAGTACTGGAGAAACAGCTAACTATTTAGATTTGAGTTTATTTTTTAAATAACCTCTTCAACAATTGTAGTGGTCATATTTCAGTCTGAGCAGTATTTCTCTTTCTATTCTACAGTGTTAATTCAGCATATAACACTTTCATTCCTTCTTTCAGTCCCTAACACCATAGACTTCTGCCCTCTCATCCACCTAACCATCTTTGTACCTTATTGTTTCTCTTTTGTACTGTTACTTTTCTATCAATTCACAATGACCTTGACTGTCCCTTTTACATTTTATTGGAATGGTTTTAATTTTTAGTGTCCCTCAAACTGTTCCTTTCCTGCTTTTGGGTATTTGATTTGTTACCATCTTCAGGAAAAGGTGAATGAACTATTGGATTGTTATATCTGAGGCACTGTATTGATATTGTATTTATCCTACACTTCTGACCTTTAAAAGGACCATGAAAGCATTTGGCTTCCCCATTGCCCTTTTTTTTTTACGCTAGCTGAGGGGTTTGGAGGGCACTTCAATTTTAGCATCTTTCTTTGAAAGGTGTTGGGTCATAATAGAATTAGATTTGGGCTGGATAAACTGTGGCTCCTAATCATACTGGAAGTTCTTGGGCACATAGCTTGTATGTCTTTCTCATACACTTATGATTTACATATGTTTGGGGTAAGGACAAATTTTTCCTTCAAATACTTAAGTGACTTGAAACACTGGTAGTGTCCTGGAATTTTGTTTTTCCCTCTTTCAACAGTATAGTCTAACATTTACAGACTTCTGGCCTTTTCCCTAACGGTATGAGGAAACTATTCTTGGTATAAGTGGAATGAAGATTTCTTGTGGGCATTTTCTTCAAACATCTAGTGCATGGTTGCCAATGACCCTGCACCATACTGCAACCCTGTGTTCAGCTAGTTATTTACTGTCTTATTCTGCTATCCATCATACAGGCTGTGAATGGCATGATTTTGAAATGACGCACGAGAAGAGGGAACAAAAACCAGCTACCCTCCTCATAACTCTGAAACCTAAGGACTGCTAGGTGGATCAAAATGCTCTTGGTAGAGTCTGAGTGGTTCCCAAGTTCCTCTAAGTCACCCCAGAGAGAGTAGCTCTATTTGTGGACGTTACAGGACCGCAACATTTAACATGTCCTTTTCATCCTTATGTTTGTCATAGAAAGCCCCTTTGAAAATGGAAAGGAATTGGTTGCACTGGCAGATCAGAAGCCTCGGTCAAAGAGCATATTAAAACTGTTTTTCTCTTTATCAAAGTAATTATTTAGGCCACTGATTTCATATCCAGGAGTCTCAGTTCCAAGATGTTCCTGGTTGCAAATACACAAGTACTATTGATGGTAATGGGAAAGGACCTTCCACCCCCACTAATGTGGAATGAGCTCTAGTTTTAATCAGAGAGGCCTCCTGCAGATGAATTTGTCCCTGGATACTGCCAGTCTTGGAAAGTACCAACTAAAATCCTAGAAACAAAGAAGAGAGTGAGAATTTTTGCCAGCAAATTTGCTGGAGCCTTTATTTCATCTGCCTACACTCTCGCCATGCTATGAGTTGCATGAAAATCTTAGCTCTAACTCCTTCATTACCCCTCCAATTTAAATGTTTTGAAAGATCCAGTTCATCAACCCAAAATGCAATCAGCTCAGCCAGCTAAATGAACACAACAGAGAAATCTATACCGGTTGCCATGCAAGGAAGAAACACTGAGATTGATTCATTAGAGTCTGTCTGTCTTTTGCTAACCTGCTCAATCAGAAAGCACATCCTGTTGAAAATTTAAAGGACTTCCTGATAACTTAATAAAAAGATGGAAACAGTTCCTCCCTGTCAGCAGATTTGACACTGTAGTTTTCTGTTTGCTTCAGGTTCCCTGGGTATAAATCACCCCTTCAGGTTCCTCTGATGTTGGAAGATGAGGTTCTTGAGACACGAAATCATTTATAACTGGTCAGCAATAATTTGTAAGAATGCCTTCTCTCAGGGGGAAAAAAAAAGGCAGGGGGGAAAAAAAAAAGGCAAAAGCAAACAAAACAGCTAAATTAATTCTGCTGCAGTATATTTAGCATGAATGGGCAACAAAGGCACAGCCTGGGGGTACCATGCATCATAATCTATCATGACCAAGATAATTTATATCCAGATTTCCTACGCTGCAGGAGATCAGACTAGAGAGAAATCTCAAGTGAACAAAGGACTTCTGTTGTTCCTGCTACCTTTAGTAAAAGTCTCAGCATTTATTTAGAAACGCCAGAATTCTGTCTGGAGCTGAGGGATTTACCTAACTGTATATACTCGAATGGTTCTGCCGAGTTAATGAAGTGTGAATGGGCTTCAGTGATGAGCACAGGGCTTTTTGGTTTCAAGTTCTCCATGAATAAAACACTCTGATCCAGATAAATGGGCATTCTAAATTAAAGATGCAGTTACTGTGTTGGATCATCAGGCCCCATGTCCTTCCAGCTCAGAAAAAAATTATTTCCAGAAGGTTTTTTGTAAAGGATTAGAACTGTCTCTTTTAATGCATGAACTGGTTCTTGAGAGTCTTACTGATTCACCGAAGAGCATCTTCTGTGGTGCATCACTTCAGGGGTTGTCTGCGACTCAGTGAAAGTAGTAGTGCGATTACTGTGAGTTACGCACACTTGTAGCAGTGTATCCCAGCCCTCCTATTTGTTTCACTCAATGCTCCTGGACTGTGCAAACAGTAGAGTCCTCTTAACTGCATGAGTCAAACTTCAAATGCCTGAGTCATGGCCTGTATCTATACTAACAATGTAATACTGCAGTAGTTGATAATGTTATTTTCTTTAAACTCTTTATAAGTAATAATTTGAATTTTGTGTTGATATATATAATTTTTTTGTTGTTTGTGGTTTTTTTGTTTGTTTGTTTTTTAATTATTGTAATGTAATTGGTGATCTTTGTATGATAGTTCCTTCTGAGGCTTCCTCCTACAGGCATCACCCATTCTGGTGAAGTTCCCACTGACTGGAAAAGGGAAAACATAGCCTCCATTTTTAAGAAGGGAAAAAAGGAAGACCCAGGGAACTACAGGCCAGTCAGTCTCACCTCTGTGCCTGGCAAGATCATGGAGAAGATCCTCCTGGAAACTACGCTAAGGCACATGGAAAGTAAGGAGGTGATTGGTGACAGCCAACATGGCTTCACTAAGGGCAAATGGTGCCTGACAAATTTGGTGGCCTTCTACGATGGGTTTACAATGCTGGTGGATAAGGGAAGAACAACTGATGTCATCTACCTGGATGTGTGCAAAGCATTGGTCACTGTCCCGCATGACATCCTTGTTTCTAAATTGGAGAGACATGGATTTGACAGATGGACCACTTGGTGGATGAGGCATTGGCTGGATGGTCGCACTCGAAGAGTTGTGGTCAACGGCTCAATGTCCAAGTGGAGACCAGTGATGAGTGGCATTGCTCAGGGGTCGGTGTTGGGACCAGCACTGTTTAACATCTTTGTTGGCGACATGGACAGTGGGATGGAGCGCACCCTCAGCAAGTTTGCTGATGACACCAAGCTGTGTGGGGCAGTTGACACACTGGAGGGAAGGGATGCCCTCCAGAGGGACCTTGGCAGGCTTGAGAGGTGTGCCTGTACAAACCTCATGAAGTTCAACAAGGCCAAGTGCAAGGCCCTGCACATGGGTCAGGGAAATCCCAAGCACAAATACAAGCTGGGTGGAGAATGGATTGAGAGCAGCCCTGCGGAGAAGGACTTGGGGGTACTGGTGGATGAAAAGCTGGACATGACCCAGCAATGTGGGCTCACAGCCCAGAAAGCCAACCATATCCTTCAAAAGAAGCGTGACCAGCAGGCCGAGGGAGGTGATTCTGCCCCTCTGCTCCGCTCTCATGAGACCCCACCTGGAGTACTGCATTCAGGTCTGGGGCCCCAAACACAAGAAGGACAAGGACCTGTTGGAACAAGTCCAGAGGAGGGCCACAAAGATGATCAGAGTGCTGGAACAACTCTCCTATGAAGACAGGCTGAGAGAGTTGGGATTGTTCAGCCTGGAGAAGAGAAGGCTCTGGGGATACCTTTGAGCAGCCTTCCAGTACCTAAAGGGGGCCTCCAAGAAAGCTGGAGAGGGACTTTTGACAAGGGCATGGAGTGATAGGACAAGGGGTAATGGCTTTATACTGAAAGAGGGTAGATTTAGATTAGATATGAGGAAGAAATTCTTCACTCTGAGGGTGGTGAGGCACTGGAACAGGATGCCCAGAGAAGCTGTGGATGACCCATCTCTGACAAGTGTTCAAGGTCAGGTTAGACGGGGCTTTGAGCAACCTGGTCTAGTGGGAGGTGTCCCTGCCCATGGCAAAGGGGTTGAACTAAATAATCTTTAAGGTCCCTTCCAATCCAAACCATTCTATGATTCTATTATTCTATGATTCAGCACAGTCAGTATGAGATTTAGCTCAAGATCAAGGTGGTTCCATGTAGGATTCTGTGTATAGGGGTCTACATATGAGTGAGATGTCTAAATTCCCACTACACTGTGCAAAGATCTAGTTTGTTGATTAACCAGGATGGACTTGATTTTTTTTTTTCCCCCTCCCCTTAACATAGACATTTAGTCCCATTTGAGATATCACAGTGCATCCAAGGCATCCAAGGCATCCACTTAGCTGTCAGATATGAATAGATCTGCCGGGAGATTTGCAACCAGGAGTGATACCCTATCCTTACCAACCTTCATCAAGCCTTGCTATTCAATACAGGGCAGAGTGAATCTCTATGTACTGTTCAGACACCTAGAGGTAGACATCTACACTTGAGGGTCTTTAAATGGAGTTGAACTCCATCCTAGCTCTACAGTAAAAGCAACAAAGAAAAGCTGCATCTTTAATTAAGGTGCAGTCAGGTTCTGCGTTTACTTGAAAACAAGACAAATTTTCTTACATAATCCTGTAATTGTAATGTGCAAGGGCTTTACAACTGCACACAGATTTTCCCAAGAAGTCGGGAAGGATTTTCACATGCCTGTTACGGTGGAACAACTGAGTTGAAGAGTTATCTGAAAACAGATATTTTGAAGTCAGTAGAATTCACTTTATATGATTATAAGAATTCACTTATCTAGACTATCTAGAGCCTATGCCCACTAAATATTCTTTTTACATACCTGTAGCAGTAAGTAGGGAAACTGAAATGGTTGACTTAGCTCAGGGATACGTTTTGTTTGACTTTGGGCCAATACTTTCCAAAAAGATTGTCTCAAGTATGAACCTGTTTGGTAAACATTTGCTCCTTTTCTAAAGTGCTTGAATCCATTTTTATGTAAAGGCGAGTTTTGTTTCAGAGCTGCAAAAGTAAAGCTATTGCTTTAAACGTCGTAAAGCATCTGGTTAAGCACAAGCCACTCATCATTAAGATTTGGTAGCATTCTGCATGTGCGTATCATCTGAAAAACAAAATTGGAATTGAACAAACAAAACAAGCAAACAAACAACAAAAAAAAAAAAAAAAGAAAACCTGAGGTGTAGGTTTCGGCAATTTAAGTCTCGTTCATCTTCAAACAGACTTAATGTGCTGTATTACAATCCAGCCAAATTACATTCAGATCTGCTACGAAAACAAATTCAGGTGCACAATGGGCTTAATTATGCTTTAGAAAATAAGAGCATCACCAATAGCAGAAGGGGGCACTAGAAACTAACTGCTATATTTTCTGAATCCATTTCTTCTTTTGCAATCACCTTAACATTTATAATATGTATTAAAAAAAATGCATGCACATAGTCTCATTTACTAACTAGTTGCCCTTCCACCCTTTCTCAAGGTCTTAGTGGAAGTAGTGTGATGTGCATCCACTCTTCAGCCTTTACCTTTCGTGACTGGTATTCTTTAGCGGCTCTAAAGTTGCGTAAGAGATGGCCACTTCAGCAGGCCCAGCAGGGGTGGTTGGACCCTACAGCAGTTTCCTTTTAGAAAATGGTGATAGCACGCTTTCATGATGCAGAAACAGAGTATTACCTTCCAAAGAAAGTGTGAACCTGGAAAGTTCTCTAGAAGAAAGAAGGATCACCATCTCCTCTCAGCATCAGCATCTCCTTGTCTTTCCTGTGGTAGCTAGATCTTTTTTATGGTTATATTCAACTAGTTTTAATGAAGAATTCTTATTATTCTAAGACCTTGGTGATTTCAGGTTTCCTTCATTTGCAGGCATGATCTCAGGAAAAGAAAACCTTTCAAGACAAGAGGCATCTAGAAAGCAGTGGTTAGCCTGTTATCCTAGCTGATGTTGAGATAAAGCTGTGCAGAATTTCTTCTCCGGGTAATTATTTCATTTTCTTTGGCTTCACTCATTTTTGGCCTTCTCTGATTCATCCCCATTCGAACACAACAACAGGTAACTATTCTTAGAATCACAGTAGGCTGTCTAACCTGAAAAGTTTCTCTGTGCAATATATTTTCTCATTTTTTTTTCTTCGCTATTTTTAGGTATCTCAGGATTCCTTTGAGAAGCCGTAGACCTTTCCATGGGCCAACGGATTTTACAGCCAGATATACCTTCATCTTAATTTTTTTTCCATCTATTAGCCAAAGTAATGAACACTCCCCACCCAAGAAGGCAACACATAAACTAAATTTCATCTTTTAGACTTTTTTATCTAGCTCAAATTTTCCATTATTCAATTTCAAGCTATTATGCTTTTCTTTTGAAGAGACATAGAGAAATCTTTCCTCTCCCAAGTGTCCTGAAATGTAATAAGAAAAGGAGGGAAATATGCTTTAAAAATTTATATTGAGGGGTTATAGTGGATGACATTGCAATTAGAGGTTAAGAAAATGCTAAAGGCATGTTGTCCTTTTAATGGAGGTTCCAATTCAGATCTTTTTTCCTCCCCGGATAGAAGCAGGTATACAGGGACTCTGAAATGGATGCATGCAGGATCTGCTAAATGTGTTTCTAATTGTCTGAGTTTAATAATTGATAATATAGACATGGCTTGCAAATTTTTCTTTCACATAAAAGATAATTGTGCCTGAGTATAGCATAGTCTGAAATTAAATGTGTTAAGTGCTCCAGGGACTAGCATGTACGTGCTATGAAAGATCATTCCTCTTGATCAGTGTAAGTTAGAATGTATAACAACTTTTATTTATTTGGATTGTAGGGGCATTCAAAGAGCTCAAGCAGGGCTGATGAGCCATGAGGACAGAAGATGCTTATTCTCTGCCCCATAAGGAGGCAGTAAAAGCTGTTGCCTGCTTTCATTCTTCTATTCTTTTCTCCCCATCTGAAAGCTCAAAACAGGACCTATGGCCTTCCAGGCTGCTCCTTCTACGGTGATCTGTCTTTCTTTTGTGCAGACCTCTCTTTTATCCCCTTTCTTTCAGTCTCCTGCACCTCAGGGGAGCGAAGAAGAGGCAGAAACAACCGCTTCAGGTTTCTCCTATTTTCTCCTCCAATGCTATTTGGAGGAAGAGGAAGGATTTTTCAAGGACTGAGAGGAGAAAAGGGCATGGGGTATATGAGGGATGTCTTAGGAGGATATAAGATCCTAAAAATTTGGAGAAAACGGAAGCTATGAAAAGACAGCAAGGGAGGTGAGGTGAAAGCTGCTCGTTGGGGGAGTCTTCCAGGAACCACAGAGGTCAGAGTGCATCAGAAGGAAAAGAGAGAAATTTATGCTGAAATATGACAGATGAGCAAGATGAGACAGTGGGCAAGAGAGAGAAGGAAAGGAAAAAGAGAGAATCGTGGATATGTAAGATTTTTAGTCTGTGTTTTTAACACTTGTATAATCATGGCAACAAATGTGTCAGAATCTTTATATATTTATAGAAAAAGAGATGAAACTCATAGGCCAGAGTAGGAAGAGTCTAAAAAATGGATGGAAGAAGAGAAGGGCTGTGGGATACAGCAAAAACATGTATTTTTTTGCTAGATTTCCAGAAGAAGACATAAGTGTGTAAAAGAAATGGTAAATGGGCAGCAATAATGTTAGCAAAACGGATCTGTGTTTACAGAGATTAATGTTAGACCTGAATAGAAACTCATCAAAATCTAGAGCAGTATTGGCTTCAAAGGGCTTTGGATTACGTTCAACAGACTCTGTCTGTTGAGATGCCTGCTGACAAATTTTTCTACAGGGATGGTGGACATTTATTATTTAGTAGCATTTTGGTTTAGCAAATGAAGCATACCCCGACCTAATGAAGTTCTTGTTGTGACTGAGACAGGAAGAATGTACTTTCACGACACTCTGGCTGCAATGAAGTGCCCACAGGTAATTTGGAGTATTCCTTCTGCCCACAATGGCTCACTGCGGTGGGCTTTGGTGCTGGGCTGAAAAGGGCAACGGCTGTTAGAAATACTCCTGGTTGCTTTCCTGATGATTTGGTAGGACCACCTTTCCCTGCATGGCTTGCTTGAGCAGCAAGATATCACCTTCCAGAAGGCAAAGTACAGCTCTTTTCTCCCAGACCTATTCTGTGTGGTTTTGCAAGACTGTTCTCTTGAATCATCAAATAGCCAGGCAACGAAGGTTCGGGAGACGGGTTGGGTTCTTCTGGTTTTATTTTGTTTTGTAATGATGCTTTTATATACTAGCCTAAACAGCACAAATAATACCCTGCTGGCAAAACTTCCTTGGCTTTCTCAAGTGTGCCCACATGGAATGCTTTTATGTGTTTGAAATCACAAACTTTCATCTCTCATTCTAAGGCACAGCAGTCTCTAATGTGTGTGGTCAGGTGCCTGCAATTGCTTTCTTTCAAGACAGAGAATCAGCACTCCAGAAAATTAGACATGAATTTTATATACAGGAATAACTCTGGATGAAAATGACTCCTCTGTTGCATTTCTGAAATAAAACTGGCTTAATGTAAAGATTTCTCTCCCCACTTGCGCTCCCTTTCAAGCAAATCAAAGAAATTCAGTGAAGCAGAGGAAGCTGCCTGCCAAATAAATGATTATTAATAATAACATTAACAATAATAATAATAATCTGTAATTTTAAATCCTAGGTAAAAGCTAGCCATGAAATTAAGAGATTAGAATGAAATGCACAATGGTTAATTTAAATACAAAATTGACTCAAGAAAAGCACTTTTCCAGTGATGAGCAAATCTGTGTGCAATTACATCAATGTCATAAATGACACTGGTAACCACATAGATTCTGATAGTGAAGATAAATGGTGGTGATGCATAAGATCATCCTAAAAGCTGGATAAAAAAATCACTACCATATTACAGCAAAAATAGATGGTATTTGAAATGATTCAATGACAAAGTAATAGTCATTAAAGCAAATATAGAAAAAAAAACGTGCTAGAAATAGGTTTGTGTTATGTTAAAGATATGCTCATAAATAGTTTGTTAAGACTTAGTAAGTGGTTAATCAATTCCAAGAGACTGTCCAAGAGGTCTGTAAGTTTGTGATAACCCTTATTTACATATGTAGTCTCTAATTAATAGACCCCTGGATCAGCACATGCATTATTAATGCATACTAAAGAAATTACTGTTATGAATCCTTCATAT
Source organism: Phoenicopterus ruber ruber (assembly GCA_009819775.1). NCBI lineage: Eukaryota > Metazoa > Chordata > Aves > Phoenicopteriformes > Phoenicopteridae > Phoenicopterus > Phoenicopterus ruber. The sequence goes on along the minus strand of CM020216.1, from coordinate 164,200,188 downwards.
ATTAGCTACTTAAGTCTGCTTTATGGGGTAAGATGCATTGGGGTAAAGTGAAAGCCTAAATACATTTAGAAATTTATTCAGTGATAGATGAAAATATAGAGTTAATAAGACACTAGAGAACTGTGAAAAAAAACAGTTTACAGTTGACTAAATACTAAGTTAACTAAGGTTAATAACAGCTAGTACAGCAGCTAGTAACTAACTGGAAAACAGAAAAAGTACTTTTAAGTCCCTTCGATTCTCATGGGTATTATGGCCTCAATAGACTGTTATGATTCTTAGATCAAAAAGATATTTAGATCATTGGCTAAGGAATTAGTCTGCTTCTTTTCTGAGATAGTAACACTTTTTTCCATTCTTGAATTAGTCCCAAAGGTTGATGGTCTTACAAAGTTCAGCACAGACAATCGTTGCTTTGATCCAATGTCACAGACTCTGTAAATAATTACCCTATATTTTCAAATAAGAAGTCACTTGGAACAAGGGACTTCATACTTTCATTTTAAAAAAATGAACATTTACTATGAAAATTCAGTAATTTATTTTCAAGAAATATATGAATACGAGAGACTAAAATATCTCTTGTAAATTTATATTTCCTAACAAAAGTGTTTCTTGAACACAGACTCTAATAGCAACATGCCTTCTATATCATTCATTAGCTGTATATGATTGCAATTGAGAAAAACACTGCCATTTTAGCTCATCAAAGGATGAATATGAACAGGTTATTATGAAGTAATTGTGGAAAAAGATAAATAGTCCTTCCTTTTATGAAAGGACGAAATTTCTGTAGAAATACCAAAATCTTTAAGTCATTTTCCAGTAAAACCTCTATTGGAATATTGTGTGCAGTTGCAGCAGGAATTATGAGACTTAAGTTATAAGAGAGTTGTAAGTATGAAAATCAAGTTTGTTTTTTAGTTATAACAGTGGAGTAGCTGCGTATCAGAGCTGTGCCTGTGTGCACACCCAGTGCACTTGCAGTCTCAGTCAACGGCGTGGTCCAAGAGGTTCCTGGCCAAGCATCTTCACAGATGGGATAATGATTTGCTTTCAGACAATATAAAAAGTTGAAACTAGGTGATTGAACAAGCCTTCACAATTAAGTATTGGACTGATTGTTACAGGAGCTGTTCAAACAGTTCTCTAAATTCCAACTGAGTCAACTCCTGCTGCATCAGGTCCAGTTTGTACGTCTAGGTGGGCTGAGTAAACTCCGGGGTGAAGAATCACGAAGACTTGCATAGGCCATTCCTGCTGCAGGAGTGTTATGCATAGATAATACAGTTGCAAATAGACAATAGAAATGGACAATGAAAATGTTTCCTTGCAGAACTGGTCATGTAGGATAGTCTTTTGTATGTAGTTAAGACATTCAAGACACATTTTCCATGTATTTAAGGTGTACGAACAGCCGAGAGTTGAGTATGTCCTGGGGTGCTCACAGTGGTCTGGCTACCTGAATTGAGCAAAGCAGTGGTTTGGGACATCTTTCTAGATCCAGGTGAAGATACTGATGCAAGGACCCTTGCAACAGAGATTTCCATCACCATCAGAAAGCAAGTGACCATTCTGTTTGGGCAAATTAAATTCTCATGTGGCATTACCATCTGCCAGAATCCCCAAAAATGTGTTTGTTTGTTAGTTTCTTTTAATAATCTGTGCATCTGTGTTACACAATTCTGATGATTCATGGGTAAGTAAAAAAAAAAATCAAATCAGTCTAGAATAGGTGTTGAGACAAGCAATTGTACACAGGTCTGCTGATTTTGGCTCAGGTAGAGTTAATTTTCGTCATAGTAGAATCATAGAATGGTTTGGGTTGGAAAGGACCTTAAAGATCATTTAGTTCCAACCCCCCTGCCATGGGCAGGGACACCTCCCACTAGACCAGGTTGCTCAAAGCCCCATTCAACCCAGCCTTGAACACTGCCAGGGATGGGGCATCCACAGCTTCTCTGGGCAACCTGTGCCAGTGCCTCACCACCCTCAGAGTGAAGAATTTCTTCCTTACATCTAATCTAAATCTACCCTCTTTCAGTTTAGAGCCATTACCCCTTGTCTTATCACTACATACCCTTGTTAAAAGTCCCTCTCCAGCTTTCTTGGAGGTGCCCTTTAGATACTGGAAGGCTGCTCAAAGGTATCCTCAGAGCCTTCTCTTCTCCAGGCTGAACAAGCCCAACTCTCTCATCTTGTCTTCACAGGAGAGGTGTTCCAGCCCTCTGATCATTTTTGTGGCCTCCTCTGGACTTGCTCCAACAGGTCCATGTCCTTCTTGTGTTGGGGGCCCCAGAGCTGGATGCAGTACTCCAGGTGGGATCTCATGAGAATGGAGTAGAGGGTCAGAATCCCCTCCCTCGACCTGCTGGTCATGCATGTTGACCACAGTTCTTTGAGTGCAACCATCCGGCCAATTCCTCATCCACCAAGTGGTCCATCCGTCAAATCGATGTCTCTCCAATTTAGAGATGAGGATGTCATTGGGACAGTGTCCAATACTTTTCACACATCCAGATAGATGACATCAGTTGCTCTTCCCTTATCCACCAATGCTGTGAATTCGTTGTAGAAGGTCACCAAATTTGTCAGGCACCATTTGCCCTTAGTGAAGCCATGTTGGCTGTCACCAATCGCTTCCTTATTTTCCAAGTGCCTTAGTACAGTTTCCAGGAGGATCTGCTCCATGATCTTGCTGGGCACAGAGGTGAGACTGACTGGCCTGTAGTTCCCTGGGTCTTCCTTTTTTCCCTTCTTAAGAATGGGGGCTATGTTTTCCCTTTTCCAGTCAGTGGGAACTTCACTGGACTGCCACAACTTCTCAAATAGGATGGAGAGTGGCTTAGCAACTTCATTCGCCAGTTCTCTCAGGACCCACAGATGAATCTCATCAGGTGCCGTGGACTTGTGCACCTTCAGGTTCCTTGGATGGTCTTGAACCTGATCTTCTCCTACAGTCGGTGGTTCTTCATTCTGCCAGTCCCTGTCCTTGCGTGAGAAGGCCAGTGAAGACTGAGGCAAAAAAAGTCATTGAGTACCTCAGCCTTCTCCATATCCTGGGTACCCAGGTCTCCCGTTTCCTTCCGGAGAGGGCCCACATTTCCCCTAGGCTTCCTATTATCAGCAACGTACCTATAGGAGCTTTTCTTCTTGCCCTTGATGTCCCTGGCCAGATTTAATTCTATCAGGGCTTTAGCTTTCCTAACCTGCTCCCTGGCTGCTCGGACAATTTCTCTGTATTCTTCCCAGGCTGCCTGTCCTTGCTTCCACCCTCTATAGGCTTCCTTTTTGTGTTTGAGTTTGTCCAGGAACTCCTTGTTCATCCATGCAGCCTCCTGGCATTTTTGCCTGACTTCCTCTTTGTTGGGATGTGTCACTCCTGAGCTTGGAGGAGGGGATCCTTGAATATTAATCAGCTTTCTTGGGCCCTTCTTTCCTCCAGGGCTTTATCCCGTGGTGCTCTACCAAGCAGATCCCTGAAAAGTCCAGTCTGCTCTCCTGAATTCCCAGGTAGAGAGCTTACTGTGTGCCCTTGTTGCTACCCTAAGGATCTTGAACTCCACCATTTCATGGTCACTGCAGCCAAGGCTGCCCTTGAGTTTCACATTCCACACCAGTCCCTCCTTGTTGGGGAGAACAAGGTGTGGCATAGCACCTCTCCTCGTTGGCTCTTCTATCACTTGGAGAAGGAAGTTATCATCAGCTCATTCCAGGAACCTCCTGGATTGTTTATGCCCTGCTGCGTTGTCCCTCCAACAGATATGGGGGTGCTTGAAGTCGCCCATGAGGACCAGGGCTTTGGATCGTGAGGCTGCTTCTTTCTGTCTACAGAAGGCCTCATCTGCTCAGTCTTCGTGGTCAGGTGGCGTGTAGCAGACCTCCAATATAACGTCACCTGTCCCTGCCCTCCCTTTAATCCTGACCCACAAGCTCTTGGTCGGCTCCTCATCCATCCCCACATGGAGCTCCATGCACTCCAGCTGGTCATTGGCATAGAGGGCGACCACCCCCTGTCTGTCCTTCCTAAAGAGCCTGTAACCTTCCATTCCAACATTCCAGTCATAGGTGCCACCGCACCATGTCTCCGTGATGCCAATAAGATCATAGCCCTGTGGGTGTGCGCACGTCTCTACCTCCTCTTGTTTTTTCCCCTTGCTACATGCGTTTGCATAGAGGCATTTAAGTTGGGCCCCTGATGAAGTTGACTTACTGTCTGGAGTGGCTGGAATTCCTTTGTGCTGCTCTTCAGGTGCTCTCCTGCTGACCTGTGATCCTTTTCCAGGCTCTGGGAATCTATTGCTGGCACTGGCATCAAACTGGTAGGAGTGGTATGGATTGAGGTCCCCCTCCCCCAGCAACTTTACTTCGCACCTAGTATGGGGCTCTGTTTTGGATTTGTGCTGGAAACAGTGTTGATAACACAGGGATGTTTTCGTTACTGCTGAGCAGGGCTTACACAGAGTCAAGGCCTTTTCTGCTTCTCACCCCACCCCACCAGCGAGAAGGCTGGGGGTGCACAAGGAGTTGGGAGGGGACACAGCTGGGACAGCTGACGCCAGCTGACCCAAGGGATATTCCATGCCATATGACATCATGCTCAGCAATAAAAAGCTGGGGGCAAAAGAAGGAAGGGGAGGGGACATTTGGAGTGATGGCGTTTGTCTTCCCAAGTAACCGTTACACGTGATGGAGCCCTGCTGTCCTGGGGATGGCTGAACACCTGCCTGCCCATGGGAAGTGATGAATGAATTCCATGTTTTGCTTTGCTTGTGTGCACGGCTTTTGCTTTCCCTATTAAACTTTTACCTCAACCCATGAGTTTTTTCACTTTTACCCTTCCAATTTTCTCCCCCATCCCACCGGGGGGGAGTGAGTGAGTGGCTGTGTGGTGCTGAGTTGCCAGCTGAGGTTAAACCATGACAACAGGGAATGAAAAAATACACCTCATGAGAGTGCACTGAAAGAGTTTGGCTTACTTAGCATAATAAAACAAAGACTGTCAAGGAATATAATTGTGATCTATAAATATGCCAGGGGAGTAAACATTAGTGAGAGACAAGTACTGTTAAAGGACAATGTCTTTACATAGCTATTGTAAAGTAGCTATGAATAGACGGATACTGAAAGCTAGAAGTTGATTCTCATGGAAGAAATGAGATTTTAAAAATATTCTGGTAAGAGTTAAAAAAGCTAAAGTTTTATGCTGAAGCTATTAGATTTATGAAAGGGATCACATGCTGCATACCTGGGACAGCAAAGCACTGGACTTAGTGGCCCAGGAGGTCCCTTCCTTTCCAATAGTCCATGTTTCTCTCTCAAAATGTTAGAGAATGACGGTCTTTTAGCTGCTGGATTGTCTATTCCCCTACTAGATTGAGGAATGTAGTGAAGACTATCACCACTATTGTAGATTGTGATTTCCAGCCTCAAATATAGGCCCACAGGGTTTTCACAATTTGAATACCTGTTTCGAGGCACCTTCCTGAGCCAGCCACAGTGCTGCCTGGTACAGTGGCTCCTGCATTTGTGTCCTGAGCAAAATAGTGTGCGTTCAGAATCTTTCAAAAGCTGAAGAGGACCATATTTTGGACTGAATCCAGCCCTGCAACCACAGCCTGCATAGCCTTGACCGACATTATATATTCTAAAGCATCAACAAGCAAAGAAATCACTGATTTCTGGTGGAGGGTACTACTCTCACTCTGTGTTGTGATCCTAATTAATATGTATTCAGTGGATTTAATAACCCCACCAAATTGCTTATAGGATCCATCATGCTCCGGCTGCATCTGATAACCTGTCTTCTGGACAGGGCTACCAAGGCTCCATTAAGCTACCCTGCTCTGTGCTGCAAGGCACTCATGGTACTATTTATATGAGCATAGTGAATCATCTGCAAAATGGAGTAAGCAAGATAGGCCTCTCCAGGTCCTGTCCGGATTCTTTAATAATACCCCTCTTTGGTTAGACTCATTCCTAATGACACCTGTGAAGTGAGTTATATCTGCAAGACGGATTTATCAGAGGCTGCATCTCTTACTGTCCTCTGGCTCTGTTACAACACTCTTCAAAGTCATAAAATTGAATTTCTTCTTTTTGCCGCTAAGGCAAGAACCTTAAGCAGGAGAAAAAAAAAATATAAATGAAATAAACCAACAGCTGAAGATAATCACAAGTCATGTGCAAACAACCCTCTCTTTTTCAGAGATGGTCTTTAATAATCATATTTTTCTGGATTCACTCAGATTTCAGCAGGCACTCATCAACAGCACAGGAGTCTTATTAAAAGCAGTAGCTAGCTTTTTGCTCATTTCACTGAACACTTCACTTCAATGAGTTTCAGTTCAGTCCAATTAGTCAGTGTAATTTAGTTTGTTCAACGCAAATCACTGGGTTTTAATTGAGTCCAATTAGGCACAAATCAATAAAAGTCGATTCAAACTAATTATCTTCTATACAAATCAATAGGATTCAATTAAAATCAATGAGGGTCTTATTCACTCTAATGACTGACCTGTTCCCCCTCTTCAGTTGTTATAAAAGGAGTCCACACATTGTTCAATGTGGTGGCTCTTGCTAAGTGTCTCTCCTTTAGTGAGGGAATATTAATCATCAGAGAAAGTATGGAAAAAAAGACATGTAACTGGGTTATCCTTTTCCCATATCTGACTCTTCTGCAGTGAATTTTCTGCAGTGAAATCTCCTCTTTCAGATTATGCAGGTGGTTGAATATGTGTGCAAATTTAGGCATTCCTACATGAAAACTGAGCTCTGCAGTCACAGAAATTAAAAATTGATGAATGTATGTACTCTCATTTACATTGTTCATTTTTCACCTAGAAATTTTTCCTGATTTTTAAAATGTGGTTGTGCTTTGAAAAATTGACCTGAAGTTTGTTGTTAGCCATGTGTTTAACTGCTTATCTTAACTGACAGCAGCCTCTTGCTGGTGTTAATCTATAGAGTAAGAAGTTTTCCAGTAAAGACCTTATGACATGCTTTTACAATGTGTATTACAAAGAAAATCTCACTATAAGAAGAGGAGGGAGGGTATACACTATGGTAATCGCAGAATCATTGAAGTTTTGTACTGGTTTTGGTTGGGATAGAGTTAATATTCTTCATAGCAGCTCATATGGTGCTATATTTTGGATTTGTGACCAAAACAATACTGAAAACTCAGTAATGTTCTAGCTTTTGCTGAGCAGTGTTTGGATGTGGTGGGGACACAGCTGGGACAGCTGACCCCAACTGACCAAAGGGATATCCCATGCCAGATGACACTGTACTCAGCAATAAAAGCTGGGGGGAGGGAAGGACATTTGGAATGATGGCATTTGTCTTCCCAAGTACTGTTACACATGATGGACCCCTGCTTCCCTGGAGATGGCTGAGCACCTGCCTGCCGATGGGAAGTAGTGAATGAATTCCTTGTTTTGCTCTGCTTGTGCACAGAGCTTTTGCTTTACCTATTAAACTATCTTTATTTCCAGCCACGAGTTTTCACATTTTTACCCTTCTGATTCTCTCCCCCATCCCACTGTGGGGTAGTGAGCAGACAGCTGTGTGGTGCTTAGCTGCTGGCTGGAGTTAAACCACAACAGTTTTGAAGGGACCTCTTGAGATCGTCTAGTGGAGCTCACCTAGCAGATGAGCTAGAACATGTTCTTCAGGACCATGTCAGGTTGGGTTTTGAAACTCTCCAAGGATAAAGACCGCACAGCCTCTCTGCACAACCTCTTCCAGTGTTTGAGCATGCTCACAGTTTAAAAGTGGGGTTTTTTTGTGTTCAGATGGAATTTAATGTGTTTTAATTTGTGCCCATTGTCTCTTGTACTGTCAGTGGGCACTGCTGTGAAGAGTCTGGCTCCATCTCTGTTGTTCCTTCTCATCAGGTATTTATACACAGGGACAAGATCTACCTGAGCCTTCTCTTCTCCAGGTTGAACAGACCCAGCTCTTTCATCCTCTTTTTATATGATAATAGAGACAAATAACAAGAATAACTTATGCAGCAAAACTTTTTTCTACCCCTACTGCATGCAAACATCATTTTTAGAACCACATTTCTGTCTTGTGGTTTTGAATCTAAAATTGTCCTTTCATAATGAGCATCCAAGACTCATTGAAGACCAATTTTCTTAGGAAAATAGAAAGCAGAAAGCATATAACAAAAGCATTTCATGTAGGTTTTCCTTCCAGCTGCTTAAACATCCTTTGTATTTAGGATATGCCTACACCTGCAAGTCCGCTCAGGAGGCAAGACTTGATTGTGGGTAAGGAATGTGGCCCTAAGACTGATGCCTGGCACAGTCCAGGCTCATTTTGCAGCATACGTGGACAGCAATAATTAGTGGTTTGTTACTCAAGATCTTAGTGTGTTGTGAAGCACACCTGGGTCTACGCACCCAGTCTATGTGCAAACATGTGGTTAGGATGCAGGTACGTTGTAGTTGTGCTAAGTTTGCTCTCTGCTGGAGCATCGACACAGTGTTAGAGGCTTGGATAGGTTATGATTCAAGAAAAGGTAGTACCTGAATCCCTTGGGCATCTATGAAACCCTCTTTCTATTCTGGTAATGCTTTCCTAGCTCTGCTTATCTACCTCTTACAGAGACGTACAGACTGTCTCTGAATTCAGCAAACATTCGGTCAAGCTTTTAGGAAGGGTGGACCTCAGGGGGAGGCAAGGTGCAAAGCAGGTGATGTTGAACCCATAAGTGAGAGCAGAGAAGTACATATGCCACTCACAAGAAAGGAAAGGAAGGTGAAGGTGGATTGAAGAATGAGAAATGAAGGAGAGAAGCTGATAGACCAACAATGAGAATTTAGAACAGCTGGACAGTAAGCAAGACCCTGACTCCCATGGTGGAAGTAGAAGTTCCTTCCAAAACAGTCATATCAATATTCCTTCAAAATGAGGAGATAACAGGAAAGATAACAGGATAAATCATTTCTGGACTACAAAGCAACTAATTATTAAGAAATTGTACCCTATTTCTGCTAAGAAACCAAATTTAATGCGTTGAATATTTTAAAACATAACATGTTGGTCTCATATGGTAGAACAGATCCGCACTTGGCTTTTTTCATGTAAAGATGAGACTATTTTGTAATGTATTATTTTTATTTGTGGATTAGATGACACGATGCATTTCTCTAACAACTAATTTAAAAATAAAATTTTGTATAGAGAGAGGTTATGCATCAAACTGAGGTAGCTCTTGAACACGGAATAATGCAGCAGAGATACTACCTTGATTTCAGATTAAAAATTATGTTAAATTTGTTTTTTTAATACATTCTCTAACATTCATTGTGAAAGTCCATAACACTTACATTTTTGAAGAAGAAATCACACTTTTTTATTGTATGAGAGATAAAGGTGTATGTTCTGTGCTATTTTCAAAGCTTGGAAATAGAGAGAATTTGAATGTAGACTTCAACATATACATATCAGATGGTAGATTGATTCCGTTTGGGCAGCGTAACCAAAAAGCTGCTTTATTTCTATTTACTTTACCTGAGGCACTACATGCGATCGACATTTAGCAAACACTAAAAATATCACTGATGTCAGTTGGATGTTTGACATATATTAATTCAATCAGCCTTCTTCATAAAGAATGAAGTTGTCCTGGCATGGCACAGAACTGAAAAATGTTCTAAGTGCAGACACCTGTAATAATGCTGGATATTGTGATCTGAAAACAAAAAAAAATAATGAAAGCACAAACCCACCTTTATTTTAAAGTAAATGGCTGCAAGAGCGGGAAGATGTAGTTGGCTGACTCCTTGGACAACAGCAGGACAAAGGCAAGTATTTAAAATTCTTCAGTTAAGCTTTCCAGTGTAATTTGAAAAAAGGGAGTTGAAGATGCGGTGCTAGGTTTGTGGAGTGGTTTCCTTGTGGAATCAAAGTGTAGTATAGGATCAAGCTACTTATGTTAATGTATTAGAGAAGAGATTGTTAAAGGTTGGACCATGACCTAAACAGCTCCCAAGCTTGAAATAAATCAGGATGTTTTTTGTTTTACTGAAAGTGGAGTCACAAGCAGAAATTAGATGGAAATTTCTGCCCTAAAGCCTCACTAAGAACAATAAAACTGTTTCCCAAATTCCTGCTCACCTGTACATCTCCAATTTCAGATGAAGTACCTTGTTTTCCATTATATAAATCACTTCTTTGTACCAGTTCGTTCTTGCTCATGCTGAGTAGTAACTACTTAAATGTCTCTATTGATGTCAACAGCTTTATATGAGAATAAAATACCACCTGACTTCCTGCAGGTATCACGCTATGGTCTAAGTATGCACATTTAAAAATAGCAGTAAAATTATTATGATTCCAAGGCCTTTTAGGACAAAAAAGTAGATGCTCTCTTTTTCTCTTTTTCTTTTTCTCTTTTTTTTTTTTTTCTTCTTTTTTTCCTTCATTTCTGCTGTGGAAACATTTATTAAGAAAGGGGAAGAACTGATAGAGGTCTTGTTAACCTTAAATGTCTTTGATGTTCCATCTTCTCAAGTGCAGTCATAGTTTATAAGAGCCTATTACCAATTTGCAATGTTTCTGTTAAAGTGGATGCTCAAATGCACAGCCCAGTGGAGCTAAACAAATGTGGAGGCAATATTGTTCCTAAATATTTCTTGAATTGATGGGTAGACTGGGAAAAAAAAGAAAAGAAAAAAGAAAACACAAATTATACATGACTATATAATTCAACAATGAACATAAATTTGCAAATAAGAGCTGAAGGAACAGCATAACAAAATCAGATTAATCCTTTATTGAAATACCATGAAATTTCATCAAACATAAAATAAACAGTTTTATACTATATACAAGAGGTTGTAAAAAGGAGAAAGTGACAGTTACTACATCTGTAAGAAAAACTCCACTTGTTTTGCTCAAGGTATGACATTACAGTATTTTTTTCAGTGCCAAAATAAATAATAACATATGGGTGCAGGTGAGTTGGACGAAAGAGGCGTGTAACTTAGTACCTTGTATACAGAAAGGCCATCCTATATGATAACTTCTCTGAGCACTCTCCTGGCCTCCAGTGGTTTGCTGCTGAGGAGCATCCTGAGTAGGAGCTGGTACCTCGCGGCTTCATCATTCTGATGGATTTCTCCTCCATGACCTTGACCAGCAGTTTGTAGTCTGTAGTCAAACGGGTTCTTTCAGATTCCGCAAGAAATCAGTAAGAATACAGTTCTTACTCCAATTAGCTTCAATTACTCTTGAATTTCCCCAGAGTAGGCCTATCAGGTAAGTGTGAGATGATCTACTGCCTTCTGCACATCCCTATAAATGGTTTTTGTCATCATCTAGTGATCATTCCATGCCATTGCTCAATTTCTCTACTTCTTACTAAACTTTCAATATATTAATTCCTCTTATACTCCCCAATCCATTTTCTTCTGATATTTTTCATGTTTCTAATCAGTCTTCTATACTGTACAACACATTGTGATTCCTTGTGTTTCCCCTTTTACCTTCTTTCTTATTTGGCATTTCTAATTACTCCATTAGTGAATGAAGATGGTATTTTGGAAAAAAAAAAAGTTCTTATTATTGGAGATGTTAAAGGGAAAAAGTATAGAAAAGCTGCCCAAGACCTTCTGATCGTTTGAACAACCCATAAAGAGTGGATTTCACTTTCCTCATCTAGGAAAAAAAAAGAAAAAAAGAGGATGGTAATATGTCTAAAGAAACTAACAGCAAAACTGTATTTGTGACATTGATTCTATTGAGTCCTGTACAGCTTTTGTCACCATCATTTCTGCGGCCAGAAATTTGCCTTAGGTTTAAGAGGATGTGTGCAGGTAAGCTTGGGAGGGTGGAAGGTACCGTGCAAACAGAGGAAGGGAAGGAGGAGGGAACTTTTCAAATTTCATTCTTCCAAAACAGGATATTTCATGATACCGCCAAACGCCCTCTGGTCTTCTGGTGTTTCTTTCCAAAATGTTTCCTTTGCATTGTCTTGTAGTCTGATGTCTTTTGGGGGTAAGAGTGGGTCTTGTGGTAGTTTAGATAGGGGTTGGGAGGGTCTGAAGTGTATGAGAGTCAGGTCTATACAATTTGTTTGGAAGGCTAGTAGCTGAGAGGTGGAGGGAGTCGTCATCTATTTTTAGGAGGAGTTTTCCCTCTGTTGCCTGTTTCATGACAGAAGGGAAACATTTAGGGCCCGTGTTCCTGAAGAGAGGAGTGGAAGCAACTTACTGAAAAAGTGAAAAGTTGCAATACTTAGAATCGGTAGAGGATTCAAAAAGAAGGCTTGGGCTTAAGGCTGAAGCACCATGGATAGACCAAATCCACACATGCTGATGACTTAAATCCTATTTCAGATTTCTTTTCTCCATATCAGTTAATTTTTTATTATTAATAGTAATAAAGTTTCTGCCTAACGTCTTAAACCCTTCAACAAATTTACTAATTCTTTAGAGACGACCAAATTGCTCTAATGACTAAACCGAGGGAATAGGGAAAATTTGGCTGAGATGAGCATAAATATTTTTCTGGACCTGGGCCATGAGACTCACTACACATATACTGTTGCAAAGGTACCTCCCTGCCCACTCTCTGAACCCAAATTACTGCTACGTCCTCATAGATCTCATACATCCAGTCCCAGTTTCCTTCTCACCCTGTTTACAGCTGGATCTACACTCCGGGGTACAAGGTATGAAGTATGGATGACACAAAGCCAGAATCTCCTCAGTTAATGTATTTGGCTTCTTCCCCGATCTTTTTTGACATTTCACTGGAACAAATGGGATGTTCTGGACTGCACAGCAGTCCGCAGAAGATTTCCAGACATTTGTTTGAATTCTCATTTTGGCAAACATTGCTATGAATGTGGCTTGGGGACGTAAATGGTGTCTGGTAAAACCAGCTGTATTTTGTTAGGGTCACCTCCAATGGTGATAGTCGAGCCAGCTCCATTTAATAGCTGTTTAATTCTCTTCCCCTTCAGTGTCACATTGAATCAAAAGTTCTCATTTTTATTTTCTTTATGCTTTATTTCAAAGCTAAATGGGCTGTACATATTACTGGTTTTAATCCTTCATGGAACTAGCACAAATTGACATTTTCTGCATCCCAGGGTAAGACAAAGATTAATTAAAAGCCTCATGCTGGCCTATTATCCTCCTTTTTCATTTCATTTCTAATTCCCATGAATTTTAGGCTAACTTTAAAATGATTCCTTTTCCAAATATGCATAAATCCGAGCATGAGACTCTCAAACCCCTCAGGAGACACCCATGCATCGGTAATATGCATGCCCAAGTGATGATAGGAAATTTCCCAAGACATCCAGTTCTCTAGCAAATCCCGGGCCAGTTTTGCAGAGTTCAGATAAATAAAGATAAATGCCCGAACTTCTAATTGCTCATCCAATTAAAGACAGTGAATCATAGTCGTATCCATCGTAAAGTATTGCCAGAAAGAAAAAAGCAGTGGAGTTGTGGGAAAGCTGAATGGGAAGTCGCTCTTTAGGCTCCCTGTTTTCAATGTACTACAGTTTCATCTTATACAGAAAGATACAAAATTAGTTATTTGTGTGTGTGCTTTTGTGTGACTCTTCTCTTCTGTTATTAGTAACCAAACCATAACAAACAGATCCATTTCAAGCAGTTAATTTGGAATGAGAGTTTGCACAATAAGGGCCCTCTTCCTTCATGAGAATTGAGGAGGTAGGAAAGGATGATGAAGAAATTCAGCTGGTGCGGTCGTTGACTTTTACCACTTTGAGTACCGGCCATAATTTTGAGGAAAACTTTTGCTTTGGTAACTGTTGTTATAAAATACTCAGAGAAATTAGGCATGTCCTAAAGAACAGAAAAAAAGATGCATTTATTTACTTAGTATATTACAGAAATCACTAACCCATAATATTTTAAAGGTTGAATTGTAAGTATATTCAATTCACAGTTGCTAGAAATTTGAAAGATTACACATGAAATATCTTGTCCTTATGCTTTCCTTTAAACATCTGACTGGACTACATAAATCTTTACTGTTTATAGCATTTCGTGTGTTCTTAAGTGCTCAAGAAACACCCAGTGGCACCATCCAGCCATCTCCCATATCCCACCAGATATAAGGTCCCTACAAGAGGTGTGGAAATGTCTCCATTCCTGATTAGGCGTCAGTCCAACAAGCCCCGTGCTGGGGGAGGACTCAGAGTGACACACCTCCACGTCTCTAGTAACCGTGGGCAGATGGAGAACATACAAGATGTGGCCACTGTGACGATGGTGGCAGAGAGCTGTGAAGGGCACAGGTTCTTCTCTGCCACATTGCATGGGGAGGCAGGTGGTGCTCAGGAGAAGGAAAACATGGGGCATATCAGAGAGAGTGAAAAGGTTTTGCTTTTCTCCACTTTTATTTTTTTTTTTTCCCCCTTACTCCTGCTCCCATCACGCTTTTTGCTTGGTCCGTTGCTATACATCATAACCACATACCAGCGGCATGTTTTCCTTTTGGATTCACATTGCATAGGAGGAACAGAAAAAGGGATCTTTGCTCCAACCAGGACAGAAGAGTGCAGGACAGTATGTCCCCTTGTAACCTGGCACAGAAGGTTGGACCCGATGATCTTGGAGGTCTCTTCCAACCAGAACAATTCTATGATTCTATGATTCTAAGTAGAGTTCACCCCCCACACGCTCACACTGTGTCCGGTCGCAGGAGGCAATGACAGCCTTATTATTCCTCATGGAAAATCCAGCACACAGTTATAAAAATCCAGAGGCAGCTACCATTTGTTCTATTATTTTTGCTTTTTTGCAAACAGTTTTATTCATTCACAGACTTGTCCTTTCCCATAATTCTTACTGTCCTACTGTATTAGTCTTTTGCTTGTATGAATTGTCATCGAGCAGCATTACCACATTATGCTGTTATTAAAAGCTAAAAAATGTTATAATTAGTTTAGAACAGAGAACAGAAGATGTAATTCTGATTGTGCTTGCATTACGTCTGTTGTAAAACTCTGTACTGGACTGGATTGAATAATATAATTATACAAGATTTGCTGCCATGTAATTATACTCTCCTGACAAAAGTCAATTTCTACATCAATTTGTAGTGTTTGAATAAGTGTTTCAAAATAAATTATTCTATTAAAAAACCTCTATAATCAGAAAGTCAGGAATAAGAAAAAGTTATATAAATTATTTCATACTTTTAAAAATATATTTTCTCCACCTTTCTAATGTATAAAATATTTTCTTGTTATTATGCTGGCTAGTCCACAGATAGAGAACACACAATTTATTCCAGCTCACAGGGTCAGCAAAACCCCTTATTCTTGTTCTAATTCTGTTCTATTCTTCGCACCACATCATCACTATCGTACTGACATCTTTTCTAGAAATTAATGAAGCAGTGTCTTTAGGCGTTTCCAATGCAGAAATCTCTACTTTTCTCTTTCTTTTCCAGTTTTCTCTAAAACATGCATTAAATAAAGGTCTTTTTTTGTCAATTTGTATTAATACTGTTTGTTTTTTATTATGCAGGATATGATCCAATAGCCCATTTTCCACCTGGAATGGAAAATCTCAGTCAGGTAGTCTTAATGCTCTACTGGTAGAGCCTGGGGAACTCGTATAACTCCCTGTCCTGCGTACTCTGGCACTCAGTTCCACTCACACACACTGCAGGATGTGTAACTAGGGGTGCATGTGGGATCACAGGTTCTTTTTTTGTCCACGGACACAGCATTTCTTTAAGAAATTAGTTGGAACATAGATGCTGTGATGCTGCTGGAAAACCGATTGTCTTTCCTTGCAGCTTGGTAGGAACGTGTGTGCCACAGGGAAAAGAGGTGGAACTGAATGAATGAAAATACATACTGCATGGGGGACATGGCAAATTGCAAACATGTAGCTTCAGGAAAAAAATCACAAAAAAAACCCCAAAACAAACCAAACCCACAAAACCCCCATAGATTTTGAGGTGCCAGAGCCCTGGCACAGGCTGCCCAGGGAGGGTGTGGAGTCTCCTTCTCTGGAGAGATTCCAACCCGCCTGGACGCGGCCCTGTGCAGCCTGCGCTGGGTGACCCTGCTCTGGCAGGGGGCTGGGCTGGGTGGTCTCCAGAGGTCCCTTCCAACCCCCACCATTCTTTGATTCTGTGACTTTTCAATGGCTATTCCTTTTCTGTATAGAAATCTTGACTTTTCACTTTTAAAATTTTTCATAGCTTGGAGAAAGAAACTGTTTTTCATGTTAAATGCCTTTGTAGCTAGTTTCTTTCCTTTGTAATATTTACTCATCTGTATAAAATTTTAGAAATGACTATAAAGAATAGAAGAGCAATGTCACTTGGATGACGCTGCTTTGAATAAAAATGGGTTGGCAAAGAACAACATTGGTAAAATTAAAAGCACTGCTATTAATCAGCTGACCTGGCTGTTATTAACTCCAAGTCACTTGTGAACTGGATAATCTAAGCAATTATTAAAGCATGAATGTGAATTTAGCTAATGCCCTCATCCTCCACATCATTATCTTAGACATAATCACCCTTTGGTCCTTGAATGTCTTTTTCATCTGAGTGCTGAAACTCTCAGCACGCTGTTTTCTTTAATGACCGCAAGACAAGGCAAAATCCCTAGCTAACATGGATCCTATGGTTTCCAGTATTCCTCTTGCATATTTGGAGATTTGCTACGCCACTCATAAAAAAGAAAAGATATATAAACAACGCATTTTGCAACAGCAATTTTGCACTGAAGTATTTTAGTTCTAAAACTAGATTTGTAAGTGCCTCATGTAAGCTGTGGGAAAAGAAACCTTTGCAAAGACAGATTTATTCCCTCAGGGAAGTTGTTGAAGGCAGGTTGGATAAATTGCCCTCTTCCCGTGCCTGTCTCTCTTCGCTGACTGTAGAAGAAGTCTCCATGATTAGCTAAGGCTCGATACCTACGCGGGATGTTGAATCCCGTCCCAGGTTGCAGAGTGGGCTGAGCGAAGAGGCAAAAGCTGTGTTCTCGTCCCTGACAGTGATCTATTGTGCAAGCTGAGCAAGGCACTCTTTGCAGTCCTCTCCCCTCTGTCCCTAGGACCTTAGTTTGGGAGTTTGTCGTGGCAGTGACTCTTCAACTGCGTGTTGGTTGCTTTTATTGCTATAAGAAAAATACCTGTAACAGAGTTCAGTCTTTCCAGTAGGATTCTTTCGTAATGAATTCATTTTAAGATTCAATTCTGGGATCACTTATGTTTCCTCAAATCCTACAGGATAAGATGAAAAAGGACCTGCTACAACTATGGATACACAAGTAGCACCTTGTAATTCAGTTTTAAAATTACTCATATATACATGTATAATAGGTGCTTGCATGTGTGTTATTATTTTCATTATCCTGTTAACACAGTGGTTATGTACGTACACCTCGTGCATAACAGAGAAGCTATATCTCTTTCAAATTGAACAGTAGGAATTAACCAAAATTACCAAAGCAGCCATGTTGCTCTATTAAAAAAAATAAAAGAAAAGCAAAAAAGTGTCCAACTTTTACACTTCTTGAACTAATAATAATAACAACAATTATTTGAGGCAACTTATGACATCTGTTATAGTGTCATCAGTATCCCTTTTGCTAAAGTGTTAAAGAAATAATCTCAACATAATTGATAAACTCAAAAAACCCCATAGTTGGAATGTGTGGTTTATCTGAGAATGACAGCCCAATGGTGGGTGGGAAGAGGGCATCAATAAGTTACCTAAAATTGAGATGTTGTGACCTTATTTGTTTAGAAGCTTTCTTTTAGCTTTAATGACTGCATTCCCCTACCTTATGTCTGCTGACATTTGACATGTCCTAGGGTATGATACTTGGTCTCTAGCTCTTGCTCTGGTCGTACATGGGTCTTCTGTAGGTCAAACTTGATATCTACATATTTTGTACATACCAGTTCATATCTACCAGTTCAGGAGTCCTAGGACACTTCAGGAGGCTCTTGATGGCTTTATTTGACAATTGAACTTAGCTCTGATGAGCTATGATTTACCACAGACTAGTTGCTCAGCTTAAAACTACCAAATTTCTTGTTTCCTTGTGATTGTCCCCATGTTTGTTACCTGTACCGAGGCCCACTTAACTAAATAGAGCTGTTGATACAGTGTTATAACTTACACTTAAGCAAGAGCCAATTAAGAGCTATTCAGTGCAGTTTTGGAGTCTGGGGAATGACTTGGCTGCTTAAGGATAGGCCCTGGCACCTTTTGAGATACGCTATGGCATGTCACGAAGAAGTTCTGTGTTGAAGTAGATAATCTCTGATACCCTAATGTGTTTTATGTATCACAAGATGCCTGTGTGTGGGCAAATGGATCCATTTCCTAATGTCTACTGCACAGATATTTGTATATGAACTGACCATCTGTTGTGGTTTAGCCCCAGTAGGCAGCTGAGCCCCACGCAGCCACTCGCTCGCTCCCCCCCAATGGGATGTGGGAGAGAATCGGAAGGGTAAAAGTGAAAAAACTTGTGGGTTGAGATAAGGATAGTTCAATAGGTAAAACAAAAGCCATGCACGCAAGCAAAGCAAACCAAGGAATTCATTCACTGCTTCCCATGGGCAGGCAGGTGTTCAGCCATCTCCAGGAAAGCAGGGCTCCATCACGCGTAATGGGTGCTTGGGAAGACAAATGTTGTAACTCCAGTGTGCATCCTTCCCTTCCTCCTTCCCCTCAGCTTTTAATGCTGAGCGTGATATCACATGGTATGGAATATCCTTTTGGTCAGTCGGGGTCAGCTGTCCCAGCTGTGTCCCCTCCCAACTCCTTGTGCCCCCCCAGCCTCCTCGCTGGTGGGGTGGGGTGAGGAGCAGAAAAGGCCTTGACTCTGTGTAAGTGCTGCTCAGCCATAACTAAAACATCTCTGTATTATCAACACTGTTACGGTCACAGATCCAGAACACAGCACCATACGAGCTACCATGATGAAAATTAACTCTAGCCCAGCCAAAACCAGTACACGGTCCTTTATAATCAGTGGAGGGGAATGTTAGAGTATGGGACACCTGACCCATTTAGGCTAGGCTATATTAGACCATGGAAGGATTTATTTCTTGCCGTTACCTGTAACGAGAGCCTACATAACTAACTTGTAGAAACAGTTGATAAAGTGAAACTTACCCTAAGTTGAGTATATATGCTATTTTTCCTGGTGAAGACGCAGCTGCTGTGGTTCTGGGTCTCACCCATGCTAGTCATCTAGGTTCGTGAGTGTAGGTGGTTAGAACTGCTTGAGATGTTTCTGATCTCAAACTACGGAACTCTTGTTATACATAGTTATTCCCCTCATTATACTCAATTTACAAACAGTGTAGATAATTAGGTAGAAAGTCTGCTGTCAGGATATCATGCTCCATGTTGAATTAAGTAGCTTTTAGACTGCATTATAAAGAGAGATCATGTCATTTCTATTTTCTTTTTTGATTGCAATCTCATTCCTTGATTCTTGTATCATATTTCATCTAAAACTTGACTCCAAGGAAACTGTAATCAACATTCTCAATAAGACATATTTTTTTAAAAAGAAAAGTCAGTTATTAAGAATTTATTTGATCAGAATGAAAAATACTTTTTGTATTGTGATTTTTCCTTGGGATTTATTGCTTCTCGCTCAAATATCACTTGAGAGAAAAACAAATAGGTTTCAGACGCTTACCAGTGGTTTGGAATTTATAGCTACTTATACCATTCAGAGATTTAAAAGAAAAACAAAAACTGCTGGAACGAAAAACAGTGGCCCAAATAGCTCCTAACAACCCAAATGATTTAGGTTGCAACAAACTGCTTTGGCACAATGGAGAGCTAAGACTGTGTTATCAAAACTTTTCCATAAAAAAAAGAAAAAGGTTTAGTTTACCTGTGGAACAAGAAAGCAGATTTATAATCATTTACTCAAGGGTAATAAATATGGCAAAAATTATTTTCTAGGTGTTGCTAGTAGATAGCTTTTGGATAAAACGCATGCATTTTATAGTCCATAAATTCAAATTTTATTAAAATCGTGTAGCTTGAAACAAATTTCAGCTTGGCTTACTGTACAAGATTTGCCTGGAGGAGCAAAAACATAAGAAAAATAGAAATATTTTAAGAAAAATAGAAAATATTTTTGCATAAATAGAAAATATGTATGTATAACTGTACATGCAGCAAATTTTTTGATATATAAACATAAAATTATACAGGCTTTTAACAGATTGCAAATTTAAGAATTAATCAGGTTTAATCCCAAATTATTAAGAACGGCCAATAACTGAAAACTGTATTTCTGCAGACTTCTTTCCTAATTCTGATGAAAGTATGAGCTTTGTTGTTATGCATCGCTGTCTACTTGAAAGAAAGAAATAAAACCTGACTGAGTATCCTTAACTGAGAAGAGACTTAGAAGAGGTCTTTTCTGGTTTAAATTGATTTCCTTGTTCCAGCTGAAAACCAAGGGGGCCAACGACTGCGTTACTACCTGTAAAACAGGTTTCATGTAATCTAATTTCAAGTACTTGCAGTAAAACTTCCACTACTAAGCTGTTAAATCATTCATTAAAGCAAATTGAGTTTAGACCGAAATTACGTTGACCACTTGTTAGCAACTATTTCAGTGTACTATGAATTGTTCCCCAGCCTTCAGTGGCTGTATTAACTGGGGGCACAGTTAATTACCTGTTACGTTGTACCCATTAAGATACCCCAGATTATTGCACAAGGTACCCATTTGTTGGCTAGAAAGGTACGTGCCTATGGTAGATCCTGTTTCTCATTAGTTAGCCGGGTGTGGGCATCCAAGATGGGACTCCTGGAAGAACAGCACACATATACCTTATTTAAGCAACTTGCTCAAGCCTCAGCTTTCCACTCTCGGTAATGGGCTTCTAAAATCACTTTCTCAGCATTTAGTTGAGTGACATCGCCCCAGTATTAAATGCCTGGAGGTGGTATCACTGTTGTATTCAATTGATTATACCATCCCAAATCATTGTGAGCAATGGAAGTGGGATTGTTGGGGAATTCATACTGGGGTTTAGAACTTCAAAGACATCCATTCATACCCAAGTTTTCTCTGTCATTTTCACAAATGGTTGAATGGTGGTTGAGAGCCCTGAAAAGTTGGTTAGATGATCTTAAATTAACATCTTTGTAGATACCTCCTAATGACAATGTTATATACCACAACTGATAGTGAACTGAAATGTGAAAGTGTGGTCACTCACGTTAAAGCTGGACTTTGAATCTGAAGGAAGAAGATGAATGGCTGACTATGGATGAACTGAAAAGTCAGAATAGCTAATGTCACCATACTGGGGGCAACAAGAAAGGATTTTCACTTTCTTTAACTGAATATTCTTGTCATATGACTAACTCTGTTACGTACAGTAGTTAGCACTTCAATACATTACCTTAGCAGGAATCAAAATATGAATTTATACACAAAAGAGATTTTTTGGCATCAGGATTGAGACCACTATCCCTTAAAGAGTTGGGGTTTTTTTTAACTTTCATATAACCAGAACTTACCTGATAAACAGCTGCATCAAGTATGTGCTGACAGGCAAGACTGCCAGTCCTTAGCTATTTTTACAGCTAGGGACACCAATGCCAACTCCTTCAGCCATGAAAGACCTCCCTCAGCCTATGAAACCTCTTCTACTGTGCAGGACATGGGATTGGAAGAGAAAATACACAGTGAAGCTCTTGGTTTACATCATCTTCCTTGTCTGGTGGCACACAAGGTATAGGAGATGTAACTGAGCTCTGTCGTGTGTGTATATGTGTGTGCGTTGGGGAGGTTGCCCAAGTGTCCATGGATCCACCATGATCTACACGCTAGAGATTTAGGTTTGGGGAAAGGCAAAGGGATTTATCTGCTCTGCTCTCCAGCCAGACTTGCTGAGAGTTTTACAGGCTTGACTGAGTAATAGACAAAATGACAATAAATTAGAAAGCGCGTTTTCACCAGTTTCTCAAGCCATCCGCCAACAACTGGGCAGGAGGTTAAAATTCTGCCTGTGTATGGTGCAGTCCCTGCGCTCTGCCGGCAGTTCACGGATCACATTTTCTGTCTGTTTGCTGTTCCTTCAGAGAGTGAGGAAATCTCATTTGATTCCTGATGGATGGCCATGTAGTTTTCAAATACCAGCACGGTGCCTTTGTGTAATACCCTCATTGATTTAAACGCAAGAAGACATACACTGAGCGAAGATATGTACCTACCAGCCATTGAAGAATTAATTATTGGGGTAATGACAAAGATTAAAAGCAGATTTAGTGAAGTGGACTTTTATTTGGGTTACTCAGTGGCTTACCTATGAAAGAATTAACATAAATTCTTCCCATTTTGGGGTTTAGATCGTGCAGTGCTTACTCAGGTTGACAGCAATGCGTTTACATTAATTGGTCTGGAGGAAATGGTCCTCATAGATATCATTTGGTAGGATTCCTTGTGGGTAAGATGCTGATCCTTTTCCACGCTTTGATTGTCACCTTATGGTGTATATATACAATCATGTGAGTTGAAATGCTTGTAGGGTAAACTGTTATTCAATAAGGATAAAAGATCTGTGTTAGTAAATTCCTCTCCTTTGGAAATGCGACAGCATTTTGCCGTTTTCAGATAACAATACTATTCTGTGTTACTGCACTTTGATGCCATCAACCCTCTATTTTTATACATTACAGCTGTCTGAGCCTCATAGAGTAGAGATTTTAAACTGTCCGTGCCTGACCAGTCCTTGACCCCCCTGCTCACACAGCTATCAATTAATGCTATTTGCCACAGCGTTTGCTTGTGGCAGGGATCTTGCTAGCAATATACTCGATTGGTAACCACTGTTCAGGCTTAACAACATCCAGCTTTGTTCTGGGATTTAAAGAGCCACCTGAGCTCTAATTTTAGCTTGTTTGGTACCACTGCAATCAGGTCCTGGTGAGAGAATTGTATTTTAATTTATCAGTATTATTAGTGATAACAATAGTTTTATGCAATTGTAAAGATCCAATTTGATTTTTAATGAGGCAGTCAGTCTGTGCAATGTAGCCTCTGATCCCTGGGTAGCTGCGTTTCATTTCAAAATCATGGAGAAAAAAACCTTAAGTTCTTCTCTAATAAGCTTCCTGCTGTTTATTCCCAAAGTATTTTTTTTAAATTTTCAAGAAGAATACATTTTAGATTTCATCTCTTCTGTAACTACCTATCACTGTGATAAAGACCCAATATTATCATCATATTCTTTAAATAAATATTACCTATTTGCTTCAAGCTGCTATTATATTCCTAACTATTCATTTTAATACAGGTTATTAGTGACAACAATAACTACCTGGGGAGCAAACTGAGATTCATTGCCTGATGGGATGTCCATGGAAATGGTCAAAAATCTGAAACAATCATTTTTCCAAAAAGTCATGATATTTGACATTTGCTTTCAATCAGAAGTGGATGAAAAATAAACAACAATAAAAAGGAACTTTGATGCTAATTTTTCTTAAAAAATACTCACCATGGAAAATAAGTCTGAAGGAGATGTTGAGTATTCATGTAGTCAATTGAAATGGAATAGGGTATTCCCCTGCACCCAGGAGGATCAGTGCTACTTAAACCATAACATTTGAAGTTTAATTTGGCTTTTCTTTTAATTCATGCTTCATTTTGTATGCAGGCACATACTTTAATGAAGAGAAAGTTGGGGACAATCCCTCTCTAAACTAAAAAAAACCCAACTTCCCAATAAAATTATCTCAGATTGTTTCAAACCATTGAAACTCTTTCACTCTCCTTTTTTTTTTTTTGTAAAAAAAATTGACATCTTATGTTTTCTACATGTCTATGAGAAGGTTGTATTTTACTATAACAGCATTTTCTGATGGAGAAAATAAATCCCAAGACATTCTTTCTGAAAGTTTACTTACTGACTTTAATTATCTGTGTGCTTATGGCTGGGATGCTTTCATCTTTCCCTAATAGCCAGTTTAAAAAAAAAAAAAAAAGAAGAAAAAAAAAAGGTTAAGCAGAAGAGGTGAGCTTTGGATTCCCAGAAAGCAGAACTTGCTGTTGCCTCTGCTTACTTTTCAGAACCGGGCAAGCCATTGCCATCCCCTTGCTCAGGCCCCCTGTGGGCTCTGGACCAATGCTGGTTGAGAAAGGCCGGGAAGGTGGTGGGTCACTTTGTTGTTGGGTCAGATACCCGTGCCCCTCTTCCTTTTTTGAAGGGATGCTCCAGGCCACTGAGGTCTATGAAAAGGTTTGGTTTGGGGATCCAGGCTGTCTTTTTGTCTTCTCTCAAATTAGGTCTGTTGGGAGATATTTTTGCAAAAAGCCCCACTATTTATAACAAACCCTGGCAATGGTTGGTCAGTTCTGAGGCTCTGAATCTACACATAAAACTAACAAAGTGTCCTTTTTTTAATATAAAAATTCTCAGGAATTAAACCAACTGTTTTCTTTTATTAACGTTTAAAACCAAAGTGCTTTCCCTTAGGTGTACTTCTTGTTTGGCATGTATCATGTCAAACGAGCAGAGAGGGTTTGGTATTTAGAAGACGGCAAACCTAAATTTCACATTTCCATGTGCAAATGTGCAGAGCAATCCCTCTTTGGCACTTCAGCGAAGCTTTTACTTTAAGTAGTATTAAGACTTAAGCAATGTAGCCACATAAACAGAGTAATGCTAAACCTTCCTCAAACAAACAATTGGAAACACAAACTGTTTGAAATAAAGTAGGTATAGGGAATGATGACTGGAAGAGTTCGTTTTTCCCTTTAAATGGGCTGTTGATCTTCTGCGTGAAGACGGTTAAATCAACATTGTGCCGGGAACTTCACATAAATTCCTGTGTGCTGTCAGGGTGGTCAATCCAGGAGCACCTGCTTGTGCCTACCAAGCTGTTCTGTCAACCTGGATACACGGCAGTGCCTCTGTTGACTTCCCATCCCATTCTCTGTCCTCTCTTTTTACACTACAAGCTCTTCAGACAAGTGACAACCTCTGACAACGCATATGAGCGGAGAACCACATAACGCACGGTTAGTCCTGGCCTCTAGCATTGCTCAGATACACATAATAAACCCATGGAAGGATTGGAGGAGTAGAGAAATAGCATTAGGTCCACAGGATATTGTTTTTTTCCTTTCTGAGCTCATGTTTCAATATTAATAAAGTTTATCTGACGGAATGATCTGCAGGAGACATAAGATCAATATAACCTTCATCTTGACTAACTCTGACCAACAGAAAACATGACTTAGGAAGGCAACAATTTAGGAAGGCAATTTATTTCTGCTTAACGATTGACGTAGAGCAACGGATTGATATTTCAAAGTTTGTTAATTTTTTCTGGCTAGAGTAAAATGTTAAAATATACAGGCCCAAAATTATTCTTATTAAAAAAAAAAATCATCAATTGCTTGCTTTGTGATTTGCTAAAAGATTATGCCATTTGCTGTTGCTAACAAAATGGGATTTTTTTTGTGTAATTTATTGACCTAGGACAGCTCAGCAGAGATGCAGCATCTGGTTGCTCAATGAAGTCTTGCATTTCACCCAATTTTCCACCTGGGTTGACTAGAAGATATAAATCTAAACTTGATAAATACCAACCACTGTTTCTGTGTCTGTGAAATTAATTTCCAAACTCCATTGTAGGACTGCACAGCAATCAAGAGCACACACCAGCAGCAAAAATAATATTGATTCAGTGCATTATACTGGCAGCAGCAACACTCACCTCTCACTGTTATGCCTCAGATTTCATTTGAGAAATATGCAAATACGAGGTTGTTAAAGTAACTGATTGCAGAAATACGGAATCAGTAGGGGTGTTAGCCCTGCTGTCCTGGCTAAATTCCAGTTCAGGTAATTAAATTCCACCTACCTAAATTCTCTCGTTGTTTTATTTCTTCACTTTCCCTTAAACTACAGAGCAAGATTCTTCACAGATATTTATGTGGCTTCTAAACAGTGCGGCTTTGTGAGTGTTTCAGCGCCTCATATGTTTTCTGTAAATAAAAGCATGCACAGAGCTTTGTCCACACGAATATCTTCCTAAACTTATGACAATTATGATAAAGAAATCTTGGTAGGTCCACTTGTGGCAACTTAAACATCCTTTTGATCTTAAAGCAAGAAATGACGGTGATACGAGTTTCCCAGGAAAATACATGATTCCTTCTCACCAGATGTAGAAAATGGGGAAGTTTTGTTCATTTTTCTGTGTGAGGAAATGGGTACGAGAATGCTGTAATACCTGCACTAACTACCTGGGGGCAATTTTATGATTCAGAATTTAGGATTCAGGCGCTGGTTTGGTGCAGATATAGAAAAGAAAGAGTTTTTTGATGCTGTCATTGAGCCAATTTTGTCTGAACAGGAGGGGAAGAGTCTCATATTTTGAGGCCAAGGGAGAACAGTGTTACTATCTCTTCCATAAGTGCATTGATAAGAGAGGGATTTATCTTGTGATTATGTCTGGCTGCAGATACAAATCTATTTTAAAATCCTTCCTCCCAACTCCGTTCTTAAGAAATTCTGATCCTAGATGAAACAACCTAGATCATTTACTTTTTATTAAAGTGTTATGAAGCTGATGAAAGGACTCATTTTGATGAAGAGTAATTTAAAAATATTAAATCACAGAAAAATAATTTTTTTTGTAGACTGATCATTTAGTCTTTCAGCTGTTTGAAACTCTGTTCCTTCTGCTCCTGGTGGGAGCATGAAAATGATATTGGTGCTGTCGCATTAAATGGTTGATACTCAGGCTCTAAATAGTATGTAGTCATGAGACCTCAGATTCTATAAAGATTTAAGTTTCATTTTACACATAAAGGACAAAATTCATCACACCTTACTGTAAGCATTGACCTGAATGCCCATTTTGGGATTATAGTCAATTCTATCAATGGAGAAAGGCAGAAATTGCAGAGATAAAATCACATTGTAGTGGAAAGGCTGTCTCGGGAAATGCTTGCTCTTCTGCAGCGGTTGTAAAGAGGTACTAGCACAAGAGTATACTCCATATAGGTCAATGTCTAGTGCCTGGTAGGAGGTACCTGAGTCCTCATCTGCAAACAAAAGTTGTGTATACTTAAGTGCCTCCATTTAAAAAGTGACTTACGTAAATCAGGGGAATTCTTCTGTACAATGACAATACAGGACCTTTTGATTGAAGCTCTTTTCAAGGAACACTTTTGCTTTCAAAAGTGCCAACAGAACCCAGGAATGGGAACTGAAAAAAATAATTTCAGACTCTACAACAGGACTTAGGAAATTCTGGGTGTTTAAAACTCAATGGCAGTCCCTTCTGGGGAGTTGCTTAGCCCTGGACCCTGTTCTTTGACCTAAATGTTAACTTGACATTCGCATTTCTACCTGCAGCAAAGCTCAGAGCTGTTCCTGCCAATTTCAGACTCCTTTCGTGTTACTGTAACCATGAAAAAGATCTTTAAGTGTATTAGGCTCCCTGGTTTGTAAACTAAACCTCATGCTGAATTCTTTACAGATTTAGAGTATATTATGCAACAATGTGTAATGTGCAATTGCAACAATAGCGGTTTTATTTTTTCTTTGCAAATAACGTTACTGTCAGGTGCCATCGTTTCGGAATGCTTCTCGAGATAAGGGTAATTGTACAAACTTTCCTTTCATTTCCATAATTTCCATGTGGTATTTCTTTCTCCTTTATTTTTGCCATAGAGACATGGAAAATACAGTAAACTGAGGCTTAAAGTTTTAAGGTTGAGTAAAGTTGCAATAAAACCTGTTTTCTGTGGCTTCACTTTTATTTACCAAAGCAATCAACTTTCTTATTGCTAGTAGATATTTTACAGTTGACATACTTAATCTCTGGACTTCCTAATTCCAACAAAATCAACTTTTCGCATTATGATATAGAATTGCAATAAATATGAGAACTAATTGGCTTGAAAGAGTGCATTAGGAATATACTGTCGGGTCATTAATCGGTGTCTGAGTTTCTAGAAATTCAAAAATACTCTGCTGACTTGTAAACCACATATGAATAATAAAAAGAATGGAGACTAGACTGCTAAGATGAAACTATCATGCACTCACCATCCTGACATTTAAAGAATATGTCAACAATTTAAAAGCTTCCCTTATACCAATGATAAATTTATTCCATCAGGACTATCTTGGAATCTCAAATTGCTGGCACTTTTCTGATTACGCTAGCCCTCTGCAGGATAGAGCTTCCTGTTTATTATTTTAATCACTTTAGAACAAAATAAGCTTGTTTGTTGCATATAAGAAACACCCTGCATTTTATTAATGGGTATTTTTTGTTTCTTCCAGATGTGCAGTAGATGTTTGTTGGATTTTTGATAATCTTTATTTTGCGTCTCAATAGAAATTAACATATTAATAGGATTAGGAGATTTTTCTATTTCTGAAATTTTGATTTTTTTTTTTTTTAATTTCTTCTTCTACACTTGAATTATTTGTCAAACATAAATGGTCCAACAACCCTAGTTAATAAGGAGACAGGTAAATTTTTGTTATCATGCTGCATACTGTGTAAACTAAGTAATTAATTTCTAGCCCTGCTCCCTCCCTAAAGTTTATACTGTCAGAAATCCATAATGTCTTGCCTTTTTTGGACAAGTTATTTTGTATGTTAGAAAAAGGCAGGGTGGGAGTGTTCAAGGTGCTTTCATATATCTTTTTTTTCTTAATTTCCTCATCACCATTCTTTCATATTTTTTCTTCACCAAAAACTCCATCATAATATTTCTTTAAATAAATCTGGAGTGTCCTGTGTTAATTCTATAAAACTGTATTGATTAATGAATGCAAATTGGAATTTAGCATGTGTTCTGTTAGCTTCCAGTGTGTGTCAGAGTTCTTACGGAATTTTGCACTTTGAAGGATAGTTCTACTGGATTCTAGCAAAATGAAGGTCATACTGTGCTTGGTGGTAGTTTTAATCATTGTGCCTATAAGTTATAATGCAAAAGGTGGAAGCAACCAGAGTAAGATCAAAAATGAGTTGAAATGAGATTTATAGGGCTATAAAACAGCTCAGTGGATCTACCTCTGTGTGACTGCACACAAGATGCTCCCAGGTTCCTCTGTCTGGCCGGTAGACACAAGTGCTGGATGTGTATCATCCTTTCCTGCTCCCTGGTTTCCACAGAAATAAAACCACTCACTTACTTGAAGATAGGAGAGATGGTGGAGACCAGTGACGAGTGGCACTCCTCAGGGGTCGATATTGGGACTGGCACTCTTTAACATCTTTGTCAGTGACATGGACAGTGGGATGGAGTGCACCTTCAGCAAGTTTGCCAATGACACCAAGCTGTGTGGTGCGGTCGACACGCTGGAGGGAAGGGATGCCATCCAGAGGGATCTTGACAGGTTTGAGAGGTGGGCCCGGGCGAACCTCAAGAAGTTTAACAAGACCAAGTGCAAGGTCCCGCACATGGGTCAGGGAAATCCCAAGCACAAATACAGGCTGGGCAGAGAATGGATTGAGAGCAGCCCTGAGGAGAAGGACTTGGGGGTGTTGGTTGATGAGCTCAACATGAGCCAGCAATGTGCACTCGCAGCCCAGAAAGCCAACAGTATCCTGGGCTGCATCAAAAGAAGCATGGCCAGCAGGTCGAGGGAGGGGATTCTGCCCCTCTGCTCTGCTCTGGTGAGACCCCACCTGGAGTCCTGCGTCCAGCTCTGGGGCCCCCAACACAAGAAGGACATGGACCTGCTGGAGTGGGTCCAGAGGAGGGCCACAAAAATGATGAGAGGGCTGGAGCACCTCTCCTATGAAGACAGGCTGAGAGAGCTGGGGTTGTTCAGCTGCGGGGAGACCTTATTGCAGCCTTCCAGTACCTAAAGGGGGCCTCCAGGAAAGCTGGAGAGGGACTTTTGACAAGGGCATAGAGTGATAGGACAAGGGGTAATGGCTTTAAACTGAAAGAGGGTAGATTTAGATCAGACATAAGGAAGACATTTTTGACTATGAAGGTGGTGAGGCACTGGAACAGGTTGCCCAGAGAAGCTGTGGATGCCCCATCCCTGGCAGTGTTCAAGGCGAGGTTGGATGGGGCTTTGAGCAACCTGGTCTAGTGGAAGGTGTCCCTGCCCATGGCAGAGAGTTGGAACTAGATGATCTTTAAGGTCCCTTCCAACTGAAACCATTCTATGATCCTGTGATTCTATGATATTTTGTAAATGCCCAGGCAGGAAAATATGGTGGTAGGATGCTGGAAAATGCATGAGTTCGAAGGTACAAGTTTAATTTAGGAGACTAAGGAAGTGAAACTGGATACCACAACTGATTACCAGGGCTCTAGGTCCTCAAGGAGATGGCTGATCATCTGTCTCTATTTTAGCCTTTAAACAAGCTGATTAAATGCTTGTGATCAGTCACAAATAGTAACTTAATAGATACCAGTTCTTCTATTAATAAACATTGGCATCTGAAAGGCCCATCAAGCACTTTTTCAGCACTGCTATAAAGCAACATATTTCCCTGTCATAACCATGCTCAGAAAATTACTATTATTTTATCCTACTGTGATAGCACCAACAATACAATAATAATTGGCATGACAAATAAGACGACACAGTCTGAGAGCTCAGTCTAAGGCTTGGGACGTGTCAGGGTTGTAGGAAGAAACACAGCACCAGTACTTTGTAAGACACATATTAGTTGTCCTTACTGAGTTTCTACCCACCATTACTAGTTAGCAGCTTCTTGGCACTTTAGCTGGAGTGATTATTTGGAAAGATTTGAAAGAAAAGATTTGTAAAAAATCTCGAGAGCAAAGGCAAGAAATAGGCTTTGATTTTTTGTTTGTTTTTTGGGGGGGAGGGCGGGAAGACTAGCATATTGCCTCAAAATTAGCAAGAGATATTAAAAGGAAAAGAAAAAGGAATGGAACGTCAGTTCCAAAGTGGTATTTATTCCCAAAGCACATTTCTTTCAGAAGATGGTGAAGATATTTATCCAAATTTGGCACTAAGGAACCACTTCTTCATGTAAGCTCCCAACATGGTATAGCTTAGAGGTAAACAAAATTGCAGAGTAAAGTAAAATCAGGCAGGATTTTAGAGTAAGACAAAACCAAAGAGGATGAACAGGAAAATGTGCAAAATCCTTTAAAAATAATATAGATTGTTATAAACCCACAAGGACCAACATTTGGCTAACAGCCATTGGTAGCTCTTTGCTGAGACAGTCTTACTCCATCAGTTTTTACCTGGACCATCCAAGTAACTCACTTCATTTTCAAAGAGATACAGCTAGTAAAAACATTAGGAGATTTTCTTTTTTTACTATTTTTTATTTTTAATCTTAGGATTTTGTCACACTAAATTTTATTCAACTGGAAAATCTAGCTCCGGAGGAGAAAGGCACTGATTCAGACCCTTCCTCGACTTGAATCTGCTCTTTCCTAGAATCAGGTAGGTGAATACTGTTGACACTGACTTTTCCACAAAACCACCATATCTCAAAAAAGAGCAAAGAGTTACACTTACACAAGAGCAAATGATAGAAGAGTTCATGTCTGATGACTGGCTGTAAAGTATATAAAAAATAAACAAGAACACAAAGATAAAGCTAAAGTCTTAGTAGTTTAATAGATGGTGTATATTGGGCTCTGGAGTACTTTTTCTTAAGCCTGAATCTATTTTTCAGCTGCAAAATTCTGTAGAGCGAAGCAGGTCATCCATCATTGAAATGCTCATCAGACGTGAAACAATTAGAGAGTGACTGTTGTCCTGAAATAATGAAGCACTGATTCTATGCATCTGTAGCTGAATAATGAAGTATAAAAGGAAAAGACAAGTGGATAAAGAAAAAAGGAAAAGTTTCCTAGTACAGCTCAAAGCTAGATTTTGGTTTATAAGCAGCTACTGTGTGAAAGCAAAAGAAGGACTGCATGTCACTGTAACATTGCTTTCTTGACCTCCATGTTACAGGGAACCTATTCTTCCAGAGCATTTTTATTATTGGCACTGCGTATTTGTTCTACAATGCTAACCTGCAGCAACAATTGTGTACAATTTGAAGTTGAGAATATAAATACAGAGATTCATGCAGATTCATCAGTAATACAGCCGGAGTTCTAAAAACAAGCTTATTTTAGTTCTCATTGGATTTTACCTTTTTTTTTTTTTTTTTAAATGAGATGTCCTGGTATCAGATGGACCATCCTTTGAAATAAGGGTAAAGAGATTTTTCTTTGAAAATTCCTTGCCTCTTTCTAGAATCAAAGTAGTTCAGCTACTTTTAATATTAATAAGAAAAGATCCTCCAAAAAATATCAACATCTGGTCAACACCACTATTATGCCCAATGTTTTAAATAAACTGACATGAGAATAAGGGAAAATATATATTGGAGGCTATGGACATAGAACAGCTAGTTTTAAGAACAAATAAGAATGACTGTTATCTGCTATGACTCAAAACTACTAACTTATGAAAAAGACCATGAGTAAATAGACTGAAAGATTAAGTTCATGGGATGAATGGTGATAGTTGCACTGATTTCAATTTAAGGTCTCCTGACACAAGAATGTGCACATTGCATATTGATGTATTCCCAGCACAATGCTCACCGTAACATGTTGAAGCTTAATTATGTATAAATAAAAATATGACAACGACACAGTTTTGCTCCCGTTTAAAATGAATCAGATTAGAAGCAAATGTCCATGCTTTTCTACCATTCCTGGTGAGATGAAGAGTCATTGAATGATTGCTCTTTGGTGGAAACAAGTTCTACCCAACCACCTGTGATTTCAGTCCAGGAAGAGAAACGTTCTTTTATGTGAGAATAAATGAATGAAACTAAAACTGCAGCATTATGAGCAGGTGCTTCAATATTCGACCTTTTATTAGTTTTTATCACATGACAGCATCCAACCTACCACTGAACTTCTGGATATGAGTTTCTCTAGTCTTCCACATGTCTTTGGGAGTGTATCAATTTGCGAATTGAAAAAGGAGATTCTTTGCTTCGTTTGAGGGGAAAAAAAAAGAGTAAAAAAAAAAGAAAAGAGAAAAGAGATTTCATTGTTGTGAATCCTGAATGGAGATGCTTGCAAGGAAGGACACTTATTCCAGACACATATAGTTTTTAGTAAGGAAACTAAACGCCTATCGTAACTTTGCAGATGTAAGTTGAAAGGTCTTGGCACTGATGCTAGAAAAGGTCTCAGATTTTTTTGTTTGCTTATTTATCTTGAAGTGTTACGGACACATTTTTTCTTGGGCTCTGGAAGCTTTACGTTCAGTCACACCTCCTGCCAGTTGGTAACAACTCTGTTGTTGTTGGAAGGTTTTACTTCCCTAGCTCTCTGTTGCATGGCTACTGATGTATATTAGTGTGTTACCTACCTAAAATAAAAGTATGTGATTAAAGCAGTTTGGGATTAAGCCACTGATGTCGTTAACACTTCCCATTTACATTGCAGTTTTCACTGCATTGAGTCTTCATTGACAGTGTGCTGGTTGTCTTTTTCGTAAGAAGATTGGTGAGTTTTTTGGCCAAAAGTTTGAACCGAAGGTGGTGAGCAGTGCTCTTGCTGATCACTGTGGGAATCAGGATCCAAGAATTTTGAATGCAGTGTCTGACTTTTCTGCTGACCAGGTACATCACTTATTTGTACACCTTTTTCCTCTGCTGTAGAAATAGGGTTGTTAACACTGTCATATCTCAGATAAAAATTTCTTCACCAAAAGGGTTGTCGGGCATTGGAACAGGCTGCCCAGGGAGGTGGTGGAGTCCCCATCTCTGGGGGTATTCAAAAGACATTTAGACGAGGCCCTAAGGGATATGATTTAGTGGGGGACTTGGTAGTGATTGGTTAACGGTTGGACCCGATGATCTTGGAGGTCTCTTCCAACCAGAACAATTCTATGATTCTATGATGTGACAGGTCATGCATTCATATAAAGGAAAGATGATGTAAATACTGGCTTGAGTATTCTTATCCCAATGTTCTGTGGAAAAGAAAGAATGTTGTGTTTGCCAGGCCTTTGGTCTCTCTCTCTAAGAGATTAAATAAATGGCTTGTAACTATAGTGACCCGAAACCTGTCAAAAAGAGAATGAAGTGGGGCTTATTAAAGCATTAGCCTGCTTTTCGCATGCTTCACTTGGGAAAAAGGTGCATACTGTCTATCATCGCCTGGAGTTTGGAGGTACCATGCCACGTATTCATCACCTGACTAGATAAGGTTCGAACCACACCTCCAAGGCTCAGTCTGCACAATAAATATGCTTATCAGGTGAGAGCTTCCATCACTGTGAAGTGATCAGAAACACCACCAAATAAAGAGGCTGCTTTGTCCTTTCCTCTTGATGTATGTTTCTTGTTTGCTTGTTTGTTTTTCCTCCTGCAAATCTGCCATGAAAACGTTTAGTTCAGAAAAAAATAAGCTTAAATAGAAAGCCTAATTTATTTAGATTTCCAAAATAAGAAGTAATTTAAAAATGATTTATTTAAAAGAAATCTAGGTTTCTCATTTCAGAGAGTTTCTGGTTGTTTCTTTTAGTAAGCTGGTTTCATTCCTAGAATCAGTGAGGAGGAGATCGCAGTAACTGCAGCAAAAAAAAAACACCTTTTAATTTTGCATTTGCAAGGTGTACTCTCAAAGAAGCAAGATGTTTCGATTCTTGTATGAGCAAGTGTACCGTTTCTGCTGTCAACATTTGGAGTTAGTTTTTGTCATCTGAAAACGCATCTATGGGCTTCTGCTCAAAGTTTCCTGTAGAACTCACACCCAAACTCTTCTAAGATCACAGTGCTTCCATATGTTTAGAGAAAATGACAAGGCACGCATGGCTTGTTTGATTAGGACTGTGTTAAGTGGTTTTTGAAAAAAGTCATTTAGAGGTCATTTCTGGTTCAAGACGTCTCTAAACTGATAATTGCTGGAACTGGGGACGATATGTCTAGTGAAAGCTTACACTGCTTGTGACTTTTCCTGAAGCATCTGCTACTGATAACTGATGAAGGAGAAACATCTAATCTAGGCTGACCAATAGTTTAACTTGTTGATTGTTTTTAAAGTTTTTTTTACTATTTGGAATGGTGATAGAATCATACCCTTATTATGAATTCAAGTGATAATTACTCCCCTCCCCCCCATATGTTTTACAGCATCCTTCTCGCAATTTCTAGGTGTTAAATAGAATTTTAAAAATTATTTATCCTAATTTTGCGTGGGAATTATTCAAAGCTGTGTCAGGAAAGGTTCAGACTTGATATTAGGAAACAATTCTTTACTGAGAGGTCAGGTCAAGCACTGGGACAGGCTTTGTAGAGAGATGGTCGATGCCCCATGCCCATCAGTGTTTAAGAGGCATTTGCACAATGCCCTTAATAACATATTTTAACTTATGGTTAGCCCCGAAGTGGTCAAGCAGTTGGACTGGACGATTATTTTGGGTTCCTTCCCACTGAACTATTCTATTCTAATCTATTCTAATCTATTCTGTTCTGTTCTGGGTTTTTTCCTCCAGGTTGAGTGTTGAGATATATGTGAACAAATACAAAAGCAAAACATGTTAAGATAGTATTTCTGAGCAGTATTAATTGCTATTTCAAGTGCTTTTCAAACATTTTGAAAGAGAATATTCTGCTTCTGAAATGACACATTCCCAGGTAAAATAGCTTCTGTCTTTTGTTCAGTCTGAGTTTCTATGTTGATGACTAGAATGTTAATGCAATAATTTACAGTTGCATTATCTTTATGGTTGTATATTATAATAACTTAATGGAGCAGAAATGCATTGCAGATGGACAGATAAAGACTGCCTGTGAAAATTAGAGAGGGGGAAGTGGAATGTCTTTGAGTAGAGAACGTACTGCACTGCAAGGGAGATTGGTCTTGAATATTAATATAAGTAGTGAGGGTTTTTTACCCATATTTCTTTCCATATTCCATGTTTCACATGTGACTTTGCAAAGCCACATGTTAGGTAAAGACAATATTATAGCTGAGTGAAAATACAATGGGTACTTTTCACTCAGTAATTCACACAGATACAGCTATTGGTTCCCATTTTTCTTACATTCAGAAAGACATCAGAATTATCCCTTCTTTTTTTTTTTTGTTTTTCTTTTTTTCGCCCTCAAAGTGTGTCACCAGATCTTTAGCTTCTGCCTAGACATTTACAAGACAAGCAGGTACGACGTCAATTTAACATCATCTCTGCCAGGATGATGCTGTTAAGACTGGACAGGGACTGTTGGCAGTTCTTGGAAGTGCCATGCCAGGGACAAAAGGAAGGGAATATGAGAAAGCAAATGTCATAAATGGTTTGAATAGATTAAATTATGGTAGAAGATTAAAGGGAAAAAAATATCCTAATAGCTCTTTTACAGTTGCAACTACAAATCTCAGCCACATGATGAGGTAGTGAACTTGTCACGTTCTCTACACAGAGACATATCTGAAGACAATCTTTAGAGAGGGTGGAGATGAAGAAAGGCCCAGAAGTCAAGCAATTTGCACAAAATCACAAATTTAATAGAAAATATTTGTGATAGGAAAGATAGAAAAGATTTAATTTGTGATATTATGCAGATCAAGTAGAAAAGAGAAGTTTCCTGAATTTCTCTCTAGCTCTTCACTAATTTATATCTCCATGCATTTATTCATTCTTATGTATAGGACATTCTCTACATCTATTGCCATCAAGTCATGATTTTCTATGAATTCAAGACCTTCTCAAAACTCTAAGCGTACGTCATTATATTTATGCCAACAGTAAAATCAAATAGTTGTACGATATATTCACCCTGAAATTCCTTTGTAGTAAATATCCCATGGGACTTGCTATGCTGTCCCCTTGAGAAGTTTATGAAATTCCCACTGACACTGTTTTTTAGCATTAAATTATAGTCCTTAATAACCAGCTATTGACTCTAAAATCTCTTAGATTATTTGGTCATTGAAGAAGAATAAATAGCCATAAGAGATATGAGATGATTTGATTGACTTACGGGGAGGGATGGGTCATGCAAAAAAAGAAAAAAATCCTGTGTTATGGTGTTCTTGGCTATGTGCAGTTTGAATAATTTATGATACTTCCTTTCACAGTTAAACGATACTAAGGTACATACTGAGATTAGGATAGTATTCACACAAATGCTCTTAGTTTATTAATGCAAAAAAAAAGTTATCTTACTTTCTCTCTAAGTAATGTGTAGTACCTACTCCAGGGCTTGGTTGTGCTTTAAGGTAATCTTAAAACCCATTTTTTGGCCCAATTTTCTGTTAGACAGAACAGTTCTCTTATTTGTATAAACAAATATTTTAAGAATTTGAGGAATAGAAAGTTAGGAAAGGAGCAAATGCCAAGTGAATTTCACCTCAGAATTGAAAACTTCTAGAAAAATGAGTGCTTGTAGTAAAGAGTTGTCTTTCCATTCGTGGGTCTCAGCAGTTAGTACTATGGTGAAAGAAAATTCACATATGAATTGCAGGTCTGAGGAACATGTTGTGCTGCAAGAAGCATTAAGAGATGGTCATCAAGGACTTTGGATGAAATACTCTCTGAATTACTTTATATCGAGTGAATGTGGCAAAGCTGTGTTCTTTCCAGCAGTGGGACACATTAAGTTTTAGCCACTAGATGCAGAGGAAAAATCAGCTCTCAGACTTTATTCCAGGAGCTTACTGCACAAGCCAGAGTGCAAACATCGTCAACAAGAAGGATAATAAGTGGCTAAGCAGGTTCCTGAGATTCCAAACCCTTGGGAGAGCTGAGGAATCAAAAGGTGTTACGTGAGATCTTGAAATGAGGCAAAAAATGAGAAACAACCACTTCTAGGGCTTGAGGGTCTAGATTAGGTCTTCTGTAGAAAGCCTGTGCCCTGCTCTTGATACTGAGAAAAACGAAATGTATTACAAAGAGAAGAAACAGAAATCCTAGGAACCAGGTTTATTTTTGGTGCAATTTTTCTAATCCAGAGAACTATGCCATAACAGGGACAAGTTTCACCTTCTTGCCAACGGGAGGTGACGTTCTTATAAATATAAGAAGAAGAGCTCCATATGTATAAGGAAGTTTATGTAGGCTTAGCATTTGTCTTGTAGTAGTTTCTGGAGTGTATATATTCGGATGATCTAATTTACCAG
Source organism: Phoenicopterus ruber ruber (assembly GCA_009819775.1). Classification (NCBI taxonomy): domain Eukaryota; kingdom Metazoa; phylum Chordata; class Aves; order Phoenicopteriformes; family Phoenicopteridae; genus Phoenicopterus; species Phoenicopterus ruber. The sequence continues at coordinate 164,162,048 of CM020216.1, read as the reverse complement.
CAGAAACAACATTCATTTAAATATATAGTGACAAAACTATTTATACATAACAAGATATCTTTCCTGTCACTGAAAGCACACAATATTCTCTCTTGCTCAGCATAGGTTCAAGCAAGAGGAGAAACTGAACCAAATTTTGCAAAAGACAACCATAAAATATCAGAATAAGTAAACAGTGGCTGTCACGGGGTTTTTTATCATCTTAATTTTAAAAATACCCTGCGAGTTTGCTCTGGTATATGAAGGCAGTTTTTGCAGACACAGATTTTTTTCAGAGGAACTGCAGTTGAGCAAGAGCAATATTTTGGGGAGTGTTAGGCCGTGTTGCACACGCATGTGCTTGCACGCGCACACACACACATGCACACGCTTTCCTTAGAGATACGACTTGGGAAATTGCAATTCGATGGAAACCAGTAACATTCATCTACGTATTACAAACAGCAGTCGCAATTAATGAATGGAAATACTGGTTTTCTGTGGCCCTCGCTCACTGCCGGGTGCTGCCGGCAGCTGGTGAACAAATTGACTCTTTCTCACCTCTAGTGCCGAGAGGAAGGAAGAGCACAGGAGCAAAAGGACCTGGTGGAAGGGACAGTTGACACATTCAGTTCCTTCATGTTTATAAAGAAAAGCAGTTATTCATTGCAATATTTTGTTAAATGAATTCTATACATAGTCCTGAGGGGGTTTTGTTTGCTTTTTTGTTTGTTTGTTTGTTTGCTTTGTTGGTTGGGTTTTTTTACACTGGTCATTTAGAGTTTCATTGCTAAATCATGTCACATTTTCTATTTTAGTAGGTCATAAAAGAAAGAATACGAAAGTATATAGTGAAGAATAAGAATTAGCTTTATGCAAGGATTGGCTACTCCTGGGCAGAATTTGTTAATAGAATTTGTATGATACTAAGCCTCAACTTGTCTTGGGGCTCAGCTATGCAAAGTACTTGAAATTCATGTCAATAAACAATCCATTTCTGCTGTTAAATAAAACTATTGGAAACCTCACTCTGTGGTGTTGACTGGAACAGGCAATTTGGGGGTGAGAATCCTTTCCTCTGTTTGTTGGTTATAAAACATATCTATTTACAGTTGAGCTGGCTGTTTAGGTTTCCACTATGGTCAATGTAGACTAATCAATACAGTCTATAGAGTTTAATGTGATTAATTTGGACAAATGTGTTTACTTTAGGGTGAGATAAACTTCTCAGACCTCAATTCGGCTGAGTTTATTGACTAATCCTCCATTGACTTGAAAAAGAAACTAAGAGTCTAATTTGGTCAGATGTCTCTACATCGAAGAAATCCATGGGTGGTTAAATGAACCCTAGAGTTTGTGATGCTCATAATCACAGAGCTCATCATCTTTAACAGGCATATGTTCTGAATTACAGAGTAAAGATTTCTCCTTTTGAGTTGTGCTAGTTCTGGCATTGTAAATAATTGGTATCAGGCAAAAAGTGACATTCCATCTCAACAAAACTGGGATATTGGGAAAAAAAAAATAAAAAAAGTGTCTCAGTGTCTTCATAACAAAGCTTGAGAGTATAAACAACTTATCTTTTACAGAAACATACAGTGCCCATACAGATTTCCTCAGAAGTACTTAGCCTTGACTTATGCATAAATTAAACACTTCTTGGAATATAAAATAAGGATCGTAGCGCAGGAGTTAGCAGGGCTCATTGAGAGGGCTTTAAACTAGATTTGAAGGGGGAAGGGGATAAAACTAGGCTTGCTAGAGAGAAGCCTGGGGGTGGCACGCCGATGAATGAGGGATGGCGTGCCAGCAAGGCCCTTCGGTCAGCTGTCTCAGATGAGGTAGGACAGAGAGACCCGTGCAGCAGCAGGGACACAGGGGTCATTGACCAGCTAGGAACCACAGAAATACCTGAGATGGGACATGTAGGGAGTAGGGCTTCTCCCACCACAAAGGCAACAGGATCACTAGCCCAGCTGAAGTGCATCTACACGAATGCACGGAGCATGGGCAACAAACAGGAGGAGCTTGAGGCTGTTGTGAAAGGGGAAAACTACGATATAGTTGCCATCACGGAAACATGGTGGGATGACACACATAGCTGGAGTGCCGCGATGGACGGCTATACACTCTTTAGAAGGGATAGGCAAGGAAGGAGAGGCGGTGGGGTAGCCCTCTATGTTAAGGAGAGTCTGGACTGCCTTGAGCTCGAGGATGGTGACGAGAGGGTTGAGTGCCTGTGGGTTAGAATCAGGGGGAAGGCCACCAAGGCAGACATTGTGGTGGGAGTCTGTTATAGACCACCCAACCAGGATGAGGAGGCAGATGAAGTATTCTACAGGCAGCTGGGAGAAGCCTCACGATCGCTGGCCCTTGTTCTCGTGGGGGACTTCAACTTGCCGGATGTCTGCTGGAAATACAATGCAGCAGAGAGGAAACAGTCCAGGAGGTTCCTGGAGTGTGTGGAAGATAACTTCCTCATGCAGCTGGTGAGGGAGCCCACGAGAGAAGGCGCCCCGCTGGACCTGTTGTTTGTGAACAGAGAAGGTCTTGTGGGTGATGTGACGGTCGGAGGCCGTCTTGGGCACAGTGACCACGAAATGATAGAGTTCTCGATTCTCAGAGAAGTAAAGAGGAGGGTCACCAGAACTGCCACCTTGGACTTCTGGAGGGCAGACTTTGGCCTGTTTAGGAGTCTGGTTGGCAGAGTCCCTTGGGAGGCAGTCCTGGAGGGCCAAGGCGTCCAGGAAGGCTGGACATTCTTCAAGAGGGAAATCTTAAAGGCGCAGGAGCAGGCCGTCCCCGTGAGCCGAAAGATGAGCCGGCGGGGAAGAAGACCGGCCTGGCTGAGCAGAGAGCTCCGGCTGGAACTTAGGAAAAAAAAGAGAGTCTACCACCTTTGGAGGAAGGGGCAGGCAACTCAGGAGGACTACAAGGATGTTGTGAGGTTATGCAGGGAGAAAATTAGAAGGGCCAAAGCCCAATTAGAACTTAGTCTGGCTACTGCCGTAAAAGACAACAAAAATTCTTTCTACAAATACATTAACAATAAAAAGGGGGCTAAAGAGAATCTCCCTCCTCTATTGGATGCGGAGGGAAACTTAGTGTCAAGGGATGAGGAAAAGGCTGAGGTGCTAAATACCTTCTTTGCCTCAGTCTTCAACAGCAAGGGAAGTTGCTCTCTGGGCACGCAGCCCCCTGAGCAGGAAGACAGGGATGGGGAGCAGAATGTAGACCCCGAAGTCCAAGGGGAAATGGTCAGTGACCTGCTACGCCACCTAGACACGCACAAGTCTATGGGGCCAGATGGGATCCACCCAAGGGTGCTGAAAGAGCTGGCAGAAGTGCTCATCCAGCCACTCTCCATCATTTACCAGCAGTCCTGGCTAACTGGGGAGGTCCCAGTTGACTGGAGGCTGGCAAATGTGACGCCCATCTACAAGAAGGGCCGGAAGGAGGATCCGGGCAACTACAGGCCTGTCAGCCTGACCTCGGTGCCTGGGAAGGTTATGGAGCAGATCATCTTGAGTGCCATCACGCGGCACATACGGGACAACCGGGTGATCGGGCCCAGTCAGCACGGGTTTATGAAAGGCAGGTCCTGTCTGACCAACCTGATCTCCTTCTACGACATGGTGACCCGCTTAGTGGATGAGGGAAAGGCTGTGGACGTTGTGTACCTGGACTTTAGTAAAGCCTTTGACACCGTCTCCCACAGCATTCTCTTGGAGAAGCTGGCTACCCATGGCTTGGATGGGCGTACTCTGCGCTGGGTAGGAAACTGGCTGGATGGCCGGGCCCAAAGAGTTGTGGTGAATGGAGTTAAATCCGGTTGGAGGCCGGTCACAAGTGGTGTTCCCCAGGGCTCAGTACTGGGGCCAGTTCTGTTCAATATCTTTATCAATGATCTGGACGAGGGGATCGAGTGCACCCTCAGTAAGTTTGCAGACGACACCAAGTTGGGAGGGAGTGTTGATCTGCTGGAGGGCAGGCAGGCGCTACAGCGGGACCTGGACAGGCTGGATCAATGGGCCGAGGCCAATTGTATGAGGTTCAACAAGGCCAAGTGCCGGGTCCTGCACTTGGGTCACAACAACCCCAGGCAACGCTACAGGCTTGGGGGGGAGTGGCTGGAAAGCTGCCCGGCGGAAAAGGGCCTGGGGGTGTTGGTTGACAGCCGGCTGAAGATGAGCCAGCAGTGTGCCCAGGTGGCCAAGAAGGCCAACGGCATCCTGGCTTGTATCAGCAATAGTGTGGCCAGCAGGAGTAGGGAGGTGATTGTCCCCCTGTACTCGGCCCTGGTGAGGCCGCACCTCAAGTACTGTGTTGAGTTTTGGGCCCCTCACTCCAAGAAAGACATTGAGGTGCTGGAGCGTGTCCAGAGATGGGCAACGAGGCTGGTGAAGGGTCTGGAACACAAGTCCTATGAGGAGCGCCTGAGGGAACTGGGGATGTTTAGCCTGGAGAAAAGGAGGCTGAGGGGAGACCTTATTGCTCTCTACAACTACCTGAAAGGAGGTTGTAGAGAGATGGGGGTCGGTCTCTTCTCCCAAGTAACAGACAACAAAACAAGAGGAAATGGCCTCAAGTTGTGCCAGGGGAGGTTTAGATTGGACATTTGTAAAAACTTCTTTACCGAAAGGGTTGTCAGGCATTGGAACAGGCTGCCCAGGGAGGTGGTGGAGTCCCCATCTCTGGGGGTATTCAAAAGGTGTTTAGATGAGGCCCTAAGGGATATGATTTAGTGGTGGACTTGGTAGTGATAGGTTAATGGTTGGACCCGATGATCTTGGAGGTCTCTTCCAACCAGAACAATTCTATGATTCTATGATATGAGAAGTTTCACCACAGGCTACTCCTGCCTACTTCTAACAGGCATTGCTCTTTCATGTCAAGGAAAATCGGAATGGCTGTGAGCCGTCTGTGCTTAGCAGAAGAGGGAAATAAGGTTTTGCCAGGGTTACACTCCCAAGATAAAACCTACCTCTAGTCCCTGTAATTTCTTCGGACAAAGGATGTCACAATATATGTCACAAAAAGATCCTTCTCATGCTTATTTTCTGTTATTTTTTTCATCGCACTTTATGCTCTCTGTCTGTTACAAGAAACGCTTGCTCTCGCTGCATTTTCTTTATTCCTTTCATATGATTATATGTCAGTTATCTCTGTTTCCAGTTGAAGACTCTCAGTCTCCTTAACCTCTCCTGGCGTGGAAACCACCTTGCAACTTTGACCATGTGTTATCTTTCTCCGTATCTTTTTTTTACATTTGCATTATATTCTTCGCGATAAAATAACCACACGTATCTCTACCACTTCTATCTTACAAGAGCTTTTCAAATACACAGTTCACTTAGCAGCAATAAACTGAAGGGCAGGTATTTGTTTAGAAACTGATTCCACATTTCCTAATGAATGGTCCAGCTTGTGGTAAAGAACATTGACTTGGTGGTTCACAGATTTCCAAGTAGGTGGGTCTGTGCAGGATCTGATCTCTTCCTCCTGAGGCTCAGGCTCCCATAAACACACCTGAGCACAGATTGCTCTCCCAGTTCCTCTCCTGTGGGACTCTGCTCTCGTAGGCCTTGAAAATAGTGCAAGAGCTGCCCAAACCTCCATCAGAAGGTACTTTCAGACCAACTTTCACGTAAGGATTTACTACTACAGGTACAGGAAAGAGTAAAGAAAACAGTTGCAGGAGTTCCTTGAGTTACTCTTAGCACAAGAACTAGAACTCCTCTGCTCCTCTTGAATTTATTGAACACATGAAGAAAATCTATGCATTAGTTTCCCTTGTCAGACCATCCTAACATTTGTTCAGTGTCTCTGGTGGAAAACTTATCCTTTGAAATCCACCTGGATATCTCTGTCTTTTTGGATAATCGACCAGCTTCTTTGGTTTAGGAGATTTAAAAATATTTTCATATGTCTCTTGCTATCTCTCAGGTCCTCAGCTCTTTTTCATGCTTCTATGTTCCTGATTTTTCTTAGACAGAGCTGTTGAAAACAGTGTTACAACTGTTAGAAACCTTGCTGTCCCACCAATGTAGAATATGGCATAGATGGGCCCTGCTCCAGGATTTGTTGTCTATTTCTATTACAAAATGAAGGATTCAACTCATGCTTATGATTTTAATCATAACTGTTACCCTACAACATAAGTTGAAAGATTTATTCTGAATTTGATAAGAAAGATGAAAAAATGCAAAGTAGACATAGAAGCTTGGCTTTTAAAACACCAGTCTCCCGTTGGGGGTTTCAAGCAATTTAGACTGAGTTCATTGAAAGAACATTGCTTCGATCAGAAAGGATTTTAAAGACATGACCTTTCGCATGAAAAAAAAGTGTAAAAAATTAATAAATATTATATAACTAGGAAAATTACTCTTTTTCTTCTCAATATTGTCTTCATAACTTACTTCAGTGTGAAGATTCCTCCTAAGAGGTGTTTAACTCTGTGTTATCTTCATTAAGCTCATTTCATAGATACAACACTTCTAACTCCTTAACATATACGTACACAATATGCTACAGTCCTTTGTAAAAAAACTCCACTCAGCCTGGACCCCCCTGCCTCTTGGCTGCATCATTCGTCTGTTTTGCTGCCTCCTTGCACGGTTCTTTGAGAGGACCTGGGATGAGTTCCTCAAAACCTTGTGTTTAATGGCTGCCTCTCCGAGTATCATGCAAGACTAACCTTGGTGGAAACAAAAGCAATATGTTCCTATCACAGAACATAATCACTCCATTAAACTATTTATAAGCTATTGCTCCAGACTGAGTTTTACACTATGTCTATTCATTTGCCTCTGCTTTAGTGATCTTGTATTATAATTGCCATAGCTGACAATAAGCAATCAGTAGACAAAACCCTTCCTCTGACATTGAAATTCAGAAACAAGGAGACAGCAAGAGTGACCAGTAATTGCACGCTTTCCCTCTTTTTGCCTGCAGTTTATTTATATTTTTACCTTGAAGACTCTTAATTGTCCATCTGCCAATTTCATAACAGCTGATGTCTTCTGCTTAAGTGAGACACACTCTCAATCTTTGCTGGGAAGAGTGGTTAGAAAGCACACCAAAAATAAAAAGGACCAGCGGATGGATTGCCATGTTAGCATACGTTTTCAGCTCTCATTTATGTCCCTTCTTGGTTCAGCTTCAGTTTGGGGGAGGGAAATGGGAGTAGCGCTGCTTTAAAAGCCATAACCTTTGGAATTAAAACGAGTTCCCAGCACAAACTGAGCAATAAAAAAGCAATCATATCACCAGGCTGCTGGCCCTTATTATTTTAGCATCAGTGTGATGGGCTTTAAAAGCTTCAGACATGCTGGGAAAGTTAAATACACGTGTTTCATTTAAAACTGACCAGCATTTAAATACGCAGACACCTGCCACGACAAGCAGTCAAGGGATTGCTCTTTCATTTTATAAATGGAATACAACTGCTCGGTAGAATGGCGTGACATCTGTGTGGATATTTGTTTAGTTGCTACTGGTGTACTTAACGTAAGGGATTTAGAGTATTAGGCTCAGACAGCATGCTGCAGACTCCACTTCCCCACAGCGACTTGTCTATTCAATGCAGGATTTAAGTAGTTGAACAAAGCGATCCTTTTGTCTGGCGTGAAATAAAGAAGTGTGTAGGGGTGAGGTGGTTTGTGTTCTCATTTTCCCTTCCTACAAGAAAACTATTAGCTTTGTTAGCAGCAGGAGTCATGCAATGCATGCACTCTTGAGATACTGGCACTAAGATTGTGGGGGGAAGCAGGAGATGCTTTTGTTCGCTGGGAAATGGAATAAAAATTCTGTTTATCTGAGGGTTTGAACAGAAATACTTGCTTCTATTTAATTTTGGGGTGGTTTAATCTGTTTTAATGTTTACATTCAAGTAAATTTTGAATTGAAAATATGCATTGCATTGAAACAAGTCAATACTTTGAAAATACCAGAACTAAATATTTGGATTTTCCAGATATTTCCTCCCTTGAATTCACATACAACTACAATGCCCTCCCCACCTTGCCCCCCATGGCTTGAATTCGAACATGGTTTCAGCTTTTCCAAATGTGCTTAGGGATGGAGAGATGTTGAACTTTTACTACTTACTGAAAAGCTTTTGTTCATGGCTGGCTTTTTTCCCCTCTATGATGGGAAGAAGACACAAACAGAATAATACACATTATTGCCAGTTGCAAGAATTATTACAGAAATCACCTTCTGTCTTTTTCTACGTATTTTTTTTTTCCTCGCTCATTCTTTCCCCTCCACCATGGAAAGCAATCATTGTGCCATATTTTTTAGGATGTGTTCCTTCCACCGGCACTTCTTTTTTTTGTTGTGGAACATTCCTCATTTCAATATCTTGATGTTAGCTCTTCCTTCCCTCTCCTCTTTTACTGACAATTATTTATGCTGGAAATGAAAAACTATAACAATGAGGGAAGAGAGTCATTTACACTAGAGGAATGAGATCTACTTTTAATTATCCCACATGAATAATTTGTCAGTGTCTCATTTCTGACCCTCTGTAAAAGGTGTCTAACCTTTATTGTTTTACAAAGTAATAAAACCATTAAAGCCCATTTGGGCTATCATTTTCCCTGCTGCTTTTCTTCCCTTTCCACTCTGATAAAAGAATCACCTGTAAAAAGACCATCTTCAAATTACTGCCACAATCCCAAGGTGAAACAAGCACAGTCCTCTGTGTTGTGTGTTACTGTTAATGCAATTTAAAGAAGCACAAACCACAGAGAGTTAATCAATCCTATGCCCTTAAACATAATTTTGTACACCTGGATTATTGTATAGGAGGAATATGAAGATAAATCATTGTGCTTGATTTTGAGGCTGCTAGACAACATTTTTCATGTCATGAAAGGAAGAGAGTGCTTTCTTATACCTCATGGATCCTATTTAAGTGTAACTCCTTGCGTTGACTTTTATCTTCTAGAAAGGAGCATGTAGCATTTATATTAAAAATAAATTCCAGAGCAGCCTGACAAAGAAAAAGAATCAAAACTGGGAGAAAGATTTAAGAAAAAAAGCAACCTCTCTTCTGTACATACTTGCCCATTACTTCAGTACCTGATCATCCCTCAAGATTAATGTTTTCATACTACTTGAAGGAATATTTCTGAGACAGGGAACTAAGAAAAAACCAAAGGCTTGACTTCATTATAGAGTTAGTCAGGGACATCTGTATCTGTGCTTGAATTCCTGGCACCACACAGTCCCCCACAAACACTGCGAGGATTTTCTGTCAGTTTTCCATTCTGCACTGAGTCACCTGGGACACCATCACGGAAATGTGAGCGGAGATGGCATCAGACCTTCTGAGCCGCAGGGGACACCCTGGAGGAATGTCACCTTCTGAATGTTTTAGTCTGCTTCCTCAGTAAGAAAACCTGAATGGAAGTAAAAATCCTGCTCTAGCTCATAAACGTATCAACGAATCTGAGTTACCAGGATCCTCAGATCCATGGAGGCTATAAAAGAGTTAAGAGCATCCAGCAAGAGTGGTAAGCCCTGAAGGGAGGGAGGCACTAGGTGACTTGTTTGGGGGCACAGAAAATCAATGGAAGAGCAGAAATGTCAACAGGGTAGAGCAGGAAATTATCTTACTCTGTGTCCTCTCTGACTATATTCTCCCCAGCCACTCTCACTTCTGATTCGTGTCTTTTTTCAAGTTTCATCCTTGTTTTGATAATTTCAACAAATTATGAAAAAAATATAGCATGGCTCTTTTTTTTCTGGACACTAGACTTTATTGAACACATAGCAAGTGTTTTTGCTAATTCTTTTTTTGTCTCATCTGGGAGCAAGTTATCCTAGGAATACAGTGAAAAAGTTTTTCTTCTTAAGTTTTCTGGTTAGGATTTACTGATGTCAGAAATCTAAATAAAAACTTCAAAATCCTTTTGGGGACTTCTTTAGGTATGAACTTGCAAATACTTTGAAAGTCATCGTTTCCCTTCTCAGGAACTATGGAAAAATTGTATCAATACACACAATTGGGACACACATCAAACATTCTCTGGGACATGTTTGCTTGTGGTGTAAATGAGGGCATTGATACTGACTTGAAGGATACATCCATTTATATTTTAGTTCAAAAAATGCAGTAATAGCTAGTTATCGATTAGTCACTGTATTGGGTCTGGCTGGAATGGAGTTAACTTCCCCCACAGCAGCCCTCATAGGGCTGTGCTTTGTATTTGTAGCCAGAGCGGTGGTGACAACACACCTGTGTTTTGGCTACAGCTGAGCAGTGCTCGCACAGCATCAAGGTTGTGTCTCCAACCTCCCGCAAAGGCCAGAAGGCTGGGGGTGGGCAAGATGTTGGGAGGGGACATAGCCAGGACAGCTGACCCAAACTGGCCAAAGGGATATTCCATACCATATGACATCAGCAAAAAAAAGATAAAAGGAAGGAATGGGGCAGGGGGCATTTTTTATTAAGACGTTTGTCTTCTGAAGCAACTGCTATGTGTACTGAAGCCCAACTTCCCAGGAAGTCACTGGACATCCCCTACTGATGGGAAGCAGAGAATAAATCATCTTGTTTTCCTTTGTTTCCACACATGGCCTTTCCTTTTCTTTATTAAGCTACTTTTATCTTGACCCTTGAGTTTTTCATCTTACTTTTTCCTCCTGTCCCACTGAGGAGGGGGAGTGAGAGAGCAGCTTGGTGGGCATCTGGCAGCCAGCCATGGTCAACCCACCACAATCCCAGATAAAATAGGAACATAAAATTGTCGTTCTACGTCAGCCCAGTGTTTAGCCATTTCAGAAGCTGAAATGAGACAAATGGAAAGAAATTTGCAGTGTGCTAATATTTAATCTACAAAAGCCTTTTGAAACCTAGACTGCCAGCAGAGAATTGCATGTATGGTCTTGTCAGTTCGCGGTATCCCATGACACACTATCATTAGCTCTTCAGGCAGACCGACTGCAATGGGTGCCAGTTCTACTACTGTAACACCAGCCAAGCCATTATGTAGTCTCTTGTAACCTTATCAGGTACGTACTGCAAGATGATAACTCAAGCTTATGACACACAACTAAATGGCTCATGCCTGTTCCCACTGGTTGATTGAATTTACAAGAGCTGGGTAAGGAACATATTGGTGAGAAGGTAACGAAGGTATTCAACAAACTGGCTCTTGTGAGGCCCATGTTCACAGAGTCTTAGCTCTCTGTTTTCTGTGTCTAGGACCTACTAAAGAGCATCTTCAGCGTTTAGAGGACCAAGCGAATAGGTGTCAGGCTACATCTATACCAGTAAAAAACATGGCAAAGACTGAACACAGACCATGATTGTCTATACTATTAAGTATTCAGCTGTATGGATATTAACGTGGTGACAGATGGGTTCTGGATCAGAGGATGGTATATATTAATAAAGAGATAAATCCAGGGTTCAAAGACTTCTGGGTCAAATTTTCTCTTAAAATATTCCTTCTGAGTTTGTTACTGAATATACTTGTGCCAGTCTGAGCTTTGTATTTTAAACTTTTTTTGTTCATGATCAGCCAGCACTGAAAACTCCTTTTAATTCTGCTGTTGTTTTACTGTACTGCCTTTCTTTAGAAAATTTATTTGAATGAGAGTTTACATTCTTTGACTCTGCCTTCCCTGAATGTCTTCTGTGTCCATTGCCTTCCTCTCCCACACCCAGCCCCGCTCCTTTTTTATAAACCATAGAGTTTTTTCTCAGCATCTTTCCAGTGAAAATTTTTTCTTGTAGCATATTTGTTTATTTAATTTACACTCCGTAATCGTACAGAGACAGAATGAGCTGTAATGTAATGCAGTGAGGACTATGTAATTGCTTCCTTGTGGAGGGCTCAGGGATTTTTTCAACATGAAAGCCCAGAACAGCACAAGGTAAAGGTGTTCTTGTACTTCTATGTGAATACATATCCTCTGCTTAAACTTAATAAAATTAGTACAGAAGTGTTCTCTGAGAACAGAAGGCATAACAGTCCAAAAAAAAAGGCAGAGGCACAGTCCCCAGGCCTCATCCAAAGCCACAGAAATTCATGAAAAGACTTCCGTGTGCATTGGATCAGGCTGTAACCTAGTGAATAGCTGTGAGGTATCTTTAATGCTGCCAGCACAGCTGCAAGAAGAACACACACAAAAAGTAAATGATGAAGGGAGAGTATTTTCAGGCTGGCATCTGGGTCTTTTGATTGCCATTTCAAAAAGGAGATGGGAGGAGCCTTGCAAAATGCCATGATAATTGGCCTCTTCCTGCCCCATTGAAGGCCGTCTCAAGGCTTTAGAAGTCAAATTTCTCTCATCTCTTTTTTTAAAATTTTATTTTAATTTCCAGCCAAATGAATGCAAGCGGCACCAATAATAGAACTCAGGACCTCTGGCTCTAGAAATAGAGGTTGTCTCCCGAAGGGCAAAGCAGCGTCTCTTGTAGCTCAGCCAAAAAAATAAAGTGATGTGCTCATGAAGACAGCTTTTATATTCTGTCTTGAAGAAGATGCCAAATAAGTAAAGATCAGTATCAAGCTGAATCCAGTTCACCTGTATACCCAAATTTTTCAGCTCAGCTTCTCTTACACTTAGCTGGTAGGTTACAAAAAAATAAATTCAAAGGTATTTAGTCCCTAGCGAAACTGGAGCAGGAGCTCAGTCAACAAGGCATGATGTCAGTGTTTGCCCACCACTTCAGGGCCTCCTCCAAGAGCCATCATTTAAAACAATATAAAGTAGCCAGCCATAAAATATCTTACAGTACAGCCCATACTTATACGCCTCCTTTTCAATTACAAATGTCACGAGAAGGAACAATATAATTCAAGTAGTTTTCAAAAGCCTAAAATTTGATTCAGTTAAAGATTTAAATTCAGATTAAATTGAACAATGTTTCTAATTGAATTTCAAAATTTTAAGAGGAAATGTCTTTGTGTTAGAGGCACTGTAGCCAATGACTTCTCTAATACATATATATATTTCAATTGGCTTACTGCTGTTTTAACTTACTTAATGTGTTTTTATAAGCAAAGATGTACTTTGGAATCTACATTGGATACACATTTTAATTCTTTCAAATGATTTTCTAAAGGGTAGGTGCCAGCATTACTTCAAACATATTTTTTTAATTGATAGGTTTTTTTAAAGATTCAATGGAAAGTTCTTCAAGGAGGGAATTAACTCTTGTTATATGTTTGTATATGATCTCTACAAGAGCCCCTTGGTGCTACCGTGATGAAACACAAAGATAAAAGGTTTGAAATGCCACCAAAGTAGCATCCTAGAAGTGGACTGCATTCCTTTTCATCACCTTGCTGTGGACATGGTGTCTCAACAACAAAGATCCATTGTACAGGGCTAAAAGTTACCTCCACTCCTGGCTGCAGGTTTTCTGCAGGGACTACAAATCGCCCTGCCAACTGGTTGTGGGAAACGTATGTGAAAGCTAATACCAAAATCAGGATATTTTTAAAAATGAAATTAATGTGAAATACAGAAGGGGAGATCATAGGCTTGTACAATACTCTGTCATTTCAAACTAACTCCATTAATAATGTCATTTAGCACATATTTTATAGCAGAAGCAACACCCACCAAGCTGTTCAGTGGCTTCTTGTCTTTCATCTGCCAGAAGAAATTGCTCAAGATGGGACTGCTTTGTTTCTAGAGATTATTATTAATTCTGTTAATTTCTTGGATGGCTGTACTAATTCATTGAATATACATATAAAGCATCAACTTGAAATAAGTATTATTTTACAGCGAATTTTTTCTCTGATTTTTCTGCCTCAGTATGTAAATGGCAGTTACATAACTTAAATCAAACACGCTGCTTCACCACTCTGGTCTTGCTTCTACTCTATTATTGATATAAAATTATTGGAAGGCAGCTTGGTCCCACTCAGAACATCAAGCAGAAGGTATCAGTGTCCACAAATTTCTTCTAGCTTTATCCACAAAACCTCTTCTTCTACAGTCGTTCCTTTGTCTGTATCCTTAATAGACAACATCCTTTCTCCCCCTCAAATTCTGTTTGCAAAATCTGTTCGTCTCTCTCCCCTGTTCTGCATTCTTTCCATGTACACATACTTCCATGAAGTTGCATAAAAAGTAGTTCTTCTAGGATTACAGTCAGTATAGGGGGCCGCCTCTTTTCTAAGCAAATCATTACTGTACACTTACTGCACAGCAGGGTGACCTTTGAAGGATCTTTTCCTTCATTATGCCTTTCCAGAGCTGGTTCTTTGTAATGGACGATGAAGCAGACCTTTCTGGTGGCCAATACCAAGGTCCCTCTAGATTAGCCATTTTTACAACTGTTCATTAGTTTTTTTTTTTTTATTTTATTTTCTCCAAAACCTTGATACCATTGTTAGTTTTTCTTCCCCTGATCTTGAGATGGGGTAATGGCACACTTCATTCTGATTGAAAAAATCTCCGTGTTTTACAGTTCACTGTCTGAAGCTGTGTCTGATACCCTATAACGAGACATAGTTTTGGGTTTTTTTACTTTCTCTCCTTGCTCTGTGATTCTTTATCATCAGATGTTTATTCATGACACAACACTGTAATGAAAATTCTCCCTTCTCTTTTCCTCTTAATTAAAGTCTTACCTTAAATTTTCCCTTGCTTCTTAGAGTAAGATCAAGGAAAAGCATGCTCTTTGAGACTAGATCTACAAAGGGATTACACACATGGAATAAGATGCAGCCCGGGTGCTCCAAGTGCTTCTGCTGTAATGTATGAAAACGCAGTATGCTGCCCGAGAGGAGCGACACGTTGTGCTGGATGTAGGAACCTGGACTGCTTGAAAACCTAACGGTTAGATGCCTCCAAAGCGTGATTCAAAAAATTCTCATAAACTGAAAAGTCAACACCTAGCTAACAAAAAAACCCCACAGGGTTATGTCTGTTTCCCTGCCCCGCAGCTATGCAAGTCATGGTCTCACCCCAAGATAGTCACCTACATGAGCAAGGACCACTCAAGCAGTTACCAGAGCTGCTACCTGCCTCGTGCAATATATTCCAATGCTTATAATGCTTAGAAAGTGTTAATGGGTTTTGTGCTCCACCTGAGGGCATTTAGTTGAGCTTGAATAGATACCTTGCACTTTCCTACATCGCTGCCCTTGGAGTTAATGAAGTCAAAGCACATGCTGGTCACAAGGTGCTGTGTAGATTCAGACTCTAACAGAGCTCATGCAAAAAGCAATGTTGATCTGTCGTCTGCAGTTTGAGTACTTGGCTAAAACGAGAAAGAACTCAGTTTCTGTCCCTGTAACTCTTTCTATTTTTTATGTGTATGAACTACATAATCCCAGGAGCTATGAATGTAAAGAATGAATGAAGACATTACTGATGCCGATTTAAACCCCATCTTTGTTCTGTGAGTCTGAACTTCATATCAACAGTGTTAGTTCCTGCCCTAACCTGACTTTCTCTTCTTCCAAGCAATTTACACCTACATTTCAACTGCATTCAGTAACAGCTGATAATAGACTAGCCCTTGTCACCTGTTATCTATAAGGCTTTGCCAGTGAATAGCAAAAAAGTATAGAAAAACAACCGAGCATTCGGTTTCTTTTCATTCTTTCAGAACTGAGCTTCTGAAAACTACCTGCAACTCGGTGATTGATTTCAAACAGAAGTTCCTTTTTCGGTTTGACGGGAGACCAGGGTATGGACAGGAGAACATTAGTTCTAGTTCTTCTATTTCATAGCAGTGTTTTTAAGCACTAAAGCATTTAAGTATAAACCAGATGAGTCATTCCTTATTATGATCTGAGTGCAGACAGATTTTAGGGCTGAATTGCTAAATACTCATGTGCTCCCCCTCACTCCACCCCACATAAAGCCTTACTAAAAGCATCGGTGTCTCTGCTAGGGAGCAGCTAGAGCTGGCTGCTCCCAGGGGACAAGGAGGTGGGGAAGGGTCAACCCTCAGGGTCCCGACAAAGTCTCTACAAACACTCTTCTGTCTTTCTTTTTTTCTTCATAAATTGCCATTTCTATAAGTAATTTGGATTTGGGAGATTGGCTGTGCTGAAAACGACTGTTCAGTGATGCGCCCCTTTGCATAGTTTTCAGACAAAAAAAACCCCAAAAACTAAACATTTGAGATACTTGTGTAACAGAATGAGTTATTTATTTTAAAGCAGGTGGAAGAGCTCAGCCAACAGTCGCTCACAGGCAGGGCTCCAAGCAACTTGTTTTCCATAGGACCTGATTTGTTACTTGCTTCGCATTTTCAATTAGGCCCTAATTCTGTAGCCCTTATTCATGGGGGTAGTCTCATTACAAGAAGAGACTAGAAGAGCATAGGTTGTTTAGTCTAGGCAAACAAAGGCTGAGAAGAGATATGATTGCTGTCTATAAATACATCATAGGGGTAAACACAGGAGAAGAAGCAGCACTATTTAAGTTTAAGGACAATGTTGGCACAAGAACAAATGGGAATTAGCTGGCTATGAATAAATTCAGGCTGGAAATTAGAAGAAGGTTTCTAGTCATGAGATCAATGAAGTTGTGGAACGGAATGGGTAAGAAGAAAGTGAGGGAAGAGGGAAATAATCTATTTTAAAGACAAAGCTAGTTCAGGTTATGGAGAAGTTTATGATGGGAGTGCTGTGATAGCACACTCTTCATCCAGTAGACCGTTTCCAATCTTACACTCTTATTCTCTTAATAAATTCAAAAAGATTGGGTCTTTTAAATTTTAATGCTTAATAATTGTCTAAACTTTAAACTGTATTAGAAAACTCTGCCTGAGTGACATATATAGCTGGAACTGGCTTTAATACATTCAGGGATATCTTCTGCAAAATAGGCTTTGTAAAACATTCAGGAACACAGTAATAATCTGGATTATCTAGAGATCATGAGAGACTACATCTCACAAGTGTTCTGAACAATATTCAGCTGAAATCAGTACATTTTTTCAAACTTTAGTGCAAAATAATATGTGTTAGGAGGCAAAAAGATTTTAACTTTCAAAAGAAAGAGAAAATTGAGGCAACAATAAAAAGCAAAACCATGGAAAATTGCAGAGGGACAGGAATTCACACAGTCTATAGGCAAAGCAATTCATTCTGCTGAAATGTACGTCACAAACCATACAGCTGCAGCCACTGCAGTGTTGCAACCAAGAGGGTATGATGTGCCTTCCTTTTTTTTTTAATGTTGAATGTATGCTACCCCAGACACCTTTCTGTCCAAATGAGCAGTTTGGAGATCAACCAGAGACACTTTCTTCTGTCTGCATCTGCATCCATGTTTGTGTACCTACTTTTAAGGTATGCGATGGAGTCTGGAGCTAGAGAAGTACTGCGTGGTCCATCTACGGGTCCATCTTGGTTCATCTACCAGACTGTAACAGCACTGTATAGGTCCCTTTCAAACACATATTAAACATTTACCAAATCAAAATGCAAAGGTTTCCAAGTGTCACAGATTTAGTGAGGTTGGATATTTAACTCACTGTCTTTTTTCTACCCTTACTGGTTGGTAAAAGATAGAGTCACCCTTGGAGATATAGTCAACATGGTCACCCTCGTATCTTCACCGCCTGTCCTGTTTGTAGCTCTGTGATGGAGTATCTGGTTGCTAAACTCTCCAGGATAGGGCTCCTGTTCTTATTCTGCACTTCCACAGTTTCCAGCAGTTTGAGATCCCGGTTCGTGTTTGGATCTCCTGTGCATCAGCACAATAAAAATGTAGTTAATGATAACTAGGGAGAATGGGGCCACAGGGAACGCAGAGGAAGGACGAGCCATTTTCCCAGGCTCATCTATTCACTGCATATGAGTGAATAACTCTGTCCGCGTACAGGTCTGGCTTTTGGGAGCAGACAGTGCATTAATATAGATCAATAATCTCTCCTCAATTAAAAAAAAAAAAAAAGGAAAAAAGCCTGTACTTTAGCTACGATCTGTTTGCTCAGACATAACAGGTCGAACTTTTTTTTATATGATTGGAGATGTTAAGCAAAATACTTGAATCTTAAAACAAATCTTCTTTGTAATCAGACTGTAAGACGATTACTTTAGCAAAGTATTTTAGCTATTTAGAAAATGAGTAAAAATATATACTTTTTCTCAATGAGAATTATTTATTCACCAAAGAAGCATATGATGATGGTCTGAAATCTGACATCACTTACATATCTGGTGCATTTAAGGAGAGTATTTTTATTTTTATTTGCAAATTATACAGCATAAATTATGCATTCATACAAATACTGCACTTCAAAAGACAAATAGTGTGACAGATGACAACGTTGAAAGTAACACTGTAAGCAAAAGCAGCTTTTCTTAATATGTGCTGTACATTTGAGAAAAAATATTTTAAGGTCTATATTGGTGCCCGTAATAGCATGCAAGAGAAAAATAAAAAGACATGTAAGAAGAACGCAGATGAAAGCCACAGTAAGAATTTAAAATTACTAACTGTGGAGCCGGGGAGGGGGTTCAAGCTCTAAAAACTCCTCATTGGAATTCCTCTTGGATTTAGCAGGTCTCAGTCTTACAAGCTCCCTCAATGAATATATTCACATCCTACTTGTTTAACAGTGGGGGTGATTAACTACTGGATAGGCTACAGAGGGAAATGGTAGGTGCTCCTACAGTAAAAATCAAGATTAAATGCTTTTCTGGAACGTATTCATGTGTCTTTTGGGATGAATAAAGATATAAATAGGTGACACTTAATTGTTCAGAGTAAACATGAGATCATATTAGAAGATCTGTAGTTTTAAAAAATACCATAACTTAAAAAATCTGCAGATCTCCAGGGAAAAAACACGGTTATGTAAGAGAGAGAAAAGAAAAGAGATAAGAGCAAAGAAAGTTATTCACTACTTTATATGCAGCTGTAGTCACAAATTTACATTCCTATAGCTGGCATAACACGTATAGTTTTTAAAAAGGGGTTTCATTGGACTAAATAATTTGTTAAAAGAACAAAGGCTGCAGCTAGTAATTTATCTATTAAAACTAAGTTTTGTTAATTGTACAGATAAGTATTTGTTACTGTTTACCCTCTTTCCTCCAGGTATCCTCACGACGTTTATCCATCTGTAGGTGAATGAGTTGTACAGTGAATATATTTTGTGGTGCAATTACAGTAAGGAATGCTTGCAGAAGTGAATGTTACCTGCAAATAAAAGAGGAAAAGGAACCTTAAATTGCACCATTGATCTGTAGCCATCTCCAAAATGCAAAATGACAGGTGTTTAATATCTCATAAAAATGATGTAACAAGAGGTTCATAAAAAGTGAAGAAAAAAAATCCTTTCTTCAATAGAAACTAGCAGACATATTTTTATAAAGCAGGAGCTAAAACTGTGATTCACAATCTCAGATCCAAAGCTGGTCTGTGAGTCAAGGTAAGACCCACAACCATAATGTGGGTTTTTCCTCCTGACGCTTGAACGACATCTCTCTTATTGGGTAAACTATTTTTACTGTGTGAAAAAGTAAAGCGAGAGTCACAGATAAATGCACTCAGAGCCGTAAGTTACCATTTCTACTTTTCAAAAAGCTATACAATCTTGTCACGCTCTTTAGAAAACAGCGTGTCTCATCTTATCACAAAGACAGTGCTATAGCTGGCTGGAAAACAACATTTCTATGTCATGGAACAGTGACACCTCACTGTTGTTTTCAGCTTCAAGTCAGGACACTTGAAGATTTGAACGTGGGTCACCCATCACCTAGGAAATTTCTTGTATCATCAGATTATTTAGAAAGTAGTTTCACTTCCACATGTTTATTGGCATGGTCTTAAGAAATCCCTCTAAGAAGATCTGGCTAAATTTCTATGAAAAGCTTTTGTTTCAATAAGTGGTCATTTTACAGCAAAATCTTTTCCTGGAAGACTTCTGACTGGCTTTAATTCTAATTCCCAGACGTAATAGTCTTCCCGAGGTCCTGTCTCAGATGAATGCATGGAGTCTGCTGCGCCATCATCACTGAGGGGTAGAGCTCCAGGGTGTTTCGGCTGCTTTTTCATTCAAACAGAAAGTGGACAAACAAAGCAGGTGATCTTTCAAGATCTACTATATCTTCCTACAGGTATAATTCCATTTTACTTACACCTACATCTATATCTAATAACTTTGTTACAGATTTTTCAAACTGAAGACTGCGAGTTAATATTGTTTGAGGTTGCGAGTAATGAGACCAATTTTAACAATATTAAATGCGCTCCCATCCCACAAGAATCTTTCTAATGATGATCTGTTGCTTCGAGTGAAAGCTCCATAAAGTGTAGGTAATTTTTGCTCCCAAAATATTTATTTTTTTTTAAAAAAGGATATACATTTGCTTTTTCTTTCAAATTTTCCAGAACATTTTTTCAAACTTAAGGTAGGGTTCTTTGGACTGTGGGTTGGGTAAACCAGCCAAACACAAAAATGTTTATTTGAACTCAGCCTAACCTTTCACCTCCCACTGCTGCAGTGGCCTCATTCATACTCCTTGCAAAATAGCTCCAAAAAAAAAAAAAAAAATGACATAACTGGCAGTT
Organism: Phoenicopterus ruber ruber; assembly: GCA_009819775.1. Lineage (NCBI taxonomy): Eukaryota > Metazoa > Chordata > Aves > Phoenicopteriformes > Phoenicopteridae > Phoenicopterus > Phoenicopterus ruber. Next base: position 164,141,552 of record CM020216.1, on the reverse strand, counting down.
TGAGGAGCTCGAGGCGATAATAAAAGTTGAAAGATCACATTCAAGTACACTAGCTGAGCTTTCTCATGAAACCTGTATAAAGCCTATTTACTCTGTTTTCTGCTTCTGTCAAATGCATTAATCTCACATTTCCTGAGTGCTATATTTGATCAAAATCCATTTCATTTAAAATTAGAGGTTAAAAGGTCTGAAATCATACTGTTGTACAGAACTGTACTGAATAGGGCAACAAATCCTCAATTTTCCATTTTCACTCCCTTTTACTGGAGTTTGGTTGGTTTTTTTTTACATCTAAAACCCAAGACTAAAGCCTGTCATATTTATTCTTCCAGAACAAAAGATGAATAGCCTATTCACTTACGTTTCTCTTACGTATTTATTTTAGTCTACTCAAAGTTACTTGTATTAAAACGGAGAACAATATTTGAAACTTGACTGTAGATGTGCTGGAAGATTTGACTCTGTTTATCTTTCAGATAGCTGCTTAAAGTTTAACTCTCAAAACAAACAAACAAAACCCAAAAGAAAACAGAATCTTTGGTGTAAGTTTGTCACTGCAGAAGATAAAAATTTCCTAACTTGGTTCGATCCCAGACTTTGGACAGAATTACAGACCATGGCACGCTTTTCCAGCATGTGGCCCAGAACCATCATTTTGAATGTAGATATTTAAAAAAGCCAGACTGAACAGGGGAACCTTTGTTATTTTGTAGAAAGACCCCACAGTAACATTGTAAGGCTGTATAAAAAGTCAGTGATTGAGCCAGGAGTAAAATATGCATGTCTTCCACTGGGAAAGTCTCTGAATGACCCAATAGGTAGCAACACAACAGTCATAGCTTACTGTTTGACCTTGGATAATGGCGGTTTTCATTACAGTTAAGTCCAGACCAATACCCTAAACTTTAGACATATAAAGCACCAGCTTTCAAGACCATCCTTAAATAAGACTCTATGTGAACTGATTGAAATCTAGTTTCTCTGAAGGTTTGGTATAGATGATACTTAACTTCATTGATGGCAATTCAATATAGAATTAGCAGTTTCACATGCTGGATATAATTCTCAGTCTGCTTATGTCTGCATCTGTTTTCCCTTCTCACTACGGTGTCTCAGTATGGCTCTTTTCTTGATCCTCAGCATTTCTGAAGAATACAAGTAATCATAGAATCATAGAATCATTTAGGTTGGAGGAGACCTTTAAGATCATCGAGTCCAACCGTTAACCTATCACTACCAAGTCCACCACTAAATCATGTCCCTAAGTGCCACATCTACATGTCATTTAAACACCTCCAGGGATGATGACTCAACCACTTCCCTGGGCAGCCTGTGCCAGGGCCTGACAGCCCTTTCAGTAAAGAAATGTTTCCTAATATCCAATCTAAACCTCCCCTGGTGCAACTTGAGGCCGTTTCCTCTTGTCCTGTCACCTGTTACTAGGGAGAAGAGTCCGACCCCCATCTCTCTACAACCTCCTTTCAGATAGTTCTAGAGAGTGAGAAGGTCTCCCCTCAGCCTCCTTTTCTCCAGGCTAAACATCCCCAGTTCCCTCAGCCGCTCCTCATAGGACTTGTGCTCTAGACCCTTCACCAGCTTCATTGCCCTTCTCTGGACACGCTATAAATAATGTGCTCTCATCTTCAGAACTAAAATATGAAACCCATGTTAATACTTTCATTAACAGACTGATATTGATGAATATAATGTTTCCCCCCTGCTAAACTCGTTACTGTTTTAAACGAATACTTTGTCACACAACTTTCCATCATAGGCTTGTTACACAATGTTGCATTATGGAAAGCTCAATATTGCATTTAATGTCCTGATTTGTAAATGTTTCCCCTACTTAATTTGTCTCTTTAACACGACAATATCTCATTGAAATGGATAGTTTTCATTAAGTTCCTTAAATTATTGGTATTTATCATTTCTACAAATGCATCCCTAGAAGTCTCTTTCAGCCAGAAACCCCATTACAGTAGGATTAGTTGAAATACATAGTCTAAGACAGTCTCTATCCTCCAGGTTCTCATTCAGACATTCATGACCAGAAAAAGTTTTGCAAAACTCATGATAGAGTAAATTAACTTACGCAGAAAAACTTAAATGTATACGACTGTTTAACTGTCACTGAAATCAATGGTAATCAAACACCTTAGAAGGTTTGACAAGCAGGGCAGAGGAATTAAATGGCTTTTTGCAGGTTATACAAGCATCCTTTGCCAGAACTAGGAATGAATTTCATATATGACAAGCTTGAATCTGGTACCTTTACCACAAGATTATCATATCTTTAAAACCTTGCACGAAAAAACCAATAATAAATTATGTTAGAAGAAATACTAGAAACCAGCCTATGTATATCTTAATTTGAGAAAGAACTGCTAATGACAACACCAAAACAGGCGTACACAGGTTGTGCTGCATAATTTCTGGGGTTTGTTTATTTGTTTGTTTGCTTTTTTAATACATGAAGGCCTTGTTCTTCTCTAGAATAATGACAAAAAGGTTAATAGATTGCTTGTTGTAGAAATTGCACTGGTGAACGTGCAACACTTAGAGATTCTTATATGTCCTGTACGAGATAATCCTTGCAGCAGGTTTGGAGAGAAAGAATTTTGTGCAATATAGGGTAAAAATTAAATTTACATCACATATTCCAGATGAATGTTACATGAGTGCATCTGTGGCAAAGTGGATTTGCATAAGGTGGAGGGGATAAAAGAAATGCATATTTAGGGGAGATATCATCACAAATGATATCTCAAATTATTCATGGTCAATCGTGGGATTTTCCTCCCCCCTGTAACATGTAGTCATTAAAATGAGATGCAGAAGGAGATTAAACTTTGCATTTTTTTCTCAAGAACCTAAAATATTAATAAAATTTTTGGAAAGTAATGCCTAGAAACAGATGTCGTAGAGAGCTGTTTTCTTCCAGAGAGATGCGAATTTGCAATGCTGAGTCCCTACAGAAACCGAGCCCTCTGCGATCCACGGGGCTCCTTCCAGATGCAGGGACAGCAAAGTTGGGGTAGCGGTACGTGGCCTTACTCAGCGGTTCTCTCTTGGTGAACCCTGCCCAGTTACAGGCACAGCCCTAATCTGGATGACTGAATAATTGATAAAATGAACTTGTATTTTTTTTGAAGCCATGAATAATCTCATAAGGTTGTTACCGCAGTGGCATTCAATAAAGAAAAAAAAAAAAACCAAACAACAAACAAAAAAGAAACTGTGCTTAATTGCTGAAAGATTGTATCTTTCCCTTTCTTAAATTTCCTGTCATTTTGATTGAATTCATATGCTTAGTGGGGGCAGAATATACTTTATTTTTATTTTTATCTTAAATCTATTCCTGCAGTCACTTCACGGTTTACCGTCTATTGTTTTATGGGGATCAGTCATTCACAGATCACTGTTTGAAATGAAGTGCGTGAGAAAATGAGTGTGATTAACGCAGCAGCGAGGCTGGCTGCTGTAGCTCTGAAACGGCCGTTCCAAGGTCAAACAGGAACCCGATCGCTGTTTTGTGGGAACTTTACATAAAGCCCACAGTTTGTTTCAAATGAATGTTGTCCGTATGTCTGATAATTCATTTGCCTAGGCATTTCTTTTCCTACGATATTCTTAGCTCAGAAAAAGGTAGCAGTAGCAGCAATGTTCCCAAGTCTATCAAAACAGGGAGGACATTTACCACCTTTTCTGTGCAAAGTACCGAGAATTAAAATGTATTTAAATTGTAAACTCTTCAGGTTCATCTTTTTATGATATACAGCACCCAAATCCTCTCTGAGGGTAACGTAATATAGTGTTATATATAAAATAATGTAACACAGTGTCTGGAAAACACACGGAGAGATCAGGATCCTATAAACCACAAAGACTGGAGCCACAGCCACCAAGTTTCAGGGTAGTTCTCTAAATATATAAAAAATACTGTGCAGTAATTTTCTTACTGGTTATCCTCTACATAACCATAAGTGCTACAAATCGTCCTGTGTTCACAACAGCCTTTTGTCCAATTCTGTTCTTACAAACAGCGGTGTGTGGCTGCAGCAATGCCAATCAGCCCTGCTTCTATATTGTAAAACTCCTGCCATTTCAGAGCTTCCCCTCACTTCTGTCTTCCAGTTCTTTTGAGAGAGCTTCAGCTCATTCCATGTTGATCAGGTTTTCCTCAGTTTAATAAATGAACATTTGATTATGTTGAGACGTGGGACAATTTGTCTTTGTTTATATTCTTTGCAGCATACTTAAATATTATTTAGATGAAGTCACTTTCTGAGGAAATTAATCTCTGCAGGAGCCTGAAAGTGGCAAATTTAAAAAAAAAAAAAATTGGAAGCTGTGCAGTGTTTCATGCATGTGAATAGCTGGAAGCAGTTGGTTATGGAATTTTAATGGCTAGATTATAACCTCTATTTCTATAAAGAGGCACAGTTATTACAGTTTGAAGTATGTTGTAATTTTTAAAAAGTAATTGTACATGGATTCTCCTAAACCAATAATACATCTCAGACTGATTTCCTACATTTAATATACACTATGACACAGAGAGTGGAAATGTGAGTCTTCAGCATGAGCCTTCAGAGCTAAGGAAGAAAATTGCAGTTAAATTATGTTTATTCAGAAGACCTTTTTTCCTTCTGTAAATCTTAAATGTAGATTTAAATCTTCCTTCCTTGCTATGGCTAAGAGTCAAAAGAAAAAGAAAAAAAAAAGGGGGAAGAGGAACCGGCTACCCAGAAGGAGGAGAGGAGCTGCAGGATATAGCTTCTATTCTCAGTTCAGCCCCTCACTAGATGTGGGACCCTGGACAAATGGTATTTCTTTGTGGTTTTGCCTTTTTTTTATGGCATAACCACATCACTCTAAGGTCATCCTTTTCTCTGTGAGGTCTCATCGTGATGGGACTCTGAAACTTCCAACTTTATTGTGATATATCATCTATATCTATATATCTCTATATCTATACCTATATACTTATATACCTATATCTGTACCCAGAAAGGTATCTATAACTATATCTATATCTATATCTATTATTTTCAGTCTTCATGCTATTTTTAGTCATCATCACTGGAGCAGCTGGGACTTCTGCAGCTGCTGGGACAGAGACTAGGGGAGCTTGAACCAGCGCAGCGAGTGGTCGTAGGTGCCCTCGGTCCCAGGCAGCGTGAGTGAGGAGTCACACAGTTTGTCCGTGGCTGGAACCAGCCCGAACCGACTTGCTCTCAGAAAAGGGACCGGACTCTCCGTCAGGTGAAGAGTCGATAAGCAACTGGGATAGAACTCCCCTCCTCAGTAACTCCAGGTCCTACCTTGTCTCAGCCACCGTCAAGGAAAACATCATAAACATTAAATGAAAAGTAGCTCATCGGACTGATTTGCTTCTCATTTCCCCAGGAAACATCTGATTTTGACTGAAGGAGGCTCTTAAGAAGTGCTCTGTCTCACGTTCAAAGACACAGAAACTTTGAAAGATGTCCTTCCCCTCTCTGCTTCTGAGAATGAAGCCCGCTGCTTGGAGATACGATAGAAAGCCCACTATCACTGACTTGTACTGTGTCCAAAGCAGCGATTTGGTTCAGAAAATCCTGGTTTTGTTTCTTTATTTGATTTTGGTTTTAATCTCTGTATTGTCTGCAGACAGGCAATGACAAGTTAACATCACCTATGTGTAGATGGGTATGAAAACTTCAGTGCTTCCTAGAGCGGCCCGAAGGAAAGGAAGAAGATATCTACGGGACAGTTTCTTACGGCAAGCTCTAACACCATACATGCGGTGGTATGTTTGATCCAGCCAAGTCAGTATTTAAGACAAAGTAATTCCCCAAGATCCCTGCACGAGACGCAGGGAACCTCAGCACCAACCACTTCAATCTACCAACGTTACCTACTGCGCTGCATTAGTTCCTAATGTAGATATAGATTTATGTGTTCTTGTCTGCACTGAATTCTCAGCTGTAGTGTGGAAATACTCAGTGTAGCTTCATACAAGCAGTTTGTATGACTATCTCAGGAAGATGGTACTTCAAAATATCTCTTGGGCCAATTACAGGCTCTTTCTTTCATAGGCAAACAATTTATCTATCCTTTCTGTAAACGGATACAACTTCACTTAAATGTATATGACTCCTTAACAATCACTGAATTCAGTGGTAGTCAAATACCTTACTACATTTGACAGGGGATTAATACATCGCAAAGGATTTTTTACCCCTTCCCTCCCATTGTAAATTTGTTTCAGAACTTCAGTACTCAAATAGCCAGAAATTCCCATTATTTTTATTCTGAGCTAAGGCTATAGTCTATTACTTATGCCAGCCTTTATCATAGCATAATTTTGCTTCCTTGTCAGTCCTTCTTTTCCAATCCCAATGTGCACACAAACAGAGCTTGTATGTTGTTTGGCTGAAAAATCGCTTCCAGCCGTTTTCTTTTATTATTGAAGCTTTTAATTTCTTTGATTATCCAGAAGGTTTCTCTTTATTTATTCCATTTGAGACAATCTTTTCTGAACTGTATCCTCTATTCCTGACAAGGTTGTACCAGAGTTGCTTAATAAATATAACGATTTTCCATCTCCACTGGCACTGCTTTTTCTGAGCCATCCTTGGATCCTATTAGCCTTTTCCACGGTTGTGTTACACTGATGACTCATAGCCATCCTGTGATTAACAAGTACATCCAGATCCTTGTCATCTTATCTGTATGTTAAGCTCCCAGCTACTACCAGAAGTTCTTATTAGTCCCTAACAGCACAACCTTCTATTTCGTACAATTTAATTTTTTCACTTCAATTCAGACATTGTAGTCTACAAGGTCAGATTTTCCTTTCTGAATCTTCCTCTGTACTGACGTCTCCTAACTTTGTGTCACTATGGTAGTACCTTTTGCACTGACATCATTAATGAAAGTTTTAAACAGAAGTGGCCACAAGAATTAGTTTTGATTTTTTGTTGTTTTGTTGGTTTTTTTTTTTTTTGGGGGGGGGGGGGTGTTAAGTTTTCACATTGTATCGTTTATACTTTCTTGATTTTCCTCTTCATTAGGAGGGAAATTTCTTAGGAAATGTTTTCCATGTCCTCACCTGCAGATAAGTGCGTGTTAATTTTATACAATAAGTTTGAAATGCAAGAAAAAAAGGAGCTGTTATTTTGTATCTAGTACCTGAAGTCTAAAAGCTAATAGAGGAGAAAACATGAAATAAATGAGCAAGTCACCAGATGTGAGAAGTTATTTAAGAGTTAAAGCACAACAGACAAATTGCTGAAGTAGCAAAATTGGATCTTTTTCACTTTTCGCTTCCACCTTTTGATCTGCATCTTCCAAATCTGGTACATTTGAGAATGTTGTCAGTAACCACCGTCCTGCTGCATCCAGCCCTTTGACGAGAGACTGCTGCCGCTGTTTTTGGAGGGCTGCTTTCCAGGGCTGCCTCTCCCTCCTCTTCTACCGACTCATGAGATTTACATTTACTCAGAGATAAGAAGCTTGCTGGGGCCTGGCTAATTCAGCCCATGAAATACTCCAACAGGAGTTTTCTAATTCCTAAGGATCTCTGACTCCAGGAGTAGAGTTCAAATCAGTCTGTTCACAGGGATTTTCTGCTGTTCATCCTGTGCTCTTACCCCTCAGCAGTAAAGCACACGTCTTTGTCGGGGAGAACTTGGCTCAAACGGTAACCCAGGTATTTCTCTTCATGACTGTAGACACTGACATCATCCTCCTGGTTTCTCTGGTTGCCATAGCAATCAGTGGCGAAAGGGAGAGTGGTTTTGGGCAGAGCGCTGCAAGAAAAAAACGTATTAAATTGAGCTAGGTAAATGTAGCTGGCATGCAGTAACACTAACAGCTTGCTTTTAAAGCCCTTTTTTATAGAGGGGGAATTTACAATAAAGAAGATTAACAACTTCTGCCAAAAAACCCTCTTGAGCAAGTGAGTTAGGGGTGGAATTGAAAAGGGGACATTTTTTGCATATACATGGGTGACTGATTATACTGTGGCGTGGATTTAAGAAAACATCACTACATCTCCCATTCCCTTCTCAGGGAAATATATTAGATGGGATGATACACAAGGTGCAGTGAAATTGTGCTTCCTGGGTACTAAACTCTCAGCGTATAAGTGACACAAGCGTGATAAGTATGTGTTCAAGTGCTGGTACTGAATCAAGCATTAATGCCAAGAATTTCAGCTCAGTAGAATTAAACAGCGTGACTGCTCTCATCCATACTAAGGCAGAGAAGCAGTGCTGAAAGCACGTGAATTCAAGGTGTCCAGTACGTTCAAAAGCTCCTATTGAGCTTAATAACTGCTGCAAGTTCTAAAAGCTCTGAAAACTGGACCCTCTTTGTACTCTGTTCCCAAACTGTCACTGTCAGAGAACTTCAGAAATTCACTTCACTTTGCCTCAGTTTCCCTATCTATAAAAGGGGGGGGAAAATCCTGAACTCTCTATACAAAGTGTATTTGAAAATGGGTAATGAACAGTTCACACACAAGCGAACATAATATATTTATTTATGTGATAACAGCTTTGTTGAATCAAAACTTTCTGATCTGTCCCTTTAAATACATTTGGTGAGAGAATGCAGTGCAGCATTCAATCCTGAACAGCCAAAGTCAAATAACTCTACCAGAGCAGTAAGGGAATAATATAGAGGACAATGTGGAATACAGAAATATCCAAATTGAGATAAGCTTTTGAACTGAGAGCTGCAGCAAGAGCACAGCACATTAATTATGATGATTATTTATATTTCACATTTCTATAGCACTATTCATTTGCGACAAGCTTTCCAAACTATATATAGATACTGTAGAGAGGCTCCATAGTGAGAACCTTTTCTATAGCATCTCTTCCTGGAGGATGGTATTCAGTTGAAACAGTATACTTTTACCTCAGAAGTTGGGCAAAACACTTTTATCTAAAGACTCCAGTCAATCCCAGCTTACAGAGAAACAGTATTCAGTTATTCGGAATGCACATGAAAGGCAGTCCTCCAGGAGTTTAAAAACAAATGACAATCTTGTTTCCTTAGTGCGGTTACTGACTTTCTGGCAACTTGAGAGAGACTTCTCTGCCTGCACATTTACGCTGCGGTCCTCGTATTGCACAAAGCTTAAAACTGGAACATGTTGCACTGAAATTTTGGGGGATATAAAAGTTAATTTTTTTTTTTTTTTAATATAAGAATAGCCTAACCTCAAGGAGGCTAGAAATTCAACTGAGAGAAAATCAGTTTGCCATTATGCGGAGATCTTTTTACACCTCTCTCACTATGAAGACACTGTTCAAATAAGATTAAATTACTTTTAGCAATAAAGGGTGAAAACCTGACCTATAATGGAAGTCAATGTTAAAATTCTTGTTATATTCAATGGAATCAGGACTTACCCATAATACTGATTTGTAGTGGCTTTATCCTTTGTACAGAGCAGCAAAGGGATATTTTGCTCCTCTCTTTGACATTTAGGCTGAATGTACTCAGCTGTGATGTATTACCGGTTGCAGTAATTGAGGGGATGGGCTTTGTTGGAGGTTTGTCCGTAAATATAACACAAAGCTCATTTGTGCAGCAGCGTAAAGGATCTTTGCCAATGTTAACATGAATTTCTAAAGCATTAACTTATGTCATGGCAAGGCTGTATCAAATTCTATAGCTAAGTAGTAATATTCTATAGTAATAATAATAATAACAACAACAACAACAATTCCCAAATATGTTCACCCTCACCTTAAGCAATATACAGGCTAAACGGCCGAAACAAACTTGTAACAATTATCAGATAAAATAAAGTCTGAATTTGCAGCTGAGATTAAGAGCTGGGGCAACTCCAGCTAGAGTAGAAGAGAAAGGCTCTAACCACTAAGCTCTTGCTGGTTTTGAAAAAAAAAAGAGCATTGACGTCTTTTCTGCAGGACAGTGCAGTTCCAACAGAGACAATAGAGACTGGCAGAGCTCCAGGGCCTCAAATTCCTGCCCTCCCAGCCCTCTGAAGATAATGAAAAATACAAAGGGTTCAAAAGGTAAAACTCAGTAGCTTCAGGTTTAGGGACCAGTTATAACAGGAGTGAATGCCCCTCTGCCCTTCCAAGGGGACAGATACACCCTGGCTTTCTGAGAGGTCTCTGAGCGGGGATATAACGAGTCCTGTCTTGTTTGGGCCGTATCTGCCAGTGGCACAGATGTTCCCTTCATTAGCAGAGGTGATGGGCTAGATGGGAGCGAGACACTGATGACCGATCGGTCCATTCTGAATTAAAAGATAAACAGGAAAGAGCAGAACACTGGGCAACTATTTCTCTGCATTTCTCCAACAATAAATGGTTCTGTGGGTATCTATGACAACGCTACAAGGATGGAGATGATTCCAGTGCTCACAGAATGTGTCTAAGTACAAACCTACAAGCAGAACAAGAGCAACGGAAGCAGGAAAATGAATTAGCTGCAACTAAGCAAAGGGGGCTAGAAATATTCGCAGACAGAAGTAAAAATGCAAGCAATATCGTTTGCAAGGATTCAGAGAAGAAAATAAAGGAACTGCCTCAAGTGTAAACTTAGGGAACAATGAAGAACCCAGGATTCTCTTTAAAAAGGATTGCATGAGAAGAAAGAGCTGCTTGTGTTAAATTAGGTCTACATTAAACTAGTTATAAAAATAGGCACAGTGATTTTTCCTAAAATTTTACTTGCTTTATTTACTTTTAACTGAAATGTAAATTTTTTACAAACTGAAGACCTATTTTAAATGCAGTAGAAAAAGAAAAGGAAAGAAAGGGAAAGGGACAATGAAAGGATCTACAGATGCCAAATGTGTCAATAGTAACATCAGGGAACTTGTGATGACCTATCAATTATTTCAGTAACTCCTGGTTTCCTATGAATTTCTGCCTTGTGATTGAATGCTTTGCCGGTTTGCTTTTTAATAAGCTTTGCTCATAGTTAGGGCACTCAAAAGCAAATTTCTACTATGCAGAATTCCCCTGTCAAATGAAGTTTAAGTTCTCAGTGAAATCCTTTACCTGCTCTGGAGAATATAAAAACTCTTACTAAGGCTACCTGATTTCTCCAGACTTTGTAGGAGCTTTGGTTTTGTCTACATTGTAGAACAGCTCTAATGTTGCAGTTGTCTAATGTTACAGTTGTCCAAACTGGCAGATTTCTTGGACTCTTAAACCCTGAGTTCATTTTGATTGCACATTTAAACTTCCAAATACAAATTTTGAAAGGAAGGAAAAATGCTCATGGGCTTGTGTATACTCACTTCTTGCCCTCATAGAGTAGAGACAGCCTTCGAGATGTAGACAGTACTGTCAGTTTTGGTGGAAATTGATTGACAATTCCAAAGGTCAGAGCAGTGAGGAGCAATACACAGGCAAACAGGCACAGACAGACTACGAATGCATTTCTTTCAGGTGGGATTCAGCACCAGATGGTAAACCCTTAGATTTCAGTCTCTACATATACGTGCATACATGTGAGTGAAGTATCTAAGCTCCTATTTCTATCAGAAAATGGCTAGAATGTCATTCTATTGCCTCCACCTAAGCAACCAGTGCTGTCTGAGATACCCTGTGGTGCCCAAGGTATCCATGAGGGCCTGGCAGACACGACCAAGAACCTACGGGAGACCCATGCTGTGCTGAATTAGTACCTGAAGGCCAGGTGGGGTATTCTAGATTTCTGAGAAGACATGAGGAGACTTCCTCCTGGGTAGCTGTATCGACTTCCTAATCAAAAATAAAATCTGAAGAGTGATTCGCCCTAAAGTGAACTGAAGTGTTACAGCTACTCAGGTGAGTACTTGGAAGCTTAGAAACCCTTGTCACATTTAGACACCAAAACATAGTTGATTACAGACTGGAGCTGAGTCTCATCCCTTGTTTCCATTGGAAACACAAGTAGACATGACCAAAGTCATGAAAAAGTGGGGAATAAAAAGCCTCTAAGAATGACTATGCAACATACTAGAAAATAATTAAATAAATTCCTTATTAACCTCTATAAGATTATTCACCTGTTTAAATTAGACTGTGTGCTCAACTGTGATGCAAAACCAGGGCCATATTGTGAAAGAAAAAATGAAAAAAGAATCCAAAGTGATTTCCACAAACTGAATATTTAAAACACAAAGACCCGAAGTACTTTTAATTTTTTTTTGAGTCTCTGGGCACCTACATTCTCACGATCTTAACTCTTTTTCTCTTTTTTTTTTTTCTTTAGCAATGTGTGCATTGTCATTAATCATGCCGCTTTCAGAAATGAAAAATTTCCTATTTAATTAACACTTCAGACAGAGGTATTTAAATGCAATTACTTATTCTGAGCTTTGGGGTTTTAAACAAGCCTGATTAAAGTTAACATTGAAGTTGACACTGTTGAATTCATATGTGAAAAAAATAGTTCAGGTTTTAGGTATTTTACAGGTGTTCCATACACTTTCAGGGTGCAGCATTCCATATGTCTCTCAGGAGCCTAACCAGTTCACTCCAAAGAGAAGGTCCCATTTATGGTTTATCAGGGATCAGCATCTGACAGAGGTGAATATTTAAGTTATTCTCCTGCAAAACACGTGCTTAAGTCTAGTACCATGACTTCTCCTGTGAAAGTTATGTGGGCTGGTTATAGTGCAGTTAAACCAATGACTAACTTATTGTAAGATGAAGATCATTTTGGAACAGCTTGTACATCCAAATGGTAGAGATTGTGTTGCAAAACTATCCCTTTAAAAGGCACTTTATCGAATGCACAATCAGGTAAATGCCTTTGAAATAAACCTGGGAATCTGACCATAAACAAATGTCAACTATTTCAGTGATTTTGGCCTTCTCACTTGTTTAAATATCACTTTTGATGTACAAAATTCCTCTGTTACTGCTTAGCTTGGAGGGTGCATCGTGATTCTAAATTGTCTTTACAGGCAATAGCCAGAACTGCCTTTCTAGATCGCCTATCTAGGAACTTCAGTAAATCCCAGTCGGTGTTTAAATGACTGCATTCCGGTTCCAGGCTGCTGCATTGCACCCAGACCTGTGTCATCAAATGCCTTTTATATTTTATAGCTTACAAAGTTTGAATTGTCCCATTGTATTATTCTCCATATGAATTAATCAGTATTTCAAAAGCCACTGAGGCCCTACTTTATTCAGAAAGTAAGCCATGTTTACACCTTTATGAGTTTTTGAAATCAATTATATTTGATATCAATCGATTTCCATTATTTTAACAAATCTGGATAGAGAAGAATATCTTTTAGAACTGTGCAACCATAAAAGAAATACTCCAATATGGGCTGGAGCATCTTTCCACCTTTCCCCTGCATGCAAAACACATGGGAACTTTGTAACTGCTATATAGTGGATATCTAATGATCACATAATTTAGGTTGCTGTTGGTCCTCAGCATTTCCTAGGAAAACAATTTGTTTCCATCAAGAAATGACTGGAGTCAGAAGCTGCTTTCTCCTTACTCATTTGTACTTATAAACTCCTGTTTCACCTGTTCACTTGTTACCGCTTTCCTCCGATAACCGCCTTTGTCTTTATGCATGACGAAATAAATCCATAAACCCAGTATTTTTCATCAGCATTTTCTCAAGACGCTACACTACCTTCACGTAGACCATCAAGGGCCATCGCAACATTTCATGCCCTGTCTGTGATAAATTATTAGGGTGCAATCTGCAGTTACAAGTCAAAGCTATCATTTGAATCAATGTCTGTGTTAAAGTGCTGTTGTCACCCCCTACTAACAGCTCTGCTGCTTACTGGTCACAGCTCCTGTTTCAATTTATTATTTTGGCAGCTCAAAACAGGTGATTTTTTTTTTCCTGAAAGCTGTGGGACACTGTACTGAAACAATTCTCTAATATTGATTTAGAAAGAGTACCTATTAGCTTTTGTTTTCTGTCACTGTTTTGTCTCAACACCTGCAAAATTACTTCTAATAACAGTGTGTTTGATTCTTTGAAAAACAGGGGTTTGGAGATAGGTTGGTCTTTCATTCCAAAATATGCTTTTCTTGCACACCCAGTAATGATGGAAATATGTATTTTTAAATGGGTAATAGTGGCTGTTTACTTTACGGTAGTATTCAGGTCCCTCAACAGAAAACTGAGCCCCGTTGTGCAGGGTACAGGCTACACTCAGAGGAAGAATTCATACGTGCCCTGAGACAGTTCTCATGTCATATTAGTCCTCATTTTATCTCATTTTGCTCTATTTTTAACATTAGTTCTGATTTATTTTTATTCTCATTAATAGTAGGAATGTAAGTCCTGAAATAGTCTATTAGGAATAAAACCTTTTTGAGAGGCAATTAGGAATTAATGTTGACAGGATTTAAAATTGAGGCATTATCAGCGGCTTTCAGCAAAATGATCTGACGGGAAAAGACAATTGATTATAATTTGACTTCCTCCTCCCCCAAAATATTAAAAATCAAACTAGCAAAAATGCATAAAAGGACTTCATGTCTGCAAGCTTGTAACAGTGTGAGGTTTTCATAAGCTGAAAGGGGATTTAGTGGTCTGTGATGAGTTGTTAAAAAGACGTGTCATTTTTCATATAGATTCCTTCACAACGTAAGCCAGTCTCTGTGTTGTCACTTAAATGCTAACCAGTAGCTGTAGCAGTTTAAATTGGCATTATTAACATTTATTTCCAAAGCTAGATGCTAAATGAACTTTGTTTTTCCTTCCACCTGTCTGTATTTCTAGCCACAGCTTGAATGATGGCAGAATAATTGGAATCAAAGGTGATAAGAAAATGAAAAGTAAAGAGAAATCAAGTACTTACGCCAATCAATCAGTAACTGTATATATTAGGGACAAATATAAATCTTCTCTTCCCAGAGATGATAGTTTAACTCATCCCATAATGTATATTTCACATTTCAAAGGCTGTATAATATAAATTGGCTTTTATATTCAAAATACAAATTGGCTGTTGCTCACTGTCTTAGCTTGTTCTTCCTTGAAGGTGCGTGAGGAATCTCAATAAGCACCCCATTTTAAAAACCTCACCCTGGAGAGACAGCGATGCCACGGTGTTTTATGGGTCTGAGTTGTACGCTCAGATGGAGGGGCTCTTTTCACTCTATGTAGGTTTTCTAGCAGAATGAGGTTCTGGGACAGGAGACAGTGAAATAAGCAGTAGTACGGATATACACCACTACAAGAATAAGCCCTAAAAATATTCTAGAGGTAAAAGAAATCAAAGGAAAGACTCTCACAGCTTTCGGTGGGCTTTGGATTAATGACCAGCAACCCGCACCGACAAGATGGGACGCAGACCTACTGCCACTCCATTGGAAGACCTGGGAACTCTGACCTGGTGGACGGTAAAGACAGAGAAGTCAACAAGCTGTTCATTATGCTTGACTTGAGAAGGTCTACAAATATAGTTCGCCATTGTGGCAAATGAATTCAGACCAATCTAAGGAGGATCTTTCACAGCAGGACCGTTATCTCATCCTTTTTAATACCATCACTGAGAAATCAGCCGGGACAGTTGCAGTCTACACCGGCTATGAGGACCACCTGCATCTGCCCACTTTGTAGATAAACCCCTCCAAAAAGGCTAGCACCATAGATACTGCCCTGGCCAGTCCCACAGGGATCCCTCCATATGTTTAGCAAAGATTGGTGGCTCGATTTGCCTCATGTGCATTTGGGGCCTTTCCTGAAAAGCGCAATGTCTAAGGAGCGGTTGTACATACTTACACTGTTCTGAAATGAAGGTGCTGACAGTAGCCACTGGCACGTTACGTGTCTCTTCCACACCTCTCACGTGAAATGTTGCCTTAGCAACTGTGGGCAGAGTTTGGATAACTTGTCTGGAGTCCATCCAAGGGACCCACACACTCCAGAGAGCAGGCTGTGGGGATATCTCCAGGACCTGTGCGTTTGACGTGTTGCGTCATCCCTTCATTCCTTAATGGAAACACAGTGGGATGTTCCTTCAGCGGTGATGCTCACTGGTCAGAGAGCAGGCTGCAGGGGCAGCCACGCTCCATCTCTACCCTCCTTCTTCTTCTCATGGCAATGTTCGAAGCCCGAAGAGCTGTGGCCAGCTCTATTTAAGTTTGGATCAGGGATACAGAGTCCTGTGTTTTGTTGTGTCTGTTTCTCTGGGGAATAGCTGGTAATATCTTTGGACTTTTTGTATCATGGTTCATAGAATAAACATATTTGTGATTTATTCGCTTACAAGTGGAGGGGCTGGAAAGAAAGCATGCATGTTCCAGGTAAAAATACAGTAGCTTTTTGCTTTTATCATTACTAGAGGTATACCTTTTTTTTTTTAATTATTATTTTAATGCAAGCAACATTTTCCATTGTATAATTCACACAGGCAGCTAATTTTGATGGAATTTTTGTGGGTCAGAGGTTCTTTGGTGGATTCTGAGGAGAAAGACGGAAGAGTGTCCTACTTGTTTCCAATGCATTCAGGTTCATGGGTTACGAGATACTGATGTTTGAATGCCTGAACTGCATAATGTGAACCAAGGACAAAACCTTGTTTCTCCCACATTCTATGTGTGTAACTTAAGCACTAAATCCCTCTTTCTTTTTTTCTAGGAAGATTTTCAAAACATATCAGGTGAAAGGCAAAAGAAAACATGGTTTTGACATACCTTAAATTTTCAACACAATTATTTATCATGTTCAAAAGGCTCCCATCAATACATTAATTAAGATTATTAAGATTAAGTGTCAGAAAGGTAAATATTTTTTATTTATTCTATAGATGATCCAGAAAGTACACTTCTTTCACAAAAATGTTATGATAGACATTTAAGAGAAATAGAAAATCAATTTGCAGAGGAGTTTCACTATGAAACAGATTCATATAAATGAAATCCTTGTGTAATAAGTGTTTCAGCTGTTTCTGCTTGCATGTGATGCATGGACACATTTGACTTGAGGCAGGCATCTGTAAACATCATTGTAGCAACTTTATTTCTTCTTGGTTTTCTACATGTACTTAAAGATCAGAATGGGCTTAAGTGTATCACTGAATTGGAGACAGATTACAGTGTAGGGTCTTGCACAGAGTTGGGATCCGATCAATGCAAAGTTACTATTAAAAACAGAGAGTTGATTATGTTTGATGAACAACGGTTAGCCTACAGGTCTCACTGTCTATGCCTTTCTGCAAACATTTCTGATGTAAAATATCTGATTAAACTTGAAAAATCTTTCTTAGATCAGGTGAAAATTTAATCATGAGGCTCATAATTGTCCTTTGCTGAACCTTTCCTGAATCCCAGGGAGTGTAGTTTTAGGGGTGATCGGTGATTCCAAGTAGTTAAAAGTTTTGGGTGCTTTACATAGAGGAAACTAAGCAGCTCTTCCCAAATTTAAAGAATATTTTGAGGATATGCCTTACGAAAACTCAGATGCTTTCTATAACAGTTATTGACCCCAAACCACTGAACATATTTCAAATTGAAGAGTTTGGCATGTGCATCACAGTTTTTGTTAATTTAGTATAACTAGCTTATGGAGCCAAGAAGGTGTCAAATCTGCCATAAGAAAAAATGTCACCGCATGTTGATACCACATTATGAAGACAGGCTGAGAGAGTTGGGGATGTTCAGCCTGGAGAAGAGAAGGCTCCGGGGAGACCTTATTGCAGCCTTTCAGTACTTAAAGGGGGCCTATAAGAAAGATGGGGAAAACCTTTTCAGCAGGGCCTGCTTGTGATAGAACAAGGGGTAATGGTTTTAAACTAAAAGAGGGGAGATAGAGACTAGATATAAGGAAGAAGTTTTTCACACTGAGGGTGGTGAAGCACTGGCACAGGTTGCCCAGAGAGGTGGTAGATGCCCCATCCCTGGAAACATTCAAGGTCAGGCTGGATGGGGCTCTGGGCAACCTGATCTAGTTGAAGATGTCCCTGCTCATGGCAGGGGGGTTGGACTAGATGGCCTTGAAAGGTCCCTTCCAACTCAAACTGTTCTATGATTCTATGATTCTTCCTATTACATGTGAAGGGCATCTCAGTGGGAGCAGGACATGGTAACAATCCCAAAGAGAAATTCAAGTGTTCACTTCTACTGTCAAAGGTGACTGAAAATGCTACTCTTGATGGCACCAGATCTACATATCCTCTTCAAAAGCAGAGAAAATAAAATAATCTGTCTTTGATCATGTAAGCTTTTCTGGAAGGATGTACTTTTCTGACCAGTATGGAAAGGACATGGGTAGTCCCTGGGTCATTTTATTCAGAACTCTTGTGTGAATGAGGTACTTGTCAGGACATCCAACAGATGATAGCACCTGGATAACCTTGTGTTGTGCCAACAGTGTATTCTGCTGTTGTTATATCAAGTGCCTGCAACCTCTGCCAGCTCAATCTGCTTGAGATAAAACTATCACTAAAGTTGTCTGTACAGGCTTTGTTTGTAGTAACACCGTGTTGACTGAATTTTGCTAAAAGACTAAGTCAAGTGACAAACTGATCAAACGTCAGCTATCTGTTGTTGGTACTCCTGCCAGAATGTGTCTTTCAATTGCCAGGCTCTGGGGAATATCTGGCGGTTTGAAGATTTGTCTTCTGGTGCAGTCTAATGAAAAGGTATCGACTATTTTAATTTCATCACTATTTTGATTTGCAGTGGCAGTTTGCAATAAATTTTTCAGCATGTTAACCACCTATCCTGAAAGTATTTAACTATTTTACAATTAATAGCCCTATAGACGAAATAAATGAGTTTAGACAACATCATCCTTGTCCAAGATAAATGCTATTTAACTCCAAGAATACTCATTGGTGCTGGTACATTCATTATGTTGAACAACAAAAAAACCCCAAACATCAAAAAGCTCAAAGGTCCATTCTGAATCAGACAGTACCTTGGCAAGCTTGATCAATTCTGGTGGCCAATAGCACCCAAAGGAACAATGTGGCTGCCCAGCCTGAAAGACAAGGTATCCATTTATAGCTGGGTCAGCTGGGGTAGCCTTTGATAGAACTCAAACTTCAGAAAGCCCAGAATTTCATCTCTGAATTTCAACATTAAGACACTTAGCTAGACTTTCAATATGTCATACACAGTATTTTTCATGGCATCACTTTAATGTTTTTCTCTTGTACCCTACTACTTGCCAAAAAGAGCATAAATCAGGAAATAATACAGAATTTGTGAATTCATACTTTTAAAGAAAGATATGATCAAGATATAGGCAAAACATTGAGTAATTTTTTTTAAAAAAAGTTCATCAGGCTAATTGTCAAAAAACAAAAATATTTTTGTCTCTAAGAGTGGCAAACAATGCTTTATTCTCTTAAAAATCCCCAAATCAAAACCAGGAACAAAATCCTCAAGTAACTGTGATAGAACGGCAGTATGTCACTTGGCATTAGAAACTTTATATCCCTGCAAAAATTTGTTTTGCACGTAAAGATTTTCAGAACAATGACAAAAGAAGAAAATGTGTAAGTTTTTGCTACTTATACCTGAAAATTCTAATATTTTTTCTTAACAGATAGTTAATAAATTCAGAAATTCTTTTGTTAAGTTAGAAAGAAAACTCCTACAAGTTGTGACAATATGTAACATTCTGTATTTTTATGAGAACTTTCATTTCAAATGAAAAGGAGATCTGTAGCAGTAGTCATGGCTAAATATTACTAATAATGGAGAAGTACATTTTATTTTGTGAAAGAAAACAATGCAAGGGGAAGAATACTAAGACATGTTCAGCACAGAAATAATTATGTCTTCGCTGATTCCTGTGCGATACACCACATATTTTGTTGTGCCAGTGGAAACAGGCATGTTGCACAATCTTTGCTCTTTCTAATTAATAAAAGCTACCAAACCGAGCAAGGTAGATAGCTGAACTAGAGGAAATTATGTTTGCTCTGCAGAGAAAAACTATGTCCTGATGAAGGGGTGCGGTGCTGAAATGAATGAGTCAAGACCATTTTACCGACGCGTACTGACTCCTAACATGACGATGTTGCTTTCAGGACCAGAGATGCTCTCTCCACATGGCCTATGCACAGCCTGGGCCAGCACACACCTGGCCACATCAGATGCCCTGGTACTCCTTTGTAGTCCATGAAGTTCACGTTGATAGAGTCAAAAGCATTCATGATACAATTCATATGATGACTTGCAGCCCAGACTTTTAGATGCAACAAATTGCACCCTAGACTCCCTTGACTCTGTTGACCAGCTATGCATTAACTATAAAGGTTGTTTAGGCTTATTTCTTCATATGTTTATATTTTCACTGCAGATGCCTCCATTAAATCAGATGGATCATACTTTTTGTTAATTTTCTGGCCTCTCTTTAATCATTGTTTAGGATGAGACCCTTCTGACTTGGATTGCAAGTTGTGTGATTCTTCAGGATCTTCTGTGAACCTTTTCCAAAGTGCAGACACTAGCTGTAAATGTCATGGGCACGATTCAGCAGATACAGTATAAATATTTCTAACAAAGACATCTATGGTTAAGTGGGGAAAAAAAAAAAGACCCTACCATGATAGGTCAGAGGAATCCCACCCTTAGAAGTGCTCCTTTTCTTTCCACTGACGAAAAACAGACTTGAAGGACACTAAAGGAGATGCTGATCTTTGTTGTAGATATGTTAAAATGAGATTCAGTTTTCCAAATGCAGATAGAATAGTACAATCCAAGATCCACAAGTCATACGCTCGGCTTATGTCTTGCTCTGCAAAAGGGCTTATGTTTCTTGTAGGTCCAATGTAGTTACCAATCCCATGGAGATGTTTCTGATATTCCAGGGCATCTCAAGCAGCACTAGATGGCTAAATTTAGACCATTCAATTACGACCCTGAATCCATTCCAGGTTGTTTTAAAGAGTGTTTTTGGCAGAGATTCACAAAGGAAAAAGTCTTTCCAGTTTACCTTTGCATTCCTGAACACTCCAGTGTGAGAGGTTAGGGAAATGTGCATCTTAGCCTTCTTTCTTTAAAAATTCACCATCTGGATTTTTAAACTATCCTTTTGCTGCTCCTAGAAATTTTGCTTAAAGGGACAGTCAGAAAATATCGTCTGCTGCAGTTTGTTATCTTTATCCTTTAGGTCAATTATATGAGGAAGAGAATCTTCCAGCTAAGAGCTTTAACCTTTCCAAAACACTTTGTCTTAATTTATTTATTTTTAGAAATAAAATTTCAGCTTAATTCTTTTCAGAATATATTTAATTGCCCAAATACCCTTTCATAACAAAGGGAAATGCCATATAGTTATTATAAGAGATTCAAACCAGAAATATCTGCTTAATCAAAAGCAGATATTCTGTGTGTTGGGCTTTTAAATATGGTGATGACAATGGCAAATGATTAGTTAATTATGATAGGAAAATTATATCTAATATCTACTGATTTGTGAGAGTGTGAGGCTGGTTAATTCTTAGTCTGTGTCATTAATAACCTGCCTAGAGATGAAGCTGAGCTGCTTTCTTGTAATATCATGGCTCTTGCCCCACCAATTTCAGCTAATTCTCATTTTATTGAATTAAAATTGTTATTCCTAGTACAATCATTCACAAAAGGTGACCTAGAAATTGATTGCCCTCACTGCAGGGCTCTATATATCTTTATAACAGCACCCTTGCCCCAAAGTCTTGCAGCCTCCACAGACAGAACGAAAGCTCAGATAAAATATCCATGAGGTTAGGCAAAATGCATGTAGACAGCTCCCAAATAAACTCAGTGCCTTTTAATTTAGATTCAACTTCTAAAAGTCTTCTTGTTAGTCCCACCTTAGAGCTGACAGAAGTTGCTTGAATTATTTAGGCTCTTATTGTAAAAGAATATTTCTTTTTTAGTGTAAGCTGGACAGCTGGCTAAGCTTAAGCCATTCAGATGTTTAGAGTTCATGTTCATCCAAGCCAGACCTTACCCCAAAATATCTGACCATTGTGAAAGCCACCTCTTCAGATCCAGGAAACAGATCTTGCAAAACATTTGTCTGACAGCAGAATTTCTGCTCTAGTTGGGAACTGCTGGGCAGAAGTGAAAGACCAAGAGGGATAATAATCGGAGAAACTTACTCTGTGGGTCCAGAGACAACGGAGCTGAGGGGAACTGTCCCACTCACCCAGACATGAGGTGGTGACAGGAGGTGGAAAGTGAAGTGAATTAGGTGGCAAGATAAAACCTAAACTCAGCCACAGAGAGATATTAATCAAGACTTCAGTAACTATCAGCAATGCCATGCTTGTTTTGACTCACATCGGCCATCTGGACATAGTAGTACTGTTTCTGTATTTAACTGCAATAGAGAGATATACACATTTAATTTTAGGTTGTGAAAATCTAGCCAGATAGTTTTTAAGACATTTTTAAAATCAAGATAATAATAAAAAAAAAGACTGCAGGCCTGGCAATAAATTCCAAACTAAGAAGAGCAAAAAAGCCAAACTAAAAATGGAAATAACAGCCCCCTTCATAAACTCCCCTTTCTGGAAATAAGTCTTTGAATCCAATCAGGGTATGGTATCTCTGCTACTTTAGCCACATACGCTAGGATCAGATTAGCTGCATTAATTAGAGCAGAAACATGAACTGGATGCCTTCTGAAAGTAGTCTTTTACCTGATATTTCACTAGAGCAAGCTACGCTGCATCACAGCAAGATTCTCCATGTGTATTTGCTGCGTTCAGCACTTCCCAAACACTTTCATCTCTCACCTGTGGCTTCTTTGTCTAACAGATGTGATAAACTGAATTGCAGAGTTGTGAGAAGATCATCCTAGATCTCTGTCCTGATTTTTTTTTGCCTTTTAGTTTTCTAGTATCATCTGAAAAGCTTACACTATCGAACTCGTATACGTATATGTAAGTATGTATGCATACATATGCAAAGCCACATATCACCACATGATAAAATAGAAACTATTAAGTACAAAGTGAATATGTACCAATAATTTTGTGTATATAAGTAACTATATATTAATCTATTCATGTAGTCATACATCCATAAGCATACAAATGTACAAATATATATAGATGGGCCCTGTGTTTTGACCCAGCTGGACTTTACCATCTGTCTACAGAATAATAAAAAATGTGAGAAATGGTCACTTTTAAGATCTACCTAAATTAAAGTCCATGTCTTACAAAACATTTATAAGAGCTTTTAGATTACATCTAACAAATGCTTATTAGCAATTAATTTCCCCCCTTTTTGGTTTTGCCCTACAGAAGTGTCCGGCTTGTGTGATTGATAGACATTGGTCTTTAAATCAGAGATTACAAGGGAAATGAGAGATTAAAATATCAACATGTTTGTTTGTCTCTTAGCTTTTTAGTGCTATTAGTTTTGTCATTTCAAATGGCATAAACCTGACAATTAAGCACACTGACTTTTCCGTTACTGCCGAGTTCAGTGACAGGCAGTCCAGTCAGCACAGAATTATTAGTATTCTGATGTTTTTACTAGGACATAGGTATACTTAACAATCAGCTTCAAATTTCCTTAATAGGAAAAAAAACCCCAACCAAAACCGACAAAAGAACAGCATTCTTTATGACGTATTTGTTTGCTTCCTCCCATTTCATTCAGGAATGTTGTGTTAACCCTTCTCTGGTTCAAGAGCCCTAATGCACTCGAATATCTTGGCAAAGCTCTGTTATGACCAGTTATGTTGTTATCTTCATCAAATCATTTTATAAATGTCTGCTCAGAGACAGAATGGCATCTTCCATGCCTGCTGGACCACCTTGACTGTTACTGTTATCCATCATCAGATGCGTTTCAGCCATTTGGCTGTTTTTTTCACAAGCCTCCCATTTTGATTAATGAAATCAATGAATTGTGTGATATTCTATAGCTCGACACGAGGACTTGATTGCGTAGTATTGGGCTCAATGTTGGTATCACACCTCTGATATACACAGAGATGAGTGCTTCCACCATCCTAGAAGACATAATGCATCATCTCTGCTATAAATTTCACCCGACTAGAAGATACAAAAATAAATTCAAAAGTTACACTGGCTTCTTCTAATCTAAAATAAACTAAATAATATTTCTGATAGTCAATATGAACTCATTAGGAAAATGATTTATCCTAATGGTTGAGCAATTGCACAGAAAGGAGCATTTACAGAAAAACTTCAATGTCACTGATGCTACCGAGGACCCCAGTACATCCCACCAAGGACTGAGACGTCACTGTGTCAAGTCCGGCGGCAGCCAGGCAACACAGACCTCAGCCGAGTGCATGGAGGAGATGAAGAAGATTTTTTTTTCACTGCAAATTGCCAGTTTGTCTAAACCAAGCAATTACGCTGCTTTTGCTAATCACAACTTTTCTCAAGCTTTTTAGATATTGGCCTTTCTTTTTATAATGGCAATTTGGAATGTAAACTAACAATTAATCACAGTAAAAATACACAAAAAGTATAGAAATGCTTCAGTTACTCCAAATCATCTGTTAAAGCATTTTTTAGTATGTACATAGATCTGAAAGTTTAACTTTTTATCCTGATTTTGGAAGAAATTGTTTTGAAATTGCAAATATTTCCTAGGGTAAGAAAACTAGTTAGCATGCACCTTTATGAGTCAGTCCCTGCTGAGAATATTTCACATTTCTTCCTTATAAATTTTTTTTGTTTAAAATATTTGTAGTCAAATATTCAACCTGATTCCTGTGAACTAGTTATGTTGGACAACTTTGAATATCTTTTCATTTCTGCGGATAATATTTTTCTGTATGTGCATATTAAAATTATGTGTGTGTATATATATATATGCAGATTCTAATATCCTTGCACAGAGTCTTAACTTTGGTAACATATGTATGTGAGGAGAAAAGCTTAAGCAAAGATTACAGACAGTCACAGTTATGTAGGAGGGCTAGACAATTATAATAGAACACTGGCATCATGTTTCATTAAAATATATAAACTAGCGATTCTATATAATCATTCTTAATCTTATTTATAATTCCTGCTTTTGTACACCTTGCTCAGATTTTTTTAAACTTTCACACAGATTCAATTATATGTAGCTCAATAACTTAAGATGTGCCAAGGAATTAGATAAAAGTTTGATAAGTATCAGCTAAACATAACAATATAAGAAATTAGTCTTTTTTAAAAAAAAATGGCCAAAAGAAATTGTTGGTTCTCCTTGGAGCTATTTTGATAGAATAATAATATTAATTGATTGCATTTATTTTTTCTTAGAATTTAATCTTCTGATTTCTGTCTCCAGATTTGCTATTATAATTAACCCTCCCTTGCTGATGGGATTTTCAACTGCTACGGACTGTTGAGGTTCTCGCTGAGTAAAGCTCACGGTCAGTGTTAACTGTATGATCATATCCGTGGGTTTAAAACACAATAGATCTGTATTCAGTCTAAACTCACTTGGCACGATAGACTCCACTACGGCATGATATGCTTTCAGCTGTATTGAGTCATCACCTCATGCTCTGACATCACTCATTCTCAGTAAAATGAATCATATCATTTACAGAAATGCAGGTCAAGCCCAAAATATGGAAAAGAACATGATACTATGTCATTGATCCAACAATAAAAACAAGTTTCTATAGCTGAATACAAAATCCTTCATAGTTTAATGCTCTCTTTTGTAGATAAATTTGGTCTATCTGTTGCTCTCCAAGTCATTAAAGATCTTATTTGTCTTAACAGTGGCCCTGAGTTTGATTTTTCAATCAAGCTGCAGCTTAGTGAGAGTATCTCTTCTATCTAAACGCCATCAGCACCCGCCGTAAGTCACGGTATTCTGCATCCCCTCCTAGATTGTTGGACAGCACAACAGTGACATAGGTACAGCCATCCAAGACAAGACTGCATTTCATGCGTGAAACGGTTCAGTACACATACAGGTCATGATCTTTAGCAAAATAAAGAAAAAAACTGATACTTTAGGAACCGAAGTTGAAATACTAGAAAAGGGCTTTGTGAAAAAATTGAAAATCACATTTTTCTCATAGCTATCATATGATCCATGATAGAATGTAATCAAGTTATTTAAAAGATCTTTGATGAAGATCTGTATCATTTCTGTCAGAAGGCTGTGAATTAGAATTGTATAATTCTATAGTTGGAGGGGGTTTGAAGACACTTGAAGTCTATCCCTTTATTTCAAGGTAGGATTATATCTACGTCATTCATGACAGATGGTAAATGCACCTTCAGTTATGGAGACTCTACAGCATCCAGGCCAATTAATTTCCCCGTTACCTTAACCTGACCCCATTATTTCTTATTCTAGGAACTATGGATATGGAGGAAAAATTATTCCCTTCTCTGTTCAGAAGATTCTGTGTATCTGAGGACAGTTTTAATATATTTTATAAATCATCATTCATTTTATAACTTCAGTTTCCTCAGCTTTCATCAATGGTTTTGTTTTCTAGTTCAATCATTCTTCATGATATCCTCAATTCTGTCTGCAATGGACCCACATCTTTCTTGAAATGTGCGGTCCAAAACCAGACAAAATATTCCAACTAATTTTTTTCGTTACTCTGGAGAGAGGAAGACTAATTTATCAGTGAGATTTAGTTTCAGATTTGACAGTAGGTGTCTTTTAGCCTGTACCAAATCATTCATATTGACAGTACCAGGTAGATATCTGTTCTTAATAATGGGAGCATAACAATCCAGTGAATGTGAAGACAAAGCCAGACACCTAAATTAGATGTTTTAATCTGTAGCTTTATGCTCACAACACAAGCAGAGTGTAATCATATTTGTATGCAGTTCCATAACATCTGTCATTTTTTTTGCAAGAGTGTGACATTGTCCCTTGTTTTCACCTTCGATTCACTGTAATCCTTAGACCATTTCCTATGGAACCATGCTCCACAGCCATTTGTTTTCTATGTTAGAGCTGTGCAGCTACTAGGTCCGATATGCTACACTTACTTCTATAAATAACATGCTTTTTTTTTCAGGCCATTGCTGTAGTTTATCAAGATCATTTTGAATTATAATCGTATGGTCCAACACACTTACAATGCCTTTCAGCTTTGTGTCAGCTGCAAATTTAAGAAGCATACCCTATATTTTTTCAATCAGGTTATTAGTGAAATAATCAAATAGTAGCAGACCCAGAAAAAAAACCCTAAAGGAACATCACTCAGCATATTTTGATAACTAACCATTAATGATAACTCTTTGAATATGGATATCCAACAAGCCTAAATTCTACCTTTGCCCAAAGGTCATCGTATTCAGACAATATATAATTCTTAGGGAACATCTTCCACTGGTCCAAGTGCTCTGTATGCACCTGTATGGAAGTGCCTCAGATAGAAACAAGCAATGACTGTCTCCAGGTTTACTACCGCTGATCATAGTTGGGTGACTAAGTCATCTTTCTTTTACAGCAATTAGCATGACTCAGTTTGCTGACGCCACACGAGCGCATCTCCATGTGAGGATGGATAATGCTCTTACTTGGCTTAGTACAAGAAGGGCTCCCTGGAATCCTTCAGCATCATGAGGGTTAGGCTCCTAGGTGCCTAAAAATAATAATATTATTACTTATAACAATAAAATTATTATTATTATTATTTACTCATTTTAGTGCTTTAATTATTATTATTATTATTTACTCATTTTAGTGCTTTAAGAACTGAAGTATTATGCAGAAGAGGGATATCACTGCTGATACCACCTGTTTTCTTCCAAAAACCAAGCTGTACTCCATGTGCCTATCCCAGAAGAAAATTGCCGAGCCATTTCTTGACTAGAGTTAGTTTATGCTTTTTTTATGTGGCAGCTTTAAGTGGCTCCTGGAGCAATAAATGAAATGTGATGGAGAAATAAGTGACAAGCCTAGCTGGTCTGTCTAGCTGTCTTGCGTTAGAGAGACTGACTCTGTTGACTAAGTAATGGATATAGATCTAGCTGTCACCACACACACACACAAACCAAAAGCACCAAACTGAATAAAAAAACTAGCTTTTTTGAGTAATTTTCATAGGATTATTTCTAAGAAGATGCAGTTTTCTCTTACCTCTGGAGGTAACGGTGATAAATGTATGGTATCATTTGGAAAATAGTTTTGTAAGTTGGATAACTGTAGACATGGGTTGGCTGCAATCCTTACTGACATGCCAGGGTCTGAACTAGGAACCTGAAGATTGTGAAAGCTTGTTTAGTGATAGTGAGAGTTGATGAATAAAACTTCATAAAAATAAACTGTAAATTCTGGCCATTATTATGAAAAAAAAAGGTGAGTTCTTGACATAATTAACTTGAGATAACACTGTTAATATTGGTAAGGCATTTCTAGATTTCATATGTGACAGCAGAGTGAGTTAAAATATGAAGTCTAAAGCTAAGCTACCGACTGATCTGAAAATTCTGTCTTCACTTGCAGGGATGATTTAACATGGGATAATACAGATGTTTTCCCATTTCTCTGTCTGTTCTGCTCTTACATAGGAGTTCAGTGCCCCTTGGCTGCTTGTGAAGCAGCTGTTGAACCACTTACTACAGCTTCTCACAACGAAATAAACTCATACAAAGTGGGTAAGTAGCTGCTTTACAATTATCTAAGTCATCTCTCCAGTGATATATAACAGAACTTTTTTAAGTGTCAATATTTAGTCTGTCCCTAGTCATTACTAAGGGCTCAAAAGACTCATGTCTGGGGTGGATTGAGTAAAGAGTTCAGTAGATTTTACAAATAACTGTACAAAAGCACATCGTCATTGCTTATCCACGTTTTAGAAGGGTCTCCAGGCCCTAGTGGCAGAATTGTTACCTTCTATCTACAGACATGAAATTGGACTGCATTTTTTTGGTCATGCGCTAAAAAATGAGTGTAGTCAACCTATTTAATCGTGGGGGTTGCAGCCTCAAAGGTAGCTACAGGCAGATGTAGTGTGTGTGCCTATCTATAGATCTATATGCATATATTTATGCACACGTAACTGTTCTGAACACCTTTCAGAATCCATTCTTGATACCAAACTATTTGATTCAGAGCAACTGTTACCAACATGACTGGTGAAAACTTAATTAACTTGAGACGACCAACTTATGCCTGAACCAAATTCAGAGGATTTAAGATCATTATTCCCTGATATTACATTTTTATATCACAAATTTGATGTATTATATACTGTATCACAAAACCACCACTTACATTGCAATGAGATGAGATCCAAACATGTATACAGCTCCCTTTACCTAGCTATCTCTATTGTTACCTCTATATCTATATTCAGGGGATATTATTAAGATGCGC
This sequence comes from Phoenicopterus ruber ruber, assembly GCA_009819775.1. NCBI lineage: Eukaryota > Metazoa > Chordata > Aves > Phoenicopteriformes > Phoenicopteridae > Phoenicopterus > Phoenicopterus ruber. The sequence goes on along the minus strand of CM020216.1, from coordinate 164,112,308 downwards.
ATAAGAATTTGCTGAATATTGTGGATAGAAAATTTTCTTGTATAACAAACACAATTTTCAAAGGACTTCTTTTAAATTTTCAGTACCCTTTGTGTTTTTTCCGAGGTATCACATTCATGCTTGAATGAAGAATTCCATTCAAACTGCAGTCACCCACCTGACTGATCAGCTTGCTCAAAGAAACAAGAGGTGATGCAGATCTAGTAGAGAAGTTAAATGACAGAAAAATCAAAGTTATAGCAACTCCCTCGGCTAAGTGATTTGAGAGGTCAAAGCTCCTTAGCTCTGTTTGCTAATAATTCGTTTCATGTTATTTCTAGACTTTGTACAACTTTGTGCTGTTCAAGATTTGCTTCCAAGAGCTAATAGGTGGCAAAATAAACCTTTGAAAATAGTTGACGGGGGAAAAAAGCAAAAACCTAGAGTTAATATTATTATAATTCTGATTGCAAACATTATATTAAGTTCAGTAGCAACATTGCTTTTGAAATACTCTACTGGAACAAACAATTTTCTGCGGGAGAGTAATATCCTTGTAATACAGATCTGAGAGACTGTTCATTATGCTCACCCTGAAAATGGAGGGCTTTTCCCAGCAGTGCAAGTTATAGTATTTCATCCAAACTAATTTTGAAAGTTTGAAATGATCGAGCTGCCAAGACCCCCTTGGTGACTCCCTTCTCAAGCTGAAGAGTTGTAAATGTCAGAATATTGATATTTGATATCTTTTTTTCCATTTCTGTGTTTCATTGACTGTTAAAGCTCACACCTTTTCATACAAAGGGAAGGACTTCAATGTCAGACAGATTCAGATTAGAAAAAGAAAAAAAAAAAGAAATATAAATAGAAGTAATGAAACAATGAAGTCTATATCTAAATGTCGTGCAAAGCAGTCTCTGTAAAAGAGTAACTTAACCAGATCAAAATTAGGAAACTGAAAACCAGGATGGATTTTACTAAGTCCTGAGGAAGGCCCAGAAACTTTTTGGGAACATGCCAGATAGCGCAGGACAAAATCACTTGAGGGACAGTTCTGGTTCAACAATATTGAGAGTTAAGATCCACTACGTGGGAACATTCCCAGGCACTGTTTAATTTACGACTATGAATGTCATCACTACACTCTTTTTGGTGCTCTGCGCTGTAGTAGATGTCAGGTTAGATTAGTTCATTCTCTTTCCTGAATTTCAGATCTGTGATACCCAATTCCTAATGGAGATCACCGTGGAGCTGTCTTTGAAAGTCTGACCCTATCAAACAGCATTGTGAAGTGTTGAGAGCTTTACTCAGAAGAAAAGTCATTGTGAATAGAGTCTGAAAAAAGAGACTTCAGAGAAAGGCAATTTAGAAAAAAAAATATGGCCTATGTAAGTGGTAGATCTTAAAATGCTACAGCTGCTGGTTTATCTGAGTTTTCTTCCACTTTAAGCTGCTTTATTAGAGCTTCCTTTCCTTCATGCACCATTTGATGTACGAGGGCTGCATTTTTGATGTCAAAGTCATTGTTTTCCTTAAAATAAGAACAATTATTTGCACAATGATTTCTTATGCTCCATCCTGAGCCAGGCGATGCTGGATATCTGAAATGTCAAGTAACCTAATATAATGAACAGAGAATCAGCGAGAAGGAAAAACAGTCGCTGTAGCTAGGACGCAGGGTTACACACCGTGCGGACAGCTTTGTGGAAGGACTCTGCCAAGTGCGTAACCCTGAGGATAACACCAGGCTTGTGGTAATATGAGGAGCATAGTCACGAGTGCTTAGAGGTGAAGTTTTTGTATGAAAGAAGTGGAGATCAGCTTGGAAAAAAAAAAAAAAAAGGAACCGATTAGGAGGAAGAGGCAATACAGGCAAAATACCAGTAAGATATCAAAGCTTTGTATTTCTGCTGGCTCTGTCAGTGAGGTCAAGAAGAAAACCCTGCACCATTCTCAAAGTACTTTAATTAGCTACCTCTCTTTGCTAATCTATGCACTCTTGTTCAATCCAGATACAACTGAGGGAGCACTGTTATTATTACTATTATTTTTATTATTTTTAAACCAATAACAACAAAACACATTGTTGAGGTACAAGTTTCAAAACCTTTTAAGTTAACTACATGAAATGCAGTTTAGAGTGCTGCAGACTGAAGCACTTCTGCTGTTTTCACACTACCCACCTTCCAGATTTTAAAAGTTTTTCCACCGGGAATTTGAGAGTAATATTAATAAATAAAAATTTTAACATTCAAACTGTTTTTTAAATAAGGTCTGCCTCCATCTGCTCCAGTGCAGCTCTTATACTAAAACCCTAAAGAACTCTTCTAGACACAAGTTTTGAATAAAAAATCACCATATAAAGTGTAGATTAAGTTTTAGATAAAATTTAACGCACGACAGAGAAAGAATGAGATTTGTAATGCTCCTTCTTGTTCTTACAAACACTTACTTGTGTACTTAATTTTAAGAGTAATAGTAATCTCATTAACTTGTATGCATACTATGCATGTAGGAAGCAAGAGACAAGTACAAAGTAACACAAGGTTTGGTAAACAAAGAGATAAAGAAAAATGGAAATTCAGAATGGCCCCTTGTTTCTCAGCATCCTTTCAGGACGAGAGTTTATCCATCGGGGACATCCCACCTGCTAACCCTGCTGCAAGCACAGAAACTGAAAGAAAGAAAAACTGTGGAGGCTTCATTCATACCATTCAATAAGCTTGGCTACGCTGAAAGGAAGCTTTCACTGCTCCCTCTATTCATTTCCTGGGGTTTTTTTCTTCTTTTGTTATTATCTTTTTCTGTACACACCAGAAAATAGACTTCCAACAAGAAGTTGTTTTATCAAATAGTAAATACCGCCGGATCTGCCACTTTTACATCATTGTACCTTCCCAGTTTACCTGACAAAAAGAACTTGCACTTCTGGGTCTGAGCACGGTGGCAGTTACAACCATCTATTCACAAATGTCACCAGACTGCTCTGGAAGGACTGTAACAGCACCTCCCTGGCATATTAACTCATTCTTAAGTGACGGATGAAAACCAATTCATACCTAAAATTCTTTAATTTTGTTTTCCCAGGCAATAGAAATATTGTGCCATTTGTAAGACTATCTGATCTATTTATATTTCTATGCCATTATAACAGTATAACTAGTTTTCCATATATACTATATCTGTTATTTTCACCTATTAGTTTTACTGAGATAGTATCAAAAATCTTAGACTAACACTTTGTTGTACAAACAATGACGGCAAGGCTGCATTCTCAAGGGTAAGGGCTTTTCCATTTGAATCTCAGAGACCATAGATGGAGACAGAAAAAGAAAACGAAGGAAAGAGGATATCAGTTAAAAAAATGGGCAATAAATAGAAGTAATAGTCCTACAGCTACTTCAGTTGCATACCTTAAGTCTTTTGTAGACATTACAGAATAACTGCGGTTTTGAGGACAAAAGTATCCCTAAGTCTCTACTCTTATGGGAGCTTCTGTTAGCCAAGGGGAAAGTGTGAGGGTAAATAAGAAAATACTTGAAAGTCTACCCACTGAACAGCAGGTTTTGTCTATAGGAGTATATTGGTGCGGGAAGTTGGCCTTTATTTACTGAGCAAGCATGGGTTAAGGGTGCATATGAAGAGCCTGGAAAATTGAAGCACCCAGCTTCGACTCAATGCAAAAGAGCAGGGAAAGTCAGGAGTCAAGAGCACATAAAAGGGAAATGGGGTGAAAAGATGATGAAAAAGATCCTTGTAGGAACATTTTGGATGGATGACACCAAAAATTATGATATTTGTTGAGGCAGGAGAAAACAATATTGCAGCCTTCAAGTATAGAAATAAAGAGAGCTTGAATAGGAGCTGTTGTAGCCAAAGCAGAGGCCTGTGACACCTATAGATTAGAATTGTGTTAATAAGGATGTGGTTGCTCTTAGCTTGCCTTGAATCAAGTTACAGATATGATAAAATACTGTAAACAGTGGTAGTATGTAAGTATTTTGTAACAGTGTTATGGCATGGGCAAACACAGCATTTAAGCATGTTTAAAATAAGTGTGTAAGCAATGTGAGTAATAGGGGGGCAAGCAAAAGTTTGTGTAGTTGCACTTAAGAGGCATGGGAAAGCCCGTAAACAGCTGCCACACAAGTCACAGTCTGCAAGACAAAGAAGAAAGAGTAAGACAAGCACAAGGGGCAGCAAATAGGAAGGACACCCTGTCCATTAAACAAAAAGCATGACTAGTAAAACCCAAACCAAGAAAGGGAGCCCTGGGAGCAGATGGGATCCCCCATCTACCTCCACTGGGAGGGGGAAAAGTCGTATAAAATCAAATGAACGAGCGAAGAAAATTTGGGAAGAAGTCTGCATTTGTTTTGACTTACTTCATCAAAGAGCTCTCAAGCCTGATCACGGTGACCTGGGAGACCAAGAACCATCAAGGGCTGTGGCCATCAGCACTACACAGCATCATTTCCATGGCAATGTATAGTCACAGCTAATTAGCAGAATAAGTGTTAAAGACTGACAGTTTTAGTGGTAAGTACAGACAGTGATTAACCATTAGCACAAAGTGTGTTGTTAATGAACGAATCTAGTGAAATTTTGTTTAAAATTTGAAGCTGATCTGATTTATCAGTCTTCTAAAAACTCCTTTTGTAGTGATCTCTGGTTTCCTAACTGATAAATGCTTATACATACATACAAAAAATATATTCAGTCGCAACACTGGATTGTATGGATGCATCTTTCCAGTCCCTGAGGAGTGGAGGATTAGATGCTGTCCTGGTTTAGGCTGGGACGGAGCTAGTTTTGTCTTCAGCAGCTCCTGTGTTTTGGATTTAGTGTGAGAAGAACGGTGATAGTGCAGTGATGCTGTTGGTTGCTGCTAAACAATCAAGGACATTTTGCAGTTTCCCAGGTTTTGCTAATGTGCAGGTGCAGAAACTCAGGAGGAGTATAGCCATAACAGTTGATCCAAACTGGCCAAAGAGAGTATTCCGTACCATAGACGTCATGCCCGGTATAAGTAAGGGTCAGCCAGTCGGCCACTGCCCTTAAGCTTCCCTTCTGGTTGTTTTTTGTTCCCTGTTTTTCCTTTTTCATTCGTTTGGGCCTTTTTGTTTGTTTGTTTGTCTGTTCGTTTCCTCGCCTGCTCCCTCTGGAACTTGCTGTTCTGCGATAGCTGGGGGGGGATACCCCTGCTCCCTGCCTGCTGCTTGGGACGGGCTGTATCGGTCGTCGGGTGGTGAGAAATTGTGCATCGTTTGTTTTGTATATTTTATTATCTTTATATATATATTATTATTATCATTAATATTTTTTTATATTTTTCCTTTGCTGTCCTGGTGAACTGCTTTTATCTCAACCTGTGAGTTTTCCTTTCCCTCTGATTCTCCTCCCCACTCCACCAGGGCAGTGGGGGTAAGCGAGCGGCTGCGTGGTATTCGGTTAAACTATGATAGATGTTAATATTGACTTTGCACTGGTGATAAACAGAAGTTCTGGAAATACTAAGCAGTTACTCATGGTACTTTGGCTTTGTTCAAATTCACCTGTGATTATATGCTCTACTACCTTTGTGCATCCAGTTGTCCAGACTGGGAGTCTGACAGAACTTACTATAGCTCCTATGAGAGCTGGGCTGCCTTCACAACAAGGACGGTAGACACACAGTTTTCACTTTGACATGTATAAGACAGTCAACAGATGCGTTCAGATCCAGGAGCTCAGAACTTAGTGGTTTCAGCTTAGACAAGAACACAAGGAGCAAGGAATTTATCCACGTTTGAGGATCAATATAGTAGCATGTGCAGGGAAAGGGAAAGGAAAAAAACCCCAAACTTTCAGATTTTCTGTAAATATATTAGTATTAATACTAACCGTCTGTATTCTTACAGGTACAGTTTTAGAGTGAAAAAACAGGAACTTTCAGACGTGGACTGGTGTTGCTGTTAAGGTTAACAAATTATTGAACTACAAGGTAGGGATTTGAAGAAATATGCAGTATGTTCTGAGTGCCAAAAAAGAAACCAAAGATAGTTCAGACATATTAATAAGATTCCTAAGATATGAACTAATTATGAATCTATTCCTCCTGGGTTTGATTGAAAGCTTCCATTGGTTTCACTGAATTCTGGACTCAGGTTTCAAGTACCTAGTATCAAAAAAGTTTTGTCGTTTTTCGCAATAAAGGACCAAAAGATGTGACCAGCTTAGAAGAAGGGGCATGTTATAAAATATAAAGGAAAGAGAGTCCACATTTTTCAGACTTGACTAATCAAAACTCATTATAGAGAAGATGACATTTTTATTTTAGATCCTAATTTATTTAACTAGACAGAAATATCTCTGCCCGTATTAGAAGTAATAATTGAGGACTAAAATACATTTCCATATTTCCACTAAACAGGAATGGCCAGCTATTTCTTAATGTGTTAAAATAGCATGGCAGTGAAAATGGCTTAGAAATAGAGAAATTCCTGGACCAGTAATAGTGAATAAGATGTGACATATGATTCTGTACAACTTGTATCTTACCAAATGCTTCAGAAAGTTTATTTGTTTGGTTGCTTACTTGCTTGCTTGCTTTTTTAACAGAAGGGAAGACGTTATGATAGGATGAAGCAAATATGAAATCTCTTCTTTGACTTATTTGTTATACTTGGAAAATTATGTTGCTTTTCCATGCTACTATTTCTCTCATCATTGTCTCCTGGTTTATCCAATTACTTTATAAACCTTTATAGTAAGATTTTTAGCTTAATCTGTTTTCACTTTTTTATTTTTAGTTTTCCTACAGAATCTAAGACTTTGAGGAATTGATCTCAATGTGAGTTCAGAGGAACTACTGATTTATGCAATAATTGTTTCATAGACAGTTTTGTGATAAATTGGTGATAAACTAATATAAAACAATTTCATGATAAATTGTAATTCAGATACTGCAAGATTATTCAATGTACATGAAAACAGATCCTCACAGAAATAGCATTCAATGCATAGCTACTGTTAAAGCAGAGCAGGACAAATTAAACAGGAAAGCATCCCAACAAAAGAAATTATCAGTGGAGTTAATCAATCATTGCTTTAACTTGTCTTATTTATTATCCTTCACTAATGATTTCATCACCAAGAAAAATAATAAGGAGACACTGCCAAGAATTAATTAAAGAAAGGCACCGACAATAGAGAGTGTTGCACAAAGACAGATTTGTATGTACAAAACTCTACCCACAGAGTTCATAGCTGATGACATACACGTACTTTAAAACTACCTTTGGGGGAAAGCAAAACAAAGTGAAGGGAAGGGAAGGGAAGGGAAGGGAAGGGAAGGGAAGGGAAGGGAAGGGAAGGGAAGGGAAGGGAAGGGAAGGGAAGAGAAGTAAAAGGGAAGGGAAGGGAAGGGAAGGGAAGGGAAGGGAAGGGAAGGGAAGGGAAGGGAAGGGAAGGGAAGGAAAAAACTATTCCCAGCTGCAAAGAGTAGCAGTGGTGTCCCCAGAGGACCATCCTCCTCTCAGTGTTGTCTCCAGTGCATTGAGTGCTGACAATTAAGATGCCTTTGATGATATTGCTTATTCTGGTTTATGATGCTATTAGTGCTGAATGGAATATGCGTAATCAGGTGCAGGTGTCTCATGCTAGTGGCAGTCATGTCCCTTGAGGAATGGTATCTGGGCTTGCAGGTGCGAGGCCATGAACATAACAATGTAGGACAACAGCGTGAAACCACAAGGAAAGACACTGCCCCAGAGGCACTGAAAAACTGCTTCAGTAATTAAGGGAAGGATCCAAGAGTTGCAAGCAAAAGAGAGGCTGCAAAATTGCAGGTGGAAGGCCCTTAGCTTCACAAAGATCAAGGCACTGAGAGCACTGTGCAACAAGAGAAGGACAACAATTTCACCATAGAGAACTGGGGGACCTCAAGAACTAAAAATATTGTATTATCCAGTGATTCAATAATACAGAATTTCAGTAACATACTCAGGAGAAACCATCTGACCAGCTAGTTATCTTTGCATTCAAAAGAAAAGAGTATGCATTTCTACAATGCATTTGTCTCATCCTAAAGTAGACATTGAAATAGATCAGATGAGTTCTATCCTGAATACATCTGTTTATTCCTAGGGAACCTCAAGAAAGCCCTGTTTGATCAGTTCAGATGCAGTCATCTCCACTCAGGTTCATGGAGAATATTCCCAGCTTTGGAGAATAATAACAAATCTTTTCCTGGGAGATGGGATTTTTTCCGTTAAAAGTAGCAGCTCCAGTGCTGGCACACTCTGCAACAGAGCGCTCCAGCATGGTGCACGGGGCGGGGTCCTGAACTGAGGGAACCTCAGGGGAGCTGAAAGACCCAGCAGGAGCCCACAGCTTGTGCGGCAGCGGCTGACCAGGGGCCAGGAACAGGTGGGACCAGGAGCAACAGTGGCCAAGCCCCCACATGTATAAAAGAACCCCCTGGGAGCGCTAGTGACCAGGAAAGTTGCGAACAGGGTGGGCAAATAGGGTGTGGCATGTCAGCAAAGGGGTGGCGTGGTAGTTTGCATGACAGTTTGCGCAGAAGGGCGCGCAGGAAGGGCGCTGTAACTGCTGATTCGACCAGGGAGCAATGGCGTCCACCCGGCAGAAGGCCACGGCCTCTCTAAGCTCTGCACCCGCCGCGACTGCCGCAGCTTCCCAGGCAGAGCCGCGGTGGGAACACGCTGCCGCCCGGGTGTGGGGTGCAGGGTGAGCCCTGCTCTGACGCCAGCACCGGCCGGCAGCAGCGAGCACACCCGTGGGAGGTGCGCCCAGGGAGAGGAGCTCCTCCGCTCAGGGACAGAGCTCCGGGAGGAGGGGAGCAGGCTGAGGAGTATCAGGGAGTGCGAGAGGGAGAGAGACGACTGGAACCGCACCCCACCTTCCCTGGGACAGGCCCGACGGGCAGACAGGACGCATGATACGGAGGATTCCCTATCCTCTCTCCACCCAGCAGAACGTAGTAACTTAAGGGACAGGGGGCAATGGTGACAAGGTCCTGCCTGGCGCAGCAGATGCATCTCCTCTGCGACTAGCCCACCTTCCCAGGTGTCCTTGTGTCCCGGTTTCAACTGGGATGGAGCTAATTTTCTTCCCAATAGTTACTGTGTTTTGGATTTAGTATGGGATTTGATATGTTAAGAATGTTGATAATACACTGATTTTATTAGTTGTTGCTAAGAGATCAAGGACTTTTTTCAGCTTCCCAGGTTTTGCTAATGTGCAGGTGCAAAGCACTGGTGAGGGTGCCAGAGCCCTGGCCCAGGCTGCCCAGGGAGGGTGTGGAGTCTCCTTCTCTGGAGAAATTCAAACCCCGCCTGGACGCGGCCCTGTGCAGCCTGTGCTGGGTGACCCTGCTCTGGCAGGGGTTGGACTAGATGGTCTCCAGAGGTCCCTTCCAACCCCTACCATTCTGTGATTCTGTGATTCTGTGAAAAAGCTGGGAGGAGTATAGCCAGTACAGTTGACCCAAACCAGCCCAAGGAAATCTTCCATACCATAGACGTCATGCCCAGTATATAAGTGGGGGCCGGCCGGTGGGCCGAGGGCTGTTCGTTCCCTTGATCACTCTCAGGAACTTGGGTTCTGAGACCACTGCTTGGGAAATCGCTGTTCTGAGATCGCTGCTGGGGATTGTTCCGAGATCATTCTCAGTTTTACTCCGTGATCACTGCTCAGGACAGGCTATAGCAGTTGTTGGGTCATCAGGTGGTGAGAAATTGTGAATCGTTTGTTTTGTATATTCTATTAACGTTATATTTTATTAGTATTATTATTATTATCTTTTCCTTTGCTGTCCTAGTAAACTGTCTTTTTCTCAACCCACGAGTTTTTGTTTGTTTCTGATTCTCCTCCCCATCCCACTGTGGAAGGGGGGCAGTGAGCAAGCGGCTGCGTGGTATTTAGTTGCCAGCTGGGGTTAAACCATGACACCTCGCATAATAGGTATGAGGCTCTATGAGTGGAACCAAACAATGACAAGGATGTTGGTCATCTAGGTTGGAGGTGTTGCCAAGGTTAAGTCAGCCTACGCTCTGCATCAAAACCACTTCCGTAAAATAAAAAAGACAAGTCATTGTCATAGGAAACCCTCTTCTGACGGGAACAGAAGGTTCCAAAGAAACAATAATTACACAGTTAACATTTATTTACACAGGGTTTTTTTAGTTACTGTCCCTTTCCCTGATGTTATGTTCATCCTCTCACTTCTCATCCTGATCATATGGTCAATGGTTTCATTCTGGTGATAGGATGTTATGGTGAGTCACCATCTTCTGAAGCCCTCTGCAGGGAGGAATATGATGTTAACGGTGGTGGCTTCTTTTTCCTCAATTTAGGAGGCCACTTAGGGTCATTTTTATGTTTTTGCTAAAATGCTTTTGCACTTTTGCTCTTTATTCACTCATCTGCAGCTCCATATTACGGCCAAATATACAATATATGGTGCCTTTTATGTGTGTTAGATACTGCTTCTGTGTTCTCTGTTACCCCTAAAACCAGTTCTGTATAGCTCCATGTCTGCATTTCTTTAACTGGCCATGGATGAGTTGGTTATAGCTGTGCCGTTTCCAGTGCTAAGTTTGTGCGCTACCTCTTACCATCCCATGCCTATACCCCCCTTCTCTGCCGCATCCTCTTTTTCCACTTTTGAAGGCCTCAGTTATTTTCTGTACACATTTCTCTACACTACGGAATTATTTGAGAATTGTAAAACTGCGATTGTACCATACAGCAATAAGCAAAATAAAACAAATCAGTCATGGCCAACTCATCAGCAGAAAAATTGTTGTTATAGATAAACTAAGTTAAAACAAAGCTGCAGATAGGTCAAGAAAAGTTCACGCAGAGCAAAGCTGACAAGCCTTAGTCCGGAGGCCTTGCAAAATCAGCACAAAGCTTAGCAATGGCAATCTCATACTACAGGGCTACAGGGTAACAAATGTGATACAGCCACGAGCAATGCAAATGTGATGTATCATTAGACGTATTTACTGGGGAAGTAAAAATCTATTAATATCAGGGTGAAATCTCAGACAAGATACTTCCTGGAAAATGTGTGCAAATTCTTTTCAACATGTTTAATGAATACTAATTGAAATGCAGAAAAAAATTCCTTGGGTAATCAAGTGAATGAAGAGCCTATGTTGGATGAGTAAATGAGAAGATTTTGGCTTGATTACTCTAGTAAAACAAAAGCTAAGAAGGGATGTGATTGCTATCTCTAAATACAGGTTAGAGAGAAGGATGTATGGGAGCGCATGTAGAGAAGGAAGACAGAAAAGAGAGCTACCGGTGAAACACAGCAAATGAAAACAACGTATTTGGAAATCAGAACAAAATGCCTAAATCTCAGGGCCGTGGCCCTTGGGAAGAGCCTTTCAGGAAGGATTACAGAGACAAGAAAATCTGACTTTTTCTGAAACGCCATTAAATACTGGGACTTCATGGAACACTGCCCTGGCCTCAGTGCTGCAGACAGACCCTTCCAGTCCACAACGCCTCAGCTCCTATGACAGAGAAAAGAATGATTTTTACAGTGATGGCTAATGAGATTTCACAGAAATTAGTAATGAATGAAGGGTTGAGGAATGGATCCTCATAGCAACAGGGCAGTTCTTAGAAAAGATTTATCTAGTGGGAGTTAATGAACTCATTTCTGATGCTATCCTTTGGATTACTTAGGGTCATAATACTTTTAAAATATTGTAAGGGAACTTGTTGTTTGATTTTTTTTTTTTATTTGGATTGTTTACCTCAATTTCTACCTGGAATTAGAATGACTGAATATTTTTATTTAATCAGATTTTAATTGAAAAAGATGAAATAAAAAGTTTTAATGATTTTGTTTGAGTTTTAATGTTTTCATATAAATACTTCTTTTTATTTACTTAAAATGACTCTTTAAGATTTCAGTAATTAAAATACAACCTTTGCCTTTCAATTTTTATATTATTTTCTCTCTGCATAACTTGCTGACCCATCATGATAAGTCTATTCTATTTTATTCTGACATTTAACTTATTGAGAACAACTATTTGTTACTACCAGCTGACACAGCTTATCTTCTTTTCTTTTTAGGTCACTATGCTTCTTGACTTTGACACTGACAGAAACTAAAGGAAACTGGAATTTCAGGTCTGATTAAAACATATTGACCTAGGCCATAAGTTATGTCACTATGCAATAATATCCAAACCACAATTCAGATTTTTTTTAAAAAGTTAATAAAAATTTCTAATATAAGGCTTGTGAGATGAGAAGTGAGAGACTCAGGTAATATTGGATATGAAAAACAGAGGCAGCCAGGTAGGGAAGATGCATGTTCAGATGTTGATGTTACACTTTAATATGTAACACTCAAATCATAGTAGTATTTTATGGTGTATTTGCTTTTGGCGGTATTATACACTGAATAGCAAATCCTATTTGGAGTGACAAACTCTTTTATTATCAGTATGGGAAATAGTTTGATGTAGAGAAGAAATAATGTTTCAATTAATGCAGAGCTGTATCCACACATTGTGATTTAATAAATAAAACATTTCCAATATAGGCATGTTGTCCTGCCTGTAATATAGCTGGTATAATATACTAATAAAAAATAAAAATGAATTTACTATAACATTTTAAATGACATGTTGAAATTCCATACTAAAATATCAACATTCATAGGTGATTTTTCTCTAAAGCCAAATATCCTGGAATTCAGTTTTACTGGTAATTTTAAAAAGATTGAGCACTTCTTATTTGGAAGTAAAACATCAATCTGTCAATTCTTCATGACACAAATTTAAAATTTCCTTCACTTCTGATTTACACGCTTCTTAAAGACGTTTTCTGAATATCTTTTGCTAGCATATATGATTATTTTCTCGTATTTCTTGGTACAACTGTTTTTATGTATAGCAGATGTAAAATTATAGAAGGACATATAATACATCTCCCTTTTGTTGAAGCACGAATTGTTTAACCAAGATTTTGTTATTGTTTGTAGTTTACTTTTCATATCACAGTACCATCCATGCTGGGCTTAATTTTCACAGTGTGAGCTCAATTTCTGCAAATTCTCCATCATCAAAAGTAACCAAGAGTTTTGCTATTTTAGGCATTTACCTATACATTTTTTTTTTTCATAGTATCTTAGTTCCTTTTTAGATAAAATAGAAAAACACTAACCTCCACATTTCAAGGTAGGGAACAAATAGTAGGGAGATTTAATGAGTTGCCCAAGATCAGAGAGTAAATTTCTAATAAAGATGAAAACCAAAATTAAGTATCAAGTATTCTAACCTGCCTGTACTAATTATGACAGGAAGGCAAATAATAAAATATAAACATATTTCTTTTTGTTTTCTTCTTATATTTCCCTTATCTTAACCATTTACAGATATGTAATAAATAACACACTCCCTTTGGTTCATCAATATATACAGACATGCACATGTAAAGTGATTCAAGTGGAACAGATCCTGAAACACACAACTGGGGTATGAAAACTTAGATGAGAAACGAATCGAGTTCCCCAGCGATAATGTCTCGTGTGTTTTACAATGCCTCTCATTCTACTTGGAGTAGCTTCTTTTCCTAATGCTGGGAATTCCAAAATTTTGATGACGCCACACCCCTTCTTTTCAGTATGGTTTTGCTGGACTTCCTCAGTGCAACAGAAAGCATAAAAATACTTTTTGTGCATGAATCTTCTTAATCTATTCAGCAGCAGTGCTGCTTCTTATTTAAGTGATTACAACTAAGCAGCTACAGCTGTTTTGAGGTGGAAACAGGGCTTACCTCCAAGGTCTTTCAGCACTGTAGTGGAGCTCCCCATACAGGTTTACAAAGCCACATTTCCCTCAGCCAACCCTATCCCCTTCATTCTTCAGCTCGAACATTCTGATTGCCTCTAGTCCACAGAATATTTAATTTTCTCATGCAAAGCAGAACTGCTGTAGCAGTAGGGATTGAGGGAGCTTTACACAAGAATATCCTAGCTTGATGACTTGAGTATCCACATAGGAGGTGTGCTTTCAAATCCAGTCAGGAAAAGAAGAAAAGAAAAGAAGGAAAGAATCATAGAATCATAGAACAGTTTGGGTTGGAAGGGACCTTTAAAGGTCATCTAGTCCAAGCCCCCTGCAATGAGCAGGGACATCCTCAACTAGATCAGGTTGCTCAGAGCCCCATCCAGCCTGACCTTGAGCGTTTCCAGGGATGGGGCATCTACCACCTCCCTGGGCAACCTGTGCCAGTGTTTCACCACCCTCAGTGTAAAAAACTTCTTCCTTATGTCTAGTCTAAATCTCCCCTCCTTTAGTTTAAAACCATTACCCCTTGTCCTGTCACAACAGGCCCTGCTAAAAAGTTTTTCCCCATCTTTCCTATAAGCCCCCTTTAAGTACTGAAAGGCCACAATAAGGTCTCCCCGGAGCCTTCTCTTCTCCAGGCTGAACATCCCCAACTCTCTCAGCCTGTCTTCATAGGAGAGGTGCTCCAGCCCTCTCACCGTTTTTGTGTCCCTCCTCTGCTCCATAACCTTCCCCAGCACCGAGGTCAGGCTGACAAGCCTGTAGTTCCCCGGATCCTCCTTACGGCCATTCTTGTAGATGGGCGTCACATTTGCTAACCTCCAGTCAACTGGGACCTCCCTGGTTAGCTGAGACTGCTGATAAATGATGGAGAGTGGCTTGGTGAGCACTTCCACCAGCTCCCTCAGTACCCTTGGGTCCTGTACCAGTACTCATCTGGCCCCATAAACTTGTATGTGTCTAAGTGGTGTAGCAGGTCGCTAACCATTTCCCCTTGGATTGTGGGGACTTCATTCTGCTCCCTGTCCCTGTCTTCCAGCTCAGGGCGCTGTGTGTCCTGAGAACAACTGATCTTACTATTAAAGATGGAGGCAAAGAAGGCATTAAGTACCTCATCCTTTTCCTCATCCTTTGTCACTCTCTTTCCCCCCGCATCCAATAAAGAAGGGAGATTCTCCTTAGCCCTCCTCTTGTTGTGAATGCGTTTATAGAGACATTTTCATTGTCCTTCACAGCAGTAGCCAATTTAAGTTCTAGCTGCACTTTGGTCCTTCTAATTTTCTCCCTGCGTAGCCTCACGACAACCTTGTAGTCCTCCTGAGTGGCCTGCCCCTTCTTCCAAAGGTCATAAACTCTCCTTTTTTTCCTGAGATCCAGCCAAAGCTCTCTGTTCAGCCAGGCCAGTCTTCTTCCCCGCCAGCTCGTCTTTCAGCACATGGGGACGGCCTGCTCCTGCGCCTTTAAGATTTCCTTCTTGAAGAGTGTCCAGCCTTCCTGGACTCCTTTGTCCTTCAGGACTGCCTCCCAAGGGGCTCTGTCAACCAGGCCCTTAAACAGGCCAAAGTCTGCCCTCCGGAAAATGAAGGTAGCAGTTCTGCTAACTCCTCTCCTTACTTCTACGAGAATCAAAAATTATCATTTCATGATTGCTGTGCCCAAGACGGCCTCCAACGGTCACATCACCCACAAGTCTTTCTCTGTTCATAAACAAGTCCAGCGGGGCACCTTCCCTAGTTGGCTCCCTCACCAGCTGTGTGAGGAAGTTATCTTCCACACACTCCAGGAACCTCATGGACTATTTCCTCTCCACTGTATCGTATTTCCAGCAGACATCTGGCAAGTTGAAGTCCCCCACAAGAACAAGGCCTAGCAATTGTGAGACTTCTCTCAGCTGCTTACAGACTATTTCATCCCCCTCCTCATCCCAGTTGAGTGGTCTATAACAGACTCCCACCATGATATCTGCCTTGTTGGCCTTACCCTTGATTCTTACCCATAAACATTCAACCTTATCGTCACCGTTGTCAAGCTCTAGACAGTCAAAACACTCCCTAACATACGGGAGTACCCCACCTTGCCTATCCCTTCTGAAGAGTTTATAGCCATCTGTTACAGCACTCCAGTTGTGTGAGTCATCCCACCATGTTCCCGTGATGGCAACTATAACATACTTTTCCAGCTGCACAATGGCTTCCAGCTCCTCCTGTTTGTTTCCCATGCTGCGTGCATTGGTGTAGATGCACTTCAGTTGGAATATTGACCCTGCCACCTTTTTTAGGGAAGAAGCCCTAATTCCTATGGGACAGTTCTCAGGTTCTACTGTGGTTTCTAATGCATCGACAATCCCTATGTCTTTGCTGCTGCGTGGATCTCCATCGCCTGCCTCTACTGAGATGGCTAAGGTGCTGTGCACATTAGTACAGGGACATTTCAAATCTGCCCCAGTGTACTCAGCACATCGTGGAGCAGACTGAAGGACCTCACTAGCACACCGTCCCTCAAACGCTGGCGTGCCGCCCACAGGCTTATCCCTAGCGAGCCTGGTTTTATCCCTTTCCCCCTTCAAATCTAGTTTAAAGCTCTTTGAATGAGCCCTGCTGACTCCTGTGTAAAGATCCTTTTCACCCTCTGAGAAAGGTGTACCCTGTCTCTCGTTACCAGGCCTGGTGTTGTGTGGACTGACCATGATCAAAAAAACCCAAAATTCTGTTGGTGACAGCAGTCACAGAGCTGGATATCCATCTGCTGACTCTTCCAGTTTCTTCCTTCATCATTCCCTGCAACTTGAAGGACAGAGGAGAACACTACCTGTGCTCCTGATCCCTTAACCAGTTATCCCAAGGCCCTGAAATCTCTTGTGACCACCCTTGGACTTCTTATTGCAACTTCATTGCTGCCTACATGAAAAATCAATACTGGATAATAATCCAAAGGCCACACCAGGCAGGAAATTTTCTCGTCACATCTTTAACCTGGGCACCAGGGAGGCAGCAGACTTCCCTAAGTGGGTCCAGTCAGCATATTGGGCGTTCTGTTCCCTTCAGAAGAGAGTTTCCTTTGACAATGACCCATCTTTTCTTTCTTTATGGAAGCAGTTTTGATGCAGGGTGCAGGCCAACTTAACCTTGGCGACACCTCCAACCTAGATGGACCATCATTCTTGTCATTGTTTGGGCCCACTTGCAGACCATCGTACCTATTATAAAAGGGCATGTGGGGAGGTGGAGGATTCGCGAAGGAGATGTGCCTGCTGTGCCAGGCAGGAACTTGTTGCCGTTGGCCCCTGTCTCTCAAGTCACCGTGTTCTGCTGGGTGGAGAGAGGATAAGGAATCCTCCTTATCATGTGTCCTGGCTGCCTGTCGGGCCTGTCCCAGGAAAGGTGGGGTGCGGTTCCAGTCGTCTCTCTCCCTCTAGCACTCCCTGATACTCCTCAGCCTGCTCGCCTCCTCCCGGAGCTCTGTCCCTGAGCGGAGGAGCTCCTCTCCCTGGGCGCACCTCCCACGGGTGTGCTCGCTGCTGCCAGCCGGTGCTGGCGTCAGAGCAGGGCTCACCCTGCACCCCACACCCGGGCGGCAGCGTGTTCCCACCGCAGCTCTGCCTGGGAAGCTGCGGCAGTCGCGGCGGGTGCAGAGCTTAGAGAGGCCGTGGCCTTCTGCCGGGTGGATGCCATTGCTCCCTGGTTGAATCGGCAGTTACAGCGCCCTTCCTGCGCGCCCTTCTCGCCCAAACTGTCACGCCATGCCCTGTCTTCCCGCCCCCCACCCCTGGTCACTAGCGCTCCCCAGGGCCTTTTTTTATAGGTGGGGGAGGGGGCTTGGTAGCTGCCTTTCTTGGCCCCACCCAGGTCTTGTCAGCTGCTGTCACACAAGTTGCAGGCTCCTGGCGGATCTCTCCGCTCCCCTGAGGTTTCCAGAACCCGCCCTGTGCACTGCGCTAGAGCCGATCGTGCCGGCACCGGAGCTGCTTGCCTTGATGAGTGTTCAGTGAGGGAGCTCTGGGGTGCTTTCTTACCTAAGAGTAAGTTCAGCCATGCTGTCCCTTTAAAACAATCTAGGTCTGTCTTTTTTTTTTTTTTTAATTAACTTCTGTTTCCATCAGATAAACCAGAGGACCTTTTTATATGTTTCCCTTGCTTTTAGGTGCTCTTTGTGCCTAAAATCGTTGATAGAACACTCTCAAGCTTGTTTAAGATTAGGTTTCTTACCTGAATAAAAATGAGACCCCAGAGTACCTCTTTTTCTACCCTTTTGTGTTTCTTTCATCAGGAGTTAAACTGAATTGTGGCCACAAACTTCCATTGTAACATTTTGAAAAGTACATACCTGAAGTTCTTTTTGGCATCATGAGTGTGTCTACAATTTGTTTATTCTTCTTCCAAGGCAGCATAACCAGCAACAGAAGCCTTTTTATTCCTTTATAACAATTTGCCACTTGCATGTTTCACCCAAAAAAATTAATTATGCAGCATATTATCATTAGAGTTATGATACCAGCTTCTGTAGAGACCCTTCATGACACATTAATGGCACAGATGACTGCTTGGGCACTCCATGTCCCTGTTAGTTTTAGGTGGCTGTTTATAGCTGTGTTGTTATCTCTGTACTGCCATGGCTATGCAGCTATGAGCAAGTAAAGCAATTGCCTCAACACCATGCCTGAAATACACTGTAATATCCCTGACAATGGCAAAAACATATTTTTTGGTACCTAGGTGGTTAAAGGCCTGGAGTAATGCCATGGAAGAGAATGAAGGCCCACAGATGTGTTGTTTCTCTTGTGACTTTGAGGGGTTTTAGTGACCTGGCCACAATCAAAACAAAGCAGTGCCAGTGGTGAGCATAAAGCATGAAATCTGAGTTCAGGCATTTTGGTGAGGAGAAGAGGGTTTCGTGGCAGCATAGGTGTAGCAGGTGATGATAGGGAATGCTGGCCCACGACAGGGAGCTCTGCAAGGTGGGATTTGGATCAGAAAGGCGAAGGGGCAGCTGCACAGGCAAACATCAGAGAGGAGCAGCAACCAGAAAGGTGCTTGTGAACTGGATGCTGATCTGAGACGAAATCAGGAACTGAGGGGAGGTCAGGACAAATTCTGCATTAAATTATATCGGGATAAGCGTAGTTGCTCTGACCAGACATCACATTTAGATGAGTGTAAGTAAGATCACGGTACAGGCAGTAACTAACTTGTTATTTTTCAGACCTCTTCATCTGAAGTCATTTTCAGGCAAATGCTGTATCCCTGCTAAGTGATGCCTTATTCCGTAAAGCCTGTAGGATGGACAAGACTTACAGAAGAAGCACAAGATATGGATGTGCTCCATACTCCAAACTTAAACAAACCAGGGAGGCAGCTTTAGCCCCACCAAAATCAAACGGAATTTCACAACCACTCAACCTCCCCTCACAACAGAGGTAAGGACTTACCTCTGTGCCATGTCCACTGGGTGGCAAGTGCCTGTGTACAAGATGTCCCTGCCCAGATGTTGACAGGGGGTGGGGGTGTGCAGGGCAGCCTCTGTGGGGAGAGGCCGGGGCTGCCCCGTGCCGGACACAGCCGGTCCCAGCCGGTCCCAGCTGGCTCCAAGGGCCCCACTGCAGGACACAGCTGAGCCCCTCAGCCAAGCTGGGGGCGCCGGGGGGAAACAAGTCTCCGAAAGGGCCGAAGGCGGCAGAGGCAGAGGAGGAGGAAGCCAAGGAGGGAGCAGCAGCAGAGGCAGCGCGAGGGCGGAGGAGGAGGAGGAGGGCAGGAGGGGCTGCAGGCCCGGAGCAGGGATCCGCGGCAGCCCTGAGAGACCCCGCTGGAGCAGAGACCCACCCTGCAGCCCGGGGAGGGCCCCACGCCGCAGCAGGGGATATTTCCTGCAGGAGCTGCGGCCGTGGGGAGCCCAGGCGGGAGCAGGTTGTCCCTGAAGGACTGCAGCCCGGGGAAGGGCCCGCGCTGGAGCAGGGAGACGGGGGAGGAGGGAGGAGCGGCCGAGAGGGGCTGTGATGGACTGACCCCAACCCCATCCCCACCCCTGCACCCCTCGGGGGGAGAGGAGTCGGGGGTGAAGGGGTGAAGCTGGGCCTGGGGCAAAGGTGGGAGGGCATTTGTTGTTTTAATGTTTGTTTCTCACGACCCAAATCTATTTTAATTGACAATAAATACAGTTGGATTCTACATGGAAGTCCTTATGAACCATATCACATACATGATATTCACAACACTTAGTATTTAGTAATGTTTAATTCATATTTGGTGACACCAAAACGGTTGGAAATGCACGCGAGCCCTGAATCCTAATTCTCACATAATTTATGAAGGAGGTTCAAATTCATTTTTTTCCCCCTCATTCCTAATTTTGGTTTTTCAGTTTAGTACTACTCTGCAATGTAACCATATCAAGATAGCTTTATTTATTTTCATATTCTCTTGTGTTTAAAATACATATTTTTACTCTTTAACTAATTTTAGGCTTACTAAGAAGAATTTTGGCTAATGACATGTTTATTTTCAATAATTCATATCAGCACTGACTGAATTATTCTGAAACTGAAACTGAATAGAATCCAATTCAAGACACTTTTATGCTCCTAACAACATCATTGCAGTGAAAAAAACAATATGGTGAGTGATGCAAAGGCTGACAGTTCATAGATACAAATACCTGAATCTCTTTGACCAAAATATATGTATGAGAGAGAAAGCTATTTGTTCATGATACATGAGATGAATCTCCCTGACCCCAAGAAATTGAGGGATGGGAATCAGATGATGATGATTAATGTTATGCAAACAATTTTACAAGTAAACTAAGAGCAGTGGAAATTGCTTTTTGTGCAGATGGGGGGGGGGGGGGAGCTTTATGACAAATCAGTTCCTTTTTATTCCATTCTGTGAAGTTTTGCATATTTCTTTGTCAGAATGAAAAATAAACAAACAAAAACCCAAACAAAAAACAACTCTGTTGTCTCTTCCTAGCCCCCACTCTCAAGAGTAGGTTTTTTTGGTATAAGCAGAACTGTCTGATTCATTGCAGAGGGAAAGGGATTAAATTAGAATTAAATTTGATGCATAATATAATTCCACTTTCTCCATTCTACTAGTTTAATAAAATAATGGGAAAGGGGCTCTAAAAGTAGGAAATAAATCAATATATGGAATATATTTGAAGTTTTCATGCACTCATATTCTCTTCTTTTTTTAAGAAAGAATATTTTGCCGTTGCTAGACAGAGATCCTCAGAAGGGTGACTGAATGGAAGGTAGCATAAATGCTTTCAGATATCTGAATCTCCAATCATTTGATTAATGTCGATTCACACCATCAAAAAATGCTTCTTTATCTGCTGGTGCTACTGGTATAAATTAGGTCTCTAGTACCCAAATTCCTTAGAAAAAATGCCCCTCCACTGTGTTCACAAAGTTTTTGCTTTAGGAAGAAAAGAGAGAGAGTGAAGATGTATAAGCCAGAAAGGACCACCTAGTGTGATGAAAGGATGAGATCACTTTAGAGTATTTTCTACAGATCTCCCGTGTGAATTTTTTTGCATGCTATGTGAATGTGTGGTAGAAAAATTGCTTCTGTTAAAAGCAAATATTTGTGTCTGCCTCAAATTGTTATTCAATGAGAAATCATATACCTCCCTTATTGCCTGTGTTATGTTTTTACAGTTGAAAACAGCAGTGGGAAATGACTATTGATTTGTTGCACAATTTCTTCTTGCATTTCTACTTCATCACATTTATATACTACATAACCTGTGTGTGTATTCCGTCTTGGGCCATTATAGGACTTCTACATCAGTTCTCTCTCTCAACCCCAGAGCAAAATTCATCAGAATATTAAACAAACAACTCAGAGTTTCAAGTAGATTCACTTTTCAAGGGACATCTGTAGAGAATACCAACATAAAATATAATGGCCAGGTGCTCAGATGGTCTAAATCACCATAGGTCTACTTAGTGTTGCAGCTATATTAATTTACAGTAGCTGGGTATCTTGCCTATAGACAATCAATAATGTTTATTTCTGCCAAATCAAAGCTAGTCCTGAAACTGTAAGACAGTTTCCAGTGGAAACTGCAACTTTCTGAATTGCTAAAGTCAAAGGGTCCTATCTACTAGATTGGCTTATTTTGAGAGGATTGTGCTAAAGTAAATTAGATGAAAAATCTGAATGAGGTTAAGGTGCAAAGCCTAATAAAGTCAGCATAAAACAATTCCTTTGTCAATGATCAAAGAGGAGCAATCATTGACATGGCTTATCTTCCTTTTCTTGCCCCTTGGAGATGAGGGTGACACTAAGGGAAAAAGAAGTTGGAGTAATAATATCAAAAGATCATGGATGCTATATGAGCTAAAGCTGATAAAGGACCTCAGTTTTGCCATGCTTCACTTATAAATGTGTATCCCTCAATATCCTGTTTTAAGCACTTCTTTTTTTGGATGCAATTATATATGGGTAAGGAGCACCGAAAATGGTAATATCCCTGGTCCTCCTTTAGGCTTGGCCATCTAACGTATAGGTGCAATATTGACCACCTGGGAATAAGTGATGTGAATCTTGAACACTGACAACCAAAACATTTAACAGAACTCACTTTTTTACCAAGAAATCACATTGATAAGAGCAACGGCCAGGCATTTTTCCCTCTCCAAGGCAAAGTTACTATAACTGGATGATGTGAGGAGTCAGGTCCTCTCAGTGCATGTGAGGAACAGCTGACGTGTTTGGTTGTTTCCTTTGCAGAGGGTGGGCAGGAGAACCCATAAATTCAGAGGTCTTAAATGAGTCTATGGGGGTGTTTGCAGAAAGCTGTTCAGAAATAGGACGATCTGGGCATGCACAGAAGCACAATAGGAGATAATTCCACAACACAATTGTTCAACAGGAAAGTCCCTTAGTAACACTCTATATAGGCTGCACGGCTCCCCTGAATCTGGGGAGACTGAGATAGGAAGACAGGTTTGGTTTTATGTGCCTAAATCTTCTAGTTCTTGGGGTCTTTAGGTGAACGTTGTAAGGAGGGGGCTGGAAGCCTTTTTGCAACCTTATCATCTTCACTTTGCTCTTCCATGCAAGAAACAGCCACTGTATGGTACAAAGATGGCCTGAAACTTTACTGAACTTTTCCCACTAAAGAATAACCTAGTGAGATCTTGGAAGAGGAAATGCTGTCCCCGATTTCTCCACCTTAGTTTTCCATTACCAATTTCTCCTAAAGGTTTATACTAAAACCCCTGAAGCTCCACGTGGAGGGGTGAAAACAGCAGCATCCTCCATTTCTGCAGTATCTTTCAAGCAACATCCTCTTTCTACAGTATGTACCAAGGCAGTCAGAATGTTTTTGAGCGGAAGAAGAATATGAATTTTAGAGACTTCACAGACATCTGAGAAACTGCAGAAGTTGCTGTAGAAACTGAGTAGGGATTTGATTTCAGAGGTTCTGATCTTCTGCTCAGGAATTTGGAGCCTTCAGTGCCTCTAATGAATTTTATTCTGAATTATTTTCTTATAATCACAAAGTCTATGGCAGATGACAGAAGCATGATCTTATGGTCCCTCAGATGCTGTGAGTGTAAAACTCCACTTGCCCTTGGTGAACACCACAGGATTTTTCTTGCTCATACAAAGGCATAATTCAGGTGTAGGTATGGGACAAGAAAGATAACAAAAAAGTTTTATCGAAATATGTAATAAGAAGCGTTTGGAAGTGATGGTTCTTGATATCTTCAGTGTGCTTATTTCTAAGGACCAAATTTTTGTTTCTCCTTAAGAAGGTGTAGAAGAACAAAGCAATAACTTTACTGGGCCAAACTCAATTAGGGATTATATTTGCCTCTTCCACAGCTGCAAGTAACTGCATCAATTATCTGAAGTATATTAATGGATTAGTCAAAACAGAACACAGTTGGTAATAACAATAAAGCCAAAAGCCTTTTGCCTAGTAAATGTCTAGGCAGATACATTAAGTTACTGAAAAACAAGTGAGACATGTAAAAACATGAACTTAAACATTTAGCATCCTTGAACAATATGCTTATTGCTTATTAATTATATTGAAGTGGTATTACTGATTAGTTTAATAGGAAACATCATGAATGAAATTATCATAAACAGAAACCTAGTGTAAACCCCCTCAGCTACCTAGTTTTCTATACTTGAAAAAATAAAAAGAAAGAGATTGATTCTGGGCTGGAAAACATATGGTAATCTGCTGGCAGTACAAGGAGCGTTTGAAACATGTCCTCTGTAATATCATATCAGTATATGTAGCTTCTTGTTCAGTATGAGCTGATGTTTCTGGACCATGCAAGATGCAAACTTCTTAAAGATTCTGAGTGAAAGTGATTGCTTTTTTATTTGAGACAGAACGGTACCAGTAGTGCGGATTCCCTGAGTCCATTTGAATAGCGACTCAATTAATTGTTGCTATAGAGAGGTTTTGCTGAATGCTGGTGTCCTTACAGAATCATCTATGAAATTGAGATTTTTTTTTTCTTTTTTCTTCTCATTCACCGCAGAAAGATTTGTTTTTTCAGTGAAACCAAAATCTGACTTTTTATTCTTTGGTCCCTTCTGTTCTTTCCCCCTAAATTTTATCATACCTTTCACTGGAAAAGGTGAAAAAGAAACAAGAAAGGGTAGAGCATGAAAGATAAAATAGAAGTTTTGGTTTCCTGGACAACAGAAGAATAACAATGATACTGCATGCAAACAATTTCGTTCTGAAAAAAACATCC
This sequence comes from Phoenicopterus ruber ruber, assembly GCA_009819775.1. Lineage (NCBI taxonomy): Eukaryota > Metazoa > Chordata > Aves > Phoenicopteriformes > Phoenicopteridae > Phoenicopterus > Phoenicopterus ruber. Next base: position 164,087,780 of record CM020216.1, on the reverse strand, counting down.
AGAGAAATAATTATTTCCCAACGGCCCTCAGTAATGATGGACTGTTCTGTTTGTTGGTGTTAATAAAACAACATGACCACCTCAGCATTTAGAGGCCTTATACTGTTAGTCTTCCTAGGAGATCAGCTCTACAAACAAGTCTTGAGAGAATATGACCTTTTGTTAAAAAGATAAGGAACTGATACTCTGTCAGTAGGTACAATATGAAGACATAAATAAAAAATGAATTTGAGATTAGCTAAAGTAAGCAAAGGATAGAATATTTAGATTAAATTGGAAACTGGCAAACAGTTTACAAATTCAACTGCTGGAAGTGATTAGAATTTCTTATTTAATTTTCCTTGATGTAGGATCCAATCAAACTTGAGATATTTTCATATTCATGGTATGATTCAATGTCATGTTTATGCAAATATCGCCTGATTAATATGATCTTATCTCCAATTAGAGATTAATAAATCTACTAATGAGATTTGCATCTCCTCTATTTAATTCAAGCATTTATGTGAATTTCAAACAAAACCCAGAAACAGGTCCCCCATATTTAACAGAAGAGATTTAGGAGCCTTAGAATGAGCAATAAATCCTAGACTGTGAGCAAGAGCTGAAACAGAAAGCACATGACGTGTCTGAAATCCTAACCCTTTAGGGGTTTTTGACTTCAAGGGAGGTAGCTCTGTTCAAACCTTTGAATTCAGTCTTCAAAGTAGGTGTGGTGTCTACAAGTGTTCCCTGGGAGAAATGAACCAAGTTAACTCCTGAAAATGCAGAGAAAGAAGTGTTGTTGATGCCCATAATAGCCAAACAGAGGGGAACTCAGACCCTCCCTAGACTGGGCACTTCTGTTGATAGCTGCGTATTAAAAAATAAGTTATATTTTATGTTGGGGATGGGAGACATTAGCCATTCATAACTGCTACTTGTTTTATTTCTAATCGGTTCATGGGAATAAGTCCCAAATGTGCCTGCATATCTGAAAATAGGTAGGCCATTTTACTCAGATGCTTTTGACTGATCCTTGAGGCATCCATTTTATTTTGTTATTTAAAGGTTATAACCCTGTAGACACACTTACAAGAGCAAGTCCTTTTGAATATTGAGACAAGTCTGTGTCTAATTGCAGGATCTCAAGTGAATATAGGAAGAATTACCTATAGAAGTGCAGACTTCTCCATGTAAAATAAACATACAGTTTTGGGACAAGATGCCTTCAGATGGACAAGCTTTCTGCTATCTTTTAAAGATAGAAGGCTGCCATTAGCAAACATATCATTAACAAACACAATGATGGTGGTGAAGCACTGGCACAGGTTGCCCAGGGAGGTGGGAGATGCCCCATCCCTGGAAACATTCCAGGTCAGGCTGGACGGGGCTCTGGGCAAGCTGATCTAGTTGAGGATGTCCCTGCTCATGGCAGGGGGGTTGGACTAGATGACCTTTAAAGGTCCCTTCCAACCCAAACTATTCTACGATTCTATATAATTTTTAGTCTCTAGGTTCATTTCTGAGTCTTCTCCTAATCTACTTTGTTAAACCTGCTCTAATAGCAAGAAAGCCTCTGTTCTGTTTTCGAAACAGTCCCAGCTCACTGTAATTTCTTCCATCTATCTAAATGTACCGCACAATTCCAGTTCATCAAAGCACACGTTCAGTGGATAGCCCAATTGTGCTCTATTCACAGCCCTTTTGAAAACTTAAACCATAGCAGTCCAGGTCTCTCAAAGGAGTTATTTCACAAACACATTTTGTCTCTAAATTGCATGTTATCTGTGTTGCACACACTAGCATAAGGAAATAAATTTGCAGCTTGCTATATTAAGGGCATATTGCTAGAATGATAGTTACTCAGGGTAATCTAAATTCAGTCCAAATAATTTTTTCATAGTATCAAAAAAAAAAGAACAGTGTCTTTATCAACTGCAGCTGGGGTCAGAAAAACACCCAAAACAACAGGTGCTAAGGATTTAATTATTTTTTTGCTATACTTACAGAAATTGTTGTGTGCCTACCACATTAAATTCTAATGAGCTATTGACAATTACTGCCAAGCAATTAACCAGCAATGGTTGTCCTTTAACATGTCAATCACTTATCTGTGGCATTTAATTTAAATGGTTACCTCTGTAGTCACACAACAGTCACTCACGTTGGATACACCATGCTTTTTATAGAAAGAATAGCGGCATAAAGCTGTTCAGGTGGACACATCCCTGAATCAAGAGCTGAGAACTCAACACAACTCACTTGTCTAAATAGCCCGTACAACTTGGGCCAAAATTTTAGGAAGTTACAGAGGAGTTTATCACACCTCGCTGTGATGTCTACAATATATATGCATATGCCTCAGTAGATCATCTTAAGCTCCTTATGATCAGAGTAGAAAAACAAATTTCATCAGGTCGTTATCTTTACAGTAAATATTTACTGCTGAGTATGGTAAATAAAGGTTGATGGAAGTTACTTGCTCTGGGGAAAGGTATCAGGCCCAGAAGCAGGTTGTTTATCTGCAGATGCTGTCGATCTGATCGATGTTGGATAGTTCTTTCTAACGGGAATGCAGAAAATGATGTATAGAAATGCATAATGAAATTATGTCACATAGGAAAAGGAGAAGATGAATTTCATACTTTTGAATGTAAGTGCTTCAGTCTTTCTAATTCATTTGGTAGACTTTATTCCAAATGAATTCCCTAAGGTAACAACAGGAATCTCCACCTGAATGTTTTACTTACCATGGGAATTCTAAAACCAGGTTCAATGTTGTAATCATTGCATATTTTTTCAGTATTTTTATATTCTTATAGGACACTGTACAGATTAAAAAGACTCAAACAGGGATGGAGAATCCATTTTAAACTTTATTTTATTTGCAATATCCATAGAGTTGCCATAAATCCCAGATAATCTCTTTCAAGCCAGTGTGGGAATTCTGTGATTACCAACAACACTGAATTAAATTTTAGGTTGTTTTTTCTTTTTTAGTAGACATTCATTTTCCTGCAGTCTCAGCTTTTCAGTATATAGTATTTATAAAACAAAGGTCTTTCAACTTGAAAATGTTGACTGCTGAGCTCAAAGAAATGCAGACCTGTCCAGTAACTGTGTATTCTGGTTTGAGTTGGAAGGGACCTTAAAGATCATCCAGTTCCAACCCCCCTGCCACAGGCAGGGACACCTTCCACTAGACCAGGCTGCTCAAAGCCCCGTCCAGCCTGGCCTTGAACACTTCCAGGGATGGGGCATCCACAAATTCTCTGGGCAACCTGGTCCAGTGTCTCACCACCCTCACAGTGAAGAATTTCTTCCTCGTATCTAATCTAAATCTACCCTCTTCTAGTTTAAAGCCATTACCCCTTGTCCTAGCACTGCATGCCCTTGTCAAAAGTCCCTCTCCTGCTTTCTGGTAGGCCCCCTTTAGGTAATGGAAGGCTGCTTGAAGGTCTCCCCAGAGCCTTCTCTTCTCCAGGCTGAACAACCCCAACTCTCTCAGACAGGCAAGCAGGAGAATCAGAGAACAAAATCATTTTGCACTTACAGGTATGAAAATCCACATTATTTAATGCAGGTATAATAATGTGGCCCTGTCTATGCTGTCCTGTGTTCAAGAGGGAAAAATACATAACATACTCTATAGCTATAATTAATGATGGGCCTTTTACACCAAATGTCTCTGCTAAAATGCCATGAGTTTCAGAATGAGTGCAATAGTATCTGCAAATTCCAGCCTTATTTTAAGCCAAGGTCAGGATCTCCTTTACAATTTGGATGTTTTCTCAAAACACCTGCATAGATCTGTACAACATCATCTTATAAGGATGAAGCAACTAAAAGAGAACAGCTGAGTGTCCTTTACATAACAGAGAATGTCCTTTGGTTATTGCATCACAGCAGGTTATTTTGTTTCTATACATGTTGTAAGGGTTTAAGCACCAACAGGGAATTTAAAATTATCATAAATTTTCCTAACTCTTGTGGTTCCACTCTCTTTGAGATGTGTTTTTGAGATGGGAACAAGTCTGAGGCAAAGACAAAAAAAAAAGTGGTCATGTTAGAACACAACAATACTGTTGCTGGATTTACTCAACAAATTTTTTGCATTTTATAATGTAGAACATGACTCCATCTCTAAGGTGGTAATATCAGAAAGGCCCTGTCTGTGTGAATTTTTGCAAGTGAGCTCCGTTTATACGTACAAGTTTGGATGTAGAAATAGCTACTGACAAAGACCTAGCAGAAGAGAGGAAAGGTACATGCCAAGAAGCTGGTGTTTGGAAGTTCCCCAAGTACTGGCAGTCCTTGCAATTAGCAGTCCTTTTTAATCTGCAAGAACTGACGAAAGCAGCACACCAAGAGCCTGCTCAATCTGTACAAGGCCACAGGCACCCAGTAGTGTGACAGCTGGGTGATGGAACTCAGACTACACCTAAAGAGAAGGCAGCTGTGGACGAAGACTATGGGGTTGCAGACAAATGCTGAAACAAAGACGTCTGTAGGACACTTTCTAAGAGATGATGTAGTAGCCACTGGCACGTCAGCACAGCCTTCCACTTCTGAGGATGCAGTTGCTATTGTCGAGTTGCAGTTGAGATTGCTGAGACTGCAGTTGAGCTACCCTCCAACCAGATAACTGTAAGTAAACGTGTGTGTGTGTGTGATTGAGCACCACGAACAAGTAAGTGATGTGCTCTGTGACTGGTTACCCGCTATTAACAATAACAGTTTAGCTTTGTTAGTAGTAGCTTAGTGAAAAAAAGGTTAGCTTCCTGAATGAGGAAAAGGGAATTACAACAATCTCCGTCATACTAAAGACAGGCAAGAGGTCGTACAGCAAGTAGATAAGGCACTGGGTGGGATAACAGGAAATTGGGTTCTACATGCATGCTCTGTGCCCGCCATGTATGCAAGTAGTTAATCGAAAACTTCATATCAAAATAATCTATAGCTTAATAGGTAAGTCACTTTTTGGGGTGATGTGGGTTGAAAACACTAAAGAAGAAACCACAACTGAGCTTCCTCTGGTCTGATTTTCTCTTGGACATGGGCAAGCTGGGAGCAGCAGGCGCAAGAAAAAATTTATTCATTTGCCCAGATCAGGAATAGTATTTAGGTTTGTGAATCCACACCTCGTCTGCAGCACCAGAAATGTTCCCTGAATATACAGTTATATATACACGTGTTCTTTGATGACAAAGTTGATTCAAGAACTTTCTTCCCTGCATGACTGTTACATCATTTCCTCCATTTTACGAATGGAGTTGTGGGCTGTGAAATGAATTACAGATTTACATTAATAATACCTGCCCTCCCCCAAAAAAAGTTTAACACTCCCAATAGTGACGTGAGAACTGACCATGAATATTGCCTGTAATGTATTACTGGTGAATGCTGCCCTAAGGCCTTGGATACTGCAAATGGCAGAATACCAGCAATAAAATAAACTTTACCAGTTTGGAAGTTCTTTTGTTGATTCTTGCTGCTATGTTATAGGTATTATTTATCTTGGAAAATAATAGTTGTTAAAAGACTGCCTTGGTTTGTTTTCTTTTTTAGTGACAAGCTGGTCTGATAGCAATTGTCTGGTGGAAAGTTTGTCTAAGTGTAGCATGAAATGATAAGCCAGAGATTTTAATATTGCTCAATAGAAACATAAGATACAATTCGTAACTGGAGAAGCTGCTGTGCACAGTTTGATGCTTACACGACCCAAAAATGACACAAATTCAGTCGGTAATGGAGGCTGGCAGAGTTTGGAAGATGGCAACAGGAATCCAGCGTAATAGAACATGCTGATGGCAGCTTGTTGCAAAATTAAATGTCCTGGTGCCTGCACTGATATGATCCAAGAGGCACAGTTCAAAGGCACAAGCTGATCTCAGCACACCCAGGTCTGGACTGATACAGTCACTTGGTAACATCATTGGTGTTTGGCCTGAGGCTGTTTGCTGTTCACTGGAAGGACTTCAGCATCTATTAGCATGATCTTGCATTTAACTAGCAGAAAAATGCCTCAGCTGCTAAAAGAATGAAACTTCTAAAAGCATGCTATTATGAATCAGGATTGTTCCAGCACTAGCTAGACATTTGGAGTTCTCTGGTGTGTGTATTATTGGCATCATTATCCTGATTATCAGTGTCTACTTGGCTCATTTATCTGTGGATATAAATCTGTGTGCTTACGCTGAGTACCCACTGAGCATACAGGAATATTTCAGTGCACAAAATTTGGCCAATCATTTTTATAAGGTTAAAAGATCATTTCAAAATGACTAGCTCACTTCCCCAAGCCATCATTTTTTAAAAAAAGCATGCAAATTTCCTGTAATTTGAAATATCCACTGGTCAGAAGCTTCCCAAACTGTAGACTACACACCTTATCCAGATTTTTTTGCTGTGCCCATGTGTCTGAGGACTGGCTATGATTTACAGGCAGGATGACTTTACAGAGGGCTCACTACATGGTTTCCATCCCCAGATGCCTGTTCCACAGCAGGAACGGCTGAGTTGCTCATGTTGCAGACTCTGAATCACTGCACGTTACAGTTGCTGCAGTACGGAGAAAAAATGCTGTGTTGGCATTTGCCAGTTTGTACAGTACGGAAATGGAGGTACTCCTTCACAAGCAGCTTAGAAGCCCCCATGTTGAAGCAGCAATATGTGAGAAAAGGTTTGGGTGCATAGTTAGGTGACGCATGGTGCCTGGCTGTGATCACCATTTGTAAGTCAGGTGTATATTGAATAAAATTTCCTACAAGAGCATGATGTCCAAGATCCCAGGTCCAGGATATCTCCTTTCATTCTCTATACTAAAAGAAAACCTAACAAAAAAACCCCACCACCACTACCACCACCAAGAACAAAACATCCCCCAGCCCTTTCTAATAATAATATATTTGCTAATTTTATCCATGAGATGGTAACTAATGGTTTCAAGTTGATATCTTAGACTATGAAGAGTTCTTGAAAGTTTTTGAGTTCTACTGAAAGTGTTGTCATGTAGTGCTCTTTGGTAAGAAGACTGGGAAATAATAACAAGTTATTAAATGTCTTATGTAGCTAGCATCCTAGAACTTGGTCATGCCTTGTAGATTTGGGTCAAACTGTCAAGAAACTGAATTCCTGGTGTATTTTTTAGTCTGTGACTCTCTTCGTTGTGACTCACCAGGTTTTGGCGAGCAGAAGTTTATTCTTTCACAACCTCACTTCTTCACAGTGTATAATGTATAAGTAACGATCTCTTTCAGGTGCATCATTGAAGGGATTTGGGAAGAGGAAAGTAAAAGGATTGAATTCTTAATGGGTAAAAATATACAGATTATACTGTTGTCATGATCTGAAGGGTTACTTGACCTAGGGGTTTGTAGAGATTGTGACCATGGGTTTGTAGAATTCCATAATACACAAGGACAAGGAGGTTTTTATCCTTTAAATTTCTCTACTTTATTACAGATTACCACAAATACCACAAAAAATATCCACTAGCAAATACATCTATGATTAATAAAGGGGATATATCTGTCTCTCTCAAGCTGTCAGCAATCAATAATATACTGTCAATCAATAGTATGGCAATAATCAATTACAGGAACAAACAATATTATAGCAACAACTAGTTACAGCAGCAACCAAGTACATATATACTATTCTAGGTTACTACAAACTTACCGTTAGTGAAGCAATTTATCAACAATATAACAGTAGATATACTTATGATAAATTTCTTATATGGATATACTACTGGTATCAAGTGAATTAGACAGATTTTAGAAGGGGCCGAATCATCCCAGAGGGAAGGACAAACCGAACTGAGCCGAGTCGCACTCTCACTTCAAAGATAATCCACATCAGAGAGTCTGGAGACAGCCAGGCATCCCCAGTGAGAGCCCAAGATCTCATAGAAAGTTTGTGTGGAATTCAGCCTGATTAGGAAAGGAAAAGTACATGCAACACGGGACATTCTCAGAGAGAGAGGCTCCATTGAGTCCTTCTTATAACATAGAGACATAGGAGAGCATAGGACACCACCACTTCAAGCAGTCAATAGGTGCTCTTAATTTCTGTTTCTCACCTGTAACAGCCAATAGATGATGATATTTTCTGTTCTTTCAGACCAACTTTTTCTCTTCAACATAGTTTTCCTGTTCTTGCAGTTAGAATAGTCAGTGGCAGTTACTGATTGTTACTTTCTCAGGATGTTTTCCACTTTTTACAGACTATTTTTCACCTTTTCAGATAACAAATTGCCATTACAGTTCCTAGCTAGCCACCAGGTGCCCACCAAAGCCGCTCTATCACTCCCCTCCTCAGCTGGACAGGGGGAGAAAATATGACGAAAGGCTCGTGGGTTGAGATAAGGACAGGGAGAGATCACTCACCAATTACTGTCATGGGCAGAACAGACTCGACTCAGGAAAATTAATTGAATTTATTGCCAATTAACACCAGAGTAGGATAATGACAAAAAAGCCCCAAATATAAAGCCACCTTCCCCCCACCCCTCCCTTCTTCCTGGGCTCAACTTCACTCCCGATTTCTCTCTCTCCTCCCCCCGTGTGGCGCAGGGGGACGGGGAATGGGGGCTGCAGTCCGTTCATCACACGTTGTCTCTGCCGCTCCTTCCTCCTCACTCTCTTCATCTGCTCCAGCATGGGGTCCAACTGACGGGAGACAGTCCTCCATGAACTTCTCCAACATGGGCCCTTCCCACGGGCTGCAGTTCTTCACAAACTGCTCCAGCATGGGTCCTTTCCATGGGGCACAGTCCCTCAGGAACAGACGGCTCCAGTGTGGGTTCCCCGCGGTGTCACAGGTCCTGCCAGGAGCCTGCTCTGGCACGGGGTTCCCAGGAGGTCACAGCCTCCTTTGGGTGCATCCACCTGCTCTGGTGTGGGGTCCTCCACGGGCTGCAGGTGGAGATCTGCTCCCCCGTGGACCTCCATGGGTGCAGGGGGACAGCCTGCCCCACAATGGTCTTCACCACGGGCTGCAGGGGAATCTCTGCTCCAGTGCCTGGAGCACCTCCTCCCCCTCCTTCTTCATGACCTTGGTGTCTGCAGGGCTGTTGCTCTCACATATTCTCACTCCTCTCTCCCAGCTGCTGTTGCATAGCAGCTTTTACCACTTCTTAAATGTGTTATTGCAGAGGTGCTACCAATGTTGCTGATAGGCTCAGCTTTGGCCAGCAGTGGGTCCACCTTGGAGCCAGCTGGAACTGGCTCTGTCCAACATGGGGGAAGCTTCTGGCAGCTTCTCACAGAATCCACCCCTGTAGCACCTCTGCCACGAAAACCTTGCCACGTCAACCCAATAGATTATTGATGGTATCTGAAGATGTCTCTGATTTCTAGGTGCCCAGATGTACTTCAAAGATGCCAGCTTCTGGTTCACAGGCCTAGTCCCTAGGCTCACAGTCCCCAGGCCGGCAGGAATTTTCTCTGTCAATATTTTTCACCAGACATTTTCTTCTGTTCAGTAATTTTCCTTTCTAACCAGGTTGCCTTTATGGCTGCTCACATCAACTGTTAACATAAAAAGCAAAAGTAAACAAGTAAGGGAACCCCCAGATATTCCTACATGGCAGCTGTAATAAAAGCAGAAAATCTTTAGTTTATGACAATTTTTTTTGCTTTTTAAAATGGATCAGAACAAGAAAGATTGAAGAGGAAATTTTCTCTGAATGTAAGCATCCTTTAGCTGCAGTTGATGTAGTCTTTGAAGAAACATATAAGAAGTTGATGACAATGAAAATTAAGTGTCTTTTTCTGAAAATGCTGACAGCTGACCTGTCCGTCAAAAGGACGTAAACTGAGAGAGCGCTATTTCTGCCCGTGAGCTCTGAAGTGCGCAACAAGGAATATTGACAGCTCAGTGGCAGTTTAGCTTGGTCACCCAACAAAAAGTTTAATTAAATATTATGTTGGTGGAAAAGATTTGTTCACCCTCCTTTTTATCAACCTTAGATTTCTTTTGGCACTGTTCTGTTTGTAGTCCTGAGGAGAGCATATCAGTGTTCAAATCACCAACCTGCACCAATGCAACATGTAAAAAGAAAATCAGGGTTGGTGAGGAAAAGATAAATAATACTCAATATAATTTACAGCATTATTCATCACACTATCCAACATTAACAATATTTATCTTTCTGATTTTGACAAGTTTTCCTGTGTGCAAAAGACAAGTCATACATTCTGCAAGCTACCCAGTCTCCTAGGTTATGAAAAATAAGCATTCTGGACAAGCTGCTCTTGTTGCCTTTCTTGAAGCACAGTAAGAATGTTGGAAAGTGAAGGACCTCAGAGTAATGCTGCATCCAAAACTATGTCCTCAGAGACTTAATGGCAGAGAAAGACAGGGAGAGCATCAGAAGAATAGTAAAATTTTGGATCCTTCAAAGTATAAGAATGTTTTATCGTTTAACTGACTGCACCTAAATCCAGAAATTCAGTTTCTAAAATTGTATATTTGAATGAAAACACAAAACTACAACTTTCCTATCAGTTTTCCTTGTTGCAGACAGGGAATTGGCAGTGTGTTCAGAATGGAAACATCTTTGTCCATTTGCTGCATTTCCTCTACTAAGCTATTAGTTTGGTATTCTTTATAACTGAGACATCTGAATGTGAAAATTGTAGACAAAAAATGGGTCACAACTGTAGACAAATAAAAACATGAGATGGGAAACCAGATGATTAACCACTGATGTGTCAGTTACTGATGGTGACGGTCGGGTAGGATCTGAGTAACTGCTGACACAGTGACCCACAGTGATGCAAGAGACGTGACAGTCAAACGTGATATTTAGAGGATACAGTATGCAAGAACATTAGAAGACAGAGCACTGACTATCCCACAGTATGTTTCTACAAGGCCATCTGCACGATCCTTTAAGCTTCCTCTAATTAACTAATTAAATGTACTAATTGTGCACATATTGTGCTCTCCAAGACAGATGTGTGCCTGCCTGCAGTTATGTATTTATGTGTAACGAAACGACCTGAAAATATCTTTCTTTCTGTGAAACAATTTAGTTGGTATCTAGTTACTATCAGGAAGGGAGATAAACAGTAATAAATGGAAAGTTCAGGTGAGGTTAAATGATACTGTGATTTTGGTCAAGTAAAACATTATTGGGATTATCTGATATCAGGCTCTTGATTCAAAGAAAGGTATTTTATACATGAAATAAAGTAGTATAGCTCAGGCACCAAACTGCCAGATTTAAGGCGCTTTAAGTCTCCACTCATTTGCTGTTTAAATGAGATATCTGCCTTCTCTTAGTGATCAAATTTCTGTTATTGAAATAAAAGTGATTTTATGTCCCAGAATTTGCTTTTCTTAAGCTTCCTCTATCTCTGTAGACTAAAGATTTTGTCCTCTTTGGATCTACAATCTCTGTGCAGTTACATCATTTACAAATTAACTGATAACCCTTTGTAACTCCTCAAGTCTGTGTGACACCAAAATTCTCTCAGCAGAAATCTAGTAGGACTCCCAACCTACACATTTGCCATCTGGATAAATCCCTGAGCAACTTGGTCTAATCCCATAGCTCACCGTTCTTTGAACAGGAGGTTGGACTAGAAACTTCCTGAGGTCCCTTCCAACTTAGATTATCCTATAGTCCCATGGGTTACCATGTCCGTGTTCAGACACCTGTTCTAAAGGTTTTCAAATAAAGTACCTGCAGGAGGAAGAAAACAAGTGTCCACAGACAACAGATTAAGTATTTGTGTTATGGAAACTCAGATTCAGATCATGTAACTATTACATCTGGAAGGAGGGTGTGTATAACCACAGCATTCTTGAAATAAAAGCTGCCTATGTTTACCTGGGACACACTACACAGAAACCTGTTCTGGGAACAGGCACTTACCCCATTTTTTTCAAGGAATAGTAACTTTGTGTAGTTGACAGCACCCATATTCTGTATAAACAGTCTTTTTCGTGTTTGCAATAGAAGTGGCATCTCAACAGTGGTCAAAAGTTTCCCTTGTGAGTGTAAGCCTCTTCCTAAACTGCACGCATGAAGGGAGAAGGCTTTCTGGATATGGTGTGGTGATACCCGTCCTGCTCTGCTACCATCCCATTACAGGCCTCCATAGGAACACCACTTACTCGTTCTGAAATATTTGCATTGGAGAACAAGGATAATACGTAGCTAACCTATTTTTAAACAAACACATTCTTTCTGTCTCCTTTGCTGACATATCTGCATAAAAAGGAGTCCAACCTAATTTCAGAAAAAGAATTAATACTGCATTAGTTAAAACATTAATTATAGCAGTTAGTCAGCCCATAATTTTAGTCCATGTCAACTTTTAGAGTTTCAAGCAAAGTAAACCTAGAAGTTTCAGACAATCATTCTAAGCTCTGGTAGAAGTAAACTGCTAAGTCACAAGGTAAAGGTTTGACAGCTAATATTCACATTGAAAGTGGAAGTGACATCATTAAGCTGATCAGACAAAATGATGAGCTAGGAAATAATTTAGTAGAAAAATTGATTTGCGTCTCTTCTCTAGTTTCTAAAGCGGTAATCCAAGGGACAGACATTGCTTTATGAGACCCTTTGCATGGTCTATAGCTACTTTCACTAGTGAACTTGTATCTCTACCAGCCAAAGAGGACGAAGGGGACTTGGCTGTCTATGGTTATGTTTTATTTGGGTTCTCTATGCAGGTGCTGTTGAAAGCAGTGCCTTGCCTGTGGCAGTCTGTGTGATCAGCCGTATCAGTGTCCTCTGTGTGTCTGTGTCCGGGGCACAGGTGCAGCTTCGTTACTAACTGAATCTGCAAACAGGAAAGCTGCAGCCACGTCCCTCAGCCTGGGCAGAGGTCCCCAGGTCCCTGGGGTACTGGCCTGGGCTCCAGTGGCTGGGCAGGAGGAACCTGGACCGGAGTGGCTGTAGGAGGCAGCCTTGCTTCTTGCTTACAGTCTCTAGCTGGTCCAAAGAACTAAGCAATACAACTAAAAATGGTGTATCTCCAAAGCTGAGTGATTAAGCTTGGATGTGGTGGTTTGACAGCCATATGGAGTGTTGTGATGCTGGAAAATTAGCACGGCGAGCTGTAGGCAAACCAGGAGACTCCTGGAATGCATTGAGGATAACTTCTTAAGCCAGGTAATAGACAGCCCTACCAGAGGGGATGCAATACTGGACCTGTTGGTCACCAACACGAGTGAGCTAATCGGTGATGTCAAGATTGGAGGCAGCCTGGGCTGCAGTGATCATGCACTGGTGGAGTTCACACTCCTGAGGGATATGGGTCAGGCAAAGAGTAAAGTCAGGACCCTGAATTTTAGGAAAGCGAACTTGCAGCTCTTCAAGGAGTTAGTCAATAGGACCCCTGGGAAACTGCCCTCAGGGACAAGGGAGCAGAACAGAGCTGGCAGATCTTTAAGGACACTTTCCATAGAGCGCAAGAGCTCTCAGTCCCCAGGTGTAAGAAATCAGACAAGGAAAGCAAGAGACCAGCATGGACGAGTTGAGACCTGCTGGTCAAACTAAAGGGCAAGAAGGAAATGCACAGGCAGTGGAACCAGACATAGGTGTCCTGGGAAGAGTATAGAGAAGCTGTCTGGTTGTGTAGGGATGGGGTCATGAAGGCCAAGGTGCGGATGGAGCTGAACTTGGCAAGGGATGCAAAGAATAACAAGAAGGGCTTCTACAGGTATCAGCCAGAAAAGGAAGGTCAAAGAAAGTGTACTGCCACTGATGAGCAAGACTGGCAAACCAGTAACAACGGACGAGGAGAAGGCTGAGGTACTCCACAACATTTTTGCCTCAGTCTTCACTGGCAACCTCTCTTCCCACACCTCTCGAGTGGATGGATCGCAAGATGGGGACTAGAGGAGCAAAGTCCCTCCCACTGTAAGAGAAGATCAGGTTTGTGACCACCTGAGGAACTTGAATGTACGTAAGTCTGTGGGACCTGATGAGATGCATCCCAGAGTCCTGAGGGAATTGGCTGATGTAGTTGGCAAGCCACTCTCCATAATATTTGAAAAGTAGTGTCACTCAGGTGAAGTCCCTGGGGACTGGAAAAAGGGAAATATTGCACCCATTTTTAAGAAGTGTAGCAAGGAGGACCCTGGGAACTACCGACCTGTCAGCCTCACCTCTGTGCCTGGGAAGATCATGGAGCAGATCCTCCTAGAAACGATGCTAAGGCACATGGAGGACAGGGAGGTGATTGGAGACAGCCAGCATGGCTTCACCAAGACCAAGTCCTGCCTGACCAACTTAGTGGCCTTCTGTGATGGAGTGACTACATCCTTGGACAAGGGAATAGCTACGGATGTCAGCTATCTGGACTTCTGTAAGGCCTTTGACACTGTCCCCCACAACATTCTTCTCTCTGAATTGGAGAGATACAGATTTTATGGATGGACTGTTTGGTGGTTAAGGTAATGGTTGGATGGTTGCATCCAGAGGGTAGTGGTCAATGATTCAGTGTCCAAACAGAGACTGGTAACAAGTGGTGTCCCTGAGGGGTCTGTACTGGGATCAGTACTCTTTAATATCTTCATCAATGACATGGACAGTGGGATCAAGTGCACCTTCACCATGTTTGCAGGTGAAACCAAGCTGAGTGGTGTGGCGGACACTCCTGAGGGACAGGATGCCATCCAGAGGGACTTGGATAAGCTTGAGAAGTGGGCCCGTGTAAACCTCATGAGGTTCAACAAGGCCAAGTGCAGGGTCCTGCACCTGGGTAGGAGCAACCCTCAGTATCAATACAGGCGGGGCAGAGAATGGATGGAGTGCAGCCCTGAGGAGAAGGACTTGGGTGTACTGGTGGATGAAAAGCTAGCCATAAGCCAGCAATGTGCGCTTGCAGCCCAGAAGGCCAATCATATCCTGGGCTGCATCCAAAGAAGCGTGGCCAGCAGGTCAAGGGAGGTGATTCTGCCCCACTGCTCTGGTGAGACCTCACCTGGAGTACTGCGTCCAGCTTTGGAGCCCTCAGCACAGGAAAGACATGGACCTGTTGGAGCAAGTCCAGAGGAGGGCTACAAAAATGATCAGAGGGCTGGAGCACCTATGAGGAAAGGCTGAGAGAGCTGGGGTTGTTCAGCCTGGAGAAGAGAAGGCTCCGGGGAGACCTTATTGTGGCCTTCCAGTACTTAAAGGGGGCTTATAGGAAAGATGGGGAAAAACTTCTTAGCAGGGCCTGTTGTGATGGGACAAGGGGTAATGGTTTTAAACTAGAAGAGGGGAGATTTAGACTAGATATAAGGAAGAAATTTTTCACACTGAGTGTGGTGAAGCACTGGCACAGGTTTCCCAGAGAGGTGGTAGAAGCCCCATCCCTGGAAACATTCCAGGTCAGGCTGGACGGGGCTCTGGGCAACCTGGTCTAGTTGAGGATGTCCCTGCTCATGGCAGGGGGGTTGGACTAGATGACCTTTAAAGGTCCCTTCCAACCCAAACTATTCTCTGATTCTACGTGCTATAAATGGAGGAAAAGGAAGTTATGAGTTTACATATCTGCTGTCTGGCACACTGTTGTCATGTTCCTTGAGAATATTGACTCTGCACAGGTCTATTTTACAGCTCTTTTCCTCGAGGCTCTGAGAGCCATTACTTTCTTCAGATAAAAGGCTCTCTAAAGTAATGTGTAATACTGGCACTCACACTGATAGGGAAGGTGGAAGAAGAAGTGGTGGAAGAAGATGGAAGAATTGTAACTATGAAAGAAAGAAAATGGATGTTCTGACTTTTTTTAAACATGGGACTATTTTTTCCCGTGTTCTTTTGTAGAAGAAAAAGAAACACACTCCTTGGAACTATTTCCAGTAATGTCTTGAGATGGTGTGTTCAAATCAATCGCAGTGTAGTTGCTTAGGAAAAGGAAGTGGCAGATTTTCTGTTACATTTACGTGTGAGTTAGAGCCAAAAACTCGGGACATGCCATAAATACATACAAGAGAGATATGGTATGACCTGATTAATTAACCATAGAAATTTCAGATTTGCAAAGGATGATGGTGAATTTTTCTCATCTTCACTTCTACTTCACTGTTACTATATCATCCTGTAGGTCAGCAGTACGGTGGATACGAATGCTCTGATTTATCTCCAAAATAAAATCATGGGACGGTCAAAAGAAGATAAGAGAGAAATTGAAGACAATCCTCTTTGCTTGAGGGAGAAGTATGACATTTCTTCCAAGATTTTTGGTTAGAACTAGAAGCAATAAAAATACTGTTTTATTTGGGGCATAAGGACAGTGTGGGACTTGGTATGTATATAATGAGACTAGAGGAATGCATTCAGTCTGAAGTGTTTAATGCAATCTCTTTGTCTGGTTTCTGCACCTGTCCACTGTACCGAGCAGTCTAGTTAGGAGCTACAGTGAGCATAGACAACAGCCGATGCTCAAAGGGCTGTGCAGGCTGTAGAATGACTTACAAAATAATTTTAAAACTATTTTATCTACTAGAAATCTTTTTCATTTTCAAGTATGAATGTTTTTATTTAGCATAACACAAAAAGAACTTAGCTTTTGCTATATCCTTGTCTTAACTGATATAACTGAAGAGAGAAAAGGTAAACGTGAACTATTTGACAGACTTTTTCCTGTAGCAGCTTTTTCTTCCACTGCATTCTGTAACACAGTGCCTATTCTAAGACCAAATCCATTAAATGCTTTCCTTCCCCTCTGCTCTCAAAAACAAAAAACAAAGAAAAAATTTTAAAAATCCTAGGTCATTACACATCCCCACGTTGCCTGGACTCCATCCCAGACAGCCGGTATGTAATGGACATCAGAATCCTTGAAAATGGTTATTTGCCGTGAGTGCTTGACAGTTTGACCTTTCACTTCAAAATTACTTGTTGTCATTTCTTGCCATACACCCATGAATGTCACTCTCCACATCATTTCAGCCTCTCATTATGACTAGTGGGTGGTATACCTGTAAACAGCTTTCTGTACCGTAGGTTTCAATTAGATTCACTCTGAGGTATATAATATGGCTAATACATTTCTGAACCAATTATGGAGTTTGTGCTTTTAAAAAAAAAAAAAATTCTCAGACTTTTCCCCCTTTAGAATCTTAATTTAAGCTAAGTTTTGATAGGTCAGGTTCTTGGTTCAAAATGTTGTAGAGACCTTTGCCCTCTGCTCCCTAATTTAAACACAAACTTTCTTGCTAGTGATTGAAACTTTAATTGCCATTTGTGAGAAAATTCTTTCCAACAACAAAATTATGAAGAAGTCTGAACATTATTTTCCATCATCTAACCATGTTCTGAGGCATTTGGTGTGAAGTCCTCTGTGCCTTCCTAGTGTAAATGCTACATGTTGAATTAAATGCTTGAATAAAATCTGACCACTAGGACTAAGCACCATTTTTGTTCTCCTTTTGAATATTTTGTGTAACACAAAAATTGACGTGGTACCGTCATCCCACCATGACAGTACCCTATTGGTCAACGACTGGTGAATCTGATTATGAAATGGGGTTAAAAACTTCCATTGGGGAAGGTAACTGGTAGTTTGAAACTACTGCACTGAGGATGAGCCCTTCACTGATCCCTCGACTTTGGGCTGTTGAGTGAAAGGGGTGTGCTGTTCGTGTCACTCTGTGGAAAGTACCAAATTTCAGTCTTCCACTTTTCTGCCCCACAATTTAAATTACACCTGAAATGGAAATCATGCCATATTATTACTATTATTATTGTTGTTGTTGTTATTGTTGTTATTATTATTATAATAATATTTCAATTTGAAATAAAAAATCCACTTAAGTCCACAAGGTTTTCTTGTTATTTAATTGCTGGGATAAAAGAATTGGAAAAAAACCCAAACCAAACATGTAGCATAATAATAAGTAATTTGTTCCAAAACTCTAACTGAGACCTAACTGAACAGCGCAGGATAACCAATGCATCGATCTTTCTGATCTCCATTACAAGAGGGGGAAATATTCCAGAGTTATCAACTTTAAGTTACGTGCAGCTGTACAGACACTATATGCCACATAAGAAGTGCCTAGGTTAACACATAAACAGCGTTTGATACGCAAGGTGATACTTTTTCAGAGACATTTGGATTGTGCAGTCTAACCTGATTTACACTGATATACTTGAAAAAATACAGAATATTTGTTCATTCAAGTGACTTTACTCAGATGCATAAGTATACCAGCTGTGATATCCGAGCTGACTACCGAAGAAACATTAAGGACAGACATCAATGAGTTTAATAAAGATATCCCTGAAGGATAAAGTGTTCCATGAAACCACAATTTTTCAGATTTTTTTTCTTAATTCAAGCAGAAAAGGGTAAATTTGATATAAAATCTGGAAGTCCTTTTAAAAAATGCATTAAACTTTCTGAGGAAAAACTGATACATTCAGTTTTCCTTTAAAATTTTATATATTGATAAATACTATAAGTAATTTCATCCAGGATGGTTGGTGCTGTTGGGAATTAGACAATTTTGGACACATTCCACAATAGACATTTAATCAATGGGGATTTTCTTGAGCCTTGAGTCTTTTCATGGAACCAGCGCTTCAAATCTAATGTGATGAGCAGACTTAAATGGGGTAGTTCTGCAATAGGTACATTTAGCACTTATCTTATTTTCTTGCTGGAAACATCAAAGATGTCCAACTATTTTACTCAAGCATAAGGGAGTGATTTGAAAATGAACTTAAAGGCATTTCAATATCTGCTCACAGCTACTTTCCCATGTAATGGCTTCATAGTCATCAGAAAGATAACAGAGTATTTTAACAAATATTTTGTCACAATGTGTGGTGCTATAAAATTTTGTAACACAGTATATGCCATTTGATTTTTCCTATTACATACATCTTGAAATACATGATTTGCTCTGGATTGGAACATCATTTTGTAGTAAATCCTTTTTAAACACTACTTTTACAATGAGTTCACTTAGGGTCCTTTTCTTCAGTCAGGATAATTGTTTGGTTTTTTTTTTTTTAAAAATCTGATCATTTTTTAAATGTTCCTGAGGCATACAGGAGACAAGGATGGGCATCTCTGCTAGGACAGATCCTGACAGAAGAGAACCATCTATTAATCTGAGTTCTGGTTTCTGCAACGGCCCAGGACCAAACCCACATACATCAAATGGTAAATTCATGGAAACAACTAAAGATTGCAGTATAGGGACTCCAAGGCTGAGTCTGGATGAAAGTGCAGGCTATTGTCTCTCAATGTACAGAACAAGATCAGGATCTGATCTCTGGCCCTGAGAGTCAATTGCATAGCAGAGGTCAAAGACGAGATAAACCTATTTTGCCCAGAACAGCTTCATCTGCATCCTGGGAGCAGTTGCTCCCCAAGCTGCCTCCTAACTGCGTCCAGGCATGGTTTGGGAGAATGCAAGGATCAGGTCTGGATGCCCAACGGACCAAAAGAGCAAGGCAAATCACAAAGCACATCTTCTCACGGAGCTGCATCTGCTTTTTCTGGCACAGCTGCGTTGTGCTTTTATTGGTGCACAAAATATCCACACTGCCCTTTTTTTTCCCATTGTGGTGAATCGCTCAGCTCCCCATTTCTACAGGTAATGTAAAGTTGACATGGTATTACTACAGCCTCCAATCAAGTGTTTGAGAAGAATTGAGTTCCTTACGCATATGGAGATCGGCTATCCCCAGTACAGGTCACACCGACCTGCATTGCTCTGCAAACTCTTTGATGCTCTGCAATTAAAAATACAGAAAAGAAAGGGAAGGACAGGAATATCTAGCTATTTGCAGTGATTCAACAGTGATGTGGAAAGTCTTCTATAACAATAGTTCATGTAATATGTTGCCAAGAAAATTATTCACTCCTATATGTTGAAAGTATATTTGCTAGATTACATGTACTGAAAACATTACCTTCTTTTTCAGGACCTTCTCTTTGCTGTAATTGTTCCCTATCATTTTGCCTCTGTTCTACTTTCTTTTTTCTTCCTATTTTCTCTATGTTCCAGAATAATGTTGTCTTTCTTTCTCCTCTCTCAGTTTCCATTTTCAGACCCTTGCCTACATGGGTCACAAACCCAGACACATAATCCTCTGCTATCTGAGCAAGGTCAAAATTAAAGCAACATAAATTCCCTGTGATTAGAATTAGTTTCCTTTGCTTCAGACCAGACCTCTTGAGGGCAATCGAAACTGTTAAAAAGAATTGCTGCAAAATTAATACTATGGAGAAGGGATTTTTATTTTTAAATCACCAAAGTCTTTATTTGAAACTCCCCACTGCCTTCTATCAACCTTTGCATTCTTCTCCTGAATTTAGAGCATCTGTAAAGAATCAGCTATGAACTCCATTTCTCTAATTCATTAATACCCAGGGGGTTGACTTAGTTCTATTCATGTTGAATAGTTATTTCCTCTACCCAAGGAAATCAGTGAGACTGATTTCACTCTTGGAGTGAAAATTGTGGGCAAGGGTATCAGAATGTGACCCCCCCTAGAAGCGCTTAATCCCAAATTGCTTCCTTAAATCAAGAATAACAATTTCAAAGCAATCCCCAGTGCCTACCATTTTCCTAACACCGATCTTCTGATCCCTTGTGACCAAATAACATGCAGGGCTCTAAACAAGCAGATGACTTGGCGGTGAGAGGGACACTGCTGTGGAGTGCTGTACCATCCCTGTGTTTGCTGCCTTCTTTCTCTGCATTTTCTCTTGTTGTTATCTCCCACTGTGTCATATTTTGTCTTTAAACATTATTACACTAATCCTGCTATTTACATGCTGGTACAGGCATGTGGAGTCCTGTTGAATCCAATGAGACCACATATCTCACGTTTACTATCGGGGATCTTGATTAAAAACTATATGGGACAGCCACGAGGGAGTAATCCTGGCCCCAGTGATAGTGAAAAAAAAAGTGATGGGAATTTAACCATTGAATTTCATGGGGTCTGAGTCTTTTCTTACTAGGTAGAGACATAAAATAATCTCAGAACTGCATACATACATGCGTATATGCTGGAGGCCACCCGGCTGGAAAGCAGCTTGGCAGAAAAGGACCTGGGGGTCCTGGTGGACACCAAGTTGAACATGAGCCAGCAAAGTGCCCTTCACTGCTTCGAAGGTGAATGGAATCCTCTGCTGCATTAGACAAAGTATTGTCAGCATGTTGAAGGAGGTGATCTTTCCCCTTTATTCAGCGCTGGTGAGGCCACACCTGGAGTGCTGGGTCCAGTGCTGGGCTCCTCAGTACAAGAGAGACATGGACATAGTGGAGAGAGTCCAGCAAAGGGCCACAAAGAGGATTAAGGGTCTGGAACACCTCACATATGAGGAAGGGCTGAGAGGGCTGGGACTGTTCAGCCAGGAGAAGAGAAGGCTCGGGGACATTGTATCGATGTGTGTAAATACCTGAAGAGAGGGTGCAAAAAAGGATGGAGCCAGGGTCTTTTCAGTGGTGCCCCCGTGCCAGGACCAGAGGCAATGGGTAGAAACTGAAACACAGGAGGTTCCCTCTGAACATCAGGAAACACTTTTACTGTGAGGGTGATCAAGCACTGGCACAGGTCGCTCAGAGAGATTATGGAGTCTCCCTCGTTTGAGATATTTAAAAGCCATCTAGACATAGTTCTGGGCAACCGGCTCTAGGTGGCTCTGCTTGAGCAAGGGGATCGGACAAGATGACCTCCAGGGTCCCTTCCAACCTCAACCATTCTGTAATTCTGTGAAAACTTTGTAGATCCTTGCTGTGTAGGATAGATTTGGCGGCTGGAACTTGTTGAAAACTATGTTCAGAGTCAGTAAGTGGCATACTACAATGAAACAGGGCTGGCAGCACCAGTTTCTGAGTAACTGCAGGAAAACTGAACGTATAGGGATGTTTGTGAGATACACATCACAAAAATAACAGGAAAGTCAAGGCTTTAAATCTTGCATTCTCCGTTTCATATACGCTTAAAGGAATTGTTCACCATTTTAATGTAAAAGGTTTTGCTGCACTGTCATGCGAGTAGTTAGCTGGTATTTCTGAGTTGTCTTCCACCTTGAATTCTACTGACAGAAATTTGTTTTGTTGAAGCAAGGAAGGAAGGAAGGAAGGAAGGAAGGAAGGAAGGAAGTAAGTAAAGAATGTAAATACACAGAGCCATGTTCATTTCACCATAGGAAGAAAAAAATAAAACTAAAAGCCAAAAAAATTTATTAAAAATCTCAATGAAATGGAAATTCCTTTCTTGAAAATCCCCCATGTCATTAACATCTATAAACTCAATAGTAAGTTTTGTTTTACTCTTTCCTCTTAAAGACCCATTTGCGAATCCTTCAGGCTGGAAGCTGGGGGAACCCATTTGTGGTCTGAAGTAGGTTCTGAATAAGCCACAGGTTCCTTGAGCAGCAGCTTCCCTTCCTCACTGGAAATGCTATGGCATAAAGGTTTTGACTACTGCTTCCAATTAGTCTGAAGGGAAATGTTTGATATATTTCACAAAATGTAGAAGTATTTTTAGATCAGAGATCTCCATCATGGCAGCTGCCAGCACCTTTTGACAAAAAATTGATAAAATTTTGACATTCTGACATCTAGACAGACAGAGAGGCAGCTGCAGTATCCAAACACAATTTTGAACTGATGTGACACTTGGGCATAAGGGCATCAACAAAAATTTGTGAGTTGGTTCATATTCACTGAAACTACAGCTATACCAAAGATCTGTTAAAACAAAGAGATCTTCCTCCACTCCAGTTTCAAAGTACTCTGTTTTCTTTCCAGATTTTAGTGGCAAAAAAAAAAAAAAAAAAAGGTTAGTGTATTATGCTGTACTTCTTTAAGCAGCAGGACCAGAATGTTCAGTAGACATGTTTAATGTTAGAGGAAAATGTATTCTGCCAGACTGACAGCCTGAAAGAGGCAAGGCTGGCGCAGCTCCATGTCCCAAGGTCCAACCAGCAGCAAGGCTGAGCATGTATTCCCAGTAGGCACATGTACACAGAGCACACCTATACATCTCGTATATACATACATACACATATACATGTACACGGCTGACCACACTGATCACGCACAGACACACAGAGCACCCATGTGAACACATACATCAACAAAGGCTTCATCCTGCTCTCCTCTCTGGCTGAGCAAGATGGAAATCCGCTATTGAGAACTTAGAGATTTACGTCTATACATGGTGGATCCCTCCAGCAGCTGGGCTCAGATCCTCAGTCTGCCCAGCAGCTGCCCCTGGATCCCAGTCTCTCCAGTTGCTGGCACCTGGACGTACAAGCCCCCGAGGCCACGGCCCCACTCCAGTTGTTGGTGCAGGCTGTCACACACCCCCACACCCACACAGCCCTGTCTGGCACTCCCCTGGTCCCCTACAGCCAACCCCACTGTCGTTTCACCCATAGTGTCACCCCCGGCTCCCAGACCACATCACCTGCCCTCTGGCTACTGCAGCTTGAGCTTCGCTGGCGCTTCACAGAATTTAGCACATGCTGATTTACAGTTGCATTTCATAACTTGCTAAATGTTAAATGTTAGGTCCCAGGCCCGTCACAGGAACAATCAGGGAGGTGAGTCAGACAGGGTGTCCCTTCCTCTGAGTCCCTAAATTGTGTTCCCACCTGCCATTGTGCCCCTGTGCTCCTCTGGACTGGTGTAGATGGGCCTTTGATGGGCCAATGGCTCCTGGGATGGGTCTGGGAGAAGCCAGGGCAGGGTATTATTTGGGTTCCCTCCTGCTCTTGTCTGTCTGTATTCCTTTGTGAGTATGCAGATGGGCTTTTAGCACATAACCTAACACTTAACATTTAGCAAGTTGCGAAATGCAACTATAAATTAACATGTATTAAAATCTGTGAATATAGAATCCATCGAATAGTTTGGGTTGGAAAGGACCTTTAAAGGTCATCTAGTCCAACCCCCCTGCAATGGACAGGGACATCTTCAAGTACACCAGGTTGCTCAGAGGCCCGTCCAGCCTGACCTTGGGGCATCTACCACCTCTCTGGGCAACCTGTACCAGTGCTTCACCACCCTCATTGTAAAAAATTTGTTCTTTATATCTAGTCTGAATCTACCCTTTTTTAGTTTAAAACTGTTACCCCTTGTCCTATAGCAACAGGCCCTGCTACAAAGGAATATGGGTTAATATGGGTTAATACGGGCTAATTCTTATTAATTTAAATCCCCAAGAAGGCTAATGGTTTGCCATTTACAGAAATATAATTGTTCCAGGCATTAGTAGAGGGGAGGTACGGGGTGGCCTCTGTGGGGAGAGGCCGGGGCTGCCCCGTGCCGGACACAGCCGGTCCCAGCCGGTCCCAGCCAGCTCCAAGGGCCCCACCGCAGGACACAGCTGAGCCCCTCAGCCAAGCTGGGGGCGCCGGGGGGAAACAGGTCTCCGAAAGGGCCGAAGGCGGCAGAGGCAGAGGAGGAGGAAGCCAAGGAGGGAGCAGCAGCAGAGGGAGCGCGAGGGCGGAGGAGGAGGAGGGCAGGAGGTGCTGCAGGCCCGGAGCAGGGATCCCCTGCAGCCCTGAGAGACCCCGCTGGAGCAGAGACCCACCCTGCAGCCCGGGGAGGGCCCCACGCCGCAGCAGGGGATATTTCCTGCAGGAGCTGCGGCCGTGGGGAGCCCGGGCGGGAGCAGGTTGTCCCTGAAGGACTGCAGCCCGGGGAAGGGCCCGCGCTGGAGCAGGGAGACGGGGGAGGAGGGAGGAGCGGCCGAGAGGAGCTGTGATGGACTGACCCCATCCCCTATCCCCACCCCTGCACCCCTCGGGGGGAGAGGAGTCGGGGGTGAAGGGGTGAAGGTGGAACTGGGGCAAAGGTGGGGGGAAGGGAGACACCATTGTTCTTTCTTGGGGGTGGCAGGTGGTGTTGTAATTGTTGTCTTTGTTTCTCACTATCTGGATCTACTTTAATTGGTAATAAATTAAATTCATTTTCCCTGATTTAGGTCTGTTTTGCCTGTGATGGTAACTGGTAAGTGATCTCCCTGTTCTTATCTTGAGCCACAAACATTTTCATCTTATTGTCTCCCCCGCCCCGCTGTTGCCGAGCTGGGAGTGCGCGAGTGGCTGGGGAAGGTCTCACAGCTGCCCGTGGTCACACCACCGCGGTCATCATCTTTATTAAGACTTGGGGAAGTGAGTTCATTTGACAGGAATATGATACCGTTAGGACTAACAATCATTTCCAGTGAGCATAATTGTATTCACCTATAAAGGTAACCTGCAAATCATCCTTAGATCACAGGGAAAGAAAAAGAAAAGGATAAAACATATTCATTAATTATGATTTATTCTCTTTATTTTTAAAAGTATATTTCTGTTAAAAATATTCCCAAGCAAATACTGTTCTCCAGTAGACTTTCCTCCTCAACCATGCTCTAACTTCCTTTTGTCTCTTTTCCAGAAGGACATCAGTCTCATTCTCCTGTTTCTCAATTAAAAAAAACCAAAGGAAACAGACACCAAAAACCCATTTCTGGAGAAAAACTCTGTTATTTTCCTTCAGAAGTCTTTTCAGAAATGCTTTGTTGTATGAAAACATTTTCAAAATAGTGAGAGGTCATGTAATTAGAGAGCGTGTAATGAGTTTTACACAAACAAGGCATCTCCAGGTTAGCATGAAATCTTCAGGTATTTTTGTCTTGACTCTTTCCCCTTTTTCATCACCTCTCCCCTTCCTCCCCCCGGACAAGTAGATCATCTCTGAAATTGTCATTGTATCAACTAAAGACAGGTGTGTTTTCTTTTTTTTAGATGGGAAATATTTAAAAGCTGATAAAAATAATCCTTCTTATCCAACATCTGTGAACATTTCCAAAGTTTTGATATGAATAATACGTATAGATCTTCAGTCTCTGTTCTTTATATTCTGGATGTCATCATCTATACCATATCTATAATACTGTCATATAGACATATGATTTTTAAAGTGGGAGTGGGGAGAGTGTAGGAAGAGAGGTTTATAACAGGCTGTGACATCCTAGTATTAAAGAAGTCATAGAATGTTGTCTTCTATAGCTGTAATTTAACTTTTTTCTTTTTTTTATATGGGCCATTTTTTCCCCTGCTATTTGTAGCATGTTTTTCCTTTTCAAACAGACTTAGACAGGCTTTACTTAAGGAAATTTGACAGTCTAAGATATGCCAGAGGCAGGCATCACTATTAGAAAGAACATCATTTTGTAAGTTTGAATATATTAGACAAGTCAGAGTGGGCAAAAAAGCAAATATGCAAAGGTGGAGTGGAGAGAGGGCCGGGATGCAGGGTGTGAGATGGCCTTAGAAACATTAGGGGAAGGGAAGAGCAGGACACTCTCACAGCTCTGTGCTAGCTCATCTTCTCTCCCATTAATCATTAACACCTTGGCGTGAGTCTCACAATGAGACTGTTGTTGTCTCGTCTTCAGATCCTGTACAGTCTCCTGTCATTCTGTTATTACTCACCCCTTTTTCAGCTCACACTTTCCTTCCAGCATGTTTTGTGAGTCACAGATCTGACTGCAACAGCAACTGGATGTGAGGAGTGAGAGCTGGGCAGGGGAGCTATACAAATCATGTGTTTATCTCAAGAAATTAGCTTGACTCAAGAAATTAGAGCACACAAGATGACTGTGAACAAAATGTAGGACTTGGCAGATGTCATAGCAGCTGCCTGTTGGGACAGAGAGGGCGGCTCAGAAACAGTGATGGTCCGGTTCTCCTTAAGGAAGATGACCCCTCCAGTTGCGGTATTTGCAGCCCCACTTCTTGTGCCACCATCTTTCAGCACATCCCATTCTCCCAGCCCCAGTTTCAGATGTTACCCTTTTCCACAGCTGGCATTTAAGAAAAAATCAACACTATAAGTAACTGCATAACCTTATTGAAGCTCTGGTTTTGTTTTGGTGTTTTTCATCATTTCACTCCTTAAAGGCCAGTTGGCTATGTATATACAAATAAATTAAAGTAAAAAGTAATAGTCTTACCCAATAAATATTCTCCAAGCCAACTGGATGATTTGTATTGACTAAGTATGCTCCACATTCTTGATAGAATATGTATAAAAAGAAGGCAATAAAAATAAAATAAATGCCATGCAGTACTTAACCTTGTATTACTTTTCAATTATCTAAGGCTAGAGTGTGATTAACTATAAAAAACACAATAGTTTGTTTTATTTTTTAAGTTGATGCATTTTTGATCTCCACCGAACACAGCTCTTCATTATGCAAATAAGCACTGTGGGTCTTTGTTGTTGTTTTGTGTTTGTTTATATTCCAGCTAAATTAAAGAATATTTTGGCAGGAGCTTCATGTCTTCTAGCGGTCACATGCTCTTGATTAATCATGTGTAATGGCCAAACGGCATGTGGGATGAAGTAATGTCGTACCAATCACTACCCAGTATTTAAGAACACGTTGATACACTGCCTTGCTGTCCCATCAGAGACCCCAGGGTGAGAGAGAGAAAGTTCATTCTGATATGTGTTACAGGATCGGGTGGAAATCAATGGCAAATAGAGCAGGGCCATAGAAATAAAACATTAGCAGAGAAGCTTGAATTTCCTCTTCATTACAAGCAATGGGGAATGATTAAGCTATATCAGTGAAACATCTGGTTTTGAATGAATTATCATTCCTTCTTTCATGGTGGTGTGAAGGATTCTGCTCCTGTGCCAACCAGGTGCAGGATTCAGGTTGATCAGTTGGTTTCGCTGCTGGAAGGATGCTTAGCCTAAAAACCTGAGGTCCTCTGCAATCTCCACAAGGCTCTGATCTCCAGGCACAGCCCCACAGCCTGCCGTCCTCGCAACCGCCCGCCCCACACAGTTGCCTCAGTGTCACGCAGAGACACAAATCTCAGGTTCCCACATGGCCCTGTCATCCAACAGGGAATTATAACCCTTCCAATCTTGTGGTCAAATACCTTTCATGCCCTGCCTCCCCCACCATCTCACAATCCTCCTCTTTGCTGGGCATGTTAAATAATACCAGGTCAAGGGATACAGGATCTCACTGTTTCACCCCTAAACTGGTTATGGCTTTGTTTCCTCCTTGGTTAAGTCCCACTTCATGATGTTTGGGTCCACACATTTCACCAGGGGAGTGATCTGGCACGGAGAGAAAAGGGATAGGACAAGATGACACAGCACACACACAAAGGAGTGGTAATAGGAGATGCAAGTGAAAAGAAAAAAAGAAAAAAAGGGACATGTGGTTGGGTTGGCACTCAGGACACCTGTCAGAACAATGTCCATATGACCATTTCCAGCCATTTCAGGGCTAGATGCTATTGAGTTATCAATAAATACACATTGTGATGGTGAGGTGGTTCTTCAGAAAAAAACTGAAAGCAATTGGTGATGTGGGTGAGGTTTGCTTTGGCAGCGTGCCATGGAAAAGCTGACATAGCAGGCACCAAGTGTCCTGGTAGGCCTAAAGGAGATGGCCAGGTAGGACTTCACACAGCTTCCCACCTCGTCTTAAGAAGGGATAGGAGAACAGGAGTAAATAATCATTAGCTCTGATGTAGCCATCTAATAACTTTTACTTTACACTAGGAGCATGAAGGCATCTGGGAAAGAGTTAACTTCACCAAAGGTCCCTTCCTTTGTTCAGTGATGAAGATAATGGTACCTTCCAGTCCTAAGTGACCAGCCAATCCATCTGAATGGACAGTGTTTGTATGTGTGTGTGTGTGTGTGTGTGTATATATATATACACACATATATGCTTTAAACTGTAGTTGGAGAAGGCAGGAATAATTTTCCCAGGAAATGTTTATTGACTTCATGTGTATATTCCATGAAATCAATTTGTTGACTTCGTGAGCGTGTCCCAAAGGTTAAGCATGGGAACACGTGTTCTTTATTTTCACCACTACAAACTTTGAACAAAAAGTTTGCTTGATTGCTGGCTAGATTTTTGGGTCAAATCCTAAATGAACTATTAACCTCTCAGCTTTCACAGGAGTTGCTGGAATTGATGGGATCCGGTTTGCCACCCACAGATCATGAGTAATTTGTATCAAAAAGGAACATATTTAAGGAGAGCTTGAGTGGAAGTAGCAATGATGTGTCTGGCATTTTGTAATCCTGCCATTGGCTAAGCCCTCTGACAATGTATCACAAGTTTAATCACATTAAAGCAGAAAGCAGAAAATGTCAGAAAATACTGAGATGGCTTAGCTGACAAATGGCAGGCAGCTGGGGAAAAGGAGAGGGGATTTCACTTTTCAGTGATTTGCCATCATTGTATCAACAAGAAATTCTCACAAAATTTGCCCTCATCACCTGTAAAAAACCCAACGTATGGAGAAGGAGTTCTGCAGATAAAACAGACATCAGGATGGAGAATCTGATCAGTCATTTTCCTGCTTCACACAAACTGACTTCTGAGAAGTCGAACTAAGTGCAAAGGCAACACTCGTTGGAAAGAAACACCCAAGTTTCAGATTTCCTGAGGAAGAATTATATTTCCTTCACTTCTCCTGCCCACATTGTGCCTCATGGAGAATAAAAAAGGAATTAAG